>CM056491.1:35046881-36347026 GCA_029783415.1 Anisodus acutangulus | reverse complement strand
TCAAAGCGAACTCTCAATTTGATCACGAGAGCCTAGAGAGCTCTCTATCTTTCCGCAAATTTCGACTAGCAAATACCATCGAAATTCTAGAGCATGAGGTCCCCCTATAAATATGGACCTTCATTCTCATTGTCAAGGGTCCGAAAATTCGATTTCAAGGCATTCACATTGATTGAAAGCCTAGTCGAGTTAAATCGATTGATTTTTGCTTAAGTTGGGATCCAAACCTTTACGGGGAATCCAGAATTATCTCTAATCAGTCCTCCACAAACTAAACTCTTTGTGTGTTTGTGTGATTGTAAGTCTTTGGGGTTGTCGTAGTGGAATCAAGCTCAACCTCGATCTTTCGACTGCCTCCACACAAGGTAATCCTTTTTCCTATCTAAATTCTTGTTTTAATTTAGATTTATAATCTGTATTGTGTGTTCATATTAGTTAGATATGATTAAATGCCTGTTAATTTCATTTTAAGTTGTTGAACATATGATTAATGTTGATTAGTTGTTGTTTAGGGCATTTAGGATATAAAGGTTGGTATGTTGAGACCATGATTAGCCTGCTAAGCTATTTGTCAGACATGTTTAGCCTATTTTGTTAGATAAATCATAAAATATTTACTTTATTGTGAATGTTTGGACCTGTTTAGATAAATATTAAGTATGTTTTGGTTAATTTAGTGTTTGCTTTGAGCTTATTAGGTTAAATATTGAGCATGATTAGTTAAATTGGTGGTCACTCATAATCACTAGGTTATCTATTAAACTTGTTTAGTTTAAATGAGTTGTTGTTAGGATTGTTAGGTTGTGTGGTGTCTCATTGTGACTATTTAAGCATGTTGGTTTCAGCTTGGCTAGTATTAGTGTCCCTAATCATATTGACTATTTATTGGTTGTTTGTATGTGCTTGAATAGATTGAAGCCTAAATAGGTTAATACAGATTTATCCCCAGGCACACACAAGCCATATCATTAAGACATCACCTAGTTTAAAGTTTATTTAATCATGTGTCACCTATTTGCATGATCCTAAAGGGATTAGCATGATAGTTCCAGTTTTTTTAACCATTCTGAGTTTTTGGTTCGTATGATGTTGGTTTGGGAAACTTCTTAATTGGATACTGTTTAAGGTGTTGTTGTAGTAGCCTGAAAGGCATGTTGCTTAGATGCTATGTCTGGTCAATCCTTGCATCTATGTGCTCATCATGCTATTCAACCTTAGTTTGGATTAGGAAAGGAAACTATTTAAGCCAGTACAATGATCCATATGATAGTTTAAGAGTGTTTGATGACATATGGTTTGTTTTGCATAATATGTGTGCCACTTGTGTCAAACCTGAATCTATAAGGTCATGAATGGTTTGTTGAAGTCATTCCCTATTTATTTGGTGCATATGGTAATGTGTAAACTTCACATCTGGACTGATTGGGTTGCCAATAACCTTCAATAGGTCACCTAGTCTTGTTTAGGCTTAAAATGACTAATTATACTTAACATTTAACTCAGTTGGTCTTATCACTCAAAGATAGTCATAATTCAATAAAAGAGGTGTTGTCACAACTAGTAGGACCCCGCCTAATGATTTTAAAAATGGATAAGTGTCTTGTTTAAATTGTTGCCATGATCTGAATGTTAGTTTAGAGGTTTATATGATGTTATATGGTCTATCCTGGTTAATATATAGGTTATTCATGTCAAACTTAGTTCTGTTTATGTTAGAATGAACTGTTAAAGATAGTCAATACTTGTATACTGTATGTATACTTCTAGGGGTCATATTTGGCTTGAAAGTGCTAAACATGCTTACCATATGTCACCTAGCCTCCATTAAGGTAAGAAATGATCTAAAAATGGTTGATATTTAACGCAGTTAACCTATTTTAATCTGGACCTGTATGTGGCTTAACAAGAATCTGTTTACATGATCTCTAAGTATCCTAGTTATCCCCCTTACCCTTCCCAGCAGGCTATTGCTCACTGTTTTCACATCTTGATTGAGACCTGGTCTGAACATGTGTCTAGTTAAGTCTTTAAAAATGGATAAACCTGTTGGTGTGTTGTATAGATATGCCATGACTGTATTCCCATGAATTAGAATTCTCTAAATGATTCTGTTTAGGTGCTTGTTTGAATCAATAAATGTCTACAGCCTTTTTTCTAGGAATTTATATATGCTCTATCATGAAGATTTTAGGACTTGTGGTCTTACCTCATAGAACTTTGGAATTGCTCCTAAACTATGTTACTTGTTTGAGTCCCCTTCTTGTATCTTTGCCTATTAGGATGAGTCACTTAGGTTCAATATACTATTAGCATGAACCTGTAAACAAAAATTGAAATATCATGGTTGTTTGCTTTTGCCTGTTCTGCCTGATTCTTCATCTTAGGAGTGATATCAGTGGGTACCTCAAGTCTGAATTAATGTTTGTTTTAGCTTTAAGATTGAATGTTTATTTGGCATGGGTGTCATTTTCTTTAAGATGTGTTAACGCTGTCCACTCCCTAGCTATGAGCTGCAATTCTCTTTGAGATGAATCTAGTCATGTAACAGGATAATACATCTCATAGACCACAGCGTGATGAATTGAATTTCTTTCCTTGAAATCCACTTCTGTGTGAAAAAATGCTAAATATGTGCCCTGTTTGGATATATATATTGAGTATCAGTTTAAGATGAATATGTGATATACATAGGAGTATACAAGTTGTATATTAAGTATACCCAATATATGAAAATATACAGGTTGTATATCACCTCGTATGTCACTCCAAGTATCATGTCATGTATGTTTTAATGGTCTTGACTAGAGATGGCAGTGGATCCTGGACCCGGTCCGGATCCGGTGGATCCAGATCCGTTTTATAGGATATGGATCTTCAAAATTTGGACCCGACGGATCCGGATCGGACCCAAATCTGTTTCTGACGGATCGAATCTGGATCTTGTATTTGAGATCCGTATCCGATCCAGATCCGACCCGTGGATCCGTTTTTATTAAATATATTCATAACCTAGAATGTAATTTTATAAGTATTTTCTTAAAATTGCTAAGCACATCCTTGCAAGTTTAATTCTCAAAACAAGTTTGATTTATCCCCGCGTTAACTCAAAAACCAAAAAATAAAGAGCTATCTTCGATAATAAAATCAATGTTATATTAGTGAATGACTAACATCTCCATAGACAAGTAGTTAAAATTATATTCACTTCATTTGTGAAGATTTCAAGCACATGCAAGTTCTGCATTGTGGAAATACTAGTCAGCATTTTTCACAACTATTGTCATTGTCCAACATTTTCAATTAATAGCTCACAATCAAAACGAGACAACGAACAAAATATCTCATATGAACATTTCAAAATTGAAACACAGTAAACTGTTTGCTAAGTAAAAATCGTTTGCCAGTTCAAAAAAAAATTCTTAACAAGCCAATTTTTTTTACATGTGGATCCAGATCCGATCCGTGGACCCGGTGGATCCGATGGATCCGGATTTAGATATGATTTTTATGGATCCGATGGATCTGGATCTAGGTATGAAAAACGGATCTGGATCTGGATCTAGATCTAGTAGGATCCGGTCCAGATCCGATCCGTTGCCACCCCTAGTCCTGACCCTTATCTGTTAACTTCCTCTACTCTTCTCTTTCCCGACTGCATGTTGGGCTTGGCCCATTGTATGTTCTCTCCTTTTCCTCTTGTGTTGTTGCTAATCTGGGCTTAGCCCAATTTCTTGAGTTAAATTCTCTTTGCCATGGGTTGCTTACTTTGATTATTTTATTGAATGGTAAATCATTGGGTACGTCTAATTGGGCCTCACTTTTTCCCTCTTTTTTTTTTGCATCTGCTGCGTTGTGCCAAGGTGAGCCCTTATTGGGCCCTTCACTTCAGCATTGATCGAGTCCGCCTCCTTTTTACGTTGAAAATTGGACTGAGGCCCAATAATAGGTGTTCTGACCGAGATAAGAAAAATGAGAAGGCAAGAGAAGCTAATATTTATATGAAGGCCCATCTATGAGTAAAATAGACAACTGATGCGCTTCGGTAGGCCCACTAGCCTGAACTTCCATTTAAATTTCATTACTTGTATATATATTGTAACATACAAATACTTTAATATTGGAACCTTAAATTATGGTTATAATCTAGGTTAGGTAAAATGATACATAGATCGTTTACTTTAGATCGCCAAATAAATTTTCAAACCTTTGCAAGTCTTGAAATAAGAAATGACGGATTGTTATGGATGATAAAACGAGCTGTTTTGATATTTCAAATCTGTACATGGGAAAACTAACTTCAATTAAATTTTCAAACTAATTTTGGAGTTAAAAAGAGAATTTGGATTTTTAGACTTTAAAAGCTCTGAAATTGAAATGGACTGATATCAAAAGGACCCAAGATTGGGTCTGAGTGACTCAAATAAAAGGGCTCAGCCCACATAGTTTATTTTTAACTGTAAAAACACCTATCTTGGACTTGAATTGGGTTAAAGGGTAGTGTTCAAATATGAACTCACTTCGGGAAGATATAACATGCAATATTAGGGGTGGTTCTTATGAATTAAGGTAAGAATCTTCCTCTATGCCTTGTATATTATTTTAGCTAAGACATTGTTAGGGTACTTATTATGAATGGTGACCTTGTTCAATTGACGATAATCTATGCACATCCTCATCGTACCATCTTTCTTCTTCATGAATAAAGTGGGAGCACCCCATGATTGGGTGGCATACCCGGCAAATTGGCAGGGAAAACCTCTGCAAACTCACGTACAACAGGCACATACTCAAGGGATGGAGAATCTGCACTAGTATCATGAACATGGACTAAATAAGCCAAACATCCTTTGACAACAAGTTTTTTCGCGCGGAGATAAGAAATGGTCTTTTTCGGAGCGGGACCAGAAGTACCCCTCCACTCAAGTCTAGGTATACCAGGCATGGCCAAGGTAACTATCTTAGCATGACTATCCAAGATTGCGTGGTATGGAGACAACTAAGTCATACCCAATATAATATTAAAATCTAACATATCCAGGATCATCAAGTCTACTCACGTGTCGTACCCCATGAAAGTAAATATGTAAGAACAATAGACTATATTAACCAATACAAAATCCCCAATCGGAGTAGATACATAAATAGACAAGTCAAGACGGTCATAAGTAAAATCCCAACCAATCGAATGATAAGCAGATGCATATGAGTAAGTAGACCCTGGATCAAACAAGACCGTAACCGGCTGATGACGAACAAAAATGTTACTTGAGATCACAACATCAGAAGTCTTTGCCTTTGGCCTACCCGAAAATACATAATGCTATGCACCACCACGACCGCTTTGACCAGACTGTGCTCCTCCCATGGAGACCTGAGAACCATCTCTACAAGACTGATGTCCGTCCCTAAAGACTGAGAACCACATTTCGTTGAAAAACCAAATGGACCACCTCAGTCAGCTGGCTGAGAGAAAGAACCTCCATGAGACTGTCCCGCCCCATGCCCACTCTGCCTAGAAGAACCATTGAGTCTATTATGTTGATGTGGCCTCTTCTCATTAGACCCTCCAAAAGATCGAACCATGGGAGCCTCAACACTCATAGCATTATCCACAACTGTCTAGAAGGAAGATCCCATAGCCACAAGCTGAAGACAGGGAACATAGAGTGAGAGTACGAGTCCATTGACAAATCTACAGACCCACCCTGCCTCTGTCGGAATTAAGTGTGTCGCATATTGATCCAAAAACAAGAATCTGGCCTCATACTCTACCACCGACATACCCCTCTGTCACAACTAAGTGAACCCATCCCTGCGCTGATCTCTCAAAGTACGTGGCATGTACTTCTCCAAGAAGACCTGATGGAACTGTACCCAAGTGAGTGGAGGTGAACCAACTGGTCTGCCCTCAACATAATACCTCCACCACATCTTCGCATTATCATGAAACTGAAAAGACTCATAGTCGACGCCATGAGACTCTACAATCTCCATCTTGTACCACCTCTCATGTATATCAATGATGAACTCATACACAACCTCATTGCGTGTACCATGAAACCTGGGCGGCTCCATCTTTAGGAACCTACCAATAAGCTCTTGATCTCTGAGTGTCAAAGCCTGGGCTTCTACTATCCTAGGAATGCCCTCAGGGGATGGTAGACCATATATACGTGGGGCTATGGCAATAACATGCTGCATCCCTTGTGTCTGTCCCTGCTTGGGAATATGCCATCCTGCTCTGGCATGAGAACCACATGGAGTGACACCGCCTGTGGCATGCCGGGCATCAAGATGAAGAAGTATACGGGCCATGGTGTCTTGGAATATTGTGTCTGACAAAACTTTGGGGTGAGTCTGGCTTGCCCCCAAACCTCCCCCAACTGCCTCATCTCCCTCGGCTGATGCACTGGAGAAGTTGAGTGTGCCCATCTCTGTCTAGCCGCAGGAGCCCTGCCCCTGGATGGTACAACACCACGACTCTAGCCCGGTCGCGACCTCCCGCCTGTCCTTATTCTCTAGCGTTGACCTTAATAGCGGGTTGTGGAGCATCGTCCTTCACAAGATCAGCTCATGTCCTCACCATCCGTGAGAGAATAGAAATGAATCAGATAACAATTCGAATGTTCCAGATATCAATTTGAATAAAGTAGCACGAAAGAATGAAGAAATTTGAAGTTTCCTAAATACCCCATAGCCTCTCCTAGATAAGTATAGAGCTTACCGTACCCATCCGCAAGACTCTACTAGACATGCTCTTGTACTTATAGACCGGTAACCTAGGGCTCTGAATAATACATAGCCTCAAAATGGGAATACTTTCTCGAAATAAAAGTAAAGACAAGTAATAAGAAGGAGTCTCCGGACAACGGATCCATCTAGAAATGCTTACCCTAAAAGACTCAGCAGGTAGCCTCGGGATCAGTCTCGAGGAGAAGATGTGGAACTGGTCACATACTCTACATCCAGGATAGAATGCAACAAGGTAGTATCAGTACAAACACTATGTACTGGGAGATATCATAGGCCGACAACAATTATCTATCTTATGTATAAGAAAGAAACTGAAAGATAAACATGCTCGCAATCAAGTGCAAGTAATATCACAGTTCAAGAATAACTAGCTAAGTATAGAGAATCAAGTCAGGATCCAAGTATATGAATAAAATAAAGAGTAATTATGCAATGCAATGGACACATGCAATATCCGTACACACACGCTTCGAACGAAATATCTGTATGTCTCAGCAGTCATGACTCATGGGCGACGCAAAGTCCATGTACTAGTCACTCCGTATCACACAGCCTAGAGATGCCTCTTCCACCGAACACCCCGCTAGCCCTTCTGCACACAACTCAGAGATGGATATGCAATATAATATGTCATATGAATCACTGTTGTTTCCTTCTCATTTATCACTATCACGCCAATCACATATAATATCAATATATTATGAAAATGAGGATGAATGCAATCCAATGACAATATCAAGTGTATCATATCAAATCCCCAATTGTTCCACACAAGGACATACCACAATATCAGTATCAAATCAAGTCCTTTCCTCTATCTATGATATTACCAAGATAATTGAGAGATAACTATATCACAAGTACGGTATCACACTATGTGCAAGTCTAGCATTTATAATGAGGCAATAAGGCACAATCAGTAAACAGTAACCAACCTACGTAATCCATCCCAACTTCATATCCGAAGGCGTACATGGTTTCTCCAACAATATCTAACTGCACATAAATGGAAGATTCAAGCTTGGGTATGAACCCTAGTCTAACCGAAGTCCAATTTCATCAATTAATACAAAACCCCCAGTTTGGGTATGAACCCTAGTTTTCTAACCTTCAAATTCATCACATAAATGGAAGATTCAAGCTTGATGATTACTAATTAGTGAAACCCAAGCTTAGGTTAGCAAAACCTATCAATTAATCTCACTTTTAATCTTAACAAACAAAAACCCTAACTAGCTTGAACTCATATTCCCCAATTAATTTCTAGGTTGTTCCCATATTAAATCACTTAAGAAAGGTAATACATGGATAAGGAAGCTTACCAAAAGAAGAATCCACTTAAAGTTGCTTGAAATCGCCTTAAGAGTGCTTTGGAGAAATATTTGGGAATATGGGAAATGAAGGGTTTTAATCACACTTAAAAGGGGCTTATTATTTCTCATCGTCCGCTGCAGCGGACGTGCGCCCGCTGCAGCGGACGTGCGCCCGCAACCCAAGAATTTGCGCCTTCGCCCAGCCACTAAAATCCCAAACCTCCACTGCAGTGGCTAGATACCCGTTGCATCCGATCCCTCACCCACTGGGGCGCAAAGACGTCCACCCCAGCGAGTAACATCAGAAACAACAGATTTCATACTATCATAATTCTACCTTGAAATCCGACAATCACTCGAGACCTCATAGACATAAACCAGATATGCACACATATGTAAAAGCACGGTACATACTCACTCGCGGTCTCAGAAATTTTATCGGGGGTCTATTTCTTCGGGTCAACCCTCAACGGACTAAACTAACTTCCCAACTAATAGCCCAAAAACACTCACGAAGGCCTCGAGAACCGAACTAATAAGCCCACCAAGTCATAAATGACCCTCCGGACCCCACATAATCGACAAAAAATTGAAAAAGTCTATTTACACAAAAGTCAACTATTGGTCAACACTTCCACTCTTTAAGGTTCTAATTTCACAACTTCCACTAGAATCGTCCGATAACTTCGGGAATCGAGTCGACAAGGGTAAAATAGTCAAAATACACATAACGACAGAATATGTTATTATAGATATAAACTTGGTATGGCTTCCATGGTCAGCCTGGTGTGTTATCTAAATTCTGAGGTTTGTGTGATGTTTGATACTCTTGAAAGTGCAGACTACATGTAGTACCATTTTGAGCCATGAAATGCTAGTGTGTTGAATTTGTCTACCCTAGGGACTTTTAAATCATATTTAAAAAGCCATATGTTTATTGTATCAGGATATTTCTGTGTACATATTGTTCATATTGGCAGATTAATACCTCTTACTATCATGTTGTATGTATTTGAGATTTATCAATATGCTTTGTTGACATGATAGTTTAAGACAATATGCATGAAGTATCTTTGAATTATACAAGTTCACAACTGCTCACTTAAGTTTCTTAACCTATAGTGTTATTAGATAAAATATGTCCTGCATGCCCACTAGAGCCTTGTCTGTCCATGAACACCATGTCTTATGCCCTTTTTCTAAAACACATGTCTAAAAACTCAGTAGCCAGCAGTCCTGCATGGTCTTTACTTATGTTAATCTGAGATTTGTTGAAAGCATGTTGGAACCTTGAACTGAGTCAAATAACTTGGTAGTTGGAATATGGTTGTGCTTATATGTTGAAGTGAATGATCATACTTTTGTGGCATAGTCATGTTAAGCATTCTAGGGACAGATCACCTAGTTGAACACCTAATCAAATGAGGTTCTGAACTTGAGTTTGGGTCCTATGGCTATTTGTGTCTGTCTAAGTTTAGTGCATGCTTATACATGCTTCATGTTTGGTTAAATATGAGCATGTCCATCTGCTCTGTCTAACTAATAATTATGTTCTGGTGTGATCTTGCATTTTTTAGTCAACTGGGAACCTTTAGGTTATCAATGTGTCTATGACTTTGGGTAAGGCTTTTGGCCCAGTTCTGTTAACTGCCTTTAGTTTTAAATATTACACAAGCATATTGATGTTGTTATGTATATCCAAGATATTCCTTGCTTGAAAGCTTTGAGTCTCTCAATTGAATGACCTCTTGTCCGCTTAATAAATAGATACTTCTAGTGAATTAAATTTGAAATGAATTGATGTTTGCTTCTGCTGCTTTAGGGAATCATAAATAACCTATTGTATTTAGGATAGAGTATGTTTTATAATAAAATCAGTCTCAACCTTCTTTATTGTTGCTTGTTTTGATTGAATTAGCATGCATATGATGATTTTGAATACATTGTCTGTTTCCTAAACCTGTTTATGTTTAAATCAATTCTGAGAAGCTCCAAGGATTGCATGATATTGATTTGCTATTTTACTGAGTTATGGGTATTAAGTTTTGGGAAGTATTGACGTCAAAATGGGAATACATGCATGATATAATGGTTTCCTTTGATTCTGTTTTTTGTACGTGGGATTAGGGACAAGTGTTGTGAGTATACACGAGTGTATACATCCTATGTATATCAGGTATATCTAATATACCAAGTATCTAAGGCAGATATACCTCCATGTATATCACTTAGGGAGATCAATATGCAATTTGCCGTTGGGCCTGGCCCATTCATGTTACTTTCTTCTGCTTCCTTCGCTGATTCTAGAGAGTTGGGTCAAGCCCAACCATTTTTCCTACCTTTACATGTACTGCTTCTGAGTTCTAAATGGTATAAATCTAGTTTATAGTATTCCTTTGAATTTCGTCTAAATCTGGGCTGTGCCCAACTACCTGTTTACCTAATCTTGGGTTGCTTTATAATATGATGCATGCTTGTGTTTAATTGATATATGATATACATGTGTTTAGTTTAAACTACTTATCTCATATTTAGATAAGTATAAATGCTTTCTAGCTTCCATTTTTGTTCCCCCCCCTGTTCTCTCATTCTACGTGCATTGAGATGGGCCTCTTTGGGTTTGAGGTTTCAAACTTGGGAACATAGATATACATTGACCTTCAACAGATCATAAAAGAAAAAATGGGAAAAACTTATATTTTGTTCTTAAACTTTATCATGTCATTTTAAAGAATTATACTCATTTGTTTTAAAAGAGGTTTTCAAGGAAAAGGGTATGAGGGATATTTGAACAATCTATTGGACTAAGTTAGTGGAGTTCTACTCAAATTAAACTTTGAGTGTACTTTAGTATGAAAGTAGATTAACAAATTACCCCTATACTAATCATTTGAGGCAGAATTTAATTTTTTGTTTTTTTCCAAACCTTTTTAAGACTTTGAGATAAAATAAATGAGATGTTAATGATTCTTTTTCGGGAAATAAACACTTTTAAGCAATTTATGACAAATAAACATGCTATGAATTTGAAGGTCAATCGTATTCTACGGATCATTAATACCGGGGTGTCTAACACCTTTCTCGGAGGATCACCACCTCGACTCTGATTTTAAAAGGATTTTCACGGATTTTCTGAATAAACCCTTTTACTTGATTTTTCTAATTTACCTATAAATTAGGTGACGACTCTAAAACTAAATTATCCGACTTAGATCACCAAAAACCTCCTAGTAGCATTTATGACTTAGTGTAAAAGTGAACCATAACAGATGACGACTCTGCTGGGGATAAACCTAGGTTCTAACCATAAGGGTTCCAATATAACATGTTTTAATTGATGTAAATTGCTTATGTGTTTACTTTCCGTAAATTATAACCGTCATTCATGCATCTCATAATTACGCTAGATGACACGCGCACACACTCGCATCAGTGCACAAAGAAGATTATGTGATTTCGCAATCGTCCTCCAGTAAAAAACCAAATTACTTTGTTTGGAACACGTTGAAGACGGAGTTGGTTCGCAGTAACAGTTGACAATTGTTCACCCTGAGTAGTGTACTCGGGTCCCCTAGTCATTCAAAAAAACCACTCTAGTTTGCCTAGGATAGAGCGAAGCCAAATTCCTACTGAACAAGCGCATCTTACCTAGACAAGTTCGGATATTTTAGACATATATGGACCCATTAGGCTAAATACCTCATGTCTTGATGGTCTATGACCAGACGACACTGCATATAATATTTGGCACAAATATCTATATTTTGCGTGACTTTACTTCTTATTCTTAGCTTTTTAATCACCTAAATCATGATGACATTGTCGTATTCAAGTTTATATTGGTATGTTTTATGTGTGTAGGTACGATGAGAACAAATGGATGTTAAACGAGCAGGTTTTGGTTGATTTTGGATCTGATTGCATGAACACGAGATGATGAAAATATGCTCTTAGAAATTAGGAAGAAAAGTTGAAGAACTGGGAGTTGATGTGCATCGGGTGTGCGTCGCACACCCATCGCTTGAAAAAATCTTTCTGGAAATCAAAAAAATTAGAGACACTCGCGTCGCATGTGCGACGCCGGTCCAACGCACATAGACGGGCAGTTTTCCCAATTTGATTGGAATTTGATTTCCTTGTTTTATATTTTTAACCTAGACTATATATATATATATATATATATATATATATATATATTGTTAGAGAGGTGTTCTGGACATTATTCTTAGACTAGTAAGCCGCCTTTTCTCATTCTTGTTGTTTTTACTTTACTTTTATTCATAGAACCCTAGTTTCCTTATGAATTCTTTTTCCGTTCTTCGAATCATGAGTAGCTAAACTTTTCTTTTCTATGGTTATGACATAGACATGAAAGTTAGTTTAATGATAGTTTTTGCGTATTAAATTTTCATTATTGGGTTGTTTATTTATTAGTGAGCTTAATTGATTGATTAATTGATGAATTACTTGAGCACTATTTGTGGTGCGTGAGTTGAACTTGAAAGAGGAAATTTATGTACGTAATAAGAATAAATAGAGTTTGTTCGTATTTATATGTTTCGCTATTGAGAATAGAAATATACCCTTTAGCTCTACTTAGTTGGATACAGAGTTTTAAATTCGTTATTGTTACCTTTGGCGTCAGTAGAAATATAGGCGTTATAGTAGCATCTACAGGCTTGTGAGTAGTTCGAAAGAATATCATAAAGTTAAAATTAACTCGTCAACTAGTAGCACAGAAAATCAAAATAAGTAGAACTATCAGAAGACTAACTGGATTATCGAAATCCATGACCCTGGATTCCATCACCATCTGATAAATCTTATAGTCTTAGTCTCAATCATCTCAGTTACAAAAATATCCAAGTGTTAGTTATTTCTTTCAGTCATAGTTAATTGCACAAAACACCTTGATTGTTACTCTCTTGGATAGTTACAAACGAGTTTGAACTAGATAAACAATAGAAAAGTACAAGTCCATGTGGGCACAATATCTGGACTTCACAATCCTATATTACTTGTCGACCGCGTATAATTGCATGTGCGTTTGGGAACAATAAGTTTTTGGCGCCGTTGTTGGGGACTTAAAAATTTACTGTTTTTCGAGTTTGAATTCTATTATTTCCTATTCAAGTTTTTACTCTTTGGTTTGTGTTGTGCATCTCATGGAATTGCAGTATTTTTATGCTAAACACTCAGAGTCAGGGAAAACCGTTGGCTATCTTTGATCCCGAGGTCGAGAGAACTTTTCACAAAGCAAGCAAACTGGCTGAAGAGGACCCTCCTTAATTAGTTGAAAACAGAGATATTGTAGTGAGAGAGATGGAACAACCACGAGTCCCTGTGTCAAATTTTTCTAGGCCCAACCTAGAGAATGCATCGAGGGCTATCATTAATCATAACATCACAAGAAATTTAGAGCTGAAAGAGGAAACATTGTGACTGGTTCAGAATACGTGCCAGTATATGGGTAAGCCATCAGAAGTCCCACAAAAGCACTTGATGACGTTCGTCGAATTGAGCGACAATTTTCACTATCAGAATATTTCCAACAAATATGCGAAATTAACATTGTTTCCTTTCTCATTGATCGGAGAGGCAAAAGAATGGTTACAGAATGAGTCGACTAGCTCCATTACTTCTTGGGGAATCTTATCCAACCATTTCCTTGACAAGTTATTCTCATCCAGGATAACTAAGGACTTGAGAGGGAGAGTTGTTAGTTTTACTTAGAGAGAGGGCGATGAGTTACCACATGCATATGGCAGATACAAGAACTACTTGAGAGATTGCCCAAATCACAAGTTCCCGAAGGAGTTAGTTGCACATACTTTTATTGAAGGAATTCGACCCAAGTCTAAATCATTGTTGGATGATACTGCTCCAGGATAGATCTTATAAAAAATATATGAGAAGATGAAAGCACTCTTGAATTTGACATCTGCAGGTAGTCAAACTTATGCAGATTAAAGTCGTTCAGGGATCACTCAGAGAGCTGCTGGGGTACTTCAGGTAGATGAGATGACATCACTTCGCGAAGAAGTGAGCCAGATTGCCCACACCATTAATAGATTGGTTAACACTCCAGCTTCTAATCTGGTGCAACATGTATGAATTTTATGTGAGGTTTGTGGTGATCAGCATTCTTACGTGAATTGTCCGTAGAATCTAGAATTTATCTTCTATATGGGGCAACAAAATCAGGGCTATGGTAATCAGGGTCAGTAGTATGGTAACAACTACATTCCGAACCACTATAATAATCCAAATCTCTCGTATGATAGGAATCAAAATAATTAGAGGCCCTATAATAATAATAATTTTCAGTAGCCTCAAGCTTAGCAAGTTGGCAATTCAACGGAAGATATGATGATACATTTTCTAGCTCAATAGAAAGCGGTTCAACAGCAAAATCAGAAGATTCAAAGTGAGATGCAGAAATTGATTCACGAGCTTAAACATCAAGTTAGGAAGATGTCGCTTTCTCAGAACGTCATACCACAAGGTGCTCTTCGGAGTGATACAAAAAAGAATCCTAGAGAATGAAAAGCAGTTACCTTGAAGAATGGTAGAGAACTTGAAGAAGTGCCACCGAAGAATAAAAAGAAGGCAGAAGCTGAACTTATTTCTGCTAAAAGTGCCAAGTTAGAGCCGAAAAGTGGAGAGAAACTAGCAGAGGTAGTGGTTCGATCACCACTACCATTCCTGTACAGACTTCAGAAGCATAAGGCAGATTCGGCGTGTAAGAAATTTATTGAACTTCTGAAATAGGTACACATCAACATTCCTTTAGGGAGATTTTGCAAGAAGTTCAAAATCATGCTAAGTACATCAAGGATTTTATTGCAAACAAGAGGCGTTGGACAGAGTTCGAGATGGTAGCACTTAGGAGTGCAGTTCTAGGGTGCGGAGCAAGATTCCATCAAAGTTGAAAAACCCGAGCAATTTTACTATCTCTATCACTATTGTCAATATTGAGGTTGGGCTAGCATTATGTGATTTGGGTGCTAGTATTAATTTGATGCCTACCTATGTGTTCTAAACATTCGGTTTGGGTGAGCCGAGACCAACAATAGTTACTTTGCAATTGATGGATAGATCTTTGGCATATCCAGATGGTATTATTGAAGATGTTCTTGTGAAAGTGGGGCCATTTATTCTTCCAGTAGACTTCATTATTCTTGATTATAAAGCCGATAAGAACGTTCCTCTCATCATGGGAAATGGATTCTTAGTGACTGTTGATGCAGTGATTCGAGTTACAGATGGGAAGAGGTCCATGACAGTGGATGGGCAAGAAGTTATTTTCGATGTGTTAAAAGCAACTAAGATGCCACCCCATTATGAAGAGTTAAAAATGATTACAATGGTGGTTCCCGAGCTTACATATGTAGATGTAGATAACTTTCTGGCTTCTAGAGATTCATTGGAGATAGCCTTTATCTATGGGGAGAATTTAATGGAAAATGAAAACGTTGATGAGTTTCTTCACATCCTTTAACACTTCTTGTGCATATATATGAGCCAATACACCATTTGAAGAATTGAACAAGCTCGAGTCTTGGGAGAAACCGAAACCATATATTGAAGAGGCTTTGGTTCTTGAATTAAAGCCATTGCCACCTTATCTTTGCTATGCTTTCTTGGGTAGTGGTAACACATTGCCCATAATCCTATCTGCCTATTTATTTGATGTACATGTTGAACGAGTTTTTTGAGTATTGAGGGGCATGATCTGAGCCATTGGATAGATGATAGCTAACATCCGAGGCATAAACAGTTCATTCTGTATACACAAAATATTATTGGAGAAGGACAACATGCCTAGTGTTGAGAGTCGAAGAAGGATGAACCCGATGAAAGAGGTGATGAAGATGTAAGTGATCAAGTGGCTTGATAACTGCATTATTTATCCTACCTCAGACAGCAAGTGGGTGAGTCATATCCAATGTGTTTCGAAGAAAGGGCCATGATTATGGTGAAGAATGAGAAAATGACCAGATGTTGGATCGATTATCCAGGCACGGTTATTATTGCTTTTTAGATGGGTACTTAGGCTACAACCATATTATGATAGCTTCCGAAGCTCAAGAGAAGACCACTTTTACTTATCTTTATGGCACCTTGCATTTCGAAAGATGCCCTTTGGATTATGTAATGCTCCAGGTACGTTTCAGAGATGTATGATGGCTATTTTCACCGATATGGTGAAAAAATATGTGGAAGTTTTTATGGATTATTTTCGATCTTTGGGGATTCATTTGATGATTGATTGAGTAACCTTGATGATGCGTTAGCTCGATGTGAGAAAACAAATTTGGTGCTCAATTGAGAGAAGTGCCACTTCATGGTTCGAGAAGGCATTGTTCTTGGGCACAAAGTATCAAACAAGGGCTTTGAGGTTGACAAAGCAAAAATTGAGGCGATCAAGAAATTTCCACTGCTTATCTCTGTTAAAGGGGTGCGCAGTTTTTTAGGACATGCAGGCTTCTATCAACGGTTTATCAAAGATTTTTCAAATGTTGCTAATCCGATGTGCAAACTGCTGGAGAAGAACATGAAATTTGTGTTTAATGAAGCTTGTCCGAAGGATTTTGATGAGCTAAAACAGAGGTTAGTAACAACCCTTATTATCATCCCATCTAATTGGTCTCTACTATTCGTGTTAATGTGTGATGCAAGTGATTTTGTTTTGGGAGCTATTCTCGGTTAGAAAAGGGACAAAATATTTCATCCCATTTATTATGCCAGCAAAACACTTGATGTAGCCCAGATGAATTACATTGTAACATAGAAAAAGTTATCGGCAGTTGTCTACGCCTTTGACAAATTATGATATCCCTATGACACTTCTTAATGGGGAAATAGATATCGAAGTGACCGAATTAGCCCCGGAGGATATGTAAAGTGTCAAAGGGAATGAATAAGAAGATGAAGACTCTGATGATGCCCCCTCCCCCGCACAACGTTTTCATAATTCGAACTGCTACCCGTTAGGTTTTTTTGTGAAACACCCCCAACGGACCATAGGACGAATGTGTCGATCCCTGTCGCATGGGTTCATTTTTTTGTTTTAGTAAGTAACTACCCCCGTCAGACCATGGGACTAATCTCTTAATCCCTTTTGAGTGGGTTTGTAATTTTTCTCCCGGGTCACTTTTGGGCCTGGTTATATATAATAAATGAAATGTCATTTTCTAGACTTTGTTGCTTTTTGTTCATTTGCAAAAGTGATTTGTGTTATTAAGCTTGACTTCATGTTTCCCCCATAAGGAAAATATTTCTCACAGCTTTAAATATAATTTAAGTCTTGGAATTTTGCCTTGGGCAATTTCTAAAAGGAAATAACTTATTGGTCTTCCATGCTTGAAGTGAAAACATAATTCAGTTGAACTACCTTTACCAATTATCATATTTCAAGTTCGAAACTTGTAATAAGTTTGAATAGGGATTTACTGAATCACTCTTTGTTTGCAAATGTGTTGTTTTTTACTTGGGCTTTCATGACCTCTTTATCAATTATGGGCTAATTTTAGTGTCCGGTTAATTTTTATTCGAGTGCTCTAGCAGTTGAACTTTAACCTTTTATTTCTTAAAGTTTTGAGTAAGAGAGAGCCTTTTTATGGTACTTTAGAAGAGGACGCCTCCCGTTCAATATGGCATAAGTTTTTTGTATGCTTCAAATAACATCCGTTTAATTAATTCTTAGCTATGATTTTGATGACAAGTATTTAACATGAAAGGAAAACTTTATTGATTCATTTTACTTACAAATATAAAATAAATGAAAGAATAATACAACTGCCATCTAGTGTGGTCAGTTTGGTTACATATGCAAGATATTTCATCACTCCGGGCAGTCCCCGGTACTAATGTGATTTTCTCTTGAAGCTTCTACCAGTACCAGATTCTATGGTTTCGGTGATTACTAAGCCTTTTCATGGTCTCATCCACTATTGGGTCTTTGAATGGACCTATCCACTTTTGGCGAAAAATTGTTAAAATACCGGCAATGTCTTACTGACAATGTCTTTCTCTCACACGAGATCGGGGTAACATGTAATATAGCCCCCTAGTGTTTGGGTGTAAAGACGTGAAGACACAAGCGCCTAAATAATACGCTGAAGAAAATCTCAATACGCTTTATGGTGCTGCCTCATTAAAAACCTTGCCGAATAAATCCATTTGGGACAAAAATCAATCGAGGAAAAAGAGCGCATGGCATATTTTCCTTGCTAAACATAATATTTCTTCAAATGACTGACATTCCAATTCCTGGGAAGTTGTTTTCCTTCATGATTTGCTAACTGATATGATCCTTTACCAACGATCCCAGTGACTTTGTATGGTTCTTGCCAATTTATGCCTAGCTTGCCTGCATTTGTATCTCGAGTGTTGTGGGTTACGATGTTCTTCGCGCAAATAAAAATGAATTAGTATTGCCTTCGAATTGACCTGTTCATCTAACCAAAGGTACAGTAGGATTTGAGTCCCCACTTCGATCGATATTAATGCTTCAACACCATATACAAGGGAAAAATGTTTCTCCCCGGTACTAGTTTTTGCCGTAGTTCTGTATGTCCATAGGATCTCGGGCAGCTTGGAAGGCCACGATCCTTTAACTGCTTCCAATTTCTTCTTTACCTTTTGGATTATAGACTTGTTTGTCAACTTTGCCTGACCGTTTTGCACTGGGATTATATGGAGCAGAGGTTATGGGTTTGATGTGCAAATCCTCGAGAAATTTGGTAACCTTATCCCCAATGAATCGATGGCCATTGTCACAAGCTATTTCCTTCTAAATACCAAAGCAACAAATGACATGTTGCCAAATAAAGTCCATCACCTATTTCTCCCGACTTTATGATAGGTTATTGTGTCAACCCACTTAGAAAATTAGTTAGTCATAAATAATATAAATTATACCTGTCCCGGGGAAGAAGGCAAAGGTCTGACTATGTCCATTCCCCATTTCATAAATAGCCATGGGGAGACAACCGAATATAAATCTTCCCATGGTTGGTGTAATATTTGAGCATGGCGCTAGCATTTGTCGCATCTTTTCACAAACACCTTCATATCTTCTTCAATCAGGGGTCAGTAATATCCAACCCTCATTATATTTCTCATCAAAGACTCCGCACCTAAATGATTCCCTCATATTCCCTTGTAAACTTCCCTCATCACGTAGTCAGCTTCCTCAGGACCTACACATCATACCAGCGGGCCGTGGTAGCACTTCCTATGAAGTATTCCATTAATAATGCAGTACCGAGTGGCCTTAGTTCTTAGGGCTATGGATGCTTTGGGATCCTCTGGTAACTTTCCATGTTTGAGGTAGTTTATGAATGAATTCCTCCAATCTCAAACTAGGCCTGTTGAATTCACATAATTATATCATGCATGATCCAAAAGAAACTAAACTACTAATTTAATATTTGAGCCTTCCGTCTCTGTTGATGAGCCCAAATTAGCTAGTTTATTTGCTTCTTTGTTTCTCTCTCTCGGTATGTGCACAATTGCCCATTCCTGAAACCTGGAAGCAACTTGAGAACCTTTTAGAGGTACCTTGACATGCGTTCTTCCTTAGCTTCAAACACACTACCTGATTCACCAATAGTAAATAATCACATTTGACTTCAATAATCTCGGATCCCTGTCCCCCGACTAATTCGAAACCTACTGTACGCGCCCTATTTTGACCTGCTCGGGTCAAAGCGGAGCGCGGACGTGTTCGGGTGATTCCTGGGTAAAATGATTGAGGAGTCGCCACCTAATTATTTTTTACAGTGAATTAGGACACCTAAATATTTAAACTAAGTGCTGCAATGTAAACTCCAATTTTATGGTTCAAGTAAACTAGTGAGATTCTAGGCAAGGGTTCTTTATTATCCTAAAGGAAGGGATTAGGCATCCTTTAAGATCCGCTAACTTCATATCCCAGAAACTCAGTTAATTATTGCTAGAAAAATACATGTTTTACAAATATAATAGATAAAAGATGTTTGCAAATATGATGTATTTTATACAAGTAAAATATGATGCATTTTATACAAGTACGTATTCGGATGACATAAAAGAAAGATACATGTAAAGTTTTTTAGAAAAACATGCATTTGTGACAATAAATTCTTTATAATGCCAAAGAAGCGAATCTTTCAAAAATCAACAAGTTGCAAAAAATAATAATAAAAAGATAAGCTTATTTGTACAATTAATTGAAGTAAATAAAGATGACAAGAGTTGTTTTAAAAATCTTGAATAAGCGTGATTTAGCCTAAAATAAATAAACTAGCTAAGGATTTCTAAGTTTGCAGCCTACAAATAAATAAGCTAGCGATGGTTTCAAATCTTTAACTAACCTATGAATAAATCCTAAGTTTGCCTATTCTAAGCATTTCAATAGTTACATAAGTGCGATAAATAATATTACAATACAAAGCGAGATAAAAGTCAATTAAAGAAAGAAATAACAATAAATAAACTCCGAGGAATATTTGTCGTTATTTTATTTTAATCCCCCAAGCTGCCAAGAACAAAACGGTTAGAAACAATTAAATACAAATAACTTATATCCGTATTCAAAATGTTGAATGTTTTGATCGCGGAGGGCTCGTGACTTAAATTTTGAAAAGAACATTCCAATCACGCTGGTCTGCAAACATATGACTAATGTAGTTTATTTTGATTGCCTCGCCTACTAAACGTGTTGGTCTCTCTGGGTGGAATAAAAAGATCACTATAATCACGCTGGTGCGAATATATAATTCACCTCGCCTACTAAACATGTTGATCTCGGATAAAAGGTTTAAGTCTTCATCCTTGCTCGTAGTTATATTTCCGCTTGCAACCGTAGGCCTCAAAATCGACTTGATATTTTTCATCTGGCCAAAGGTAGTATCGTGTTCAAATCGAAGAAAAAATGAAACAAGAATAAAGAGGGCTGTAGCAAGAATGTAAGAAGAAAAACAGCTTCAAAAAATGACGCTGTGTCTAGTTTAAAACAAGAAACAAGAGAACAAATATTTGAATGATGAAACAAAGAATCGAAATAGAAAGCAATGTTTGAAAAATGCTGGTTCACTTTAAAACAAAGAAATGATAAAGCAAGAACAAATATTTGAATGGGGAGCAAACCTGAACCGAAAAACAATGAAACAAAGAATAAACAAGAAGAGCAGCAGCAGAGAGCGGTAGCAAGAAGCGCAGAGCGGAAAAGAATGTAGCAGCATGTAGCGGTAGCGGTAGCGGTGAAGAGCAAGAAGCGATGCGAAAGAGTTGCAGAGCGTGAGCAGCAAGAAGTAGAAAATAGTTTCGAGATGACGCGGTGTTTTAGTTTAAAATAGTAAAACAAAGGAAAACAGACAGATTTATTCAAATAAAGAAAAACAAAGAATACGAAACCGAGAAGCGCCTCAAGACGGGACTAATATTGGTTTGAATCAATAAAACAACAAAGAGAATGCTGTATTAATTCAATCAATAACATAATAATAATGCCAAAGAAAACATAAGAGCGATTTTAAATACCCGACCCGAGTTCCAAATTATGGAAATATTCAACCGGTCGCCTGACCCGAGTCGTTGATTCAAACCCAAATCGATTTCCAAAGACCAATTTCCGTATAACCAAGAACGAATGTGAAATGCAAGAAATTAAATGTTCAAATCGTCGATTCGACTCCGTCGCTGACTGATCCAAAATCAAGATCCAAATCAAATCGATTTCAACACCAAATTCGGATAACCAATAACAAGAATATGAAATGCAAGAATCAAAATGTTCAATCGGGTCGACCCGATCTGTCGCGATCTGACCGATCGCTGATCCAAACTCAATCGATTTCAACACCAAATCTCGGGATAACCAATAACAAGAATATGAAATGCAAGGATTCTCAAAATGTTACTCAACCGGTCGACCCGACCCGGATCAACTGATCTGACCCGGATCGTTGTTTCAACCCGGATCAAACAAATTCATCAATTTATAACCAATGATAACAAACAAAGAAGAATGTAAGAAAATTGAAAATCTAAATCGTCGATCGACCGTCAAATGACTGACCGAATCGTGGTGTTCAACCCAAGTCAAATAATTTCATCAATTTCAGATAACCAATGATAACAAATAAAGAATGTAAGAAAATTGGAAAATCAAACCGGTCGACGGATCTGTCGTTGACCCACCAATCTGATCCGAATCCAAATCTTACACCAAATTCAGATAACCAACATACATAAACATGAAATGCAAGAATTTGAATGTTATCTGAATCGATCGATCCCGCCCACGACTAATCGACCCGAAATCGCTGAAAAATCAGAGAAATCAAAGGATGACAAACCTTTTGACTTGATTCTTGGAACAACAACGGCTTTCAAATACTCTAAAAATCAAGAACACAACAAAATATGTATGTATATATTGAATAATCTTCCAAAATCCTTCCGAAAATCTCTTTTCTCTCCCAAATCTCCTTTTCCAAGAACAACATGGGTATTTATAGGTGGATTCCCCTCAAAAACGAAGTTTGAATTGAATTAAAGGTAAAGAAAATCGCGGATTCGAGGGGTACGGGTCGCGGGTTTTAGGGGTGTCGCCAGAATAGAGGGTTGGTGGAGGCGAGGGTCGTTGGTGGTGTTTGGTGAGGATCGCGACGCGGGGTCGCCGGTATGGGGTCGTGGGTCGCGTCGCTGAGAGAGAGAGATAGGGTTTGGGGTTTTTTTTTTGATTTTTGGTTTTGATTTGGGGGTGTTTTGGTTTTGCGGCAAATGGGTCAGTGGGTTACTGCCCAAAGTAGGGGAGCGGTCCGAATTGGTTTGGGCCGACTAAAATGGGGATTTAATTGGGGGAGTTGGGCTGTGGTGTTGGGTTTAATTGTTTTGGGTTTGGGTATAAGGGAATTTAATTGGGGAGTTTTGGGCTTGGATGAAAAAATGGGTTTTAATTTAGGTTGGGTAGAAATTGTATTGGGTTAGGAAATAAAATGGGTTATGGATTTAAAAAATATAAAAGAGAGGTTTAATATTAAAATATATTATATATATATATATTTTTTTGTAAAAGATGTGAATTATTTAAAATAACATAACGACGTGATAATAATAAAAATATAATATTTAAGTAAATGTAATGCTTAATAAAAGGGAAATATGATGCAATTTTGCGAGAATAAAGTAACATAGAATTTTCGGATAACTTATGATTATTATAAAAAATGCAAATGATATAAAATATGCGAATAATAATAATAATACGAAGATACACACATATATGCCTATATTTAAAAATTATTTTAAAAGTGAAAAAATATTAAAAATTACGAATAAAATCATAAAAGATGGGACAAAATTGGGTGTCAACACCTACAATCAAAGCCTCATACTTGACTTTATTCTTAGTTAAAGGTATACTATGAATTGTCTGCCTTCAAAAATCTCATGTTGGGGTATGTAATACTATTCTTAAATCGGTCCCCTTGAGGCTAGATGCTCTATCCATATGTAGCATCTAAACTTTGAGGGTAGTCCCCGAGACTAAAGTAGCTTCATTTTTCGCTTGTGGGGTTACTCCCGCACTGAAATCAATAACAAAATCCACTAGGAACTATGAATTAAGCGAAGTCTGGGCTTAAATTCAATGTCAAACTCACTTAACTCTACTACCCACTTAGCCAATCGCCCTTAAAACTCGGTCTTGTGAAGCACGTTCTGTAGGGGAAATGTGGTCACTGCAAGTATAAGATGGCATTAAAAATATGGCATAAGCTTTTGTGATGGCAACACTAAAGTAAAGGCCAATATTTCAAGAAGTTGGTACTGCATTTCGTCCCCTGACACAATTCCACTCACATAATAAGCTAGAAATTGCATACCTTTTTCTTCACGCACCAGAACTACACTTATCACTACTTCTGAGACAGCTAAATACACGAGGAGTTATTCCGCGTCCTTTGGCTTTTACATGAGCGGAGGACTGAATAAATAAGCCTTTAAATCACAAAGAGCCAGCTGACATTCAGACGTCCACTTGAAATCATTCTTCTTTTTGAGAAGCAAAAAGAACTTATGATACTTTTCTGAAGATCGGGATATGAATCTGTTAAGTGCTGATATTCGTTCGGTCAGCTGTTGCACTGCCTTTATGTTGTCAAGAGTGTTGAGAATGTCATTGATGACTTTAATCTTATCCGGGTTTACTTTGATCCCTCTTTGAGAGACCAAGAAACGGAAGAATTTTCTGGAGCCTACCCCGAAAGCACATTTCTCCGAGTTGAGGTTCAGGTTGAACTTCTTCAAAATTTCAAATGTTTCCTGCAAATGACTCAAATGGTCCTCTGCACTTGACTTTTAATAAACATATCATCTATATAAACTTTCATTGATTTACAAATTTGTTTTTCAAACATCTATTTTACGAGCATTTGGTAAGTGGCTCCAGCGTTTTTTAATCCAAAAAGCATGACATTATAACAATAAGTACCGAAATTTGTTAGGGAGGGTAGGCTCTCTTGATCTTTCGGGTGTATCCTAATTTGGTTATACCGGAGTATGCATTGAGAAAACTCATAACCTCGTCTCTAGCCGTAGCATCGATGATTTGATCTATGTTTGGAAGCGGGAATGAGTCCTTTGGGCATGCCTTATTAAGATCTTTAAAGTTAATATACATTCTTAACTTGTTTCCCTTTTTAGGTACTACAACTACGTTAGTTAACCAGTCTAGGTACTTGACTTCCCAGATAGATCCTATATTACGTAGTCTAGATACCTCTTCTTTAACAAACCTGGTTGTGGACCTAGGCTATCAGCCGATTTTTCTGTCGCACATGAGGGAAACTGAAATCCAGCCTAACTTGTGAGTCACGACTTCTGGAGGAATACCTATCATATCCTTGTAGGACCATGCAAATCAGTCACAATTAGCTTTAAGATATTGAAGGACAGTTTCCCAGAGCTCCAGGATCAACCCCATACCTATGTATACCTTTCTTTTTGGTGTTTCTTTATGTAGAGCGATTTGTTCGAGTTCCTCGACCGATTTAATGGCATCGGAATCATATGACACCTAAAAATACCTAGGAACCTGATGTGTATCTGGGAGCTCATTTTTTGAATCTATTTGTTCCACTTCTACTGGTGGAGTATGCTGAACTGCATTCGAGACTGGATCCATTTCATGTAATTGCTATTTTCCTTCGATGACCGCCTCCGATTCCTTGATGGCAAACATCTCCTGTAATGTTAAAGGAACTACCCTCATATCATGAAAACACAATCTCCAAAATATTGCGTTATATTTCATGTCACCATCGATGACATATAACTTTGTTTCCTTCAAGACTCCTCCAGCTTCTATTGGTAAGTCAATTTCTCCTTTGGTAATTTCACTCGCCATGTTAAAGCTACCGAGTGTTCTTGCAGCCGCTATAATTTTCTCAAGCATTTTCATCTCCTCAACCACTTTCCAATGAATGATATTGGTCGAACTTTTGGAGTCAATAAAAATTCGCTTTACCTAGAAGTATTAGATGGGAATAATGATAAATAGGGCATCGTTTTGTGGAAAGGTGATGCCAACTGCATCCTCGTCAGTGAAGGTGATGATATTTTCTTCTGGTATCTATCGAAATCTCATTTCTTGTGTCATCGAAATCTTCGTTTTCTTAGCTACCATGAAATACGTGCCTGTAATCATTGATCCCCAAAAGATCATATTTATAACATGCAGATGAGCATCCAGAATGGCTTTTCCTTCTGTCGGAGCGCTTCTCTCATAATTATTTTGGGCCTTTTCGCTTAAAAACACTCATAGATGTCCCATGTTCAGCATCCCTGCTACCTCATCTCGAAGGTGTCTGCAATCTAATGTTGTGTATATATTGGTGCATGAAAATAGCACCATACAGTTTGATCCCTGAAATTAAGATTGGATGGGAGGGAATTTGATGGACGTGAAGCCGGGTGATTCCTCAGCATGACTACCATCTATGCTTTATCAATGTTGAAGTTGTAGTCAGATAGTTTTGGAAATCCTGATCCATTTGATGATGAATCGAACGAGTTCCCTATATCATGATTCAGCAAGTCGCGTTTATTCTTGTTGGGGTCTCCCTTCACGTTGGTTTTTGACTTTTCTAGAGAATGGAAACCCTAGACACCACCTAATTTCTGAGGATCAGGGTAAGGCTGGAAATGCTTTTTTGACGAATTACGATCTAGGCCTGCTCCCTTATATGTTCTTTGGGACATTTCTCCGACTGGAGACCCTAGAAAGTCATCTTCCACACGAATCTTTGATTTGTATATGTTATGAACATCTTCCCAGGTTGTGGCTTGGAACTCCAAAAGATTCTCTTTAAGTTTTTATGAGGCATTTGAACTTAGACGGTTCAAACAATTAGTGAAAACTTCGATATCACATTCATCCAGAACTGCAGGCAGAAGCATCCACTCTTTCTGAAACCGTGTAACAAAGTCCCTGAGTAACTCAGACTCTCCCTGTGCAATACAAAATATGTCTGCCTTCCTGGTTTTCACCTTTCGTGCCCCCGCATAAGCTTTGATGGACATATCAGCAAGCATGGAAAATGAACTAATGGAGTACTCGGGAAAGAGTGAATACCATGTCAGAGTGCCTTTAGGCAGAGTTTCACCTAACTTCTTGATCATCACCGACTCTATTTCTTTTTATTTCAAGTCATTTCTCTTCACAATCATAGTATAGGCCATTATATGTTCTTGTGGATCCGTCATCCTATCATACTTTGGTATGCTCGACATTTTGAACCTTTTCAAAATCAGCTCTGGCGCAGCCTCGAGTTTAAATTCCAAATATATATACTTATTTTTTTCCGGACCCTTTATGACTCGGGATTCCCCAGGATTTGGTCTAGCTGACGCTGAAATTCCTTGACATTCTTCTCAGCTTCTTTGGCATTTGTGTCTACTTTGCCTGTTATTTCTTTCATAAATTGTAAAACATGTGCTTGGAATGGATCTCCGAGAGTAAATTCACTTCTCGATGTGTCATCGTTCCTCGTCTCAGTTTGGTCTCCACCAACAGATATTGCCATTTACTGGGGTTGACGGTGTGCCCTAGGTTCCGAAGTGCCTACGGCAAAATTGGACGCCAATGAAGAAAGGAATTGCCTTAGATCACTCAATTCTTCCCTTATCACGAGATTTTGTTCTCTCAAGATCTGCATAGCCTCTTCGGGAGTTTCATCAGTAGTAGTCTGGTCCCTGGCAAACCTCAGAGTCTGACCGTCTCATTAAGTGGCACTTTCCACGTTGATTGAATCGGCTAGTTCTAGATCAAGTACATGAATTTTTCCAGGATTCTGGTTTTCATTAACTCATGTCATACCTGATGATTGTTGCCTAAGCAAAACAGAACTTAAAAAAGAGTTAGATTAATAGACAGGGTCACTTGTGACACCACTACTGCCCAGCCCCACGGTGGGTGATCTGCCGTGAAATTACAACACATTTGATACCTTTTACGAAGAGTTTTCATTGTTTCAAGTATATTATGTGTTGTTTCTTAGTTATTTTATGTTTTATAGCTCAAATCAAGAGAAACTGCCTAAGATAAGACAAAAGAACAAAATGTGGTTGAAGAGAAAGCAAATGCATCGCATATCATGAGATGCAGCCGCAGATAATGTCGCAAAGTTGATCAGTAATAGCATAAAGAAGATAGAGAATATGTGAGACCTTCTGCGTCGCATATCGCTTATGCGTCGCAGAAGTCAACGCATACCAGCCTTCAATCTATGCAAGAAAAAGAGATTTTGCGTCGCATATCACCATCTGTGATTATATATGCGATTCATACCAGCCCGTCAGGGGCATTTTTGTTTTATTTTCACTCCGTATTTTGGATAATATAAATATTAAATGTAGGGCTTTGTGGGTCATTCTTGTTCAGATTTTTGATCCCATTGTAAGAGCATTGAATACTCCATTTGTAGGCTTTTCTGGAAGAAGATTACATCTCTTTTGTCATCTTTCTTCCTTTGTAAGATTTAATGTTGCCTTTAATGCTTTCTTTATCACATTGTTTTGTATCAAACATTATGAGTAGCTAAGTTTAAATACTAAGGTTGCAGACTCAAATGATGGGTATTTAACATTGAATATATATATATAATGGGTTGTTAGTTTCTATTTATTTCTTGAGCTTTAATGTTGATTGGTGGTTTCAAATATTAACCTGTCATAAACTCTTTTTGTACTTGGGAAAGTGATCTAGGATTTGGTAGAAATAAATAGCAAGAACTCGAGGCGCTAACCCTCGTTTAATAGACTTACTTAGGGATAAGAATAGTCTACTTGGCATAATTAATCGGTTTGTTAATTAACTCTTGCATTTGGGAAAATGACTTAGATGTGATATTCTCTAACTATTGAGAAATATTAGAGGATCATTAAGTGATTAAGTTCAAGCAATGCAATAACCCATTAGAAATATATCATATGTTAACCTATATCATGACAGGGACACAACCTTGATTTCGCTTTAGAAGTTTACAAATCGTAACTCTTAATTGCTAATTAATTTAATAATTAGTTTTAGTACAAAATTCTATCAACCTTTCTCGAAATAGGATTATGACTAGAGTCAAGTGTCACATTACGTAAAGTAATATTTTCTCACCTTATTCCCTATGGGATTTGACCCAACCTAGTTGGGTTACTATATTTGACAACGTCCGTTTTACGCATAAATTTAGATGTAATTTGAGCGTATCAGTGGGCGGCAAACCATTTATTCTTAAATCGATACATCTGAATTAGTATAGGTGGTCAAGAACACGTGGATCTCAAGTGACTAAAATAGCAAGATAATTAGCAATTGAAACTAATATAAATAGAACTTAACAGAAAATAAAGGATTAGAATAGTCTGAGCCTTGGAGAAGCTTTTAGTTATGATCTCTGGAAAAGTTGTTGACTGTAATGTTGGAATGCTAAATTAAGACAATAACTTAGAAAATAGCGTGAGAAGTAAATGTGTATTATATATTCTATTTTTCAATGTCCTTACACGAAATGAGTAGTCCTATTTATACTTGGACTCATGGGTACACATTTCACAAATTATGCCCCTATTAACACTGTATATTAATGATGTAATAATAACGAACAATAAAGATGATCATTAGTGCTATTATTGCTTTTTTGGAAGGTGTAAAGCCTTGTTTGTAGCGGCTGCCCGTTGGGCTCTCATGTACCATCGATTTTTCAATGCCTCCGGTATAATATAAGAATCTCCAAGGGTGCTGATGGCTAATCTGGATCTGACTCACCTTTACTTGCCACATGTCATATTAATATTCGTCCACTGTATAATACGAAATTTATCCCATACACCATTCTTAAAGGTATTCTTTACCAATTCAATGTTTTCCCTCTATGAGGAGACTGTGGGTTAGTACTGAAAGAAATAATCCCCTTGATTATTTTCATTACTTGAAATGTTATATATACAAGTTACAAAATAGGAGAATCCTATTCCTATTATATTCCTAAAACCTTATTCTATACATTTATGGTAATACACTAATTATGGTAATACACTACTAATTATATTATAACATTACCTAAACTAGGATACTAAATATTTCCCATAAATTATATTACCTAAAACAGCTAAAACCGAGAGCCATTTATGGGAGCAAATCCGAGACAATATACACACAATATACATATGTATATTGTATGTATATTGTATATTTAACACACCCCCGCAGTCATAGCGGGTGGTCTTCGAACGCTGAGACTGTCCCTTAAATCTTCAAAAAGGACCGAGGGAAGACCCTTTGTAAAAATGTCTGCAATATGATATCTCGACGGGACGTGACAGACGCGTACCTGACCCCGAGCAACCTTTTCACGGACAAAGTGAATGTCCATCTCGATATGTTTAGTGCGTTGGTGCTGAACCAGATTATCAGAAAGGTAAATGACACTAATATTATCGCAATAAACCAAGGATGCCTTTTGAATTGGACAATGAAGCTCTAAAAACAAATTACGTAACCAACATGATTCTGAGACCACATTGGCTACCCCTCGATATTCAGCCTCGACACTTGAGCGGGATAAAGTCGCTTGACGCTTCGCAGACCAGGAGACCAAGTTGTTGCCAAGGAACATACAGTAGCCAGACGTAGACCGTCTGGTGTATGGACACCCACCCCAATCAGCATCTGTGTATGAGACAAGTGTGGATATCGATGAAGAATACAAATGCAAACCATAGTCCAGTGTACCCTGAATATACCGAATGATGCGTTTGAGTGCATTCATGTGCTCAATTCTGGGATCATGCATGAATAAACACACCTGCTGGACAACATACGTAATATCCGGTCTGGTAAAGGTAAGATACTGAAGGACCTGTAGGACTGCGATAGCGGGTTGGATCCTCGTAAGGGACGTCGGCCGCAACACCAAGCTTGGGCTTAGTATCAACTAGAGTGGAAGTGGACTTACAAGATGACATCCCAGCCCTCTCGATGATCTCGACTGCATAATTTCGTTGAGATAAGAACAATCCATCGAAATGACGCTTGACGACAATCCCCAGAAAGTAACTCAAGGGCCCTAAGTCTTTCATAGCAAACTCAGAGCTGAGCATTGTCATGATAGACTGCCGTAAGGCTTCGGAAGAGGCCGTCAAAATGATATCATCCATATACAACAAAATGTAGGTCAAGGATGAACCACGACGGTAGATGAACAAGGAATTATTTGACCTGTTGTGAGTGAACCCAATAGTCGAAACATAGTCAGCAAACCTTGTATACCAGACCCGGGGAGATTGCTTAAGCCCATATAAGGACTTCTTCAACAAACAGACATGATGAGGATGGTTGGGATCCCTGAATCCCAACGGCTGATGCATATAGACTGTTTCCTTGAGATCACCATGTAGAAAAACATTCTTGACATCCAATTGATGAATAGGCCATGCCTTCGAAAGAGCCAAGCTAAGCACAATGCGAATGGTAGCCGGCTTGACCACCGGACTAAATGTCTCCCCACAATCTATACCAACCTGCTGCGTCTTACCATTACCCACAAGCCGCGCCTTATGTCAAGCAAATGAACCATATGAATTCTCCTTATGAGCAAAAATTCACATAGACCTGATAACATTAATACCAAAAGGATGGGGCACCAACTCCCACGTCTTATTATCAATAAGAGCATTATATTCATCAGTCATAGCAATTCGGGTCGTTTAAGACATATACATGATTATGGGGCAAGGGGGATTTAGAGACATTAGAATGTAAATTAAAATATATTTTAGGTGTAAAAATACCCTGCTGACTATGAGTGACCGACCTATGACTCGAGGAAGAATTGAGTGGATTTCGGGAATTTCTTTGGGCTCGGGCGGGTAGCGGCGAGCGATGGGCTCTTGGCCCAACTCGAGATCTTTATGTGATGGTAGATCGAAGCGGACTAGTTCCGGTATTGGGCTGGACTGGCCCAATTATCAAATCGCCCGATGACCAAACCGGGCAGAGGGGATCGTGAGTCAATGGGACCAGTGAGCGATGGGCGTGGAGAATTTTGGGTGCGGGAGATGTCCAAAAAATGCTGAATAATATACAGGGATATTTGTTCATCCAAAAAATTATACGAACTAGGCACGGGAGTATGAATTTTAGTAAATGAAAATTGAGATTCATCAAAAATTACATGGCGATTAATGATGATTTTATTGGATGATAAATCAAAACATGTGTAGCCACGATGATTAGATGGAAAACCCAGAAACACACACGGAGTCTACCGGGCCTGAAGTTTATTAATTGTGGTGGACGGGAATAACGGATAACACAAACACCCAAAAACCCGAAGATGTGAATAAGAAGGAGTTTTATTATATAAAATTTGAAGGGAAGAAGAATATGTCAGACCTTTGGAAGGAATTATGTTAAGGAGATATGTAGCCATTTGAAGAGCATGATGCCAAACATATGGGGGTACGGAAGCACATATCAATAGGGTGCGGATAATGTTATTTATGGAACGAATTTTACGTTCGGCTTTCCCATTTTGTGAAGATGTATGAGGACAAGAGAAACGAAAATTTATCCCATTAGTAGCACAGAATTCTCGAAACACCCCATTGTCATACTCTTTTCCATTATCACATTGAATATTTTTTATTTCACGGTCGAATTGGGTTCTGATGAATGCTCTAAATTTTAGGAAGACGGAAAAAACTTGAGATTTCTTCGCGATTGAAAACGTCTATAGAAATTTAGAATAATAATCCAAAAAAAGAACATAATATCGATGACCCATGTAACTAGGAACATGAGACATCCATAAGTCACTATGAATAATATCAAATGGCATTAAAGTATGAGATTTTGAGTCTACATATGACAACTTAACAATTTTTCCTAAAGGACAAGATTGACAAATTGGAGTACGACTCGTACCCTTACATGAAATAAAACTATTTTTATCTAAAACTGAAAAAATAGAGGACCCCGGATGACCAAGACGAGCATGCCATAAGGAAGGAGAGATGACTGCAAAAGCTGAAGGCAGCGCTTGACTTGATGGACCGAGACTGGGTGTGATAGGATAAAGATCTCCCATACTATCACACCTCATGAGAGGACTCCCCGTCTTGAAATCCTTCACAAAGAAACCAAAAGGATCAAATTCAATAGAAACAAAATTGTCAGTAGTGAATTTACGGATAGAGACTAAGTTTTTAATCAATTTGGGGGCGTGTAGGGTATTTTGCAAGATAAGAGGGGGATAAGGGGGAGATAATGTTTTATGACCATAACCCCAAATTAGAACAGAATTACCATTATTAATAATTATACCGCGAGGGTTGCTCTAATTGGAATAAGATGAGAGAGTACCTGAATCAGATGTCATGTGGGTAGTGGCACCGGTGTCCATATACCAATTTGGGTCCGGTTGAGTCAAACCCGATGTGTGCATCGCGGCCTCGATATCAGTCTGAGTGGGGCCTACTGCATGGTGAGCTTGCGGAGGCCGAGGTCCAAGAATTCCAGACCTAAGTGGCCCAGGCCGTAGCTTCTTTGGGCATCTTGGGCGATGGGCGATGGGCGATGGGCCGTTAGAGGCTGGAAAGCCCAACGGCGATCGGCCGGAACTTCTTTGTGGAGGTGGGCCGTAGGGCCACTGTCCACTGGTCCAAGCCCACGACCCAGAGGCCCAAGGCTGAGACCAGTGGGTCGGTGGCCCACTGTAACCTGGATGGGGTCCACTGCCATTGCTTTGACCACCGTGACTGCCGTCGGAGCCGCCGCGTTTGCCCCCGCGATTGTTTCCATTATTTTTCCGGCCATTCTTGTTGCCCCCATGTAATTGGTTTTGGTTCGAATTGTTACCAAAATTTTGAGGACTAGGGGAAGAAGTCATCATGACCACGGGACTAGCATTAGTAGCCGCCTTTTTAGCCAAACCGACTTCTTTCAAGGTAAGCATGGATTGGGCTTGATAGAACCTTGGAAGAGGATTACTTTGACGAAGGAGAGTTCCAACGCCACTATAGGCCTCGGATAGGCCAGCAACCATCTGTAAAACCAGACGATCTTCACTAACTGGTGTACCAACGTTGCAGAGTTGGTCCGCCAATTCCTTCAACCTTTTGCAATATGTTGAAACGTTCGGGAAATTTTCCATGGTGACGTGGGAAAAATCCTGTTCAAGAGTAACATTTCTGGAATTTTGATTATCCTGGAATATGTCACGCAGTCTATCCCATGCGGCCATCGCCGTAGCGTCTGGCTCGATAATCGTCTGCAATAGGTCGGTAGAGATAGTAGAATATATCCACTGAAGGACAGTGGCATCAAGCGTTGTCCATAATTTAGGATCATCCTCGCGTTTAGGCACCTCTGTATCATCAAAAGTCGCGGGGATGATGTGATGGATGACTTGATGCGAACGAGTGTGAATTTTGAACAACTCGGCCCATGTCGCGTATTGGACGTTTTCTATTTCAAGAATTAACGGGATATGATTCTTGATGTTAGAAACAACAAGGGAAGGGTGAAACGTATTCTTTGACGTAGACATAACGAAAGAACAAGAGGTGAAAGAGGGATTTGTAAGACAGATTTTGGGAGCGGAAGAAAAAATTTGGTAAACCCGAGGGGGGGGGGGTCTCGGCCGAGAGGAACCACAAAACTTTGTGAGAGAAATTTTTTGTGTGACCTAGACTTTTGATACCATGAAAGAAATAACCCCCTTTATTATTTTCATTACTTGAAAGACTATATATACAAGTTACAAAATAGGAGAATCCTATTCCTATTCTATTCCTAAAACCTTATTCTATACATTTATGGTAATACACTACTAATTATATTACAACATTACCTAAACTAGGATACTAAATATTTACCATAAATTATATTACCTAAAACAGCTAAAACCGAGAGCCATTTATGGGAGCAAATCCGAGACAATATACACACAATATACACATGTATATTGTGCGTATATTGTATATTTAACAAGTACCAACATATAAGAAACCTTTGTGATCAGAAAGAGTACCTACGTTAATTTTTTATTAATTGATTAAAGTGCAAAGACAAGATATAAAAGTGTAATAATGTGAAACACGGATTAACATCAAATAAAACTTTTTATATAAGTTCACATAAATCAAAAGCAAAGAAACATTCTAAAAAAGTAGTTGTAATATCTGTTGACAATTTCTAATATTAATCCACATGTTTTTTCTTCAACGTACGCTCAAAGATAGCAACGTTTGGATAAAGTAAAGTTACCTTCTTCTCATATCACTTGATGTCCTTTAAGAAAAGGAGGAGTAACTTTGCAAGAGTGTGTATTGAAATGGATTTAAGCAAACCATTGTCATTCAAATATAATTTGTAAGACAATATCTATTGCGTTGAGTATGAATGTCTACACTCTCTATGTTTTGGATATAGCAGGGCAGGACATATTAGTGTAACTCGTTTTTTAAGAGGCGTGCTCAACAACCAGAAAAAGTACAAGCTCAAAAAGTACCAGTGAATCCTGAATGCTTAAGAAGCATACTAAAATAAAATGAACTTAATAAGGATTCTTTCATAGAAATAGCAAAAAAGGTATGTTGCTGCCATTTTGAAAAGATTAAAAAGTACATAAGTAATATCTAAACCCAATGATTTAAAATAAAATATAGATAAAGATAATGCTTTTTAAATTGTCAAAGCTTGAATAAAGAAAGTCAAGTCTTACATTTTTCAACCAGGTTGGATTTTCACTAGAAGCTCAGCCTAGAATTGATTGACCGATTCCCCTGTAATTGACTCCTAAGCTCAGGGAATCGGAAACTATTGTATCTTTTCTAGTGCAGATCAATTCTACTTTTCACTTTACCATCTAGAGATAGTTTACCCTGAGGTACTATTGTATCTTTTCTAGTGCAGATCAATTCTACTTTTCACTTTACCATCTAGAGATAGTTTACCCTGAGGTAGGATACGGAGTTGGAAGAGAATGCCTGTATATTAGTTCATCTTCATCAAAGGCCAAGATCTCCATGAATTATATTATTTTGCTTCTCTTTACTTCTGAGGTAGTTTCAAGTTTAAGCCGATCCTCGAGGTCCAATAAAGGTCACTCCCCATCTCGATCTTATTAAAGGAGCAAGTAAATAGACCAAGGTTTCTATGTACTTCCGTTATGTAGGGTGCGGGCATGGGAAATGCGAGGAAACCGACTCCATTACCCCGGTTGATTGCCGAAGATGACCCCTTGCCTTGGTCTCCAAATTTCTCTAATGGTCAAAAGCATGATGATGATGAATCTAATCATGGGTCATAGAATTTGGTCACTACTAGAAAAAGATGTTCGTTATAGGCTCTAATCTAAATTCAAGCCAGCCTCCAAAATTTCATAGCCAAGCTTATCAAGACGAGAAACCAATCCACTCAATGTCAATGTTAGACTCACGTGAGAGCAACAAGATCCTATGAATCACACGAAGTCGGGGCAATTAGTTTTCAAAGGACCCAACCACAAAGACAACATGTGGCGATTCATGAGTTTGATAGTAATGAAAAAAGGGTCGATAAAACTAATAAGGAAGGTAGATAAATTGTGAAACATGATAAAAAAAATAACCAAGGCGATGTTGATATGGAAAGAATATGAATGTGTTATGAATGTGTAATGACTCCCTTGGTCATTTTGAGCATTTAGACTTCTTTTCTTCAACTATAATTTCATCTTGGTAATTATGACTTGCGGGGATAGGTGGCACGATTCCCTAGGCAATCGGGTGAGATTTAGATTATTTTTAAAAAAATTTGGAAGTTCTTTAGTTAAGAAAATGAGGAAGTTTGACCAAAGTCCACATGTAAATGGGTTTGTGTCGGAGTTTCATCGATTTCATGAGGTTCAAAATAATTTATGACTTAGTCAAGCAGTTGGTTCGGGTGTTGAGGGTTCAGGTGTGATTTTGGGTCATTAAATGAGAAAATAATTATGTTAAGGATTCAGAGTTGAGCACGGTCAATATCGGATCAAGGCGATCTCTCTTTGGTATTTTCAGTGCACGAGCATGTTTGTAGCATGTTTTATGTTTGATATGCATATATGATTTGTGTTTGGGAGGTTTCGGATGAGTTTTGAATGCTAAAACTAAGATTTTATAATTGCTGAATTTTCTAGTGCAACACGACAGTAAGTGACTAACAAAAGAATATTAAAAGCACTACTGAGGTCTAGCCTCCGCATTTTCGGACCTCTATTGTGCTAAACTAATTGCGATGTCGATTGGGCATCGCAAACGCGATGCACCAACGCGACGCAAATAAATAATTGTCTTATGAATCTTTACTTATACTAAAACTCACCTGAACTCCTCGAGTCTCAACCTAAACAACTCCAACAAGTCCCATATGGTGAAAACCATTTGTACAAAATCTCAATACATAAATTGGAATATAGATACTTAAAATAAGGGGTTGAATTATCAGTTGTATTTGGCTCATAAGATAATAGATTTATGTCAAATGAGCTTAAATATATAAGATAAATAATTGAGTCTCCCAATTGTGAATAATGTGATGGACATGTGGAGGACTCTGAACATATTATCAAGTGTTGTCTAATATCTAAACAAATATGGAACAATTACAATTCACAACATGAGATTGACACTTTGAAAGAGAAGTCTCGCTTGAATGTCTTGATGATATCATAATAACAATTAACAACCCTCATGAAAAATACTTAAATTTTCAATTCTATATTATATTTGAAAAGAGCAAATTATAAGCTTAATTTAAAAGAAGTACCTACCTATTATTATTGAAGATTGTAAATATTTACTAGAAGTGAATATGATCACTATTATACACATATAGGGAGGGAGACAAACAAATGTGTGAATTTTTAATGAATGAAAGTCACAAACACGAGCCTATTTCTTAATGTATAAGGGTGCGCCAAGAAAATGAAGTTTATTCTCTTGGTTGATTCAAGAAAAATATTAAATTTGTTTAACATATTTCTATGTATCAACTTTTTTTCTTTTCCAAACAGAATTAATACTAAACTAATCTTCCGTAGGAAAGTCGCCCATTATTCTGCAGAAAATGTTTTTTAAATCTAAGCACCTAACTGATCTTTCCTTAGTTTGAACGAAAGTCCAGCATCTGACTTGATAATTCTGCTTCCTCTCAAGCCTACCTTTCAACTAAAGCCATCATTCCTTTTTCCATCTGCCACAACAAGAACTAATTAGATGAACTGTTGAATACTCACCAGTAGAAGATAGTTCAAGAATTGCTTTGTCGACTTGGAGAGCCTTATCATTCGATCTCAGGTAAACTGATTCTTGATATCATTTGGAAATCCAGCTACACCCTTTCAATTATTGATCTTCGTTTGTAATTTTCTATGCTCTAAAAGATACTAGTATCTTTTTTCTGTGGATGATGAATACTGATTCAATCAAGCCTATGGCAATACCCACAAAGGAGGACGAAGAACCACCAATTTCCACCACTTCATTACTTTCTTTTGACACAGATTCTTCCTCATCTACCCCTCCAAAACCCCCTTTAACTACACTAATTTTCACTGCTCTAATTCTTGTAACTTGTATAGCTCTATCTGCAGCTATTGCCTTTGGTATCCTCTTCTTTTCCTCCACTTCACATCTATCCATTTCTGATGATGTATCACGCCCACTCAAGAAACTCAAACATCCAGTTGTTCTCTTGATTTCCTCAGATGGGTTTCGCTTTGGATATCAATACAAGACAGATACACCAAATATTCATAGATTAATCAAGAATGGTACTGAAGCTGAACTTGGTTTAATTCCTGTGTTCCCAACTTTGACTTTTCCTAATCATTATGCTATTGTTACTGGTTTATACCCTGCTTATCATGGTATTATAAATAATTATTTTCTTGATCACAATACTGGAGAGGCTTTTACTATGGGGAGTCATGAACCTAAGTGGTGGCTCGGCGAGCCGCTTTGGGAGACTGTGGTTAATCATGGTCTTAAGGCTGCTACTTATTTTTGGCCTGGATCTGAGGTGAATAAAGGAGGTTGGACTTGTCCAGAATTTCTTTGTAAGAGGTATAATGGTTCTGTGCCGTTTGAAGAACGAGTTGATACTGTGTTGAAGTACTTTGACTTGCCAATTGATGAGATTCCGTCGTTTATGACACTTTATTTTGAAGACCCTGATCATCAGGGTCATAAGGTTGGTCCAGATGATCCTGAAATTACGGAAGCGGTTGCAAGAGTTGATGGGATGATTGGGAAGTTGATCAAAGGTTTAGAAGAAAGAGGGGTTTTTGAGGATGTGAATGTTATAATGGTTGGGGATCATGGTATGGTTGGCACCTGCGATAAAAAGTTAATCTTTTTGGAGGATTTGGCTCCGTGGATTGAAATTCCAAAGGATTGGATACAGTCGTACAGTCCATTGCTTTCCATTCGTCCACCACCAAGTTACTCTGCCAAGGATGTCGTTACCAAGATGAATGAGGGCTTAAAGTCTGGGAAGGTTCAGAATGGGCAGTATTTGAAAGTCTATCTAAAGGAGGAGCTGCCTGATCGGCTGCATTATTCTGCGAGTGATCGAATCCCACCCATCATTGGGTTGATTGATGAAGCATTTAAGGTCGAACAGAAGAGCTCAAAAAGGAAAGAATGTGGTGGATCTCATGGGTATGACAATGCATTCTTCTCAATGAGGACCATTTTCATTGGCCATGGTCCTAAGTTTGCTAGGGGCCACAAAGTCCCATCTTTTGAGAATGTTCAGATTTACAACCTGGTTACCACAATCCTTAATATAAAAGGAGCATCCAATAATGGGACGACAACATTTCCAGAGACGATTCTTTTACCCAGCCACTGAGATTTAGCTAATTAGGAATGGATTCTGTATGCTACCGGAGGTCAGAGAATATTATGTTATTTTTGTATGCTTCTCTTAACTATTACAAATATTGTTAAGTTGATTTAAGGTGTTGAACTAGTGCTGAAGGTTATGCACCTTTGTACCTCGTGGCATCACTTCACTTTTGTTGGCTTCCGGAATTAGTCTATTAGGTGTTGCAACTTTTATTTTATAGCTGGCTTATTTTAAGATTAGCAAAATTGTTGCTGTTATGTAGATAGAGAATGAATTGATAAATGAATATATTTCAATATGTTTGCTAAAGGTGTCCTGTGTTCTTGGCATGTATTGTGTTATCTATAATCTCCTTACCTTTGTTGATTCAAGAGTTGTACAATCTCTTGCCTCCTCTTATTTTATTGCCGAGGGAAGAACTTGGAGGTAGAATAACAAAAGGTTCTATTTTTTTTTTTCTGTGTGGGGGGGTTGGGGGTGGGCTGAGCGTTCCTTCACATTTCATTCTCCCTTACTGATATGATGTCCATCCAGTGTTTTTGACTGATGGTTTGATAAAATTGAAGACGTAAATGATGGAAGCCGCAAAGTTCATAACTAAACTCAATTAAGCATTTTCTTCCGGACTTGGGGTGAAATGGCGTTATCTAAATTTCTCTCAGTGAAAAACTAAAAGTCAAATATCTGTTTGCCAGGGGTGATTGGTAGTAAGAACATCAAGGTCATTGACTGCATAGCCCGTGGTCTTGATAAACGGTTAAGCTTACAATTAGTTTGTGCTTCCATTTTTGTTGTTCCCTTAGTTGCATAGAGAGTTTGGAGGACTTGGATCAGGGTAGAGGGCTAGTAGGTAGTTGGGCATGCCATGCCTCGTTTTACTCGTATAGTTTCTTGTCCTTCATTTCCTGGTATTATCTGTTATCTGTTGTGTCATGATCGTTTTACTGTGCTGTGCTTTGCTTTACTATACTTTACTTTCTTCAAACCGTATCTGGCTTTCTTTGTCATGTTTTCTCTTGAGCCGAGACCTCTCTACCTCCCAAGGTAGAGGTAAGGTCTGCGTACACTCTACCCTCCTCAGACCCCACCTTGTAGGATTACACCGGGTATGTTGTTGTTTTTGCATAGAGGGCAAAAGTTACAATTTGGTGAAGTGGAAGGTAGCAATGCAAGGGAAGGAAAGGGGTGGGTTGGGTATAAGAAACTTGAGGTTACAAAATAACAACTTACTGATGAAATGTCTATGGAGGTACAACATTGAGGAAAATGCATCGTAGAAGGAAGTTATCAGATGCAAGTTTGGTGAACTCAATCACCGGTGAACAAATGTGTGCAATGGTACTTATGGAGTTGGAGTTTGGAAGACTATAAGAGCACTTTGGCAAAAACCTGAAAGGAACTTGAAGATGAAAGTAGGTGATGGGAAAAAAAACAAGATTGTGGAGGGATTCTTGGAATGAGCAAGTCTCTCTTATGGATACTTATTAAGACTTGTTCATTTTATGCAATAACCCAGAGGTGATTATCAATGAAATCTGGAGTGTACAGGGATGGGACTTAACTTTCAGAAGATTTTTGAATGACTGGGAGGTAGATAGAGAGGCTGATCTGCTGAACAGGATTGGTAACTTCTAAGGCACCAACACTGATAGGACACTTTGAGATGGAGGCACAATAGTGATGGACAATTTTCAGTAAACAGGGCTTATAGAATGGAGGGCAGAGGGAAGAATGGGGAGCACACGAAATTTTGGAAAAGAATTTGGAAGTGTCCAGCACCAACCAAGGTGAAATGTTTCACTTGGTTGGTGGCAAAGAGAGCTTGTTTGACTCATGAAGTCTTGAAGAAAAAAGGAAACATCATAGTCTCCAGATGTTTTCTATGCAATGAAGCTAATGAAACCAACAATCACCTCTTTCTTCACTGCAAATTCACAGCAGAACTATGGTCTTTATTTCTCAACTTGATAGAGACAATATGGACTATGCCAGAGCATACTGCGGATCTACTAAGTTGCTGGATGAGAAGAGGAGGCAGCAAGAGTCAGAAAAAGTGGTGGAGGATGATCCCACATTGTATTTGGTGGACCATCTGAAAAGAAAGGAATGGGAGGTGTTTTGAAGATATATCCAATTCCATTCAGAAAGTAAAGTGGAATTATATAGTATCTTTCTACTTTTGGTGTAAAGAAATAGGATTAGAGGATATAGATCATTTTGTAGACTTATTAAAATCCCTGTAAGTATCTCTTTTCTCTTTCTGTTTTTAGATTAACACTTTTGAAGGTCTCCAACATATCCTTAATGCTGAGGAATAGCCTCGGATGGTAATTGTTGTTATTGGTGCATTCATTTTTCATGATAAAAAAATATCTTTATTTGCTTGGACTTGTGGTTGAAAATCCACCTTTGATTGTTGTTCCTCCCTGCGTGCACTTTCGGAGAAACTTGTAATGTCATACCTGATCTCAAAGTTGTTTCTAAGCATTGCCAAACCAGAATAGCCTGCTGTTAGTGTATGGACATTCTCACTTCTCCTTTCTTTTCGACTATCCAGAGAGGTTGTTTCTTTGGCAAGATGGACCTTCGATGTTTGTGAACTTGTAGAATTTGATGGTTATTTCACATGTTTTTCTTTTGTGATAGTTGATAGTGTCTTTCATTTGATTGATATGAAAACTGCTCGTGTTTTCTTCTGTCTGTTAATTAATCTACTTCCTTGGCTAAACAGAAGTTCAATACAGGCTAAATGGAGGTGAGTAATGATAATATTGGATCACTAAATCCCTGGATTCTAGTTGGTAACTGATCAGTGAGACTATTACATCATATATTAACAGAAAAAATTATGCGACCTTGCTTTCTGGAATAAAACTGGTGTTAAGTCTGGCTATGTGCAGTGCTTGGATTAGAAGCACTTGGAATATAATCATCTCCGTGCCTTCACTAATACAACTCTTTTCGTTGTTTCAATCAGCTTTTCTTGTTGTTATTGATCTTCCATTTAATCGCGCCTCCAAATACTACCATCTGTATAATGTGATACTCTTCTGTTTCCACAATTGAAAAACAGAAGCAGTCCCAAGTAACTAAATTCTAGCTATTCTTCTCTGCAAGCATGTAGGACTAGTGACTTATCTTAGCCAGCATAATTTACTGCCCATTCTTCGTGCTGTAAAAGCATTTTTCTTCCTTCTTTCAGGACCATGTGATCTCAATTAAGTTATGAAAATATTATTGACCCCTCAGATTACTCCGTGCAGCCGAAACAGCAACTATTGTTATTGGAATTCTGCCATAATCTCATATCAATTGCATAAGCTTACCCCTATTTTTTTTACTGAAGATTACACGTGAACCTAGTTTGTGAAGGACTGGCATTATCACTTAGTATAGTTTCTGGATACATTTTCTTTTTTAAAATATGAAATACTTTGTAATTTGCTGCTAATCTATACATACTCATACATGAATGTGCTCGCAAAAACAGAAGAAGAATAAATTAAAATTTCGGGTGAGGTTGTGTGCCACTATCAAATTATGTTTCACAGAACATTGGAAAACCTTGTTTATGTTGCAGATGATTATGACAAGATTGGGTTAGATGTTTATGTTACTGGCTTTATCATCTATACCATAACTTGCAGCACTTTTGTTATTTGTATTTACAGTAGAATCTCCTAGATATATATATCTGTGTGCCATAGGTAGAACAAGAGACACCTTTGATATTATGAAGAAAATAGTTGTGGTCAATAAGACAACTTCTGAAAGCTTGTCTCCCCTCTAAGTGACTGAGCTGTATGAGGTATTGCTTTCCCCTGGGAAAATCAAAGTCTTATATCAGGCTTATCATCACGACTAGTGCTTTTTTTACTTGCAAAAACCCTCCTCATATGGTTTATATTGGAAATTCCTTCTCATATTACGGCATTATATTGCTGACCTCGCTGTTTATCAGTGGACGATATCAACACTCGTCAATTATTTTGCATTATACAAATGTGCTCATCAATAATCTTGCAGGTACAACAACTCTCCTTTTACTTAAGTCATATTTGTCTCAACTAATAAAAGATTACAAGTTATAAAATCTAAGTTACCCATTTTATTCTCTCAGAGATTCCTGGAACTCTTTTAGCAACTATAATGGCGGTGAAAGTCGGTCGAAAATTCAGTATGGAACTTATGTGTGCTTTAAACCTCCTATTCCTTTTAAGCTCTTTCGTCTTTTCTCCTTTGATGGGTCATAGGTTGCTTTATATTGTGTGAAGCAAACTGCCTATCCTAGAAAGCAAAAAAAAAATCAAATAATAAATATAAAAAATTGTGCGCTTACACAGTCATCCATATTAAAAAAGAAAAAATGAAAAAATAATTTTCCCACCCCACACTTTTAAGTACAAAACTAAAGATAATGAGATAAATAGAAAAGTGAGAAAAAGAACTTCATGTAGTCAAGCATCCTCGCCAAGAACTAGATCATCAGCCACAGAATTTGACATCCTTATCCAGGCAAATTATGCGGTTCCTTCAAATTCAAGTACTGTCGGGTCATCTAAATTGATATGGCCTATGTAAGACTGCAACCTCAGGTTCTCCATCATCATGGTCATAGCGTCCTCCATTGGGGTCACCCTATTATCCAATGTAATTATTAGACTAGCAGGTCTCAAAGTCTCTTTGAAAGTTGTAGCATCAACATACATATCAACTTTCTCCACCTTGTGATCATACAAGTTCTCCTCGGATATCCCACAATCAGTCAGGAACTTAGTCAGCATGCTAGGATCTCTTAGCCCTTTCATCTTCACCTTGCCCATCTGATGTATCACTATCTTGCAAAAGTTAAACTTCATCTTCGTCACAATAACATATACTAGGAAGACTCGTAGACAGTAGACATCAATATGATTGGTAAAATCCTGTAGCTGACCACTTCCAAAGCAATTTTAGCCTCGGTTTTGAAGTTTGGGTGTCTCAGCTTGTTATGGTGGTTGTCCTCGTCTCTCTTCCATATGGCTAAGGAGTTCGGGCCACACAGAGTCTCATGAATGACCTTGTAGTCAAGCCTCCTATAAAATTGTGATAGGAAAACTTCACAAGCTCGACTCTTTTGGGCACCAAATACTTCTCCTCTTCAAGAACACGAGGCATTCCATTTGTATAAAGTATCGTCACCATGTTAGTGCTGTAGTACCCCACGTGAGAGAATAAAGCCTAAAACCCCATATGCATTAGGTTATGATACTTAACTTTCAGGCTTAATCTCGAGTATCAGATGAGGCTACCAATGCTTAAACAAATATTATCCCTCCAAAATTACCGCACGAATCCCAAAGCGATAAGGGGGTACTCATTTCCTTGTCCTACTGGTGCTTGGGATGGCCCCCCTCCTCTGGGGAAGGAGTGGTAATGGACGGAGTCTCGCTCTTAGGTGCTCGGGTTCCTCTCAAATAGGCGTGGCCAGTGGGCCGGGATCGGGTCCGTCGGGTCGGGACCGGCGGAATCGGGGCGGAGCGGGACGAGGAAGGGGCGGGATCGGGACAGGTGGGATTCGCCGCCGTCCCGTCCCGTTTACGATCCCGTCGGAGTCGGGGCGGGGCGGGATCGGGATCGGGATCGGGCCAGGATCTTTTTTTTTTTTGCACTTAATTTAAAAAATAACATACATATAAAAAACTCAATAATTAAACAAGATAGTGTAATAAAAACATCCCAAAACTGTTTTTGTGCCTCTTATATTATTTAATAGACATGATTTTTTTTTGTAATACAAATACAATTCTCAAAATTGCAACTTTGTGGTGTTGTTCAAAAGTTGCAAATTACATAATAAATTGCAATTAAAAAAATTACATTTTGAAAAAAACTTGTTCTAGTTTCTTGATAATTTCCTGTGGTTCTTCGGTTGGAATTGGTATTTGTTGGTCAAATTGCTCCACGTCGCTTCCACCACCTTCGGATAAGATTTCGTTGTAGTTTTCATCTTCTTATTCGTTGATCTCCGGTTGACCGCACCTTCTCCGCTTTGCTCGTATCCAATCTCTGAATAATCTTACAATCTCCAAGCTGTCTCTGGCTAATGAGTGTCTGTGCTCTCCTATTTGATATCTACCGGTAGAAAAAGCGCTTTTCGACGCCGTTAATGACGCTTGAATGTTAAAAACATCTCGGGCCATCATTGAAAGTGTCAGAAAGGTCTTCTCATTCCCCCTCCAGTATTTCAGCAAGTTTTCACGTCCTTCTTCATTGAAAACGCTGGTACTGCATGTAACCCCTGCAAAACAAAAATATCAAACTCGCTAATTTGGTTAGTAGCGGTATGACCGCACATTATATTTCTAAGACTTTCAATACTAGTCGCAGAAATAACATCTCTTTTGTGAGGTTGTGTTGAAGAAGAAGAAGATGGTATGGAAGCCGGTAGGTTGCTAGTACTTTCTTGTTGGTAAAACCTATATACTTTTTTTGCATTCGTCTTCTACGCTAGACAACACTTCTTCTTTAGTTTGTTCAATAGGTGGTGGGTGATTTGGATTTTTGGGACTTGGATGTGGTAGTACTGTTATACAATCGTAAATAGTTTTCAATAAGTGATTTAGTACCGTCTATTTTAATAGTCGGATTTAATACAACACCAATAATATAAATAGTGGGAATATGAATAAAATATTTTTTTAATTTGATAAATATTTTTTAATAGCTTCCTTATAAGCTGGTTTATCCATATATTCATTAAGCAGTAAAAATATTAGAGCTATATAAAACAACATAGTTGAAATAGTAGGATATAATATATACCGGAAAATTCTTTTGTTGCTTGAAAAAATTTCTCTAAAAATACAATAAGTTCGGAAATTTTTACCCAATCAGTATCTACAACCATATCAGCTGAATTTTGATTATGAGAGTTAAAAAATAAAATTATAGATTTTCTATAGTCATAAGCAACAAGTAGTTGCTTGTATAAAGAATTCCACCTAGTGGATACTTCTTCTGGAATTTTTCTATAAGGTAGTCCACAATCGTGACAAATTTTTTTATATTTTTTTCTTCGTTGTACTCTATTACTTTTAAAAATAAAGTTTATAGCAAATTGTATTTTACTAAGAATGTCTTGAAAAAGTGATAGACCATCCTTTACAATTAAGTTATATATATGACACGCGCATTTTATATGAAAATGATCTGGAAAAGATGGAGTTAAACTATTTTTTAAAATTGTAATAGCGTAATTGTTAGAAGAAGCGTTATCTAATGTAATAGTCATAATTTTATCGGTTATTCCATAATAACGGAACACTTGATAAATATTAACTGCAATAAAAGTACCAGTGTGCCTGTCATCTATATATCTATACGCTAAGATACGTTTTTGCATAGACCATTTATAATCTATACAATGACAAGTTACCGTTAAATAATCACGGCCGTTAGTTCTACGACCTATATCAGACGTGATAGATACTTTGCCATTAAAATGATATAATGAATAACGTAAATATTGTTGATATTCATGTGCGAATTTAAATACATCTCTCTTAACAGTTGATCTAGGAAAACCGTTAAAAACATGATTATATATATCTCTAATGTAATGAATAAAACCGGGAGATGAAGGAAATGAAAAAGGCAAACCCTCCACAACAACTAATTTTGATATTGCTTCCCTATCTCTATGTTTATTGTATTTAGGGCCTACAATTCCCCTCGTCATAGGGTTAATTTGACCCTGTACTTGGTCCGGGACAGTATCAGTATGTGAACCTTGTCCCGATGGAGTGGGCGTTTGCGCACCCGGTTTTGAAGCCTGGTATTGGGCATACCTAGTTGGATGAGCACTTACTACATGTCTAATTAAACCCCCCATCCCACCGTGACATTTTCTAGTTTTAAATTTTAAAACATCTTTACAAATTTTACATCTAGCTACTTGATTCTCTACGTCCCTATCAAAAAATATCCATGCATCTGATTTTAATATTCGTTTTGCTGGACCTCGTCTCATATTAGGGGGAATATGAGGCATTTCAGTTGAAGGTGCACTAGTGGGTGTGTTGTCATCAACATTAGTGGGTGTATCATCTAGATCATCGTCTAAATTAAAGTCTTCTTGAGTTCCAGAAAATAGCTCATCGTCTAAATCTAATAGTATTGTAGGAAAATGTTCAGTATCAACAAAATCATCTTGTGTAGGAATAAGATTCTGTCTAGAAATAGAACCCTTTCCCTTGTTGCCCCTACTAGAAGAAGCATGACCCCTACCTGTAAGCATACGTTTAAATCCTTCCATTATAAATTTATAGTTATACTAATAAATAATTAAAGTAAACGAAATTAAGTGCGCTAAATAAAATAAATAGACAATAATAATTTAATGAGGAACGAATGTACCAAACGTCGACGTAACGTCGACGTGTAATTGAGAGGTTGAAAATTAAAACTTTGCTCGATGGAAGATCCTCAAGCTAGTTGCCAACTTCACTCCCAAATGAATAAATAAAATTGAATATTTAGTAGACAATGTAGACTTGTAGAGAGATAGATTGAGAGATTAGAGAGATTGTAGGAAGTTTTGTGAGAATGATGAAGAGAAAATGAGGTATTTATAGTTGAAAATTGGGTTAAAGTGTAAATATATTAACTTATGAGTTAAAAATAAATATTAAGAGGGTAAGGGGTTGGGGGAGGGGGAGGCCAAAAATGACTGTTGTACAATAACCAAAATGTAAAATGAGCGTTGGTGCAACAATTATTTTTGCAAAGGGGGGCTTCGGGCGGGATCGGGACGGGACCGGGATCGGGTCGGGCCTGACGGGATTGGGGCGGACTGGTCCGGGTCGGGATGAGACCATGTCCCGTCCCGGTTCGAGTCCCGATACCACATTTTTTGTAAAAAAGTCGGGTTCGGGGCGGGACATGGGAGGTGTCGGGGTGGGACCGGGCCGACCAGGCCCACTGGCCAGCCTTACTCTCAAATGACTACTCGAAGTACTCTCTCTCGAATTCTTCTTTGCACGCTTGGGACAAGGTGGCATTGTACCTTCACAAGTCAAACATTGTTAGCTAAGACAGAGACAATAACAAATACAACTACCCGACCCCACATTTATGTCTAAAGCATGCTTACAAATGTAATGTTAGGGACTTAGACTACCCTCAACTCAAGCATTTTGACATATGGTGTCATCTAGGGAAAACGAATGCCTCGAGGAATCAGCATTATACATACAACATATTACTAACTAAAAACAAAAATAAGAAGTTAACTAAAAAAAATACAAGTACAAGACCAAGACAGAAGGAGTGATTGTGCCAAGTATTACTTGGCATGTTTTTTGTGCCAAGTAGGATATGTCATGCACGACATCGTACGAGGTGTTGATCAATTGAGACTCGGGGTCAACATGTCAGATATTGCATTTTTAGCTTTGTCGACCCCACACTTAATCTTAAGCATACAAAGTGACACGCCTCATGACTAGCTAAATTTCTACCAATTATATCCTGGAAAGTTCACTTGAGCATTTAAGCATACAAAGTGACACACCTCGTGACTAGCTCAACTTCTACCAATTACATCATGAAATGTTCACTTTGAGTATTTTATCAAGCAACTTATGTGAACTAACTAGTAAGCATAGATTCTTGTAATTTGGAAATTACTCCCCAAAAAATTGAAACAAGCAAGAATAACATCTATACTACGTGCTCAACTACTTTTTCATCATTAATTTCTACTTTAGCTACAAGAATTCAAGCTAAAAACTCAACTATAATGAGGTACTTATTATAGAATAAAGAAAACTAGTCATTCATGCTTGTGGAAACATCACAGGTCATAAGTAACATTCAATTATAAAAGTAGAAGGAAAATATAAACTGTATGAGTCTCCGCTCCACGATGCTCTAACCCTCCTTGTAATTTTTGTATGTCAAAAGTCTAATCAAATACGTGGTTAAGGTATATTTATACTGTGTTGTAGTGACCTTGGACTTAAATACCAATTCTAAGCCAAAAGGCCCAAAATTGACCTGGATTGATCAAAATTATGCTTGGTGCAGCGTGCCACTTGAAAAGCCATGCGCCACACCAACTCAATTATTCAGAGAACTAAATTCTACAAATTTTCCTGGAATTTCCACCGGTGCGGCGCACCACTAAGTGAGCTGGGCGGCACACCACACCTTTTTCTATGAAATCTCATTTTTATCTTTTTTTTTCATGCGTGTTTGACCCTCGGGTCCTCCACTTGATCCTTTTGGTATTGACTTCTACTCAGATTTCAAAATTATTTTTCATCAAACCATCTCCTATACGTACAACCCAAATTTAAGAATAAAGTGAATTAAATAAATTTAAATGTAAGAAAAGTAATAAAATATGAGCCGAAATGTAGCTAAAACTATGTATTTCTAACCGTTGTATTTGTGGGAGCAGTTTATGCTAGCGTTTTGGCACTTGCTTTATGATTTTCAGTCCTCTTTCGTCGAGGTGCCTCTTAAAAAGATTTTTTTCCGCATCAGAATAAGATCCACTATAATAGATTTAGCCAATTCGGATTACAAGTCACAGAAGAAATATCGAAGGAAATTCAGGAACATTTTTTCTCAAAATACAATATAAAGAGGAAATAATTTTAAAAACTGAGAGTTTGAATTCTCCTTATAAAACTCTTTTGTAGACATACTAATATCCCACAAACACCAAGTTCTTCTAATTATTGACTTTTTATCATTTTTCTAAGGACAATTTCCAAGAAAGGCAATAAAAAGCACCAACTTGGTCAAGTAACCATCAAATTATGAAGAAAAAGAAAAGAAAAGAAAAAGAAATATCTATGTAGATTGTTCTCCTCGTAAAATATGGTTCACACAAATTCTTCACATGCATTCGCTTTTATGTTTGTAGTGTGTGGTCAAGCTTTTTCCAGTAGTTGAACAGTAATACACTAATTTCACATAGTAATGCCAATATCTTCATAGGAACACAGCAAAAAAATCAAAGATCAACTAGCGCTATGGTTTTCGTTTTCCAAATTGCTGAGTTTCCATTGATGTAATGTTTTTGTATATATAGAGAACTAAGAATCCCCAAATAGAAAAGATAAAAGGGTGGAAAAGAAAAACAAGATTCAGAGGATCTTACTTATTAGTTATTACTGTGAAGTTGTGTTCTATGGCTGATTTAATGGGATTTTCTTTAAACTCTTTAAGGTTATCTTCTTCTTGGAATTCTTCATTGTTAAGCTCATTCTCTTCATCTTTGAATTCTACCCAAACACCCAATCAAAGGTTGCATAAAAGGGGTGTATCCCTTTCTGAATCTCCTTCAACTTCTGTTGAATTTGTTTCAAGAATTGCCTTCAGCCCCAACAAGCGATTTCCTGCTGTTAAGGTAAACATTCCACCTTTTGCTTAGTTTTCCCCCCCTTTTTGGCTGCGTATTCTTGTATCCATTTAAATTGAGGATATTGTTTCACTAGTTGTGCAATTGTGCTTAGCTCATTTGAGTTTGAGGTCTTTTAAGCTTCAAATTTCTTTGAAAGTTGTTATCAGTGTTGGAAATTAGCCTTTGGCGGGAGTTGCGACCGACCAACTTTAACAACTTAAACACTAGTGTTACGCATGTTGGAGAATCCGGTTCTTCACACGTGCATGATCTACTAAGTACGTAGATAACCGTAGGGCCAAGAATCGTCAAATTTCATTGAGAAATGAAAGAGATATTGGTTCACGAAGTGAGGTGTTTGAAGCATGGAAAAGTGTGGTTGGGATCAATTCTCCCTCATCGGTAGAGGAAGAAAGAATTGTTGTGTTTATAAGACTCAAAATTGGTTTGGGGTTTGGGACCCCAACGGGTATCCCATGTGTTTAAAGGAGGGAGGACCTAGATGTGCTTCGGTTCGAGGAAAGCCCACACGCGCGCCGCCCGCCGGTCCGGCTTCTTGGGTTCTCGGCTGTGGGCTGTGGGTTGTGCTTCTTCTGATATTATCTTTTTGGGCCAGATGTACCGTTTGATCCCAGAAGTTTCATATGTACAGTTTGGACCAGAATTCTTTCATATGTACAATTTGGTCCCTGAAGTTTCAAGATGTACAGTTTGATCCCTGAAGTTTCCAGAAAGTCAGAATTGGGCTGAATTACTCCTCCTATAATGGCCAATCCGTTGCTCTTTTCCACCATTTATTTTGGTGGTATTACTACCTCCATAATGGCCATTACTTGGCCAGTAATGACACTTATGGAGGCCAGTTCAACAGCCCCTCCCTCACCTATATAAACAACCCCTTGCACCATTGTTGAGCTACACACACAACACACAACACACAACACACAAAACAGACAGAAAAACAGAAACGATTTTCAGTTCTTCCTACGAGCTTCCAAGCATCATTTCATTACTCAAAATTCTTCACGGTAGCATTTGAGTTTCCTTTGCTCAAGTGTTCATTTGCTGTTTTATCTTGGGAAACAATTGTCCAGGACATATAAAGGATACATACGAGGCAATATTGTCTTAAAGACAGAGTGCAACACTCGACTCAGCATACACAAAACAGTTTTCCAGTTTCAAGTTTAACTTCTTTGTAATTTCAGTTTTCTTGTTGAATTGTAATTTCAATTCTTACATTAACATTTACTTGTAATTTCCGTTTCCTGCATCATTTGTAACCAACAATCAGTTGTGGAAAGCCTTTTAGGGTATGATGTTGTCTTTTTAGTTCTCTTGAAACACCTAGTTGTATTCAAACACTGAAATTAGGTATCTTTGTTATACTGATTTACAACAACAACAACAACATACGCAGTGTCCCATAAGGTGGGTCTGAGGAGGGTAGAGTGTACACATACCTTACCCCCAGCTTGAGGAGAAACAGTTCAAAGCAGTTCTAAAAAAAGGAAATAACGGGAATAAAGAATTCATGGCATCTTTGTTAGGTATCTCTGTTATGCTGAGTTATACTAGTAATCACTAAATTAGCAGTCAAGATGCATATTATTAATTGGACAAGTTGGAAGGAAAACCATGGAATACAAGGGTTCAGATCCAGCAGAGGCAAAAAAATATTATGTGATTTCTTCCTATTTGCTGCCTTAGTGGACAGAGTCATCTTGTTGGGAGGTCATAGCAATTTTCTAATTCGGGTCATTTAATGCAGACACAGGATTTCGGGGTAAGGGTGATTTAAGAACATTAGAATGTAAATTAAAATGTCTTTTTGGTGTAAAATCGCCCTTTGACTACGGGTGACTGGTCCATGACTCGGGGCAGGGGTGGGTGGATTTTGGGAATTTTCGGGACTTGGAACGGACTGGCCAGCAGGCAGTGGGCCTGCTGGCCCAAATCGGTAATCTGGAGTCTGAATTGGACCAGTTCGAGTGGTGGGTAGCCCAAATGCGAGAATCGCCCGATGGCTGGGGGGTGGCGGTGGGTGACGAACCGATGGGGCCCAGGCGATGGGCCGGGAGAATTTTTGGTGCAGGAGATGTCCTAAAAATGCTGAATAATATACGGGGATATATTATCATCCAAAAAATTATACGAACTAGGCACGAGAGTATTAACATTAGCAAATGGAAATTGGGATTCATAAAAAATGACATGACGATTAATGATGATTTTATTAGAGGATAAATCAAAGCATTTGTAGCCACGATGATTAGATGGAAAATCCAAAAACACACACGGAGTAGACCGGGCCTGAAGTTTGTTAATTGTGGTGGACGGGAATAACGGATAACACGAACATCCAAAAACCCGAAGATGTGAATATGAAGGAATTTTATTATATAAAATTTGAAGGGGGAAAAAGTATGTCAAACCTTTGGAAGGAGTTATGTTGAAGAGATAGTTAGCCATTTGGAGAGCATGATGCCAAAAAAACGGGGGTACGGAAGCATGAATCAATAATGTTTGGACAATGTTATTTATAGAACGAATTTTGCGTTTGGCTTTCCCATTTTGTGAAGATGTATGAGGACAAGAAAAATGAAAATTGATTCCATTATTAGCACAGAATTTTCGAAACACCCCATTGTCATATTCTTTGCCATTATCACACGGAATATTTTTTATTTCTCGGTCGAATTGGGTTCTGATGAATGCTCTAAATTTTAGGAAGATGGAAAAAACTTGAGATTTTTTCGCTATCGAAAACGTCCATAAAAACTTAGAATAATCATCCAAAAAAAGAACATAATACCGATGACGCACAGAACTAAGAACAGGAGACGTCCATAAGTCGCTATGAATAATATCAAATGACATTAAAGTATGAGAATTTGAGCCTACAAATGACAACTTAACAATTTTTCTTAAAGAACAAGATTGACAATTTGGAGTACTACTCGTACCCTTACATGAAATGAAACTATTTTTATCTAAAGACGACAAAATAGAGGACCCCGGATGACCAAGACGAGCATGCGACAAGGAAGGAGAAATGGTTGCCAAGGCTCATGGCAGGGCTTGACTCGATGGATCGGAACTGGGTGTGATAGGATAAATGTCTCCCCTACTATCACACCTCATGAGAGGACTCCCCATCTTGAAATCCTTCACAGAGAAACCAAATGGATCAAACTCAATAGAAACATAATTGTCAGTAGTGAATTTACGGACAGAGACTAAATTTTTAATCAATTTGGGGGCGTGTAGGGTGTTTTTCAAGATAAGAGGTGGGTGAGGGGGAGATAACGTTTTATGACCATAACCACGAATTGGAATAGAATTACCATTACCAACAATTATACCGCGAGGGTTGCTCAAATTGGAATAAGACGAGAACATATCTGAATCGGATGTCATGTGGGTAGTGGCACCGGTGTCCATATACCAATTTGGGTCAGGAGGAGTTAAACCAAGTGTGTGTATTGCGGCTTCGATGTCGGTAGGCGTGGGTGCCGCTGCGTGATGGGCTTGCGCGGTAGAGGCATAGCACCCCTGCGGCGCGGCTCAGGGCCTGGTGTATGTGGACCCGGCCGGGTGGGCTGGGCTGCTGTTTGGGTTGCCCACTGCCAGTTGGGTTGTAAGTGGCTGGGCTAAAACTGCCGCGGAGGAAACATTGGCTGGGCCCAAACTGCTGTTGTGGGGCCTACTGCCACTGCATAAGGGCCCACAGTGGGCCCCAGAACTACTACTGCTGTTGACCACCGTGAGGACCCCTACCACCCCCACTATTCTGCCGGCTGCCCTCGTTGTTGCCGCCCGCGGTTCTTGCCATTATTTTTCTTATTTCCACCCTTTTTGCCACCACCGTTGTTGCGGTTTTGGCCCGAGTTATTGGAACCGGTAGGATACACCGTGGACTTGGTCATCATGACTAAGGGACTAGCACCGGTAGCTGCCCTTTTTGCCATGCCTGCTTCTTCGAGTGTAAGCATAGAACGGGCTTGATAAAATTGCGGAAGCGGATTGCTTTGCCGAAGAAGCATTCCAGCACCACTATAGGCCTCGGAGAGGCCGGAAACCATTTGGAGGACCAAACGATCGTTCGAAACTGGCGAGAACAAGTTGCGGAAAAACTTTGGTCTCGGTTTTGGGTATTGGTGGTCGACGGATCAAGAGGAAGAAGAAGGGGGAGAGGATTTTAAGATCTAGACTTCTGATACCATGAAAGAAATAATCCCTTGATTATTTTCATTAATTGAAAGACTATTTATACAAGTTATATATTTCCATAATAGGAGAATCCTATTCCTATTCTATTCCTAAAACCTTATTCTACTTGGATATTAACTATACATTTATGGTAATACAATGATTATGGTAAGTGTACAATACTAATTACATTACAATATTACCTAAACTAGGATACTAAATATTTACCCATATACACGGTACAAAGGGCTGAAACCCGAGAGACAATATACACAATATACACATGTATATTTTGTGTGTATATTGTGTATATTTAACAAAATTCATTCTTGGGAGTGTTGATGGTGGTTCAAACATTGGTCTGCATAGATAATAGGCATGGAAGGCATGCGCTTACTAACTATGGCATGCTTTAGTATTTACGAGCGTTGTTTTTGAACTTCCAAACTGATCAAACTTTACTGGTTTACGTCTGGGCTTCCTTGTACTCAAGCTTGAAATGGAGAACTTGAGTTCAGCTCTCCTAGTTCATTAAATGTTCTGGTTGCTCTAAAGCAGCTACTTATGAAATTGGCTAATGATAGCAGCCTTAGATTCCAAACCCAGTTTGCATCCTTACTGATAAAAGAGTGGTTTTTGACCGTGTGGTACAGTGGGACACATTTTCATTGATGTTTGCTTTCATATGTCTAATCCTTCTGCATTTGACTATGCCATCCAACGATCCCATTATGATCTTTGAAAAGGTCTTTACTTTCCATTATTAACTGGTGGGAAAGAGGAGACAGTTAACACCTAGTCTAAGGTAACTATTCAGGTTGTCAATCCTATTCCAACAAGATTGATTATTTGCTGGACCATCTTAAATGATTAAAAATTAACTCATTTCGAACAGCGACAAACTTTAAAAACCATAAATTTAGTATCAGAATGCATCACATTATTTTATTATAGTAATTTTGATATAACGTGTTTCTATTTTCTTTTGAGAGTTAAGATAGAATTTGGTTACCAGATTTGGTTTGTTACTCATCCCTACTAAATTTGACCATCTAAGCCTATGTGAACTGGTTTGAGCAGAAATTGGTATTTATTTTGTATTTTATGAACAACTAGATGCATTCATCTTCATGAGGATTTCTATCTTACTGTTTACATATGTTAAATCCCTAAAAGTCTTCTTTACACATTTTGTGTCTTTTCAATGTTTCCTAGGCACATGCTACCGTTACTCGAACTGAGGAACCAAAATGGTGGGAGCGAAATGCAGGGCCTAACATGGCTGACATTCATTCGACACAAGAATTCTTGGAGGCTCTAAGTAAGGCTGGAGATAGACTTGTTATTGTAGAATTCTATGGAACATGGTGTGCTTCGTGCAAAGCACTATTTCCCAAGGTAAGCACTTATTGCTGCGCCCATTATGAAAGCCTATAATTTTACGCCGGCGCTGTTCTTTCTAATGTAAAGAGCAATTTTTAAGAAGATAGTTCATTCTGTTTCAGCAGCCCAAGGATCCTATTTTCATATCTTTCTACTCATATGAACTGGAATCATTATAATTTGATCTAAACGTCCATTTAGAATTTAGTTCCCTGACACTGACATGGTTGTGATACTTTGTCATTAGAGGGGCAAAAGAACATTTTCCTTGCAACAAGTTGTTTTCTCTAGTGGTTTTTTTTTCTCTTCTAGCAGTAAGATTTGTATTTAATATAGCAGATTGTGCAAGTAGATTTGTACAATACTCCAGTGGCCATAAATGTGAAAAAAACAAAGGTATATGCCTTCCTAAACAGTAGGTACTCGATCAACTCTGAAAATGATTTCGCTTAATTTACAAGATCCATTCTGCACCAAAAAAGGGCAGCCCGGTGCACTAAGCTCCCGCTATGCGCGGGGTCCGGGGAAGGGACGGACCACAAGGGTCTATTGTACGCAGCCTTACCTCACATTTCTCCAAGAGGCTGTTTCCACGGCTTGAACCCATGACCTCCTGGTCACATGGCAACAACTTTACCAGTTACTCCAAGGCCATTCTGCACCAAAAATAAAACAAAAAAGTGCAGTTTGCCTTCAGCTTTTGAATACAGTTGTATTTCTCTTGTGGGTTTTGTGACTAAACTTGGTTGTTCACTATAGTATAAAAGTTCTTGGAAAAGCTATTTCCTTACATCTAAAGGTTATTGATCGCAGTATCCCATTAAAGTTGGCACTGATCCCGTAGTGTCCTGTGTTACCGGTTATTTTTTCTTCACTCACTTTCTTATATTTGTTCTCAAAAGATCTCAAATTTGAAGTTTACTACAGATTTTGGTGCTCCTAAAACAAAATCATCATTTCATATGCATAGAATTAGATTTCCATATTGTTAGTCTAAACAGACAAGAGACTATTCCAGCATGTCTCTGATTTTATTTACTGAAACCTTGCATATTTTAACATTTTCTTGTCACTGAAATTGTTTCTAGATACATATCATATAAAGGATTGTGCGAAAGCATAATAAATTTGAATCATTATCCTGTTTCTTGAATTTTGCTGGCGGTCCATTTCCCTAAACAGTTTAGTTGAGCTACTACAAGAACAGGATGATGACTTTTGAATTCTTGTTTAAAAGGATTTTCAGTTCTCCTGACCCAAGTCTTTTGCATTATATATATGGTTGCTTATGCTACTGATGATTGTCATCATTACTTGAGTTGAACAATGGTTTGGATCTGTATATTAAGCCACTTTAAGAAGATAACTAGTCTTTAAGATTGCTTCCTCTACAATTCTTTACAATTTTGATTTTTCACTTTTCTCTTTGCAGCTCTGCAGAACTGCCAAGGAGCACCCCGAAATCGTGTTTCTGAAAGTCAATTTTGATGCAAATAAGTCAATGTGCAAGGCTTTGAATGTAAAAGTCCTCCCCTCTTTCCATTTCTATCGTGGAGCTGATGGACAACTAGAGTCCTTCTCTTGTTCGCTGGCCAAAGTAAGACGTCTGATAATTATTTTTCTCCATTTGGATGTAATTAGCTACTCCTATCTTTTACTAGTTTCACTTAATCATGTTGAGACTTCTCTCTCTGTTCTCTATTAAATACCATTTATTGTTTCATTTTGGATAGAGTATAAAATTAACCTCTATTATTTAAGAAATTGAATAGGACCATATATATTTTGTGAGGTCCCTTTTCAGTAATAGATCTTTTTGGTTATGCAATCGGCAGTCCTTTGAGGCTAACCAACATGATAGCTTCTCCATATGGATAACCTTGTTGTGGTAATATATAATGCAGTTCCAGAAGGTAAAAGATGCAATCCAATTACATAACACAGACCGTTGCAGTATCGGCCCACCTATAGGAGTGGGAGATCTCACACTTGAACTCCTTTCTGGGACAAAGGCTTCTACATAGAGTTGCTTGTGTGTTTCAGTCTCTATATCGATAGCTTGCATTCTAGCAACCACGAAAGCTATTTATAATGGTTAGTATATAGTCATTTTTACTTTTTGGTTGTTACACTTTGTGCCACTCTAGTTAATGATGTCAATACATGCTCCATTCTTTGAGACCATTGTCGTAGTAATACTTGTAGCTTATATAGGATAATTCAATGGAATTTTGTTCGTTATGTGGAAAAATTGAGTCGAAAGCACTTCTTCCTGTCATTTATGATACTTCTCAATATGTGCTTGTGGTATAGTGATATGCTGGTGGGTACATTACCTTGGTTTTAATTTTAAGGGAAATCTGCAGATAGCTTTGATGGTTGAGCCGTGAGCACAGGCTACTACCCTCTCTATTATTCCTTACCATATTTACTGATTAAGATGAATGTACAATTGCATGAACTACTACTCTGTGTCACTTTGTTACTAGCATATTCATGATCGAGTTAACTTTACATCTTTTTTGCTTCATAACAGAGCCTAATGTATGATCTCAAGCAAGGATTTGCTAAAAAGTTAGTTACAGTAGGTAATCAGTTTAAAAGAATCAAATGAAAGGAAACGAATACTTTACAATATGTTTATATTATTAACAATAATGTCTGGTTTTGATATAAATTACTTCCAATAAGTAATACCTATACAAATTATAAGGAAATATTTGTGTTATTTATACGTGATACAGTGTGTAATAATAATACACACAAATAGAAATATACGATTTTTTACCTTACACAATAAAAATATCCTTCAAAGCAATGCTTCTAAACCTTTTTTTATAAAAAAACATGACAATACTATATACTAGTAAGATTTTTTCATAACATATAATTTTTAAGAGGTTACATGTACAAGTATACTGATAAGAAAGCTAATTCTTGATTGCAGTATCACATCCAAGCATAACGATTTATGTATTAAAATTTCTGCTAAAACCAAAGGCTCCAGAGTAGCATGTTACACTATAAATAAAAGAACACTAGTGGTCATGTCTCTGACTCAACTACACATTGCATTGGAAAGGGGAAGAAACAAGAAAAGATAATTTCTTTTTTAAAAAAAGAAAGTAGAAATTCCAGTTTTGCATCTAAAAGCAAACCATAATATTGCCAAAGAATAGAGCTCGAATAAAAATAAAAACTCTACAAATGAGTAAATGGGGAGTTAAACCTCTTAATTATTCAGTTCGAACCATTAGTTAAAGAGTTGGTCTAAATTTAATCTTATAGTAGTACATTATACTAGTTTGATGATAATGTTGAGTCTTCCCATGAACTGTGTGGGTATAATTAAGAGTTTTGGTCCTTAAAAACTGCATGAGTCACTGATCAATTATGCAATATATGGGAACAGGAAATTGACCACATTTGTTGACAAATTAGACATTTTGAAACCGACACTCGTGTCATAGACTTCAGCACCCTGAGATGTTTTTGTGGCACTTGTAAACCTTATTCCGCTGTTGAGACCTTACAAGTCTTGTACTTAATTTGCTTCCCTCATAAGATGGTGGGAAATAGGTTGAGACTATGTTGTTTATGTGACAACAACATTGAAAGTCACATATGGTTGGAAGAGCTGTCTGTCGTCTTGTACACTTTATGACGTTGTACATATGTAGGTTCAATCAAGTACTGCGCACGTTACGTTACGCATTTGAGAATTCCATCTATTTTGTCACTCATGGACTGGAAATGCTCCATGATTGTATGCTTGAAGGATGTTTGATCGATGCTCATTGTTGTTACACCATATATTAATAACAAATGCAACTTATTTGTTTCTCTGCTTAAGAATTAAACTTAAATTGCTCAATAATACACATTTAGTATATTTTATGATGATATTAGTTGAAAAATGTCAAATGTTATCGTATCGTAGGTTTGATATATCCTTTTATATTAGTCATATTGAATTCTTAATTATTAAAAAAATTATAACAATTATTTTCTTATTGAATTTGCTCGAAACAAAAAGTAGTAGCTGACTATAATGCTTAATGATTTGGAATATTCAATCCAAACCATCTATCACATCACAGAATCAACATTTTAATTATATTTACCTAAATCGCAACAACAAAATTTATAGCTAAGTCTCTAGATAATAAAATCCCTAGGTAAATTCTTAAGAAATAATACTCGGCTAAAATCACAGCAACAAAATCTCTAAATAATTTTACGGCTTTGTTATATACTTTCATACTAGTCATATTGAATTATTAATTCTTAAAAAAATTATAACAATTAATTTCTAATTGAATTTGCTCAAAACAAGAAGTTCTAACCGACTATAATGCTTAATGATTTATAATATTCAACCCAAATCATATATCACATCATGGAATCAACATTTTAACTATATTTACCCAAGTCGCAGCAACAGGTAATTTCCCTGATAATAAAATTCCTAGGTAAATCCCTAGGAAATAATCCTCCGCTAAAATCATAGCAATAAAATCCCTAGGTAATTTTGCAGGTAATAAAACTCCTAAGTAAATACTCAAGTAATAATCCCCAGCTAAAATCACAGCAACAAAATCCCTAGGCAATGTCGTACGTAGTAAAATTTCCATGTAAATCCCCAACGAAAATCGCAACAACTAAATTCCCAAGTAATTTAGCAGATAATAAAATTCTAAGTAAATCTCCAAGAAATAATTCATATTTAAAATCGCACCAACAAATCCCTAGATAATTCCCCAGATGATAAAATCTCTAGGTAAATCTCTAAAAAATAATTCTCAGCTAAATTCGCAGCAATGCAATCCCCAAGTAATTTCCCAGATTATAAAATTGTCAGGTAAATTCTCAAGAAATAATCCCCAGGTAAATCCGCAAATACCATTATGTGGGAGTTTTCCTACGAGTTCACAAAGGAAACAAAAGGTTTTATATCTTTGGTTTTTTACATGCAGAATTACCTAGGAAAAGGATACTTGGATTTTTTTTCCAAATAAATCCTCAGGTAATATATTGGCGCTAAATGACGCTAAATTTACCATGTGCTTTCTTTAATCAAGATTAGCATATAAGTCTCCCCTAAAAATTCTTTATCATAAAGACATTTCTTATTCTCATCTTAGGATGTTTGGATGTTTGTGATATTCACTTTTTCAGTCCACTATAATTAACAAACTTCAAACCCGTTTTACCTCTTGTGTATTTTTGGGTTATCCATCTAATCAACATGGTTATAAATGTTTTGATTTATCTTCTAATAAAATCATAATTAGTCGTCATTTATTTTTTATGAAACCCAATTTTCGTTTGCTAAATTGTATAATTCTGTGTCTAGTTCTTATTATTTTTTGGATAATGGGCTCTCACCGTATGTGGTCCATCATTTAATTAGGCCCTCATCTCGGGATCTGGACCAACAAATACTAGCTGACCCAGTACCCACTGGCCCAATTTTGGCCCGTAATAATATTCTGCCAATAGGCCCACTGCCTGCTGGCCCAAATATTTCAAATCCAGCTCCGTTATCTATGCCAGCAGACCAACTGCCTGCTGGCCCATATACCCAGTCCGTCAGCCAATTCATCTACCAACAAGCCCACTGCCTTCTAGACAATCCCGGGCCTACCCGCCACCGACCCAAATCCCGTCCCCTTCTATTTCGAGTCAAGGGCCCATTACTCGTAACTAACGGGGTATTTTTAAACCTAAAAGTCATTTTAATCTCAATTCTTATGTCACTAAATCTCCCCTACCACGTAACCCTCTGGCTGCCCTTCATGACGCGAATTGGAATATGGCTATGGATGTGAATATAATGCTCTTATTGAAAATAAGACGTGTGAGTTGGCGCCCCGTCTGCCTGATGTCAATGTTATTCGTTCTATGTGGATTTTTACTCATAAGAAAAAATCTGACGGTTGTTTTGAGAGGCATAAGACCTGTCTTGTAGGTGATGGCAAAACTCAACAGGTTGGCGTGGATTGTGGAGAGACATTTAGTCCGGTGGTCAAACCAACAACCATTCGCACTTTTCTCAGTCTGGCTCTCTCGAAAGCATGGCCCATTCATCAGCTGGATGTGAAAAATGCTTTGTTACACGGAAATCTCAAGAAGACAGTATACATGCATCAACCCTTGGATTTCGGGGACTCCGGTCATCCTAATCATGTCTGTTTGTTTAAGAAGTCCTTGTGTGGGCTTAAAGAAGTCCCACGAGCTTGGTATAAGATGCTTGCAGATTATGTGTCTACTATTGAGTTTTCTCACAACATGTCTGATCATTCTCTGTTCATCTATAGTTTTGGTACTTCTCTAGTGTACATTCTGTTACATGTGGATGATATTATATTGACTGCCTCTTCTGATAAACTGCACAAGTATATCATGTCTCTTATCAGTTTCGAATTTGCTATGAAACACTTGGGGCCCTTGAGTCATTTTTTTGGTATAGTAGTCACACGTCATGCATGTGGTCTATTTTTATCACAGAGGAAGTATGCGACTGAGATTATTGAGCGAGCTGGCATGTCATCTTGTAAGTCCTCTTCTACTCCGGTTGATACCAAACCAAAGCTGAGTGCTACTTCTAGCACACCTTACGAGGATCTCACCCACTATCGCAGTCTTACATGGCTCTTCAACATCTTACTTTCACGAGACCTGATATTACTTATGCAGTGCAGTAGGTGTGTTTATTTATGCATGATCTGAGGGACGAACACATGCATGCTCTCAAACGTATTGTGTGTTACTTACATGGCACTCTTGATTATGGTTTGCATTTATATACATCCTCCGTCTCTACTCTCGTATCTTATACATATGCTGATTAGGGTGGATGTCCACGTCTGGTTATTGTATGTTTCTTGGTGATAACTTGGTCTCCTGGTTGGTAAAACGCCAGACTACTTTATCGCTATCCAGTGCGGAGGCTGAGTATCGAGAGGTAGCCTGGCTGCGTAATCTCCTATTTGAGCTTCACTTTCCTATTCAGAAAGTTATCTTGGTCTACTGCGATAATGTTAGTGCAGTCTATCTCTCTGGGAATTCGGTCCAACATCACCGCACTAAGAATATCGAGATGGATATTCACTTTGTTCGCGAAAAGGTAGCTCGTGGACAAGTACGTGTCTTGCATGTCCCTTCATGGTACCAAATTGCTGACATCTTTACTAAGGGTCTTCCCTTAGTTCTGTTTGAAGATTTTAGGGACAGTCTCAGCGTACGACACCCACCCGCTATGACTGCGGGGGTGTGAAATTCCACTGATATACACGGCACAACCCGTGTATATCACATAACCATATTTTGTATATATTTTACCATATTTGTAGAATTCTTGTACAAGTGTAATTATGATAGTAGTCTTGTATTAGGAAAAGGTAGATTTATTTTACATAATTAGATATTGTGTATCATGTATACATACCTCTTCATTAATGAAACTAATCAGGGGATTATTCTCTTTCATTATTATAATAACAAGTTTAAAAAAATTCTTTAAAGATGGTTCTCTTAATTTCGTATTATATTAGATTCTTATGTTAGTTATCATGCTCAGGATTATTTTGTCCATAATCTACGAATAGTGTTATTCATGAATTTGATAACACATCATTATATATTGACCTACAACTAATAATGAATGCACTTTTTGCGAGCTTTCTGAAATTGTTTTGAATCTGAATATCAAAATAATGAGACGCGAGGAATTATTTTAATTATTCTTATTTTTTCTTACACATTTAATTTTTTTTCTATGTACGTCCTACATTGTATGTTTTTATTCATATCTTAACTCTTTTATATTAATTTAATTTATCAAATGATATGACAGACCGTGCAAAGCGCGGACAAGTTATCTAGTAATGAAATTAGAACAAGAATATTAAGGAGAAAGAGAGAAGAGAGGAGAGTTATTTATTTCTCTTGAGGAATGTAAATACAATGAAGGGAACATCTCTATTTATAATAGAAAGCTGACTTGGTCCCAAAGTTACTAACCCTAATTTTTCTTGTAGAAATAGACATTCATAATAATAAATAATATTTATAACACACACACCCTTGAATGTCTATTTGGTAGATAATGTGTCTCATTAAAACCTTACTAAAAAACTCAGTGGGAAAAATTTCTAGTGAATGAAAAAGAGTACGCATTTCTAAAAATACGCATTTTGGCTGCCTCATTAAAAACCTTGTAAGAAAAACCCCGAGGGACAACTTTGGAAGAAAAAAAGAGTACATCGCGTATTAACTCCCCCTGATGAGAACATCAATCTAAAACTTGAATCTTCGCAATCCAATCTTGTGCACCATCTTCTAGCAAGTTGCAGTTGGTAGAGACTTGGTAAAAAAATCAACCATATTATCAGTTGAACGAATCTGTTGCATGTTGATATCATCATTCTTTTGGAGATTGCGTGTGAAGAACAATTTGGTGAAATATGCTTTGTACTATCCCTTTTTATGAATCCTCCCTTTAGTTGGGCTATGTATGTTGTTGCGTCTTCAGTCTTTGGTTAGAGTTGGATCAACATATAATATTGTTGAAATCACTCCAAGTGCATTCCTGACTTGATTTATAAATAAATGTTATCTTTATATGATTTGACTGTCATGTAGAGCAACATACCTATAATCCATCGTGGGGATAGCAAAATATATAAATGCATCAATTGCAAAAAGATATGACACTTCAGGACCAAAGAGTTCTATAAGTTTCTCAGTTCAACTTCTGTCAGTAGATAATCTATTGCCTTTGGAAACTCTTCAAGAGTTCAAATAATATTCAAGTAATCAATTCACACTCATAAAGACGTAAGGATAATAGAGTCATGTGTACCCTTAGTCAATGTATATTCATTATGATAAAACCGCATTCACCTTATTTTATTTAATCTATTTAGTGAACAATTTTTTAGAATTTGTATATGCTTCGGGCATTTACAATTCTTCAAGAATTTTCGTATAAATTTTGTCAAGTGACAATATTCATTTTTATTTAAATGCGTGACATTTTCTGATGTCTAGACTGCATGTCCAATAAGTTTGAAGCTTACCAAAATGCGTCATTTCACTTGGTAATAATGTCTATGTTAACATGTTGTATAGACATAGCATTCAAATCCTCATAATCTTTTACAATATTTTGCTATATTGTACCAAAGATATCGTCGACAATATACCATTTGTATTGATTCGCAATGTGACATTATTTATTGATATTTCATCACTTTAATTATTTTAGGTACCTAAACCTCTCATAAGGTTTCATGAGATATTATGTCGTATGTTCTTCAAGAGTATATTGCCTCCTTATTATCACCATTTTGATCATTTGCCCCTCTCCCCTTTTCAAGGATTATTGCATTTGAAACCGATTAGTCTGCTATGCTTCATGCATGTCGTAGACTCTGTCCTTCAGGGACATTAATTTAATAGGAGCATGTTGCAACTGAAATTAAAAATTAATTTTGGGTCAGCAATGCTTCTAGAACTTGACTTGAACTATATTTGAATGAGGATCATACCAATTATAAATCATACTCCCTCCGGATCAGAAAGAGTGTCCACTTAGCCTTTATTATTTGAGTCAAGAAGAGTGTCCACTTACCAAATCAAGAAAGAATTAACCTCACTTTTCCAAATTTGCCCTTATTACGTGTTAAGTGACTAAATTCCAATACCTATTTAATTAGGGACATTTTAGTCAAATTACCTCTTTTTACCTAGAAGTTAGTATTTTCTTAAGGGGTTTGCAAATGGTTAAGTGAAAACTCTTTTTGATCCGGAGGGAGTAACATATATCTTAGCTGCTTATTCTCTCCCCTTTATCATCATACCCAGTGAAGTCACACAACGTGGGGTCGCTCCTCATTATATTCGAAAAACTAACACACATCCCATATTCTTTGGGGGAATCCATCTTGGTGCATCATGGTAGATTAATTAATCATATACCACACATAAAAACTGTTAGATGGAAATATTTGGTTCCTGACCCTGAATCAATTGTGAGGCAAGAATTTATCATAATTTATTGGTCTGAAGCATATAAGTGTTGTTGTATGAAATATATCATATTTCATATCAACACATGAAGCTTTGTTCTCATTAGCAATGGTTTAGTTATTTATCGGAGACATTCAACGCTAAACTAGCTTGGATATAAACCAGCATCAACAAGATGAATTATCTTGATTACATAATCTGAAAATTGTGCTCTCAACTCAATTATATTGAACAAGAAACTTTGATTATATCAAACTGCGGGTTGACAATAAATGCACACGTGACCATCTTATCGATGCATCTATTTAAGATATCACATAAGAGGTGAACGGGCCCATATTCACCTTTTATATTTTTTTAGAATTTAGAAAATTTAATCCCAACATTAGCTAGTATAATTAACTTTTCAAGAGAACAAGCAACAAAACTAAATTCTTGAAGAATCTTCTAGTTCTTCAATATATGTCACATACTCAATCTACACATCATATTTGAATCGAGATGGCCAAATCGTTCATGCCGACTAACAAAATTATTTATACTAGTAAACTTTAAGTTTTCACACCATGTGCTATTTGTTTTAGTAAACTTCTGATTTATCGTGAAATGTGATTTCATCATACTTAAATTTGTATAGTACAATTAGGAAAATACAGAGGGTAATATTTCACATATATATTTCATACCCACTATGATTTTGAAGATATTTAATCCTCCCATAGTTATAGCTTCAATAGGATAGTCATTATTTTAGTAAACTTCGGATTTACTACAACTTGTGTTTCAATCATAATAACTTCATATAATACAATCTAGAACGAATGAGATAATAGTATGTAAGCTTTTCAAGAGCCTTTAATTTATTCTCCATAATCACATATTGTTTGGACACTAATAGTGTCATGGGCTTCTTTATAAATAGTTAGCTCTTTTGGAGCCCTTAATTGATTTTGTACTATCAAATATTCCTCTAACATTGCTGGTGTCATGACAAAAAACAAATTGCAACCAAATGAACACTATAAAGACATTCTTAAATTCATAAATGACGAAAAGTAAATATTAAGTTATTCAGTCTTTGATACATCTATGATAAATATGTCCTACATTATTTTGCCACCTTAAATAACTAAAATGTAGCTTGCAAAAAAGTAAGAAAACATTTACATGCATTATAAAGTTACAACAGATTTTAAAGTTTCACTACTTATGGAGTAAACTTTGGTATTTTACTATTTCATGAGTAAATTTCAAAATTTACTACTTCTGGAATAGATTTCAGAGTCTTACCACTACGGGGGTAAATCTCAAAGTTTTACTACTTCAGGAGTAAAGTTCAAAATTCTATTAATTCGAGAGTAAATTTAAGAGTTCTACTACTTCTTGAGTAGAGTTCAAAGTTTTATTACTTAAGGAGTAGAGTTCAAAATTTGCTACTTCGGGAGCAGATTTAAGAGTTTGTTACTTCGGGAGCAGATTTTTAAGTTTACTACTTCAGGAGCAGATTTCTGAGTTTACTACTTCGGGAGTAAATCATAGAATATTTTTTCTCAATTTTCTACATCCTCAGGAGGTGAGGCGTGATATATTTACAACCAAGTGTTTGTTCGTATTTGTAAACTTTACTAAATTACATTCACTTCAGGCAATGGATCTGTACTTGTAACATTTATCAAAAGTTTTCATTCTTCAAGAATGGAACATATCTGAACGTGCCTTAAGCATATCAAATAACGATAGCTCAGAACCTCTTTTAAGATGTTAGTTTTGGACACATACGTTGCATGTGTTATCCAAGCTAAGTAATATATTTTTTAAAAATAATAAAAATAATATTAAAATAATGTGTGCTGAGTTATATGAAATTAAGAATTTTGAAAGGGAATGGTTCAAGCTCAAATTGATGTAGGGTAAGCCTAAATGATCTAAAAGAATTAATCCCTTGATTATTCTCATTAATAAAAGAGAATATATACAATTTTACAATTCTCCATAATAGAAAACATATTCCTATTCTAAATCCAAAATCATATTCTAGATATACATGGCAGACGCGGACTTGTCCACGAGCTACCTTTTTTCGAACAAAGTGAATGACCATCTCGATATGTTTAGTGCGTTGGTGCTGAACCGGATTACCAGAAAGGTAGATGGCACTAACATTATCACAATAAATCAAGGTAGCTTTCTGAATAAGACAATGAAGCTCTAAAAGAATATTACGTAACCAACATGATTCAGAGACCACATTGGTCACCCCTTGATACTCGGCATCTGCACTAGAGCGAGAAAATGTAGACTGACATTTCGTAGACCATGAGACCAAGTTATTACCAAGAAACATGCAATAGCCAGACGTAGAGCGTCTGGTGTCTGGACAGCCACCCCAATCAGCATCTATATACGAGACAAGTGTTACCTCGATGAGGGATATAAATGTAAGCCAAAGTCAAGTGTCATCTGGATGTACCGAATAATGCGTTTGAGTGCATTTATGTGCTCAACCCTGGGATCATGCATACAAAAACACACATGTTGTATGACATACGTAATGTCTGGTTTCGTGAACGTAAGATACTAAAGAGCCCCTGCAATACTGCGATAGAGGGTCGAATCCTCGTACGGGGAGCCAGCCAGAGCTCCCAATTTGGATTTAGTATCAACTAGAGTGGAAGTGGACTTACAAGATGACATCCCAGCCTTCTCAATGATCTCATCTGTATACTTCTTTTGGGATAAGAACAGCCCACCTGCATGACGAGTGACATCAATCCCCAAAAAGTTATTCAAGGGACCCAAGTCTTTCATAGAATACTCAGAACTGAGCATTGTCATGATAGACTGACGTAATGCATCAGAAGAGGCAGTTAAGATAATATCATCCACATATAATAATATATAAGTCAGGGAAGAACCACGATGATATATGAATAATGAATTATCAGACCTGCTATGAGAGAACCCAATAGTCGAAACATAGTCGATAAACTTCTTGTACTAAGCCCATGGATATTGCTTAAGTCCATACAAGGACTTCTTCAACAAAAAGACATGATGAGGATATTTGGGATCCCTAAATCCCAAGGGCATATAGACTGTCTCCTTAAGATCACCATGTAAGAAATCATTCTTCACATCTAACTGATGAATGAGCCATACTTTTGAAAGAGCCAAGCTGAGCATAGTACGAATGGTAGCTGTCTTGACCACCGGACTAAATGTCTCACCACAATCGACACCCACCTGATGAGTCTTACCATCACCTACAAGACGAGCCTTATGCCTCGCAAAAGAACTGTCAGTATTGTCCTTATGAGCAAAAATCTACATAGATCGAATAATATTAACACCAGAAGGATAGGACACCAACTCCCACATCTTATTATCAATAAGAGCATTATATTCGTCGATCATAGCAATTTTTCAATTCGGGTCATTTAAAGAAAACACTGGGTTACGAGGTAAGGGTGATTTAAGAACATTAGAATTTAAATTAAAATGTTTTTTCGGTTTAAAAATACCCCGTTGACTACGAGTAACTGGTCTTTGACTCGGGGGAGAATTGGGTGGATTTTGGGAAATATCGGGAAACGGGATGAACTGGCCAACATGCAGTGGTCCTGCTGGCCCAACTCGGTATTGGGCCACTATTTCCATCGCTGGAACTGGAACAAGACCCGGGCTGGGGAGGCGGCCCAATTTTTAGACCCACGACGGGATGCAGGGACTGGACTGTAGAACCAGCGGGCAGTGGGCCCGCTGGCGGATTTGGGGTGCGGGATACGTCCGAAAAATGGTGAATAATATACGGGGATATACCATCATCCAAAAAATTATACGAACTAGGCACGGGATTACTAACCTTAGCAAACAGAAATTGGGATTCATAAAAAATGACATAGCGACTAATGATGATTTTATTAGATGATAAATCAAAACATTTATAACCACGATGATTTGACGGATAACCCAAAAACCACACAAGAGGTAGATCGGGCCTGAAGTTTTTTAATTATGGTGGACGAAAAAAGTGGATAACACAAGCACCCAAAGACCCTAAGACGTGAATACGAAGGAGTCTTATTAAATAAAATTTGAAGAGGGGACGAATATGTCAAACCTTTGGAAGGAAGAATGTTAAGAAGATATGTAGCCATTTGTAGATCATGATGCCAAAAAGAAGGGGGCATGGAAGCATGAATCAATAAAGTTCGGACAATGTTATTAATGGTACGAATTTTGCGTTCGGCTTTCCCATTTTGTGAAGACGTATGAGGGCAAGAAAAATGAAAATTGATCCCATTATTAGCACAAAATCCCGAAACACCCCATTATCATATTCTTTTTCATTATCACATTGAATATTTTCAGTTTCCCGTTCGAATTGGGTTCTAATGAATGCTCTAAATTGTAAGAAGGTGGAAAAACTTGAGATTTTTTCGCTATCGGAAAAGTTCATAAAAATTAGAATAATCATCCAAAAATAGAAAAGATAGTCTACAACCTCAGAATAGGGTCAGATGATGAGGGAAAGTTAGAAATAACTTAGCTTATTCAGAGCAAAATAAGAGAACTTGAGGCTAGCAGGTGTTTAGTTGAATAATAGTAAGTAAGTTTTGAGCAAATACAGTGACTTAGCAATTTCAACAGGACTAGTAGAGGTATGATTAAATTCTTTAGTTAGGATAACACTAGTGAAGTGGGTAATAGTTTGTATACAATCCGAATGCGTGTTAAAATCTAAAGGGTTTAAGTTAAATTCGAGGTATAGAAATTAGTGAAAGAAGAAATCATTTAAGTAGTAAGAGATCAAGCTACAGAATAATAGCCTTTAAGAGTTATCAGAAAAGGGTTTCCCTTAGATTGACAGTGTGAGCAAAGTTAAGTCGTTAAGACAGAGTATGCCAGTTATGAATACATTAGCAACCCATTTATGCAGGTAATTCAGTTTTTCCCAGTAAGGAAGATTTTCTCATAGGTGAGTGGAAAAATGAGTTGTCCGTGTTGTAGAGTACAAAAATTATAGAAGATAAAAAAGCATAGTTGTATCCCAACAAAACAGAAGAATTCGCAAGTATATGACCTTTTGGTCTAAGGGGGAGATGTGTAAATCATTAGTAAGTTTTGTTGGACATTTGAAACCCGAAGAGTTAGCAGGAGATATGAAGAAACCCAGTTCAGTAACGTGAGCAAAATAATATAGTCGCCATAAGGAGGAAAGAAATGCGAAGTGAGTAGGATGATCATCGATCGACTTGTGTCAAGATCAGTTATTATGGATTAAGCGATCACTGAAAAAGATAAAAGATCATGCCCAGTTATGTGGCACAAGGGTTGTGGTATTGCACGAGACTCTAATCTTCAGGGTGTTTGTCCAAGACTTAGCGCGCAACAATACTACGAGTATTTTAGAAATTGTCTCAGAAATAAATCAAGTAGGGGGAGTTTAACTCCTATTGAAACAGACAAGAAAATCGTGGCTAGAAAAGTTTATCATTTAGCAAACCTAGGAGTTCAAACTTTGGACTCCGAAGATGGTAGAGTTTTTGGACAAAATAGAGCCAAATCCTCCTTAGTAAAGAAAAATAGGTAAACAGTTTCATGATCCCTATCAATTGCAGCTAAATGAAGGAATTAACAAGCATAAACCCATGGCTTTCGATGTTACACCTTGTATTTTTGCGCTCGTATATGTCGTAAGTAAAATGACGTAAATCCCAATGAGGACAAGGTCCTATATACGTAAATTTCATAAAAGTTCAGGGTTAAACGAATCAAAGAAATTAAGTTCGTCGAAACTCGGGGATGGGCAGGTAGAATTTCGGGCAAGATTTGCGGCCCAACTTGGAAGGGGAATATCTCTGAGTATATAAGGCATTATGGGGTGCATAACCTATCTAAGTTCACTTTCAGCATGTGTACTTTCTAATGCAACACTCCATTCATTAATCAGATCTCTTTGCAGAATGTTATGTACATTTTAAGAAAATACTGCAAGCAGCTCCCTTTGGGACCCACTTGAGGCGGTGAAAGTTCCTTGATACTATTTAAAGTGGTAGCTCTTTTATTTTGGATCATTTTCAACCAGACTAGACCTCAGTAAACCTCCTAAACCCTCTATAAGCATTTTCTCATGATTCAAGAGTGAATCTAAGGCCAAACTACGCAAGTTTATCCTCAAAAGTCTCATAGAACTAGTGGGGAGTGTTCCTATGGCATTGTGGTTACGTTGATGGTTCCTTTAAGTTGAAGAATGCTTTGATTGACGGTTCTTGTTGTTGTTTGAGGTGAGAATCTCCCTCTACTTCCTATGTTTGTATTAATAGATGTGGTGGTAAGCTTGCTTGGTTAAAATTCTGCAAGTAAAAGCCCAAAAATCGTAGTTATGTTCGTTATCGAGTATGTGACTGTTTTGAAGGTGTTTTAATATATGATGTGGCTGGAAAATTGGTGCATTAGCTTGTGTAGGTTGTTGTTTATGCTATGGATATATTTTTAAAGAAAGAAAATGGTTTAAAACTATAGTTTGTTAATCGTAAAACTGAGCTTGCTGCTAATTGTGATTGTTGAATTGTTTAAAGAGCTTGTTGAGAATGTTATGGTTGTTGAGCCGCTCGTTTGAAGCCATATTATGACATTGAATTGTTGGATATTGGTAGTTATTGCATAAGAAAGATAAGCTGATCAAGTAGAGTTGAAAAGGTTATCTACACACATAAAGTGTTGGATGAAATGTCTAAATGAAATGACTTATAATTTATTGAGTTGCTATTGATCCAAATCATTCGTATGATGTATATTGTAGTTCATTAAGCATTTGAGGACTTATGAGCTATCACCACAAGGTATGTCAGGCTATCATTTCCATTCAAAGGCATGAATTCCAACGTATAACGATTTCTAAATGAAACGTCAAAAGAAGAGTTTTATTCACATGTTATTTGTCCCTTGTCCGGAGCATTTCTTCGTATTTTTATCATATTCTATATCACTCGATTATTGGTTGTATATCTAAGTTTCCTAGACCTTCAAAAAGAGTGTTTCAAAGAGTTAATTGTTGAGTCGACTATGAGTCGTTCCAAAGTAAAGTCAAAAGAGTTCATAAGTTTCAAAGGGGCCAAAAGTGCCATTTTGACTACAATGTCTTATGAACACCACCGACCTAATGACGGTAGGTAGTTATATATACATATACGATATACACTACTGAACTAATATCGATGGGAAGTTATTTATGTGCATACACACCCCGAGCTATAATCGGAGGGTTTGACATTTATATATGCATCCATACACACACCTTAGACTATTACCTGGGGGCAGTAACTTATTTAAACACCCCAAGATATAATAGGAGGGCAGGTCCATACATACACCTCAGACTATTACCTAAGGGCAATACCTGATTTAAATACCTCTAGTTATAAGTTGATGGTAGATTATATATTAGTACACGTGTATAGAAGTTCCAGTAAAGTCTCAGAGTTTTTATTGTTCTCCCTGAGTGGCACACAGATTATCATAATATCAGGTTGTTTTTTACGCCTTGCTTTTACAACTTATGCTTTCATATTATTTTTTATGGTTTACATACCGGTACATTCAATTGGTACTGACCTCCCTCTTTTCGGGGTCGTTGAATTTCATGCTACAGGTTTAAGTAGAGGCATAAATAGGCCTCACCAGTAGGAGCTTGTGAGTTCATATGTTGGTTGGTAAGCTTCGCTTCTTCCGGAGCTACTTAGTTAGAAGTCATGAGCCGATTCTTATGTATATACAGTTGATGGGTAGGTCGGGGACTTGCCCTGACCCTATGACAGTTGTACTTCTTAGAGGCTTGTAGATTTATATGTCATGTTTAGTTGCTTGTTTATGGCATTGTCGACCATATTGGTCAGTTGATCCGTACGATGACTTCACTGGTCTTGTATATGCATGTACACAAATACTTTGGGTTATTTACCCTTCTTATTTATATCTCCTGATGACATCATATATTCATTATTGGTGGCCTCGTCAGCACTATTGATATGTTGGTTAAACCTCCATACTTTCACAGTTGTTATGGCCTTGTTGGCTGAAGTTTCTATCAGTTCACAGATTATGTTTCAGAGTGGTATGCTCGGTCCGTACGATGACCTCACTGGTCTTGTATATGCATGTACACAAATACTTTGGGTTGTTTACTCTTCTTATTTATATCTCCTGAGGACATCATATATTCATTATTGGTGGCCTCGTCAGCACTATTGATATGTTGGTTAAACCTCCATACTTTCACAGTTGTTATGGCCTTGTTGGCTGAAGTTTCTATCAGTTCACAGATTATGTTTCAGAGTGGTATGCTCGGTCCAGTGTGGCACCGGGTGCCGGCCACACCCCCAGTTTGGGGTGTGACATTTGAACAAGGGGGAGATGATGGTACTCTAAGGTACCTAGGAAAATATATGTCACAGATGTAGATAGACGCAAAGAGAAGATTATGGCAGAAGCACGCAGATTCAAATATTCTACCTATCCAAGCTCCATAAAAATGTGTCATGATCTTGAGAAGAATTATTGGTGAAATGACATGAAAAAAATGTAGCAGATTATGTGACTAAGTATACAAATTGTCAGCAAGTGAAAGTCGAGCATCATAAACCCATAGTGGTGTAGCACATAATACATATATTCTTGAGTGGAGATGATGAATATGAACTTTATAATGGGTTTACTTCGCTCATTTTGAAAATAGGGTTTGATTTGGATGATTGTGAACCGACTTACTAAGTTAGCGCACTTTTTGCCAGTAAGGACCAATGACTTAGCAGAAGATTACACCAAGTGGTATATTGAGAAAATCGTCAGGTTGTGTGGGACTCCAATGTCATCATTTCAGATCATGGTGCCCAGTTCACAACAAATGTTTGGAGATTCTTTCAGAAGGAATTAGGCACAAGGGTGAACCTTAGTATAGCTTTTCATCCCCAGACATATGGCCAGGAAGAGCACACCATTTAGACCCTCGAAGATATATTAATGGCATATGTCCTTGATTTTAAAGGTAATTGGGATGATCACTTACCTCTCATAGAATTTACCTATAATAACAGTTATCACTCTAGCATCAAGATGGCATCGTTCGAGGCTTTGTATGGTCACATGTGTAGATCGCCAATTGGATGGTTTGACGTTGGTAAAGAATAATTGTTAGGACTAGATTTAATTTAGTCCACCAGGGTATGAAAAAAGTCAAGTTAATTTAGGAGTGTCTGGAAATGGCTCAGAGCTGCCAGAAGTCCTATTCAGACGTACATAGTAGAGATTTGGAATTTCAGGTCAATTATTGGGTGTTCTTTAAAGCTTCGCCCATGAAAGGAGTTATGAGATTTGGGAAGAAGGGGAAGCTCAATTTTGCTATGTTGGGTCGTACAGGATCATATGAAGGATCAGACATGTAGCTTATGAGTTAGAGTTACCACGCGAGTTGGAGGATGTACACCAGTGTTTCACGTCTCTATATTGAAGAAGTTCATGGAGGGGCCCATTTCTGGTTATTCCCACTGAAATCATAGGAGTTAAAGATAGCATGTTGTATGAAGAAACTCTAGTGGCTTTTCTTAATCGTCATATTCACAAGTTGAGAACCAAGGAAATTGCCTTAGTGAAAGTTCTATGCAGAAATCAGAAATTTGAAGAAGCTATGTGGAAAGCTGAAGAGGACATGAAGTCCCAGTATCCCCAGCTATTCGAAGAGCAAGAAAATGTGTTGAAGGTAACTAACCTTTACACTTAGACCCTCATGATATAATCTTCATATTTCTAGTATTCAGTCAGTTCTGTACCTATTCAGTTTAGTATCTATTCAATTCACCATTTATTTATTTATTTATTTTATAAACCACAGCCTCGCAGCTTGTGGGTATTTTATTTATAACAGGATGAAAAAATAGGGGCCCCCAAAGGGGAAGTACAAATACTACTATTGAGGCGTGCCTCAACTAGCAAGAATGTAAAAAGAAGGAACTAGCTAAGATCAAATATTCTATGATCATCACAGAGTTTATAACATACTCTATGATGATATTACATAAGATGATACTAACATAATGAAGGAATAATATAAGAACAAAGCTGCAATCTACCTCCGGCCTTATAAAATCTTCAATATGTTGTATCTTTTCTTTCTCGTCCTCCACGCATTCATGTAACTTAATCATCTCATATTGGGCCTTGTTAATGTGGGTGAATTGTCATGTGCCATCATCCTATTCCTCACTCTCCTACTTGGCATTCTTCGTAGGGCAACTATCTTGGCAGCCGTAAAATCAGCGAGAATCGCCTCTGGGAAATGTTCTACATCCATTGAAATTGCTACTAAAAATAGGTCATTTTCCGAGGCATGCAACTTTATTACTTCAGCAAATGTAGCGGTGATAGTTTTAATGTAACCAAATTCCTGGTGCTCATCAGGATCTGCATTTTCAATATCATCTTCCATTTCCACATATGAGTCTAGGCTTGGTGAGTGGGGATACCAACATTCATCATATAAAATGTCATCCTCGTCGATTGTGTCTACACTCGACATGGAATCTACAGTTTCATCCACTGAAGAAGGAACGTCCACACATGCTTGGTTTAATACAACCAAGTTTTCAGTATGTTGCAGAGTCCTATTCGCCAAGCTTAAGATGTGAGGCAGTGGCCTCAGATTAGGATTTTAGAGAGGGGTGGACTCGGGTTAAATGGGCCCGATTCTGGGTTTGTGTTTTGTACCAATGTTGGGCTATGATTGTGGGCCAAAATATTTTTGGATTTTGGGGGTGGGGGGTTAGGGTTTGGGTTTTAGGATTGGGCCAAAGCCATTTGTTGGGCTCCGAGAGTAGGTCTCGGGTTACTGGTGGACATTGCGGGTTGGATAGTGTGTGTTGGGCTCGGGTTAGGCAAGTTGGATAGCGAGTTCAGTTGAGGGTTTAGGAAATGTGTGGGGTTTGGGTCCTGATCGGGTTGTGGGCTAAATTGTGGTATGGGTAGGGTTTTATGTTGTGGGTCGTAGGGTTTCGTGATGGGTGGGTAGTTAAGGTTACCCAAACCACTTTTGAGAGTGGTTTAGGGTTCTGGGTATGCTGTGGCGAGTTAGGGTTTGGGGTGGGTGGTGTCGGTAAACCAGTGTGGTTTTTGATAGTGGTTTCTGTGTGGTGGGTTGGGTTTCCGGGTCGGGTAGGGTGTGCAATTAGGGTAGGATTTTTGGTAGGGTTTTCAGGGGTAGCGGCTAGGGTTTCCGTCGGTAAACCATCAGTATTTCGCTCATTTTCGACGGTTTGTGGGCTAAGGCTTTGGGGGGCGGTTGTAGGGTTTAGGATGGTTTCCGGAGGTCTAGGGTGGTTTTCGATAGGGTTTCCAGTAGGGTTTTGATCATCGATTGGTTGTTTTGACGTTGAATCGGTGTTTCCGGTAGCCATAGCCATCAGAATCACTGTTTCAGTCGTCAGAACAATTTTTCCAATCGGATTTGTTGGTTGTTTTTGCTGGGTTTGGTTGCATTTTTTGTGTGTGACAGTAGTCCATTCTTGGGTGGTATTAGGGTTCGTAGAAAGTGGTTTAGGAGTAGGGATTTGGCGGCTAGGGTTGATAGAGGATGGGTTAGAGTTAGGAGCCTTACCTTTTGCCGTTGCCTCCCATATTCCGTTGCCATCGTTTTTCTTCTCTGGTAGCAATTTCGGATGTACTTTCCAACACCCATGAATATCATGCCCTTGTAATTTACAAGTAGTATAATATTTTGGCAAGAAATCATAACGAATTTTGTATGAAATTGTATGAACTTCTTCCCCTTTCACAACTTAGATGTTATACTTTTGTGGACGCTCTTTAAGAAAATCGGCCTCCACCTTTACCATAGCACAACTAGGTCTTGTTTTGTTCAAAGTAGTCGCATCTATTGCAATAGGTTTTCCCACCGATGAAGCTATGGAAAACAAAGTTGATTGACAATAGAAATTTGGGAATGAAAGCCAAATCACTGCCATGCTTGTCTCTTCCTCCGGAGTAAACCACATATCCCATTTGAACGTTCTCATCAAGAAGGAATTGTTTTTCTCCTTAATCCAAAAACTAGGTCTCGACATCAACGTGACATAGTCTTCTTCGATGGAGCATCGAATCAAGACATGCCTATTGTGAAGAAGCCCAATTCTCACTTCCGCCTTCAATTCACATTGTTTGGGATTTTCCGTCCTCAAGAAATTGATTGCGGGCGATCCATGACTAAACTTACCAACCACGACATACTTCAATTCTTGTTGCTCGATTAACGTTGCAACTTCTTGTGAACTAAACCGAATAGTTGGCTCACCATGTAAGTATGTGATTGGTTTTTGTGGGATTGATAGGGTAGGGTTTCGACCAAGAGAAGTCTCGGCCAAAATATTACCGCCGCAAACAGTAGCAGCAGTAGGGTTTTGTGGGGTGGGGATTGTATGGGTGATGATGTTAGAGTAGGTGAGGGTGGGGGTAGGGTCGCTGAAAGCTGGACGACCTCGGGAGAAGGCCACCCAGTGGTTATCACAGCCAGGTTGGCCGGGAACAAGCCGAAAATCGCCCAGTGTATTCATGTGTTCATGATAGTTCAATATTCACATGTTTCCATCTGTCAAGTTTAAGGTCCAGAATTATTCGTAGTTACAACCAGAACAATAATTTGAGGACGAATGATCCCAATGGAGAGATAATGTAACACTCCGTAAATTCGAAGTAGGTGTTGACGTGTTAAATGAGTATTAATGAGAATTTTTAGACATGTGAATCTCTATCAGAATGAGTTTAGGTAGAAAATGTTTTTTTGAAATTAAGACGACTAGTCAGGTGCTTAAGATTCGATAAAATCGACTAAGTTTTCAGTAGGCCTTCCTTCCAACCTGTTTTGTGAATATCCGTCAAGAAAAGGAGAAAACTCAAAACATGAAAGTTGTAGATCTTCGAAATACTTTTCCAACTATATATGGTGGAGCTCCAACAGAGCTTTGTGATTGGAGTTATAGCCATTTCATGGAGACGCTGTCAGTACCGTCGAAAAATGTAAAAATTCATCTAAGTGTAAAATGGACAGGGGAGCTCGCTCGGCGAAGCCCGAAGCGAGAAAAAACCTATCTACGAACCTCACTCAGTGAGACAGGGGTTCAAAAAATGTTCATCCTTTAAATATAACACTTAGTCCAAAAAATCATTCATCAATTCATCCAACCTCATAGAAAACCATCTCAAGAGCGTTTTTCTCTCATCTCAACTTTCCACCATGAGGTAAGTTCACTCCTAACAATTCCTTAGTGATTTTAGAATTAAATCATGATTAGTAATATGATCCTCTAACTAAACCATAAGATTAACAATGAAATCCTTCACAAGTGATTCAAGCTAGGGTTTGGAGCGTTCTTCGTTAGAAATCAACATATTTGTTGGATTGGAGCGTTTACAGGTATGTGAGGCTAACTTTCTATGTTTGGGAATGTTGATGATTCACCCTATGCCATCTTCTTTATCGACTATTACGAATTGTTTCAGAACATAGTTATGTCTTAGTTTCGTGAATAGTTGCAGAACTTTTAGTCTCTAAATGTCATTGTTCGTAATTCGTTCATGATCTTCATTTCGAATATTGTGAACTCAGAATAAAATCAATATAGGCTCGTGTTTGATATCCATGAGTCTTTGTCTAGAATTCAGCAAGTCTAGAAACAGTTAAGGCTTTAGGTCTCATAATCAGTTTATGAATACATGTCTCAGTTAGTGATGTTTTTTATTCCAGTAATCTCAGTTCCTTAATAATACTTAATGAATAGTAAACATATGTGATTGCCAAAGGGCACAAGTCTCATGTATACATAAACTTGGCCAATGCTATAGATTGACGCACTTACTTAGCCAAGGCCACAGTTTGTGCATTTATTATTGATCCAAGAACCCCACATATGTACGCTTGGACAAGGCCATACGCTGACACACTTACTTGGCCAAGGCCATAGTTTTTGCATTTATTATTGGGCCAAGGCCCGAGATATAAATACAGATAACTAGGTGTTGTTGACACCCAATTTTGTCCCATCTTTTATGATTTTATTCGTAATTTTTTATATTTTGACACTTTTAAAATAATTTTAAAATATAGGCATATATGTGTGTATCTTCGTATTATTATTATTATTCGCATATTTTATATCATTTGCATTTTTATCACAATCATAAGTTTTATCCATAATATTCTATGTTATTTTATTCTCGCAAAATTGCATCGCATTTCCTTTTTTTTAAGCATTAAACATTTCGTAAATATTATATGTTATTTTAAATAATTCACATCTTTTACAAAAAAAATATATTTTTAATATTAAACCCCTCTTATATATTTTTTAAATCCATAACCCATTTTTATTTTCTAACCCAAAACAAATTCTACCCAACCTAAATTAAAACCCATTTTTTCGTCCAAAGCCCAATCCCCAATTAAATTCCCCTATACCCAAACCCAAAACAAATTCTACCCAAACAAAATTCACAAGCCCAAACTCCCCAATTAAATTCCCTTACACCCAAACCCAATACAAATTCTACCCAAACAAAACAAGCCCAAACTCCCCCAATTAATTCCCACAATCCACCGCCCACCCGCCAGCCCAATTCGCCAAATCCATTTCATCGCCTCACCAACTCCCGTCGGCCCACTTACCAAACCCGAACCGGTCCAAATTTATCACCCATTCCCCAAACTCTTTAATTCCCAAAAAAACCCCAAAACCAAAACCCTAATATCCCTTTTCTCCCTCAAGCCGACCCCACACCTCTCATACCGGCGACTCCCACGTCGCCGGTCACCTCACCCGACACCAACACCAACCCCCGCCACCACCAACTCCCGCCACTGACCCATACCCCTAAAACCCGCGACCCATGCCCTCAAACCGGATTTTTCTTTACCTTTAATTCAATTCAAACTCGCTTTTAGGGGAATCCACCTATAAATACCCATGTTGTTCTTCACTTAAAAAAGGAGATTTCGGGAGAGAAAAGAGATTTTCGGAAGGATTTTCTAAGATTATTCAATATATACATACATATTTTGTTGTGTTCTTGATTTTAGAGTATTTGGCTTCGTTGTTGTTCCAAGAATCAAGTCCTAAAAGGTTTGTCATCCCCTTTGATTTCTCTCGATTTTTTCATCGATTTTGGTCGTCGACCGACCCGGCCGACCCTGGTTCGGTATTATTTTCGTAATTCTTGCATTTCATGTTTATGTATGTTGGTTATCCGAATTTGGTGTAAGATCCGATTCGGATCAACGATGCTCTGGTCGGTCATCGACCCGCCTGGGTCGACCGGCTTAGATTTTTCCAATTTTCCTACATTGTCGCTTGTTGTCATTGGTTATCTGAAATTGATGAAATTATTTGACTTCTCGTTGAACACACGATTCGGGTCGGAAACATCGATCTCGACCGGTTAGATTTTTCCAATTTTCTTACATTGCCAGCTGCTTGTTATCATTGGTTATCCAAATTGATGAATTTGTTTGATCCGGGTTGAAACACCGATCCGGTCAGACATCGATCCGGTCGGTCGACCGGCTTGAGTAACATTTTCGTAATCCTTGCATTTCATATTCTTGTTATTGGTTATCCGAATTTGGTGTTGAAATCGATTCGAGTTTGGATCATCGATCCGGTCAGTCATCGACCGGTCGGTCGACCGATTTGAACATTTTCGTAATTCTTGCATTTCATATTCTTGTTATTGGTTATCTGAATTTGGTGTTGAAATCGATTTGATTTGGATCATCGATTTTCGGCCCGTCGACACGATTTGAACATTTTCGCATTTCTTGCATTTCACATTCTCGCTCTTGGTTATCCTAAATTGGTCAATCGATTTCGGTTTGAATCATCGACCGGGTCAGGCGACCCGATTTGAATATTTCCAGAATTTCAGAACTCGGGTCGGGTATTTTAAATCGCTATTGTCTGCTTCTTTGGCATTATTATTATGTTATTGATTGAATTAATACCGCATTCTCTTTGTTGTTTTATTGATTCAAACCAATATTGCGTCCATCTTCGGGAGACGCTTCTCGGTTTCAGACATCGCTTATCAAGCTTTGAATAAATCAAGCGTCTGCTTTTTGCTTTTACTATTTTTAAACTAAAACACCGCGTCACCTCTGAAACTATTTTCTACTTCATCGCTTCCTGGCCATCGCCATCGCTATCAAGCATCGCTATCGCTATCGCTATCGCTATCGCATCGCTATCGCTATCGCTATCGCTATCACATCGCTATCGCCATCAAGCTATCGCTATCAAGCATCGGGCCAAGCATCATTATCTTTTCATTGTTTTTCGGTTTCGCTTGCTCCCATTTCAGACATCATTCATCGCTTTATCATTTTTACCGCTTAAATCAACACCGCATTTTCAAACATTGCTTTCTATTTCGCCACTGTTTCAAAGATTCAAATATTTGTTCTATCTGCTTTATCGCTTTTAAACTAGACACCGCGTCATTTTTTGGAAACTGCTTTTCTTCTTCATATCGCTACCGCCATCGTTATCGCTTTCATTTTTTACCGATTTGAACACGATACTACATCGCCGATGAAAAATATCCGCTGATTTTGAGGCCTACACAAGCAAAGACGGAAATATAACTTCTGGGCAAGGATGAAGACTTAAACCTTTTATCCGAGATCAACATGTTTAGTAGGCGAGGTGAATTATATATTCGCAGCCACGACGTGATTATAGTGATCTTTTTATTCCACCCGAGAGACCAACACGTTTAGTAGGCGAGGCAATCAAAATAAACTACATTAGTCATATGTTTGCAGCCACGACGTGATTGGAATGTTCTTTTCAAAATTTAAGTTCTGAGTTCTCCGTGATCAAAACATTCACCGCTTTGAATACGGATATGAAGTTATTTGTATTTAATTGTTTCTAACCGCTTGTTCTTGACACAGTAGGATTAAAATAAATAAACGGCAAATATTCCTGAGTTTATTTATTGTTATTTCTTTCTTTAATTCAGCTTTTATCTCGCTTTGTATTGTAATATTATTTATCGCACTTATGTAATTATTGAAATGCTTAGAATAGGCAAACTTAGGATTTATTCATAGGTTAGTTTAAGATTTGAAACCCGTCGCTAGCTTATTTTATTTGTAGGCTCGCAAACTTAGAAATCCTTCGCTAGTTTATTTATTTTAGGCTCACACGCTTATTCAAGATTTTTAAAACAACTCTTGTCATCTTTATTTGCTTCAATTAATTGTACAAATAAGTTCATCTTTATTATTATTTTTGCAACTTGTTGATTTTCTAAAGATTCGCTTCTTTGGCATTATAAAGAATTTATTGTCACAAATGCATGTTTTCTAAAAACTTTACATGTATCTTTCTTTTATGTCATCCGAATACGTATTTGTATAAAATGCATCATATTTACTTGTATAAAATGCATCATATTTTGCAAACATCTTTTTATCTATCATATTTGTAAAACATGCATTATTTCTACCAATAATTAACCTGAGTTTTACCGGATAACCGCAAGTTAGCGGATCTTAAAGGATGCCTAACCCCTTCCCTTTAGGATAATAAAGAACCCTTACCTAGAATCTCACTAGTTTCAGACCTTAAAATTGGAGTTACATTGCGAGACTTAGTTTAAATATTTAGGTGTCCTAATTCACCGTGAAAAATAATTAGGTGGCGACTCCTCAATCCTTTACCCAGAATCGATTCAACACGTCCGTGTTCGCTTTGACCCGAGCGAGGTCGAAAACGGGCGCAGACAAAGATGGCGACTCCATCGGGAATTTTTCAGGTTCCTAACCATAGCAAATTCAAAGTTAATCATAATTGTGTTTTACTTTCACTCTTTGTTTGATGTAATGCTTTGATTTGTTTCCTTTATGAAATTTTTGCATGCATAATCGCTTTAATTTCTATATTTTTGCTTATCATAAATTGGCATTTCGTTCATATTTCTTCCATTCTGAAAATTGACACTATCACACACTACACGCGAGGTGTGTTTTACGCACCCGCAAATTTCTTTCAATCTACCAAAATTTAGGAGAGTTGGCGATGCGGAGTGACCGGACCATCCGTGGCCGCGTAGCCTTCTCACTCGAGTAGTCCGCTCTAACCTTATGCCTAGTCACCAAATCTTAGAAAATTTAAGATAGAGCTATACCACCCTTTATTTCAAGTAATGCATGCATACACCTTAGGTGGGTCGATCCTTGGTATCGACTCCACAATTAAGAAATCCGCCAAAGATGTCTACGGGTCTCACAACCCAACGACCAATCATCATATTATGTGTAGCGTGATAAGGATAGACTAATCCAAGACTAATCATGACATGTCAAATTGGAAAATGTACATTCATTTTGTCTCATTTCCGACAAAGCATTGTAGTTTAGCGACTTGGATCAAATCTGTCGTAATCCCGCACATCCGCGTTAGGCCCACCTCCGGCATAAGGGAGGCCCCATGCATATTAGGATGCGCATTTAATTGTCTTACAATCATTTTGTTGTTTTCTACTGCTTTCCACTATGTGTATATTATTTAAATCAATAATTACTCACCTTATACTAATTTGGTTTTCTTCATTTTTCAGGAGATTCATTTTGCCTTATTTATTTCCCCAAAAGTTGATTCGTGTTGACTAAAACTGGCGGAGCACCCCATCTGTTATTTCCCAATCATGCCTATCCAAACTGTATTAGTACTTAATGGAAAATGCGATTTAAATTGAGGCCTGAATCGCATTTATGCATTTTAATGTATTTTTGCCTCCACCTTTTGAAAGCTTAAAATGACAAATCTGCATTGCTTTTGCTATTTTAAAATCTGCTTTGTTTAATAATTTTCCTTTCTTTTTTCATCATGCAAACTAATTTGTCGGCAGTATGTGACATATAATGAAACAAGCAAACAAGGTCCCAAACAAGCAAGGCTTCGAAGAATATAAGGAAGACTCACAAGCGGAAGAATTGAGGCATTTTTGGAATAAGTCAAAGCCAGATTTGGATGAAACATCAAGATGGTTGATAGTTACAAGCATTGGCACCACGCTTGCCATTGGTACTCTTGGGCTACCACATTACGATCAGGATTTCTACTGGGGCAATGCTATTTCTTTCGCAACCAAGTGAATACAGAATCATATACTAAGACACTGATTGATGAAAAGCAGATGGACGCAGTTGTCCGGGGCAACCTTATCAGAATAGAATGGCCGAAAACCATCAATGCAGATGCAGGGAAGAGATACCATATCTAAGATTAGTTATTCTCTATGTAATGCATTTCTTATGTTGTAAAAATTGCGCTCCCAAGCGGGATACGCGAAGGAACCCATGTAGGGTTCCGTTTCTTTAGATCACAAATTTCCCAAATCACATTTCTTTGTAACCTGAACTACGTTATGACCTGATTCCCTTGGCGGGATACGTAGGCGGCCACATCGGCTTCGGTCCCATCTTTAGAAAAATCCTTACAATCTCTTTTGCTTACCTGAACTACGTTATGACCTGATTCCCTCGGCGGGATACGTAGGCGGCCACATCGGCTTCGGTCCCATCTTTAGAAAATCCTTACAATCTCCTTTGCTTACCTGAACTACGTCATGACCGATTCCTACGGGATACGAGGGCGCCACATCGGCCGGTCCCATCTTTTAGAAAAAACTTACAATTCTCTTTGCTTGTAATGAACTACGCCACGACTGATTCCCTGATGGGATACGTAGGCGGCCTAAATCGGCTTCGGTCCCACCATTAGGAAATATTTTCTCCTTTATCTCACAAAAGACAAAATGCACCCATCTGATCACCCTGATAGGACATGCAAGCAACCCAGACAAGACTCGGTTGTCCGTTTAAAAGATCATCATCCTCACATATCGGAAACTGGGGCATTTTTAAGGGATCACTACCAGAGGACGCCGATAAACATGGAAAAGCATCGGCAAACTAAGTCTTCAGCCTAAGAGGATTTTGGATAAGACGTTTGTTTTGTTTCACCGCATGTCGCTGCTCGACAGACATTTACATATATGCATACTTTCTTATAAGCAATTTATTTTCAACAAATACTTTCATTAGAGTTTGACAAGATTTTTACTAATATGCATACTTTCTTATAAGCAAATCATTTTCAACAAATATTTTTTCATTAGAGTTCGACAAGAACTTTTTAATGATAAGCATACTTTCTTATAAACAACTTATTTTCAACAAAATGTTTTCATTAACGGTTAGCCAAGACTGGAACCAGGCAGAGCTACAGTCCGAATCGCCAGGACATGCAGCCATCAAGAGCCAAAGCTACAAAGTCAACGCGAATCAACCGCCCTCCCAAACTCACAAATTTTCTTTGAGTACAGGTTCTTCAGGTTGGAAAAGCAGGAAGCCACATCGCTTATGATCAATTCCCAAAGAATTTCGGCACTACAACTCACTACAAGGATTACGTTCTTGTTCTCGCATTTATACGAAGACATCATCTTGACCTCTGTGGTCCCGACTATTATGTCCGCACAAAGATGTTATTTCGGATCACAAAGAACCACAACAAGGCAAACCCGACGGCAAAGACATCGCATCACATTTTCGCCCGTGCCAGGACGATATTTCAATTCACATGAGTTTGGATCGGCAGAAGATTCAGCACAACGTGGAACCCTATTACAGCAAACTGACGGGAAGGACGTCACTTACATCTTTTACAACAGACAACATTACAACAACGTCCACGACGTTACGGCAACACGACATCTATTTTTTACAGGATTACAATGACGAGAACAACATTACAATGACGCCTTCAGCTCAACATCTACCTGCTACGGCAAAACTACATTACAACAACGTCCACGACGTTACGGCGGCACGCCAGCTTTTTTTACAACATTACAACGACGTCAACAACATTTCAACGACGTCTTCAGCGCAACGCCTATCTCTTACAACAAACAGCATTACATTCTTGCAACAACGTCATCACAATGACGTCTTCAACACAACACGTCGATACAACGACGACATCAGCGTTATCATTACAACGACATCAACAACATTACAATGATGTCATCAGCAACACGCCCATACAACGGCGTCATCAACAACGCGCCCATACATCGGCGTCATCAACAACACGTCTACGCAACGACGTCTTCAGCACAACAATTATTTCTTACATCATTACAACGACATCAACAACATTACAATGATGTCATCAAGAATACGCCATACAATGGCGCTATCAACAACGCCCATACAACGGCGTCATGAACAACACGCCTACGCAATGGCGTCTTCTGCACAACATTTATTTTTACAGCATTACAACGACATCAACAACATTACAATGATGTCATCAACAACACGCCTATGCAACGGCGTCTTCTGCACAACATTTATTTTTACAGCATTACAACGACATCAACAACATTACAATGATGTCATCAACAACACGCCTATGCAACGGCGTCTTCTGCACAACATTTATTTTTTACAGCATTACAACGACATCAACAACATTACAATGATGTCATCAACAACACGCCTATGCAACGGCGTCTTCTGCACAACATTTATTTTTACAGCATTACAACGACATCAACAACATTACAATGATGTCATCAACAACACGCCTATGCAACGGCGTCTTACGCACAACATTTATTTTTACAAAGATTACAACGACATCAACAACATTACAATGATGTCATCAACAACACGCCTATGCAACGGCGTCTTACGCACAACATTTATTTTTACAAAGATTACAACGACATCAACAACATTACAATGATGTCATCAACAACACGCCTATGCAACGGCGTCTTACAACATTTATTTTTACAAAGATTACAATGACGTCAACAACATTACAACGACGTCTTCAAAGACAACATTTATTTTACAAAGATTACAATGGCGCTAAAGATTACAACGACGTCTTACGCACAACATTTATTTTTACAGATATTACAACGACGTCAACAAAGATTACAACGACGTCTTCAAAGACAACAATTATCTTTACAAAGAAACAAAGATTACAACAACGTCCTCGACGTTACATGCAACACAACAATTATCTTTACAAAGAAAACAAGATTACAACAACGCCCTCGGCGTTACATGCAAAGACAACAACCGTTTTTTTACAACGACGTCAACAACATTACAACGACGTCTTCAACACAACACGCCAATACAACGACGTCATTTCAGGCGCCCACCTTATAATGCGGGTATTATAATTTCAGTCAGGCGCCCACCTTATAATGAGGGTATTTTTAATTTCAGTCAGGCGCCCACCTCCTAATGCGGGTATTTCCAAGTTATTTTCTCTACAATATTTTCTCAGCACTTATACACTAATTATATCTTAAGCTTTAGTTTGCAGGAGTTTTTAGTTTGCGGGAACTTCATCACAAGTGGGACTATCTCTTCACGACGAACCGAGGCAATTTGGTCAACGACCTACTTCGAACGTCGATCCTCTCTTTCCCATTAGTTTCTCACATCTGCGACCAGTGTCATCCTAGGTCGACACTGGGGCATTGTTTCTTGAATGTGCACCATCTTTTTGCAACTTCATTTCCCCCCCGGGGATTCTATTTCTTACCATGCAGTCCCGATGATCGGGACAAAATTGGCTACTCAGTCAACTTCTTTGGCCGAAAACTCTTTCATCGTCTCCGTCCAAAGAGGGGCATCTGTTGACACCCAATTTTGTCCCATCTTTTATGATTTTATTCGTAATTTTTAATATTTTGACACTTTTAAAATAATTTTAAAATATAGGCATATATGTGTGTATCTTCGTATTATTATTATTATTCTCATATTTTATATCATTTGCATTTTATAATAATCATAAGTTTTATCCGAAAATTCTATGTTAGTTTATTCTCGCAAAATTGCATCGCATTTCCTTTTTTTAAGCATTAAACATTTCGTAAATATTATATTTTATTATTATCACGTCGTTATGTTATTTTAAATAATTCATATCTTTTACAAAATATATATATATATATATATAATATTTTTATATTAAACCCCTCTTTTATATTTTTAAATCCATAACCCATTTTTTCATTTTTCCTAACCCAATACAATTTCTACCCAACCTAAATTAAAACCCATTTTCGTCCAAGCCCAATCCCCAATTAAATTCCCTTATACCCAAACCCAATACAAATTAAAACCCAATTCCCACAAGCCCAATCCCCAAATTAAATTCCCACAACCCTCAATCCACACCAAATCGCCAACACCACAAGCCCACTCCCCAATTAAATCCCCACCCAAGCCCAACCAAACACCAACCCGTCGCCTAACCCGACTCACCCGCTGCCCACTGACGCCCAACACCCCAAACCGAAAGCCCACCCGAACTGCCCAAAACCAATTCCCATTAACCCCTTCAACCTTTTAATTCCCCAAAAAAAAAAACCCCAAAAACCAAAACCCTAATATCCCTTTTCTCCCTCAAGCCGCGACCCCACACCCCCCATACCGGCGACCCCACGTCGCCGGTCACCTCACCCGACACCAACACCAACCCCCTGCCACCACCAACTCCCGTCACTTCGACCCATACCCCTAAAACCCGCGACCCATGCCCCTCAAATCCGGATTTTTCTTTACCTTTAATTCGAATTCAAACTCGTTTTTAGGGGGGAATCCACCTATAAATACCCATGTTGTTCTTCACTTAAAAAAAGGAGATTTCGGGGAGAGAAAAAGAGATTTTCGGAAGGATTTTCGGAAGATTATTCAATATATACATACATATTTTGTTGTGTTCTTGATTTTAGAGTATTTGGCTTCGTTGTTGTTCCAAGAATCAAGTCCGAAAAGGTTTGTCATCCCCTTTGATTTCTCTGATTTTTCATCGATTTGGTCAGATCGACCGCCGACCCTGGTTCGGGTATTATTTTCGCAATTCTTGCATTTCATGTTTATGTATGTTGGTTATCCGAATTTGGTGTAAGATCAGATTCGGATCAACGATGTCGGGTCGGTCATCGACCGGTCGGGTCGACCGGTTTAGATTTTTCCAATTTTCCTACATTGTGTTTGTTGTCATTGGTTATCTCAAATTGATGAAATTATTTGACTTGGGTTGAACACACGATTCGGTCAGATCATCGACGGGCCGGGTCGACTTAGATTTTTCCAATTTTCTTACATTCTTTCTGTTTGTTATCATTGGTTATCTGAAATTGATGAATTTGTTTGATCCGGTTGAAACACGATCCGGTCAGTCATCGATCCGGTCGGTCGACGGGTTGAGTAACATTTTCGTAATCCTTGCATTTCATATTCTTGTTATTGGTTATCCGAATTTGGTGTTGAAATCGATTCGAGTTTGGATCATCGATCCGGTCAGATCATCGACCGGTCGGTCGACCCGATTTGAACATTTTCGTAATTCTTGCATTTCATATTCTTGTTATTGGTTATCTGAATTTGGTGTTGAAATCGATTTGATTTGGATCATCGATTTTCGGGTCGGTCGACACGATTTGAACATTTTCGTAATTTCTTGCATTTCACATTCTCGTTCTTGGTTATCTCAAATTGGTCAATCGATTTCGGGTTTGAATCATCGACCGGTCAGGCGACCGATTTGAATATTTCCATAATTTGAACTTCGGGTCGGGTATTTAAAATCGCCGCCTGTTTCTTTGGCATTATTATTATGTTATTGATTGAATTAATACCGCATTCTCTTTGTTGTTTTATTGATTCAAACCAATATTGCGTCCATCTTCGGAGACGCTTCTCGGTTTCAGACATCGCTTTTCTTGTTTGAATAAATCTGCGTCTGCTTTTCTTGCTTTTACTATTTTTAAACTAAAACACCGCTACACCTCTGAAACTATTTTCTACTTCATCGCTTCGCCATCGCCATCGCCATCGCTATCGCTATCGCTACCGCTATCGCTATTACTATCGCTATCACTCGCTATCGCTATCGCTATCGCCATCGCTATCGCTATCGCTATCGCTACCGCTATCGCTACCGCCATCTGCTCACGCCATCGCTATCGCCATTATTCTTTTCATTGTTTTTCGGTTTCAGCTTGCTCCTATTTCAGACATCACATCGCTTTATCATTTTTATCGCTTAAATCGAACACCGCATTTTTCAAACATTGCTTTCTATTTGATTCCTTTGTTTGACATTCAAATATTTGTTCTCTTGTTTTTCTTGTTTTAAACTAGACAGCGTCATTTTTTGAAAGCTGTTTTCTTCTTATTCGCTACCGCCCTCATTCTTGTTTCATTTTTCTTGATTTGAACACGATACTACATCGCCGATGAAAAATATCCGTCGATTTTGAGGCCTACACAGCTTAAAAGACGGAAATATAACTTGGGCAAGGATGAAGACTTAAACCTTTTATCCGAGATCAACATGTTTAGTAGGCGAGGTGAATTATATATTCGCAGCCACGACGTGATTATAGTGATCTTTTTATTCCACGAGAGACCAACACGTTTAGTAGGCGAGGCAATCAAAATAAACTACATTAGTCATATGTTTGCAGCCACGACGTGATTGGAATGTTCTTTTCAAAATTTAAGTTCTGAGCCTCCGTGATCAAAACATTCACTTTGTTTTGAATACGGATATGAAGTTATTTGTATTTAATTGTTTCTAACCGTTTGTTCTTGACTTAGGGGATTAAAATAAATAAACGGCAAATATTCCTCGGAGTTTATTTATTGTTATTTCTTTCTTTAATTCAGCTTTTATCTCGCTTTGTATTGTAATATTATTTATCGCACTTATGTAATTATTGAAATGCTTAGAATAGGCAAACTTAGGATTTATTCATAGGTTAGTTTAAGATTTGAAACCCGTCGCTAGCTTATTTTATTTGTAGGCTCGCAAACTTAGAAATCCTTCGCTAGTTTATTTATTTTAGGCTCGTCACGCTTATTCAAGATTTTTAAAACAACTCTTGTCATCTTTATTTGCTTCAATTAATTGTACAAATAAGTTCATCTTTTATTATTATTTTTGCAACTTGTTGATTTTCGAAAGATTCGCTTCTTTGGCATTATAAAGAATTTATTGTCACAAATGCATGTTTTCTAAAAACTTTACATGTATCTTTCTTTTATGTCATCCGAATACGTACTTGTATAAAATGCATCATATTTACTTGTATAAAATGCATCATATTTTGCAAACATCTTTTTATCTATCATATTTGTAAAACATGTTATTTCTATCAATAATTAACCTGAGTTTTACCGGATAACCGCAAGTTAGCGGATCTTAAAGGATGCCTAACCCCTTCCCTTTAGGATAATAAAGAACCCTTACCTAGAATCTCACTAGTTTCGCAGACCTTAAAATTGGAGTTACATTGCAGCACTTAGTTTAAATATTTAGGTGTCCTAATTCACCGTAAAAAATAATTAGGTGGCGACTCCTCAATCCTTTACCCAGGAATCGACCCCATACGTCCGAGCTCCGCTTTGACCCGAGCGAGGTCGAAAAACGGGCGCGTACAGGTGTTTCAGATGCAGAACATAAAGTACTCATAACTTCACTTATCTTGTTTATTTAAGTGATCAGTTATAGTTTCATTATTTATTACATGATCATTTATTTGGGCTGCCATTTACCAAGTACCCTGCTTGTAGTTCTTTCATCTAGTTACTTTACATACTAGTGCAATTCAAATGTCCTAATGTTCTTTTTTCTTAAAACTTGTATCTCGTGATACAAGTAACGATTTTCAGAACGACACATATGCACACTAGGATCTGTAGTATCAGCTGAGTAAGTGAGCCCCAGTCTTTCGGGGCCCTATAATTTATTTTGTAGTCTTTATAGTTTATTACAGATAGTCAGGTATGTCGGGGGTCTTGTCCCAGCAAGCAGTTAGCATCTCAGTACTCTTTAGAGGCTTCATATGCTAGAGTAGTAGTTAGACAGAGTTTATCAGATTTTCATGTTTGCCATGTTGGCACTTTTACTATGTTCAGACTTAGTTCAATATTCTCAACACTTAATGATTATTCAGTCAGAATTTCAGTAGATCAACATGTGTTAGTTTTATTTCCTCATTCAGTATATTTTGATATATATGTTGATTCAGCCAGCCAGTTGGTTCGCTCGGTCACATGTAGTCAAGCACCAATGTCATGTTACATCCAGGCCCAAGTTCTGGGCATGACAAAGCTTGATATTAGAGAACTAGGTTAAAGTGTCCTAAAGAGTCTATGAAGTCGTATCCAATGGAGTTTCATTTATATGTGTGTGTCGGTCACACATATAAACGGTTAACTACCAAGACATTCAGGATTATCTCATTTCATTCTACTCTAGATCATGCCATGAAGCTTAGAGCAATAAGTAATCATCTCTTCCTACCGAATTACATATGTTTCGAATGTGCAAGCGATGAGCAAGGAATTCAAGGTCCAACTGAGGATGATTATCCATAGGGGTACTATTGTGAAGTACTTACTAGTAACGAATGATACTTGAGGTGATATTGAAAATAGAATAAAGTGCACGTCACCCGAGAAGGGGTGTAATATAATGCATTTAGAAGTTGAATAATAACAATGTACTTGAGAAAAGAGAATGAGAGAATGTAGGAAGAGAATGACAGAGAAATTAGCAAAGGAGCTAAGTCTGCAGGAAACGTAAATCATGGAGGATCTCAAGGAGGTGGAGGCAAATAGTTTTCTATATGATGTCATCAAGGTTCACTCCATCTGCAACCAATGCACTAGCCTTGAGGTACAAATATGATCAGAAAGGCCAGTTCAGTCAGAAATAAAGTTTCATAGCACTAAGTTCTCAGTCACATGCCAATATGGGCCATAAAGATTTTTCAGAATCCTATGTACAACAAATGTGATAAAAGGCACCAATGGGTGTATCATTCAGACATGGATATGTGTTTTGCGTGTGGGAATCAGGGTCACTATATAAAGGAACAGGGTACCATAGGTAATGTGGCTCAGTCCACAAATTCAACATCCCCTCGTAATTCTCAAATCCAAAGCAGGCGTACTAAAGCTAAGTCTGGTAATACAGGATGATGTCAGAATCGCTTGTATGATTTAGCAGGGCATCAGGACTAAGAGGAATCCCTAGATATCACCATAGGTATGATGATAATAGCTTTAATGTCATACCCCATGGGGTAAAAAGGTTAAGAGTTTAGCTGCAGCGAGCATAGAAATACATCACTATGATTTTGTGAAAAAAAAGCCTAAAGACAAATTACCTGTGAGTCTAAATGGTAAGATTTTTAGAAGAAATATTTATTTTTCACTCGACCCCAGCACATGAATAAAAGGAAATAGTATATGACATGAGAACTATGAGCAGATGATGTTAAATTTCTGGGCATAGTTTAAGTTTAGTCAGAGAGCCGGAGACTACGACAAAAGACGATAATAGATCAATTGTCAACTTATGCAATCATTTTCGTTTTATCTCCTTTCAATCAATTAATTTCTCTCATCCATCATACATCAACCAAAATTAATTTATACAAGCTTTGTTTTTCCGATAAAAACTTTTATTTGTATATACGTATGTAGTTCATGTAGTGAGGTGGATAGCCCAACCCTCACTTCTTTACCATATCTATAACTGTTGGAAATTTGCCTTTGGTGGGAGTTGCGTCCACCCATCTTTGATGACTTAAACACTAGGGTTCCGCATGTTGGAGACTTTGATTCTTCACACGTGCATAATCTACTAAGTGAGTAGATGACCGTAGGGCAAATGATAGTCAAATTTTGTTGAGAAATGAAAGAGATATTGGTCCACGAAGTGAGGTGTTTGAAACATGAAAATGTGGTATAGACCAATTCTCCCTCATCGGCGGGGGAATGAAGATTTGTTTAGTTTATAAGTCTCAAAATTGGCTAAGGGTCTAGGGTCTCGGGTCTCGGGTTTCGGGCTTCTTCTGATATTATCTTTTTGGACCCAAATTACTTCATATTTACAGTTTGATCCCTGAAAAAATAGAATTCTTCCTACTACTTTCCAGCATCATTTCATTACACTAAGTTCTTTAAAGTAATACTTGAGTTTCCTTTGCTCATTTGTTGAGTTGCTGTTTTATCTTGAGAGACTATTGTCCAGAACGTAGAAAGGATCTATACGGGGCAATCTTATCTTAAAGACAGAGTGTCATCACTCGACCCAGCAAATCAAAGTGCTTGTAATCTCAGTTTCTTGTTTTCAGTTTAATGAAATTTCAGTTGTTGTAATTTCATTTTGTTGTAATACTTAGCAGTTACTTATTTCCCGTTTCCTGCCACCATTGTAATCAACAATAACTTCATAAAATGAAACTAAGCATCATAAGATGGACCACTAGACAAAGTTGTACCATTATGGATCGGTCATTTACAATTACAGACCCTCTGATTCTATTCTAGAAAAATAGATCTTTCATAGCTTTATGTTATGTGGGTTATTAGATCTTATATATTATGGATTTATATGAGAATATCTTATGTTCAAAGATTAATTAAAAAAGCATTCTGTGGAAGTTTGAGAATCGTTCCTTTGTAGGATCCTGTGCAAGTTTTGGAGAACTTCTCTGTAGCAAAACTTAATTTTACATTGCGTAATACTCTTTTATTTCTTTAAATTAAGCATGTTGTGTTATTTTTAAATGATTTTTGTTGGCATAGATTCAAAAAATTAAAAGTGTATGTAATGTACAATTATTATAAATACAGAAGATAACTTTGAAAATCTTGCTTCTATGGACTTTATGATGCCAAGTTTCCTGAATCTTTCTTGGGTCTTGACATCTGATTCGAAGTGCTGATATTTACTAGCTAGTGTCTTGACAAATGATCAAAAGAATTATAATACGTAATTGTGCTTTTATGACATTTATAGCATTTTTTAAGGATTGATTTATCTTACATGTCTTGTATGTTAGGTATGCAAGTAACCTAGACCCTTCATGAACAATTAATAGCCTTCGACTTTGGAGAAAACAAAATTGAAAGTGGTCCAACCTATATCGACCTACTCATAAGTTGAAATTTACGGGTAAAACTCGTTATCTCAACTATCCAAATCAGTCTCCTTCAGCTTAATCTTTTATTTTGGAAGGTGAGTTTGAACCCACAAGTAACATTGTATTATTGTGTGTGTTTCCGTTCCCTTTTATTTCCCTCTTTAATTTTTGAAAAGCGCACAAGTTTGTCTTAAATTAATCAATTTCGCTTTTATACCATCTGTTACACTTAAAAAAACTCATCGTTATCGATTTGTATCATATTTGCTCTTCCTTGTTTACGGAGACCAATTTTATTCATGCAAAGTGGAACCACCTTATGTTAAGGGATGTCAATAGACATCCTGAAAATTACATTGATTAGCTAGATTAAAATTTTAATTTTATGTATAAACATTATATGTTGATTTTCCTTCTTTTTTTTTCTTCGTGTATATACTTTTTTAGATTTTGACACTCCATAGTAAAATTATTGGCTGCACCACTACATGCACAAATGAAACGTGTAATTAACTTCTTTTCCTCTAATCAAATATAAAAGTATTAAAATTGTTACATGACATATATGGTAATTAGGGTGGGGGTAGAGGTGAGTGGTTTGTTACTCAAGGAAAATTTAGGTGACGATAGACGATGTGAAGTTAAATTTGGAACTCAAGAATTAGTTTAACTTCTTCATGATTAAGCATTGGTAAAGATGCATCACCTCGCTCCCATATAATTAACGGGACCTAATGATGCTTTATTGGATTTAAACGACTATGATGGTCTCTAATCCCCATTAACGCTAATTTTTAGTAAAGTTGATTATCATAACTCATCACTTAAAGGCTTCACAATAAGAGAAGGTCTTAAACACTAAAATAAATATTAATTTGAAAAAGTTAATTACTGCTACAGCTAGAAAGGTAAAATTGACCAACTTTTAAGTATAAAGATAGCAATCAGGGTTGCGGAGAAAATACCAAGACCCGACCAAAAAGATAAATAAACATAATTAATCTTTCTAGAGTCACCTTTAAAACATCTAATCTCTGTATAACCCTTTTATAGCTTTAATAACATATCATTTTATAATCCAGCCACTTTGCTTACATATCTGCACGGCCTTTAATGAAGATTTAGATAAAGATTAAAGTTTCGGGTACCGTAAACTGCACAATTAACCATGACAGGAAAAGATAAATTAGAAAAATAAAGATTAGATGGAGAATACAGGCTAGTATTTCATATATTTAATAAATAATTTTCTAGTATAAATAGGTACTGAGCTACAATGATCGAAAGATGGTCAGTTAAACACTTTTCATCACAAATTTTAATGTATGTATGTACAAAGAGCATGTGTTGCAACTTATTAGTACTTTTTCGTATTACTTTTATATCAATTAAATACCAATAACCTTAGTTAATCAGAATTCATGACTATGGTTACGGCGTGCACGTTAAATTGTGCATGCCTATTCTCACGATGATATTGCGCTCAAATACTTTTGAGGTGCAAATGATTAATCGACGAAAATGCTATTTGTAGAAAGATGAGTGGAAATATAATTGTAGAAGGTGTGAAATTTAGAGGAAAATTACTACGTTGATTGTATTCGTACTAATTTTTGTTTGTCTTCCTCGTTTCCTGAAGGGTGCATTTCCATTTAGACGTTGTTTTCCGGTAAAAATAATTTTAATCAAAAATATAGTTAGAGATTTGTATTTAAGATTTTAAAGACAAGTAAATCATATCCGATTCAGAGACCCTCCTGAACGAATCCAGTATTGTTGATTAAGTAGTTATGAGTACATGAGAACAAGGTGTAAGCAAAATGCAATAATAGGCTAATAAAATGAATAACTGAGTAAAATATAAAAATGAGATATGAAGAAAATAAGAGTTGAAGCTGAGAAATGAGAATGGTGTATTAGCTTGAGAGAGATCTAGGTTACAAGTGTGAACTTAGAGAGAATACAATGTGTCTTTTCTTCTCTTCTAAGTCTCTCATATATAGGATAAAACTTAGACTATGATGATCCCAGAAAGTTGTGACGACGTGAGCCTAATGACGTCACCGTGCCCACGCGCGTTGCAGCGCTCTGATCTAGGGAGGCCGATGTGACGGGGGTTGGGAATGGAGGACAACTGTGTAGATCCTTTGGGACCGTTGGGGTTTCCAAAATCATTAAACTTCTTGTATACGCTTAACGTTTCCGGATGCATTTCTAACCAATACAGATAGTCCCCCACTTTATAGGACTCTTGAACTCATTGGACCGGAAAGTGGAACAGTTTACACATTTTTTTACAAAACCTTTTTGCGGGAACCGAAATGTCACATCATTTCCCTCTATCAACATTTCGTTAGGTGACCATTAAATGCGTACAGTTACTCATTCGATGGCGCCCTTTATGAGACACCAATTGACATTCACTGATCAGGCACGTCTCTTCGATTACCAAGAGTAATGATTGTTCTCTTGGCTATATAAACCAGCAACCCCGGTCACTTTTTCTCACTTTTATTTTCAAACTTCATTTTTAGCAACTTTAATTTTCTGCCCTTTCACTTCCTATCCTTAAAAATGTCTACTTCATTTTTATCTTCTTCTAGTACTTTGAATGGTCTGACCCTCGCCAGAATGAGGGAAGAGCTAGGTCCATCCCGCCGTCAGCCGTCATCACCTAGTGTTACCCGGGCTTTACTGCTTTCGGAATCATTCCCTCTAAATTTAACTTTGAGATGGACTTTCGGGTAAACCTCTGCTACGAATCTGTGAAAGATATGACCACATTGATTGATGATTTGGTGATTCCTCAAGTCCGCATTGACTGCCCACCCCGAATGTGGACATTTTTCCTCCTCTGTTAAATGCTAGTATTACTCAGCATATCCTAGAGATTTCACTTATTTACACTTATCCTTTCACCATCGAATTCAGCCTCCCGATCCATCGAGATAGAGTCCTTTTGTCATCGTTACGATGTCTATCCGGGGCAGTTGGCCCCACAGATGTGGAGAATAGTTCAATGCTTATAGCAATTGGCAGATCTCGCTCAGATTCCGTTTACTCTGGATCACCTGATCCATCTTTATTCCCCCCGGGATCTCCGTGGGGGAATAATTAATTTAGCTCTTCTGGGTACCAATTTCAGTCCTCTCCTGGAGCATTAGAACAACACTCGTAAGTGATCTTATTCTCCTTCCCTCTTATTTCTTCTGGTCTTTTCTTGACTACCTTGACTTTTATTTTTGCAGTGGCCCCGATTATCCTCGAGCCCATGCCGGATGTCTTTGGCTGGGTGATAAGCCTACTATGTGCCTCTCACGGCACTGAGGAAATGTGGAGAGCCATTTCTGTTGAAAAATAGAAAAGCAAAAGTCATAGTGAGTCTTTCCTCTTTTGTCGACTCTTTATTTTCAGCTATTTCATGTTGAAAAGTCATTCTGACTTTTCCTATCATTCTTTTCTCCGAAGGCCTCCTCTCTTGAGGAGGTTCAACTAGAAAAGTGTCATCACAGGATGAAGTCCGGGCATGCATCGCTAAGGCCACCACGAAGGCCAGGGAGAGTAGGAAGCGAAGACTTCCGGATGATGCTGAAGCATCCACCTCTGGGATTGGCTCGCGTGTGAGATCACACAGTCACTTTAGTGAGCCTGAGAGAGAAGACAGGCAGAAGGGGTCCTCGTGGAGGACGATAAAGAATAAACTGCAACATCCAAAGGTGTGGGGGTCCCCTCAACCAAGGTCATCAGAGAGCCGAGAGTCAATGAAGGACAACCTGAAAGCGCGAGAGGCGGTGATTCGGGCGCAGGCCCTTGGATTCCTCCCGCATCTATTGCTGGTTTTGACCTCATCCTCGAAGCCTCCTCGAAGCCTCCTTGACCAACCTTACAAATATCTTTATTTAGGTAATTTTGAGTTTTTTTATCATGTCTTTTACTCCTTACTAGATGTGTAAGCTGGGTTTATTCTGTCTATCTTTCTCTTTTAGGGGCATGCTGCTGTTTTCTTCACCATCAAGTGTTTTAATAATATACCTTCATCCTCTAGTGTAGAGAATTTAGCAGAGGGGAACCGGCATCTCTGGGGTAAAGTTGACCATCTTCGGGCTGAGCACAAGGATCTTCTATAATGAAGGACCACCCTAGAAGGCAGCTTGTAGTAGGTCAAGCAGGCGCTGGCAGCCAGAGAGGAGACCTTCTGAATCATGACCCAGGATCGCCAATTAATGGGAGATAGGGTGGTTGGGGCTGAGCTTGATCGTGATATTGCTCGTGCACGGATGTAGGTTCTTATGGCTTTTCGAGTTCGGAACCAATGATTGACACATTGTCGGGCAGCTAAATGTAGAGGGCCACCTTACTTTGGGACTATATTGTCCTCCAGACCCGGTTCGAGGTCCTTCAAGAGGTGGATACGGGAGAAATTAATGTCCTCATGGCCCTTGTGGATGCAGAGATGGACTTGGAGGCAGTTGAGGCTGATATGGAAGATCTGTGTGAAGAGACGACCCTCTCCTCCGACGCTTCTGTCGGCTCCTCTGGTGACGAGGGTGTTCCCCCTATGTCTTAGCTTTGTATGTCTGCAGCCTTTGGTAATCGCCTTGGAGGCCTTCTAAGGATTTGTTCCTTTGGCGATGATCAATAACAATGTTGGTGGTTGGTGCTAGTTGTTTCAGCCCATGTTTGTTTGTAGGGGCATGCATGCTTTTTTTAATGTTGGTGTTTCCGGGCCTTCGCGCCCTTTACTGTTTTTTGGATTTGAGCCTTCGTGCTCTGGTTTGTCAGATCTCCGGCGTCTGTATGCCCTATTAATGTTCTTTTGTTGAGCGCTTGGCGCATTTCTTATTAATATAAATGACAACTATTTTCTGGCCCTTTATTTTACGCTTTCACATGCGCTTTGTTTATTGCAACAATTGTGATAACATAATGACCTGTTGGCTTTTTAATTTATACTTAACTGTCGAGGTCCGTTGCGCCCGTCTACCAGAACTATGCTATTATTTGAGCATTTATTATTTAATCCAAAGTTCGACAATCGGTGCATGCCTATGTGACTTTTAGTACTTTGTGTTTGAGGTCGTCTTGCCTTGACTCAATCTAGGAATGTCACATCCGGAAACGCTAGCGTGAAATTGGAATTTAAGACATCCAATTTCGAAATGAAGAAAGATATTCTATTTTCGGTGTTAATAGGAAAGATGTCTCAACCCCATGTAAAGGCACAAAAAGGCTCTTGGAAAGAACCTACAGGTGTAGAGGCTCCTATGGATGTGTCGTGTAGTTTGAAGAAGTTTTACAGGTCGTATGGCTTTCGAGTTTTGTTTTGCCCCGAACGTTTTTTTCATTGTACAACTTAATTCAAAAAATCAACTATGGCTTTTTAATTCTTTCAGAGACATATGGGACGACTCTTCCTGTAAGTACATGATCTATTTACTGGGTATTCAAAAGATTTATGAAAGAAAGCGACCGAGCAAGTTCAGTGACTGCTAGCAGTCCCATTTTTAGGAGAGCCCATCTTTGGGAGGGATCTTCTTGTGGTTATACTGCTTCATCTTTTTCCCCGAGACTTGAGTGTGAGGTTTCGAGGAGTCAAGTTTCGGGATGTGACACGCTAAGCTTGAAATGTTTTTTGAATCATTGCCTCATTAAAAACCTTGCTGGGAAAACCCGATCAGAACAAAACCTCGGCCAAGGAAAAGAGTGCAACGCGCGTTCATCCCCTCTGGGGGGTTTCTAGTTTTGTGAGTATTTTCTGTCAAGAAAGAAAAAAAATTAACTTAAAAGTGAATGCTTTTGCGTTAATAGAACGTACCTGCCCTTTTTCATAGGTAGAATCTCTTTAGGTGACTGACGTTCTAGCTATTCTTTAGTTCTTTTCCAAACTCATCCTTAAGCTGATACGCTCATTTTCCTGCAATCCCGGTGATTTGGTATGGTCCTTTCCAATTGGTTTGTAGCTTACCCGCGTTCTGGTCCCTTGTTGCGAGAGTGACTTTTCGGAGGACGTAGTTCCCGATTCTGAAATGCCTTCAATTCATCTTCCTGTTGAAATACCTTTCTACTCTTCATTTTTATGCCACCAGTTGTATGAAAGACAATTCTCTGTGTTCCTGTAACAGCTCCAACCCTATTTTCATTGCTTCTTTGTTAGACTCCACGGTAGTTTGAGTATAACGGAAGTTGGGTTCTCTTACTTCTACGGGTATCAGATCCTCGGCTCCGTATACTAGAGAGAAAGGGGTTTCCCCCGTGCTCGTTTTGGCATGCTCACAATACCCCTGGCAGTTCTTCCCACCACTTGCCTTTTGATTTTTCCAACTTCTTTTTGAGGCTTTGGATGATAGTTTTATTGGTTGACTCTGCTTGCCCATTTGCACACGGGTGATACGACGACGAGGTGACCCTCTTGATGTTTAATTCTTTCAGGAACTCGGTGACCTTCTTTCCCACGAACTGCCGACCGTTGTCACAAAGCGATCTCTTTTGGTATTCCAAACCAACAAACGATATGATCCCATATGAAGTCTATGACTTGTCTTTCGTGAATTTTTTTTATATATTTTAGCTTCCACCAATTTTGATAAATAATCAATTAAGATCAGCAGGAACCTCACGTCCCCCATAACTTCCGGTAGTGGGCCCACGATATCCATCTCCTACTTCATAAAGGGCCACGGAACCACTACCGAGTGGAGGGGTTCAACATGTTGATGTATTATCATAGAATGCTACTGACATTTCTCGTATTTCCAAACATAATCTATTACGTCTTCTTCCATTCGAGTCTAGTAATAATCATCCCTCATTATATTATTCACCAGCGAATCATATCCGGCATGATTTTCGCAATTTCCCTCATTTATCTCCCGTATCACATACTCGGTCTCTATTGGCCCTAAGAATTTAGCCAAGGGCTCAAGGTAGGATCTTCGATACAACTTTCCCTTATGCATGCAATACCTGACTGCTTTCATTTTAACCGTCCGAGCTTCCTTACTATCTTCTGGGAGAGTCCCTATCTGAAGATAATTAATAATGTCATTTTGCCAATCCCAAGTGAGGTTGGCAAAATTTACCTCGTGCAACCTAGAGTCCAAGACGGAGCATATGAGATGCACTATGAACTCCGACCCTTCCCTAGTTTCCCTAGATGACGAGCCAAGGTTGGGTAAGGCGTCAGCTTCGAAGTTTATAACTCGCGGAATTTGAACCACTTTCCATTTTTGAAATAGAGCCAACAAAGTGGCAGTTTTACTTAGGTATTCTTGCATTCAGCTATCTTTGGCCTCGTACTTGCCCAATATCTAATTAACAATCAACTGTGAGTTGCTTTTGAGCTCAATATTTTCATCTCCGAGTCCCCGAGCCAATTCCAAACCTACAATTACGGCCTCATACTCAGCCTTATTGTTAGTCAAAGAAACACATTTAATGGCTTGCCTGATTGTGTCCCTTGAGGGGGCGACAATGACAATCCACATCCCAATGCCTTTCATGTTCGTGGCCCCATCCGTATACAGGACCCATTTCCCATATGCTACTTTGATTTCCCAAACTACTTTCGTATGAGCCTGAGGTATCATTCCCGGACTACAATCGACCACGAAGTCGGCTAAGGCCAGTGACTTAATAGCGTTCCGGGGTTGATAGGTGATATCGTACCCATAGATTTTGATTGACCAACTTGCCAGCCGGCCCGAGAGTTCGGGCTTGTGCAATATATTCCTTAAAGGGAAAGTAGTAACCACACGTATAGGATGACATTGAAAATATAGCCTCAGTTTACGAGAGTCAACTACCAGGGCCAAAGCCAGCTTCTCAAGGTGAGGGTATCAGGCTTCGGCCTCAGTTAGGGCCTTGCTAGTATAATAAACATGATATTGCGTACCTTTTTCCACCCAAACGAGCACAACACTTACAACGGTTTCGGATAAAGCCATGTAGATCAACATTGGCTCTCTTTCATGTACTTCTTTAAATCCTTTAGTGCTTACTAGCATTTCGGGGTCCACTGAAAGTCTTTCTTTTTCTTTAACAGGATGAAGAATTTCTGGCATCGCTCAGATGACCTGGATATGAACCTTCCCAAGGCTGTTATTCTCCTGATTAATTGCTGCACCTCACGAGCACAACTGAGCATCTCTGGTATTTTCTCTATCGCTCGAATATGATCCGAGTTGACTTCAATCCCTCTGTTGGACACCACAAACCCCAGGAATTTTCCTAAGCCTACTCCAAAAACGCACCTTTCGGGATTCATCTTGAGGTTGTATTTTGGAGGATCTCGAATACTTCCTGCAAATGTCTAATATGTTTCTCTATTTTTAGGGACTTAACAATTATGTCATCTAGGTATATCTCCACACTCCGACCTAGCTAATAGTGGAACTTCCGTTGGGTCAGTTGGTGAAAAGTAGTCTCTGCATTTATCAAGTCGAATGACATAATAGTATAACGATAAATTATGTGTTTCATTATGAATGAAGTCTTTTCTTGATCTTATGGGTCTAATCATATCTGGTCAAACCCTGTGGATACATTCAGGAAACTGAGTAGCTCATGCCCAGCCACCGCATCAACAACATGATCTAGGCAAGGCATCGGGTACGAGCTCCTCAAGAAGGCTTTGTTTAAGTCCTTTATATCTAAAAATATTTGAAAGGTTTCAGGTTTCATAGGAAGTACTACCACATTTGCTATCCAGTCTGGGTATTTTAGCTCTCGGACCGCTCCTGACTGGATAAGTAGGGCAACTTCTTTCTTGATGAATTGACTTTGTTCTGTCGACATCGGGCGTCTTTTTTGCTTAGTGGGCTAACATCTCGGGTACATGTTTAATTTGTGGAGGGGAAATTCTGGGGACACACCTGAGATGTCCATTATCGATCAAGTGAAGCTACTAATATTATTATTCAAAAACGCAATTAAATATTTCAAGAGCCCGGGGTTTAGGCCCGAGCCCAAGTATACCATTCTTCGAGCATGTTTGGTCGACAAGATGTAAGTTCGAGATCTTCTACTATGAATATTCCCGCATTTTATTCTTTTGGCGCCACAAAACTCCAAGGTATCCGATCTCCCTAATCTTCCAAGCAAGCTCACACTAGTTCATGTTCTTGTATGACCCCGAGGTTTCCCCCAAAATCATGCTTCTGTGATTGCTAGCTATCGTTTTTACCGAGTCATCTAGCCCGTCGACCAGAATAATTTTCGTTGGGTCGATTTCAATGTCTCAGTGTATCACAGCCACTCCCCAAGGTGTCGGTAATTTCATCACTTAATGGAAAGTACATAGGGCTGCCCTTATGGCATGCAATCATGGCCTCCCAATTACCAAATTATAAGGCATTCCTCCATAAAGGACATCGAACAAACCTTTCATCGACATCTTGCACGTGTGTTTCCATATCGATCTGCCCACGAGTTATTTTGCTAGACATGTTGAAACTGGTAAATACTTCCACTAAATGAGTCATTTTCTCGGTTAGCTGCATCTCCTTGATTACACGGAGTTGCACAACATTTACGGCGTTGCCTGGGTCAACAAGTGCACGCTTAATGTTAAATTAAAATATTTAGATAGAAATTACTAGAGCATCATCGTACGGGCTCTCGATGCTTTCTTTTTCCACTTTGTTCATCCCTCATCCTTTTTCTAGATGAGGATGACCCCTCGTGTTGTTGCTTCTAAGATACTGCTCCCACCATTACTCCCTCGGCGATCATGTTGATCGTTCCCTACTGAGCCCGAGCATTTCCGCAGAGTCCCATTCCTTTTTCCCTTGGCGTACTTAGACTGGCTACTAAAGAACTCCTTCAAATGCCCCCTTCTCAGTAGGTCTGCTACTTCCTACCTTAAGTGTTTACAATCTTTTGATCCCATGGAATTCACATCAAAGCTCTATGTCTGCGCCCCGCTTATTTGGGTTGGACCGAACTGCTACCGGGAACCAGACTTCTTTCCAATTTTTGATAATCATTACCAGATCCACGACCTCAACATTAAAATTATAGAAGGCCACGCTCGGCGGTCCTGAGTCGTTTGTAGACTTCTTCTATGGAGCTTTCCTTTCTCTTCTGGGATGACCTTGATCATACCTTGTCTTATTCGATCAACCTTCATGCCCAAGGGATGGTCGAGTTAAATAAGGTTTGTACCATCCTCTCTGGTCTTTTTGCCTGTATGGGGGGGATATTATGAGATCTTCCATGTTGTCCTCCTCTGATTCTGACCCTATGATCGACATCTATCCTCATTTTGGTAGTATATCTATTGTTTATTTCATTCCAAGATTTCGCTGGGAACTCCTTCAAGCTTTCTTTTAATTTTCTCGATGTGTCCAAACTATCCATGTTCAAGCTGTCAGTGAATACTGTGGTAGCTCAATCTTCGGAGATCGTAGGTAGTAGCATACTCTCCCGTTGAAAGCATTCCACAAAGTTACGGAGTAACTCATCTTTCATTTGCTTTATGGTGAAGATATCCTCTTTGTGGATTTTGACCCTCCGGGCCCTAGCATGGGCCTTAACGAATGCATCTACAAGAGTAGCAAAAGAATCAATAAAATTTTTAGGTAAGAAAGTATACCAAGAGAGTTCTCCCTTTGTGAGCATTAGCTTAACTTTTTTAGCATAACGAATTTGATTTGGTGCTGCTACAGGTCTTGCCAAGTGATCGCGACTTTTAAAGTCATGATGTGTTCGTCTAGGTCTGTTGTGTCGTCATACTTGGGTATGTCGGGCATTCTGAACTTTTTTTAGATGGGCTCTGGGGCCGCTTCTTCCTTGTAGGGTATCTTTTCTTACTTTCTTGCTCCGACCCCTTTAGTATCGGGGGCCTATAGTATCTGGCTCATCCGCTCATGAAACTCTTTTTCCAACGCTGCGAGTCTCACTAGGTCCGTCTCTGGTACTGTAGACATTTCTCATGTGTTTGCTGCAGATGCATCCGGTGCTCCCGTTGCTACACCAATGCTCCTGTTTTTTCTTTCATGGGTGCTATTATTTCCTCTGATTTCGTCTGTGATGATTCAGACTGGTCTGCTAGGTCCTGATGCTCAGTGGACACATGTTTGTCTCCAAGTTCCTTTGATCCGTGAGTCATGCTTCCTTCACCTGACATGTCCTAAGTGTAACATTTTTTGTTTAAGGGTTTTTAAAGAAGATCAGCTACAGATCGAGACAACTCCACAACTGTCTATCCCCACAGACGACGCCAAACTGTTTTCCTGTAAAAATGATTGTGACTAAAAATACAGTTAGAGATTTGTATTTAAGGGTTTAAAGACAAATAGGTCATATCTGATCCGAAGATCCTCCTGAACGAGTTCGGTATTGCTGATTAAGTTATGGGTACGTGAGAACAAGGTGTAAGAAAAATGCAATAATATGCTAATAAAATGAATCACTGAGTTAAATCTAAAAAATGAGATATGAAGCAAATAAGAGCCGAAAATGAGAATTGTGTATTAGCTTGAGATAGATCTAGGTGTTGGAAATTTACTAAATGTGGAATTAAGTATATCCCATTAATTTATGACTCGAACAATTGGGGCCCGCACGTCGGAAACGTCATTCCCACACCCATGCACACGTAGTGCAAAGTATTGTAAATTTCATTAGTGAAAGAGATATTGGTACGTATGTAATACGTTTGAGACATAGAATTATGAACGGTTATTGGCCAAATGAAAGTATTCCACGTTGGTAAAAGAAGGAAGAAGTGTAACATGAAATGAGTTAGAAATCGCCGCGGAGCCGTGAAGGGCCGCAGCGCCACACCGTCGGAGCTGCGGCGCCTCCTAGGAGGAGCCGCGGCGCTAATTGTTTGGGCAGTCACTGGAGCCGCGTCGCTAATTCACAGCGCTGCGGCGCTTCAGAGGTAGAATGTTGCGACGGAAAGTTGGAAAAATCTGACCTTTGGGCTGGTTTTGGAGCATTGGTTCTCCATTACTTGCCACATGAATTCAATCATTATTTGCATGAATGTAACCCCTCAATCAAGTGTCATTACATGACTATTGAAGGTCATTAGTTGGCTAATTGAGGGGTCTTCTCCTTACACTATAAATTGAGGTCTTTGGCTCAATTGAAGAACACTACTCAACACTTAGAAAATACTCCAGATTTTTTGAATTAATCTTCTTCCTCTTTAGCAAAGTTACTATACTCAAAGTTCTTTAAGAGTAACACTTGAGTTTTCTTTACTCAATTGTTAAGTTGTTGTTGTATCTTGGAAGACTATTGCCCAATAACGTAAAAGGAGATATACGGGGCAATCTTGTCTTAAAGAAAGAGTGTCATCACTCGACTCAGCGAATCACACAAACAATTGGTTAAGTTTTTGATTTCCAGTTTATTGTAATAATTAGTTTATCCTTTCTTACTATTGTAATAGTTACTCCTTCCCGTTCCCTGCAACAATTATATCCCAATAAGTTTAATACAAGTCTTGTTGTAAGTAAGTTAGAAAGATGACTGCCATAGATCAAACTGCTTCTGATTCTGTTGATGCTGCTCAAGGCAATCCCTCTGCCTTCCCCACTGCTCAAGGCACTCCTAATGCCTTTTCGGTTGCACAAGGCTCATCTAACGCCTTTACTGCCGCTCAAGGGAACGTTGTCGTTCCTCTACTCGCTGGATTTCACCATGAACGCCCTAAAAAGTTTATGGGGTCAAACTTCAAGAGATGGCAACAAAAGATGTTATTCTATCTGACTGTTATGGGAATGGCACGTTTCCTAACAGAAGATCCTCCACAAGCTGGAGATGAAATGGACCCTTCGCCTTCTGAAACGGGTGAAGGAGGCCTAGGTATCCATGTCATTAATGGCATGAAGATGGTTCTTGATGCATGGAGTCATAGTCATTTCATGTGTAAGGATTACATATTGAACTTCTTGTCAAACCCTCTCTACACGGTGTATTGCACAGTTGACACTGCTAAAGAGTTGTGGGAGAAGCTGCAAAAGAAGTGCAACGCACAAGATGCAGGTACTAAGAAATCCATCGTTAGGAAATTTCTGAAATTTCAAATGGTAGATAGTAAAACAGTGATGTCCCAAGTCCAGGAATTCCAAATGATTCTACATCACCTGGATTCGGAAGGAATGAAACCAAATGAGCAGTTTTTGGTTGCATCACTGATTGAAAAGTTACCTCCTTCATGGAATGAGTTTATGAGTTACTTAAAACTCAAGACAAAGGAGATGACCTTTGAAGAACTTATTATCAAACTCCAAATTCAGAAAGATAATAAGAATGCCTTGCGTAGGGGTAAACAACCCGCTGAGGCAAAGGAAAATCTGGCTGAGCCCAAAGGAAATCCAAGCAAGAAGCGCAAGTTCCAGAAAGACAGCAAGACCCAAACAGCGGCGAAGTTCAAAGGAAACTGTCACCACTATAGAAAACCTGGTCACATGATCAAGGACTGCCGCAAGCTCAAGACTGAGCAACAAGAGAAGGCCAAGGCTAAGGGAAAGGCACAGGTTAACGTCGTTAAAGACTAGTTTCTGGACAACATGATTGAGGAGTTCTCAACGGTGGTGCTAGAATCAAACCTTGTTGAGAATCCCATGCAGTGGTGGATAGACACAAGTGCTACAAGACACATCTGTTCCAATAGAGATGTCTTCTCCACTTATACACCGATTATAAACAAGAAGCTGTTCATGGACAACAACGTTTCCTCTGACGTGCTGAAGGTAGGAAAGGTAGTCCTGAAGATGACTTCTGGAAAGGAGCTCACTCTGAAGGAAGTGGTGCATGTTCCTGAGATTAGAAGAAATTTAATTTTAGGTCCTTTATTGGTTAATGCTGGTTTTAGGCTAGTGTTTAAATCCAATAAATTTGTAGTCACTAAGAGTGGAACGTTTGTGGGAAGAGGATTCGTCTGTGAAGGCTTCTTCAAAGTTAACACTATATCTGTATAACGCACAAATAATAATATTGAAGCATCTTCTTCTTACTTACTTGAGTCATCTAATTTATGACATCATAGATTAGGACATGTCAACTACAAGTCCATCCAAAGGTTGGTAAAGTTGGAGTTATTGTCGTCTATCAACGTAAACCCTCAAAATAAGTGTGAGGTGTGCGTAGAGGCAAAACTCACAAAGCTTCTTTTCTGATCTGTCGAAAGGAATACCGCTCCTCTAGAACTTATTCACACAGATATATGTGATTTGAAGTTTGCACAAACCAAAGGGGGGAACAAGTACTTTGTGACATTCATTGATGATAGCACAAGGTATTGTTACCTTTACTTGTTGAAAAGTAAGAATGAAGCTTTTGAAGCGTTCCGACGTTACAAAGCAGAAGTTGAGAACCAACTAAGCATGCAAATTAAATCCATTTATAGCGATAGATGGGGAGAATATATAGCGTCATTTGAGGAATATTGTGCCCAATCAGGCATTGTTCATCAAACAACGGCCCCATACTCACCTCAATCAAACGGTGTGGCGGAATGTAAGAACCGCACATTAAAGGAAATGATGAATACCTTGCTCATCAATTTTGGTCTTCCCCAAAACATGTGGGGAGAAATTGTCCTTACCGTTAATATGATTCTTAACAGAGTCCCACATAAGGGTAAGGACAAGACTCCATATGAATCATAGAAAGGAAAGAAACCCACCTATAAATATTTAGAGGTGTGGGGTTGTCTGGCAAAGGTCAAAGTACCTAAGCTAAAGCAGGTCAAGATTGGGCCTAAGACTGTAGATTGCATATTCATCAGATATGCAAATAACAGTAGTGCTTATCGCTTCTTAGTGCATAAGTCAGATATTCCAGATATCCACAGGGGTACAATTATGGAATCAAGGAATGCATAATTCTTTGAAGATACCTTTCCGAGAAAGGAAAAAGACATAACCTCTCGCAAACGAAGTTATGAACAAAGCTCTCAGGAACCGGGAGTCATTGACGGCCCGGATCTAGATGGTTCAGATCGAGTGGATCTCGAAGTGGCTGAATATCCGAAATCTAGTGTTCCAGATTCTCAGAACTTGGAAACTCCAAAGATGGAACTAAGGCGAAGTAAAAGGGCCAGAAAGGATAAATTCTTCAGTCCTGACTTTGTAGCTTATATGGTTGATGATGAACCAAGGACAATTGCTGAAGCATTGTCAACTCTAGAGGCACCGCTCTGGAAAGAAGCTATTGAGAGTGAAATAGGCTCCATTCTGCATAACCATACTTGGGAGTTGGTTGATCTTCCTGCGGGAAATAAACCATTGGGTTGTAAGTGGATACTCTAATGGAAGTATAAAGCAAATGGGTCTATAGATAAGTACAAGGCCAGGTTGGTAGTCAAGGGCTATCGGTAAAAGGAAGGCCTTGACTACTTTGACACGTACTCCCCGATGTCTAGGATGACGTCCATACGAGTATTCATTACGATCGCAGCGTTGCGTGACCTTGAGATACATCAAATGGATGTAAAGACAGCCTTCCTAAATGGTGATTTGGAAGAAGAAATTTATATGGACCAACCCGAGGGGTATGTGGTTCTAGGTCAAGAGAAGAAAGTCTGTCGGCTTGTCAAATCTCTGTACGGGCTGAAACAAGCCCCGAAGAAATGGCACAAAAAATTTGATAGTACTCTATTATCGAAGGGTTTCGCCATTAATGAGTGTGACAAATGTGTCTACATGAAAGGTAACTTTGACTCGTTCATTATGATATGCATGTATGTAGACGCCATATTGATCACATGGAGCAATCCTAGCATAATTCTAGAGACTAAGAACATGTTGAAACAATGCTTCGATATGAAGGATATGGGTATCGCAGATGTCATCTTAGGGATAAAAATCTCTAAGACATCTGACGGACTGGTCTTATCTCAGTCTCACTACATCGAGGATGTTTTGAGAAAGTTCGAGATGTTTGACAGTTCGCCTATAAAGTCACCAATGGATAGAAATAAAAAACTTGATAAAAATCGTGGTGCATCCATATGCCAGGAGCAATATGCACAGGTGATTGGTAGTTTGATGTACATAACAAACTGCACCCGATCTGATATTACTTATGCAGTCAATAAGTTGGTTAGGTTTACCCGTAATCCGAGTAATGATCAATGAAAGGCGTTGAATCGGGTACTACAATACCTGAAATACACGCTAACTTACGGGTTGCATTATTCGAGATATCCAGCTATACTACAGGGGTATAGTGATGCAAACTGGATATCCGACATAGAGAACACCAAGTCCACCAGTAGGTATATATTTACAATTGGTGGTGGGGCTGTGTCTTGGAAATCCTCTAAGAAAACTTGCATCGCCCGATCCAGGATGGAATCGGAGTTTATCGCTTTAGAAAAAGCAGGAGAAGAAGCTGAGTGGCTTCATGACTTCTTAGAGGATGTTTCTTGTTGGAACAAACCCGTACCTTCTGTAATGATCCACTGTGACAACCAGTCGGCTCTAGGAAGGGCACGAAATACTATGTATAATGGCAAGTCTCATCATATTCGACGAAGGCATAACACTGTTAGACAGCTGATCACCACGGGTATAATATTCATTGATTACATAAAGTCAAATGATAACATAGCAGACCCGCTGACAAAGGGCTTACCCAAGGATCAGATGTTCTTCCTGTCTAGGGGAATGGGCTTAAAACCAAAGCTATAAGGACCAATACGGTGGTAACCCAACCTTACTGACTAGAGATCCCAGGAATTAGGTTCAATGGAAAAACTAAGCTGTAAAAGTTCAGTTGATCGCTTCGGTGGAAGCATGAACACTTCAGATAGTGATTTCTGTAAAGAAACACCAAATCCAAAGTCGTTCCCGCGATAGACTATAAGTGCTATCTGCAGTGTGGGTGAAGGTTAAGTTTCCAAAACCTTTAATGATCCTCACCGGTTGAGGTTAGGTTTGGAGAATTTTTTAATGGTTCCTAACACTTGTAAAGTGGGGTATAGCAGGATACCTTGTAGGAGACCACCTATTTAAGTGCGAGGACAGACCGCCTCAAATGAACGCACTTAAGAATCCAAGAAGTGTCCACGGCCACAACGGACAAAACATTATGAAGAACTGAGTAGATGAAGTTGTTGTGTTGGTATCGTTGACTTGGATTACACTAAACACTGATGGTTCAAGACATCACGTTCACCGCGCAGTAAGTAAGTCCGATGGTATTCAACTATGGAAGGTTCAAAGCGTATGCTACCTATTCAGATGCAACATCGATCCGCTAAAAGATTGCTGGAAAAGGCACTAAGCGTGTGCGTCAAAATCTCTTTCAAGAGGGGATTGTTGGAAATTTACTAAATATGAAATTAAGTATATCCCATTAATTTATGACTCGAATAATTGGGGCCTGCACATCAGAAACGTCGTTTCCACACACGTGCACACGTAGTCCAAGTATCGCAAATTTTATTAGTGAAAGAGATATTGGTACGTATGTAATATGTTTGAGACATAGAATTATGGACGGTTATTGGTCAAATGACAAAGTATTTCACGTTGGTAAAAGAAGGAAGAAATGTACGAAGTGTAAGATGAAACGAGTCGGAAATTGCCGCGGAGCCGTGAAGGGCCGCGGCGCCACACCGTCGGAGCCGCGGCACTAATTGGTTGGCCAGTCACTGTAGCCGTTGCACCGCGGCGCTTTGGAGGCAGAATGCTGCGATGGGAAGTTGGAAAATTCTGACCTTTGGGCTGGTTTTGGAGCATTGATTCTCCATTACTTGCCACATGAATTCAGCCATTATTTGGCTGAATGTAACCCCTCAATCAAGTGTCATTACATGGCTACTGAAGACCATTAGTTGTCTAGTTGAGGGGTCTTCTCCTTACACTATAAATTGAGGCATTTGGCTCAATTGAAGAACACTACTCAACACTTAGAAAATACTTCAAATTTTCTGAATTCATCTTCTTCCTCTCTAGCAAAGTTACTATACTCAAAGTTCTTCAAGAGTAACACTTGAGTTTCCTTTACTCAATTGTTAAGTTGTTGTTGTATCTTGGGAGACTATTGCCCGATAACGTAAAAGGAGATATACGGGGCAATCTTGTCTTAAAGAAAGAGTGTCATCACTCGACTCAGCGAATCACACAAGCAATTGGTTAAGTTCTTGATTTCCAGTTTATTGTAATAATTAGTTTATCCTTTATTACTATTGTAATAGTTACTTACTTTCCGTTCCCTACAACAATTGTATCCCAACATTAGGTTACAGAGAGTTGTGACGAGTGAGCCTAATGACGAGTGAGCCTAATGACGTCATTGTGCCTTCTCTTCTAAGTCTCTCATAAATAGGAAACAATTTAGACTACTATGGCCCCAAAAAGTTGTGACGAGTAAGGCTAATGACGTCATTGTGCCCACGCGCGTTGCGATGCTCTGATCTAGGGAGGCCGATGTGACGGGGGTTGTTGATAATGGAGGACAGTTGTGTAGATCTTTTGAGACCGTTGGGGTTTCCGGAACCATTAAACTTCTTGTATATGCTTAACGTCTTCGGATACATTTCTACCCAATACAGACGTCATGTAATTCAAACCTACAACCTATAGGTTTGGTAGGGAGAGTGTTATATCATTAAGAATGCGTTGTTCTTCGTATTTGTACTAATTTATTAATTAACATCATTATATGTCTAGAAACAAAAAAAAGAAGCTGTTTCTTGAAAAGGATGGTGGATTCAAAGCAATTACAGTTGATGTTTGAGTCAAAATGCGCCTTACACTCCAAAAGAACATGTGGGACATCCAAACACTAGAGATTAATGTCCAGATGCTAATACAATATCCCGAATCCTTACAGATTGTTAATTAAAGATTCAGTTGTTTCACTTGAAACACAACAAAGATTATCAACTTTACGGGAAGAAAGAAAATAGGTTGAGTACATCGAAAACTTTAAAGTTATCAGTAAATTTCATTTAGACATTTCAATTATAGTTTGTTTTGTTGAGCATCTAAACACGTAATAAAATATTTTTATTAGATACTTTCGGCTCATATTTTGAAAAAGTTTATGCATGTGTTCATAAGGGTCGTTACATAACTAGTTAATCACATAAAATATGCATCCTCATTTGATTAAACACATCAATATCACTTGGAACATGCACGATATTTTACGGCTTATTGATATTAATGTGTATAACTAAAGGATGTGACAAGTTGTTACCTTATTTACGTAATGGGCGCTTGAAAACAGACGCAAAAAGATTTTTCTAAATTTTGAGTCGAAAGTATTTAATATGAATACTTTATCATATATTCAGGTGTTAATATGAATTATCTCGTATTTCAAATATTTAAATTGAATTTATTTACAAGTTTAAGGAGCCGTCCATATATTCTGACAAGAAAATAACATTACTTTAACTAAAATGATTCATCCTTACATATATATACATACGAGGTTGGCCATCGGGTCTTCATTCCATGATGGCCCTTGAAAAAGAAAAAAGGACCATAATAGCCCAAAACACCAAATTAAACAGTGTCCTACATGTCGATATGTCTTGTATTTGAACTTTAACGTCACTATACTAAATTAGTACCGCACCGATTAAAGTTTTTCCTTATAGATGTTCTACTATACAGTAAGATTAAACGTGACATTTTATCGTGTGAGATAACTAGAAGAGCTTCTCCTTCTTATTGCGTTCAATTAATTGGTGTCATATACGTATATTTAATGGTATACACAATTATAAAAGAAAAAGAACTAATTGTTGTCTTTAATTGTCATAGTTCATTTATGAATCATATTATTAATGGTATTCGATTTCTATATCCTTTTGCATTGGAATCCAATGGAGTCAAAACCTCAAAATTATGAATTAATTGCCTTGGAAAAATAATCATGCTAAGTGCAATCAGAAAGTAGAACACTATGACTTCAAATAAGTAAAAGTCCTTTAATTTGGGTAGTTCTGAATTGTGAGTTCATGATAATTGTGATTACGTTGTTGAAACAATTTATGGCTTTCGTTGACTAATCATCACTATTCAATGGTGTGTATAGTACTGCGTGGGCCTTCGTTTACTTGATTCAAATGTGAGGTTGGTGGAAGGAATTATCAACTTATTATTGGTGATCTTGGCATCAATATACACTGTTAAAACAAGCTTTATGACTCCCTTAATTAGTAACAAGACTATATGTGAATATTGCACACGTGTGTGGTTGTATGAGGATAGATGAAGAGGGTTTGCTCGACGTATGAATATTATTATACAATACACTCCCTCCCTTTCGATTTGTGTGGATTTCCTTTGTAATCCATTTTAAAAAAAAACAGAACTTTTTAAATTTGAAAAGAATTCAATTTAAACTTCTCAATTTATCTTTAATGATAAATTTTTATAACCATCATCTCTTTTCTGATTTTATGCGCAATTAAATTTTATCACATAAATTAAAACGCAGTACTTATATGTGTTTGTCGGGTGGGGGTTTAGCATGTGGCAGTACGGTAGAGAAAAGGTAAAGAGGTGTTAAAGGGAAAGGAGGGTGTCATTAGGGGTATTGACTACAATCACACTAATGGCCAAGAAAAGTATAGCTATGTCTTTATTAGAGAAATAAACTATGCAAAAAATGAGTGGCATCATGTGAAAGACGGGAACACTCCTTGTATATATTTGATTCTTGTTCAGTAATATTTCATACAAACTCCTCACAAATTCTCTCTCATTTCTCTCCCCCTTTTTGGCTATACAAGTTAGAGTACTCCACCCTCACTAATTATAATGGTAACCAAGAAACCAAAAGTAGTGATAATTGGTGCAGGAATGGCTGGTCTAACAGCTGCTAACAAACTGTATACAACACCAGGGTTAAATGAATTGTTAGATGTGTGTGTAGTGGAGGGTGGAAATAGGATTGGTGGAAGGATAAACACTTCAGAATTTGGTGGTGATAGGATTGAGATGGGTGCTACATGGATCCATGGAATTGGTGGCAGCCCTGTTTACAACATTGCTCAACATATAAACTCACTTCAATCTGAGCAACCCTGGGAGTATATGGATGGTCTCTTGGATACTGAGGCAGTCACAATAGCGGAAGATGGATATGAGCTTGATCCTTCGCTTGTTGATCCCATCACCAATCTTTTCAACAAACTAATGGATTTTGCTCAAGGGAAGTTAGTCCCTGAAGATGAAATTGATAAACCCTCGAATGGCGGAAATCTCATAAGTCTTGGTTCTTTCCTTCGGAGAGGCCTTGATGCTTATTGGGATTCAGTGAAAGATGACATCGAGGATATTGAGTTCGATAAACGGAGAAAAAGAACACTTGAACAAGGCGTTTTTGCCATGTTTGAGAATATCCAAAGGACTTATACATCAGCTGGCGATTTGGAAATGCTAGATTTCAATGTGGAAAAAGAGTATCGCATGTTTCCTGGAGAAGAAATAACCATTGCTAAAGGCTATTTATCGGTGATCGAATCTTTGGCCTCTGTTCTACCAGCTGGTTTGATTCAATTAGGCCGAAAAGTCACAAAGGTTGAGTGGCAGCCTGATGAATCATTAGAAACTGAAAATGGTACTAGTAATAAGCCAGTGAAGCTACATTTTGGTGATGGATCAATCATGTATGCTGATCATGTCATAGTCACAGTCTCACTTGGTGTTCTAAAACAGGCGATTCACCAAGATTCTGGTATGTTTAATCCCCCACTACCTAATTTCAAGACTCAGGCAATCTCAAGGCTTGGTTTTGGTGTTGTCAACAAGCTATTCTTGAAACTAACTCCAAGTACCCATGATGAAGAATATGCCATAAATTTCCCCTGCCTGCAGATGGTATTCCATCAGTCAGAACCAAACCCGAAAATTCCTTGGTGGATGAGGAGGACAGCTAATTTGTCTCCAATTTATGGCAAGTCACATGTTGTATTATCATGGTTTGCAGGTAAAGAAGCTCTTGAGTTGGAATCACTTGATGATGAGGAGATCATTGATGGTTTCTCAAAAACTATCTCTAATTTCCTTTTAAACTCAAAGCATTCCAAGAAATTGTGTAATGGGCATGCAAATAATTCCTCTGCACCAAGTAGCTTTAAAGTGGAAAAGGTGTTAAAGAGCCAATGGGGAACTGACCCACTCTTCTTGGGATCATATAGTTATGTAGCAGTTGGATCAAGTGGAGATGATTTGGATGCTATGGCTGAGCCCTTGCCAATAAAGACTAGCATTCATTCAAATATTCCACTTCAAATTTTGTTTGCAGGGGAAGCAACACATAGAACCCACTATTCAACTACTCATGGTGCTTATTTTAGTGGCCTTAAAGAAGCCAATAGGCTTCTTCACCACTATAATTGTATTGATATATGAAAAAAAAGTATGTTCTCAATAGAACCTAGGTTTAAATTTATTTTTCTCCTGTGACATTACTATTCCTCATTATTTTCTAACACTAGTTTGAAAAAGACAAAAGATGTTTGTTATTTCAATATATAATGGGGTTTGAGAAAAAAAGGGGGAAGTGGAACAGGTTGGTAGTGATTAGGGGTGGCAAACGGGCGGGTCGAAAATGGTTGAAACAAAAACAGATCAATTACCCGATCCGTCAATATTTAACACGAAAAAAATATGGGTTAACCCGATGGATAATATGAATATCCATATTATACATATTATCCGAAGTTACTTTAAAGATGTTGGCATCATGTAGCTAATATGGAGAAGATTAATTTATCTTCTTGTCCACAAATTCAATCCCTAGTACATAGTTGCATCTCAACATTTGCGGGAAGAATAGAACTTCGAAACTTTCTGATAGATTATGGAATAATTCAGTTTTAGGTGTAAATATCATTAGTATGTTCTACCATATTTGTAGCCTAAATTAAGGCTTGTACACTTGTATATAAGAAGACATTATGGAATGAAATGATTACGGAAAATATTTCTTTCATGGTCAAGAGCCAAAAATAAACCCTAGCCCAACCCTAATTTTCTCTTCTTTCCGGCGGCCTAACTCTCAGACGGAACCCTAGTTCCGCCACACCCCACCCCTACTCATCCAAACCTACATCTTTTCCTTATTTTTTTTCTCTCCTTTCTCTTGAGCAATGGTCGACCAACACAAATTCCATCTCGCTCTTGCCGTAAACGTCAAGAACTTCATTCCGATAATACTTGAGATGGAAAAAGGGCAATATTCTTCTTGGACAGAGTTATTCAAAATCCATTGCCACGCATACCAAGCCATCGACCATATTCTTCCTCCTAAGTCTCAATCGGGGGTCATGGAAAAATCCACCGATATTGACATGACTTTATGGTCTCACTTGGATGCTATAGTCCTTCAATGGATTTACGGCGCCATATCAAATGACCTTTTGCACACCATTTTGGAACCGGACTCTACAGCTCAACAAGCATGGGAGCGTTTGCAAAATATTTTTCAAGATAACAAGATTTTTCGTGCGGTATATCTTGAAAATCAATTCACTAATGTCAAATTGGATAATTTTCCAAATGTCTCCGCATATTATCAAGAGTTAAAAATGCTTGCCGATCAACTATCCAATGTTGGTGTGCCGGTGACAAATCAAAGGTTGGTTCTCTAATTAATTGCAAGTATGAATGAACAATATGATTGTGTTGTTATGTTCATTCAACAAAGTAACCCATTACCACTATTTTATGAGGCTCATTCGAGGTTGATTCTTGAAGAAACCCAAAAAATAAAATAGGCAGTGACGGCGGTAAACAATACCGGTAGCGCCCTCATTTCCACCAACACGTCTGCGGATAATTTTGGCACTAATAACAATGTCATGTGCGTTTGTTCACCACTAATAACAATATTTCTATTGAATTTGATTCTTTTGGGTTTTCTGTGAAGGACATTTAGACCGTGATGCCACTAATGAGATATACTAGCATTGGGGATCTGTATCCCATCACCACCACCAACAACAACCAAGTCACCACTCCATCAACATTTGATGCTCTTTCTCCTACGTTATCGCATAATCGTTTGGGACACCCGGGAGCACCTGTGTTAAATTCTCTTAGAAAGAATAAATTTATTTCTTGTAAACAATCGTTGGGTTCTCATGTTTGTCAGTCTTACGTTTTTGGGAAACATGTTAAATTACTTTTCTATTTATCTACTTCAAACACTATTATTCCATTTGATATCATGCATAGTGACTTATGAACATCCCCAGTTTTATGCTCGGCATGTCATAAGTATTACATGCTTATTTTGGATGACTACTCTAATTTTCTATGGATGTTTCCCATTCGAAAAAAATCGCAGGTTCACTCTATTTTCGTGCAATTTAGAAAATTCATTCAAACCCAGTTTGAGAAGTCTATTAAAATACTTTCAATGTGACAATGAGATGGAATTCATAAATGACCATTTTTAAGGAATTTTGTCACAAAAATGGTATGTCATTTCGTCTCTCATGTCCGCATACTTCTCCTCAAAATGGGAAAGCTAAAAGAAAAATACAAACAATCAATAATTTAATTCACACTTCTTGCTCATTCGTCCATACCACCATCATTTTGGCATCATGCTCTTCAAATGACCACATATCTCTTAAACATTCTCCCTAGCAAGCTACTCTCAAACATATCACCCACACAAATTATTTATCATCGTATCCCTTCCGACACACATTTGAGGGTTTTTGGGTGTTTGTGTTATCCATTGTTACCTTCCACAACCATAAACAAATTTCAGGCCCGTTCCACTCTATGTGTATTTTATGGGATAACCACAAAATCATAGGGGTTATAAGTGTTATGTTATGTTTAGTGAAAAAATTATCATCTCTCGTCATGTTGTTTTCGATGAGTCCACATTCCCGTTCGCTAACGTTCACACGTCTTCCCCACCTTCATATGATTTTTGGATGACAAGCTACATCCAATATTGCAATACTATTTAAACAACTTATTTCCACAAGCCCAAACGAGGGGGCCCACTGCTCTCTTTCCATTCCTATTGGTCCAGCCACCAACCCAGACTGGGCTTAGCCCAAATAAGGGAGCCCACTGCTCTCTCATCATCAGTCTCGGCCCAATCCATGTTCTGAAATTAGTAGGCCCAAATGAGTGAGCACATTGCTCCCTCCACCTCTCCACTGACTCGGATAATAGGCCCAGTGCTTCAAGTCCAACCGGGCAGTCCCTCTTGGCCCAATCAAGTTCCCAGAAATCCACTGCCCCTGCTTTCAATCTCGGCCCTACCCTGGTCCATTGAAATATGTGCCATGCATGGGATTTTTTGGCCTAAGTGTCATTTTAATCTAACATCATCGGTCCAACCATCACCGATTCCCAAAAATCCAAAAGCTGCCCTATTAGACCCGAATTGAAAAGCTTCCATATTAGATAAAATTGATGCTCTTATTAAAATTAAGAGGTGGGAGTTGGTGCCCTGTCCTTCTAATGTTAACATAATACGCTCTATGTAGATTTTTTTGTCATAAAAAGAAATCTGATGGTTCATTTGAGAGGCACAAATCATGTCTTGTTGGTGATGGCAGGTCTCATTATGTTTGATTAGATTGTGATGAAACTTTTAGCCCAGTGGTGAAACCAGCTACTATACGAACAGTTCTCAGCCTGACTCTGTCAAAATCGTGGTTCATTCATCAGTTGGATGACACGAATGCATTTCTATATGTTCACCTGCAGGAAATAATTTACATGCACCAATCATTGGGGTTCCAAGATCCTATTCATCCTGATTATGTTTTCTTGTTGAAGAAATCTTTATATGGTCTCAAATAAGCCCCCCGAGCATGATATAACAGGTTTACTGGATTTGTTTCCACATTGAGATTCTCACATAGCAAATCTGATAAGTCTTTGTTCATTTATCAGAAAGGGAATAACATGGCATACATTCTTCCCTATGTGGATGACATCATCCTCACAACGTCATCTGTCTCTCTTCGCCAGTCAATTATTTCCCTGCTTGCATCTGAATTTGCTATGAAGGATTTGGGTCCTTTGAACTATTTTTTGGGCATTGTTGTAACTCAACATGCAGGTTCTATTTCTTTGCCAAAGAAAATATGATGTGGAGATAATTGACAGAGTCGGCATGTTTTCATGTAAGCCGTCACCAACACCAGTGGATACCAAGGCTAAGTTGAGTCACTCTTTAGTGTCTCCCTACGGTGATCCGACACACTACCGCAGTTTAGCAGGGGCATTACATATGCATGACCCGAAGGAGGAACATATAAGTGCTCTCAAATGAATACTGCGGTATATTCAAGGTACTCTTGATTTTGGCTTACATCTGTACAAGTCAGCCATCACCAATCTCACATCTTATACCGATGTTATTGGGGTTGCTGCCCGGATACCAGACGCTCCACCTCTGGTTATTATATCTTTTTCGGAGACAATTTAATCTCATGGTCGTCCAAACGCAACCCACACTCTCTCGGTCTGGTGTTGAAGCTGAATATATAGGGGTAGCAAATGTTGTCTCTGAATCATGTTGGCTCTGTAATCTGCTATTGGAGGTTCATTGTACAATAAAAAAGGCAACCGTGGTTTATTCTGATAATGTGAGTGCAATATATCTGTCAGAAAACCTATTACAACATCAACGCACTAAACATACCGAGATAGATATTCTATTTGTCCGTAAAAAGGTTGCACGTGGACAAGTCTTTGTTCTCCATGTCCCCACTCGCTATCAGATAGCCGATACATTCACAAAAGGTATTCCGCGGATACTCTTTAATGATTTCAGGGACAGTCTCAGCGTACGGGAACCTCCCGCTAAGACTGTGGGGGAATGATAGATTATGTAAATAATTTTTTATTATTCCATAATCAATGTAAATAATTTATATTTAGGTGTAAATATCATTAGTATATTATTAGTATATTCTACCATAATTGTAGCATAAATTAAGGCTAGTACACTTGTATATAAGAAGACATTACGGAATGAAATGATTATGGAAAATATTTCCTTCACTTTCCAATGACACGACCTCCAAGATAACATTATTCAAAAAATACTGACTCAAGCCCCACCATTCTCACCCCATTACACCCACCCCATCCACTCCCCAATCAAATCTCACCATCCTCGAATGCACTTCATCTTCATACATCCATATCCCATACCATCACCCACCCCAACCTCACCCCACCCCAATCCCCCTCCCTCTCCCTCTCAAATTTTCTTTTTCATATATTTTTTTTTTACTTTTATAAAAAAAAAAAATTCATACCCTACCCTGACCCCTGCCCCCAAACCACAACCCACCACCCATACCATAATAAATTTAACCACGGAAATTTCTCATTCTTTATAATTTTTTATAAAAGTAAAATAAAATATATGAAGTAAAAAATTCGGGAGGGTAGAGATGACGCGGGGGTGGGGATGGGAGGGGTGGGTGGGTTGATGGTGTAGAAAATCAAAATAAAATTTTTTTATTTTTATTTAAAAGAAAATATAATTTTTGGGGGGTGGTGGGGTGTGTGTGGGGGGTGGGTGAGTGGTGAAAACCCAAAAAATAAAACTTAAAAACTTTTTTTGGATTTGATGGGGTGAGTTGGGTGGTTGTGGGGGGTGTGGGTGGTGTGGTTGGGTGGTTGTGGGGGGTGTGGGTGGTGTGGTTGGGTGGTGGTTGATGAAATGACACTTGTGGAACTTGTTTTCCTAATGTTAGAAGAAAAATCATTTTTTTTATTTTTAAGGAACTTGTTTTATTAAAGTTGTGATTTTTATCCATTTTACCAATTAAATTATTCATATATTTAAGTGGATAATATGAATTGACTCATATTAGACTCATTTTAAATGGGTTGGATATCCAACTCATTTTAAATGAGTCGAATCGGACGAATAACCATATTTTTTACCCATTTTGCCACCCTGGCAGTGATCATGAATGAATTAAAGAAGCTCCTTTTGAATCTTCTATTGCTTTCGATGTGTTTGTGATTATTTCCTTGTCTTTACTTTCTCTGATTTTCTTTCCTCTCCTATTATTTGAGGGTTCTTGCTCTATTAAAGCAAACTAGTTGATTATGCTGGGATATTTACTACTTCTTTCGTCTCAATTTATGTGATATTATTTCCTTTTTGATCTGTTTTTAAAAAATGTTACTTTTCTATATTTAGAAATAATTTGACTTTATAAGATGATTTACGGTCACACATTTAATATAAAACTTATTTTGGACCACACATTTAAATTTTTTTTTTTTAAAGTTATGTCAAGTTAAATAATGTCACATAAATTAATACAAAATAATTATACGGAAGATAAAGGTGAGAGGGTAATTATATGGAAGATAAAGGTAAAAAGAAAAAGGAGATAGCTTTGTATCTCATCATATTTGGTCCATATTTGTGGAGTCTCCTTTAGTACGGTCAGTTGACAAGATCCGATAAAACCGGTCATAGCCAACTAGGATATTTCTTTCTTGTAAAAGTATTCTTTTCCTAAGAAAGAAGAATTTCTTTTATGCGATATATTTTAGATAAAATTTTGGACGCAGAAATCATTTTAGGAACCTTTTAATATGTACCATGTCCTGCAAAAACTAGCTTGGAATTAATCCAAGTGGAGTGGGCGTATACTACTCTCTCTTCCATTTTCGTTTATGTGAACTATTTTTTTATTAGTATGTTTAGTAAAGAAAGACATATTTTATATTTGAAAATAATTTAACTTTCAATGTTTCATTTTATACTAAATGAGAAGCCACAAAAATTATAGCATGTTTAACATCACAAATTTCGAAATCTTCATTGTTTCTTACACGCCGTGGGTTAAATTACATCACATAAATTAGAATGGATGTGTTAACACTCAAAAATAATTTAAGCGTTTAGCCGAATTCAGTAACAGCCGAATTGCTCCAGAGCCGAATTTACTCCTAGCCCTCGACTACAAGAACTTCATCGTCTAATAAGGCATCTTAGTTGTTGGTTAGAGGTACGACTAGGATCCACTCAGATGCAGACGCCTCAATGACCAAGTCAAAAGAGTTTTCGGACCCTTAAAAGCGATAACGGCCAACAACAGCTAAAAGAAATGGCCATTATCCGAGCAAGACGAGTCGAGGGCGAGAAAATAGGCACCACCTCTCCCATAGTCGGCCATTGAACTTAGTGGGTTACTTGATGGCTGACATGGGGGGGGATCATACTGCACAACTTTTTTTTCTTTTTTGTACTATAAATAGGATCATTCTTTGTATTTATGAGACACAACCAATCAATCAAACAACTCATTTTTTATCTATCTTTATCCTTTTACTTAAGTTTATCCTTTACTTTACTGTACTCAGCTGTATTCATATTTCTTACCTCTTAGTTTACTCATAACACAGTTCTAACACTTTCTGGAGTAGTTGGGAAACTCATTGCTGGAAATTAGAGTTCCGTTTTCAGCCTAAATCGCTTAAGTTAAGGAATCTATTTGTCTCCTGATTTCGTCAGCCGATAAAATGGCAGAGAACAGAATTCGAGGCGAGAACAAATTTGGCACGCCCAGTGGGACCATAGGTGAATTAATAGCAAAGTTTGATTCTCCATGCCAGGATCATTCTTGGCATATGCGCCTAAGGTCCGGTAAGAAAATGAACCTTGAGTCGAGTCCACATCCTAAACAAAATCCTCCTAGAAGGAACAACGAACCAACATCCTCCTCTGGTATGCCTACATCGGTTGATACCCCTCCACTCCCTCCATCAACACAAGTTGTGGAAGAATCTAGCCAATCTGAAGGTCCAACCATAATTACTACGTCTTTTATTAGACAACAGATCGACTTGGGCATCTACGATATTATGTACCAAGTTTCTAAATAGTTGGCTGACATTGTGAAGCCGATGGTACATAATAAGGTTCAGCAAGTGAGGGAGATGGAAACCAACCGAATGAACCCAAGAGAATGTTCGGCTAGTCCTGGCATCCCTCTAACGAGCGGTGTTGTTCAGCATGAGACCGTGACTCCCGGTGTTGTTCCTCAGTCGCATGTGCATCAGCTAGTGCCTACTTAGGTGCAGCCGATAGCGAATGTAGGAACACAAGCCCAATCGCCTGGCAACCAGCACACTATGTGGTCGCCGCCGAACCTTGGGGGCAAAATATGCCACTTGACCAAGCGAGTATGCTGTATGGACAGATCAACATGGCTCGAAGACCAGTTCATGCTCTAGGACACTTTGGATTGCCGCCCGTTATGTCGTACGTTTCTACGAACGACCCTACATTGTAGGCGAACAATGTTGACCAGTCGAATTGGCAGTCGATGGCCCCTGGCTATAACTTAGCTCGGCTATCTGGTGACGCTGTTTATAGTGGAATACCATTCCAGCAGTCATTGCCAGTACCCAATCCATACCTTCCAGAAAGTGTAAATTTTCTAAGAACGGCCGACATCGAGGAAAGCAACCATGGAATACTGTTCCACCTTATCCTTAGGCTCCGTTAGCCGTTCCAGGAGCTCAGGTTGCAGGCTTTGGTGGTCATACCCAACAGCAGCAATGGGGCATTACCCCACCTATTGGTAATGGCCAGCAGACCACCTACAACCTTTAAAACCCTATCCAACAAAGTGCAGAATGGAGATCGCCAGTGCAGAACGCCTACCAGCCGAATCTAGTCGAGAATCGGCAGGGACATCACAACTGATAAACCTAGAAATTATTGCTAATACCATAGAGAGGTATTTCGTCATCCAACTGATACCTTTGGACATGAAGAAGCCTTACCCCAATTGGGTAGATCGGATAGCACATTTGCCGAGGGCTTCAAAACACCAGAGTTTGCCATCTTCACTGGCGACGACAGAAAATCCACTATCGAGCATATCAGTAGATTTACTGTCTAATGCAGCGAGGCTGACCAGAATGAGTATCACAAGTTGCAGTTATTCCCTTTCTTTTTAACGGGAACAACCTTCGTATGGTAATCCTCTTTGGCTCCTGATTCCGTACATAGCTGGGCTGACATGGAGGGTTGCTTCCATGATAGGTTCTATTGGCCCCAACCTCAGGTTATCGTGACTGATCTAACGAATCTCAAGCAGCATGTCGATAAATCGGCTGCCGATTTTATCGAGAGATTCATAAATAAGGTTGGGAAATACATCGTACACTTTCCCGAGTCTGAATATGCCCACATGATAATCAACAACATACACCCTCAGTTATGAGAAGTTGGTGGGATAATCTTGCTCTGACCTGAGCCTGTTAGCCGAAAAGGCTAGCCAAATAGAGTAGTACGTCCAGGAGAAGGAGCGGAGAAGAGCCAGCCAAAATCGAGGCTCTCACTTGGTATCCATTATTGAAGCGGATGAGTCCGACTTAGAGTTAGCCGAATGCACGACAGACAGAATGGTGGCCGAGATTGTTAGGGGTAAAGTTTGCTCTTGCCCAGCCTTGAAAGCCCTAAAAGGCAAATATACGAGTTCATCCGATGACAGGGTCGGTTACTCATTTGACATCACGAAGGCAGATTAGATCTTTGATCATCTGCTCAAAGACAAGAAAATTCGGCTGCTTAATAGTCATAGGATTCCGCCTGCCGAGGAACTCAAAGATAAGAAGTACTGCAAGTGGCATAATTCATACAGTCACTCTACTTTTAATTGTGTGGTCTTCAAAAAGGCGATCCAAAAGGGCATCAAAGAGGGGAGGTTCAAGATAGCCAACAAGAGTATGGTTGAAATGTCCATTGATTCCGACCCCTTTCCCACGGTACCAATATCTGTGGTATCTTTTGCTAAGCCTGATGAGTCAAGGGACACCAAAGGAAGACAGTCGATTAAAAGGGTGTGGGTCCCAAATAAACCTACCGAATAGGAGAAGGCTACAACGACATCTATGTTCAACCGGTTAGGCAGCCTACATGACATTCGTGATGATAGGCAGCCAACTAGGAGCAGTTTTATGGCCACCCTAAATACTCGAGGGACGTTGAACGAGAACTTCAGGAACAAACCATGAGGTTCAGAAGGGTCTCTATCAACGCCAGGTATAAGCCTGAGGGGCAAGTACGGATGCCAACCAACCGACAGCCAAGCATGCCACAAATAGATGAAGAACCACTCCCTAAAACCAAGTAGAGGGTGGTTGAGTTTAACATAAATGAGGGTATTTCGTCCTTACGTATCATGGCGAGAAATGAGGACCAAACGAGACCCCAGAGAATGATTAAACCAGCCGCCAACACAGAAAGGGGGAATTGGTCTGTCAATCAGGCTCCCGAAAAGAAAGAGGCACTATTGAGAGTCGCATCCAGGACTCAAAAAAGAAGGATGCAATGTGCCAAGGCCTTGCGTAAGATGCCACAGATATTACATCTAATTTCCAACACCAAGGTAGCCAAAAATTAGGAGATTCCTGAGTCTGTCGTAGCCGAGGCTATCGAGCGGGCATTTGACTTAGTTGCTTCAAGGGCAATATTTCTTGAAGGAGAGACGTCGGGTCAATGAGCTGAATGAACAGCCTACCGACAACCCGACGGAGGAACCCCGATAAGAGAACGTGGCCCCGGATGGACCTCTAACTGAGGCAATCCCATAGATAGTGCAGAGGATTCAGTTAGAGGATCCCCAGCTGATCCCTATTTGTCTCTAGAAAATGAAAGATATGAGCTTCTGGTCAGCCGAATTGGATAAAGAAGGGGACTCCATCCTCAATTTATTTAGCCATGTGCTGGTTGATGAGATGTGGGCAGACATTGAAATGGTCAGCCTAATCCCATGTGAGTTCTAGGCCAGCCGCTCCCCGCTAGATAGCCTAGAAGGTGATATTTGCGTAGAAGACACAAAATGGGCCACAATAGCCTATACCCCGGCTAGGGACACTTTGAGCACCATATTTGGTGCACCTACAGAAGATATGGTTAAACACCTCAAACCTCTTTACGTCAAGGCTTACATTAACGAAAAAATTATTAGTCGGGTATTTATCGACAATAGGGTTGTGCTTAATGTGATGTCGCTGCTTACCTTGAGGGATCTTAACAAAACAAAGGAGGATCCCATCCTAACAAACATGAAAATGGCTAGCTTTATGGGAGAAGCCTCTGAAGCATTGGGGATTCTAGTAGCAGAAATCACTGTAGGTCCTAAGACGGTCAGGTCTGCCTTCTTTGTAATAGATGGCAAGCCGTCCTACACCAGTCTGCTGGGCAGGGACTGGATTCATACCAGCCGATGTCTTCCTTATACCATGCATCAAAAGCTCATCTTTTGGGAAAGAGACAAGATAGAAATCGTCCCAACGGATGATAACCCGTTCTGACCACGGGTTTAGAACGTAGAGGATGTCCTCTATTCACCCTATGTGGTTCCTATAGCCGTCACGAAGCAGTATGAAGAAGGATCTTGGGAATCCTGTAATCTTACCTCTCGAGGGTTTGAAATAAAATAATTAGTCGAACCACGGCTTACCTTGGAGGATTTAAATGGTTGAGGAAACTCAAATCATACGAGACATGTGGCATCGACTGGCCGCCCTAAGTTCTGAGGCAAGGATAGCCGAGGCGTCGCAGATGGGGAACCACAACAGAAAACTAGAGATGGCAGCTAACAATATTTGAGCTACCGGTAGGAGTTTTACTCCTAGATTTGTTTGTCTTTGTTCTACGCTTGTACAAAACTCGAGTGTTATTTAATTCCCCGTGTTGTGTATGTTTTGTGCGAAGTTTGAATAAACTCATTTTACAAAGACAGTTCTTAAATGAAATGGGCAATCAGAAACTCCAAATCTACAGCTACGAGGATGACATCCTATCAGCTAAATCTATGGCCAAGATGCAGTGTTTTCCTCAGAAGTTAATATCATTACGGATGGCCAAACTAAATTTTCTATGTTTGGAAGAATATCAGCAGGCCATGCTAATGGAGTTGGGTCAGTTGATGAAAATTGACTGACAATCATAGAAATAATCAAAGCCAGTAAATGTAAAATAGCCAAAGCCTATGACAAACATATAGAGCATAAGAGGTTTGCCGAAGGAGACCTAGTTTGGAAAATCATCCCGCCAATTGAAATGAAAGATCGTAAAATCGGCTAAAGATCACCAAACTAGGAAAGGATCCTTCGTAGCGAACCCACGGGTTACCAGCAATACGGATCGAGCGATAAACATGCATGGAAAATAAATGAAAAGGGTAGACATTTTCAAGAAATATTATCCATCAATTTTGGGGCATGCATAAGTAATCAACAGCCACAGACTGGTTGCCTAGTCGTACAAAATAAGTTAATTCCCTCCGATGGGAGATGTATGGCTAAATGACAGCCACAGACCGGTTTCCTAATCACAAAATACAGAGAAAGCCATTTCTTTCACACCATTGTGTCGTAAGGTTGGTCGCACTGCTCAAGCGAAGAAACACCATACCAAGTGGTCAAAAGCCCATCAAATCTGCGAGATTTATTCTAAATTTGCTCAAGAATGCTGAGAGCAATGCTGAAGTTAAAGGATGGGATACGAATTCCCACATCCAAGTAAACCAAGCACAAAAACAAAGGCGCCCATACATACCCGAGCCCGGCGTTACAGCGAAAATTAAATTTCGACAGTGCGGCGACATCAAAAGGACCCATGCGCCTCCATTCAACTTCTGTGATCAACTTCACTTGGTCCAACCAACCCGAATAATGAGCGACCTTAGTCGGCCAAGTACGAAGGTTAGCCGAACAACGGCCGCCGGTGAACCAGTCACAAGTAGAAAGAAAATCATGATTTATCGGGCTGAGGTACTGAAATAAGAGAAAATCACCTTGTTTCGGTCCACCGTACGGAGTCAGAACCAGTTGTTCATCAACGAAGGCCAAGGTAGGGGTCAGGTCACTATTGGCTAGAATATTTTTTTGTGATCTTCGAGATAAAAATAATGGAGCCATAGTTTCCGACTAAGAAAAGGGCCAAAGGTTAGGTGAGAAACCTATGGGGGGATACATTTCTTTAAATAACCTTCAGAGGCGCGGCTGGAATTAATTTATTATTTTCAAAAGCACAGTCGAAAATCATCAGAGCTAATTCGTGGTAATGGAGATACCTCGATTAAAGGGGAAACACGTTTCAAGACGTGATCATCATTGCATGCACTGGAGACGAGACGATTGAAGTGACATGCGCAGCTGTCATACTGAAATGACAGCTACTTTCGGATACATCAACTCAATAGTCACACTCGAGTTAATGTAGGGGGAAATTATTAACACTCAAAAATAATTTAAGTGTTTAGCCGAATTTAGTGACAGCTCAACTACTCTAGAGTCAAATTTACTCCTAGCCCTCGACTACAAGAACTTCATCGGCTACTATGACATCTTACCCGAGTTGTTAGTTAGAGGTACGACTGGGACTCACTCAGATGCAGACGCCTCAATGACCAAGTCAAAAGGGTTTTCGGACCCCTAAAAGCGATAACGGCCAACAACAGCTAAAAGAAATGGTCATTATCCGAGCAAGAAGAGTAGAGGGCGAGAAAATCGGCACCACCTCCCCCATAGTCGGCCATTGAACTTAGTGGGTTACTTGGGAGGGGGGGATCACGTTGTACAGTTTTTTTCTTTTTTGTACTATAAATAGGATCATTCTTTGTATATATGAGACACAACCAATCAATCAAACAACTCAATTTTTATCTATCTTTATCCTTTTACTTTATTTTATCATTTACTTTATTGTACTCAGCTGCATTCATGTTTCTTACCTCTTAGTTTACTCATAACATCGTTCTAACGCTTTCTGGAGTAGTTAGGGAACCCATTGTTGGAAATTAGAGTTTTGTTTCCAGCCCAAATTGCTTAAGTTAAGGAATCAATTTGTCTCCCGATTTCGTCAGTCGATAAAACGACAGAAAACAGAATTCGGGGCGAGAACAAGATGAAATAGTAAATTCAAATCATATTTCTTTTTTCAGTTTTGATAAATGCTAAAAACTAATAGATGTCCTTAACAATGAGACAACAAGTAGGGATTGTGAAGGTTACTGGAGAAGGATCTGGATCTCTTAAGTTCAGACCCACACTACAATGACAGGTCCTATTCGAATGCATATGAAGACATACATATACTAAGACAATTGAGACATATTAGAGCTCAATAGTGCCCCCAGTCCCAACTCATTTTTTGGTACATTAATTGGCCATATCTTTTCACATAAATTCAATCTTGATGAAACTACATACATACTTATCAATAAAGTAACAAAATTCAGCTTCTTTCATTATGGTCATATTGTGCCATGATTTGTTTAAAGGGCAGACCGGTGCACTAAGCTTTCTCTATGCTCAGAGGTTCGGAGAAGGGCTAGACCACGAGGATATATTGCACACGGCATTACCCTGCATTTCTGCAAGAGGCTATTTTCACGGCTTGACCAGTGACCTCCTAGTCACATGGCAACAACTTTACCGATTACTCCAAGACTCCCCTTCCTGCCATAACTTGTTTATTGTTCTACAAAATCACTCCCAACAGTTTTGGTGTCATTTCCACTTAAAACAGCCAAACACATAAATCAACCTTTCAAGAGGATCAAAATTTCCATAAACTTTTACACTTTTTCTGTTTTCTTTGACATAGATTGGTGTAGATCATTGTTGTGGATATTGATTGGTCAAATAAAAGGGGGCATCTGTTCATGAAGACTATTATTGTATGTAAGAGTTGCTAGGCTCTCCTCCTAAAAGAAATTGATCAATGCCCCACTTTGATATCTCTTTTCTCCTTCATATATATGGGTTTCAATCACCCCTTTGATGATCGTGTATATTGCTGACCATTATCACCATTGTTCTTGTCTGATTCAACATCTTTATCATGAGTGCACAAACTTAATGGCTAATCAAATAGGACCCCTTTGAATCATCATCATTACTTGTTACATAACATATTCAATAACGCTTTGGGTAAATTCTCTAGGAGTCCGAAACTTAAATGACCCAAAGAAGGAATTGAACCAGAATATTTCAAAAAAAATGACATTAGTACATTTTGCATAATAAATTGTTGTGCAAAAGGAGTTAACCGTAACAGCGATGTTAACTCCTTTTGAACAATAATTTATTGCGCAATAGAGGTAGATGATCGGCCCCATAATTTTCTCCCCCCATCTAGAAATGGCAATGGATCTTGGACCCGATCCAGATCCGGTGGATCCATATCCGTTTTATAGGATATGAATCTTCAAAATTTGGACCTGACGGATCCGGATCGGACCCGGATGTATTTCTAATGGATCGGACTCGGATCTATTTCTAACGGATCAGATCTGGATCTGGATCTTGTATTTGAGATCCGTATCCAGTACAGATCCGATCCGTGGATCCATTTTTATTAAATATATTCATAACCAAGAATGTAATTTTATAAATATTTTTTTAAATTTTTTCATAATTTATGTATTGGGTAAAGGGTTGAACCAGGATAAGACACAAGTCACACAACCATGTAATTTGTCTTTGAAGTTTCATTTCTTTTACCTATATGCTCTCTGTAGTTTCCCATATTTTCATTTCTATAAAAAGAAAAAATTATCACTCTTCTTTAAATTTCCCTTTCTTGAATCTGCTAGCTACGTAAGCTTTAAGTATCTTTCTCTCATTTGTTTTATCAGCAAAAAAAACTGGGACTTTTGATATATGACTGACATTGTTTTATGTTGTTTAATGAAGTCAATCAGTAGAACTACAAGTGGAGCATCACTAAAGCCTCCAAAAATTAGCTCAAAGTTGCAACCTGTTCAGCATCACTAACGAAGTCAATCGTCTTTATTTTCTTGTGATGATAAAACTTTGTTTAGTATTTTGGAAGAATGGTGTCATGTTTGTGTAGGTTGATTGAATGAACTCAATGATTTTTTCCAATTAGATTGCGTTTCATTTTGTCATAAAAGTTTCAATATGTGGGAATATTATTCAAGTCAAAAAAATTTACATGTAGATCCAGATCCTATCCGTGGACCCGGTGGATCTGATGGATCTGGATTTGGATATGATTTTAATGGACCCGATGGATCTGGATCCAAGTATGAAAAATGTATCTGAATCTGGATCTAGTAGGATCCGGTACAGATCCGATCCGTTGCCATCCCTACCCCCATCGGTCCCTCTACTCCCATTTTAAATATAAAAAAATGCAATTAACATATTTAACCGAGGTCCCAGACTAAAAAGGAACGGTTTTGGTTTAAATTTCAACCCGAAAGTTAAGATTCTCGGTATATTCAAGGAATAAGTTTCGAAGCTTGAATTTTGAAATAAAGCACCATAGAATTCGATTTCAGAACTCAAAAAACAACATTCAATCTAAGTATTTCACTATGAACTTTCTAATTATATTGTTAAATATATTATAATTCTAAGCATGATTAATGTTTCATAGTCTCGAATTTCGAAAAAGTAGTATTTTTTGCAATTTTGTTTTGCGCAATAGGGCGGCAGACGGCTGCCCAGCCCGTTTTTTGATTTTTTTTAAAAACTTTTTATTTGTTAATTGTTCTTTAATTAATTGATTAGAAAAAAAATATTTTTATCTCCTAATTATTAATTGAGCATAAATTGTTTGATTATAAGAAAATATAGTAATCTCCTAATAATTTTTTAATTATCTAATTGTTAATTTATTTGTAAAATTATTTATTCCATGTTAATTATTAATGTCATAATTAGTTTATTCCGTGTTAATTATGTAATAATTGTTTATTCAATATTAATTATTAATGTGCTAATTAGTTTATTCGATGTTAATTATATAATTGTTAATTTATTTTTTTGTAAAATTGTTTATTCCGTGTTAATTATCTAATGTTTCATTAATTGTAGTTAGTATAATAATTAATTATCAATTATTAATTAAAAATAGTTAATCCTTAGTTTAGGATTGAACATCATTAGTTTAGGATTGAAAACATTATTAATATAATATTTTGTTAATTGTAGTTAGTACAATAATGAATTACTAATTATTAATCCTTAGTTTAGGATGTTTTGATAAAATATTAGTTAGTTAATGTAATTTTCTAATTATTCATAAAATATAATATACAACATAAGTATTCTAATTCGCAAATTTGGATAGTTAATATAATTTCCTGATAAAGGATTAGTTATAGTATAATTTCCATAAATGATAAGTTAGTTAATATAATTTACCGATAGAGGAGTAGATAATTAATATTATAGGATAATGAATAATTTAAACATTGTTTGTACAAATACGATACCTCCATGGAGCCCAACGTTAATCTGGGGCCCATCGATAGATCAATACTTAGTCTACAGGATAATTATAGGTATGATCTATTATGGAATGGTGAGATACATATGAGGACGTTGTTCCATCCCGGTAGGGTGAAACATGCGTGAGATCTTTTACAGGCTCGGTCCTCACATCCCCGCATCTTAGAGATAATGTATCAGGGAGGTATCTACCATTGCGTCGATGTTGGTCAGATAAAATATAATTGGACTCTTGTGACGCACATGGTTGAGCAATGATGATCGAGGACCCACACCTTTCATCTTCGCACTGGTGAGGCCACTATCATGCTTCAGAATGTAGAGGTCATATTTGACTACAGGTAGATGGACTCCCATTATGCACTAGCATCCTCATCAGGAGCCGACATTAGAGTAGGAGTTGACTAGGATCACTTGATACGCACCTCATACCAATGATATTCATGGTCAGAGTTGACTGTCGATGTTTGCCCTTTGTGCTTACTTGCGCGTCACAGACTTAGCGGATCCTATTGTAGACAACACATGAAAGAAGATTGTGGATCATCGTTCCCGTCTATATTTACTCATCATATTCGGGGGCATCATGTTCCAGAATACATTGAGTTCCCATGTGATCTTAAAGTACTTGTTATTTATGGCCTATCTGGACCGATTGGGAGATTACAACTTGGGCGGTGCTGTTCTGGCTTACATGTATTAATGTTTATGTCGTGCGTCTATGGGCTTTATGAGTGATGTCAGTGGATTTTTTGCTCTCCTTCAGGTAATATATTTAAGTGTGTGTAATTTTATTCTAAATATAGATTTTTGAAATGCAGACTAATAAATCATTTTTAATAACCCTTTCAGTTTTGGGTGTGAAATATGATGCTGCCTTTTTAACCCGTAGTTGCGCACCCTCAGCCTGACTTCATTAATGATGACATGCCCTACGCGCGGATATGGATGGGAGGCATATCCCGAGATACAGATACGCACCATAATATTCTTCCATTCAGGGATCAACTTGATCATATGACGGATGGCAAGGTTAAATTTGTTTGATTTTATATTATTACATTTTAAAATTATTTTTGTATTTATTGATTACTAATTTATGTTCATTTTTATAGGTTTTTTTATGGAAGTCGTATGTTAAGTTTTTGGATCAATTGCCGGTGTTTTGCAGGGCTGGTGAGGCTGCGTGAATGTCGGCATGTCCGTTGATACACATGGAGATTGTTGAGGATCACACACCCCACTGCTTCTTACGACAGTTTGGGTATGGATAGAATATTCCTGACCCGACTGATTAGGATTACCGCCACTATACGCGGCACAATCGTTTGACCGCTAGTGCTAAAGAACGAGCCTTTATGCACACCCAAATTGATTATTGGGCTCAGAGGCTGCAGAAGACAGCGGTGGTTGGACATACGACTCTGATTCATGTTTACATGGAGTGGTACTGGCAAATCACACGCAGCTTGATTAGCAATCTGATAGATATGATCCAGATGGCCGAGGATACACATCACTCACGGGATAGTATGAGGTGTTGGTATGTTTACCGCACTTAAACTTAATTAATTATCTTAATTAGTACGTTAAACTTTTATTTAATTATTAATATTTTCATAAATATAGCTACGAACCATACAGACAATGGCCCAGTTAGGAGTATAACATATGGCTATCCCCGAGACAATGGGATTTGGTGCCCAAACCGTTCAAGTATCCGAGTCGGGTATCCAACGGGCGCAAGAGGTCAAACATATACATGAACATGTTCTAGTGGGCCCATATCAGGCAGTAGATGGTCGTAGTCGTGGTCGTGAAGGCGGTGGTGATAGAGGCGGTGATGTCAGAAGGGGGGTGCCAGAGGGGGTGGGGCTAGAGGAGATGGTGTCCAAGGGGATCGTGGCTGAGGTGGTGGCAGAGTAGGTGATGGCAGAGGCCTCTATCTAGTAGATGAGCCTGGTGAGCATGCTCCCAATCCCCCTCTAGCCCAACAACACTCGTCGACTTCAGCCCGCCCTTTGACTTCTTACTGACCGTCGACACTTATATATACAGCGACACAACTTTTTTCAGATGTACCTGGGTTTTCATCCAAGCAGATCCAAAATGCGTATGTCGGTGTAGGTGATGACATAGATTGGGGTTCATATGATGCATCAGTGCGTCCACAACGGCCAGTTCGTGATCTACATGGAGGCAAAGAGCTGTAGTACGACTTATCATTCATGGAGTTCGATGCTTTTCTTAGCCCAAGGGTAAGTGTTTAAAATACTTATTTTAACAAATTAAAATACTTATACTGATTATTTCATAATTTTTCATAACTTAGGATTCGTCGACAGCTCCAGCTCCAGCCATTCAGGATCCCATTTATGATACAACTTCGGATCCTATACCAGACCCATCTCAGGAGCCCGTCGACACGCATGTTTGATTTTTTACCAAAAGTTAATGTGTTTAATATAAATTAAAATTAATACTAATTATTTTTATATTATTTCAGGTTCATCCTTCTGTGCATGTGGTCCCGTCTCCTCATGAGGATGATGTTGATGATTTTGACCCTACTGACCCCTATAGATTGGTTTCGACTATGCCAGTTAAAGGCGTACGTGTGCACGACATGATCCGGACTCCGAAGAAGGGCGACAAGAAAAAAAGGGTGGCGGATGATCATGGCTTGGAGCAACCTGCTATTAGGAGGAAGAAGGGGGATGAAGATGATGGTGAGGGAGATGGGGATCGTATGAGCCTTAGGCTTAAGGTTACTCTAAAGTCTACCACATGTGGGACATTAGAGATTGTGTATATGTAATTAAGTTGTACAGTTTAAGTTAATAATATATATTTGCATATCTTTTACTTAACGATAATTAGTTATTTTAGTATTTATTATCGTTTATTACTAACTCGTGTGATGTCCTAAATTAATTAGGAAACAAAATCTCGACATATTCGAAATAAAGTAATGTCTTGACTAAACAATAAAAAGCTTAAATCAAAACCCTAAAAAGTAAAACACTTAAACCTAATGATAGCAAGTTTTCAAACAAAACTTACTCTGATAGTTTACAACCCCTAAAACGACGTTCCGAACGTTTAGATATCCTTGATGTATTGAGCATACACTAATGTTTGCATAAAAATAATCAAGTTCTATATAAAATATTGACATTCCGGAGTCTTGAGACATGACTAATCTTTTATCAAAGTATGAAAAAACGTGAATTTCAAACCTTTGAAATTATACCAAGTGTTGGGAGAATTAAAATACCCATATTTCACAGAAAATTACTGTGTAATAGGACTTAACTAATACGTTACGATTAATGACCCAAAGGAGGAATTAAATCAAAATATCCGAAAAAAATTATTTCAAAAGTACTTTTTAGCAGTAATAGGACTTAACTAAGACGTTACGATTAAGGTCTATTGCACAATAAATTACTGCTAAAAAAATACTTTTAAAATAATTTTTTTCGGATATTTTGATTTAATTCCTCCTTTGGGTCATTTAAGTTCCAGACTCAATTCTCTAGTCCCTACTTACCTGAGGATGTAACAAATCAATACTCTTAAGGGACCATTCCACAATGATTGTGACTTGGCCATAGTTCCAACTAAATAATAGCTTTACCCCTTTGCACTGTGTGTCAGTTTTAGTATGATGGGGTCCCTCAATTTAACCAATGTGCTATCGACAGCTAGGCATGTATTGCTGCAACTACTCATTTGCTCTATCCCTTAAGCGATAAGCAATGTTTGCCGGCCTAACTTTCCTTTTTTAAAGTTATGAAAACATGAACAAGCAATCACCTAATTAGGCACACACCAAAGTATTAAATAATATAACAGGCCCATATTTTATTTAAACCCTTTCTTTGCTCCAAAAGGTGGAATCTCCCACCCCAGGGTTATTTAAACCCTTTCTTTTTCTTGAATGCAGAAGTTAGATTTGCTTCAGATGTGACAGAAAATGTTATAACAAATTAAGTGTCATTGCTGGAGGTGATATTTAGGAACTAGAAACCAACAGCTAAAGCTTGATTTTATTCTTTAAAGATAAGAAAAGTTTAAGAATTTCTTGAATTTGTTGCTCATATGCACAAGCAACCAATTATAAAATGAAGAAATATATGTATGTGGTGATGTTCATGAACAGTTAAGCTGCAGTTGGAACAACACGTATATGGATAATCAGGAATGTCCAAATAGAAAGTATAAATGTGGTGAGTAACTTTAATTAATGTGTAGTTCAGTAGTTGGTATACGAACCAAGTACATTTGTTGGTTTTTCTTTAAGTTAGTCATACCAAACAATTTATGTTCTTTATCTGTTTGTTAGAAATCATGAGATCATCAAACTTCCAGCTCCATCTTTTGCCAACCATCTTTATATAAATATGAACTCTTTTAGTAGTGAATAAAAATGCGATTGCCCATGCATTTGATTCTCAAAATCTTAGATAAGCATCAGCACATACAAGAGGAACATTGCTTCTTCTTTTAACAAAAAAGGTTACTGAATGGGAACTTCTTTTCCATCACAATTTGACCAATTGAGATGGGAATCAAAGTGTAACTAATATACTTAATATTATCATATTGGCATCTCAAACTTTGCATTTAAAATGGGTAGAGAGTAAAAGGAAGGGCTACCCCTTTTAATATTATCTTTTTTAAAAGGAAAGAATATAAATATACTATACGAATCTAGAGGACTAGCTAGCAACTCTTAGGGGAAATACGGCTTTTTTAAGGTACTCTCCCACCTCCAAGAAATTTATGACTGTCATTTTTCACTTTTTTGAGAATCAAATCAAGTGAACTTTCGTTGCGTACTATTTTAAAATGTATTTCTGCTATTATGCTTTGAACAAACACACAATCTTTAGCACCTTTTGTATATTAGTTTTCACGCGTATACTTAGCATCCGTCATTACTTAATGTGTAAAAATATTATCTACATTATATACATATTCTAAAGCATCTGAGTTTAGATCCAAATCTACATCGTACAAAAAAGGCAAGTAACAACACTTTCGGCCATAAATACTTATACGTTAAATCATATATGACATCTTTTGATTAAAAATATTGTAATAATAATACACTAAAGAACGAATCAATTAGTGGCTATCCTAAATGACAAAACAACCCCTCCCTTCCATAGCTCACGAATCTTCGCTAGCGCCACATATGGAGATGATTGTATTCATCATCCGTGAAGTTTGAAGGTGACGAGAGTTGAATGTAGTGATTATTCTGAATCCGACATCCATCAACTCTACATGTTTCTCATCTCATTTTTCATTTTAATTTTCTGCAAACTTTTCTTTAAGGGGAAAAAGTAAAGGATAAAACAAACAAAACGTAAGTGGAATATGTTTCTCATCTCAGTTTCTTTTAATTTTCTGCAAATTTTTCTAAAAAAGGAAAGGATAAAACAAAGAAAACGAAAAATGAAAGATTAGAAAAAGTCTGCTAAATCGAAAAGTGTCCCTAAGGAAATTGTATATCATTTCTGCCTTTATATAGTCGTTCCTGATTAATGTTCTTTGGACTTCCCTTTCACATATTTATTAATTGAATTAGCTACATTTAATTAGTTAATGGCTCTTCAAATTCTACAATGATAAGTAATAATTGCCTTAATTATGTTGTTAAGGCTCTTTCCATACGTGTTCAATATTAAGCTGTTATCTTAGTTTTTATTTCCAACAATAATCTTGAATAAATATTTGTATTTAACCAAAATGTCATGTTAAATATACATTGAATGATTTTACACACTACTTTAATGCCAGATTACTATTTAACTGTAATAATTTTTCACCTTCTGCTCATTATTTTCGGCCTTCAGATATGTAAACTTTGTTTCCACGATTCACAGATATTGTCATTGATCACTTGGCAGGATAAATGCACAAAAATTTAGTTGGCTAGTATTAATTTGGAATTCTATTAATGGCTACAGTGACTGTTACTTTAACAAAATAAATTTTTATCCTTACCAAATTGTATAGGAGAGCTGGTAGATGAGACAGTTAGTAAAATAGCCAGCAGTTAACTGAGACAAAGCCATGCTTTCAGATTTTCTCTTGAGCTTGTAAGGAAGATCACTTTGGTAATAAAAGTTCAGTTTAAAAAAATATATGTAATAATTCAATTCATTTTTAGTCATTAATTTAAAATTAAGGGGGTTTATTATCCCATTCAAAATGTGAAGGGGATATTGTTTTCTAAACCCAAAATGTTAAGGGTGTAAAGTGAATATTTTTATGACAAATTTAGTTGAGTAATTTTATAAGAGAAAAGTCCTAAGTTTAGTGACCTTTTTTATACAAAACAAAGTTAAATGATGTTGCTACATAGTTCCTCATAGTTGAGTGACAATTTGAGAAATTTACTCCTTAATACCGAGAAAGTTTCCAACAAATATATTTTTAAATGGTCCTAGAAAGTTGAAACTATAGATAGTGACTTAATTTATGATTGTCTGTGTTAAATATACACAATATACACACGATATACACGTGTATATTGTGTATATGTGGCTCTCGGATTTCCCCTTGTACCGTCTAGGATTAATAGTATTTTAGTATCCTAATTTAGGTAATGTTGTAATGTAATTAATATTGTACACTTACCATAATATTTGTATTACCATAAATGTATAGTTAGTATCCAAGTAGAATAAGGTTTTAGGAGTAGAATAGGAATAGAATTCTCCTATTATGGAAATATGTAACTTGTATATATAGCCTTTCAATCAATGAAAATAATCAAGGGATTATTTCTTTCATGGTATCAGAAGTCTAGGTTAAATTTTTCTCTCTCAAAATCCTCCTCCTCGTGCACCGTTTCCGAGACTCCAACCTCGGTTTTCGTGCCTTGTTTCTTCCTCCAATTTCTCTTCCAAATCCCTCAATCACATATTGTTCTATCAATATGTCTACATCACGAAACACGTTTCATCCTGCCCTTACAGTTTCTAACATCAAGAATAACATTCCTCTTGTTCTTGAAATAGAAGACGTACAATATGCGACGTGGACCGAACTGTTCAAAATTCACGCACACTCGCATCAAGTCATCCATCACATAATCCCCGCGGCTCCTGAGGATACAGAGGTGCCAAAACTCTAGGATGATCCTAAGTTGTGGACGACTCTTGATGCTACCGTCCTTCGGTGGATATATTCCACAATTTCTACCGACCTTTTGCAAATGATTATTGAACCTGACGCTACGGCGTAGGCAACTTGGGATAGACTACGTGATATATTTCAAGATAATCAGAATTCTAGAGCTATTACTCTTGAGCAGGATTTCTTCCACGTCAATACGGAAGATTTCCCTAACGTTTCGGCCTACTGCAAAAGATTGAAGGAATTGGCGGACCAACTCCGCAACGTTGGGGCGCCGGTTTCGAATGACCGTTTGGTCCTCCAAATGGTTTCAGGACTCTCCGAGGCCTATAGTGGTGTTGGCACTCTTCTTCGTCAAAGCAATCCACTTTCGCAATTTTATCAAACTCGTTCTATGCTTACACTCGAAGAAGCGGGCATGGCTAAAAAGGCGGCTACCGGTACTAGTCATGTAGTTCTGATGACCGAATTCACTGTCCATCCGCCTGATTCCAACAACTTGGGCCAAAACCGCAACAACGGTGGCGGCAAAAAGGGAGGAAATAAGAAAAATAATGGCCAGAACCGCGGCGGCAACAACGGCGGCAACCGGCACAATGGTGGTGGCGATGGGGGTCCTCGCGGTGGTCAGCAGCAGCAGCAGCAGTTCTGGGCCCCACAGTTGGGCCCTATGCAGTGGCAGTGGCCCCACAACCGCAAATTGGGCCTAGTCATGTTTCGTCGTACTGCAGTGGGCTGCCCAGCAGCAGTCCAGGCCCAATTCTACCTGGTCCACATACATCCAGTCTTCTGGTCCGAGGCAGCAAGCAGGGGTACTTGGGCCTCGGCCCCAGCAGGCCCATCACGTCGCGGCACCCACGTCTACCGACATTGAAGCCGCAATGCACACGTTTAGTTTAAATCTTTCGGACCAAAATTGGTATATGGACACCGGTGTCACTACCCACATGACATCCGATTCAGGTACGCTCTCATCTTATTCCAATTTGAGCAACTCTTGCGACATAATTGTTGGTAATGGTAATTCTGTTCCAATTCGTAGTTATGGTCATAAAACTTTATCTCTCCCTCATCCACCTCTTATGTTGAAAAACACCCTACATGCCCCCAAATTGATTAAAAATTTAGTCTATGTCCGTAAATTCACTACTGACAATTCTGTTTCTATTGAATTTGATCCATTTGGTTTCTCTGTGAAGGATTTCAAGACGGTGAGTCCTCTCATGAGGTGTAATATTAAGGGAGATCTTTATCCTATCACACCCAGTTCCGGTTCATCGAGTCAAGCCTTGCCATCTGGATTTGCAGCCCTTTCTCCTTCCTTATGGCATGCTCTTCTTGGTCATTCGGGATCATCTATTTTATCGTCATTAGATAAAAATAATTTTATTTCATGTAAGGGTACGGGTAGTACTCCAAATTGTCAGTCTTGTTCTTTAGGAAAAATTGTTAAGTTGTCATTTGTAGACTCAAATTCTTATACTTTAATGCCGTTTGATATTATTCATAACGACTTATGAACGTCTCATGTTCTTAGTTCTTTGGGTCATCGGTATCATGTTCTCTTTTTGGATGATTATATGTTTTTATGGACTTTTCCGATAGCGAAAAAATCTCAAGTTTTTTCCGTATTCTTAAAATTTAGAGCATTCATTATAACCCAATTCAAACGAGAAATAAAAAATATTCAGTGTGATAATGGCAAAAAATATGACAATGGGGTGTTTCGGGAATTATGTGCTAATAATGGGATCAATTTTCATTTTTCTTGACCTCATACGTCTTCAGAAAATGGGAAAGCCGAACGCAAAATTCGTTCCATAAATAACATTGTCCGAACTTTATTAATTCATGCTTCCGTACCCCCGTCTTTTTGGCATCATGCTCTACAAATTGCTACATATCTGCTTAACATAATTCCTTCCAAAGGTTTGACATATTCTTCCCCCCTTCAAATTTTATATAATAAAACTCCTTCATATTCACATCTTCGGGTTTTTGGGTATTTGTGTTATCCGTTATTCCCGTCCACCATAATTAACAAACTTCAGGCCCGGTCTACTTCGTGTGTGTTTTTGGATTTTTAGTCTAATCATCGTGGTTACAAATGCTTTGATTTATCCTCTAATAAAATCATCATTAATCGCCATGTAATTTTTGATGAATCCCAATTTGCATTTGCTAAAGTTAATACTTCCGTGCCTAGTTCGTATAATTTTTTGAATGATAGTATAACCCCGTATATTATTCACCATTTTTCGGACGTATCCGACACCCAAAATTCTCCAGCGGGCCCACTGGTCCGTCACACACTACGATCCATCGGGCGATTTCGGCGATTGGGCGATCCGATGCACGGCTGATCCAGTTCTTGCGTCTATTTACCGAGTTGGGCCAGCAGGCCCACTGCCTGCTGGCCAGTCCATCCCGAGCCTAGAAAATTCCCGAAATCCGCCCAATTCTTCCTCGAGTCATAGACCGGTCACTCGTAGTCAACGGGGTGTGTTTAAACAAAAAGGACATTTTAATTTACATTCTAATATCCCTAAATCATCCTTACCCCGTAATCCTGTGTCTGCCTTAAATGACCCGAATTGGAAAATTGCTATGACCGATGAATATAATGCTCTTTTGATAATAAGACGTGGGAGTTGGTGCCCCGTCCATATGGTATTAATATTATCAGGTCCATGTGGATTTTTGCTCATAAGGATGTAGATTGTAGTGAGACATTTAGTCAGGTGGTCAAGCCAGCTACCATTCGCACTGTGCTTAGCTTGGCTCTTTCGAAAGCATGGCCTATTAATCAGTTAGATGTAAAGAATGTTTTCCTACATGGTGATCTCAAGAAAACAGTCTATATGCATCAGCATTTGGGATTCAGGCATCCCAAACATCCTCATCATGTCTGTTTGTTGAAGAAGTCCTTATATGGGCTTAAGCAGTCTCCATGGGCCTGGTATACGCGGTTTGCAGACTATGTCTCGACTATTGGGTTCACTCACAGCAAGTCGAATAATTCTTTGTTCATTTACCGTCGTGGTTTGTCCTTGGCCTATATTCTGTTATATGTGGATGCTATTATTTTGACTGCCTCTTCCGATGTCTTACGCCAGTCTATCATGACAATGCTCAACTCTGAGTTTGCTATGAAATACTTGGGGCCCTTGAGCTATTTTTTGGGGATTGATGTCACTCGTCATACAGGTGGGTTGTTCTTATCTCAAAGGAAGTATGCAGCTGAGATCATTGAGAGGGCTGGGATGTCATCCTGTAAGTCCACTTCCACTCCAGTTGATACTAAGCCTAAGCTTAGTGCCGCGACCGACGTACCATACGAGGATCCGACTCGCTATCGAAGTCTTGCAGGGGCCCTTCATTATCTTACATTCACGAGGCCAGATATTACGTATGTTGTCCAGCAAGTGTGTTTGTTTATGCATGATCCCAGAGTTTAACACATGAATGCACTCAAACGCATCATTCGGTATATTCAGGGTACGCTGGACTATGGTTTGCATTTATATCCCTCCTCGTCATCCACATTTGTCTCGTATACGAATGTTGATTGAGGTAGTTGTCCGGACACCAGACGGTCTATGTCTGGCTATTGTATATTTCTCGGCAATAACATGGTCTCATAGTCTGCGAAACGTCAGTCGACATTGTCCCGATCCAGTGTCGAGGCTAAATAGTAGCTAATGTGGTCTCAGAATCATGTTGGTTACGTAATTTATTGTTGGAGCTTTATTGTACCATTCAGAAAGCAACCTTGGTTTATTGCGATAATATTAGTGCCATCTACCTTTTTGGTAATCCGGTTCAGCACTAGCGCACTAAGCATATCGAGATGGACATTCATTTTGTCCGCAAAAAAGTCGCTCGTGGTCAGGTACGTGTCTGCCATGTCCCGTCAAGGTATCAAATTGCCGATATCTTTACAAAGGGTCTTCCCTCGGTCATTTTTGAAGATTTTAAGGACAGTCTCAGCATTCGAAGACCGCCCGCTATGACTGCGGGTGTGTGTTAAATATACACACGATATACACGTGTATATTGTGTATATGTGGCTCTCGAATTTCCCCTTGTACCATGTAGGATTAGTAGTATTTTAGTATCCTAGGTTAGGTAATGTTGTAATGAAATTAGTAATGTACACTTACCATAATATTTGTATTACCATAAATGTATAGTTAGTATCCAAGTAAATAAGGTTTTAGGAGTAGAATATGAATATGATTCTCCTATTATGAAAATATGTAACTTGTATATATAACCTTTCAATCAATGAAAATAATGAAGTGATTATTTCTTTCAGTCTGAAATAACAACATATCTTCTCGTCTATGATTTGTTCTTTGGATGAACAGTTGAATTCAAAGACAAGCAGCTTCTTGTATGTGCTGTCGGTAACTTGGCATGGTCCAGCCAATGTGTTGGAAATTTGCCTTTGGCGGGGAGGTGCGTCCACCCATATTTAATGAATTAAACACTAGTGTTCCGCGTGTTGAAGGCTTTGTCTCTTCACACATGCATAATCTACTAAGTGAGTAGATGACCGTAGGGCCAAGAATCGTCAAATTTCGTTGAGAAATGAAAGAGATATTGGTCCACGAAGTAAGGTGTTTGAGGCATGGAAATATGGTGTGGGACAAATCTACCACATCGGTGGGAAAATGAAGAATTGCTCTCTTTATAAGTCTCAAAATTGGCTAAGGGTTTGGGACCCTAAGGGGTATCCCATGTGTTTAAAGGAGGGAGGACCTAGATGTGCTTGGATTCAAGGCTAAGCCCACACGCGCGCCGCCGCCGCGCGCCCGTCCCGTCCGGTCCGGGCTCGGGTCACGGGCTCGGGTCACGGGTCGTGGGTCATGGGTCGTGGGACTTTCTGATAGCTGATTAACTCCTCCATAATTAGTCCTCCTTCAATGGCCACAAACAACCTCACTAATGGCCTTAAACCTGCCATTAACAACCCTCCCTAATGGCCATTAACAACTATGTCTTGGGCAGTTGAGCAACCTCCATTATGCTATATATTGGAGCTGTTTGCTCAATTGTGTAACACAAAAAATACACAAAACAGAATATAAACACCCAAACAGACAGCAAAAACGAGACATCATTTATATACACAGAGACAAACAGAAGAGACACTGAAATTCAGTCCAAAACGTTGGGACTAAAACAGAAACTCTTCCTTCCTTTTCCATTTCTTCAGCAAGGCGTTTCGTGTTTGTTTTCTTCGTCAGACTCAACCTATTTGCTTTGTTGTATTGAGATTAAAGTGTTGTTTTATCTTGGGAGACTATTGCCCGTTAACGTAAAAGCATATATACGGGGCAATCTTGTCTTAAGGACAGAGTGCAATCACTCGACTCAGCACACAATTGTAACCATCCAGATTTAGTGTTTTTTGATTTCAAGTTATCAAGATTCAAGACTCAACAAGCTTGCGGCAGTTTTGAACATTGGCCTATTTGTTTATTCTTTCGAACACTTGTAATATTTATTTACTTCCCGTACTGCTTTACAATATCCAACACAATGTACACAACCCACAAGCAGTAGTACATAACAAATTCTTGATTTGATGTCATAATGGCCTATGTATAATTCAGATCTTCTTATCTTATATGCATCATGCTAGCGGCTAACCTGCCGCTAGTCATGGACATTTGCTCGTGAAGGTGGTTTTGATTTAGTATATATGATTAGGGGTGAAATCAGAATTTTGTTAAGAGTATTTAAAATCATTTACACAATATTATTTTTCGATTAAAAATGTTCAACCAACAATTCTTTAGTAGACGTAGTTTCGCTTTTGGGTATGATAACCTAATAAAGACCTATTCATGATATAGAATGGATGAATTCAAAATGATTATAATCTAATACTATTATATATTGTAAATATATAGTTTATACCGAACGCAAAATATTGTGTTGAACCGCCGGAACAGCTAAGGGTCTTCAAATAGGAGGAGCAAGGCAGTGCCACTGATAGAAGATGAACACAGTTTCCTAATTCAAATTGAAATGTACAATGATCTCGAAAATAAGATTTTTCCTTTTCAACCCGTTCTAAATTCATCTCTCCCGTCTAACCCAACATGATAAACCGGCTATCCTTGATCATTAATAAATTATTGTAAAATTGTATGCTGTTGCTGTAGGAAATTGAAGTATACTGCTTTTTTAAAAATACCAATTTTATGATGAAAAAAAGGGCGTGACACCAATAGAGACGTATGAAATAAGGTCTCCATGTATCAAAAAGAATAAGGTAAAAGGTCAAACACAGGCCGTTTGATTCGGCTGATTTTCATAAGCCCAAAATAAATACTAGCATATAGCTTGTACATGGAAACTAGCAAAGAATTGGATTATCTTACTAACCCATCTCCTAGGTTTCCTCAATTGGGCCTTCACTGCAATAGTCAATCAGTCATCTAAAAGTCTCTTTTGATGACATTTTCAAATCCAAATGGCAATGCTTTTATTTATGAGGCTTTATCCATTGTGCCAAGAAAATTCTTTATCTACAAATTTTAATAATCTAATTTAACATGTGCATAAAAATGGTTAACTGACGGATAATAATTCATATTACTCGTGACTTCAAGAATAGTCAGGTGAGAACACAAGTGCGCTTTTTAGGAGTTCCTACACCCGTACATACTTTAACGAGAGTGTATGGTTGGTGGATATTCATGGGTTATACATATTCTATGATGGATAATAGTTGATTCATATTTGATCAACTTTTGAAATGATCGGATTCTCAATCCATTTAAAGTGAGTTGGATCGAGTAAATAACAGTAAATTTTAATCATTTTACCACCCGTAGACATGATGGACTAACAAAGTAGGCGTCTTTGCTACTAAAGTAATAGATGCCAATAATATGAAGAGGAAATGCAAGAATGTTAACTTACTGAATTCATCAAGGTCTCATAAGGAGCAAGAAGCATTGGTCTTCTTGCATTGAATGAGCTCTGCGTCTGAAGCTTCACACTCACATTTTAAAGAAATTTGCTGAAGCTTGTTACATACTCCATAAAGATTGATGACGATGTTGACTCTATTGTTCTACGCCATATCAATACAGAGGATTAACAAGGCTATCATGTTCTTGTGGACTGATCGAATATGGCAAATGCAAAAAGTTTGTGTCATGAATTGTATTTCCTTTTTATAGTAGAAAGTGGGTTCATTCACTACTAGAAATAGAAGTTTTTTCCATTGACATTCGGTGGGAAATTTGTGCTACAAAACATGATTTTTTCACCTCATTCCCACCGAACCAACTCACTGGAAACACACATGGTAGGAAATAGGTTCACACTAAACAGTGGGAAACTTTTAAATTTTCCCGTATGAAAACACTACTATTTAGATTTTTTCCACCGACATTTAGTGTGGAATAAACACTTAACGTTTTTCATTGGGAATTTAGTGGGAAAATAGAGTTTTTTAATAGTGAGTATAGCTCATGATTAGTACATACTATCCTGCTCCCCACGACACCTATATGGACCATGAAAACTCGTGCTATGCGCGGCATTTCCAAACCCAAATGAAAATTCAATCTGTCGACTTTGGTTGCCCTTCACCTCTTCCTCACAACCCGGAAAAATGCCTTGTCCGATCCAAATTGGAAAGTTGACATGTTAGACGAATGTAATGCTCTTATTAAAAATAAGATGTGGGATCTAGTGTCCCGTCCTCCTGATGCTAATGTTATTTGTTCTATGTGGATTTTTCGACATAAAAAGAAATCTGATGGTTCTTTTGAGAGGCATAAGACCCGTCTTGTAGGTGATTGTAACATCTCGTACTTTCAGGTTACGGTCTAAATCGCTAAGCGTTTATAAAATCACTAGACATGTGTAAATAGACCCGAGCGTTGGGAAAATTTATGTTATATTTGAGTATGCTAATAAAGAGTTTAGCATATAAAATGATAAAATCCCGAAATAATTTTTGGACGTAACAAGTGTGACGACGGAAGCCGAAGATAAATTTGGTACGTGCATAAAAAGGTTATGGACTAGTGTCATATCACAAATTATGACATTGAGCATGTGAAAGTCTTAATAACTGATTTAAGCGAGTTGGGATCACGAGATTAATTGTGTGTATAATCGATTAATTGTGGGATTAATTTTTTATGGAGGGCATAAAGTTTAGTGGGAGTTATGCACGTGTAATCTCCAAAGGTTTTACATAATGACAAAGCCTAAGATATTAAATGGTGGCAGCAAATAGAAGGTTTAATTTGGGTGGGGGACCAAATGATAACATGCATTGAATGATAATCTAAAAGCATCTTTCAAGGGGAGCTTATTTATTGATTTATTCTGAGAATTGGGGAGGACCGGAAAAATAAAAGAGCAGCCAGAAAATTTCGATTAACATCTTAGTATCTTACTGACATTTACCTTTGTTGTCTAATATGGACTCTTTGGCATTTGTACTTGGAGAATTTCATTGGCTTGGGTCGTCAGTGAGTAATTTTGTGGTTTCATTCAGTATTTCAAATATGGTGTACGGAGAGATACCATTGCAAGAGGGACTTGTTTCGTTATTAATCGAGGTATGTTAAGACAAATTATTTTTTTCTTTTGGCATGTTCCATGTAACGAAACGTAACCGTGATATTGTTCCATAAATTATTCTACTCTTAGAAGTTAAGAATATTCATGTTATTGATTCCTATGTTAAAAACATGTCTAAATATGTTCCTAAGTCCTTATTGAGGCATATAGAAAAGATGTTGATATTTACAGTGTTAGCCGAAGGTACAAGGATATTGTGTCACCCATGATGTGCTATTGTTATTTATGCATTTGTATTTGCATTGCATTCATGTTTTACCCAAGACCGTATATTGGGGACGGGAAACGCATACCACCTGATCAGCTGGGATATGATAATGATAAAGCCTGTGTGGCTTAATGAAGGAAGATGCATGATTAAGGGCCAATATATATATATATATATATATGTGTGTGTGTGTGTGTGTGTGTGTGTGTGTGTGTGTGTGTGTGATTGGGAGGAAGATGCCCTTGTGTGGCCAGTATATATGTATTTACCGCATTGTACATGACATTTAGACATATTATGCCCACAGAGGCCGACATGAAATGATGCCTACAGAGGTTTTTATGGTAAGGAAGATGCCCAATGAGGCCGATGTATATGTATACCGCACTGTGCGTGACATTTAGGCATATGTATTAGGACCCTCAGAGATGTGTATTATTGGTTAGTTGTTTCTGTTTCAGTTGTTGTTATATACCTGTTATACTATTATTCATGCCTGACACACTCAGCACATCAGTCGTACTGGCGTCACTTTTGTCGGGGGACGCTGCGTTTCATGCCCGCAGGTTCAGTTAATGGGGGTGACGGTTCACGCTAGTAGGTTGATGGTTCAAGTGATATTGGAGCACTCTATTTATTTCAGAGTTACAGTCTGGTCGTGGTACAGTATTTTTGCATACGCATATGGGTATGGCGGGGTCATGTCCCGTCCTTGTGATGTCATGTATTCTTTAGAGGCTTGTAGACATATGTCTTGTGGTTAATTGTCATGTGTGGCCTTGTCGGCCTTGGTATGGGTATGTATGTATGAAAATTGGATTTCTGGTTAAGATTTTCTTTAATCTTTTTGGCTTAGTCTGTATTCAATTGTGATTAGAAGTTGGTTGTACGATTAGCGATACCCGATGGGTGGGGTCAGGGTGCCCGTCGCGGCCCTCCGGTTTGGGTCGTGACAAACTTGGTATCAAAGCATGTCTGTCCTAGGGAGTCTACAAGTCGTGTCTAGTAGAGTCTTGTTTATGGGTATGTTGCACCATACTTATAAACAGGAGGCTATTTGGCATTTAGGGATGGTTTTTATTCTTTCATCTCATAAATCGTGTAGTATAGCTGAGTCTTACGAATTCGAGTTTGACTCGCACTTTATACCGTTTCAGTAATGCCGGGTACCCAAAAGACTTCGGTTAGTTTGTACTCGTAGCCAGTAAATGAGCGATTTCTACCAAGACGATGGATAAGCCAGAAGGGGCAGTATTATTGTTAAAATTCGAGATTATGAGAAGTTGTCTCACTCATATACGGAAGATGGAAGAAATAATGCAAGCCTGGAAAGCGAAATGTTTAGTAAGGTAAATGAAGTACTAAGCATCGGAACGCAGGATATTGTAAGGATTTTTCTTTGTAGAGCTTATCATATTTATGATTACAGTAGTACCTTCTTCCATAAAAATTATTATCAGCAGGGAGATTGAAGTTGGATTGAGTGTAAATACGAGTGTTATTCTGATCATTGAGGACGAGAGGTATGGCACAATCAGAGGATGTTGGTAGGGAATATGAAAACAGTTAATGGAATGATATGATTAAGTATCAAGGCAGAAATATTTTTCGCTTAGTGACAAATAGAATGAAGGTTTACAACAAGAAGGATAAATGTGAATGAGGTTATGGTTATACAGGTCTCACAAAGGTATGATCATTCTAGAACAGCGTAAGTATCAATGGTGGAGGAGGGACAGAAGGAACTCTTTGATTAAAAGTGGCGATTCTCGGATTTTCAGGAAGGGAGTATGAGAGGTCTGATGTAGTGATGTATAAAGGTAGTTGTATTCGCTGGTTACGCGACAAGGATTAGATATGGCACCCCAACATTCGAGGACAAATGTTTCTAAGGGGGGAATGATGTAACATCCCGTACTTTTGGGTTATGGTCTAAATCGCTAAGCGTTTATAAAATTGCTAGACATGTGTAAATAGACCCGAGCGTTGGGAAAATTTATGTTATATTTGCGTATGCTAATAAAGAGTTTAGCATATAAAATGATAAAACCCCGAAATAATTTTTGGACGTAACAAGTATGGCGACAGAAGTCGAAGATAAATTTGATACGTGCATAAAGAGGTTATGGACTAGTGTCATATCACATATTATGACATTGAGTATGTGAAGGTCTTATAAGTTATTAACATTTAAGTGAGTTGGAATCACGAGATTAATTGTGTGTATAATTGATTAATTGTTGAATTATTTTTTATGGAGGGGATAAAGTTTAGTGGGAGTTATACACGTGAAATCTCCAAAGGTTTTACATAATGATTAAGCCTAATATATTAAATGGTGGCAGCAATTAGAATGGTTTAATTTGGGTGGGGGACCAAATGATGACATGCATTGAATGCTAATCTAAAAGCATATTTCAAGGGGGCTTATTTATTGATTTGTTATGAGAATTGGAGAGGACCGAAAAAAAAAGCAGCCTACCATGAAATTCTAGTGTTGAAAAGTGGTTCTCAAAGAAAATTTCGATTAACATCTTAGTATCCTATTGACATTTACCTGTGTTGTCTAATATGGACTCTTTGGCGTTTGTACTTGGAGCATTTCATTGGCTTGGGTCGTCAGTGTGTAATTTTGTGGTTTCATTTAGTATTTCAAATATGGTGTACGGAGAGATACCATTGCAAGAGGGACTGGTTCCGTTATTAATCGACGTATGTTAAGGCAAATTATTTTTTTCTTTTGGCATGTTCTATGTAACGAAACGTAACCGTGATATTGTTTCATAAATTATTCTACTCTTAGAAGTTAAGAATATTCATGTTAATGATTCCTATGTTAAAAGCATGTCAAAATATGTTCCTAAGTCCTTATTGAGGCATATAGAAAATATGTTGATATTTATAGTGTTAGCCAAAGGTAGAAGGATATTGTGTCACCCAGGATGTGCTATTGTTATTTATGCATTTTTATTTTCATTGCATTCATGTTTTACCCAAGACCGTATATTAGGAACGGGAAACGCAGATCACCTGATCAGCTGGGATATGATAATGATAAAGCCTGTGTGGCTTAATGAAGGAAGATGCCTGATTAAGGGCCAATATATGATTGGGAGGAAGATGCCATTGTGTGGCCAGTATATATGTATTTACCGCATTGTGCATGTCATTTAGACATATTATGCCCACAGAGGCCGACATAAAATGATGCCCACAGAGGCTGTTATGGTAAGGAAGATGCCCAATGGGGCCGATTTATAGGTATACCGCACTGTGCATGACATTTAGGCATATGTATTAGGACCCTCAGAGATGTGTACACTTGGTTAATTTTTTCTGTTTCAGTTCATGCCGAACAAACTCAGTACATCAGTCGTACTGACGTCCCTTTTGTCGGGGGACGTTGCGTTTCATGCCCGCAGGTTGAGTTAAAGGGTGACGGTTCACGCTAGTAGGTTGCTGGTTCAGCTGATATTGAAGCACTCTATTTGTTTCAGAGTTGCGATGCAGTGGTAGTACGATATTTTTGCATACGCATATGGGTATGGCGGGGTCATGTCCCGTCCTTGTGATGTCATGTATTCTTTAGAGGCTTGTAGACATATGTCCTGTTGTTAATTGTCATGCGTGGCCTTGTCGGCCTTGGTATGGGTATGTATGTATGAAAATTGGATTTCTGGTTAAGATTTTCTTTAATCTTTTTGGCTTAGTCTGTATTCAATTGTGATTAGAAGTTGGTTATACGATTAGCGATACCCGATGGGTGGGGTCAGGGTGCCCGTCGCGGCCCTCCAGTTTGGGTCGTGACAAACTTGGTATCAAAGCATGTCTGTCCTAGGGAGTCTACAAGTCGTGTCTAGTAGAGTCTTGTTTATGGGTATGTTGCACCATACTTATAAACAGGAGGCTATTTGGCATTTAGGGATGGTTTTTATTCTTTCATCTCATAAATCGTGTAGTATAGCTGAGTCTTACGAATTCGAGTTTGACTCGCACTTTATACCGTTTCAGTAATGCCGGGTACCCAAAAGACTTCGGTTAGTTTGTACTCGTAGCCAGTAAATGAGCGATTTCTACCAAGACGATGGATAAGCCAGAAGGGGCAGTATTATTGTTAAAATTCGAGATTATGAGAAGTTGTCTCACTCATATACGGAAGATGGAAGAAATAATGCAAGCCTGGAAAGCGAAATGTTTAGTAAGGTAAATGAAGTACTAAGCATCGGAACGCAGGATATTGTAAGGATTTTTCTTTGTAGACCTTATCATATTTACGATTACAGTAGTACCTTCTTCCATAAAGATTATTATCAGCAGGGAAATTGAAGTTGGATTGAGTGTAAATACGAGTGTTATTCTGATCATTGAGGACGAGAAGTATGGCACAATCAGAGGATGTTGGTAGGGAATATGAAAACAGTTAATGGAATGATATGATTAAGTTTCAAGGCAGAAATATTTTCCGCTTAGTGACAAATAGAATGAAGGATTTCAACAAGAAGGATAAATGTGAATGAGGTTATGGTTATACAGGTCTCACAAAGGTATGATCATTCTAGAACAGCGTAAGTATCAATGGTGGAGGAGGGACAGAAGGAACTCTTCGATTAAAAGTGGCGATTCTCGAATTTTCAGGAAGGGAGTATGAGAGATCTGATGTAGTGATGTATAAAGGTAGTTGTATTCGCTGGTTACGCGACAAGGATTAGATATGGCACCCCAACATTCGAGGACAAATGTTTCTAAGGGGGGAATGATGTAACATCTCGTACTTTTGGGTTATGGTCTAAATCGCTAAGCGTTTATAAAATTGCTAGACATGTGTAAATAGACCCGAGCGTTGGGAAAATTTATGTTATATTTGTGTATGCTAATAAAGAGTTTAGCATATAAAAGGATAAAACCCCAAAATAATATTTGGACGTAACAAGTATGGCGACAGAAGTCGAAGATAAATTTGGTACGCGCATAAAGAGGTTATGGACTAGCGTCATATCACATATTATGACATTGAGTATGTGAAGGTCTTATAAGTTATTAACATTTAAATGAGTTGGAATCACGAGATTAATTGTGTGTATAATTGATTAATTGTTGAATTATTTTTTTATGGAGGGGATAAAGTTTAGTGGGAGTTATGCACGTGTAATCTCCAAAGGTTTTACATAATGATTAAGCCTAATATATTAAATGGTGGCAGCAATTAGAATGGTTTAATTTGGGTGGGGGACCAAATGATGACATGCATTGAATGCTAATCTAAAAACATATTTCAAGGGGGGCATATATATTGATTTGTTCTGAGAATTGGAGAGGACCGAAAAAAAGAGCAGCCTACCATGAAATTCTAGTGTTGAAAAGTGGTTCTCAAAGAAAATTTCGATTAACATCTTAGTATCCTATTGACATTTACATGTGTTGTCTAATATGGACTCTTTGGCGTTTGTACTTGGAGCATTTCATTGGCTTGGGTCGTCAGTGTGTAATTTTGTGGTTTCATTTAGTATTTCAAATATGGTGTACGGAGAGATACCATTGCAAGAGGGACTGGTTCCGTTATTAATCGACGTATGTTAAGGCAAATTATTTTTTTCTTTTGGCATGTTCTATGTAACGAAACGTAACCGTGATATTGTTTCATAAATTATTCTACTCTTAGAAGTTAAGAATATTCATGTTAATGATTCCTATGTTAAAAGCATGTCTAAATATGTTCCTAAGTCCTTATTGAGGCATATAGAAAATATGTTGATATTTATAGTGTTAGCCAAAGGTAGAAGGATATTGTGTCACCCAGGATGTGCTATTGTTATTTATGCATTTTTATTTTCATTGCATTCATGTTTTACCCAAGACCGTATATTGGGGACGGGAAACGCAGATCACCTGATCAGCTGGGATATGATAATGATAAAGCCTGTGTGGCTTAATGAAGGAAGATGCCTGATTAAGGGCCAATATATGATTGGGAGGAAGATGCCCTTGTGTGGCCAGTATATATGTATTTACCGCATTGTGCATGTCATTTAGACATATTATGCCCACAGAGGCCGACATAAAATGATGCCCACAGAGGCTGTTATGGTAAGGAAGATGCCCAATGGGGCCGATTTATAGGTATACCGCACTGTGCATGACATTTAGGCATATGTATTAGGACCCTCAAAGATGTGTACACTTGGTCAATTTTTTCTGTTTCAGTTCATGCCGAACAAACTCAGTACATCAGTCGTACTGACGTCCCTTTTGTCGGGGGACGTTGCGTTTCATGCCCGCAGGTTCAGTTAAAGGGTGACGGTTCACGCTAGTAGGTTGCTGGTTCAGCTGATATTGAAGCACTCTATTTATTTCAGAGTTGCAGTCTGGTCGTGGTACAGTATTTTTACATACACATATGGGTATGGCGGGGTCCTGTCCCATCCTTGTGATGTCATATATTTTTTAGAGGCATGTAGACAGGTGTCATGTGGTTAGTTGTCACGTGTGGCCTTGTCGACCTTGGTATGGGTATGTATGTATTAAAATTGGATTTCTTTTTAAGATTTTCTATAATTTTTCCGGCTTAGTCCGTATTCAATTGGGATTAGAAGTTGGTTGTATGATTAGCGGTACCGAGCGGGTGGGGTCTGGGTTCCCGTCGCGGCCCTCCAGTTTGGGTCGTGACAAACTTGGTATCAAAGCTTGTCTGTCCTAGGGAGTCTACAAGTCGTGTCTAGTAGAGTCTTGTTTATGGGTATGTTGCACCATACTTATAAACATGAGGCTATTTGGCATTTAGGGATGTTTTTTATTCTTTCATCTCATAAATCGTGCAGTATAGTTGAGTCTTACGAATTAGAGTTTGACTCGCACTTTATACCATTTCAGTAATGTCGGGTACCCAAAAGACTTCGGTTAGTTTGTACTCGTAGCCAGTAAATGAGCGATTTCTACCAAGACAATGAATAAGCCAGAAGGGGCAGTATTATTGTTAAAATTCGAGATTATGAGAAGTTGTCTCACTCATATACGCAAGATGGAAGAAATAATGCAAGCCTGGAAAGCGAAATGTTTAGTAAGGTAAATGAAGTACTAAGCATCAGAACGCAGGATATTGTAAGGATTTTTCTTTGTAGACCTTATCATATTTACGATTACAGTAGTACCTTCTTCCATAAAGATTTTTATCAGCAGGGAGATTGAAGTTGGATTGAGTGTAAATACGAGTGTTATTCTGATCATTGAGGACGAGAAGTATGGCACAATCAGAGGATGTTGGTGCTATCACGTGTTTGTTTTGCTTGGGGGAAAATTACGCATGTTTTATTCAAATGTTTTCTAGCATTACTAGAGCTAATTGCAGGAACTAACTTGACAACTTTATCTGAAGGGTGACCCAATCGTCGATGCCACACCTCAAATTCTGTCAAACCAGGAACCGACACTGCTTGCACTATAGGAATCCCTCAGAAAAATTAGAGTAAGTCTCGATGTTCACCTGCTCCAATCAGGTTCCCCGAATGTTGGTCCTGTATAGCACACAAAGAATTAGTGAATCGGATATTACAATTAGAATCATCAATCAATTATGACATCGATATTAAATTGTAGTTAAATTTGGGAACAAATAAAATATTTTCAAGAGTCAAATCCCTTGAAAGAACCACACAACTCGTCATCGTCGCAATGGCACGTTCGCCATTAGGAAGGCCTACCGGCCAATCAGAAATCCATTGTGCATTAATAAGGCATGACAGACTCCCCATTACGTGATGTGATGCCCATGTATCAATAATCCAAGACATACTAGGAGACTTACCCATCATCCGATCATTAGATTGCCCCTTAGTATTTATCAAATTATAAAGAATTTGAACCTGATCCTGGTTCAAACCAGCTAAGGCCAAATATTCGGCACTAGTCGATGCGTCAAATGGTTCGGTACTGACAATATTATCTGACATGGTAACGTCGACAAGCTAGGGATGTCGGGCGTCGTAGAGGCTGCCGAAAAAGCAATTCTGATGGAGGCCGAAAAAGAATAAAACAAAATTTAGGGTTTGCTAGTCGGTCAGCTCTGATACCAAGATAAGACTTGAGAAATAGGTTTCCTTTAATTTTATTCATCAATAATGTATAATATATATACTAGTACAAGAATATCTACTTTGCTACAAACTAGGTAACTAATCAACCTAATTACAATAGGAATATAATTTTACCTAAAATAGGAGATATACAAAGAGAATCCTAATATACTCACTCCATCCTAATTTCTGTGACACCATTTGACTTGACATAGAGTTTAAGAAAGAAAAGAAGAATTTTGAAATGTGTGGTCCAAAATAAGTCTTATATAAATGCGTAGCTGTAAATCATCTCGTGAAGTTAAATTATTACTGAATATAGAACTGTGACATTCTTTTTGGACAGACCAAAAAGAAAATAGTGCCACATAAATTGGGACAGAGGGATTAAAAATTTGGAATGGTTTTCATAACTATAACATCTATTTTGGCAATAAACTTTATTTTATTTTAGTTAGTATGTTGAAATAATTCAAATTGTAATTAGTTAAAAATGAAATCTTACTGTGAATTTGATGTGCTGCTCGTGGAGTGATTGAAAGTATCAAACGGAAGTGGCTGCCATTGAAGGAAAACAAAAAAGATTTGTTGCTCGAACTTGAGCTAAGAAAATACCTGATATTGAATTGAGTTAAGTAGGATACAATGTTGGTATATATACATACATCACAACTCATCTAAATAACTTATTAAATACACTTAACTAATTCTCAACAATCTAACTAACTCATAACAAACTTGTAACTAACTCTCCCAACTAAAAATAAATTTTCCATGTGCTATACCTCATGGTACTTTGGTGCACTTGTCTATTTCTTTCACACACACCCCTCAAGCTAGGAGATATGAAGATATTCTTCATGCCTATCTTGGACATCAAATGAGTATGTTGTACTCTGCTGAGAGCTTTAGTAAGCAAATCTACAGGCTGGTTGGCAGAAGGCATATAAGCAGTATAGATGAGGCCTTCCTGGATCTTCTCCCTAATGAAATAACAGTCTATGTCAATGTGTTTGGTACGCTCATGAAAAACTGGATTAGCAACAATTTGAATAGCAGATTTACTGTCAGTGAACACAGAAACTGATAATTGAATATGAATTCCAAGTTCTTGATAAACTAGTGAGCCATACTATTTCTGCCACTAAAGGAGCCATGGCTCTATACTCAGCCTCTACTGAACTTCTGGATACTGTAACTTGCTTTTTAGATTTCCAAGATATAGGTGAAGAACCAAACAATACTAATAACCTGTAATTGATCTCCTATTATTAACACAAACCCCTCAATCTGCATCACAAAACACATGAAGTTGAGGAGTGCTGGAACTAGACATAAGAATACATGATCCTGATGATTGTTTAATGTATCTAACAAGTCTAAGTCCAGCTACCATATGTGAAGTTTTAGGAGCCTGCATAAACTGACTCAAACATTGTACAGCAAAAGTTATATTTGGTCTAGTATTTGTGAGATATATTAATCTTCCAATTAGTCTCCTATAAATGCCAGGATATGGCAATGGAAAATCCTGTTTGGATGATGGTGTAGATGTTGCATTACATGATATGGATTGTGAGGCAACATATTGATCAAACTCCGTAGTAGTGAATTTCTTATGCATTTCCATGGGTGAAAAAGCAATTTTAGCCCCTGCTAGTCCCATATCAGATATGAGTTCCAATGTATATTTTCTTTGATGCATAAGAATACCTTGGGAAGTTCTTGCAAACTCTATTCCAAGAAAGTATCTAAGTTCTCCCATATCTTTTATTTTGAAAACTGACTGTAGTGCTTCTTTGGTAGATTGGATAAGAACTGGATTATTACCAGTAAGTAGTAAGTCATCTAATATATCAATACCACTACTATCTTATCACCTTTTTTGTTTTGTAAATAAAAAATAATTCATGTGACTTTGATGAAAAGCAGTTGAAGTCAACTTAATGTTCCATTGTATTGATGTTTGATTTAGTCCATATAAGTTCTTTAACAATATGCAAACTTGTTTCCATCCTCCTGTAGTGTTAAAACCTTTTGGTACTATCATATACATTTTTTTCATAGAGATCTCATTGCAGGAAAGCATTATATACATCCATTTGATGAATAGTCCATTGTTTAGCAGCTGCAACAGATATAACTGATATAATTGTAGTCATTTTGACTACAGGTGAGAAGGTCTCTTGGTAATCAAGACCTTCTTTCTGATTGTATGATTTTGCACCAGCCTAACTTTGAATCTTTTCACATCTCCTGTTGTTTTATATTTGATCTTGTACACCCACCTACATCTAATAGCCTTTTTCCCTTTTGAAAGTTTCACTAACTCCCATGTTTTGTTCTCTTCCAATGCTTGGAGCTCAGCCTTTATTGCTTCAATCCATTTTTTATCTTTTGCAGTTTCTGAGTAGTTGTATGGTTTAGTATCAACAGAAACTTGTGCCACAAAACTTTGATATCTGGATGACAGTCCTGTATAATCTAGTCCAGCAGATATGAAATATAGGCAACTAGTGGAACCTTGCTTAGTAATGTAATCTTTGTGCCAAATAGGAGGTCTACTAGTCCTTGCAGACTTCCTAATATCAGGTTCATGTGTTGATGTTCTCTCCAGCAGGTCTATAGGTTGATGATCATGATCATGAAGTATTAGCATCTCCATCAGCAGAAATATAAGCATCTTGAACTTCTGGATTACTATGTGCAATCTTAATACACTGTGGGTGAATTAGATCATCAAAACAGAAGTGTTCATGTGACTTGATAGAGCCAAACATGTCATATGTATCATTCTTAAAGGAAAAAATTGTCTCCATGAATACTACATCCCTGCTCATGAAAAATATTCTATTCTCCATGTCATAAAGTTTGTATCCTTTCTATGCAAAACCATATCTTAGAAGAACAATTCTCACAACCCTATGATTGAACTTGTCATGTTTGATCAAAGTGGTTGCAAAACATAGACATTATCACTCTTAAATGAGAAAATGATGGTACCTTACTATACATCATCTCATAGGGTGACTTGTTACCTATAACAATAGAAGGTATTCTATTCATGATATATACAGCACACAGAATCCCCAAAACATGTCTGGAAAATTAGCCTGAATTTTATGGCTCTAGCTGTTTCCAATATATGTCTATGTTTTCTTTCTACTACACTATTTTTTTGTGGTGTATATGTACAAGAACTCTCATGTACTATATCATGTTATTGAAACAATTCCTTACAGCTATGATTAAAGAATTTAGTCCCATTATCATACCTTACCCTTTTGATTTTTACATCAAATTGGGTATTAACTTCAACAAAGAAATTTTTCAGCAATGTAGTCCCATCTGATTTCAGTCTCATTAAAAAAAAACAAGTTCATCTAGAATAGTCATCCATAATAGTCAAAAAATATCTCATCCCATTATATGTTTCAACTTTGTAAGGTCCCCATACATCCATATGTAGCAATTGAAATGGCCCTGTCTTTCTACTAGTACTGACAGGAAAGGATATTCTAGTTTGTCTAGCTAAGGGACACACTTCATAATTATTCAAAACAAAAGAACTATCATTCCTGAAATATGGAATTTTTCTTAGAACATTCATAGGTACATGACATAACCTTTGGTGCCAAATGACTGCATCCACATGATGAGTTGCTGCTAAATATTTAGTCACCTCTCCTCCTTTATTCTGTGTGTCTAAACATAATATTTATAGCCCTTCTTCCTCATTACCAATTGCCCTCACCTTCCCAGATGAGAGATCCTGAAACACACAGCATTTGGGAAAGAAGGTAACACTGCAATTCAGTTCCTTTGTCGGCTTTGAAACAGACATGAGATTAAACTTAAATGTTGGCACACATAAGATATTTTTAAGAACATCACCTCCTCCTAAGTGATAATCACCAACATGTGAGATTCTGGCTGAATCTCCTGTAGGTAACTGCACCTTTCCTGCATTTTCTATCAGATTTTTATTTTGTAAGTACTTCTGATTACTAATCATGTAATTAGTTGCACCTATTTCTAAAATCCATTTTAACAATTCTTATGTTTCAAGATTAAAAGTACCTGCCATATTTGCACTAGCGCTAGTCTCTCCAACTACATCCTAGTTTTTTTAGCATGCTGAGAAGTTATTGGTGTTGGATATGTGTGAATTGATTAGTTGTCATGTACATATATTGGTGATGTTGGTATGGATTATAGTTTGGCATGAATTGTGATCCCTGTGGATGATTCCTGAATTGTGATCCCTGTGGATGATGCATGAATTGTGATCCTTGTGGATGATTAAGAAACTGTGAATTTGAAACTGTTCCATGTTGATGTTGTGTATTTTGTCCAAACTGTTGATTATGTATGTGTCTTGTATCATGTTGATGATGTTCTACTTCACCTCCTTGTCTGGTATCATCAAAAGACAAATTTTCTCATGTCACCACACTTGCCTTTCTTGTTTTTTCCTTTAAAGCTTTCAGGATATCCATTGAGCATGTAGCAATCATCTTGTACATGTCCAATTTTATGACAAAAATCACATTTCATCAACTTAAAACAGTCTATTTTTAAATGACCATTGACATGACAAAAATCACAAATTGCATTAGGATTGTATGGCTTCTTTTGCTTTGGACCTCCACTTCCATTCCTAACTGTTGTGAACATGGCAGAAGACTCTACTGTATCCTATATCATCTTGCTTGTTCCTGCAACTATCCTTTAGTTTTCCTTCTAGTTGATCATTGCATATACTTGATTAAGGTTTTGCATTTGTTGCATCATTATCACCGGACTCCTTACTTGACTATAACTGTCATTGAGTCCCATAAAAAACTGCAACATTCTCTGATATTGTAAATGATGTACAAACTCATTTGACTTAGGACAACAAGCTGGTAGTGATATGATAGAATCATATTCATCTCAAAGATCCTTGAGTCTTGAGTAGTACATAAATACTTATAGTGTTCCTTGACTCAATGTGAATATCTCTTTATGCAATTGAAAGGCTCTTGAACTGTTTATTTTATCAAATCTATCCTTCAATTCTTCCCATATCATGTAGGAATCAGAATTGAACAACATGCCAGTGAGCGAATTCTTTCTCCCATTTCCCATTAACCAAGACACCACAATTGCATTACATCTATCCCAGAGTTTAGCTAAATCGCCATAAAAAGCTTATCTCTTCACTGTTCCATCGATGAAGCCTATTTTATTCTTTCCTAGTAGAGCTAATTTCGTTGCTCTACTCCACAAAGTGTAATTATCAATTCCAGTTAACATAATTCCAACAGACAATGAACCTGGTGCATCTTATGGAAAAAGGTATAAAGGATGATTGTTATCGATGCTCGTCGCCATTACCACAGCTCCATTCGTTATGTCTTCTCCATTAGTTCCCATTGTTGTTGATTTTGTAATCCTTAGACTTCAATTGTAGTTGCGATTAACAATTTTTTGTCTCGGTTGCACTTGTGATGAACTAATTTCAATTTTCTCGATGTTCAATTTCTTCGATTTAAGACACAGATTCCTCGAGTTCTTCACTGCATGTGATAGAATCTCCCTCGATCTACGCCAGTCGATTGTTCTAATACCATGTGAATTTGTTGTGTTGTTCGTAGAGTGAAGGAAAGGATCAAATGGTAGTGGCTGCCATTGAAGGAAAACAGAGAAGATTTGTTGCTCAAACTTGTGCTAAGAAAATATCTGATATTGAATTGAGTTAAGTAGGATACAATGTTGGTATATATACATACATCACAACTCATCTAAATAATCTATTAATTACACTTAACTAATTCTCAACAAACTAACTAACTCATAACAAATCTGTAACTAACTCTTCCAACTAAAATAAATCACTTAACTAATTCTCAACAAACTAACTAACTCATAACAAACCTGTAACTAACTCTTCCAACTAAAATAAATCTTTCATGTGCTACACCTCATGGTACTTTGATGCACTTGTCTATTTCTTTCACACTTACCAATTGTATGAGTAAGTAATTGAAATAACCTGTTAGAATAGTACAAGACAAAATTACTTAAGATGTTATTACGTGTGTCAATGATTCATTAAAGATCGATTGAACCGACCGAATAGAATCGTATCAAATTAAATTTTAGGATTTTTATATAAAGTCGTATATTTATGTATAAATCAATAATCATACCAAATTAATGTAGGTTTTTTATTTTATCGAAAATGCCGGAAAAAATATCTAACAAAACTGAATAAATTTTTATGTATAAGATATATTTTATATGTTAACTTTATAAATACAAATCACTAAAAACTTGGGGAAACTACAGTTAATGCCCCCAAGCAAAATAATTACACGCAATAGCCCCTCCATGACTAATTTCATTTAATACCTTTCGGCCCAAAATATTTACCCGCTATAACCCTTTGCCAACTCAAACTTTCGGCAACCCAATTGTTTAATAACGTGGGAATCAATAGTGGGCTATTTTGGTGCTCTTCAACATCTCATTAAATGCAAGGGGTCCCTCTTTCTTTTGGTTGTAAAGATTCTTTTCCTTTTCTTTTTAGAGTTCTAATTTTCTTTTCCTCAATTGTTTAAATTTTGTGAATGCCCTTGTTGATATTTGAATCATTAATTAACGTAGGATATAACTGCAATTATTAATAATTATAAGTTCGTGTAAAATGTTTTTTTAACATATCCCTCCTTATTTTTATTTAATTTTTTAAAATTTAATTTTCTTCTTTTAAATTTAAACCTTCTTGGTTAGATTTACTAGAAATTTTATTTGTTGTTTTTTGTCTTATATTAGCTCAATGATTGACTATTTTTAGACTAATAACAATATAAACAAATTAAATGATTAAACTACAATAAAAAATAATTAAGAAATATTAAAATCACTAACTTAGTTATTAAAATATAAATTAATAGAAGACATATTTTTAGATTTTTTCCGCTTTTGCAATGAAAAAAAAACTCCGGTATCATAAAGGACTAAGAAGCTTTTTTGAAGGAATGAATTAGTCCTCCATTAAAGCATTTGCGTAGATTTATATACCATAGTGGTATCATGAAGGACTCTCTTCGAATAATTGAAGCAGTCATTCATGGTATATGCAATCCTTTATGATATCATCTTAGTATATGGTATATACCATGATGGTATCATGCAAGACTGCTGACACATGTGAAGTACTTAAGAAGTCCTCTGTGATACCATCTCAGTGTATTTTCTACCATGATGGTATCAGGGAGGATTGGAGACTGTTGCATTCAAGGACTTCAACAATCCTTCATGATACCATCTGCGTAGATTTTTATACCATAATAGTATCATGAAGGTCTCTCTTTGAATAACTGAAGCAGTCATTCATGATGTTATCATGGTATATGCAGTCCTTCATGATATTATCTCAGTATATGGTATATACCATGATGGTATCATGCACGACTGCTGACACATAAGATGGTATCATGGAGGATTGGGGACTGTTGCATTCAAGGAATTCAAAAATCCTTCATGATATCATCTGAATATATGATATACCAAGTAGATATCATAAAGGATTGAGTAGTATTTTTTGAACAAATGAATCAACTTTCTATGATACCTTGTCAGTAAATGATATATACCATGTTAGTATCATAAAAGATTGAGTTATGTTTTTCTTGAAGGAATGAATAAGTCTCATATGATACTCTGTGAGTATATGATATACCAGGTTGGTATCATTGAGGAGTGAGTGTTTCCCTTGAAAGAATAAACTGTCAGTCTTGTGTGATACCATATGGGTATCATAGTAAACTACTATTAAAAAGGAAACAAGTAATAAAGAAATTTTAAAAAAATGAAAAAGAAAGAAATTAGAATTAAATATAGAATTAGATTATGGTGAAAAAGAAAATAAAAATATAGTATGAAAAAAATAAATGAACAAAAAAGGAGAAAAAATTGAGAAAAAAATAATAAAAGAAAGAAAAGAAGATAAGAAGTAGAGAAATAAAAAAGAAAAGAAGAAAAAAGAGACAATTAAATAGAAAAGAAGTAATAAAAAATTAATATATATATATATATATCAATATAGGGGGGGTGTATTTCAATAAAGTTTTTCAATATAAATAGGGGGTGAGAGTATGGTTGTAAGTCCTACTCGGTACTTCCTTCCTGCTGTTCTTCTCCTTATGTATGTCTCAATCAATAAGCTATCTCCAGTTTAATATATATATATATATATTTTTATTTTTTTTTAATCTGGACTCTGTCCAGTCACTAGTCTTTAACTACTGTTCATCGTCTCTGTCACTCGTCTTTGATTACTGTTCTGTTCTAGACTCTTCTATACTTGTTTACTTCTTCCTCTGAACTTTTTATCTCTTCTTTAAGACCTTACCCCGAGCATAACAGGCGTCTCTAGCCACACCCAATTTTCAGGCCACAACAGTCCTTCAGCGGACACAACAGGCCATTAATCAACCACCGTTGACATAGGAATTTACAGGCTAATCCATTGCGGTTATGACGGAGTCCAAAGATAACCATATACTAAGTTCAGAAGATAACCATATACTAAGCAAATAAAAGTTAAGATTACAACAGTAATTTCGAGATTCATGGCATGATTTATAACAGTAAAGAAAGATTCATGAAGAAAATAAAAACTTCATATTAACATGTTTCTTGCATTTCTGCAAGCTTAAAACACACATAATTTACATGGTGGAGATAACTACTGAATTAAAAGACTTACATAATTTGAAGTGCAGGGAGGTTTCCCTTTCGGGAGTCCCGGAAACTGAAAACTGCTACTGAAAAGCAAAAACAATCACACTATCTTACATATGGATTTATACAATGAGGGGGAGAGAGAGGGTTCCTTGCATTTTGGGGAGTGGAGTTTAATTTTGCTTGAGTGTCTCTACTTGTCTCTCGTTCTCTCGTTGTCTCGTTCCGTTTTTCGTCCTCTCAAGGGTCTGATATTTATACTGTCTTCCGGACTTCAACTCCGGACTTCAAAATGTAAAGGAATCTTTAAAGTTTTTGCCGGGTGCGCTGTGGGCCCCATCGTCGCTTTAACTTTGAAGATTTTTTCTTTTCACTTTGTCGTCTTGTGTTGTTGGCATCTGCTTTTGTAGAAAGTCTTTGAGATGATGTCATTGCTGTCTATCTTGTCTGCTACTTTCGGCTGCTTTTGTCCAGTTGTTTTCTTCTTTTTATCTAGCCTTCTGCGCCGTTCTTTTCTTTCTTGTCTTTTTCTGATTATCTTTCCACTAATCTTCAGCTATGTCCTGTTTCCTTGGCTTTTAGGTACTTAGGTTATGCAAAGCCACGGAATCGAAACTCATGCCTGAATCATCGTTGTCATTCGGATCCTGAGCATAGTTTGATTCTAGGAATTCATTATCTGAACTAGTTTCTGAGACATGGTCTATGCTATCCAGATTTTGGTTAAGTTCTGGATTCTGTTCTGGTGTCATGGATGCCACTGGTGGAGTAGCCACCGGATTTTCATGTTTGTCTTCAGTTTTGGCGTCCTTCTGTTCTTTAAAAATATTTTCAAGTGTCTCTTTAATTATTTGTTCGATACTTTTATTTTTCTTTTTTTTTTATCTTTCTAGTTCTTGTCTTGGAAGTAGTTCCTGTAAAAGTCTGGGGAAGTCTTCGTCTGTTCTTTGAAGAGGTTGCCTCTTCTTGTTCACTTTTTGGCAAAGTGACAGCCATCAACGGATTTGAGTTGTCTTTACCGGCAACCGTTTGCACCGGACTAGTTGTACCTACATTTGGTACAATAGATTTCTTAGCATTCAGAAGGGAATGAACACCTGTCTCATCCATTTTTGAAGGAGATGGAGAACTTTGTGTTTGTTGTCTGAGGGTGTTTTGTCTGAGCTTTAATTCAAGCTCTGCAACTTTTTCCAACAGATGTATATTTTGGGTCTGGAGATTTTCTTTTGTTTGGTTCAGTCTTTTGAAAGCTTCTGTCATTGTACTACAATGATCACAGAAGATTACTTTGTCTGTGTCTTTTTGTATTTTATACTGTGGAGTCTGGGTTTGGTTATATCTTAGAGCTGGTGATATGTAGTAGTTTGGCCCAAGGGTTCCTCGAGCATAGTCTAGAGCTTCAGTAAAAATATTAAAACCTTTGAATAAAGGAGTCTTAAAATCTTTTATAGAGTCTACTACTTCGAGCCAAGTCTGAAAAATACCATTTGTCTTTCCATGGACAACAACATAAAATTTGAATTTCTTGTCCAGGTTCTTTTCATTGAAATAAAAACAAGTACTATTTAGAGTAGCCACAAAGTGACTAGTGTCTTTTCTGTTGTGGGCTATCCACAAGTTATCTATCAAACATTTTTGTTGTCTATCTAGTACATAGTCTGGGAGTATTTTAAAAGTAAGATTTGATGACGGAAAAGAAACTAGGTTATTCTTACCAAAGTAAAGTCTTTCTAATGTTGGTGTCTCATGAGCAGTTATGGGCCTGAAATTCAGGTTCCCCAATACTGTTTGTCTGTAATCGTCTTGGGGTTTGGCTGGGCCTTTCCCCTTGTCTTTCGAATTAGTCTTTGACGAACTCATTCTGCTAAGAAATAGATAAGCTGATTAGTTTGTCGTAATCTTTAGTCTACTAAGCTGATCTGCTAAGACGTTATCTTTACCTTTTATATGTTCAAACACTAAATTATAAATAGATATAGTGTCTAAGAAGTTAAGCCAACGTCTTCTACTACTACTCTTATCATTTATCTTCTGGTTAAATTTAACTATGGCTTCACAATCTGTTCTAATTAGAGTTTCTGGTTTGTTTAAGATGTACAATCTAAATGCATTTAAACCGTATACTACTGCTAGTATTTCTGCGTCTATGCTACTCATATTTCCTTTCTCTTTATATTTACCGCTTTGGTAAGCGCAGATCTTTTCTGAGTTTTTGCTTCTATATTTATTTGTTCTAGCTTTTAACACTGCACCCCAGCCTTCAAAACTACCATTTGTTTCTATGATCAAGTAGTCTGTTTCTAAAGGCATACTTAAATCTGGGATGTTCTGGATCTGTTGCTTTAGTAGTTTTACTATCTTAATGTCTTCTGCATTAAAATGTTTCTGTCCTGTGGAACCTGTCTTGGAATATAAAGGTCCCGCTATCTTTCCTAGGTCTTTAATAAATGTTCTAGCGTAATTTAGGATTCCTAAAAATTTCTGTAAATCTTTAGTGTTGTCTAATTTGTCTGGCATTTCTAATGCTTTCTTAGCTATATGAGGTTGTAATCTAACCTTACCTTCTACTATAGTTACTCCTAGGAAGTTTATGTATTTTTTACATAACTCCATTTTCTTTTTACTAATTATTATTCTGTTACTTACGAATAGTCTAAAAACTGTCTGTAGGTGTCCTAAGTGTTCAGTCATATTACTACTAAATACTAGTATGTCGTCTACATATACTATTACGAATCTTTTATAATCTCCAAAAATTTCATCCATTTTCTTTTGAAAAATGGGGGGAGCATTCTTCAGGCCAAATGGCATAACCAACCATTCAAAATGTCCTTCTGGACAAGTGAATGTTGTCCATTCAATACTGGCGGGATGCATCTTCACCTGCCAATAACCTGATTTACAATCAAACTTACTAAATATAGTCTTTCCTTGTATTCTATTAATTAATTCTGACTTGTCTGGCAGCTTATATCCATTGCTTCTGGTATTATCGTTTAGTCTCTTATAATTAATTACCATTCGGGCTTTTCCTCTAACTATTTCCGAATGATTTCTGACTATGAAGGCTGCTGACCTGTGTTTTGACGTTGACCGTCTTATAATTTCTAAGCTCATTAATTCTTTGATCTGTAGCTTGAAGTCTTCTATGTCTTTGTTCGTAGCTTCTATTGAAGCCGTTCGTATAATATACTCTGGATTTATAATTTCTAATTCACATAGTATCTTATTATTATTCCAGTGTTTCAGAGGTTTTTCTCCTATGATTTCTAATTCATCTAGAATCTTTACTATATTATCTAAATCTGTTTTATCTTTAATTATACCTATCTTTTCTATCCCATTTTTAAAATTATAGAATTCTGTTTCTAAATCTATTAACGTGTAATTTTTTTCTAGTATCTCATCTTCTTCTTCTTCTAGAATTTCTTCTAATACTAGGTTTCTATTGTTGGTTTGACAACAATATTTATCTCCATTGCTGCAATCTTTACAACAACTATCTTCTTTATTTTTTAAATTTATAGGGGAGATCTGTATAATTTTAGTCTCAGTCTTTTGGGTCTGGACTGGAGTATAAGTACTGTTTTTCTGGAATATTATCCCATCTCTAGTAATGGTACAACTTCCATTGTTATCTAACAAGAAATCTAAACCTATTATAAAATCTGTATTTATATTTAGTTCTCTTACTAATATCTTACTCATTCTATAACTAGGGTTATAAAATTTTGCACAAGTGTTCATAAAACTAATTGTGGCTTCTTGCAGGTAATGTTTGTAGAAGTTATGGGTTCCATCCATCTGCATTGCTGAAGATGGCTTATCTAGTGTTTTTAATAGATGGCTAGGAACTATTTTCTTGTTTAAAATACTTCTAGTACAACCTGTATCTACTAGTGCTAGCGTAGTAATCTCGTAGTCTTTAATTTTTATCTTTGTTAATAATCTTAAAGAACTAAATTGTTTATCTTCATTACATATTAAAGTCTTTTCTTCTGAATTCATCAGTTCTGAAGCTACTTCTGTAATTAATTCTCTTTCTATTTGTTCTTCTTCAGGAATAAGATTATCTTCGATATCTTTCTGTTTTTCATTTTCTATCTGAGCTAATCTCATTTCCAAAGCGTTTACTCTAGTTTCTAGTGTTATCATTCTTACTGCTATTGTTGTATCTTCTATAATCTGTTTTAAAGGTTCTTTAGAACTTATTGTAATTCCTAATTCTTTCTGAAGGCAATTTATACAACCTTCCATGTAGCATTTTTTACACTTGGCCCTTTTACTTCTGCTAGGGAACCACTTGCAAATGCAACATGCAGTTCTATCTAGACCTTTATTTCTTTCGAATAAATGGTCGCATTCTATTACCGTGTTTACTAGGTTATTTAAATCTTCATTTATATCTAACTGTTCGATTCCTATTTCGTTAATAAATTCATCTGCTTCTGAGTCTGAAGAATCTAATTTATTAGTTTCTCCTGTGTCTATACTTACTATGGAGTATATACTTTATGTATCTGACATGTACTCATCTACGTTATTAACGTCTCCTGGAAATCTTCTATTAATTGAGAATTTCTAGTATTATTATTTATCCTTTTTGGACATGTATTAGCTAGATGTTCTATGCTACCGCAAGTAAAACATTCTAATTTGTTCTTATATGTTCTATCATTTCTATATTTTCTTATATGTTTATTCTTATCTAAATATGGTTTTCTGGCTGATGATTTTCTAAGGTAGTATCTCTTCTTCTTATACTTATCATAGTTCTGATAACCATATCTCTTGTTTTTTCTTTTATAGCTTCTTCTTTTCTGGGGGTCTTTATCATAACTCTGTGTGGTATATATTACACTTTTACAGAAGTTCAACTCGTTTTGTTTTAGTTGTTTCTGTATTTGTAAATGAGTACATTTTTCTTGTAATATTTCCATCACATGTTGTATTCTACGTCCTATGGACCATCTAGCGTTTGGGTTTTGTAATATCCCATCACGCTTGTTCCAGCGTTCTTCAATTTCTCTACCTAATGCTCCTGATAATTTATTGAAGAGCTTTTTTCCTAAGTCTTGATCAAACGAATTACCGCTGATCGTACAATAATAAAAGAAATCATTTAAAAAATTCTTTATATACACCCAATTACTAATACTTAACTGTTCTAATTTAATCAGTGCATTTCTTTGTAGTACTACTAGTCCACTATTTGGATTTTCTCCTGTAATTAAGGTGTGTATCTTATTAGTGAAATTATATGGCTTTGATCCCATGGCTACCAACTGGTGGAATTCTTCTGGGAAATCTGTTTTATAAGCTTCCCATAAAGCCTTGGTAGATTCTCCTAAGAAAGTTTCTAAGTATTTATACATTGTCTCAGGGTCTGTTTCTACGTAGTTTTGTATATAGTCTGCTACCACTATTCCCTTCCATAAATCTATTACGGAATTCCATCTTTGTGGATCGTGGGCGGCTATATTTAAAATCTTTCCTCTATTCCCTCCTTCTTGGAGAGTTATAGGTTCTTCCAACGGCATTCTTCTACCTGATGGTTTAACATTTTCTACAGGTTCTCCTGCAGTTCTAAATACTCTTCTTCTAGGTATATTACCTGTACTAGTGTCTACTGTAATACGTTCTCCTGTAGTTCTCTGGAAAGGACTGGAACTAGACGTGCTAGCTTCCATTAGTTCTTTCTGACTAACTTCGGAGTTCGTCTCAAATTCGTCTTCATTATTTAATGCGAAATCTTTCCAAATCTCCTCAAACATTGCTGTTTTTTCTTTGGATAGTTTTTCTTCTTTATATCCCGCATTATCTGTTCTTATTTCACAAGTTTTAAAATGTTCTATTGTTTCTCCTAATTCCATATTGTCTTTTTTACAACCCTTGCATCTGAATAACATCGAGGGTTTTTCTCTTTTCAGGTCTTTGGCCTTTTCTATGGCGATGTCTACTTCATACCCTTCTTCGATTATTTCTATGTTCATGAATGTATTAATTTCTGTTTCTTCTATTGTACTTTCTTCTTCACAAATCTTTTGTGGGGTGTAATTATAATCTGTAAATCTTATAAAAGTTTCTCCTTTGGGATTTGTATATTCTAAATGTGAAGTAGGTTGTAATACCTTGTTCTTTTTATCAAAGTTATTTAACTTCCATTCCAATCCGGCATATTCTTCCGGTTGTATTTTAGTAGGTTTTATTAAGTTTATACTTTTATTATTCATTAACTCTACTACATCATTTATCCTTATTTTGAACTTGGTATTACTATCATTAGTCATTTTTCCTAGAAATCCTAAACATAGTAATAAATTATTACCGTTACTCATATCTTCATAACCTTTAGTCTGTATTCCTATTTTGATATGTCTACCAAATTCTGATAAGTTCATTAAAAAGTCTGGACTTAGATAAAAGATTCCTCCATTATCTGTCATATCTATTTCTGTCATGCCTATAATGGCTTTTCTTATGTCTGTCCATCTATCATCATATATCATTAATAAAACTTTACATCCTAAGTTTTTTCTAGTCAAACCTTTAATTCCTATAACCATTAATCTCGTATGCATAAGAGTTCTGGTAGTCTTTTTTATATGTTTAAACGATTCTTCATTTATTAAACTAATGTTTCTTGCCGTATCTCCTAATACTGACAATTGTTCTTCTCTATAGTGTCTGTATAATTGAGTTATAGACGAGAAACGTCCAGCATTGTATAGAGTCTTAGGGTTTAACAAATTCAATTGATTCTGTTGAAAAATACTTATATCTCTATCTACGTTTATAACTTCGCTAAATTGTCTATTTTCTTCTTCAGGTGTCTTCCTGTTTAAAATTCTGGAAATAAAGTTATTTCCTATTCTATTTTCTGAGCAACTTATTCTTTGCTCTTCGTCTTCTCTTCCATGTCTAATTGCAAAAAGGTCCATTTCTGGGGTTTTCTTATTATTTTAACCTTTTCTTTTTGCGGAGTTAATTCTATTTTATTCAACTGATCTATCAAATTATCTATTTGTTGATTTGCTTGTTTTTCTTTATCTTTTTCTCTATTTATATTATCTCTTTCTTGTGCTAATTGAAAAATGTGTTCACTTAACTTGTCTACTCTGGTGGTAATCGTATCAATTTTTCTATGTAGATCTAATATTAAGGTTGCTAATACTATGTTTTGTTGTATTATTACTTGGTCTGCTTTTTGACTAGGTATATAGTCTTTATAATCAGCTGGTAAAGGAATAGATTTTTCTATTAGCTTTGTAACTTGTTCTTGAGCACTAGATATTCTGCTCATAAAAGAATTGCTGCTTTTAGTTCTTTAACAGATTCTTCTAATTTTAATAATCTTTCTATAAGCTCTTTTTTAATTTCTCTATTATCTTGGCTAACCTTTAACTCAATATCTATTAGATTGTCTTTTAAGACTTTTTCTAAGTCTTGTTTCGTAGATAGCTTCTTTAAGTCACAAGTATTTACTAAATTGTTTATATATTCTATATTTTGTTCTGATCTTTTAAAAATTCTTTCTTGCTTCTGAAGTATGTCTTCTAATCTTAACAAGTTATTTGTATAACTATTGTTACTTTCTTTTACTTTTTCGCTTAAGTTTATTATTATATCTACTATAGTATTTAACTGTTTTTCTTTGCTATGGAGCGTATGTTCTCCTAAGCTAAAGTTACACTTAATAATACTCTGGTCTGGTAATATTCTAAATTTTTTTTCTGGTATTATTCTTAAGTCTAAGTAGTCGAGGTGTTTTAAATGAGCTATTTTTAACCTAACGGGAAATATTCTAGTATTCTTTGTCTTACGCTAACCTGGTAGTCTATCCAATTTTCTGCGTTAATAATATCACTCTGTATTCCCTGTATATGCCAATTGATGTCTGAAAGAAAGGCTTTATTTATTGTTGCAAAGTAGATATTTTCTTCTATACTAGCGGAAAATCGATTATACTCTAGTTCTATTAGATGAGGTTTAACTTCTGTTTGGAAGTATTCTAACAGTTTTTCTTGACTTAGAGTTATATTTTTTAGTTGTACTAGTTTTCTATTTTTTAGATATTTTACTAAATTATATTCTGAGGCGGAGATTATATCTATAAGTTCTGACAGTCTAGGCTGATTATCTTTTGTTTTACTTAAATGTCTATACTCTGGATAGAGGGTGCTTAAAACCTTTTTAACTTCTAAGTATGCTTCTAAATTATCGTCTGTCATATGAGTCTTAACCAAAAGTCTTTAGACGTATATAACCTTCTAGAGTAATTTTTATTTTTTGTCCAAAAATCTTTTATACGCTCTGATATCAATATAGGGGGGGTGTATTTCAATAAAGTTTTTCAATATAGGGGTGAGAGTATGGTTGTAAGTCCTACTCGGTACTCCCTTCCTGCTGTTCTTCTCCTTATGTATGTCTCAATCAATAAGCTATCTCCAGTATATATATATATATGGTGGAAATAAATAAAGAATACTATGATTTGAAAAAAAAATAAAGAAAAAAAGAAAAGAAGTAGAGAAATAAAAAAGAAAAGAAGTAAAAAGAAACAATTACCTACAAAAACTATAGAGGTATTAAGGATAAATAGTTTATAGGTATGAAAAGAAAAGGGGGCATGCAAAGATAAATAGTTTGGTTTTAAGGGACATTAATGTAGTTTTCCCTAAAAACTTTTATCTTGGCCTTGGTCTCGGTATAGTTTCAACTGAAAAGGCTATCATTAAAACCTAAACCTTGTCTACCACTTTTAAATCAAATATAAAAGGTCCTAAACTCTACTCTGTCCGGCAATATTAGGATGCACTAGTAGATTTGTGCACCGATCCTTTCTCGAATCCCGTGTATAGCGGGAGCTTAGTGCACCGGACTGTCCTTTTATTTTATTTCGTTCACAAATATTATAATTTTTTGGTTCTTAATTTCTGCTGAACTTTTTTATTGCATTAGGTAGAGTATAAAAATAACGAAATTAACTGAATATACCAATACCGAAGAAAAAACGGAACATAACTTCAAATTTTGATTATATATAGTAAAGTAATCAAAAAATTGATATAGTATATATTTTTCTAGATAAAGGTCTGAACTGAACCATTGACATCCCTAAATGTTATATTAAATCATAAAGAAAATAACAACAATGTAAAAAAAAAAAAAATCTTCATGTTATTGTTCATATTCTGTCAGGGGAATAGCAATAATTGAGTACAAAACAAATTCAAAGCAGTAAAAGGGAGAACCCAGAAGTGTAAGAACGATAACTATTACGTTGTAGGACAAAGCATAAGAGATTCTATCAAAAGAATTATTCAAAATGGAAATTAATACTTACGGTAGGACCTTCAAAGGAGGGATTACTTTTTGAGTTTTAGTTCTTGTTTGGGAAAACATTGTAAAAACAGTGGGAATTTCTAGTCTTATTTATATACCATCCGTTCCAATTTGTGTACCACTATTTGACTTGGCACAGAGTTAAAGAAAGAAAGGAAGACTTTTGAAATGTGTGATCCAAATTAAGTCTTATATAAATATATGATTGTAAATTATTTCATAAAATTAAATTATTTCTAAATATAGAAATATCACATTTTTTTTTAAATAGATCAAAAAGAAAATGGTGCTGCATAAATTGAGACAGATGGAGTATATAGATGTAATTCTCAACTCTTCATCAAAAAGGTGAAACTCTTCGCCAAAGTAAGTCCGAAGCAGTGTTATCTTCAGAAGTTACCTGTATTTGAAGTTTGTTTTTAATTAAATAGATTTTTTAGATAAATAAAAAGGGTATTTAGGTAATTTAACTTTAAAATTTTGAACTTCATATTTTTGATATAATATAGAAGATGATATCCCACTAAAATCGGCTACTTACTGCCATTTCTACCTCTACCTCTATCTGGTACTTTCGTTCCATAATTGCAGTTGGACTAGTTGGTTCAATAACTAATGCAGCCTTATGTAGGTTATTTAATGACATGGGATGACCGTCTGATAAGAAAGACTATCAATTTGCCACAATTAAGATGCTAGCTTCCAACCAAACATCAATTATCAAATCAGAAACAATCTTTTACCTCCACAAGATAGAAGTGAGGTAGGTACACTCTCAAATTTCACTTATGAAATTATATTAAATATATTATTATTGTTGTGTCTCTAAACATTTCGTAAACCATATAAGCTCACGTTGGTGACGGAATCAGGAATTTTAATAAAAGATTTAAAAGTTGGATTTAAAAGCTAAAGTAATATCTGAATTATCATTATCACTTTAATGAAAACTTCTCTCACGTCAAAGGATTCAAAAGTTCATATATACGAAATTTTTGTTTTTGTTTACGTGACATAGTTTGATTCAGCACAGAGATTAAGAAAGAAATGAAAACTTTTGAAAATTATAGTTTTAGCCTAGTTTTAAATATGTCGTAATATTTGTATAACTATAAAAGCTTGTCATTAAAAATAAAATAAAAAATTTAAAGTTTTACTTCTAAATATAATTTAAAATAGTCGTGGTATGCTTATCTGTCATGCTTGTTAATTGGAGTGAATAACTTAAACGGTCATTCAACTATAACAAATTCACTACTAAAGTCACTTATGTTTATTTCATATCAATGTAATCACACGAGTTAGAATAGTTTTCATGCTCACCCAATTAAATAGTTTCTGATCAATTAGCTAGAGAAAGCGGTTGCTATTTTTTGGATATCAAGATTCAAAAATTCACTGGTTGAATATTAGTTAGAATGTAACAGCGTCTTTGCTTTTCAATTGTCTTTATATTTTGGGTCTGCCATCACCTAATGGACAAATATGCCGAAAGAGTTGGCAAGTGTGTCGATTCAATATATTCGATGTGCAAGGAAAAGCATTAGTAACTCGATAAAGCAGTATATCCTCTTCTAATCCTTGTTGTATATACTGTTGATTACCATGATGGCAGGAAATGGAAAATAAGTAATTGTTAAGTATTATAACAAAATGAAATTACAACAATTGAAATTTCAATAAACTGAAAACAAGAAATTGAGATTACAAGCACTTTGATTTGTTGGGTCGAGTAATGACACTCTGTCTTTAAGATAAGATTGCCCCGTATATATCATTTCTACATTCCAGACAATAGTCTCCCAAGATAAAACAGCAACTCAACAAATGAGCAAAGGAAACTCAGGTGTTACTTTGAAGAACTTAGTGTAATGAAATGATGCTGGAAAGTAGTAGGAAGAATTCTGTTTTTTCGTTTGTGTGTAGTCTCAACAATTGAGCAAAGGCTTCAATATATAGTGCATGGAGGGGACTTGTCAACTGCCCAACTAATTATTGTTAATGGCCATGTAATGGCAATTAGTGAGGAGTAATTCAGCCAAGTAAATGACTGAATTAATGTGCAACGGATTAGAGCTTTAGTGAGAGTTATTCAGCCAAGTAATGACTGAATTGATGTGTAGATTAATGGAGGTTAACGTTCCAAAATCAACAGCAAAAGCACAAGTTCTCTGTCCAATTTTATCTTACCTGAAACTTCAGGGATCAAACTGTAAATATGAAGCAATTTGGGTCCAAAAAGATATTATCAAAAGAAGCCCAAGGCCTGAGGCTCGAGACCGAACGGCGGCGGTGCACGTGTGGGCTTAGCCTCGAACCAAAGCACATCTAGGTCCTCTCTCCTTCAAACACATGGGTTACCCCTTGGGGTCCTAAACCCTTAGCCAATTTTGAGACTTATAAACTAAACAAATCTTCCTTCCCCCACCGATGAGGGAAAATTGATCTATACCACATTTTCATGCTTCAAACACCTCACTTCGTAGACCAATATCTCTTTCATTTCTCAACGAAATTTGACGATCCTTGGCCCTACGATCATCTACTCACTTAGTAGATTATGCACGTATGAAGAATCAAAGTCTCCAACATGCGAAACCCTAGTGTTTAAGTCATTAAAGATGGGTGGACGCAACTCCCACCAAAGACAAATTTCCAACATATACTACCAAATGCCAATTGATCGGCACAGGTAAATTTTGTTAATCCGATAAAATTTGTGAGTAATTTAAGTATGAAATCTTGCTAACACGATAAAACTTGTGAACAATTAAACAACACAAACAAAATTTGAGAATTCAACAAAATTTGTAAACAATTTCTATCAAAATTTTACCCGCCTATCATAACTTGTTAACATGGCAAATTTCACTAATTCGGCAAAACTTGTGAATTTGTGCGGTATAACTTGTGAACAATGCAAGCTTTTTCATTGCAACACGGTGGTGCGGGTTTGGACATGTGTGGGACGGTGCGGATTTAGATATATGAGGATTGAAGTAAATAGAAATTACTTTTTGCGGGTTCGGTGTGGGGGTGGGTGTGGGGGTGTGGGTTTAGAATTCTTACTCTAAATGGCATTACTTGCGTGCACAGCTGCAACGTCGATCTCATCCTCAAAGTTATTAATTCTATATTAAAATTTTGCACTCAAAATTATTTAATTAAAAAGGGTGATAAATATGCAGGAAGTTTGTTTTTCTACTAATATGAAAGTTTCGAAACGGATAACTCATACTAATTACTTTTATAATTTTACCAGTGCCCCTACATTATTCGTCTAGTTATTTTCTGGTATGAGCTAGCTGTTACTTCGATATAGTTTGTTTTTGTGTTTTTCCGTTCAAGCAAATCAAACATTTTATGCACAAATTAAATTCAACAGTATAGTGTCACTGGGTCATTATTTTGTATTTGATATGAAAAAAATTCATCAAAGAAGGAAACTTATTTTCTACCTCTCCGGAAATGAAATTGATTCCACGAAATATATTGAATCAAAATAAATATAAAGTTTCATAATGTTGAAACAAATACTTGCACGTAAAATTCTAATTCTTTTATGACAAGTCCTGAAAATATATATCTAAAACATAATTCTCAATTAAACTTTTGTGTCATTGGGTGCTGATCAATTGTATTTGATATATTAGCGAAAGTTTTCTGTGTAAAATACCGAGACTACATAAGGCACAATGGTGCTTGAGCACCCACAACCGCTGCATACACACAAATAAGTATTGTGGCGAATTATAATAGCTCAGTTGGTTGACTACCTGAATTTTCATTTTATTGGTGGGACTTCGATTCTGCATCTTATAATCCCCTCTCTCGTTTCCCCTTCTCCTACCCCAATATATTTTTATAAAAATAAAAAAGCATTATGCTTTAAGAGAGAAGCCAGTATCTTTCTATGACTAGAAGTATAGAACTATGATGTAAATGAAGATCAATATTATTTTTACCTAATGTTAATACTTAGCAACCAATAGTGAAAGGGTAATAATTCTATTGGCATAATCACTACCAAGGCAAAATTTGAAAGGGAAAAAAAAGAAAATGACGAAAATCAATATACTAAAAAGTAAGGCAAATCACATACAAAAAAAATAATAATATATAAATCTTTCACCCTCACAACCTCTTCGTAGAAGTCATTGTCCTTTTCCTTTGTCTCTCGGGGCGGTCTCAACAAAATTGAGGGCCTAAAGCTAAATTTAAGAGAGGCCTTAAGCAAAAGTATCAACAATGACAAATTTTCAATGAAGAAATGAAAAAAAGTAGAATAATAAAATCGGATCAAGAATTTGATAAGTTGATATACAACATACTTAGTGAAAATTCACAAAGTGGGGTATGAGGAGGATAGAGTGTACGCAGATGTTACCCCTACCTTAGGAGGTAGAGAGGTTTTTTTCGAAAGACTCTCGGCTCAAGGAGCAGTAGCTACCACAGATAAACAAGATAATCGAAGTACAAGAAATAATATATAGTAGCAGAAATCAAAGGGTAAGAAACTATAGAGCAAAATAAGTTGATATAACGATATCAAAATAGTTTTGCATTGCTTCAATATAATGATTGTTTGTTGTAATGCTTGATATTTTGAAGAAGACACCGGAAAGTAAAATTTTGATCTTTTGTAACTTGTAAATCACAGTAATTTGGCGATTGAGAAACTTTCCAATATTTAAAATAAAAAAAGTAAAAGAGAGAACGAAAAAGGTAAATATAGAAATAAGTGTGGCTCATATTAGTTGTTGCGATATAAATGAGGAAAATAATAGTTGTCCTACCTAGGTAAGGAAACAATTAATTAAAACTAATTCCATTCTTTGTTATTGCAATGATTCTCACATTAAAGTTATTGTACTTTCGCTTAAAAAATTATTTACAAATATAAGTGTACATATATTTTTTTTACTAATATATATACCATACATCTTTAAAGAAAAAATGAAGCTCCCAAAAAGTTAGGGCCCAAAGATTTCTTTACTGACCTTATAGTCAAGTCATGTTGTCTTCCTTTCCCTTCTTTCTCGCCCTTTAATTTTTACAACTTCTGCAAACTGAAGGCCCCAAGGCATATTGAACCTATCTTCCACTCTAATCAACCAAATTTCTTTATTTAAAATAAATTCTCATGCTATTTCAAGACCCCATCATTTTTGCTTATAAATTCATCTAAGAAGATAGATAAAGAATCACTTTCAAGGCAAAGAAAGTATAGCGATAGCGACATTTGTAAAATTTAAATTACTTTATCAAATTTCTTTTACTATTATCTAAGTTTGACTTAAGCTATAAAGGTAATAAACTATAGAGTTAATGGACTTTCAAATAGATAAACAACTAAGCAAAAACATGAAACTTTAATACGTCAATAAGCATGACGGCTTGGCACCTTGTTGTACAATTTGTTACATCAACAAGAATACATTTTTTTCATTCTATTGTTATCGTATTGTAATAAAAAAAAATCCATTTCTAATGATACTTCCAAATTATTGTTGCAGTTAAACAGAATAAATTAGGCAAGGTAACTGTTGAAGTGCAGCACGGCAGCATAGCATGCAGCAGCAGTCATTTTAGTTTATATTGTTGAAAGTTTGTTGGAGTAGTTAGTTAGGAGTTTGTTGAAGATGTTGCTTAGTCTTTACACTTACTTACTACTAGTATAAATAAGTGTAGTAATCCATATGGCATGAGTAAGAAATATGTGAGAAAAGCTTTCACAAAATTCCTCTCTTCTTCTTCGAATTGAACCTTCATTTCTGCACATTTGATTGCACAATTCAGTGTGCAATTGTTCACAGTTTGCACATGCAATTTGTGATTAGCTCACATCGAGGAAGATAACATGGTATCAGAACAACAGTAGGGAGAATCGAGGGATTTGCCAGCGCAACACGACTGGAAATCGAGGGATTCTCTGCAGTGGTTCTGAGCTGATTTTGTCTTCAATCAGTGAGGTATACAATTTGATTTTTTGTCTGAAATTATCTCCTAATCATCGTAGTATAGTGTAACTGTAATACATGGAAAATACATCGCCAAATGCATCGTTAATTGTTGATGAAAGTTCGAGCTCAAACTCGAACATCATCAACCACAATCATCCATTGTTTTTTAGTGCATCTGATACACCCGGAGCAGTGCAAGTGGAAATTCAACTAATAGGCATGGAGAATTATACTCTGTGGAGTCGAGCTATGAAATTGACTCTGCTAACAAAATGCAAAATTAGATTTATCGATGGAACTGTTAAAAGAGATACATATGGTGCTAATCAAGTAAAGCAATGGAATTGATGTAATGCTATGGTCATCTCATAGATTATGAGAAATGTGAATAAGAATCTACTTAGTGGAATACTCTATAGATCTACTGCACCTGCAGTATGGAAGGATTAGAAGAAACGATTTGATAAGATTTATTTGTCTAGAGTGTATCAGCTGAAAAAAGAACTACTTATGTTGTATCAAGGTGTATCGCATGTGTCTAGTTACTATTCGAGGATGCATGATCTATGAGATGAAATTGATTCAATCATTCCTCCTCTAACGTGTGATTGTGACAGTCCTAGAGAGTACACTGAGCATCTAGCAAATCAAAGGTTGTTAGAGTTTCTCATGGGACTCAATGATAACTACAATCAAGCAAGGAGTCACATTTTGTTAATGTCACCTACTCCTAGTGTAAATCAGTCTTATGCTATGATTGCTCAATATGAAAGTCAAAAGATGATTACATAAAGGTATACAAGTATGGGAGAACATGTTGAACCCACTGCTTTGTTCAGCAGGTCACCACAGTTTAAGTAGAAAAAACCATACTCTCCTAATGTATTCTGTGAATTCTGTCAAATGAAGGGACACACTAGGGATACATGCTATAAGTTGATGTATTTTGATTTCTGTAAGAAAAAGGGACATGCCAGGGATAACTGTTTTAGGCTCATAGGTTATCCTCCTGATTTCAAAGGTAAGAAGAAGGCCAATATGGTTATGACAGGTGATCATCACAGAGACCTTGATGGTTCACAGCAACATCCATATGGTGGATATGTGGGACAGACAAACCAGGGGAATGTAGGAGAATTGAGGCAGTTATCCCAAGAACAACATGATTAAATCAATTGCTTGTTGAGAACTTGTACTCCAGATAAATATGACAAAGTGCTTACAGTGTTGAATCAGCAAGCAGATGTTTGTGGATATCATGGCAATACAACAGTACATGTTGGTGCACATCATGGCAATGCAACAACACCCAGAGTTCACATGGCAGGTAAACCTGTATTTGATAAGGAAAATAGTAGTTGGTTAGTAGATTCAGGAGCCACTAATCATATGGTAAGTAACAAGAGCATGATTGAAAAAATTGATTTCATAGAAAATGCAGGACAAGTACAATTGCCTACTGGTGATACAACAGCAATTACTCAAACAGAAAGTTGCAGGTTGACAAGAGGTGATCTCACCAAACATGTGTTATGTGTGCCAAGTTTTAAGTTTAATCTACTTTTAGTTTCAAAGTTGACAAGAGAGTTAAATTACAGTGCAAGATTTTTCCCTAATTGTTTTGTCCTACAAGATCTCTTCACTGGGAAGGTGAAGGAGATTGGTAGGGAAGTAGATGGATTATACATGTTGGAGTCACGGAATGGAGGCCCTAAATTGACAGAAGTACAAGCACATATGTCAACTACAGTTATAACAGCTGAGATGGCAGGGCTCTGGCATATAAGGATGGGACATGTACCAATGAATGTGCTTAGGAAGATTGATAGCATTAGTGACAAATCTAGTTTTACAATAAACCATTGTGATATTTGGCATTTGGCTAGGCAAACAAGGAAACCTTTTCCTGTTAGTAGTAGTAAGTCAAACTTTGGTTTTCAGTTGTTGCATCTTGATGTATGGGGACCTTATAAGATTCCCACTTATTCTGGGATGAGGTATTTTCTTACAGTAGTTGATGATTACACCAGATGGACTTGGGTGTTTCTATTACATGCTAAGTCTGATGTTGCCATTGTTCTTAGGAATTTCATTGCATTAATCAGAACACAATTTAATATGATAGTTAAGAATGTTATAACAGATAATGATACAGAATTCATTAACAGTTTTTGTGCTGAGTTGTTTAATCAATATGGAATTGTACATCAAAGCTCTTGTCCATACACTCCACAACAAAATGGAGTGGTGCAAAGGAGACATAGACATATTTTGGAAGTTGTCAGAGCCATCAAGTTTCAAAGCCATTTACCAGTAAGGTTTTGGGGAGACTGTGTGGAAGCAACAGTCTATGTGATTAACAGGATTCCATCTGTGGTGATAGAAAATGTGTCACCTTATGAGAAACTGTTTAAAAGGACACCTTCATTTTCTCATATGAAAGTGATAAAGTGTTTATGTTATGCTACTAATCTGGTCAAAAGGGACAAGTTTGATGTTAGAGCCACTAAGTCAGTGCTACTTGGATATGCAACTAGACAAAAGGGGTATAAATTACTTGATTTAGATAACATAGTTGTTTTTGTCAGTAGGGATGTTACTTTCTATGAGGATATCTTTCCTTTTGGACAGATCAGACAGTATGATGGTGACACACATGTTGCAGATTCAGATACTGATTATTTTCCTACTCATGATGTACATACTGATATGTCCCTACAAGAACAGGTTATGGTTGAGAATGTTGTTGAGCAATGAGGAATTGGATTGTTAATTGGTGATCAGTTATCAGTTGAAGTAGTACCAGGTTCAAACATTGATGAAGTTGAAGGGTCTGATGTCATTAATAAATCACAAACTGATGATGAGCCTCTTGTACAAAATTAATCTGAGATTATGTCATCCCCATGGAATGATGGTCTTTTGAATGGCTTGGAAGCTAGGAGGTTTACCAGGGACAGAAGACCACATATTTGGATGAAAGACTTCATTCAACCTAGTGTAAATACAAAGAATGGGAAGACGTGTCCATATCATTTGTCTGATGTAGTTAGTTATGTTGGATTATATGTATCTTATCACAGTTTCATTGTTAAGATGTTAGAAGAGCATGAACCAAAGTCATACTATGAGGCAGCTAAAGATGAGAGGTGGATAGAAGCCATGAAAGCTGAAATTCAGGCTTTAGAAGAAAATAAGACTTTGGAGGTAGTTGATCTACCAAGTAACAAAAGAGCAATAGACTGCAAGTGGGTATACAAAATTAAGTATAAAGCATCAAGTGAAGTGAAATTATTCAAAGCAAGGCTAGTGGTAAAAGGATATAACCAAAGGGAAGGTATTGGCTATCAGGATACTTTCTCACCATTGGTGAAAATGGTGGCAGTCAGATTAGTTATTTCTGTAGATGCTGCAAAAAGATGGGTTATGTATCATATGGATGTGTTTAATGCATTTTTACAAGGGGATCTTAATGAAGAAGTATACATGAGTTTGCCTCAAGGCTTTGCACATGAGCAATGGAAGGAATGTAGGTTACTTAAGTCACTATATGGACTCAAGCAGGCTTCTAGACAGTGGAATATTAAGTTGACCACTACTTTGTTATCTTCTGGTTTTACTCAGAGTCATTTGGACTATTCTCTTCTCACAAGGAAGGACAAAGACATGATTGTGATAGTGCTGATTTATGTGGATGATTTACTTATTACTGGGAATGATGCCAAGTTGATTGTTGAGACTAAAGCTGCACTGCAGCAGCATTTCAAAATCAAGGATTTGAGGGACATAAGATATTTCTTGGGTTTTGAATTTGCCAGAAATAGAAGTGGTATTGTGATACATCAGAGGAAGTATGCCCTTGAATTGATAGCTGACATGGGCCTCACAGGAGCAAAACCTGTTGGATCACCAATGGAGTTGAATGTCAAATTGACTCTTATTGTGTTTGATCAGCATGTGAATGATGTAGCAGCTGCTGGAGGCATTGAAAGTGTGATCAATGATCCACTGTTAGAAGATCCCACTAGTTATCATATGCTAATTGGAAGACTTCTATAACTGACCAACACAAGGCCAGATATTGCTTTTGCAGTTCAGTGTTTGAGCTTGTTCATGCAAGCACCAAAGGTATCACATTTGATGGCAGCTGAAAGAATAATCAGATATGTCAAATAGGCACCAAGTTTGGGCATTTTATGCCTGCATGGGGCACTAACATGTTGACTGCATATTGTGATGCTGATTGAGCATCTTGTCCAAATACTAGAAGGTTAGTTACAGGATATGTTGTGTTATTTTTGTTCTTCTCTTATCTCCTGGAAGTACAAGAAACAACTCGCCATATCCAAAAGTTCAGCTGGAGATTAATACAGAAGCTTGGCTTCAGTGGTAGCAGAGGTAGTGTGGATTTCTGGTTTGTTTGCAGAACTTAATATATGTTTACAACTTCCTATTTCAGTATACAATGATATCAAGTCTACTATACATATTGCTGCTAACCCAGTGTTTCATGAGCGTACAAACATATAGATATTGATTGTCATTTCATCCGGGAGAAGGTTCAACAAGGTTTGGCGTCTGCCTTGTATGTAGTCACTGCAGAACAGCCTGTTGCTGACCAAGAGCTTGACACAAGGCCATTATGTTCATTTATTATCCAAGCTAGGTCTGAAGAATCTATTCTCAGTACACCTAGCTTGCATGGGGTGTTGAAGTGCATCACATCAGCATAGCATACAACAACAACACTCCCATTTTAGTTCATATTGTTGCAAGTTTGTTGGAGTAGTTAGTTAGGAGTTTGTATGTTGCTTAGTCTTTACACTTACTTACTACTAGTATAAATAAGTGTAGTAATCAACATTGCATGGGTAAGAAATACATGAGAAAAGCTTCCACAAAATTCCTCTCTTCTTCTTCGAACTGAACCTTCATCTCTACACATTTGATTGCATAATTCACTGTGCAATTTTTCACAGTTTGCACGTGCAATTGTTCACAGTTTGCACATGCAATTTGTGATTAGCTCAAATCGCGGAAGATAATAGTAACACGCACACTTTTCTGAAGGTGTGTGTAAATAACAAATTTCGAGTCGAGAAAAATAATAATTCAAGATAGGAAAATTGAGTAAAAAATGTAGTATTTGATTTCAAGTATGATGAGTGTTACAATCTCTATATAATTCTCTGATTCTCCAACAATAATATAAAATATGTTAAACTTGAATTTGATTTGGATTTAAGGGCCTGAGTAGCTTGATCTTGAATCTTTGTATTTGAGCTTGAACTTGAATTTGATTTGGATTTAAGGGCCTGAGTAGCTTGATCTTGAATCTTCGTATTTGAGCTTGAACTTGAATTATTTTCCACGAATAAGTAATTTGATCTTGAACGCCTTGATATTTTGTTGTCGTTCTTAATCTTGAACTTGAACTTGATTTGCTTGAACTTGATTAGGCTTGAAGTACTATAAGAAAATATAATATCATTATTTCATTGGGAGGATTTACGTTTCCATGCACAATGTTAATATGAAAATTTTGTTGAAGATAAAGTAGTACGGGAATAGTAAATAACTATTACAAGTGCTTTGAAAGGATAAACAACAAAGATTACAACAAGAAGTTGTCAATCTTTTAATCTTGAACTAGAACTTCAAATCTGGATCTTGTATTCAGAAATACAAGAACATGAACTGCTACACTTGTGGCTTGTAGAACCGCTGAGAATCCGAACGGTTAGAGTCCTTTGAGTTTCAAGTTCACACCTAAAATACTTAGCAACCAATTAGATAATCACAACACCACCGGTTGAGTCGAGAGATGACTCTCTGTCTTTAAGACAAGATTGCCCCCATATATAAGCTTTACGGAAGTGTGGGCAATAGTCTCATAAGATAAAACAGCAAACTATCAAATGTGCAAAGCCTACACAAATGACCCCAGTGAAGAACACGAATAAAGAAGATTGCTAAGAGAAGGATTGCTATCAGGAAAATCTGATCTCTTTGTGGTGGTGTTAACTTGTGTGTAAGTCTATAAAATTGAGCCAAAGGCCTCAATTTATAGGTGTGCAATATGGCTCTCCATATGCCCATGTAATGGCCCTTCAATGCCAAGTAATGGTCATTGAATCCCCATGATGACCAGCCAAGTAATGGCACAAGATGGTCATTTAAATGTCATATAATGGCCCTTTAATTCACCAATTAATGCAGCCGAATAATGGCTGATTTATGGAGGAAAAGCTGTCATTTTAATGCTCCAAAACTTTCCATAATCAGTCAAATTTTTGGAATTCCGTCTGGGTGGTTCCGGTGCCGCGGCCCTTTCCGGTGCCGCACCATCTTACACTTTGCACAATACTTCCTTCATTTACCGACGTAGAACACTTGTTATTTAGTCAATAACCGTCCATTATTCTATGTCTCAAACATTTACTTACGTACCAATATCTCTTTCACTAACAAAATTTACGATAGTTGGCACTATGAGTGCACGTGTGTGGAAATGACGTTTCCGACGTGCGGGGCCCCAATTGTTCGAGTAATAAATAATGGGATAAACTTAATTCCACATTAGTAAATTTCCAACAATCCCCTCTTGAAAGAGATTTTGGCGCACACACAAGGTGCCTACTTTCAGCAATCTTTCAGCGAAAAGATATTGCATCAGGAGAGGTAGCTTCTGCTTTGAACCTTTCCTAGTTTAATACCATCAGACTTACTTACTGCGCGGTGAATGTGATGTCTTGAACCGTCAATGTTTAATGTTAGCAAAGACAACGGTACCAACACAATACCTCTCATTTATTCGTTTGTTCTTATTATTCTGTCTGTTGTGGTTGCGGACACACTTAGATTCTTAAGTGCATTCATTTGAGGTGGCATGTCCTCGCCCTTAAATAGGTAATATCCTATAAGATATCCTGCTATACCCCGCTTTACAAGCATTAGGAATCATTAGAAGTTTTCCAAACCTTAACCTCAACTATTGAGGATCATCAAAGGCTTTGAAACTTAACATTTACCCACCATGCAGGTAGCACTTAACGTCTATCGCGGGAACGACTTTGGATTTACGTTTCTTTACAGAAATCATAATCCAAAGTGCTCTTGCTTCCACCGAAGCGCTCAACTGAACCTTTTACAGCTTAGTTTTCCCATTGAACCAAATTCTTGGGATCTCCAGTCAATATGGTTGGGTTACCACCACAAAGGTTCGTATTGTTTGAGTTTTAAGCTTATTCCCCTAGACAGGCAGAACTCTTGATCTTCGGGCAGTCCCTTAGTTAAAGGGTCCGCTATATCCTTTGATTAGTAATCAAGAAAGTGACACCCGTAATGATCAACTTCCTAACGGTCTTATGTCTCTGACTAATATGTCCAGATGTCGTCATCCATGCCCTCCCTGAAGCCGACTATCTAGTCACAATGTATAAGTGACGAAGGCACGAGTTTCTCCTAATAAGGGACATCCTCTAAAAGGTCATGAAGTTACTCAACTTCTTTTCATATTTTGTCCAAAGCGATAAACTCTGATTTCATCATGAATCGGCCGATGCAAGTTTGCTTAGAGGATTTTCAAAGACACATCATACATATCCACTTGTGGCTTTAGTGTTCTTCAAATTCGATGTCCAGTTTACATCACTTATTCCTCCCAGAACCGCTGGACATCCAGAATATCATAATCCGTAGATAAGCAAATATTTCAGATATCGTCATATCTGATTTAACGCCTTCTATCGATCATTTCCAGAATTATGAGTGAACCTTAGTTCAACTGATCTACTTTGTAAGCCGATACCAGGTCGGTTGTAGTGTGTAAAATACATTAAACTACATGTGACCGGCGCATATCACTCTTGGTATACGGGTGCACCATGATTCCAATCAATTCTATGATTCGTATCCATTGGTGACTTCAACGAGACTGTCAAATACCTCATAAATAAGTTTGGAATTAGACCAATCCGTTAGATGTCTTAGAAATCCCAATTCCTAATATGACATCTGTGATGCCCATATCATTCATATTGAAACTTTATTTCAATATGACTTCCACTTTCAGACTGTTGGTTTTCCAACTGTTGGCTTTCTAACTTCATAGTCAATATTTCTGTTGTCAGATTCATTGTTTATGTTTCATCTGAACCTTCCAGGACCAAATTGTAAATATTTCAAGGACCAAAAATAAAGTTCAGGAAGAAGCCCAACAGTCCAACAAACCAACTCTGATCATTCCCTTCCAACTCTTCGGTTAGGAAGGATGTCTCAACATCCATGTCACGCAAGACTGCAATGGCCCTGGATGTTAAGCTATTCACAGGGGAGCACATGTCCAAGTAGCCGAGGCCTTATACTCGTCAGTAGATCCATCTACTTTATACTCAATGTGAGTATCCACTTTTACAACTCAAAGGTTCTTTTCCCGGAGGAAGGTCAATTTACACAAGTATGGTTCTATCTGATGGAATCTATTAGAAGGCCTGGAATAAGTATTTATCCCCTCTTTGCTCCGTATTGGTTCAGCATCTAGAATCCCTGAGTTTTGTAGATCTAAAATATTGATAGTCAGCAACTTCCGAGTCTTGTAGATCTGGAACGTCTAGTTTCAGACAATCAGGCACTCGCGGGTTCTTGTTAACCTCGAGCAATTACTTTTTTTTCCTTCTCAAGGAAAGTTATCTTCAAAGAATTCAGCATTCTTTGACACCAAGAGGCGATAAGCACTACTGTTATTTGCAGATCCAGTGGATATGCTATCTGCAGTCTTAGGTCCAACTTGACCGGTTTTAGTATTCCAACCTCTACCAAGCCACCCCACATCACAACATTAGTAGGTAGGACCTTTCCATGTTTCACATGAAGGGTTATCATTATCCTTATGCGGAGTTTTATTGAGAATTGCCTTAGCGGTAAGGATCGCCTTGCCCCACATATTTTGGGCGTACGACTTTGCGCTTTGCTAACACCGTTAGACTGAGGTGAGTAAAGAGTAGTCATTTGATAAACGATGTTTCATATTCTCCCCCTCTATCACTACAAATTCCTCAATCCGTAGGCTTAGTTGATTTTCAACTTCTGCTTTGTAGCTCTTATCCGCTTCAACAGCTTCATCTTTGCTTTTCAACTAACAAAGGATGCAATATGTTGTACTATCGTCAATGAAGGTCACAAAGTACTCATCTCCCCCCTCTATTTTGTAGAAACTTCAATTCACCCATGTAAGTGTGACTAAGTTCTAAAAGAGCAGTGCTTCTTTCGCTATTCCTTTGACGAAATGGAAAGGTGATTTTGCCTCTTCGCCCACCTCACATTCATTCAGAGGGTTTATGTCGATAGAAGAAAACATTCTCAACTTAGTTAGCTTTTGAATGACTTTCTATTTAACGTGTCTTATAATCTATGATGGCATAGATGCACGGATTACAAATATATCATTCATTTGGCTACAGACATACTGTACCATTCTTAGTTATTACAGACCTGTTGGACTAGTCTCAAGCCAGCTTGACCAACATCGTCCCTGAAAACAAGTTTGGGACATGTATCACCTCTTTTTAAAGTGATCATATTCCCTGAAGTCCTTTTGAGGACAACTTCTCCAACCCCTTCTACTTTAGAGGTGGCGTTGCTTCACATGAACAACCTCTTGCCCGTGGTTAGGGCGTAACCGGATCATATGTGATCTGGATACTTTGTCCCACTCCAGTTGCTTTGGCATACTAAGTGTCCAATTTCTTTTCTGCCTTTCTTTTGGCCTTTAGATCATTTAAGACCTGGAAACTCTGGCCCACTCCAATCGCCCGTAGGCTTGGTACGACTGGGTGTCCATTACCTATTCTATCAAATGAAGGATCTTCTGTCAGATAGTGTGACAGGTTCAACGTCTTAAGATAAGTCATTATATTTTAGTCTTCTTCCCTTGAGATTGGTGCCCAGACAATTGATGGCGCTTGCTTAAGAGTGGTAACAGTTTTCACACAGTCAGTGGATCTCTCTCATTCGTATGTGCGAACATACTTTACATACTTTTAATAATTATACCCAAAAGAACGGATCTTTTAAGTCGTTGTTTACAATAGTCCAATCTTTAAACGGGAGGGAATGTAAGATTAAACTTCTGATTTTAAAGCGTAAGGAATATAATTTTTTTTTCGGGAAAACATTTTCATGTTACTCCTTACTTTAAGCCCTTTTTAATCAGACATCATTTAATATTATTTTTGACATGGAAGAAAAATTACTTATCCCAATTTCGGATTCTGGCCCACTTCAGTCACTTCGTTGGACTGAGTGTCCATTTCCTCCTTACCATAATTCGGATCCTTCGTTTGGGACAGACGTAGGCCCTCTACTACATGATAGAACATCATCTTCAGCCTTCTCTCTTGTCCCAGTTGACATCCTCAGCCACTCGTGGGCGCTTGTTTCCACCACTCTTGGGAGTGGTGACAGCAACTCGTCCTTGATCTTTATCCATACTAGCATGACTATCAGCAGTATCTTGAAGCTCAGCATCAGAGACAGAGATCCCACCTTTGACGGAAACATACTTATAACTAAAGAGATAGCCAAAACTAGGACCAGATTTGAAAGCACGGTTGTTGACAGAGACAGTGTTTGAACTGTTAACAGAAATGTCAACAGAACTGTTTTCACGAAGAAAACCACAGCCAGATTTAGGACCATATCTGCTGGCAAACATCTTTCGAACACTAATAAAATATTGTCTTAAAATTGTTGGAGATAAAGTAGTACAGGAATAGTAAATAACTATTACAAGTGCTTCGAAATGATAAACAACAAAGATTACAACAAAAAGTTATCAATCTTTTAATCTTGAACTAGAACTTCAAATCTGGATCTTGTATTCAGAAATACAAGAACATGAACTGATACACGTGTGGCTTGTAGAACCGCTGAGAATCCGAACGGTTAGAGTCCTTTGAGTTTCAAGTTCACACCTAAAACACTTAGCAACCAATTAGATAATCACAACATCACTGGTTGAGTCGAGAGATGACTCTCTGTCTTTAAGACAAGATTGCCCCCGTATAAAGGCTTTACGGAAGTGTGGGCAATAGTCTCCCAAGATAAAACAACAAACTATCAAATGTGCAAAGCCTACACAAATGACCCCAGCGAAGAACATGAATAAAGAAGATTGCTAAGAGAAGGATTGCTATCAGGAAAATCTGATCTCTTTGTAGTGTTGTTAACTTGTGTGTAAGTCTATAGAATTGAGCCAAAGGCCTCAATTTATAGGTGTGCAAGATGGCTCTTCATATGCCCATGCAATGGGCCTTCAATGCCAAGTAATGGCCATTGAATCCCCATGATGACCAGCCAAGTAATGGCACAAGTAATGGCCATTTAAATGTCATGTAATGGCCCTTTAATTCACCAATTAATACAGACAAATAATGGTTGATTTATGGAGGAAAAGCTGTCATTTTAATGCTCCAAAACTTTCCATAATCAGCCAAATTTTTGGAATTCCGTCCGGGTGGTGCCGCGGCCCTTTCCGGTGCCGCACCATCTTACACTTTGCACAATACTTCCTTCGTTTACCGACGTGGAACACTTGTTATTTAGCCAATAACCGTTCATTATTCTATGTCTCAAACATTTACTTACGTACCAATATCTTTTTAACTAACGAAATTTACGATATTTGGCACTACGAGTGCACGTATGTAGAAACGACGTTTCCGACGTGCGGGACCTCAATTATTCAAGTCATAAATAATAAAATAAACTTAATTCTATATTAGTAAATTTCCAACAAATTTCTGCTTTGAATAATTTCTCTGTGAACATATGTAGAAAACCACACGTGAGCCAAAATATATATAGGGAAATACTTACTGCACTATATTTTTGGGAGAATGGAGTCATGTGGGCCCCATAGGTCTTTGATACTTTTTGACTCCAAAGAGGCCGCCTCTATTTTGTGTGTTGCACGTAAGAGCCATTATCCCTTTTCGAAATAGAATACCTAATTTTTTCCGGACAATACTTACCACAGTTTATATATAATTAGGAGTCTATCACCTCTGTCACACCAACCTATGAATAGGGTGACCTCCCTTCAATTCATGGTACAAGTTTTCTCTCTTTTCTTTAGCAAAGTAAGAGAATTTTCATAAGGTAATTTTCTCTTTCATAATTATTTATAGCCACTTAAAGGTTCTTTTTCTTTTAAAAGGACGTGTTTTCTTTTTCATGTCAATTTTTTTTTTCAAATAGGACGAAATATGATAACTTATTTTGTTTAGTACTATTCGTCCTTTTCTTTGGAAAAAAATGACTTTTGCATTCACTTTTGACATGATAATGTCACGTGAAAGGACTCTTTTGCTTCATTTTTTTTTTTTTTTATAATCCAGGGTTTCTGCGCCATACCGACTACTTCACTCCAGATACCTTAGACGTCCTGGAGGTAATAGACCAGCCTTCAACACTATTACCAGGTAAATCGCGGGATGTCTTTCCGGTGGCCTTTTGGGAGCGTCATAACCCATCAATGAGACAAGGTCAAATTCCCCAACATGCAGAGTTTCTTCGTGCTTGCAGGGAATCGAACTCACGTTGTCCCATGCCAGAGCGCCTTATAGCGTCCAGGCTTTGCCACTGGACTATGCCCGGAGGACGACTCTTTTGCTTCATTAGATAGAGGAGAAATCGTTTTCCTTTGTCTTACACTTTATTATAAATTAAATAAATAAAGGATAAAAGAGATGGTCCACGTAGCTGTACTCTTTTGTTACGACTTGTTTTGACTTTGTGATTGAATCATGTATATATATTTTTTTTGTTTCCTCTGTTGTAATTTCTTTTAGCCACATATTGTAAATACCATACAAATTTTATTCTCTGTAGAAAATAACAGGCGAGACGAAGAGGGAGTACTTGGACATTGTTTATTTTCTCCCTTGGCAATTAACTGGCAGGTAACTTGTTTCTTTTTAGTTGCCTTTGAATTTTTTTTGTTGCTGCTTTTATTTTCCTCAAGAGTTCAAAAAGCAAGCAGCCTGGTATTTAATTCACTTGGCAAAGACGCTACACTTTCGCGAGCCGAAGATTTTGGTTATGTCCTTCGAAGAAATCAGGCTTAAGGCATAGTACAGGGTGAATTTCATCCGCGTTATAGGATTTTGATTATGTCCTTTGAAGAAACCAGGCTTAAGGCGTAGTATAGGGTGAATTCATCCGCGCTTTAAGATTTTAGTTGTGATTCTTGAAGAAATCGGGCATACGGCGTAGTACAGGATGAATTTCGTCCACGCTTTAAGATTCTGGTTATGATTCTTTAAGAAATCGGGCTTAAGGCGTAGTATAGAATGAATTTCGTCCACGCTTTAATATTTTAGTTATGATTTTATCTATCATGATCTTTATATCCACTCTTGTGTCTTTGAGTTGGAAGGTGATGACTTCTTTTGTCCTTGCAGCTTAACAAGATGATGAATTTTAGAGACTACACTTCTCCCTCATTCAAACTTAAGTATCTTATTATTGAGAGTGATGAAGGTGGTATAGCAGTACAAACAAAATTGTTGGTTCATTCTCCTTTAGCTGGATGGTATTCAGCTTCATGGCCACCTCTTCGAAACTCACTTCATATGGCAAACTGGACTTCAGAATGCAAACGTACTTCAGCTCAATCTTCTCAAATGTGGTCTCTCCAGGCGCCCAACCACTGCTCTACAAATATTGCAAGCTCCCTTCCGAGCTTGGGTCGTCGCATAGTTCGCGGAGAAACACGTTGGGGAGAGACAATAGTGTTTAAGGGTGAATATTATCACATTCCATGGTATTTGGAGTTGACCAAGAATACACTCGGTAGAAGTCAAGAAGTCTTAATTGCAACAGATAATTATGATGCCATTTATGCCTGGCTTTTTACGTATGATTGGAATTCAAATATATTACAGGCATTTTGTGAAGCGTGGTGCCCCAAGATGAATACATGTCTTATATCCATCGGGGAACTGTCTAATTCTTTATGGGACTTATATACCCTTGGGGGTTTGCCAATTAGAGGTTCTTTCTATGATGAGGTTATCCCTGAAACTAATGAACTCACAGGTCTTGACATGAAATATCAGAGATATATTCCCCGAGTTTGTGAGTACCTATTTGTAGCTTTTCATTATCTACAAGAGGGAAGGAGTGGTAACCCAAGAGTCTCTTTGAGCAAGTGCGTAAATTTTTGGTACAAGGGAGCTCTAAGGTATGGACATGCTTCACCATGCAAAGAGATGAAATCTTCATGCTTTAAATCAACACACAATCCCACATGAGTTATACCTGACGTGTCACAATGGTCAAAAGAAGAAGAAGTCGTATTTTATAAACTTGGGGTGAGGCCTGGAAAGGGAGATGATACGTATCTCGCGGCATTTTTATCATGTTGGATGTGTGCTTTCGTGTTTCCTTTCGAAAAAGGTGACTTTATTCGACCCGGGACTTTTAAGATTGCTACTGCAATAGCAACCAAAAGGAAAATTAGCCTTGCGGCCCCAATTTTAGCGAATATTTACAATAACCTTAATAAGATTTCATGTTTGTCGCACCTTGACCTTGTTAAAGTTCATTTTTTCCATCCATTATGTTTACGATTGGCTTGCTCATTATTCCAAAACTCATTTTGCGCTTGCAAATAGAACATATAATCCACTGATGGTGGCACATTCAAGAGAGGGTGGCGCGCGGTATTTCGACAAAAATGATGCAAGGAAGCGCATCCATCAAGGAGATAGTGTATCTTGGACTTCAACTACGTTAAATAATTCTAAGCCTTACAGCTATGTTGATGATAACGACGTACGAGATTTGGAGTTAAATTATTTTATGAGCATCCATTTTGGCTATCTCTTTTTAAGAAATGGCAACTCAGTCATTATTGAGCCATATAGCCCACATCAGTTTAGCCGTCAATTTGGATTTTATCAAAATATCTCAGGCGCTTTGGCAAATGATTATCGCAGTGCCTTATTAGTTGAAGGAATCAAATTTTGGTGGATTTGTGTGTTATTCAAGTCCATGTCCCATGCAATTTTCCCCTATTACTCCTAATGTGAAGAGACTTTTTATCAATGACTACAAGACCTAGTGGTCAAAACGCATGAAAATTTTCTTGATGGATATTTCCAATCTCTTGTGGATGCAGATGGGCCAATTTCTAATGCGCCTTTAGAGGATACACATCAAAGATGTCCATTGCAACTCCAAAGGATGAAAATTCCTCGACTTCAGAAGCCATATTATCCTATCAATGCAAAGAAAAATGACCACAATTCCTTATAGAAGCTCCAATTGAATAGGTGTATGATCAAGGCCACTAAGGTGGGAAGAGCTCATTTTCGTTAAATGTAGTAGCTCACAATTCTAATAAGCGACTATCTCCAGATGAAAGCAATAGCAGTCATGGAGATCGTAATTTTAAGAGAGTGAGAGCATGTCCAATCAGATTGGAAGATACTAATTCACATGTGGTTGAAATTTCTGACAGCGTTGGTAATCCTTCGAGGACTTTTACAACTCTTATTAAAGGGGTATAATTAAATCCTTTAGTTCTCCAAACATGTCATAATGACCTTTACTAACTATTTGTCATATTTATGCAACCTAATGGTGTTGGACCATTACAATGAGGAAGGTTAGAGGAGAGTGGTGAGTCCGTTTCCAGTCTAAATCCGATAAAATCATCTTCCACAACTAAGGCGGAAAAAGAGACAACTTTTGTTTCTTGTGATGGAGTGAAAGAAAAGTTGAGTTCTGATTTTCACACACGTCCAACAGCTGCAGTTTCCGTGTTTTATGGAAAGAAGGTTGTCTTAAACTACTGAAAGGTGTTTATTTCTAATCTTTGGACTGTGATTCAGGGTAAGCTTTCCGGAATTGATTTAGATTGTGCTTCCTCTCTTGAAGAAGAAGTCCAAGTGATTCTATAGGATATGGATTGCAATGATATAAATCTTTCCCCTTTGATGAAGTTATTGAAGTCTTTTTTTGAGCTTGTCGCTTTGTACGACAAGGCGCGATCAACTCTTCATGATAATGATGTGGAAGCTGTAAGAAAAGAGCTATGTATAGCAGCTGGATAGTGTCTCTCAAATTCCATGTTTGAAGAGCACGAGAAGATTGAAAGAGTTTCATCTATCTGTCAATCTCTAGATGATGTGAAAAGAAGATAGAAAAGTTGCGCACCCAGAAAAAAAATTTAGAAGTCCTCTTAGAAGTTACTGAGGAAGAAGTGGAAGAAGCCAGATTAGGAGCCTTGACGTCTGCAAAGGATTTTGACGCATGCAATGATGCAGACTTGTTGAATGCTGACGACTTGATTGATTTAGAACAGAAGAAGGAACACCTGGAAGCTATGCGTCAAGACTTAATCAATTACAAATTGTGTTTAGATTAGTCAATAGAAAGAATTTAAGTTGCTCTAATTATCCTTTTTCTTTCTTGCATTTGACTGACCCATAGATGTTTTTTTCAGAAATAAAGAGTTCAACTATTTTGCTTTAGATTGCACATTCTCCTTGATGTATTTTGTTTCTATGTTTTGCTTCATCAAGAATGACATGTCTATTTTGATGCACTAATACCATTGTGTTAGACTCCAAATTTCTCTTAAACGTTCTTCATCGGCTTTGCATCTTTGTGCCAAAAAATAAACTTACTTGATGTAGGAATATTGAAATCGCGCGCCGTTTAATTCGCAGGAAACTAAATTTCTAAATCTAGGACATATCCAAAACTCAGAGTTGTATACATTCAAAATTGTCCCAGATAAATTCTGGAATTACACCTTAGATATCGGCATGCTTGCAGATTCAGATTCAGATTCAGATTCAGATTCATGCACTGTTATCGAAAAATTCATGTCTTGATTTAGAAGCTTCATAATTGCGAACAGTCTGACACAATAAACATATTATAAGCATGCCAAGTATAGAGGCTCAATAAGTTGGATGGATACTCATGATTATTTATCGGTATCATGTGTAATGAAGCAATTCTTCCAACTTGATAGGGACATTCAGAACGACTTAACAACATCTCTTTCTTCTAATTAACGTCATGGCTTGGGATAACAAATAACAATTGCTTCTTTATATATTTCACTTGTGATCGGCATATTAAACTCTCTCAACATTGAGACATTTTATTCGATAGTTCGATCAACTCAATTCAATCACCACATAATAACATGTATTTTTTGTACTCATGTGACTGAACTTAGAATAAAACTCTAAGTTGCCTACGTACCTCAGTGAAGAGGATCAAGTCATATCGTAGCTCAGGAAAATGAGTTGTTTTGTGTCCTAACTTTTTCCTAGGATGCCTCTTGCGAGATTTTCAACCTAGCGAATATTTTTTTTGAATCTTAAGTTTTGCATAGGCCGCTCTTGCGAAATTTTCAACCTAGCAAATTTTTTTTGGGTCGTACACAGTTTATACTCTTGCGGGCCAAGAGTGTACATGCAGTTTATGCTCGTGTCTTAAGGAGCGTTGTGTTTTTTTCTTCAAGGATAGTACCTCTTCATGAATTTTTCATTGATGGGGCCAATCCGCAAATATTCTGAGTCAACAAGCTTGTAAGCGCCACTTGAGTATACTTCTTGCACAATATATGGCCCATCCCAACAAGCTTGTAAAAGTAATAATGGGTCTTCTCACAATAAGAATTTGATCACCTATTTAAAAGTATCTAAGACGAACCTTCTTAGTGAAATATCGAGACAAGTGAGCTTGATAACATTTTAGGCTTTGTTGAGCTTCTAGCCTCTTTTCATCAAGAGCTTTCAATTCTTCAAGGCGTAATCGAGCATTTTCTTCATCAATAATTCCTTCTTATATAGCAAGCCGCAATGATAGGATTTGACGCTCAAGTGGAAGGACTGCTTCAACTCTATAAACAAGAGAATAAGGAGTCGCTTGTGTCAGTGTGCGATAGGTGGTCATGTATGCCCAAAGATCTTTTTCCATTCTTTCATGTAAATCTCTCTTAGATTTGGAGATGACTTTCTTCAACAAGTTGCAGAGTGTCTTATTAAATACTTCAGCGAGGCCATTGGCTGCAACATAATACATGAATGAGTTATGTTTTTTGAAGTCAAAAAGGTCGCAAATCTTGGTCATCAACTTGTTATCAAATGGTTGTTGTTGTCAGTCAAAATATATCGAGGAATGACAAAATAGTAGCTAATGTTGACTCGAATGAAATTTGACACATTCTCTTTCTTTACTTCTTTAAGTGAAACAGCTTCTGCCCATTTTGAGAAGTAATCAGTTATAACCAGAATATACAAATTTCCCCCAGAAGACTTTGGCAATGGCCCAACAACATTCAAACCCCAAGCCTCAAATAGCCATGAAGCAATAGTTTGGTGCAATACTTCCGGTGGTTGATGTATGAAATTAGCATGGAATTGAAAAGCTTTACACCTTCGATAATTCAAGCAATCCTTCACTATAGTTTGCCAGTAATACCCCATTCTTTTTATATGAAAATGAAGTTTTGGCCCAGATTGATGCGCCCCACATACTCCAGAATGTGCCTCTTGCACGGCTTGAATATACTCATCTGCCCCCAAACAACGTAAGAGTACTCCATCAAATGATCTTCTGTGGAATGTATCCTTATAATAAAGGAACTGAGGGGCTCACTGTCGGATTTCTGTCTTCCTTTGATGATTTTCTGGCAATATCCCATAACACATGTAATCAATTATTGGTTGTTTGCCAGTCTTCAACTTCCACCTCCAAAGTGGCGATGACATGCTCAACTTTTTCTTCATACTCATTTGGTGGAAGTGCTACCCATCTTTGGCAAACAACGACTTGCATTTGATCAGGAGATACTAATGCATAAGCCAAAGCTGCTAATGCATCAACTTTCTTATTTTGCTTTCTAGGAACATGTTGAATAGTTACCTCCCCAAGCCAACCTATCAATTTCTGAGCATAGTTACGATATGGAAGCAACTCTAGTTTCTTGACTTCATAACTACCTAAGACTTGATTGATCACCAACTTGGAATCTCCAAAAACTTGTAGCTGCAATTATTTCATATCAACAGCCATTTCAAGCCCAAATATGAGTGCTTGATATTCAGCAACATTACTGGAGCAGTGTTGCGTTAGGGTGAAAGAGTATGGCAGGACTTCCCTATAAGAAGTGACAAACACTACTCCAGCACCAGCTCTTTCACAATATGCAGCACCATCAAAGAACATCTTTAAGGAGGCTGAATTTCTATAAGCATTGCATCTTTATCAGGTAACTCATCCGATAACTCCCAATCATCTAGAATTGGATGGTTGGACAAGAAGTCTGCTATCATTTGTCCTTTTACTGCCTTTTGAGAGATATACACAATTTCAAATTGCTGAAATTGGAGGTACCACTATGTTAATCGATCACTTTGGACGGGTTTTAGACATGATAAACTTGATAGAATTTTCTTTCGAGACGAGTCATACAACATGAGCTTGGAAGTAATGCATCGTCTTCTGAATTGAGAATACAAGTGCCAGACATAACTTCTCGATAGGTGAATACTTCATCTCATTCGGTGTTATAATCTTACTCAAGTATTAAAGGGCATTTCTTTCCCTTCATTGTTTTCTTGGGCTGGAAGTGCTCCTACTGACCTTTCTTAGGCCGCAATATATAATATCAATGATTTTTCATGTATGGGAGCTACAAGTACTGGAGGCTTCATCAAATAAGATTTTATACTCTCAAAAGCATTTATGCAAGCTTAGTTCCATTCAAAAGGGACATCTTTCTTCTAAGCCGACTGAATGGTTGATATCTCCTAGCGAGATTTGAAATGAACCTCCTAAGATATGCCAACTTTCCTTGCAAGCTTTTTAACTCATGAATATCCTTGGCTCAGGCATTTTCAAGATAGCATCTACCTTAGCTTGATCAATTTTCAATCCCTCGCTGCCGAACAATAAAGCTGAGGAGCTTTCTAGAAGAAACTCCAAAGGCGCACTTTAAAAGATTTATTTTGAGTTGGTATTCACAGTCGTTCGAACACCAATCTCAAATCGTGCAAGTAGTCATCTCTCTTCCTTGATTTCACCACCAAGTCATCAACATAGCACTCAACATTTTTATAAAGCATGTCGTCAAAAATATTCTGCATGGCTCGTTGATAAGTAACACCAGTATTCTTCAAACTGAAAGGCATTACCTTGTATACCTTTATGAGTGCGGAAAGTAGTAAGTTCTTCATCTTTTGGTGTCATGCAAACTTGATTGTATCCAGACGAACCATCAATGAAAGAAATTGCCTCATATCCAGTCGTAGCATCAATCATAAGCTCGAGGATTGGAATAGGAAATTCATCTTTATGGCATCCATTGTTAAGATCCCTAAAGTCAACACAAACTCGGATTTGGCTATTCTTCTTTCTAACATGCACGATGCTTGAAATCCACGTGGGATACTTGACTTCACGAATGAAACTAAACTTAATGCGCTTGTTGACTTCAATTTTAATCAAGGGAACTAGTTCAGGTCTGAAGCAATGTTGAGCTTGATTAATAGGACGAGCACCTTATTTTACAGCGAGATGATTTTCTGCAACTTTGGGGTCTAATCCTGGCATCTCTTTGTAACTCCACGAAAATACGTTTTTGAACTCCATAAGTAGATTAATATACTTGTTCTTTTCATCAACATATAGCGAGGCAACTACATATGTGGGCCTTGGATACTCAACAGTTCCAAGATTGACTTCATTTAATGCATCAATTGTTGTCTTTACCCCTTCTTCAAACTCAGGTGGTGCGTCTTCAACGTCTTCGTCTTCTTGGGGATCACCATCATTAAAATATATGTGATGACATGTGTGAATATCAACATAATTTCCCTCAATTCTCACATGGTGTGTGGTACTTTGCTCATCCCAGATAGAGATGTGATATGATGATCCTACACTTCCTCATCTTCATCACGCTCCTTAGTATGGACTATGGTATGCATTTTTGCCTTGAGGACCTCTCCACATGAAATTACAAGTTTTCTTTCTTGCCTCATTCTAGAAGGAATCAAACTCGGGCAATCCTCAAAAATGTTTTGATTTTGAGCATAAATAGGTGTTTCCATCCTTCTATTATTTCTTTGGCGCTTGTGTTTCTTATTCAATGGTCCCAACCTATCAAACACGAAAGTTCATGGAGTTGGATTGTAAGCCGATCAAACACAAAATTCCTTTTGTTAGACGTCATAGACTCTTTTTAGTGGTAATGTAGTTGTTGCTTGCCCTTCTTATAGAAATGTGTATTGGTGATGGTTGTTTATAACCCAAACCTTCACGCGATTTTTTGACAACATACCATTTATCTATCATCATATTCTGAGTAAGGTTTGGGCTGTAATTTCCCTAATTTGGAAGGTTTGTTGGGATTGTATCCCGCTTTCGCCAATAACTTATAGGTGTTTGGGTCAAAACCTTCATCTGTGCGCTTTTTAGGAAGTGATTCATTTGAATCATAATTGGATGGTTTTATAAATCCTTCCACCTGTTCTGGAGATGACTTGATCGCATCAATTCTCTTTATAGGAAAAGATAACTCACCTACCACATTATGTTGTGACTCATAAGATTGGCCTTCAACCTTCTTTGCCTTTAGGACATATTGAAGAGCAAGAGTCATTTTCTTACTTGAAGATGCCACATTTATTTTGGGGACTTTATTCATATCAGAAAGCACTTGATTTCTTTCAATCATGATCTTCACCTTTCCAGCTGCTACATCAACCTTTATTGCAATATCCATCATTTTGATTGGAATGGTGTTATCAACTTTGTCCTCCTTGGAGACATGATTCTTTAGATAGAATTTTTCATCTGTGAAGTGTGCTTCTATCTCTACGAAAGGTTCATCATCGGCAACTATCTTCTTTTGGACCCCATCTTCAAAGTACTTAAAGCACTGATGGTAGGTGGATGAAACTACTTTGTCTCGTGTATCCATAGCCTTCCTAACAAAATATTATATGATGTCTTTGCATCAATCACGAGCATCCATGCGCTCGAACACATATCTCTCATATTGATTTCCAGTTTGACAGTGCCTATAGCTCTTTGCCCCCCTTGGTTGAATCTTTGGATCATTAGACGGCTTTCAGATAGTTCATCTATTAAGATTTCAAGCTCTTTCACAATGCGAATTGGGATAATATTGACTCCAGACCCATCATCGATCATAATTCTATTAACCTTATGCCCTCACACAAAGCTAACCATATATAAAGGACGATTATGCAATGTTTCTTCTAACAAAAGATCATCTTTAGTGAACGTGATTTTTGCATCACAAGCGTCCACTTCTTCAGAGAGAGTCTCGATAAGCTTTTCGGACAGTAGAGGTGACGACAATGTTGGATCTTCATTTTTCATCTCTTCTTCATCAATGTTGGAACATGAGGCCTTGGTATCATAGTGAGAAATTTTGCTGTGAAGCCATCTTGGCAAGAATTCCTACATTGTAACCAGGCAACGTGCCTTTTAATGTTGAGTCTCCTCAATCTTTGACTTCTTCACATTCTTCTTTACCCTTTTCATCATTTTTTCTCTTGTTACTTGTTTACTTGACTCTCTTCGTGAGCTCGTCTTGCAGCGTCTTCGCTGAGTCACCAGAGTCCATCCTTCATCATCGGTGTGCTCATCTTGAAATTGCCTTTCTTCTAGAGATTTCTCCTTCACTATCACTTCATTCATCTTAGGAAGGTGAAATGGTTTGCTAACATCAATGGGGTCGAAGTCACCAAATTTAATCATCTTTGGTGGTGATGCAATCAGAATATCTCCATATCCATGTACTTCGACAAAGTTGCAAAGAACTATGGGATCCAGCGAACCAAATGTGACAGAGACTTAATTCGAGTTTTCCTTCTCATCTTCGAGCAATATATTTCCTTCACGGGCCAAGTCCATGACCCTTTCTTTGAAGATGAAACACTTTTCAATGAGGTGACCTATCAATCGATAATACTTACAGTAATTTGGATCTTTAGTCCTCCCAGCTTCATCTGGCCGCTTTATTTCTGGTAAGTCAATAAGTTTCAATGCAAGGAGTTCTTCAAATATTGCTGGAACATCTGAGTCTAGGAATGGATACTCTTTCGATTGCATTTCCTTTAAAGTTAGCTTTCTGTCGGCATTATTTGGAAAGACATAGTCTTCACATTTTGCTTTTTGCTTAACTTTGTGGTGACCTTTAATGGTGTGGCATTAACATTCATCGACTCTTTGCTCTCAGACTTTGGCACAAACCTGCCCCCTCTCTTCACTTTTAACTTAGTCTTTCCTTTGCGAGGCTCGTAAATGGGCGACCCTTGATTTCCATTTGAGGATATGCTTAATTCCATATCATGAGCACGTGTAGCTAATTCTTCAAAGGACTTGGGCTTGATTCCTTGTAGGATATAAAGAAGTCCCCACTGCATTCCTTGGATACACATTTCTATTCCAGAAGCCTCGCTAAGTCTATCTTTGCAATTAAGGCTTGCATTCCTCCATCGACTGATGAAATCAATGACAGGTTCATCATTAACGCATATTCATGAGTTCAACATACTTACGGTACACCTTGAGCTATAGAAGCGTTTGAGAAATTCATGTTCAAGTTGCTCCCAGTTGTCAATGAAACCAGCCTTGAGATCCATATGACAGTTAAAAGTATTGTCTTGCAAGGAGCACATAAACTGCTTACCAAGATAATCCCCATAAATTCGAGCATTATTGCAAGTTTCGACAAAGTGTGCAACATGTTGCTTCAAATTTCCTTTACCATCAAATTGTTGAAATTTTGGAGGTTGATAACCTGCAGGCATCTTCAACTCATCAATCCTCGAAGTGTATGGCTTGTCATATGTAGCAGAAGACTTGACAGCAACATCATACTTGTCTTTAATGGTCCCCATAATGAAGTTCTTCAATTGATAAATTGGAATTAATCCTTCAGAGGATACGTGTAGTTCTTCAGCAACATGTACTTGCTTTGTAGACAAATCTTCTTTTTCTTGTGCCATAGGAAGCTTTCCAGGTGCATGACTCGCATCTCCTTCCATCACGCTATCAAATCTGTATGTCAACTTGACAATTTGATTGTCTTGATTCCAAGTTTTTCTATGAGGTGGAGACTACTATGCCATTTCGGTGTTCTTGAAATTTGATGATTAATGTGAAGAGATGAGAGGTAGAGATGGTCCCACACTGGGCGTGCCAAAATTTATAAACAATAAATTTTGAGTCGAGAAAAATAATAACTCAAGACAAAAAAATGGAGTAACAAAATGTAGTATATGATTTCAAATATGATGAGTGTTACAATCTCTATATAATCCTCTGATTCTCCAACAATAATATAAACTATGTTGAACTTGAATTTGATTTGGATTCAAGGGTCTGAGTAGTTTGATCTTGAATCTTCGTATTTGAGCTTGAACTTGAATTATTTGCCACGAACAAGTAACTTGATCTTGAAAGCCTTGATATTTTGTTGTTGTTCTTAATCTTGAACTTGAACTTGAACTTGATTTGCTTGAACTTGTAGCTTATAGAGAAATATGTGGTATTTGATCCACGAGCTCTCTTCTTGCTTCTTGTTCTTAATTCCCCCCTCCCCTCTTTGTGAGTTATGAGGACCCCTATTTATAGTTTTAGGGAATGTATAGCTCTGTGATTTGATTGGTCGGTTTGGACTGACCAATCATATTCATTTGATAACAAGCTCCAATTTGATTGGCCGGAATATATCATCCGCACACTTGGCATGATTTCATTGGCTCCACTTATTTGACTTGGGTTGCCACCTCATTTGACATGTGGCGTGGGCTTGGATTTTAAGGTGGGCCTGGACCTTGGCCTATTAAAGTGGGTTCATTATTTGGATCCCAATTAAATGTACTAACCTAATGCATTTAAAATAGATGATTAATCCAATCATATTAACCACATTATTTTAACTATTTTTTTGAATTTAATATTAGTCCAAATTAATTTATGAATTTAAAATCCAATAAAATTTCATCACTTAGTGTGTTCTGGCTCCGAGCAAATCCCGATTTTGTGCAGTTTGATTCATCGTTAATTTGTTACAAAGAAAATAAGGATTCTAAAGGTGTTTTGGATTCCACTGATTAGAAAACCATCACTGTACCAAGAACAAAGCTGCAACCACCTAGAAAGGAAAACACAATACTTAGTTCAGATCTCTCTATGTAACATGGAAAATACCCAGATGGTTAGAGAGCATAACGAAGGATCATTATTTAAGTGAGAAAATAGAATCAACGAGATGACCTTTTTTTATCCCATTGATAAAAGAAGGAAAATGGGATCAACGGGATGACGTTTGGACTTTCTCAAGGGAGGGTGAAGGGGTGGTAATTGAAAAGTTACTTTTTCCTTTAATAATGACTTTACGGGCTATTAAAGATTAAAAATAAAATAAATGGAGAAGTGAGGTTAAAAACAAAAAAATAAATCACAAAAATAATATATGTAATTCCTGATATATGAGAGGTGTTACGTCATCATGTCCAGTATTATACAGATATGTATAGATTTATTGTATTAATCGAAGTATAACTTTTTAACTTTTGCTCAGATATATACACGTAAGGCATAACTACTAATTATCACAAAATTAACCAAAGGAAAGTCTATTAATTGATCTTGACGACAAAGGCTATTTTTTCATAATAAAATATGTGAGCTGAAAAAGTTAAATTAAATTAATATTACTAGGCGGAAAAATGAAAAAGAATTTATGTGTTCCATTTATAGTTTCAAACTTAGTTTAACAAATTAAAAGAATTTATGCGGGGGGGGGGGGGGTCTGAAAATAGCAAATTATGCTATGCGGCAGGGAAGGTTGAAAATAGTAAATTATGCTATGCAGCGGGGCAGGACGGGTTGAAGTCTTCGACGGGTTTGCCCCGCAACTGCACCACTCCGCTTGCCCTTCCTGCATTTAACGATAAAATTTGAGTCGTCATTACTTATCTGGCTTGAACCTGTTTCGCAGTGTGGTAGTCTTGTTTCTACGGCTGTTTGTTATAGAAGGGACCTGATCCTTTCAAGTCCAAACAGAACACATCAGAATTTCGCATGCTAAATAAGAATGCAAACATCCAAGTAGCAAAATGCCGCAAATCCAGTACATACAACATCAATACATCATGCATACAGTACCGCTTACCCTCTACTAGCATACAACAACCAGTTTCAAGCATAGCTCCTACATGCAAATATCAATAGTCCACGCTAAATCCGTTCCAGCTATTACAGATACTGTATTACACTCATATGGTGTACTCTAGTGCATACTACTATATTTCTTCCGGGAGCACCATTCCGCTAAAATAACTCAGGCTCTGGACTTTGGAACACACTTGCTCACATGGTCCTTGAACTGTTCCATCTCAGCCAAAACTTCCTCCTCCGGCCGGTACAACATATCAGTCATGCGCCATATCTGTCGGATCCGATCTAAGAATTAGAGCCAAATTAAATCATACAGAAAATGGAAGCAACAGAAATGATTATGAACCTGTAGTGTGCCGCCTCCACCATTGGTCTCCAAGTCATTAGAAACACTAACAATAGTCCACGGATCCGATGCATTCCAGTGGAAGTCAACAATTTTATCCCTGGGTCAAACCCAAAAAATTTCAGGTTTCAATATATAGTAGAATGCAGTTAGTACTCATTGCTTCATTTGTCCCCACCATCTACCATCTATATGGTATCATCATTAAGACCATGACCCAAAACTAAGTGCCATCAAACTGAGAAAATCTAACATTATCTGCCTCCTTAGAAGAAAGAAAATAAATTAGTATAAAACAAAATACATAGTCGATTTCTAGTCTCTGCTTTGTTTTAAGTCCAATAGGGAAAAGCAACAAAGCCTAGAAGCAGCAACCCAGTGTAAAGGTTCTAACCTGTGGCCAGCATGCTGAAAAAATAAGCCTGGAGGAGAATCATCTTCAGATTTAGCTTCAGTATCTTTTGTTACACCAACCTGTTAAGAAAATCAACTAAAACTATAAGAATTACTTGGTTATAAATACATGAATCTAGAACATCTCCATTCATTATTGGGCTGCTTTATTTGAATGTGCACCTTCAACGGAATACTTGCCTATGGTTACATCTAAGTTAAAAAATTACATTTTACACATCCAGATTCCCACTACTAATAAATAAATAAGTAATCTAATGTACAACACCTAAGCCCACCGGTCAAGGAATTTTTCAAACTTGGAACATCTTAGAACATTTTAGACTATATAGAATCATTGCCTTTATACGATAAAGCATCAAAGGCCCGACAAAATATTAAATTTGATAAGTGATGATCCCCGTGTAAATATATTTATAGCATTTCATGAGCAGCTTCCATTTTGCTTCTTTTTCTGTGAAAGGTGTTAGTCGGAAATAGAGAAGCCATAAAGAAAAGGGCAGCCCGGTGCACTAAGCTCCCGCTATGCGCGGGGTTCGGGGAAGGACCACAAGGGTCTATCGTACGCAGCCTTACCTTGCATTTCTGCAAGAGGATGTTTCATATATATTTTTTTGCAGTCACACCCTTAGCTATCCGAACACTAGCATTGTTACAGAAGATGATGACCACACAGCAGCATTTACAAATAAAAAAACTTCTTTAAGAAGCTGGACTCCCAGAAGAGTTGCAATACTTGGAATGAGAGGAATGACACACAAGAAAGAAGATATAAAGGAAGGGAAGAAGCCAAGTCTGAGGAAGTGCCAAGGACATGAGTATCTCTACCTTCTCATAGTCCCAAATATTTAAGAGACCATCCTCTGCAGAGCTCCCAAACACAGAAGACCTATCCGGACACCACTGTAAAGGAAACGTCATCAGTTAACAGCGATCTAACAAGGATATATCCAGTAAACACAATGTCACTGATGAACAAAATACGGTAAATGAAACACCTGAACACAGAGAACTGCGGCTGTGTGATGTTCAAACGTATGTACCAGTGATCCAACCCCATCCGAAGTTAAATTTCGCCGGTCAAACAAGCGTACCGAATTATCAGCGGACCTGGGATACATCATGCTAAGTATGAAATCTGCCACTAGATAAACTACATTAAAGAAAAGTTCCCAAGCAGCCATGGGCACCATAATAGGCACTATCTTCATTCCCGTTAATGAGTGATATTATACGAATTTATGATAAAACATACCAGTAATAGAAAGATTGTCGTTCACAAGAAGAAGAAAAAGAAAAGCGCAGTTGCCGCAGCACAATCCATAACAGGCACTTACATGACAACTCTTCCTTTTTCTTTTTTGGGTAAGCAGACTCATAATTTATATAATACGAATACTATATAACTGATACCCGGTTATGATAAGATTGTCATTGTGAGGATTCCAGTCGACACAATGAAGATCAGCATCATGTGCTTTCTCAACCTGTAGAAGCAGCAACACACCAGTGTCCTCATTAGGTTTTATATATTACTTGTGAAGAATTATCGACTGAAATATGACAATCAAATATATCTCAAAACATTTTAATAGAAACGGTCATGCTCAAAAGGCATATATTTTGGTATGAAGGTAATTGGCCTATGTTTTAATATATGTTCAAGGAATCATCATTTGACCATTAGAATTGCATTTAAGATGAGCTAACACATGAAATCAAGGAAAAGCTGAATATGGCCATGCTCAAAATGTATTTATTCTGGTATGAAGATAAATGGCCTATGTTTTAACATATGTTCAAGGAATCATCATTTGACCATTAGAATTGCATTCAAGATATATCTTCAGAAACCTGAGATGAGTTGCACATTGGCAGTTCTGACATATGATATACTACCTATTTCTTTCTATATTATTAACAATCTCAAAGAAGATATCTTCCATTAAACAATCAAGTAATCACCAGACCTTTATAACAGGATTGTTACCAACTCGAGCATCCCATAGTATGAGGCATGAATCATCACCAACACTACAAAATTCCTGTGAACTTCATGAAGGTCAAACTAAAACGTCAGTTTCAGAAGTAGACTGATCAGATACTTCTAAACATGTTAATCTCGCACTTTCTTATTCACCCTTTCTTCTTAGGATGTCACAGAAGATTTATCAAGAAAAAATGTTGAAGTACATTAATTGCAGAATCTTAGCTTGTCTTTGTTCTTTGCCAGCGACTCCAGAATGTTCCACGAAAACATCAGATAGAGAAATTTAAATATCAAAGCACCATGGTTCAATGCGAACTTAATTGTTTCTGTTAGAATAGGAATAGGATTTGTATATAGTATCCTACATGGAAAAGGATTGGAGTGTAGTGTCTATAAATAAGGCTCAATGTAATAATGTAGATACACAATTCAATAATAATATTTTCTTCCATAATCTCACATGGTATCAGAGCATAGGTGAGAAACATCGGGAAATAAAATTAGGTCAAGACAGCCGATGTGCATCAAATTACGTCAACTTCTAGATCTGATTTGCATAAATACCACTTTTGGCCAGTGTTGTGCGAAAACCAACACCACCACGAGGTCCCTCATCCTCCGGCGACCAAACCCCAGCCAACCGTACCGATAAAATACCTGCCACGCGGTGTCATGCGCCGCCTGAAGTTGTGGCACTGACGGCGAGTCGGCTCCACGTGCAGGCGCGTGAGGGTCTTTCCGATCACTTTTTTAAAAGATTTTTTCCTAGTGAGGTCGTCTAAGAATTCCGACCGAACCCCATTAGTTTTTTCGGGATTCCAATCACTTTTAATTTTTCCAACGAGTTTTCCGGCAAGTTTCCCCGGCAACAGTTTGCTGCAAATTCTGGATCGTTGTTTTCTTAGCATCATCAGCTAGTTTGTCCCTTTTTTGACCGGTCATTCTTGAAGTTTTGAGTCATGTCTCTCGGGTATGATGTTTTTGGCTCCAAATACATTGAAATTGGAACTTCACACCCTATAATTACTTCTGAACCATTAATGAGAAGTTCAAACTATTTAGCTTGGGCTTCCTCAGTTGAGTTGTAGTGCAAGGGTCAAGGTGTTCAAGATCACTTAATGCAATAGACTATTGTGGTTAATGAAAAAGCAAAGGCTAGTGAGACAGAAAAGGTCAAAGCACAAGGGAAGAAGGTTGACGCTCAATTATGTAGTCTCTTGTGCCGATCTATTGATCCCAAGTTGATGCCCTTATTTCGTTGCTTCCAGACATGTTATTCGGTTTGAGAAAAGGCTCGCGCTTTATACACTGACATATCTCAATTTTATGATGTGATATCTCGGATGACCAACTTAAATAAACATGAATAAGATATGTCTACTTACTTGGGACAGGTACAGGCAGTCATGGAGAAATTTGAGCAGTTGATGTCAATCACTACGAACATTGAAAAACAACAGGAGCAAAGCCAGATGTTTCTAGTTTACACTTACTGGACTTCCTACTGACCTTGATTCGGTGCGTGATCACATTTTGGCTAGTCCTATGGTTACTACAATTGATGAACTATTTTCTCGCTTGCTTTGTCTTGCTACGCCTCCTAATCACACAGTGGTTTCATCACCACCGTTGACTCTTTTATTCTCGCATCTCAAACCATAGAGAATCGAACATCTCAGTCTATGGATAATCGACGAGGAGGTCGTTTTGGAAAATCTCAAATTGTAGTTATTGTCATCAGTTTGGACACACTCGCGACGTATGTCGTGCTCTACATGATCCACTACCCAATGATGTTCAGTATAGTTATTGTCATAAGTTTGGACACACTCGTGACGTATGTCGTGCTCTGCATGGTCAACCACCCAACAATGGTCATGTTGCTTAGACTTGCAATATAATGAGTACCTTCAGTATCGAACAAGTAAGCAGACATCTCAACCTAATACTTCTGCACAAGTAGCCACAAATTCTAAGCCTAATACTTCTTGCTGGTACTTCTTTCGCTTGTGTTTCACAATCTAGTATCCCTCCATCGTGGGTCATTGACTCGAGCGCTTCTGAACATATTTCTAGTAACAAATCACTTTTGTCAAATATTATTTATTCAGAGTCTCTTCCTCCCGTTACTTTAGCCAGTGGGATCCAAACAAAATGAAAAGGGGTTGGACAAGCTAATCTCCTATCTTCTATTACTCTAAACTCTGTTATTTATGTCTCGGGTTGTCCTTTTAATCTTGCATTTGTCAGTCAAATCATGTGCCCTAAATTGTGTCATAATATTTTTTGATAATTCTTTTGTTATGCAGGACCGCAGTACGGGACAAGTGAAGGATATGAATCACAAAGCCTTTACTATCTTACCTCTCCTAGTTCCTCCACAACATGCTCTGTTACAGATCCTCCAGACTTAATCCATAAACGATTGAGATTTCCGAGTTTGTTCAAGCTACAAAAGATGGTGCCCAGTTTGTCTAGTCTGTCCAAATTGGATTGTGAGTCGTGCCAACTTGGGAAACACACTCGCACTACCTTTCCACGTAGTGCTGAGAGTCGTGCCAACTTGGGAAACACACTCGCACTACCTTTCCACGTAGTGCTGAGAGTCGTGCAAAATCCATTTTTTCAATAATTCATTCTGATATTTGGGGTCCTAGTAGAGTCGGTTCACCTTTAGAATTTCGTTATTTTGTTAGTTTCATTGACGATTTTTCCAGATGTACTTGGTTATTCTTAATGAAAGATCGTTCTGAATTATTCTCTATATTCAAGACTTTTGGTGCTGAAATACAAAATCAATTTGGTGTTTCTATTCGTACTATTTGTAGTGATAATGTCTTAGAATACAAATCCTTCCAGTTTAAGCAGTTTATGACTCGCCACGAGATTATTCATCAAACATATGTCCTTACACTCCTCAGCAGAACGGGGTAGCAGAAAGGAAGAATAGGCATCTCATTAAGACTGTTCGCAGTCTTCTCATTTAATCCCATGTTCCGCTGCGTTTTTGGAGCGATGCAGTACTCACGGCTTGCCATCTGATTAATCGAATGCCCTCATCTTCTAGTCAGAATCAAATTCCATATTCCATAGTATATCCTCAGTCATCTCTATACTCTCTTCCTCTTCGTGTTTTTGGGAGCACATATTTTGTGCATAACCTAGCTCCGGGGACAGATAAATTAGCCCCTCGCTCTCTTAAATATGTCTTTCTTGGTTATTTTGAAGTATCGTTGCTTCTCACCTGATCTCCATAGATATCTTATGTCTGTCGATGTCACATTTTTTTAGTCTCAACCTTACTTTAGGTCTCCTTCTGATCATCCTGATATCTCTGAGGTCTTACCTATACCTCAGGTTTTACCTACACCGACCTTTGAGGAATCTACATTTACTTCTACATCTCCAGTCACAGTGCCACCATTTTTAACTTATCATCGTCGACCGCGTCATCAAGCCAGATGATTCATGTCCTGCGTCGGACCGCGGACTTGTATCCTCCAGATCGGCCGATTTCACTTCAGAAAGGTAAACGGTTCACTCGTAATACTAACCCACATTATACTCTTTTAAGTTATCGTCTATCATCATCCCATTATGCCTTTGTATCATCATTGTCCTCCGTCCCCATTCTTAAGTCTACAGGTGAAGCCATTTCTCATCTCGAATGGCAACAAGCTATGATTGACGAGATGTTTATTTTACACACGAGTGGTACTTGGAAGCTTGTTCCTCTTCATGTAAATCTATTGTTGGTTGGCGTTGCGTTTATGCAGTAAAAGTTGATCCGAACGTTCAAGTTGATCGGCTTAAGGCTCGCCTTGTTGCGAAGGGGTATACACAGATATTTGAGCTTGATTACAGTGGTACTTCCTCTCCCGTGGCTAAAATAGCATATGTTTGTCTTTTTCTATCCATGGTTGATGTCAGCTATTGGCCTCTTTATCAGTTGAACATTAAGAATGTTTTTCTCCATGGTGATTTTGAGGAGGAAGTTTATATGGAGCAACCATCTGATTTTGTTGCTCAGGGGGAGTCTAATCTGATATATCGATTGTGTCTGTCACTTTATGATTTGAAACAGTCTCCTCGAGCCTGGTTTGGTAAATTTAGCACAGTAATTTAGGAGTTTGGCATGACTCGCAGTGAAGCAGATCATTCTGTATGTTATCGACATTCTACTTCAGATTTGAGTATTTATTTGATGGTTTATGTTGACGATATCATTATAACTGGCAATGATCAAGATGATATCTCTAATTTAACGCAACATCTCTTTCAACATTTTTTGACTAAAGATCTCGGCAGACTGAAGTATTTTCTAGGTATTAAGGTTGCCCAATCCACGTCAGGTATAGTTATTTCGCAACGCAAGTATGCTTTAGACATTTTTGAGAAAACATAAATGATAGGATGTAGACCCATCACTGCTCCTATGGATCCTCTGAATGCTAAACTCCTGCCAAGATAGGGGAGCCACTCAGTGATCCTGAAAGATATAGGCGCCTAGTTAGAAAGTTGAATTATCTCACAGTGACTAGACCTGACATTTCATTTTCTGCAAGTGTTTTAAGTCAGTTTATGTATTCTCCTTGTGATAGTCATTGGAATGCGGTTATCCGCATTCTGCGATATATTAAGTCCGCTCTAGGTAAAGGATTGATTTTCGAAGATCGAGGCCATGAGCAGATCGTTAGAAATACAGACACTGATTATGCAAGATCACCCTCTGATAGACGTTCTACATCCAGGTATTGTGTATTAATAAAAGGTAACTTGATGTCCTGGAAGAGTAAGAAACAGTGTGTCGTTGCTCGATCCAGTGCTGAATCAAAATATCAAGCAATGGTTGTAGCAACTTGTGAGCTAGTTTGGATTAAGATGTTGCTCAGAGAACTAAAATTTGGAGAAATCAGTCAAATGGAACTTGTGTGATAACAAAGCGGCCCTTCATTATCGCATCAAATCCGGTATTTCATGAGAGGACTAAGCACATTGAGATTGACTGTCACTTTGTCATTGACTGTCACTTTGTTAGGGAAACAATACTCCGGAGATATTGTTACTAAATTTGTGTCAAAAAATCAGCTTGCAGATATTTTCACAAAGTCACTCAGTCATCCTCGTATTAAATCCATATGTAACAGCTTGAGGGGAGTGTTAGAATAGGAACAAAAACAGGATTTGTATATAGTATCCTACATGAAAAAGGATTGGGATGTAGTGTCTATAAATAAGGCTCAATGTAATAATGTAGATACACAATTCAATAATAATATTTTCTCCCATAATTTCTCACAGTTTCACTTCCTTAAGCTAGATAAAATCCATAGGGGACCAAGGAGGATGTAGAAAGAACATGATAACGAAGCAAAGGGAAAGCAATTGGTGGAGCTCAGGGGATTGGGACAATTTCTTTATATTTCTCTTCCTGGATAATAACTCATTAGAAGTGGATGATTACTAAAGAGGAACAAAAGGAAATAAGAACAATTTACCAACAAAAACTATATTAACCTGAAAGCCTAATTTATAAACCTCACTCCACCCAGACAAACTCCTATGGGGTCCAGCAAAGAAATTAAGGCATTCAAGTCGACATTACCTTGTAGGGCAAAACTGAACATCTTCAACAGTATCATCATGGCCGTGGAAGATACCACGTGGTCCAACAGAAGGATTATCAGCAGACTTAATTATAGAGCCAGCTGATCCTGCAGACTTGGGTGCATCTGCCGCCAATGTTGAAATGTGGTCTTGAATGCTCCACAAGACCACAGTTTTGTCCTTTCCTGACAAAAAATTACCTCTGATGAGGAGATACCAGAAGTGGCTAAATCACTTTCCAACCACTGAATTATGATATTAGGTTCCAGACAGCATCTTATGGAATGCAACATTACACCAAAAGAATCAAAGTTCATAATATGAGTCTCAATACTTGGACTACTAGCACAAGTAGTTTTTATGAACCTTACATATCCCAAACTGAATCTGATCAGATAGGTTTAATTTGGTACGCAAGACGGGCAACTCAAGTACCTGATTCTAAAATATAACTTGATAAAAAATATTTTGAGAACTAAACATCTAAAAAAGAGAGAACTTCAAACCTCCAGAGAGGACAAAGGGTTCCATGGGGCTCAAAGCCAAAGCAAATTCTGCATTGTCCTGATGTCCACTCAATACCTGAAAGGGCATTTCATGTTTACTTAGAAAGGCTGATCGATAGCTTAAGCCTTAAGATACCAAATCATATTGCTGGTGCCAGTTGACTGGAGATGGGATCAAATATTCAGCCCATTCCACAAGCAAAAAAGTTATGAAATCCACCAAAATAAGTAAGATGAGTGCTGAACAAAATGAAAATAACCCAAAATATAAATCAAAAAATCTTAGAGAATAAGTACACAGACCAGATCCGGACGTGAAGCAGCAGCACCATAGACAGCATGCTTGTTAGGCTGAGCTTCGATGTCCCAAATGAGAACCTAGATGGATGAATAACAAACTTGTACCAATTAACAAATATTGATATGCCTAAAATAGAAACATGCCACAGTAACTACTCAAAGACTTCCACTGAACATCTTGCAAAAAGAGGCCACTTACTTCAGGACCATCAGTATGGGTTGCCACTATATTTTTGTTCTGCGGAAGTTCTCTGATTCTGTTAACCTGGAGAAGGGTACCAAAAGAGAAGTTAAAACAGAATTCCTCAATGGAGAACTAAACTGCACAATTTTTTATGCAAGAGAGTAAGTCTCAAATAAGTTATGAAGTGTTTTTCTTCATAGAATGTCACAAAGATGTAGATTCTAGGCAAAAATAGAGCATGATATACATCTCTTTTTAGCTTTTTTGAATTCAAACTTTGCTTCATTCAAGTACTCCTCTAAATAAAGCACAAAACTATGAATGCAATTAAATCTCAACTTTACTATGATACACAGAAAGATATAGAATTAAAAATTGGAGTGAACTAAAACCTTAACATCCAAAAGAGCTAATTCCCTCAATGCGGATACAATCAAGAAATGGAAATCCAGTAGGAAATTAGCAATGCAAAAAACAAGTAGACAAGGAATGAAAACTATTTTCCTTTTATTCTGAATAGCATCACATATACAGATAATATTGCAAGAGAAGCATAAGAAACAATAAGCACATAACTAAAACAATTCAATACTCTCAAGCATCATGTATTATTTATTTCTGAGGTATAGACTATTTATCTTGTATTCACTGCATTTGAGTTCCTTGTCAAAAATGATATAAAAAAACATGAAAATTTTGGCTTCTAAAAGATAATTCTAGAATATTGGAGCATATGTTTCGGGTAGGGGGGGAGGATAGGCAGGAAACTGGCAAATTCATTCAGTTCCAAGCAGCGAAATCATTAATATATTAAGCAAAATTGCCCTGTTCTCCCTTATAGAGCCTATTTGGAAGAACACCTTGTTATTGGATTTGGATGTACTTGAGTGTAACCACACTCTTGGATTGTTTGTCTGGCCAAGTAATTACTTGGTCAGGCATGAAATTGGATGTAATTGAGAGGGACCAATTACAGTCTACTTCTCAAGGGGGTTTGGTAATTATGTCGTGCAATTACCATATGATATTTCAAATTCTCTTATATTTCTATTTCACAAATATATCATGTCTTCCATTTCAAATATGTGTGGAATACATGTTAAAAACAATTTCAAATTCTACTATCTTTTTTCTATTTATTAGTACAAATATTTATTACAGAAAAATACTTTCTAAACTCATACATAATCATTTGTTATTTAAAAAATTGGCAAACTCACGAATCTCATTATATTCACGTGAGTGGTAAGATACAAAGTACTCTTTACGATATTAGTTATCAATTTATATTTATTAAATATAATCTTTTAAAATATATATTTTAAACACCTACGACAACATACCCAGTAAATCCCACAACGTGGGGTCAGGGGAGGTATAATGACCTTACCTCTACCTTGGTAGGTAGAGCGGTTGTTTCCGAGAGACCCTCGGCTCAAGAGGGAGCATAAGTGCACGTTATATAAAAATCTATGAGTAAAAGCACTATCAATTTAGAAGGCAACACCAAAGAAACCTAATACAACATTGTATCAAGAGCCACCAACCCAATAGTTAACCTAGTTGGACTGTGAACATAGTTCAAGTTCAGTATTATTTTTTTCAGTGTTCATGCAGTATTTACCTCTCCCGGGTGTATTATGGTTTTGTACTTCTTCACAAATGGCGAGCGTGCTTCTTCATTGAACTAGAACCAAGCCATTGAAAAAACAAGTCATTATGTTTGATTTGCAGTATAGCTAAGACAACCGTATTTAAATGTGAAACATGCTTACATTTGCAATGTGATTTTCTGCTGCAACCCTGAGCTTAACCACATCACAATTGGCGATGATCAAAGTATTAGGCACTGACTTATCCGTCTGGAAAGAGAAGAGTTTATAGATAAAATTAGAAGAAAAAAAGATATGAGCCTACTTATAGAATCCGAAAACTTCACTCATTTACTGTAACATGCAAAGAAACAATAAATTATCATATTTGTCAACAGTTACCTGTCAGAAAGCATCCTATAAAAACGCCAATATTTGATAATAGTAATATCAACAAAAATGAGAATAACAATGGTAGGAACTCTAGCCATGTGTGGTAGGAGGGCCTGGTCAGCCCACGAAACCGCCCAAGCCTGGCTCACTAAAAGAGGCCCCTAAACGGCCCCTAAACGGCCCCAACCCCTACTGTAGCGGACAGGAGCTGGCCCAGCCCCTAGGGGAACTTGCACCAGTTCCTCACATCCCAAACTCCCAAGTCTTAGCTCAGGACTGGTCTGGAACTGGCCTGCAGCACGCCAAAGCCCACCTTGGCACCTCCTAACCCCTCAAGTCAAAAGTAATTTCCAGGATTCTAGTTTCAAATTTGAACCCTTTTATTTTATATTACTAAATTTGAGGTCATAAGCAGCAATACAGAAATAGCTGCTTGTTGGAAAAAAGACACTGTAGTAAAAACAACTTAATTACTACTTCCTCTGTCCCAATTTATATGACACTTTCCTTTTTAGCCAGTCCAAAAAGAAAGACACATTTCCTTATTTGGCAATAATTTAACTTTAAACTTTAGCTTTTACGCTTAACAAGATGATCTATAAACACACAAATATCTTTGACTTGTTTTAGACTACAAGATTCAAAAGTCTTCCTTTATTTCTTAAATATCGTGCCCAGTCAAACTACATCATATAAATTAGGACGGAGGGAGTACTAAAATCTATAAAGTTTTACAAATAACCTATTCACAAATCAAGCAATTAACATCAAATTCAATAATCAATATGATTAGCCTCAGATTATAAAAACTTATTCCAGGAGGCCAAAATAAACAATTGGAAAACATAGTAACTATCATGAAATAGTTACTCATGTGGAGGTAATTTCGGGAGAAAAGGGGGCAAAGGCAGTTTCAGGTGGGGGGGGGGGGATCTTTCAGGAAAAAACAAATTCCTTTAGGAGAGTCTAGCCTCTCGAATGTCTAGAAGTGTCAAATCTGTGTAATCTCATTGTTATGTACTGTATGACTGAATGTTGTTCATGTCTTGGGTTATAATTTAAGGTGTTAGCAGTGTTTGAGTGGTTGTTTTCAGATTTCTTGTTGTAATATCAGTTTATATAGTGAAAACCATCAGTATTTGTTCCTGTATTTACTGTTTTTCGCAGAAAAATCTATCAAAATTGATATCAGAGCGGTAACGTTCAGGCATGATGAGTATAATGGAAGGACGAGTTGAACAAGTGGAGACTAATTTGACAAGGGTAAGAGAAGACGTCAGAAAACTGGAAGGATGGTTTCAAGAAATGAGAGTCTCTTGCGAGAATTGAAACACAAGGGAAAACTGTGATGGCAGAAGCATCCCCTTCTCAAACCAGATCTGCTGGAAACCAAGAAAAGGGAAGCAATGTTAACTTGGCTGGAGAAAAGATGGGACGAAATTCTGGAAACTACAACTAACTACCAGTTTTCGAAGGAGAAGACCCTTTGGGATGGATTTTTAGAGTGGAACGCTACTTTGCAGTGAATGACGTTTCTGAAGCAGAAAGATTACAGGCAGCCGGTGTTTGTTTGGAAGGAAAAGCCTAAAATTGGTATTACTTGTTAGAGTCTAGGCAACCAATATCAACGTGGGAAATCTTCAAAAGTGAGTTGCTAAACCGATTTCATCATTCCCAGAAGAGCAACCAGTATGCAGTCTTAACGGGACTAAAGCAGGTCACCACTGTTGCGTCATTTCATGAAGAATTTGAGAAGGTGTCAGCATCTGTGAAGGAAGAGTCTGATGGGTTGTTATCTGGGGTGTTTTTGAATGGTCTCAAGGAAGATATTCGAGCAGAAGTGATGCTTTTACGGGCTCAAACATTGAGGGAGATAATGGAGATAGCTCAAAAGGTGGAGGATCGTAATTCTATTTTGGAGCAAATTCAAGGGTCTGAACCAAACAGAGGTTCAAGCAATAAACAAGTAGTGTTTAGACCCAATTACTCTCAGATCACAAACATACTTGAAGCACGTGAATCAAGAGCCGGAGCAGCAGGACGCAACATTGATTCGCCAATGTATACTGCAACAAAACCAACTGGCTTTAATGCGTTTTCTACAGCAAAATCAGAGGGACAATTGAAAAGGTTGTCTGATTCATAAATTGCCCGACAAAGAGAGTTGGGGTTACATTTCGGATATGATGAAACATTTGACCCTAACCACCGTTGTCAAAGTAAGCAGCTCAACCTCTTGATTATTTTTTAGGCACCCAACACAGATGAAGATGAACCAGAAGAATTCTCCGAGGTTGCAGGAGAGGTTGTAGATGAAGGAGAACAAAAGGCTACTATGATGGTGTTGAGTATGAATCAGTAATAGGCCTTACATGAGGAAGAACAATGAAACTTGTGGGAAACATTCATGGGCACGACGTAATAATTTTGGTGGACAAAGGAGCTACCCATAATTTTAAATCATCCACACTTGCTCATCATCTGCATTGACCTATTGAGAAGACCAACAGATTTGAAGTAACAATCGGATGGGAATGAAGTTGCAAAGGGGTGAGGTTGGTTATGCAAGGGGTACAAATTCACCAATATTATTTTTTGTTTGATTTGAGTGGAACTGATGTCGTGTTGGGTATGGAATGGCTAGCCACTTCGGGTGAAATGAGGGTAAACTAGAAACTTCTCACAATGAAATTCAAAGACGCAGGATGATTGGTGTCACTTCGAGGGGATCAAGCTATGGTTCGAACAGTAGTGTCACTAAGAGCCATGAATAATCTGTTCAAGAAAGGAAGTCAAGGATTCTTGATTGAATTGAATCAGGTAACGGTAGATGAAGGTGAAACAACTATTACATCAACGGAGATTGAGGAGTTATATGATTACCCAGAAGTATGTGCGCAAGCTTCGAGTCTACCACCACACCGTTCTCGGGATCATGTTATTACTATTCAGTCTGGAGCACAACCGCAGAACGTTCGTCCATATCGATATCCTCATTCTCAGAAAGCTGAGATCAAGTGTCTAGCCAAAGAGATGTTGGCTGCTGGAATCATTAGGACTAGAACTAGTCCATATTCTAGTCCGGTATTACTCATTAAAAAAAAGAATGGAGGTTGGCGTTTTTGCGTGGATTACCAAGCTCTTAATGACATCACAATCCCCGATAAATTTCCAATATCATGCATTGATAAGCTACTGCGTGAGCTAGGGGGAGCCACCATATTTACCAAGTTGCATCTCAAGTCAGGTTATCATCAAATTCGCATTAAAACAGGAGATGAAGCGAAAACAGTCTTCCACACCCATGAGGGACATTATGAGTTTATGGTCATGCCATTTGGCTTAACCAATGCACCCTCGACTTTTCAGTCATTGATGAATGATATTTTCAGAGAACATTTGCGGAAATTTATTTTAGTGTTCTTTGATGATATCTTGATTTACAGTAGAGACTATGCTACTCATCTTGAACATCTGAAGATTGCTTTAGATATTATCAAAAGGAACCAGGTAATCAACAACAAGAAGTGCGTGTTTGGGCAACTTAAAATGAAATATTTGGATCATATCATCTCTTCTTGAAGGTGTGCAAGCAGATCCTTCCAAGATTGAGAGTATGATATCTTGGCCAGTTCCTAGAGATATCAAGTCTTTGCATGGGATTTTTAGGACTCACACTGTACTACAAAAATTTGTCATAGATTATGGTAAGATCGTTGCCCCTTTAACTGATTTATTAAATAAAGATGCTTTTATGTGGAAAGAACGAGCTCAACAAGCATTGAAGTTGGCTATGCCTCAAGTGCCCGTCTTAGCGACGCCGAACTTTTCTAAACCTTTTACAATTGAAGTTGATGCTTCAGGATTTGGTGCTGGTGCAGTTTTAATGCAAAAAGGTAAACCTACTGCATATTCCAGTCGGATGCTTTCTTCTAGAGCAGGACAATGCTCGGTATATGAACGGGAGCTAATGGACATTGTGTTGGCCGTTAAGAGGTGGAATCACTACTTGATGGGTCATCATTTCATCATTAAAACTGACCAAAAAACCCTTAAATTCTTGCTGGAACAGCGAGTTATGGATGAGAATCAACAGAAATGAATTTCCAAACGCATGGGTTATATTGAGATCAAGTAAAAACCCGGTGCAGAAAATAAAGTGGTTGATGGTTGTCCAGAAACCTATAGGAGGCTATTCGGGGCATCTTCGCACATATAAGAGGATGTCCGAGAATATCTATTGGGAAGGCATGAAGAAGGATGTGCAAGACTTCGTTGCCAGGTGTGAAATTTGTCAAAAGAACCAAGTCTCAAACCTTGTCCTGCGAGGTTACTCCAACCTTTACCTCATCGTGTGTAAGAGGATGATAAGTATGGACTTCATTACTAGCCTTCCTAAATCCCACAAGTTTGATACTATATTGGTTGAGGTGGATCGTCTTACTAAGTATGCACATTTTATTCCACTTTTACACCCTTTTAATGCTAAAGATGTGACTGCTGTTTTCTTTAAGGGATTAAATTGCATGAATTTCCTAAATCTATTTGTCTGATCGTGACCGTGTGTTCATAAGCCAATTTTGAAAGGAATTGTTCAAAATAGCAGGTACTACCTTACGCTATAGCTCTTCCTACCATCCGGAGACCGATGGGCAAGCAAAAGTGGTGAATAGGAGTTTGGAGACATATCTTCGTTGTATGGCAGGAGAAAATTCTAAGCAATGATCCCACTCGTTATCTTGGGCTGAGTATTGGTTTAATATGTCCTTTAACAAATCTACAGGTATGACATCCTTTAAAGCATTATACGGGAGGGATCCACCATCAATTTTTCAAATGGATGACACTACTTCAGCAGTGGAAGAAGTAAATGAGCAGGTGCGCACTAGAAATCTGATCTTGACCGAACTCAAAAATCCCTTTCAAGGTCTCTTGTTTTGTTTGTTTGGTTGCAAGGAGGGCATGCCTGACCCGAGAGAAATTACAAAGAAGAGGTTTTCAGATTTGTTCAAGATGTTCCTTATGTGGTCAAGATGGTGAAACCAAAAAGCATTTTTTCTTACACTGCAAGACAACTACAAATCTGTGGAACATGATCTTTTGTAACCTTGGTATTAATTGGACTATGCCTAATACTACTGTGGAGCTTCTCAGATGTTGGAAGAGTGTAGGGAAGAGGGGTGGAAAAGAAGTCTGGGGGCAGATCATCCCAGCTTGCGTTTGGTGGACAATATGGAAGGAAAGGAACTCCAGAATTTTTGAGGATACTAGCAGCTCTATTAAGAAAATTAGGACGAATTGTCTAAGTCTCTTCTATTTTTGGTGTAAACAAAAATTTTTGGGGGGAAATAGGAGACCTGGTAGATTTAATAGGAAAAGTGTAAGTATAAGTTTTTGTTGGGTGCTCCTAATACTTTTTTCTGTAAAGATCTCAATTCAGCTTCATTTGTAGCTGAATTTTACTGTGAATACAACTCCTTACCAATTTCAAAAAAAAAGATCATTCGATACAAGCACAACAAGGAATGAAGAATCAAGCTGATCGACGTAGAGAAGTGATTTTTTGAGATAAGCGAAATGGTATATCTCAAACTTCAGCCCTACAAACTATGTTCTTTGGCTAAGAAGATTAATGAAATACTCAGTCCCCGCTTTTATGGCCCTTTCAAGATTCTAGAAAATCTCAGTCCCGTAGCTTATAGATTGGAGTTACCAGTTGGAGCACGCATTCATTCAGTGTTTCATGTTTCACACCTCCTCAGGTTATAAAAACTTATTCCAGGAGGCCAAAATAACCAATTGAAAAACTTAGTAACTGTCATGAAATAGTTACTTCTGCGGAGGTTATTTCTGGAGAAAAAGGGGCAAAGGCAGTTGCATGGGGAGGTATCTTCCAAGAAAAAAAAAGGAATTCTTTAGGAGAGTCTAGCCTCTCGGATGTCTAGAAGTGTCAAATCTGTATAATCTCATTGTTATGTACTGTATAACTGAATGTTGTTCATGTCTTAGGTTATAATTAAGGTGTTAGCAGTGTTTGAGTGGTTGTTTTTCAGATTTCTTGGTGTAATATCAGTTTATCTAGTGAAAACCAACAGTATTTGTTCCTTTATTTACTGTTTTTCGCAGAAAAGTCTATCGCAATATTGATATTTTTATAAGAAATAAGGATGAATTTCGGTCCCATATATGCTTTTACCTTGTTGCTTTTTCGGAATAAAAGTATTCATTGTTCTGCAAAATTAGTGAAAATGTAAAGTGAAAGGGAAATAGAACCTTTAAAAAACTGAGCAGTCAAACCGCCATAGCAAAGAACTAGATCTCGAAAATGTACTCAAATTCAAAACAAAAATCAGCAGAACTGTGGCACAATTACAAAGTAAAGTTGGCTTGAAGTATCAATCTTGATTTACCTAATTTCTTATTCTCTCATTTGCAATTAGAATATTCTTTATGCTACAAACACAATCAATACTTTATGGCATGCTAAGTCGGTATAACTAATATAGGATAAAATAGAAGAAACTCAAAAAAAGGATCGACTAGAAGACTGACCCAAAGCAGGCCACTCTAGTTAAGGGTCGTGCGCTAGGACCAATCCCATCCCCTCGTAAAAAATTACTGACTCCAGACATGCCCCTTAAGAATGTATCCCGCCCTTGAACTGGACCATGGCTCACGAGCCAGAGAAAAAGTTAAGATCTAGTAATCAAGTCTAGGTTTAACCAGTACCGCTTACTAGCAGCGGAAGCTATTTGAGTCAATCAAGGTCGTAGCAACTTTGATACCACGTGAAAGAAGAAAAACTTCTCAATGTACAAGAGGTACCCCTAATATAGGATTCTTAAGCAATGCATAATATAGTAGCTAATAAATCCATATACTAATAAGGTAACTGAATATTCTATAATTAAATGCAGAATATGGTTCAGTATATTCTATAGAATGTTCTATATGATTTTCCTTATGACAATTACTCTAGACATGTATGAATCTAGAATAGGCATTCACTAGATATTCTAAAACTTCACTATTCTCTTCCACATTGAATCAACATCAATTGTCTGTGGCATATTGGGCAGAAGATACTTATTTAAATGGTGAATGGGTTTTGGCCCCAGGTGGATAAGGTGGATTAAACAATGTATTAACGTTGTCAAATTCTCAATCCTAGTGAACAGAACCCCCAATGGTTTCTTCTCCTCTAGCAGAGGCTTGAGACAGGGAGATCCACTATCTCCTTTTCTTTTCATTCTAGCCATGGAAGGCGGCATGAGCAATATGATTCTAACTGCTAAAACAAATGGGTGGATTAGAGGTTTCAAGGCAAATCCAAATTCACCAAATAGCATAGACATCACTCATTTACAATATGCAGATGACACTTTGGTTTTCTGTGAGGCTTCCAAAGATCAAGTTCTAATCTTGAGAGTGATCTTCATCCTATTTGAAGCCATTTCAGGGCTACATATCAACTGGAGTAAGAGTTTTATATACCCTGTCAATGAGGTGAATTAGATTCAAGCACTGGCTAATATTTTGAGAGGTGGGATAGGGACTCTTCCTACTAATTATCAGGACATGCCCTTAGGAGCAAAAAGCAAATCTAAAGGAATATGGAATGGGGTACTAGAGAAGTGTGAAAAAAGGTTGTCCTTGGAAGAGTCAATATATTTCTATGGGGGTAGATTGACTCTGATTAACCGTGTGCTTGATGCACTACCAACATACGTCAATATTCCCTGTTCCTGTCAATGTGATTGATAAGATAGATGCTTTAAGGAGTAACTTCTTCTGGCAAGGCAATGAAGGTAATGAAGAAAAGAAGAGATTTAACCTTGCTAAATGGGAAGTTTGACAAAAGCAAGAAAGAAGGGCTAATGGGTGTCAGAAATATGAAGATCCACAAGAGAAGCCTGATGATGAAATGGTTGTGGAGGTACCCTACAGATGATAGTCAACTTTGGAAAGAAGTCATTAAAACTAGATATGGTGAAGAAGGCAACTGGACAACAAAGGAATGGATGCAGTACCTGGAGATCAATTAGAAATCTATGGCGATCCTTAAGTCAAGAGTGGGTTTCAAAGTAGGGAATGGCATGATAATTTCCTTTTGAAATGACATTGGATTGGGGAAAATTCTCTGAAATATCTATTTCCAGAACTTCACATTTTATTCCTAAAACAAGAAGGATCATTAGCTGACATGTGGACAGGTGAAGGGTGGAACCTTAATTTTAGAAGACTATTAAATGATTGGGAGATAGATAAGATTAGCATAATTCTATCAGATTCTATCCCAATTCAATGGATTCTCAATAGAGGACAGTTTGACATGGCAGTGTGATAACAAAGGGAAATTCTCTGTAAGTTCTGCCTACAGAGATCTTAGTTCTTGCAACAATCAAGTGGGCTCTTGGCCACGGAAGATGATTTGGAAAGTTAAAATACCTTACAAGGTTAATTGCTTCAGGTTGTGGGTTCGAGTCACCATGTTACCATATAAAAAAAAAGGTTAATTGCTTCACCTGGCTTTTGGCCAATGAGAAAGTTCTTACACATGAAAAGCTAATCAAACAACTTTGTTCCAGATACTACTTTTGTAAAGAACAGGCAGAGACAATTAGCCATCTTTTTATGCATTGTAAATGGACAGAACAGTTATGGAGAATCTTCATCAACTGGAGGAAAATCAAATGGGTGATGCCAAGAAGAATTAAGGAAAGTTTTAAACTGCTGGAACAGTGATGGCAATGCAGCTAAAAGAGAGGAGAGATGGAAGATTGTCCCGGCTTGTATTTGGTGGTCTGTTTGGACAGAAAGGAACCAGAGATGCTTTGATCAAGGAGTACAACATCCAGAAGCTTAAAAGAAATTGTTTAGGTCTTTATTATTTTTGGTGTAAACAAGAATTGTTAGTACAAACTGAAGACATTTTTGATGTTCTAGGCAGTTTGTAAGTATCTTAACATATAGGGTTTCATATTGTAAGTGAACTACTTTTGAGGGGGACTACACAGTTCTTGGTGTAGTATACCTGTGGATATTAATATAACTATTACATTTATCAAAAAGAAAAGTTCAAGGCTGGATTAGATAGCACTTAATTATGGTATTAGCAAGAGGATCAACATAGGTTTTAGATGAGATGGCTGAAACGGGATTACTATGAATGGGATCCACAACCTCTCTCTTGCACTTGGCTCATCATACTAAGGGTCAGATACTACAAAGCTTTATATTACCACCATCTGCCTACCTTAGAGGACTATGTATCTTCATCAACAATAATATGTTAGAAAACATGTTATGAAAAATGTGAGAATTGTACATATCTACTTTTAAAGATGATTGAAGAAAGCAAACTAACAATACACGTAATTAAGTAAAGAAATAGAGGGAGTGGGGCAACTAAACAACTCAATTTTAATTGATATTTGGCCCTGTATGACACAAAAGATATTAAAAAATTTACAATGGAAGTTTAAAAACAAAAAGATGGAGAAAAGAAAATTGTTGGGGTATGCATCGGGAGGATACAAGGAAGAAAGATGTTTCTAAGAGCTTTTTATACTTAAAGCTCATGGATTTTGTTCCACTTTTACTATGGAACTGCAAATAGCAGGGATAATAATTGTATACCAACCCAGAGGCACAATAGATAATCTAAGACAACAAATAAGTCAGATTTCTAAGCCAATTCCTCACATGATCCGCCAAACCTCAGACAAGTTTTATATGATAATTTGCTCTCTTGGTGACTCGAACCCACAAACTTAAGGTCAGAGGTGGAGGTGATTTCCACTTGAGCTACCCTTTCTTGTCAACATCAGACAAGATCTTATCAAAACATTTTCCACTCTAACATCTCAACAAACCAAAAGAACTCCTAAGTATCTACACATGAGAATATTAAGGATTATATACTCCAAGACAAGTAAATTATTAATATTAATTTCATAAAAAAAGAGATTGTGTTAAAGGAGGGAGAGCAGGTATCCTCAAGCCCAAAAAAAGAGGAAAATAAACAAGACATAGATCACCTACCCAAAGATTACCTTTTTTCATTAAGAAAAAGAGTATACTTCTACAAAATCTTGGTGATATGGTAAATCTTCTGGGATATCAATGTAAAATACACAGGAATGCTGAAAATATCAACCAAAAACCATATTCATGTGCAATGCAAACTTACCTGTTCAGAAAGGTAGAGTCGCTGGCGGTTTTTCAAAGAACCCTGCTCAATTATTGGACCCCACCTGTTGCCAAAGACATATAACCACTAATATGACTGATCAATTCATAGACCAAACAACTTGATAAGACCAAGATCACAATGAGACAGCTTGATACCAATTTTCAAGTGTTTATGAAAAAACAGGATAGTTATCCACTTCATTAAACATATAAAATGCAAGGCCGAACAATTCCGTGGATAACTATCACATGGGAATAATAGCCACATCTCTCTCTCGCTCACACACACAAAAAAGAAAAAAGAATCACATACCATATACTCCCTCCGTTTCAAAATGTTTGTCTGTTTTTGACTTGGCACAGGGTTTAGGAGAGTAAAGAGGATTTTTGAATCTTGTGGTTGTTAACTAAAGATATGTAGAATGTACCAAAATGCCCTTTAATCTTGTAGTCTTAAACATGTCACGAGGAAAGTTGAAATTAAAGAGTTACCAAAAAAGGAAAGAGCCATTCTTTTTTAAACGGAGGGAGTACAAAACAACCTCAGTTACTTAATTTAAGATCAGAACTTAAACAACATGACCAGAAAATAACATTAGGAATATACTCAGATTTAACTTTCGTCATCAAAATCCGTGATTTCTAATTGGTCACATGCAACTAGAACATACAAATAACATAAACAAATATTCAGTTTCACGAGATCAACTACATGCCTAAGAAAGCAAAAATATAAAACAAAATCTCATGTTCATCAATACAACTTGGTCAGCATAATAAAACTAAACTATATTGCCAACGGAGAAAGAAATTCATAATACCGGCAAGAAAGAGAAGGCCATAGACAGCTGTGATTAGTTAACCAATCATACAGCGTAGCAATATTAGACTTCCACATCAGATACTCTTCACCATACTTGCTACTCTTCTCCCCATCTTCACGGGTAAATACCATGTTGATTCGTAGATGGATCAAATCTTTACAATAAACAGAACCAAGAAAAGTTTTAATGCCTCAAAGTGGATATATATTCCCTTAGAACCTTATTAAGTTAAAATGACCAAAAATAATAGTACAGAAGCTGTAATTATTTCATGCTCTTGGGTCCTTGTGGAACGCAATGACTTCCTAGTATGATGTGAAAAATATATTAGAGAAAGTATGGTCTATATACATAAGAGAGACGAAGAAGAAATTCTAAAGCCTTCATACAAAATACTTTGCACGAGACTCATTTGTAATTGGAAAAAGGAAAATGAACTTCATTTGTAATTGGAAACAAATCCCCCCCCCCTTTTATGTGGCAATGTTTGACTAGTCTCCGTGCTATGACATTTATGTGGCTAAAAATCTTGCCATTAAGGGTAAGTTAGAAAGTTTAAAGTTAAATTATAAAGTAATTGTTTCAAATATAGAAAGGTGTCATTCCAAGAAGAACAGTTAAATTATAAAGTAATTGTTACAAATATAGAAAGGTGTCATTCCAAGAAGAACAGACTAATAATGAAAGAGTGCCACATATAATGGAACAGTTGGAGTACTATTAAATATCACACAAAGGTGCTAGAGGCACACACTAGTGCATTTTTTAGAAATCTTAGGGGTTTCTTCCTGATACTTTGAAGTGAAAGAAAAAAAAAGGTGAAGCCTCTAAAGTAAAGGAAAAGAGGAGGGAAATAAAAAAAAGTGAAGCCTCAAAAATACTTTTATTTGACACTATGGAAAGGGAAAGGTCAAATACCCGTAAAATGAATTTTCTTGCAAGATACACCAAAACAGAGAATTATTGGAAAATGATATGAATTTGAATGTGAAAATCAATGGTCAAAATAAAACAAGCGAGCTTATTAAGTAAAACCATAAACGCATCTAAATGAAGCTAAAAATTGTAATCTACTGATAGAAGAAAGATGGACTTCTTTAGAAAGATTTCACAAAAACATTCAGTGAAAACAGCCATTGAACCATAAACCAACCAACCAACCAATGAAAAAATAAAAATAAAATCCAATATAGTAATTAAATATAACAATTGGTTTATCAAAGAAAGGAACTAAGATCGGAAGATGAAGATAAAGTTGGTATCGTTACATACCAAGGAAAGAAAAAAATCATTATGTATCAAGGGTTTATAACTCATTACCTTCAAAATCGTTGTCAGAGATACACAACGAGAGAAAAAGACATCGGCTTAGATGAAGAAAATGCCATTAGTAAATAAAGAATGAAAAGAGAAAATGTACATCTATAGATAGAAAACATGAAAGAGTGATTAGGTGAGAAAGATTATCATTAAAATCAAGCACAGCGAAGAACCTGAAATTACTTGCAAATGCACAAATGATGTGAGAGGCGCGGCGGATGGAGGAGGCCAGAAGAAGAAGAGATATAGAAATAAGGGTTTCACCGTGGATAATTAGTGGACGATTTTACCCCTATACGTGGAGTCATTACAATAATGAACTGCGGAAACTTCCAAAAAGTGAGCAGTTCAACTAAGAATTAATTAAATTAACTCCAAATTTAAAATAAGTCAAGTAACACGCTTCATTAAACCTCTAGTAAATAACAGATTGCGTTTCCACATTTCTGTAAGCACTACTTCAGAAATTTTGAAAGCAATAACTAGCAATCTACACTATTACCCTATTTTACAATTGTGTAGCAATTGTTGCCTCAAAATCTGTCTCAACTTAAGAAACCCGATTCCAATAACCTTGATCAGTAATTTCATTATGTTAAGCCCTTAACCTCATGAAAAATTGTAGCTTTCTAGATAGACATAGAGGTATATTAAAGCCAAGTCAGTGAAATCATCAGATCAAAACTCAAAAGGAAATCCGAAACAGCACAACAATCTACTTAATAAGCTGGCATATCTCCTAGACCAAATCATTAGCAATGCAAGCAAAATCATAGCTTAAGGCGATGAAGCTATACACTACAGATGACAGTTCAATAACGGCCTAGGCAGTGTTATTGAGGGCTATTGATTCATAGCTTAAGGCGATAAAGCAATGTGATGTGACAGTTTAGGGCTTCATAGGCAAAATCATGTGCTTTTGAGAATTCCGTTTCAAACAATGAGACACAAAATGATCCCAAAGTGAAACGATCGATTCTTTTAATCTTACCAAAAAGGAGTTGGATTAATACCTGCATTACCGTATATTAGATTTTGAAAACTTGAAATAAGTTATGCCACCAGAGTTATGGTCTAGAGGTAAGAGTGCAACGCACAATATATGGGTTAGACTCACTTCATGGATTTGAACCCATCGCAAAACAAAAGCCTTAAGTGGAGAAGGGTAGACGGGCAGACACATCATCCAACAACACTGCCCCTCTGTGATTTCTTGATAATCAAGAATACTTGAAATTATCTATTCTAATTGAAATTTAATCATCATAGCACCAAAATTCATATATGTTTGCTATCTTTTAATTTTCCATAAGTTGTGCGCTTCACAGTCATAGAAATGTGTACATTTCTCGCTTCTCGCTTAGTCCCATGAACTTTCAGTTTTTCACTGTTTCGGTTTTCAATGTACTATCTTTTCTTACTAGTAATCATAGGATTTCTCTTGTAGTTTCTTATCCTCTGATTTCTGTCATTATCTACTATCGTCTGTTATTTGCTTAGCGTATTGTTTTGTCTTAGTTATTGTTCCTTTTTCCTTTTTGACCTGCTTTGTTTTACTTTACCTTGAGCCGAGGGTCTATTGGAAACAACCTCTCTACCCCTAAGGTAGAGGTAAGGTCTGCGTACACTCTACCCTCCCCAGAACCCACTTGTGGAGTTGTGGGATTATACTGGGTATGTTGTTGTTGTTGGATTTTTCCTTTTAATAACACTGAGCCCACCCCCTCTCAAGACCAGATTCCAAATTAATTATATCTTCATAATCAAAATAACTGGAAAAAGAGTAGCACAAATATTACAACACAAGCACTAAGATTGGGCGCGATTTTCTTCATAAATAACCCTTGAACGCCATGAGCCAAGATAAACCAAAGAGCAACAACAACAACAACATACCCAGTAAAATCCCACAATGTGGGGGAGGGTAGAATGTACACAGACCCTACCTCCACCTTGATAGGTAGAGCGGTTGTTTCCGAGATAAACCAAAGAGCAAAGGTTGTTAAATCCCAGAACTAAAGTAATCAAATATCATTGCAAACCCTAGCAAAACAGAGGACTTCAAAAGTACACAAAAGCCTTAAGTGGAGAAGGGTAAACGGGCAGACGCATTATCCGCCCGTGCAACACTTTCCCTCCGTGATTTCTCGACAATAAAAAATACTTGAAATTAGTAATTCTAATTGAAATTTAATCATCATAGCACCAAATTCATATCTATTTATTATCTTTTGATTTTCCATAAGTTCCGCGCTTCACATCAAATAAATGTGTACTTCATTTCTCGCTTCTCGCTTAGTCCCATGAACATTCGCTTTTTTACTTTTCGGATTTTTCCTTTTCATAACACTGGGACCACCCACTCTTAAGACCGGATTCCAAATTGATTATATCTTCACAATAAAGAAATAAAAAAAAAGGAAAAAGAGCAGCACAAACATTACAAAACAAACAAGGCAGTGTGCGAGCTTCTTCATAAATAGCCCACATATGCGTTGAACGCCATGGACCAAGATAAACCAAAGAGCAAAGGTTGTTAAATCCCAGAGCTAAAGTAATCAAATATCATTGCATCATCCGCCCGTGCAATACTCCTACCCTCCATGATTTCTCGATTATCAAAAAATACTTGAAATTAATTATTCTGATTGAAATTTAATCATCCTAGGACCAAATTCATATATGTTTTCTATCATTTATTGCGCGCTTCACTTCAAAGAAATGTGTACTTCATTTCTCGCTTCTCGCTTAGTCCCATGAACTTTAGGTTTTTTACTTTTCAGATTTTTTCCTTTTAATAACACTGGGCCCACCCACTCTTAAGACCAGATTTCAAATTAATTATATCTTCACAATCAAGAAAATGAAAAAAAAGAGTAGCACAAACATTACAACACAATGTGCGAGTTTCTTCACAAATAACCCTCATAGGCTAATCGAAGTAATCAAATATCAGTCCCAACCCTAGAGAAAGTACCAAACCGAAAAGCAGAGGTTCTAGAACTATACAACATAAGTAACAAATATATAGATATATATACCTGCAAGATAGGGAAGGCCAAACGAGGTTGTGATTAGCGAACCAGTCATAGAGAACAGGAACGAGTGATTTCCACTGAACATATTTGTCGTCGATCGAAGCAGCTATCATCCTGTGGGTGTCTCTTTCGTCTTTCGATTTCGTTGAAGAACCCTTTGGTCTGCCACGCCTTTTGGGCTGAGACTGAGAACAAGGACTTGTTTCCATCAACCCCTTTGTCTGGATAGGGTTTTGATTTACGGAATACAGCCTTTTGCCTCTCTTTCCTAATACCGACAACAATTATCAACTCATCAATACTAATCTTTTCTGTAATTGCAGATAGTCATTTTTTTTATAATAATCTTTACTACTTAATATATATTTCATCCCTATTAGGATTCATTGTAATGGTATAAAATAACATTTGAAATACTACTTTGAAAGAAAAAAAATATCTATGCCAAAATTAGTTAATTAATTCTGAATTTCAAACATTTGTTATTCGCATAAAATAGTATTACTATGGGCAATGGCGTAAACGATTTGAAATGTCTCTAAACGAAAAGAGTTCAACTACAAATTAAAATGAAGAGAATATTAATTAATCTTGTAGTTTAAAACCTTATTATAATTGCTAATATCACTAGTATGATTGACTTAACAAAGAGTCATGTGATTATTATTTTATTAGTTTTTAGATACGTGCAAGACCGCACACTCAAAAGATGAAAGTTGCAGAGATAAGACGTTAAGATGGATGTGTGGGCATACAAGAATAATAGAATTAGAAATGATGATATATTGTGACAGAGTGGAGTGGCCTCGGTGGATGATAAGATGCGGAAAACGAGGTTGAGATGATTCGAGCACATGCAGAGGAAATATTAGGGAGAGGTGATTAGACGGGATATGGAGCAGATGCAACTCATTGAAGACATGACCTTAGATAGGGGTATGGAAGACACGTATTAGGATAGAAGGGTAGTAGTTAGTCCAGTGTAGACCTACGCTTACAAACTGGTAGTTGTAATATTATTATTGTATGCTCGCTTAGCCTATCATACAAGTAGACTTATTGCCTTATAGTTCCTTGTCGTTTGATTTATGTTGCTATGTGTATTTTGTTTGTGTTATTTACTTGCATTAGTTATTGCTTCTTTTTCTCTTATAGAATTCGTTATCATGACTTACTCACTTTGTTTGTGGTACTTTGCTTGGGCTTGTGCTTTGTCTTGAGCCGAGGGTCTCTCGGAAACAACCGATCTGCCTATCAAGGTAAAGGTAAGGTCTGTGTACACTCTACCCTCCCAAACCTCACATTATGATATTTCACTGGATATGTTATTGTTGTTGTAGATACGTGCATGGCATCTGTATTTTCTAGGGCTGGCCAGTGGGCCGGGCTCGGGTCTGGCGGGGCCGGGTTTGGGCGGGACGGGAGAAGGGGTCGGTCGGATGCAGCGGGACTTGCTCGATCCGTCCGATCCAGATCTGTCGGTATCGAGGCGAGGCGAGGCGGGCTCAGTCGAGGTCAAGCGGGTTTTCCTTTTTTTTTAAATAACATATGTATAAAAAAAACTCAATAAACAAAACAAGATAGTGTAATAAAAACATCCCAAAGCTGTTTTTGTACCTCTTATATTATTTAATAGACATATGATTTTTTTGTAATGCAAAATTACAAATACAATTGTCTAAAATCTAAATTGCAACTTTGTGGTGTTGTCCAAAAGTTGCAAATTACATAATAAAATTGCAATTAAAAAAATTACATTCTCAAAAAAACATGTTCTAATTGCTTGATGATTTCTTGTGGTTCTTCGGTTGGAATTGGTATTTGTTGGTCAAATTGATCCATGTCGCTTCCACTACCTTCGGTTAAGATTTCGTTGTAGTTTTCATCTTCTTCTTCGTTGATCTCAGGTTGACCGCACCTTCTTCGCTCCGCTCGTATCCAATCTCTGAATAATACTGCAATTTCCAAGCTGTCTCCGGCTAATGAGTGTATGTGGTCTCCTATTTGATATCTGCCGTGAAAAAGCGTTTTGACGCAGCTTGATGACGCAGAATGTTCAAAACATCTCGGGCCATCAATGAAAGTGTCGGAAAGGTCTTCTCATTCCCCCTCGATTTGACAAGTCTTCATGTCCATCTTCATTGATAACTTCTTGATACTGATGCAGAACCCCGCAAAATAAAAATATCTAACTCGCTAATTTGGTTAGTAGTAGAGAGTGCGGCCGCACATTCTATTTACGAGGCTTTCAATACTAGCCGCAGAAACAAAGATGTCTTTGTGAGGTTGTGTTGAAGATGAAGAAGATAGTATGGAAGCCGGTAAGTTACTAGCATTTTCTTGTTGATAAAATCTATATATTTTTTTGCATTGGTGTTCTACGCTAGACAACACTTCTTCTTTAGTTTGACTTTGTTCAATAGATGGTGGGTGATTTAGATTTTTGGGACTTGGAGGTGGTAGTACTTCTATACAATCGTAAATAGTTTCAATTAGTGATTTAGTACAGTCTATTTTAATAGTAGGATTTAATACAGAACCAATAATATAAATAGTGGGAATAGGAATAAAATATTTTTTTATTTTGACAAACATTTTTCTAATAGCTGCTTTATAAGCTGATTTTTCCATATATTCACTAAGTAATAAAAATATTAGAGTTATATAAAACAACATAGTTGAAATAGTAGGATAATATATACCGGAAAATTCTTTTGTTGCTTGAAAAAATTTCTCTAAAAATACAATAAGTTCGGAAATTTTTACCCAATCACTATCTAAAATAATATCAGCTGAATTTTTATTATGAGAGTTAAAAAATAAAGTTATAGGTATTATATAGTCATAAGCAACAAATAGTTGCTCGTATAAAGAATTCCACCTAGTGGATACTTCTTGTGGAATTTTTCTATAAGGTAGTCCACAATCGTGACAAGTTTTTTTTATATTCTTTTCTACGTTGTACTTTATTACTTTTAAAAATAAAGTTTATAGCAAATTGTATTTTACTAAGAATGTCTTCAAAAAGTGATAGACCATCATTTACAATTAAGTTATATATACGGCACGCGCATTTTTTATGAAAATGACCTGAAAAAGATGGAGTTAAACTATTTTTTAAAATTGTAATTGTGTAATTGTTAGAAGAAGCGTTATCTAATGTAATAGTCATAATTTTATCGGTTATTCCGTAATAATGACACACTTGATAAATATTATCTGCAATAAAAGTACCAGTGTGCCTATCATCTATATATCTATACGCTAAAATACTTTTTTGCATAGACCATTTATAATCTATCTAATGACAAGTTACAGTTCAATAATCATGGTCGTTAGTACTACGACCTATATCAGACGTGATAGATACTTTGCCATTAAAATGATATAACGAAAAACGTAAATATTGTTGATATTCATGCCCGAATTTAAATACATCTCTCTTAACAGTTGATCTTGGAAAATCGTTAAAAAGGGGATTATATATATATCTCTAATGTAATGAATAAAATCGTGAGATGAAGGAAATGAAAAAGGCAAACCCTCCACAACAACTAATTTTGATATTGCTTCCCCATCTCTATGTTTATTGTATTTAGAGCCTACAATTCCCCCCGTCATAGGGTTAATTTGACCACTGTGCTTGGTGGAGACGATGTCGGTATGTGAACCTTGTCCCGATGGAGCGGGTGTTTGCGCACCCGGTTTTGAAGCCTGGTATTGGGCATACCTAGCTGGATGAGCACTTACTACGTGTCTAATTAAACCCCCCGTCCCACCGTGACCTTTTCCAGTTTTAAATTTTAAAATATTTTTACAAATTTTACATATAGCTACTTGATTCTCTACGTCCCTATCAAAAAATATCCATGCATCTGATTTTAATGGTCGTTTTGCTGGACCTCGTCTCATACTAGGGGGAATATGAGGTATTTCAGTTGAAGGTGCACTAGTGGGTGTGTTGTCATCAACATTAGTGGGTGTATCATCTAGATCATCGTCTAAATTAAAGTCTTCTTGAGTTTCAGAAAATAACTCCCGATCTAAATCTAATGGTATTGTAGGAAAATGTTGAGTATCAACAAAATCATCACGTGTAGGAATAAAATGACTAGAAGAAGTACCCTTGCCCTGGTTGCCCCTACTAGAAGAAACACCCTTACCCTTACCCTTAAACATACCTTTTAATCCTTCCATTTTAATTATGATAATAAATAATTAAAGACAATAAAATTAAGTGCGCTAAATAAAATAAACAGACAATAATAATTTAAGGAAGGAGCAGAATGTACCAAGCGACGTAACGTCGACGTGTAATCCAGAGGTTGAAAATTGAAACTTTGCTCGATGGAAGATCCTCAAGCTAATTGCCAACTTCACTCCCAATTCCCAAATGAATAAATAAAATTGAATATTTAGTAAACAATGTAGACTTGTAGAGGGAGATATTGAGAGATTAGAGAGATTGTAGGAAGATTTGTGAGAAAGATGAAGAGAAAATGAGTTATTTATAGTTGAAAAATTGAGTTAAAGTGTAAATATAATAACTTATGAGTTAAAAATAAATATTAAGGAGTAAGGGGGTTGGGGGAGGGGGGGAGGCCTAAAATGGCCCTTGGCCAACGGCCAAAATCTAAAATGGCCGTTGGTGCAACGGTCATATTTGCAAAGGGGGGACAAAGGGCGGGGTCGGGGTCGGGCTCGGGACGGGGGCGGGCTCGGGTCTCGCGGGACGAGACATTGTCCCGTCCCGAGTTCGAGGCCCGCCAACGTTTTTTTTTAGCGGAGTCGGGGTGGGACCGGGGCGGGGTCGGGACGGGGTCGGGCCGTCCCGGCCCACTGGCCACCCTTAGTATTTTCTATTAGTCAACATAAATGAAAAGAAAAATCAAAATAGAAAATAAAAGTTGGAGGCAGAAGCAGAAACTTTGAGGACTTATTATTTCAATTTTCTTCTATTTATTGTAGAGATGGAAACAACTCAATTTTGGGATTCCTTCTAAGTAAAACAATGTATAGTTTCAATGTGAGAAATAGAAAGAGGAAGATGCAAAAGCAACGTTTCTGGAACTTTTTTTCTTTTATTAATGTGCGATATATTGAGCATATAATTGTAGTCAAAATTAATGTTAGCGCAGAACGTTTTCAAAAGTGAAATTCGATCGAATAATATTTGAATAATTAATTGACATAATGAAAAGGAAAAATAAAATTTATGGTGAAATGAAAACTTTTATGAAGAAATTCTAGATTGTTTACCATTAAATTTGAGGTTTCAGTTATTATGCTGATGGTCCTTCCACATTTTTATTGCTAGTAAAAAAATTGAATAATACATACTGAATACGATGTTACTAAAAGAATAAAGCATGATATAATTTTAAATTCAGACCTTTCGAAACATTGAGAATGAAAACCCCTCCTTACCAAAGTCTATGAGGCATTGCTAGATTATTTTCATTTTTTCTTACTTTTAAAGGTGAAGAGAGTGAAATCTCTAATTATTAATGTGCCTTTTCTTGGCAACCAAAAAAAAAGTGTCTTTCTTTATTGATTATTTCAATTAGTGTTCAGCTAATAACTGAAATTGAGAATGGAAAATATTGAATTAAACTTGTTGGATAGAGAAATTGTGCGATTGAGTTCAATATATCATTTAGGAGATTTAAACAATTGAATAGGGAATTAGAGAGATTTGAATGCAATGCGTAGAGATAAGCCAAAAAAAATCTAAAGACACTTCTAACCAGAGCGTCCCTGGGGCGGTTGAGGCGCCGCCATTGCACAGGCCCCCGGCCGGCGGGGCCTCCGCCCTAAAATTTTCATTTTTCTTTTATTAGTTTCAAATATTAAGATATATATTAAAAATGACTCTCATCTTATCTGTGAGAGTTGTAGCCTAGAGGTTGATGATTCCCTTCAAAAGTCCTTCCCTAGTGAGAGATTGCATGTTTTCAATTCCAATAAGCAGCGAAAGACTTTTTTTAAAATACAAAATCAGATTTGGCCTCAAGTCCCAAATAGTGCCCCCCTCTTTACTCGGAAAAGGTCCAAATGATGTATCAAAGAGACGTTTCTCTTCAGAATTCTATACCCTAATTTATTTATTTTTAATATTGATTAATTAGTTAATTTTAATCTTTCATGTGAATAAAAAAGGTACTTCCTTTTGTTTCTCGCATCGGACCCTTAAAAGTATAGGAACGGTCCTGTTTCTAACCCATCAAACTTCAATTCTATTATTATATTTATAGTTTTATTAGACGAAGTGTTACCGCGGTTACAATTCTTTTATTGGAAAATATCACGACCTAATTTTTTTTATGTCGTGACGGCACTCACACTCTCCAATTCATTAGGCAAATTAATATTAAATTTTTTATTGATTCCATTAACTAGGTGCATAAAGAAGGCATATGAACTGTATAAGTCATAAAAACACATCTCAATAGTCCTAAGTGTGAAAATCATAAGTACAATCTCAAAATATGGTGATACGAATATAAGAGTGACTGAGAATAATAAATACAATTCTGAAATACTCAAATGGCGGGATGCATCCAATACACTTTTAAGGTAGCTATATTTTCATCTCATCTTTTGAATCTGTCAGTCCAAATCCCATTGTAATACATGAGACTCATCATTATGATATTTCTTCAAAATATCCAGAGAATGAAGCAGACTTTAATAGAGTTGTGGTAAGCAATGGTTCTCAGGGCGAATGCGAAGTTATCCATTTATATATATGTGAATACTATATAAAAAAATAATTCCAATTATAGAAATGATGCCACTTGGCATAAGAGCTTTGATAGCATGTTGGTAAAGCATAACCAGAGTCAAGGGTTTGAATCTCATTGAGTAAATATAATTTGTTTTTAAGTTAAACTTTGTTTTCGAAATATAAAAGTCAATGAGGATTTAACCCTTGACCCCTCGCTTAAAAGAGTCAAATTGATCCAACTAAGCCATCGTTTATTAATATAGGTTATAAAATATTTTAGTGGAACTTGCGACTATTTGCATATGATAACAACAAATAAACAATTTAAAATGTTTTGAGAATGTTCTTCAGATGTGGAATTGGTTATAGTTTTCTCTCTCTAGATAATTCTCTCCAACTTCTCTCTAAAACTATTCCCCAGAAAAATCTTATGAATAACAGTATAAAATCCAACGATGACCCCACCACCCAAATCCCTCCAAAACCACCGGATATAATTCCAGAAAATTCAATACCCACCACACAGTTAATCAGTTTTAAAGAAAAACTTATGGCGTCTGAAAATTATATACAACTGGACATGGAGATATGTGAAGCTAATGATGACATGACCACACAATCCATCTTTACAGGGCAAAGCAATATTACTTTACGAAATGAAAAGGCAGAGAAAAAGCTGGCCAACAGAGTCAAAATGATTCATCTTCCTATAGATGAGAGAGACAGACTTCATAACTCTTATCGGAAGACTACTAAATGTTGATGCGTGTACCAGTTCAACACTTATGTGTACAAGATCCGATGACAACTTGAATTCAAATAGGGTCACACCGCCAACACATAGTTTACGAAGGAGAGGGTCTCTTATGTACATCATGTGGGCGTCTGGGTCATATCCAAGATCGATGTTCATACACAAAAATTTAAAAAGTCATCGACACAACCTATAGTATGGTGCTGATGCAGATCTACAAGTATGGAGTACAATGTCTTTTTCTAGGAGATGGCGAAACAACCCACCGACATAGATTAGCGTTAAAGTTTTTGCAGCAGACTCAGATAAGTTTTTGGCTAATAAAAAAATTAGCCTTTAGATCTATTAATCAGCATTATCCTAATAAAGTTTCTAATAATTCCTCTGCTATTATTAAAGACAACACTAGTGTCAGTGGTATAGAACAAGAACAAGTACAAGTTCACCCCATTCTCAAAGTGAGTTGCATAATCCCAAAATTCTTGTTTTCAATCAGTTTTTGATTCTGAGGACATAAATGAGGAAGATCCCAAACCAGCCCCCAAAGGCGGTGGACCCTAAAACCACTAATTTCAAAACCAAAGATAGTACTAACGATATAGTGACAGGTGTCCAAAACATGTCCCACTTTAAAAATCATATTAACTTCGTTAACCCTTTGGTCGAATGCTTGCTTAATCACAATTAATTCCTCTCAAAACCCTCACCCAGTGGGCTGGGTCGGCCCGGTCCCGGCCCGAACCCAACCTTTTAAAAAAGAAAAAAAAAGTTCGGTATCGAGACTCGAACCGGGACAGGACATGGTCCCGTCCCGACCCGTCCCGGATCGCCCCAGGCCCGACCCGATCCCGCCCGAAACCCCTCCTTTTGCAAACATAACTGTTGCACCAATGGCCATTTTACATTTTGGTTGTTGTGCAACGATCATTTTTGGCCTCCCTCTCCCCCAACACCCTTAATATTTATTTTTAATGCATAAGTTATTATATTTACACTTTAACCTAATTTTTCAACTATAAATACCTCATTTTCTCTTCATATTTCTCACAAATCTCCTACAATCTCTCAATCTATCTCTCTACAAGTCTACATTGTCTACTAAATATTCAATTTTATTTATTCATTTGGGAATTGGGAGTGAAGTTGACAACTAACTTGAGAATCTTCCATCGAGCAAAGTTTCAATTTTCAACCTCTCGATTACACGTCGACGTTACGTCGGCGTTTGATACATTCGTTCCTTCATTAAATTATTATTGTCTGTTTATTTTATTTAGCGCACTTAATTTCATTTACTTTAATTATTTATTAGTATAATTATAAATTTATAATGGAAGGATTTAAACGTATACTTACGGGTAGGGGTCATGCTTCTTCTAGTAGGGGAAACAAGGGCAAGGGTACTTCTCTAGTCATCCTATTTCTAGACAGAATCTTATTCCTACACAAGATGATTTTGTTGATACTGAACATTTTCCTACAATACCATTAGATTTAGACGAGGAGCTATTTTCTGGAACTCAAAAAGACTTTAATTTAGACGATGATCTAGATGATATACCCACTAATGTAGATGACAACACACCAACTAGTGCACCTTCAACTGAAATGCCTCTTATTGCTCCTAGTATGAGACGGGGTCCAGGAAAACGAACATTAAAATCAGATGCATGGACATTTTTTATAGGGACGTAGAGAATCAAGTAGCTAGATGTAAAATTTGTAAAGATGTTTTAAAATTTAAAACTGGAAAAGGTCACGGTGGGACGGGGGGTTTAATGAGACACGTAGCAAAGGTTCATCCAGCTAGGCATGCCCAATACGAGTCTTCAAAATCGGGTGCGCAAACGTCCGCTCCATGGGAACAAGGTTCACATACTGATATTGTCCCGGACCAAGTACAAGGTCAAATTAACCCTATGACGGAGGGAATTGTAGGCCCTAAATACAATAAACATAGAGATAGGGAAGCAATAGCAAATTTAATTGATGTGGAGGGTTTGCCTTTTTCATTTCTTTCATCTCCCGGTTTTATTCATTACATTAGAGATATGTATAATCCTGCTTTTAACGGTTTTTCTAGATCAACTATTATGAGAGATGTATTTAAATTCGCACATGAATATCAACAGTATTTACGTTATTCATTATATCATTTTAATGGAAAATGGCTATCATTTTTTATATAGGCCGTAGTACTAACGACCATGATTATTTAACGATAACATGTCATTGGATAAATTATAAATGGTCTATGCAAAAACGTATTTTAGTGTATAGATATATAGATGATAGGCACACTGGTACTTTTATTGCATAAAATATTTATCAAGTGTGCGATTATTATGGTATAACTGATAAAATTATGACTATTACATTAGATAACACTTCTTCTAACAATTATGCTATTACAATTTTTAAAAATAGTTTAACTCCATCTTTTCCAGATCATTTTCATATAAAATGTGTGTGTCATATATATAACTTAATTGTAAAGGATGGTCTATCACTTTTTGAAGACATTCTTAGTAAACTAAAATTTGCTATAAACTTTATTTTAAAAAATAATAGAATACAACGAAGAAAAGAATATAAAAAAACTTGTCACGATTGCCAACTACCTTATAGAAAAATTCCAGAAGAAGTACCCACTAGGTGAAATTCTTTATACGAGCAACTACTTGTTGCTTTATGACTATAGAAAACCTATAACTTTATTTTTTAACTCTCATAATCAAAATCCAGCTGATATGGTTGTAGATAGTGATTGGGGAATTTTTTTTGAACTTATTGTATTTTTAGAGAATTTTTTTCAAGCAACAAAAGAATTTTTCGGTATATATTATTCTACTATTTCAACTATGTTGTTTTATATAGCTCTAATATTTTTACTGCTTAATGAATATATGGATAAACCAGCTTATAAGGAAGCTATTAAAAAATGTTTATCAAAATAAAAAATATTTTATTCCTATTCCCACTATTTATATTATTGGTGTTGTATTAAATCCGACTATTAAAATAGACGGTACTAAATCACTTATTGAAACTATTTACGATTGTATAGCAGTACTACCACCTCCAAGTCCCAAAAATCTAAATCACCCACCACCTATTGAATAAACTAAAGAAGAAGTGTTGTCTAGCGTAGAAGACGAATGCAAAAAAAAATATAGGTTTTACCAACAAGAAAGTGTTAGCAACCTACCGGCTTTCATATCATTTTCTTCTTCTTCTTCAACACAACCTCACAAAAGACATGCTATTTCTGCGGCTAGTATTGAAAGCCTTAGAAATAGAATGTGCGGCCGTACCGCTACTAACCAAATTAGCGAGTTTGATATTTTTATTTTGCAGAGTTCTGTACCGTACCAAGCAGTTCTCAATGAAGAAGGACGTGAAGACTTGCTGAAATACTGTAGGGGGAATGGGAAAACATTTTTGACATTTTCAATGATGGCCCGAGATGTTTTGAATATTTAAGCGTCATCAACGGCGTCTGAAAGCGCCTTTTCTGCCGACAGATATCAAATAGGAGAGCACAAACACTCATTAGCCGGAGACAGCTTAGAGATTGTAGTATTATTCAGAGATTGGATACGAGCGGAGCGGAGAAGGTGCGGTCAACCAGAGATCAACGAAGAAGAAGACGAAAACTACAACGAAATCTTATCCGAAGGTGGTGAAAACGACGTGGAGCAATTTGACCAACAAATACCAATTCCAACCGAAGAACCACAAGAAATTATCAAGAAAGTAGAACATATTTTTTTTCAAAATGTAATTTTTTAATTGCAAATTTACTATGTAATTTGCAACTTTTGAAAAACACCACAAAGTTGCAATTTTGACAATTGTATTTGTATTACAAAAACAAATATGTCTATTAAATAATATAAGTGGCACAAAAACAACATTGAGATGTTTTTATTATACTATCTTGTTTAATTATTGAATTTTTTATATATATATATTATTTTTTAAATTAAGTGGGAAAAAAATCCCGATCCCGACGGGATCGGAAACGGGACGGGACGGCGGCGAATCCCGCCTGTCCTGATCCAGTCGGTCCCGCCCCTCCCCCGTTCCGCCCGACCCGATCCCGCCTAACCCAGCCCGCTGGTCCCGATCTCGGCACACTGACCACCCCTTAGTTAATACTAACTCTCACTATTTTTCTCCGCGTGATGAACACTTAGCAACTAAGTCGGGCCAAGTGGACATACAAGTGGATTTGCCAAATCCCAAGCCCTTGTCCACCATGCAACCATAGAGATTACCTATCAATATAATGATATGCCATCATTAGTAACTTCTCATCACAATCATCTTTGTCAAGATCAAAATGCCTCTACCAATCTACCTACCAGGCATTCATCTATCTCCTTTCCCCCTCCTCTGAGAATACAACAACTCTTCAAAACAACATCCCTCATCAAATAGCTCAATACCCCAGGTCTTTGTCTCTCATCCACTTCACCAAACTCAATCATGGATCGAACACTGGTTGCATGAACTAGCAGTGTTTTTCACGATTGAGATAAATGGAGTGGAAATAGTAATCATCCTATAAAATCCCAACTTCCTTGCCCAGATGATCACAGAGGTAATCCAGAAAGTAATGGATAACTATAACAACCATTTATGGTTGACAAATGTCTTGGATCCATTTGCACCAGTAGTGGCCCCAACCATATTCCACCACATGCAGAATCAATGGGGGGTATGCCCAACAACTTCAACATTTCCATAAATCTAAACCATCCTCTACAGTTACCATTCTTTCACCCACAAAAAGTCATTCTAGCAAACCCTATATTTTACCCTTGGATCCCAATTCCAATCCCTCCTCAAATCCAGGAGCCTATCCCAATGAATGTCCCACCTCACCTCCCATTCCAATTAATATCCCTCAGAACCTAGGAAAAGTAGAAATGGAGGAGGAAGCAGAGGACATTCCATTTCATAGGGACTTGTTCACAAAATCTCAAATCTAAAAATGCTACCCTTGTGTTGTTTCCAGAGAAAGGACAAAAAGTATGTTCGGATTTGCCTAGTAAACTTTGGTGAAGTGTTCATTTGACCTACGACCAGCCTTGAACAGGGCATTATCCAAACATGTTGTAGTGATGACCCCTACACTGAGAGAGAACTAATGTCCTGTGAACCCACCAAACATATTTATCCCCATGAACAAATCAATTAGTTTTATGGTGTGAAATGTGAGAGGAGCAAATAATGCTACTTTTACAAGGAACTTTAGGGAGTTAATCAAAAATCATAATTCTAGTATGGTTGCACGCCTAGACACTAGGATGAAAGACCACATCTATCTTAATAATGATTTTCTTTATGATGACATGATAGAAGTCCCTACTTAGGGTAGGTCAGGTGGTATTATCTTGTTGTGGAGCTCTAACATCATCACTGTCAATGTGCCTAGGCAGTCTGACCAGTAATTGCATGTAATGATTCAGGTACATCCCAATCACAAACCTTGGATATTCTCCAGTATTTATGCTAGCACTAGATTAATCAATAGAAAAACCCTTTGGGAAAATCTTGAAAATCTCTCTGATATGTTCAATTATAATGTGGTTTGTTGCTGGAGACATTAATGATATCTTATCCCAACATGATAAGTGCGGGGTATAATGTTTAATAATAGTAGATGTTTTAGATTCTGGTCTTGTATAAACCACTGCAACCTCATAGACTTAGGGTTTAAAAGATCTAGATTTACTTGGTTCAATCATAAAAAGAAAGATAAGGGTCTGATTTTAGAAAGGTTGGATAGATGCTTTGCAAATGAGGTATGGATATATTACTACCCTAATGTCTCTATAAGACTATAATCCATCTACCAAAAACCCACTCAAACCATACTCCCATATTGGTATACACTGATAAATGTGATAGGAAAACCCATAGGAAACCTTTTAGGCTTGAAACTTTTTGGTGTTCTTCTCCTGAGTTTAGTACCACAGTCCATCAAAATTGGAACCAAAGAGATCTCCTTGAAGCTACTACTTCCTTTCAATCAAATCTTGCTGCTTGAAGTAAAGAGAAATTTGGTAATATTTCTCACCAAAAGAATAGGATTTTAGCCAAACTAGCTGATATTCAGAATTCAAAAGTGTCACGACCCAAAATGGAGGGGCCGCGACGGATACCCGAACCCAATCCGCTGGGTACCGCTAATCACACTATCAACACCTATTCATAATTAATTACCAACTACGTCAAAAAAGGATTGTGGGAATAGTAACCCAGAAATCCAACTTATATATATATATATATACACACACATATACCAAGGCTGACAAGGCCATACATGACTACTACACACAGGACACATGTCTACAAGCCTCTAAGAGTAGCAACATCAAAGGCCGGGACAAGGACCCGCCATACCCATATAGACACACAAAACTGTATCATACCAAAATCAGACCAACACCCCTGAAAGAGAGGAGTGCTTCCAAAAATCCTCTGAAATCTATAACCTATTCACATGGGCAGTCGCCTTGCCTATGCGAACCTGCGGGCATGAAACGCAGCGTCCCCCCACAAAAGAGACGTTAGTACGACTGATGTACTGGGTATGTCAGGCATAAATATCAGCATAACATGAATATACCAATAACTGAAACATAAACAACTGACCAACAGTAACTGCCTCTTAGGACCCTAATACACTTACCTACATGTTATGCACAGTGCAGTGTCCATATTCATTGGCCTCATCGGGCAATTTCCTTACCATGACAGCCTATGTAGGCATCATACCATGTAATAGTTAACTAATATATGCATAATGCAAGTGCGGTATATATATATATATGTCAGTGTTGCGGCTCGTGCAACCCGTCCCAATATATGTTAGTGTTGTGGATCGTGCAACCCGTCCCAATATATGTTAGTGTTGTGGATCGTGCAACCCGTCCCAATAAGCCATACATGCATCACATCACATCATCACATCATATTGGCCTATTCGGACTCTTTTGTGATAGTCTGTACCAGCTGCAGGTGGTGTGCGTATATAACGCATTTCCCTTTTCCCATATCCCCTACATATATAATATTTACCATATAGTAGTGTGCATAGCACCAGTGGTCCAGAGTAATATATGAATGCAATGCAAGTGAAAATGCATGAATGACAATAAAATACCAGGAGTGACATAATATCCTTGCACCTTTGGCTAACACTGTGAATATCAACATATTTTCTGTATGCCTCAATGAGGACTTAGAAACATATTTAGACATGCTTTTAGCATATGAATCAATAACATGAATATTCTTAACTACTAGGAGTAGAATAAATTATGGAACAATATCACAATTTTATTTTGTTACGTGGAACATGCCAAAAGAAAGAAATAATTTGCCTTAACATACCTCAACTCCAAGCTTAATAATTCAAATTGCACTTAAAATGCAAACTTCCATTTATTGTTGCTGGACGTGAGTAAACAAATTCCCTCTAATTGTTTTTGCTCTAACTCGTCGTGAGCAGAGGAGCATTTAGCTAAGTATAAGAATTCATTTGGCCAGCAAAATGATTCATCCTCCTAAATACTATGGATGAGATATACACTAAAACAAAATGAACTGCTAACTAAATGGAATTTGAAATGCTGAATAATTTACTCCCCCCACTAATCGTGCAAACCAAATTATTCTCTATCATTATGCTCCCCACCAATTTAGTTTTAGCGGTGGGATAGCTTAGGTTGTCGACACATGCACAGTACATGCACTCTACTTCATTTAATCAAGTGACTTGCTTCCGTGTAATTTATCACTCACACACATAATTAATTATGTGAACCCAATCCACTTAAATCTTGATAACTTATAGGACCTTCATATATTCAATGTCATAATTTGTGATATGACACTAGCCCATAACCTCTGTATGCACGTACCAAATTTATTTTCGGCTTCCGTCGTCACACTTGTTACGTCCAAAATTATTTCGGAGTTTCATTTGCCAATTACTAATCTCTTATTAGCATATGTAAATATAACAAAATTTTCCCAACGCTCGGGTCTATTTACACATGCCTAACAATTTTTTATATGCTTAGCGTTTAAACCGTAACTCGAAAGTACGGGATGTTACATATTTCCCCCCTTAGAAACATTTGTCCTCGAATGTTGGGGTAACATATCTAATCCTCGTTACATAACTCGAATACACAATCGTTAAACATCATGATAGGAATTGGAATTTACCTTAGGTTTCTCTTGAAATCTCGACATTAGTCTGGAATAGGTGTGGATATTTGCGCGTCATTTCCTCTTCCGCTTCCCATGTCATCTCTTCCACTTTCCTATTTCGCCACAGAATTTTTACAGAAGCTACTTCCTTAGTCCTCAGTTTGCGGACTTGTCGATCTAGGATAGCAACATGAATTTTTTCATATGATAGATCCTCTGTAATCTACACATCCTCAATTGGTACAATCCGAGAAGGATCTCCAATACAGGCTCTCAACATGGAAATATGAAAGACTGGATGAACACATTCCAACTTTGAAGGTAAGTCCAATTCATACGCTACCTGGCCAATTCGTCGAATTATGCGATATTGCCCAATATACCTTGGACTAAGCTTTCCTTTCTTCCTGAATCTCATTACACCCTTCATCGGTGAAATCTTCAAAAATACCCAGTCGTCTACCTGAAACTCTAAGTCTCGCCGTCGCACATCTGCGTATGACTTCTGACGACTTTGAGCTGTTAACAACCGTTCTTTGATAAGCTTTACCTTTTCTATGGCTTGGTGTACCAAGTCAGGTCCAAATAACTCTGATTCGCCTATCTCGAACCATCCAATACGAGATCTATATTTTCGTCCGTACAAGGCCTCATATGGAGCCATTTTAATACTGGCGTGATAGATGTTATTGTACGCAAACTCAATAAGGGGTAAGTGATCATCCCAACTTTCCTTAAAATCTAACACACAAGCTCGTAACATGTCCTCGAGCATTTGAATCATTCGCTCAGCTTGACCGTCTGTCTGAGGATGGAAGGCCGTACTCAAATTATCTCGGGTGCCTAACCCTTTCTGAAACAATTTCCAGAAGTTAGCTGTAAACTGAGCACCTCAGTCAGATATAATAGAAATAGGCACACCATGAAGTCGAACAATCTCCTTAATATATAACTTCGTGTAATCTTCGATAGTGTAGTTTTTACCAGCAAGAAATGAGCTGATTTGGTCAGTCTATCAACCGGATCCCACCCGCCGGGTACCGCCATTCGTACATTTAACATCTACACATAGTTAAATACAGACTAAGCCAAAAAAAGATTATAGAAAATCTTAACCAGAAATCCAATTTTCATATATACATACCCATACCAAGGCCGACAAGGCCACACATGACAACTAACCACATGACACATGTCTACAAGCCTCTAAAGAATACATGACATCACACGGACGGGACATGACCCGCCATACCCATATTAGGGGTGAGCGGGTCCGGGTACCCTAACATTTTTGAACTACCCGGACCCTATCCGGTAAAAAATCAGTTCCTAAATTTACTACCCGGAACCTACCCGTAGCAATCATTACCCGGAACCTACCCGGACCCTGCGGTTCCGGGTAGGTTTCCGGGTACCCGGTAAATAAAAAAACACAAATTAAGCAACAATTTTTTAGCCTATGAGAATCAAAAAGAGTTCTAAAATAATTTCATCAAGTAGTTTTTTAGCCTGCAATCGGTGTTTTTAGTACCCTTATAAGAAATTTTAGAAAACTTATTCATTGTAGAAAAGCTAATTCTACAACCAAAACCTAAAATTGCAAGCCAAATTTGACACTCAATTAATTGAACGTGTTGATTTCAAAATAAATTTGAAAATATCTGAATTACACTTATTTTCGTGTTCATAAGTTCTTCGATACAAAAGAAAAGCTTTATTATACTAGTAAATCCCTAAATTTCATCTTCACATCTACAAAAATATACACAAATTTTAAAAATAGATTTACATTTCAAATAAAAAAAGTAATACAGATTGAAGATGAGTATCGCCTGAAATTGAACAGAAGCATAGGATATTAAAAAGAAATTGAAGAGTTAGATATGAACACAGATGCATTTTATGAACGACGTGAACACAACCAAGGGAGAGAAAGAGACAAATGTGAAGCTTCAACGACGATAACGATGAAAGTACCTGAGAGAAAGCTTCGACAACGAGGACGATGAAGCTCGGTGGTGTAGCTAAAATGCCATTGTTATTGAGAAAGTTTTGGGTGTTTTCTCTTAGGGTACAAAGAGCATTCTAGAATAAAGGGGTGAAAAAACTGAAATATTTGCGTCTTGGGGTGGGAAAAATCAATGTGCAGGCGTGCATCAAACAATTTTGGAGAAGGTTAAAAGTGATCCAAATTTTTTAAAAAAAGTAAAAATATTTAATATTTTATAGGTTCCGGGTATCGATTCCGGGTCCGGGTACCATGTCTCTATTTGCTGGAACCAGAACCGGACCTGACATTGATCGGTTCCTAATTTTACTACCCGGACCCTACCCGTTATTATAATATATCTATTCAAAACCTACCCATTAGTGTCGGTTACGATCAGGTATCTGGGTACCCTGTACCCGTGCTCACCCCTAACCCATATGCAGATGCAAAAATACTATACCATGACCAACTGCAACTTTGAAACAAATAGAGTGCTCCAACATCAGCTGAACCAACAACCTACTAGCATGAACTGTCATCTTTTTTAACTGAACCTGCGGGCATGAAACGCATCGTCCCTCGACAAAAGGGACGTCAGTACGACTGATGTACTGAGTATGTCAGACATGAACAATAGTATAACAAGGATATAACAACAACTGAAACAGAAACAACAGACCATTAGTAAGTATCTATGAGGGTCCTAATTGTAACACCCCGTACTTTTGGGTAACAGTTGAATGCATAAATGTATGCAAGTAGACCGGACCCCGGGAAGTTTATGTTGTACTTACGTATACTAATAAGGAAATTAGTATATGAACGGATGTGATCCTGAAATAATTTTGGATTTAATAAGTGTGACGATGGGGATTAATAATAATAATTGTGTATCCCCGAAGAGATCATAGGCTAGTGTCATATTACACGAATTATGACATTAAGTATAAGAGAATTTTATAAGTCATCGGGATTTAAGTGAATTGAGATCGGGAATTTACTTGTGTGTATAATTAATTAATTATGGGGTTGATTAATTATAAGCGGAGACCCATTTTTAGTGGAATAATAGGTGTAGTCTTATAAGGTAGCAGTGCATCGACTCAGTTAGAGAGAAGGGGTCGCTGGCAACCTCATGAGCTTCATAAATCCCCAAGCGCGCATCTCTTCTTCAATAGAAGCCTTCATATCATCAAGCCTCTTTAGAAATCGTTCTTGGAGTAGAAGTTGTTACTCTATAACCTGAAAGAATAAATTCTCTATTGATAATCGCTGAATTTCCTGACCAAATTGGGGGAAATTACGTAAGCTTTCACACAACCAAAAAGGGGGAAATTCAATGAGTTTTAAACCTGGATTCCGGCAAAATCGAGTCCTTAGACAAGCCTACACACTCCGAAGTCAAGCGAGAGATCCAGAGTTTCTAAAAGAGTTCTGGGAGTCGATTTTTTGGAGTCCTGGTTCTGCGGTTTCTGCTTGTCGGAAGCTGTTTTGGGCAAAAGGTTTTCCGACAATTCTCGTCGCTATGATTAACAGAGGTAATCTTCATTGTTCTTAAAGTTTATACAAGTTCTGAACTTTATTCTTACAGTAGTTCTAAGACGATTATTGAAAATGCTAGGTTAGTGGGGTGTTATCGGGACTGCTTGTACGAAATTGGTAGTTGCATGTGAAATCATTGTACTGTTTTGGAGATTGTAACAGTAAAAATAAGGATTAAGAGGGTTGGGTGTTTCGCTACATGCATAGGTTTCGTTATAGAAGGAATATAAGTTCTACGCGAACAAGGTGTTCGCTGGAATGTCTCAATGAATCTGTTTCTAGTATAGTGATTCGTTTATGATTTAAATCATCCGTGTGATGTAGATAATCATTCATAGAGCTTACAAGGATCTGCGGAACTTAGATAATTTCGACAACAAGGTATGCAAGGCTCTTTCATTCTTTTGGCATAATTCTATGTGCGAAACATAACCATTGTGTTGCTACATAAATTACACTACTCTTGGTGGTTAAGGATGATCAAGTCATCGACTCCTATTTTGAAAGAATATCCAAGCATGTTTCTAAGACCTTAATAAGGCACACGGGAAAAGATGTTGATGTTCCCAATATTAACCAGAGGTGTAAATGATATTATATCACTCCAGATATTTTATTATTATTCATGTATCGCATTTACACTGCATTCATATATTATCCTGGACCACTTGTGCTATGCACATTACTATATGATAAATATTATATATATATATGTATGGGAATTGGGAAGAGGGAAAAGAAAAAGCGTTATATACACACACCACCTGCAGCTGGTACAAACTATCACAAAAAGAGCCTGAAGAGGCCAATATGATATGATGCCCTTGTGTGGCGATATAACATGATGCCCACAGAGGCGGTTATGAGAGAATTTCTGTGTGGACATTAGTGTACCGCATTTACATTGTGCATACATTCATTAATCATTATATGGTATGACGCCCACATAGGCTGTTATGATAAGAAAGATGCCCGAAGAGGCTGATGTATATGTATACTTGTCACGACCCAAACCGGAGGTCCGTGACGGGCACCTGGACCCTACCCGTCGGGCACCACAAATACATTTTACCCTTAATCATATCTAAACACGGACTGAGCCATGATAGACAATATGGAGTTCAACCCAAGATCCCCAACTTATCTATTTATACCAAGGCCGACAAGGCCTTACACGACAACTAACCACATGACACTTATCTACAAGCCTCTAAAGAGTAGAACATACCACGACCAGATTGCGACTCCGAAATAAATATAGTGCTCCGAATACCAGCTGAACCAACAACCTACTAGTGAACCGTCACCCCCTCAATATGAACCTGCGGGCATAAAACGCAGCGTCCCCCGACAAAAGGGACGTCAATACGACTGATGTACTGAGTATATTAGGCACAAGAAATAACATATCATAGCTATATCATAGTCTGAAACAGAAACATTTGAACATCAGTAAATGCCTCTGAGGGCCCTAATACACATGCCTAAATGTTATGCACAATGCAGTATACATATATATCAGTCTCTTCGGGCATTTTCCTTACCATAACAGCCTCTGTGGGCATCATACCATATAATGATTAATGAATGTATGCACAATGCAAATGTGGTATGCTAATGTCCATACATGAATCTTCCCATAACCGCATCCGTGGGCATCAAGTTATATCGCCACACAAGGGCATCACATCATCACATCATATTGGCCTCTTCGGACTCTTTTTGTGATAGTCTGTACCAGTTGCAGGTGGTGTGCGTATATAACGTCTTTTCCTTTTCCCATATCCCCTATATATAATATTTACCATATAGTAATGTGCATAGCACAAATGGTCCACGATAATATATGAATGCAATGCCAATGAAATGCATGAATAATAATAAACATCTGAAGCGACATAATATCCTTCGCACCTTTGGTTAACATTGGGAACATCAACGTCTTTTCCGGTGTGCCTTAATAATGTCTTAGAAATATATTTGGACATTCTTTCAACATATGAGTCAATAACTTGATCATTCCTAACTACTCTATGTGTAGAGTAATTTTGTAGCAACACGATGGTTATGTTTCGCACACAGAATTATGTCAAAAGAACGAAAGAGTCTTGCATACCTTGTTGTCGAAATTATCTAAGTTATGCGGGTCCTTGTAAGCTCTATAAATGATTATCTACATCATACGGTGATTTAAATTACAATCGAATCAACATACTAGAAATAGATTTATTGAGACATTCTAGCGAACACCTTGAATGCGTAGAACCTATATTCCTTTTATATCGATATCTACACATATGGCGAAACACCCAATACTCTTAATCCTTCTTTTTACTGCTACAATCTCCAAAATAGTACAATAATTTCACATGCAACCTCCAATTTTGTGCAAACAGTCCCGATAACACCCCCATTAACCCAGCATTATCGATAATCGTCTTAGAACTAGTGGCAAGAATCAAGTTCAGAACTTGTATAAATTTTAGGAACAAGAAAGATTACCTTTGTTAATCATAGCGACGAGAATTGCCGGAAAACCTTTCGCCCATACCGAATTCCGACCGACAGAACTAGAAGCACTGGGATCGTTTTGTTTGAGCCTTGGTTTCTAAACTTTCAACCTTGCTTCACGGTTTTAATTCACTGTGAATCACGGTCCAGGACACAATGAATTTCCTCCTTTTTGTCTATGCGAAATCTTATGGAAATCCCCCAAATTCGACCGAGAATTTCCAAAGAACTCACCAACCGAGACTCCCTCTTTCAGATGGAAATGCGACAATCTCTCCTCCAGGGAATGATTTCTACAGAAGCTTGATGAAGATAGTTGAAGAGATGAAGAAGGTTGAAGATATGGATTAATTTAGAAAGAAGAGACTTGTGAAGCTGCCATCGGTCGACTGATTTGGGCTTAGTCACCCCCAAATCGGTTATAAGAGCACACGTATAAATTCCCACTATATATTGTCCCCTCTTTAATTAATTAATCCCACAATTAATTAATTATAGACACAATTACATCCCCGATCTCAATCCACTTAAACCCCGACGACTTATAAAATCTTCTCATACCTGATGTCATAATTCCAGTAATATGACACTAGTCCATAACCTCTTCGGGGATACACAATTATTATTATTACTTCCCGTCGATGCACTTATTAAATCCAAAATTATTTCGGGACCACGTCCTTTTATATACTAATTTTCTTATTAGTATATGTAAATGTACAACATAAACTTTCCGGGGTCCGGTCTACTTGCCTATGTTTATGCATTCAACCGTTACCCGAAAGTACGGGGTGTTACATCCTCTCCCCCTTAGAAACATTCATCCTCGAATGTTGGTGCGACGTATCTAGTTCTTGTTACAACAAAATGAACACACATATGATCTTCATTGCTTAGCCAGTCATGACAATAGAAATCCTAACCAACTTGAACCAACTCTAGGCAATTAAAGTCGCTACATACTTATAGTACCTAGCATTTGTCAAGAACAGGGATTTAAAACAGTGGGAGGGAAAAAGAAAGGAATATATATATATATATATATATATATATATATATATATATATATATATATATATATATTCATCAAACTATGATCATTTCCAAAGAATAGACTCAAGTTTAGACCAATTACATGTATAATCCCACATCTAATATGAAACAAACACATAGACTCAAGTTAATGGGTTGATGGATTCTTGCCTAGGTTTGTGGTATATCTCATGCATTCTTTTATATTCAAAGAACAGTTATGTTTTATTTCAAAGTTCTATATGCATCATGCTATTAAACAGTAAACAAATGTTTTTAAATGAGTGCAATATGGTGTAAAATCATAGCACTGATTTAAGTTAAGATGCAACAAACACAACTGCTTACTTTCACACCTGTCCCTGTCCAGGACTCACATCAGCCCTTGCCTCTAAATGAAGGCAGCAACATGTGTCTGAACACGGCAATAATCCTTATCAAGTATAGCAGTGATAACAGTAGCAAGTAACAGCAAAAACAACAGCTAAACAACAACTAAACAGCAGCCAAACAGAATCAACAAGTGACCTCAAACAACAGCCAGAACAACAGCAAACATGGTAGCTAAATGCCTCAGAAAATAACAGATATATACAACAACCATCTCAATATAACAGTGCCAATAACCAAATGTAGCAGCTAATGGAAACAGTTTCAAACCCCAACACTTAGCCTCAGATCCTGATCTCAAAGTAAATATTAGAATGTCTAGAAATTGTTCTTATTACAGTCTCAAGGTTATCCCTTCATTTGGACAAAAATACAATAGTTCATGGTGTTTAAGGTGTCAATTAGGACCTAGAACAAAGACAAGGCAAAATGGTGTAACACTAAGGCTAATACATGTGATACATAAGTAGGATTAAATCACAACAAAGGGGCAGATTTCAGGGGGTAAGATTATAATAACTATGACACTTCAAAACAGTCACTACATGACATATTACCTCAACTAAGTATGCTTATCTCATCAATATAACACATATCTCAAGTCATGTATATAAATTTAATAGGAAAAACTAGATGGCAACTGAGTTTCTAACAAAGCACAAATATGATTCTTAGCATAGATATTCAGCAGAGGCAAAACAGACTTCAGGGTGTTCATGTTGACCCAACCACAACTAAAAATATTAAAAGCAGTCATGAACTTATATGACATGCAAAGATAATCTACTGTACATAGTCCTAGGCCAACCAGGTTAACAGACAACAAATGAGGTTCAAATGTATGTGAAAGGAAAAAAACATACATGGCTTCTTAAGCTCTTGGACATCTTTGAGCTTGAGACACAACATATGCATGCCATTCAAGCAAGTCCTCAGCTAACACAAGTAGTGATAGTGTAGGTTTGTGATATGATATTATTTACCAGACATCATGCTGAGGGAGCAAGTTCAGCCTAATCCTAATTGGCTGACTTTAAATCAAACCAACAGGTGGATCTCCCATGTTCCAATAAAAAAAATGACACACCTCTAGTCTCTTTAGGTAAGCATGGTTACCAAATCAAATAGGTAATAGGACTAGAACATATATTTCACATATAGAGTTTTAAACTAGTTTCTCTTCTTAAACAAAGAAGCAGAACATGACAGTTGACATAGCAATTTAGAATTCCAATTTTTTTCTACTTAAACAGACACTTAAACTAAGTGATTTTAAATCTTCTAGATAGGTGGTGATGGCAGGGATCCATCAGTATGATTAGAATGGACATAATCAGGGTCCTAGGACACTATCACAAAGACTATTAGAGGCTTACCATGTTATTTAAAACTGGACTGATGCAAATGGACATGGCTGCATATAGTATCTAAGATCAAAACTAGCAATATAGCTTTTGAACAGGTCAATATGGACAAAACAGAGTTATCTACATCCCTATTTGATCCTGGCTAATCAATGTGAACAACACCACTATAATATGGATCAAACAGACACCCAAACATGTGACACCTCATATCCAAACCAAGTAGTTCTTTTTTTTTTGCACCAAACAAACATGTTAGGAATTTGGTCAGTCATACCAATAAAGAACATGCATACCTGGATTCAATCTGACTGTTGACAACCTCAGAGGCAACATGGGATGCCAAGATGATCCAAACAGACTCTTCAGATTCAAAATCTTGACTACATTATTTTATTTAGGCTAACAAATATGGCACATTCTTTTAATATGCAACAAATCATTTTCAGTTTAGCAGGGAAGTAATCCAAACATATATTATCCAGAAAATGGTTATCAATACTACAAGACATATAACTTCCAAAGTATTAGATTTGTTTTTCATACCTGATTCAGATGGACATTACCTTGAGCCCTTGAAGATTAATATTCTTAACCCAGACTAAAATGTAAACAGGTCCTTTAATCATGTCCATATTACAGAATAAAAGACAAATTATAACCACACTTAGACTATATTACTTCAAATCATTGAATACCACATGGAAAGACCAAAAATAGCAAGCCAACATACTCTCTAGGCTTATACCAAGCAAATGTTATTATGTGAAGAGATAATAGGAGTTACACAAATCTTTCCACTATAACCAATAAGTTACAGATTACTCCTAGCCTTAGGTTAGATTCATATCAAGTTGAAATTATCTATAACAAACATTAATTACTCCAAAATTAGTTCAACCGAGGTTATCATTGACTAACTTATGCATACAAATAATCTTAAGCCATTTCTTGACTCAATTGAAATCACACCAAACTATACAACAACCTTATTAATCCACATACAAAATTCATATAATGATTACATGCAATACATCATTTATTTCAAAGTAACTAATTTAAAAGTCTTATGATTGAAAGAGGATGATTCCTATAATACATTACTCCAGTCGAGTCCAATGGAATTTCAAATTTTATTTTGTTCAAAACGTGTTGCAAAACGATCTAGAAAGCAATTGATATTGATATAATTTGCTTCATTTCCTCTGTAGCAAGCTCTGCTGGCCTCGCGCTCCAAACTGATGGCGTCTCGATGTTCTCCCGGCGCTCTCTCCCTTTATTATGTAAAAAGGCTGCTGACTGACTGCCTTTCGTACTACTGACAACCGGTCTATTCGGGACCTCATGCAAGCCTTCTGTGATAGAAAGAGCGAATTCCATCTCTTTCCTGTTATGAATGGCCATTTTTTTCTTTCATTTTGGTAGGAGAAAGACATATGCGGTTGGATTATCGGGATAGGTACTAGGACAACCTTATAATCCGGTTGGTGAATCTGTATAATCCTATCTTGGTCCTATATAGGAGCCTCGATCCGACACACTTCGGAGTGGGACCCTCTTATCCTTACCACCCACTCGCTTTTTCCTTGCTTGTCCCCTGTCTTCCCCCGATGTGTATCCCATACATTGACCGGCGAGCCCTGATTGACGAATCCCCAAGATTGAGGACTATCCAGAATTTCGGAAGGGTCGGGGTCATTAAGCGACATGCATACCAGGTCATGGCGTGATGTCTGAGGAAAATCTAATTGTACCCGTCCCTGTGCTGTTCCCCCTATCCCATAGTTTGTGGGGCCCGCCACTGATACTAAAGTCCTTGGTGAAGTCTGAACTCCCCTCACCCCACTTTCCACCGGAGGAGCCGAGGGTGTTCGAGTGGGTGACTCATAGAGATCTTCAGATGGATCCTCCTCTATAGACCCCACGATTTCTGACGGATCTAAGTCCATAATATAACTCACCTCCCTTCTTCCAATTTCCGTAACCCTTCGACCCGTGCTAGCGGGTGGTACCTGTCTAATATCTTGTCTTGCGATAGTACCAGCAGTCTCAGTATCCGAGGTGTTTCTCATTGTGGATGCTGCTGCAGTTTCAAATGAGAAAATTGATTAGGAACCAGTACCCTTACGACTCCGCTCTATCGAACGATCTGGATTATGAAAGACGGAGACATTCCTAAATTCCATGTAGCCTCATGTTTATAAGTGTGGCGCGCAACACACCCATAACCAAGACTCTACTAGACACGGCTTGCAGACTTCCTAGGACAGACATGCTTTGATACCAAATTTGTCACGACCCAAACCAGAGGGCCGCGATGGGCACCCAAACCCTACCCGCCGGGCACCACATATACATTCTACCCTTAATCATATCTAAACACGGACTGAGCTATGATAGACAATATGGAGTTCAACCCAACAACCCCAACTTATCTATTTATACCAAGGCTGACAAGGCCTTACACGACAACTAACCACAATACACTTATCTACAAGCCTCTAAAGAGTAGAACATACCATGACTAGATTGCGACTCTGAAACAAATAGAGTGCTCTGAATACCAGCTGAACCATCAACCTACTAGTGAACTGTCACCCCCTCAATATGAACCTGCGGGCATAAAACGCAGCGTCCCCCGACAAAAGGGACGTCAGTACCACAAGAAATAACATAACAGAGATTTATCATAGTCTGAAACAGAAACAATTGAATATCAGTAAATGCCTCTGAGGGCCCTAATACACAAGCCTAAATGTTATGCAAAATGCAGTATACATATATATCAGCCTCTTCGGGCATTTTCCTTACCATAACAGCCTATGTGGGCATCATACCATATAATGAGTAACGAATGTATTCACAATGCAAATGTGTTATGCTAATGTCCACACATGAATCCTCCCATAACCGCCTCCGTGGGCATAAGGTTATATCACCACACAAGGCCATCACATCATCACATCATATTGGCCTTTTCGGGCTCTTTTTGTGATAGTCTGTACCAGCTGCAGGTGGTGTGCGTATATAACGCATTTCCTTTTTCCCATATCCCCTATATATATAATATTTACAATATAGTAATGTGCATAACACAAGTGGTCCAGGGTAACATGTGAATGCAATGCCAATGAAATGCATGAATAATAATAAACATCCGGAATGACATAATGTCCTTTACACCTTTGGTTAACATTGGGAACATCAACGTCTTTTTCGGTGTGTCTTAATAAGGTCTTAGAAATATATTTGGACATTCTTTCAACATATGAGTCAATAACTTGATCATTCCTAACTACAAAGAGTAGAGTAATTTATGTAGCAACACGATGGTTATGTTTCGCACACAGAATTATGCCAAAAGAATGAAAGAGCCTTGCATACCTTGTTGTCGAAATTATCTAAGTTTTGCGGGTCCTTGTAAGCTCTATGAATGATTATCTACATCATACATGTGATTTCAATTACAATCGAATCAACATACTAGAAACAAATTTATTGAGACATTCTAGCGAACACCTTGAACGCGTAGAACCTATATTCCTTTTATATCGAAATCTACACATGTGGCGAAATATCTAATCCTCTTAATCCTTCTTTTTACTGCTACAATCTCCAAAACAGTACAATAATTTCACATACAACCTCTAATTTTGTGCAAACAGTCCCGATAACACCCCCATTAACCCAACATTATCGATAATCATCTTAGAACTAGTGGCAAGAATCAAGTTCAGAACTTGTATAAATTTTAGGAACAAGAAAGATTACCTTTGTTAATCATAGCTAGGGGTGAGCGGGTCCGGGTACCCTAACATTTTTTAACTACCCGGACCCTACCCGGTAAAAGATCGGTTCCTAAATTTACTACCCGGAACCTACCCGTAGCAATCATTACCCGGAACCTACCCGGACCTGCGGTCCGGTAGGTTCCTGCACCTCAATAAAAACACAAATTAAGCAACAATTTTTAAGCCTATGAGAATAAAAAGAGTTCTAAAATAGTTTCATCAAGTATTTTTTTAGCCTGCTCTGGGAGTTCTTAGTACCCTTATAAGAAGTTTTAGACAACTTCTTCATTGTAAAAAAGCTAATTCATTACCAAAACCTAAAATTGCAAGTCAAATTTGACACTCAATTAATTGAAGCGTGTTGATTTCAAAATAAATTTGAAAATATCTGAATTAAACTTATTTTCGTGTTCATAAGCTCTTCGATACAAAAGAAAAGCTTTATTATACTAGTAAATCCTGAATTTCATCTTCACAACTACAAAATATACACAAATTTTAAAAATAGATTTACATTTCAAATAAAAAAGTAATACAAATTGAAGATGAGTATCACTTTGAAATAGAACGTACATATGATATTAAAAAGAAATTTAAGAGTTAGATATGAACCCATATGCATTTTAGGAATGACGTGAACACAACCAAAGGAGAGAAAGAGGCAAAGGTGAAGCTTCAATGACGACAACGAAGAAAGTACGAGAGAAAGCTTCAACAACGGCGATGATGAAGCTTCGGTGGTGTAGCTAAAACGTCATTGTTATTGAGAGAGTTTTGGGATGGAGAAAATCAATGTGCAGGATTGCAACAAACAATTTTGGAGAAAGTTAAAAGTGGTCCAAATGTTTCTCAAAAAAGTAAAAATATTTAATATTTTATAGTTTCAGGTATTGGTTTCGGGTACCCTGTCTCTATTTGCCGGAACCGGACCCGACATTGATCGGTTCCTAATTTTACTACCCGGACCCTACCCGTTATTATAATATATCTACCCGGAACCTACCCGTTAGTGTCGGTTCCGGTCGGGTATCTGGGTACCCTGTACCCGTGCTCACCCCTAATCATAGCGACGAGAATTGCCGGAAAACCTTTCGCCCGTACCGGATTCCGACCGACAGAACCAGAAGCACTGAGATCGTTTTGTTTGAGCCTTGCCGAGACTCAAAGTCTCGACTTGGTTTCTGAACTTTCAACCTTGCTTCACGGTCCAGGACACCATGAATTTCCCCCTTTTTGTCTATGCGAAAGCTTACGGAAATCCCCCAAATTCGATCGAGAATTTCCAGAGAATCCACCAACCGAGACTCTCTCTTTCAGATGGAAGTGTGACAATCTCCCCTCCAGGGGATGATTTCTACAGAAGCTTGATGAAGATAGTTAAAAAGATTTAGAAACTTGAAGAGATGGATTAATGGAGAAATAGGAGACTTGTGAAGCTACCATCGGTCGACTGATTTGGGCTTAGTCACCTCTAAATCGGTTATAAGAGCACACGTATAAATTCCCACTATATATTGTCCCCTCTTTAATTAACTAATCCCATAATTAATTAATTATAGACACAATTACATCCCCGATCTCAATCCGCTTAAATCCCGGCGACTTATAAAATCTTCTCATACCTAATGTCATAATTCTAGTAATATGACACTAGTCCATAACCTCTTCGGGGATACACAATTATTATTATTACTCCCCGTCGACGCACTTATTAAATCAAAAATTATTTTGGGACCACGTCCTTTTATATACTAATTTTCTTATTATATGTAAGTACAACATAAACTTCCCGGGGTCCGGTTTACTTGTCTATGTTTATGCATTCAACCGTTACCCGAAAGTATGGGGTGTTACAATACTGCATTGTGCATAACATTTAGGCATGTGTATTAGGGCCCTCAGAGGCATTTACTGATGTTCAATTGTTTCTGTTCCAGACTATGATATATTTCTGCTATGTTATTTCTTATGCCTGATATACTCAGTACATCAGTCGTACTGACGTCCCTTTTATCGGGGGACACTGCATTTTATGCCCGCAGGTTCATATTGAGAGAGTAGCGGTTCGCCGTAGTGGGTTGCTGTTTCAGCTGATATTTGGAGCACTCTATTCGTTTCGGAGTTGCGGTCTGGTCGTGGTATGTTTTACTCTTTAGAGGCTTGTAGATAGGTGTCCTGTGCTTAGTTGTCATGTATGACCTTGCCAACCTTAGTATATAAATGTGTAAGTTGGGACTATTGGGTTGAACTTTATATTGTCTATCACGGCTCAGTCCATGTTTAGATATGATTGAGGGTAGAATGTATCTGTGGTGCCCGGCTGGTAGGGTCCGAGTGCCCGTCGCGGCCCTCCAGTTTGGGTTGTGACACTAATACATATACCTAAATATCATGCACAATGCGGTATACATATACATCGGTCCCATTGGGCATCTTTCTTACCATAACAGCCTCTGTGGGCATAATATGTCTAATGTCATGCATAATGCGGTAAATACATATATACTGGCCACACAAGGGCATCTTCCTCCCAATCATATATATATACATTGGCCCTTAATCATGCATCTTCCTTTATTAAGCCACTCAGGCTAGCTACACAGGCTTTATCAGTTATCATATCTTAGCCGATCAGGTGGTCTGCGTTTCCCGTTTCCTGTCCCCAATATACGGTCTTGGGTAAAACATGAATGTAATGCAAATGAAAATGCATGAATCATAATAAAATATCCTGAATAACATAATTTCTTTGTACCTTCGGTTAACGCCATAAATATTAACATTTTTTCTGTATGCCTTAATAAGAACATAGGACCATATTTAGACATGCTTTTAACATAGGAATCAATAACATGAACATTCTTAACTACTAAGAGTAGAATAATTTATGGGACAATATTACATTCACGTTTCGTACGTAGAACATGCCAAAAGAAAGAAATAATTTGCCTTAGCACACCTTGAATAATAACGGAACCAGCCTTGCCTTTTATTATTTTTTCCAGCAATGTTGCTGCCTTTAGTCTTAATTCTCCACTGCTTCGTACTCTTTTTTTTCAAACCAGAACCAAAATTGAAACGTAATGTCCTTAATTTCCAAACATCACGTAGAACTTAAAACAATGTAAATGAGCAATTTTCTCCAAATGAGATAGTGAGTGGGACGTGTACTTGGTATCAGGGAATTCTCCAACGATATGCTACTAAATGGGATGTATTTGGAAAATTTCTTAGGTGCCAATTAATGGGTTATAATCATTTGGTCTCCCACCCACATTTACTTTCTCTACTTTGCTGCCACCAACTCGTACTATGCCTTAGTCATTAGGAGACTTAATACCAAGTTTACACGTACCAAATTCCACTTTCATTTGTCCCCCTATTAAAATTATTAATCACACAATTAATCAAGCATACATACAATTAATTTCGTGATCCCAATTCACTTAAATCCTGATGACTTATAAAACCTTCATATACTCATTATCACAATCATGTGATATACCACTAGTCCATAACCTCTTTATGCACACACCAAATTTATTTCCTTTCCTCGTCATCACACTTGTTACGTCCAAAATTATTTCGGGGTTTAATCCCTTTTATATACTAATCTCTTTATTAGCATACGTAAATATAACATAACTTTTCCCAACGCTCGGGTCTATTTCCTTCATTTAGGTGCTCAAACTATTGTCCAAAATTTGGGATGTTACAGAGGTAATCCCGTAATGAAGTCCATATTAATCATTTCCTATTTCCATATTGGAATCTCGATGTTCTGAGTCAAGCCACCAAACTTTTGGTGTTCTATTTTTACCTGCTGACAATTGGAGCATTGAGCTACAAACTCTGCCACGCGCTTTTTCATGTCATTCCACCAATAAATACTCTTGAGATCATGATACATTTTAGTTGATCCTGAATGAATAGAATACCGTGAATAATGAACCTCCGTCATAATTTTATCCCACAATCCTGCTATATTTGGAACACATAGACGACCCTGGTGCTTGAGAGTTTCCTGTTCGTCAATCTCAAAGGTCGTGGATTTCTTCTGTTGAATGCTCTCTCTTATCTTCTTCAAACTAGGGTCTTCCCATTGACGTTCCTTAATTTCTGATATACGGGATGATGTTGACACATTCTGGACCACAAACCCACCATCATCCGAATCCACTAGTCGGACTCCCAAACTAGCTAACTGATGAAGCTCTCTTGCCAATTCCTTCATTTTGACTTGCACTGGCATCGAACTGACCATTGACTTATGACTGTGCGCGTCTGCTACAACATTAGCTTTGCCATGGTGATATAAGATATCCACATCATAATCTTTCAATAATTCAAGCCATCTTCTTTGTCTCAGATTCAGCTCTTTTTGTTTGAATATGTATTGCAGACTCTTGTGATCCGTAAAAATGTCTACATGAACACCATATAAATAGTGCTGCCAAATCTTCAATACATAGACTACCGCGGCCAACTCTAAATCATGTGTCGGATAGTTCTTTTCATGTTTCATCAATTGCCTTGAAGCATAGGCAATCACTTTACCATGTTGCATTAGCACACATCCTAAACCTGCTCCCGAGGCATCACAATACACAACATAACCTTCTGGACCCTCTGGGAGAGTAAGGACTGGTGCCGATATTAATCTATCATTTAACTTTTGGAAACTCCGCTCATAAGCATCAGACAACTGGAATTTTATAGTCTTTTGTGTTAACTTCGTTAGTGGTGCTGATATGGTAGAAAATCCTTCAACAAAGCTTCTATAATAGCTGGCTAAGCCCAAAAAGCTGCGAACCTCTGTTGGAGTCGTAGGCCTTGGCCAATTCTTCACCGCTTCGATCTTCTGAGTGTCAACCCTTATACTCTCACCTGACACTATATGACCAAGAAAAGCCACTAACTTCAGCCAAAACTCACATTTGGATAGCTTTGCATACAACTTATGGTCCCAGAGTGTTTGTAGTATTATTCGCAAGTGATCCACATGCTCTGTTTTCGAGTGAGAGTAAACAAGAATATCATCTATAAATACTATCACAAATACGTCCAGGAATGGGTGGAACACGCTGTTCATTAGATCCATAAATGATGCCGGTGCATTTGTAAGTCCAAATGACATTACCAGGAACTCGAAGTGCCCATACCTTGTCCTAAAGACCGTCTTCAGAATATCCTTCTCCCTAACCTTTAGCTGATGGTACCCCGACCATAGGTCAATTTTTGAGAAACATCCCGCACCTTGTAATTGGTCAAACAAATCGTCAATTCGGGGAAGAGGGTACTTGTTTTTTATAGTAACTTTATTTAGATGCCGATAGTCGATACACATCCGTAATGAGCCATTTTTCTTTCGTACGAACAATACCGGCGCGCCCCAAGGAGATATGCTAGGTTTAATAAAGCATTTCTCGAGCAAATCCTTTAATTTCTCCTTCAATTCTTTCAATTCAGCTGGGGCCATTCTATAAGGAGGAATAGATATCGGTTGAGTGTTTGGAAACACATCTATACCGAACTCAATTTCCCTTTCCGGAGGGAGGCCTGGAAGTTCATCTGGGAATACATCAAGAAATTCACTGACCACCGGAATTGATTGAGAGCTAGGTGGTTCAACATCGACATCTCTTGCCTGAACAAGATGGTATATACACCCTTTGGAGATCATATTTCTTGCCTTAAGGTATAAAATAAACCTACCTTTTGGAGTTGATGTATTACCTTTCCATTCAAGGACTGGCTCGCCTGGAAATTAGAATCTAACAATCTTTGTTCGGCAGTCAATATTAGCGTAGCATGACGCCAACCAATCCATGCCCATAATAACATCGAAGTCAACCATTTCTATTTCCACTAAATCTGCTAGGGTCTGATGACTACATGCCAATACTGCACAATTTTGATAGACCCGTCTAGCGATTATCGATTCACCAACTAGTGTAGATACCACAAATGAATCCCTTATCAACTCAGGATCTATACCAAATTTACAGGCAACGAAAGGAGTAATATGTGATAAATTTGAGCCTGGATCTAACAACGCATACATATTATGTGAAAGGACCAATAGCGTACCTGTAATGACATCAGGTGAAGATTTCTGATCTTGCCATCCTATCAGTGCATAAGTACGGTTCTGGCCCCTTCCTCTGCCTCAACCAGATAACGTCTGCTGACTCTGCTCTAACGGGCGTACTGATTGGGATGAAACTGCTACAGATCCGACCGGCTGGGTTTTACCACCTTCACTTTTTGTCGGACAATCTTGCGCTATGTGACCACGCTCCCTGCAGGAATAACATACTCTTACCTCTTATTGGTACGACCCTGTATGGGTCCTACCATACTGCCCACATCGAGCCAATGACAGCCTCATTTACATAGAATTCCCTCTATAATAAGATCATAGTGCTCGTGAACTCTGGCCTGGTCCTGTTTGAGTATAACGATCAGCCCTCGATCCTGAAGATGGCAATGATGCGCCGACTGCTGGGTAAGATGGTCGTCAGTAAGGTTGTGGCCTGGCCCCACCTCCGTAGTCCCTCATTCCACTTACAGACCGAGCCCTTTTATGCTGGCCCCTATCACGCTCTCGATCGACCTGCAGTTGCCTCTTGCGATCCTCCAAGTTCTGTGCATAAGCCTGGATGCGAGCAATATCCATATCCGGATTCAAAGAAGCCATAGTGTACTCGTTGACCAAGTGTGGCCCCAAGCCAATAACGAACCTGTGTACCCGGTCACTCATTTCAACTATAATTGTAGGAGCATATCGAGCCAAGGAATTAAAATGTAAACTATATTCTTGAACACTCATGCTGCCCTGTTCAAGACGTAGGAACCTATCCTGTTTGGCATGTCGAAGCTCGACTGGTAGAAAATGCTGTAAGAAAGCCTCTGAAAACCCCCCCATCCAGCTGGCATAGCACGAGGTCCCCTAGATTGCTCCCATGTATCAAACCATGTTACTGCGACATCCCGTAGTCTATAAGAAGCAAACTTTACCGACTTGGTATCGGTAGCATCCATCACCCATAAAGTGCGTTGTACATGATCCAGAAAATTCTGCGGGTCCGCGTTCAAGTCTGTTCCTGTGAATACCGGAGGGTCTAGATTGATGAAATCCCGATCTCTTGCGCTAGCAGCTCTATTAGAAGGACTGGGAACCTAACGTTGGGCCTGAGCGGCCACCAATCATGTCAACAACTGAACCACACTTCGCATATCAAGATCCACGTATGGAGTATCATGTGGAGGAACTAGAGGTGCTGCAGTTCCACTAATCTCCTCTGATGGTGATGTACCGAGAGAACCATATGAAGGAGTCGTACCAAGGGTCTCACTCTGGCCCTCGCTAACGGGTGGTAATCGGCTGGTACCTTCACCCGCAGCCGTATTCAACTCCCTCATACTCTTGGACTTTTTCCTTGCGGTAGGCATCGCTGGAATCATAAGCACGAAATAGATTAGAAGTGAAATACTTATAACTCAATTCTATAGCACGATTTATGAAATGAAAAAATGTAAACCACCTCTAAATGTCAGGCAACCTCTTGCTTATAAGTATGGTGCACAACATACCCATAAACAAAACTCTACTAGACAAGACTTGTAGACTCCCTAGGACAGACATGCTTTGATACCAAGTTTGTCACGATCCAAAACGGAGGGGCCACGATGGATACCCGGACCCCACCACCGGGTACCGCTAATCACACTATCAACACCTATTCATAATTAATTACCGACTACGGCGAAAAAGGATTGTGGGAATAGTAACTCAAAAATCCAACTTATATATATACATATACCAAGGCCGATAAGGCCATGCATGATTACTACACACAGGACACCTCTCTACAAGCCTCTAAGAGTAGCAACATCAAAGGTCGGGACAAGGCCCCGCCATACCCATATAGACACGCAAAACTGTATCATACCAAAATCAGACCGACACCCAGAAAGAGAGGAGTGCTTCCAAAACTCCACTGAAATCTGCAACCTATTCACGTGGGCCGTCGCCTTGCCTATGCGAACCTGCAGGCATAAAACGCAGTGTCCCCCGACAAAAGGGATGTTAGTACGACTGATGTATTGTGTATGTCAGGCATAAATATCAGCATAACAGAAATATACCAATAACTGAAACATAAACAACTGACCAACATTAACTACCTCTTAGGGCCCTAATACACTTGCATACATGTTATGCACAGTGCAATGTCCATATTCATTGGCCTCATCGGGCAATTTCCTTACCATGACAGCCTCTGTGGGCATCATACCATATAATGATTAACTAATATATGCATGATGCAAGTGCGGTATATATATATATATATATATATATATATATATATATATATATATATGTCAGTGTTGCGGATCGTGCAACCCGTCCCAATATATGTTAGTGTTGCGGATCGTGCAACCCGTCCCAATAAGCCATACATGCATTACATCACATTATCACATCATATTGGCCTCTTCGGGATCTTTTGTAATAGTCTGTACAAGCTACAGGTGGTGTGCGTATATAACGCCTTTCCCTTTCCCCATATCCCCTACATATATAATATTTACCATATAGTAGTGTGCATAACACCAGTGGTCCAGGGTAATATATGAATGCAATGCAAGTGAAAATGCATGAATGACAATAAAATATCCCGAGTGACATAACATCCTTGCACCTTTGGCTAACACTGTGAATATCAACACATTTTCCATATTCCTTAATAAGGACTTAGAAACATATTTAGACATGTTTTTAGCATAAGAATCAATAACATGAATATTCTTAACTACTAGGAATATAATAAATTATGGAGCAATATCACGATTTTATTTTGTTACGTGGAACATGCCAAAAGAAAGAAATTATTTGCCTTAACATACCTCAACTCCAAGCTTAATAATTCGAAATTGCACTTAAAATGCAAACTTCCATTTATTGTTGCTGGACGTGAGTAAACAAATTCCCTCTAATTGTTTTTGCTCTAACTCGTCGTGAGCAGAGGAGCATTTAACTAAGTATAAGAATTCATTTGGCCAGCAAAATGATTCATCCTCCTAAATACTATGGACGAGATATACACTAAAACAAAATGAACGGCTAACTAAATGGAATTTGAAATGCTGAACAATTTACTCCCCCTAATCGTGCAAACCAAATTATTCCCCATCATTATGCTCCCCACCAATTTAGTTTTAGCGGTGGGATAGCTTAGGTTGTCGACACATGCACAATACACGCACTCTACTTCATTTAATCAAGTGACTTTGCTTCCGTGTAATTTATCACTCACACACATAATTAATTCTGTGATCCTAATTCACTTAAATCTTAATAACTTATAGGACCTTCATATATTCAATGTCATAATTTGTGATATGACACTAGCCCATAACCTCTGTATGCACGTACCAAATTTATTTTCGGCTTCCGTCGTCACACTTGTTACGTCCAAAATTATTTCGGGGTTTCATTTGTCAATTACTAATCTCTTATTAGCATATGTAAATATAATAAAAAATTTTCAACGCTCGGATCTATTTACACATGCCTAGCGATTTTATATATGCTTAACGATTTAAACTGTAACCCGAAAGTACGGGATGTTACAAAAAGCTTATCCTTACGGTCAGTTTTTACAAAACCTAGAAAAAACCCTAAAAACTTATTACAATAACATCCTTAGATCTGAGGAAGAAATTTGAAAAATGAGATCTCGTATGAATTGTCTCAATGATAGGGATGCAAATACTAAATTCTACCATTTGTCTGTTTTAAATCGTAGAAGGAGAAATAATATTTCTTTTTTCAAAGATGATCTTGAAAATTGGATTACTAATACTGATAAAATTGTGGAATATACTTTTGATTGTTTTCAAAATATGTTTACTACTGAGCACTGTGTTACTTCTTGGTTTGAGATTAAGAACATGCCTCAGAGTTTTCATCCCATTAATCTCTCCTATTTAGATCTCCCCTAACAAGATCATGAAATTTATGAAGCTTTTTTTTCCTTTAAACCTTATAAAGCTCATGGGCCTGATGGTATACATCCATTCTTTTATCAAAGATATTGGCATTCAGTGAAGCCTTCAGTCCTACAATTTTGTCACAAGGTTTTCAACACTTCTTAGATCCCTGCTCCATTGAATAATACTTTGCTTTGCCTCATCCCTAAGTTTTATAATGCCAACCACCTTAGAAACTTTAGACCTATAGGGTTATGTAATAATGTTAAACAAGGTAATATACCCGTGATATACACTGAATATACAGAAGTGTATATCACAGGTATACAGAAGCAGTGGCCCAACAACGCAGTGGACAGTGGCCCAATCGACAGTAGCTGAGGCCCATCACGGGTATTGGCTGTCAAGCCCATCACTGGCAGTGGCTAACAAGTGTATATAAGGAAAGTATATTTGTAGTATATTGTAGTGTATTTGGTACCTAATTAGGATTAATACACTTACCATGATTGTATAGTTAGAATTATGGTAGAATAAGATTTTAGGAATAGAATAGGAATATGATTCTCCTATTTTGTAACTTGTATATATACCTTTCAATTAATGAAAATAATCAAGGGGATTATTTCTTTCATGGTATCAAAAGTCTAGGTCACACAAAAATTTTCTCTCAAAGTTTTTGTCCTCCCTCTCGGCCGAGACCCCACCCCCCTTGGGTTTTACAAAATTTTGTCTTCCGCTATCAAAATCTCTCTTACTAATCCCTCTTTCACATCTTGTTCTTTCGGTATGTCTACATCAAAGAACTCGTTTCACCCTGCCCTTGTTGTTTATAATATCAAGAATCATATCCCGTTAATTCTTGAAATAGAAAACGTCCAATACGCGACGTGAGCCAAGTTGTTCAAAATTCACGCTCGTTCGCATCAAGTCATCCATCACATCATCCCCGCGGCTCTTGATGATACAGATGTGCCTAAACGCGAGGATGATCCTAAATTATGGACAACGCTTGATGCCACTGTCCTTCAGTGGATATATTCTACTATCTCCACCGACCTATTGCAGACGATTATCGAGCCAGACGCTACGGCGATGGCCGCATGAGATAGACTGTGTGACATATTCCAGGATAATCAAAATTCCAGAGCTGTTACCCTTGAACAAGATTTTCCCACGTCAACATGGAAAATTTCCCGAACGTTTCAGCATATTGCAAAAGGTTGAAGGAATTGGTGGACTAACTCCGCAACGTTGGTGCGCCTGTTAGTGAAGATCGTCTTGTTTTACAGATGGTCGCTGGCCTATCCGAGGCCTATAGTGGCGTTGGGACTCTCCTTCGTTAAAGTAATACTCTCCCAAGGTTCTATCAAGCACGATACATGCTTACCTTGGAAGAAGCCGGTTTGACTAAAAAGGTGGCTACTAATGCTAGTCCCGTGGTCATGATGACTTCCTCCCCAAGTCCTCAAAATTATGGCAACAATCCGAACCAAAACCAATCCCACGGGGGCAACAAGAATGGCTGGAAAAATAAAAATCGCGGGGGCAAACGCGGTGGTTCAGGCGGCAGTCACGATGGCCAAAGCAGTGGCAGTGGGCCCCATCCAGTTTCCAGTGGGCCACCGAACCCCTGGTCTCAGCCTTGGGCCTCTGGGCCGTGGGCTTGGACCAAGGACGGTGGCCCACGCCCGGCTCCAAAGACGGTTGCACCCATGACGGTGGGCTTTCCAAAGCCTCAGACGGCCATCGCTTACTAGCCCAGATGGCAAAGCATTCCAGCGCCTTCACCACTCAGCGGCCTCAGACGGCCCATCGCCATCGCCCAATAGCGGCAGCAATTCCAGTAGCTTCAGCCTACGGCAGCATCCCAATTCTGGAATACTTGGGCCCCGGCCTCCGCAAGCTCACCACGCAGCAGGCCCCACTCAAACCGATATCGAGGTCGCAATGCACACACTAAGGTTGACACAACCGGACCCAAATTGGTATATGGATACTGGTGCCACCACCCACATGACATTCAATTCATGTACTCTCTCATCTTATTCCAATTTGAGCAACCCTCGCGGTATAATTGTCGGTAATAGCAACTCTATTCCAATTCAGGGTTATGGTCAGAAAACGTTGTCTCCCCCCAATTCACCCCTTATCTTGAAAAATGCTTTACATGCTCTCAAATTGATTAAAAACTTAGTGTCTGTCCGAAAGTTCACCACTGACAATTCTATTTCTGTTGAAATTGATTCTTTTGGTTTCTCTGTGAAGGATTTCAAGATGGGGAGTTCTCTCATGAGGTGTGATAGTAGGGGAGATCTTTATCCTATCACCCCCGGTGTCGGTCCATCGAGTCAAGCCTTGCCATCAGCCTTTACAGTCAGGTCTCCTTCCTTGTGGCACGCTCGCCTTGGTTATCCGGGATCCTCTATTTTATCAGTTTTAGATAAAAATAGTTTTATTTCTTATAAGGGTACGAGTCGTACTCCACTTTGTCAATATTGTTCATTAGGAAAAAATGTTAAGTTGCCATTTGTAGACTCAAATTCTCATACTTCAATGCCATTTGATATTATTCATAGCGACCTATGGACGTCTCCTGTTCTTAGTTCGTTGGGTCATCGATATTATGTTCTCTTTTTAGATGACTATTCTAAATTTTTGTGGACGTTTCCAATTGCGAATAAATTACAAGTGTTTTCAGTCTTTATAAAATTTAGAGCGTTCATTCGTACCCAATTCGAAAGAGAAATAAAAAATATTCAATGTGATAATGGGAAAGAGTATGACAATAGGGAGTTTCAGGAGTTCTGTGCTAATAATGGGATCAATTTTCATTTTTCGTGTCCTCATACATCTTCACAAAATGGGAAAGCCGAATGCAAAATTCGTTCCATAAATAACATTGTCCGAACTCTCTTAATTCATGCTTCCATACCCCATATTTTTGGCATCATGCTCTACAAATGGCCACATATGGAGTTAACATAATTCCTTCCAAAGGTCTGACATATTCTTCTCCCCTCCAAATCTTATATAATAAAAATCCGACTTATTCTCATCTTCGGGTCTTTGGGTGCTTGTGTTATCCGTTATTCCCATCCACCACAATTAACAAACTTCAGGCTCGGTCTACTCCGTGTATGTTTTTGGGTTATCTGTCTAATCATCGTGGTTACAAATACTTTGATTTATCCTCCAAGAAAATCATAATTAATCGCCATGTCATTTTTGATGAAACCCAATTTCCTTTTACGAAAGTTCATACTTCCGAGCCTAGTTCGTATAATTTTTTGGATGACCGAATATCCCCGTATATTATTCGGCATTTTTTGAACATCTCCCGCACCCAAAACTCTCCAGCGGGCCCACTGCCCACTGGTCCCACTGGCACGTCTCGGTCGGTACTGCCCAGTCTTCTCCATTTGGGCGATTTAAGTGATTGGGCGATCCGACCCACCAGGCTGGTCGATTCGATCCTTTGTTTTCGTCGATGGGTGGGTTCCGAGGTGGTCAGCCAGGCCCTTTGCCCGGCGATCCTTCCGAGCGAGAAAATTCCCAAAATCCACCCACTTCTTCCTCGAGTCTTAGACCAGTCACTCGTAGTCAACGGGGTATTTTTACACCAAAAAGACATTTTAATTTACATTCGAATGTCTCTAAATTCCCCTTGCCCCGTAATCCTGTGTCTGCCTTAAACGACCCGAATTGGAAAATTGCTATGACTGATGAATATAATGCTCTTATTGATAATAAGACATGGGAGTTGGTGCCCCGTCCCTCTGGTATTAATGTTATCAGGTCTATATGGATTTTTGCTCATAAGAAAAATTTGGATGGTTCTTTCGCTCGACATAAGGCACAGCTTGTGGGTGATGGTAAGACTCATCAGGTTGGGATAGATTGTGCTGAGACGTTTAGTCCGGTGGTCAAGCCGGATACCATTCACACTGTGCTCAGCTTGACTCTTTCAAAGGCATGGCCTATTCATCAGTTGGATGTCAAGAATGCTTTCCTACATGATGATCTCAAGGAAACAGTCTATATGCATCAGCCGTTGGGATTCAGGGATCCCAAACGTCCTCATCATGTCTGTTTATTGAAGAAGTCCTTCTATGGGCTTAAGCAGTCTCCACGGGCCTGGTGTACGAGGTTTGCTGACTTTGTTTTGACTATTGGGTTCACTCACAGCATGTCAGATAATTCCTTGTTCATCTACCGTCGTGGTTCGTCCTTGGCATACATTCTATTGTATGTGTATGATATCATTTTGACTGCCTCTTTCGATGCCTTACGCCAGTCTATCATGTACATGCTCAGCTCTGAGTTTGCTATGAAAGACTTAGGGTCCTTGAGTTATTTTTTGGGGATTGCCGTCAAGCGTCATTCAGATGGTTTGTTTTTGTCTCAAAGAAAGTATGCGGCTGAGATCATCGAGAGGGCTGGGATATCATCCTGTAAGTCCACTTCCACTCCAGTTGATACTAAGCCCAAACTTGGTGCCGCGGCAGGCGTCCCTTACGAGGATCCAACCCGCTATCACAGTCTTGCAGGGGCTCTTCAGTATCTTACCTTTACCAGACCGGATATTACATATGCTGTTCACCAGGTGTGTTTATTTATGCATGATCCCAGAGTTGAGCACATGAATGCAATCAAACGCATCATTCGGTATATTCAGGGTACACTGGACTATGGTTTACATTTGTATCCTTCATCGACATCCACACTTGTCTCATACACAGATGCGGATTGGGGTGGTTGTCCGGACACCAGACGGTCTACGTCTGGCTATTGTATGTTCCTTGGCAACAACTTGGTCTCCTGGTCTGCAAAGCGTCAGGCGACTCTATCCCGCTCAAGTGTCGAGGCAGAATATCGAGGGGTAGCTAATGTTGTCTCAAAATCATGTTGGTTACGTAACTTGCTTTTAGAGCTTCATTGTCCCATTCAGAAGGCAAACTTAGTATATTGTGATAATGTTAGTGCCATATACCTCTCAGATAATCCCGGTTCAGCACCAACACACTAAGCATATCGAAATGGACATTCACTTTGTCCGTGAAAAGGTTGCTCGGGGGCAGGTACGCATATGTCATGTCCCGTCAAGATATCAAGTTGCAGACATCTTTACAAAGGGTCTTCCCTCGGTACTCTTTGAAGATTTTAGGGACAGCCTCAATTTAGACCGCCCGCTATGATCACAAGTGTGTTAAACAAGGTAATATAATATCATAGGTATACAGAAGCAGTGGCCCAGCAACACAGTGGACAGTGGCCCAATCGACAGTAGCTGAGGCCCATCACGGGTATTGGCTGTCAAGCCCATCACGGGCAGTGGCTAACAAGTGTATATAAGGAAAGTTTATTTGTAGTATATTGTAGTGTATTTGGTACCTAATTAGGATTATACACTTACCATGATTGTATAGTTAGAATTATGGTAGAATAAGATTTTAGGAATAGAATAGGAATATGATTCTCCTATTTTGTAACTTGTATATATACCTTTCAATTAATGAAAATAATCAAGGGGGTTATTTCTTTCGAATACTACGTACAAGCTTGTAACAAAAATTATTGCTAATCTTATGAAGCCTCCCCTGACTGACCTTAACTAGCTTTCTTAAGGGTAGAAGAGCCTCAGAAAATGCCATCCTCTTTCAAGAAAGTCTTAGGAATAATCATCACTATAAAGGAAATGCTGGTAAGGTTATCTTCAAAATAGATTTAGAAAAAACTTTTGATAGATTAGAATGGGTCTTTTTTCTATAGAACCTTAGTATTTTTTAAATTTCCTCCTAGAATTACAAAGTTTATCATGCACTGTATTAGCTCTAGGACTATTGCTATACTGGTTAATGGCACCATGACTAACTATTGTTTCCCCTCCAGAAGAATTCGTCAAGGTGAACCTATGTCCCATATATTTTCATTTTTTGTATGGAACTGTTATCCACCTACATAAAACCATCAAGTGGATTTAGGCACCTGGGACCCCATTAAGCTTTCCTGTAGAGGTCCTCAATTTTCTCATCTTTTTTTTTTTGCAGATGACCTGACACTAATGTCTATCTCCACTATACATCACTGTCTCTAATTTTTTAGTCAGCTGTCTAGACAAAAAAAATAGCACTAACAAGTCCAAAGCTATGTACTCAAAACAACGGTACTGACTCTACTAGATCCCTAATTCAACAATTACTCAACATTAATCCTACTGATAAATTTGGTAAGTATCTTGGTTTTCCCATGCTAAATCATCCCCCTAAGACCTCCGATTTTCAATTCATATTAAATAACATGAGAAACAAACTGTCCAATTGGAAAACCAAATTCCAAGGTTGTATCATGGCTACCTGGCTCGGGGACAAACATTGATTTATGAAATAAAAAATGGATTCCCTCCCATCCACCCCTTAAAGGGAAGTGAGCATTCTTTAACACTGGATATAATTTGAAATGGTCACATTTGAAATTGGGACAACCTCTCTTTTCAAATTCCTCAAGACATCACCCTAAACTAATCTGATAAGAGTAGTGACTCCCCTTACTAAATGGTATCTTCTCTACTCACTCGACTTACGATTTGATTGATAAAAAACCCCATGTACAAGAATACACTTCCAATTGGATCTGGTCTCTAAGCACTTTGCAACAAATCAAATTATTTCTTTGGCTTTGCTCTCATAATAAACTGGCTTACCTTCATCACAATAGATCCCTACTGTTCTCTCTGACATGATAGAGAAGAAACTATCTTGCATATTTTCTTTGAATGTAACATTGCTAAAAAGTTTTAGGCTGACCTCAGCATAAATATGCAGAACCTCCCATATCACCAAGTACACCCCGATGTTGATCCTCTAAAAGGGTATAGAGCCTCTCCAACAACTCTTCCCCAATGACGGTCCTAGGATTTTCTAGAGCGCGAGCCCCACGTTGCTCCCAATCGCCCTCCTGATCAAGAGGCGCCATCCGCCTTATACAACTTCTTCATGACCTAAATCTCTCTTCCCCTCACCATTCACTAATCTGGAGTGAGTTCTATCCTTTTGCTTTGTGATGCATATGGTTAAATAGAAATCAAAACACTAAATCTTGTTTCAATAAGTGTTGTTATCATGCGTGCCATTGAATTCAAAAAAGATATTCTCATCTCGTGGGCTAAACCACCCCAATTTTATTATAAACTTAAGGACAGACATGCAGGTGCGGGGGTGTCTTCTAGGGACTGGATATTGGGCTTTCAATATAAGTTTCAAGCTTTTAATCATACTCACGCTGAACTCAGGGATTACAAATTGCGTTTGAACATCAACTGTTGCTTATTGAAATTGAAATTGAAATTGATTACATTGAGACTTCAACAACTCAATATTGAATTGTGCAGGTGCCTATTAAACAAGTTGGGGGAATCCAGCAGTACGACAGAAACCAAGTTGCGGAAGGAAGGCTCCAAACTTGCAATATATAATCAGCTAGTATTACTATTAATGACAACTCCACCAAGCTCTGTTATGCATACTTATCAAGCAGACAAGGAGGGTTTATCCTATAGTAAAGCAGTTAGTTAGTTCTCTATGTAATAGTTTGGCAATCTATATGTAATAGGCACTAGTATTGATGATCTTGTATCATCCACATCGCATGTAATATTATATGATAATATCCACCGTTTTCTTTTATAGGCCGAATTCTATGAAATTATTTAGGGTTTATCTGAACTGATGTTTAAATTTATAATTTAACTCATATTTCAATAAAGATATATCATCTAAAATCAAACTCAGCATCTCAAAATTTATTTAACCTGAAAGAAAGGGCAATGAACGTTAACAAAGTGAAGGAATTGATTTAGAATAACCATGATGCAATAGGAAGAATATATCTATTGAAACTTAAAAGGTACTTTTCAACGTAGAAATCACAAGTTCCCTCAAATGGATGAAGAACTTTTGAGTAGTTATTTGATATCCTATATAGAAAAACAAGTATTTAGTAATACTTCTAATGAGTCTATTATGGATACCTATCAAAAATTGAAAACTCGTCGAGGAAAAAGCCTAGTAGTGTATTTGAATTTATTTTTCTAAATATGATATTGTCATGATAATTTACTCATTTGTTCACTTCTTTAAATATCGTGTAACCATACCAATATCCCTTCCTTGCATTATGGCAATTTTGCAAATTTGATCTAACCAACGATAAAGTCATGAAGCTGCAACTCCTGTTTATTTGTCCATTATACCTGAGATGAAGAAGAAAACGTCTTCTGCATAGCCTTTAATATTAGCAGATCTTAGCAGCAAAACACTGTTGCCTCCAAGATTTGAACTCAATACCAGAAGAGAAAGAACTATGATTCCTTTTATGAACAATTAGCATGTTACAATAAATACAATCTTCTTACATAAGATGAATCCCTATTCAGATATCTCCTCGCGCACAATTCTTCCCAGATTTTAATGGAGGGTTTATCATACTCACGATTATGCGACAGTATTCAGAACAATTTGAGTATGCTGGTGTTTGCTTCCTCATTCTATGTCTTAGTCAAGGAGGCCAAAGAAGGTGCTGTACAATTCCATGCTCAATCTAGTATATCTGGCATGGATGGTGAAAATTTGACATTTTGCATAAAAATTTATCAAAACCAAAGATGGAAACTTCAACCATGATTAGTTGGATCCAGGCCGTAACCCAAACATTACGCCATGCTCGCTCACACTACCTCCAGATAATCTTCTCATTTTATGCCATAGCCTCCTGGTTTTTCCTTTTCTGATAGGACCTGAGCTAGAGTACCTCCTAAATGAACCAGATTCTTGCTTCCCATATCTTGCTAATGGACTCAGTAAATCTGACATTGAAAGTCCCCTCTCAACATCGAGCTCACTGTCTGAGTTAGAGCCCGGGGATTTAGGGTTCAACACTTGGCTTGAAGCTGTACTAATCCTAGCATCCATGTCAATAGATAGATCATCTCGGCTACAACTTTGAGACTCGATGCCTTTTGTCTGTTCGCATTCGTTACATACCAGCTTCAAGGCCTGGACAACTTCACCCATGAAAGGCCTGTGCGATACCTCTGGTTGAACACACATTGACGCAATAGCAGCTACTTTGACAATGTCATCAAAAGGAAAATCAGGCCCCAAAGTAGGGTCCACAATCAACTCCAGACCTTCACTCGTTAGGAGTGGGCGTGCCCAAGCCACTAAATTCTCTTGACCTGGTGGCTGGGACATATCCACTGGCTTTCTTCCAGTTAGCAGCTCAAGCAGGACAACTCCATAGCTGTAAACATCACTCTTTACAAGGAGATGCCCTGTCATAGCATATTCTGGAGCTACGTACCTGGTATAATAACAAAGTCAGAACTGTACAAATGAAGAATAAAATGTTAAAGACCATGATGGATGAGTCGTCTACTATGTATTAACCCCTATCCAGTAAATATAACAACTAGGGCATTCAAAAGGAAAAAATTATACTCCAGGCAAGCAGACCAGCTCAATGGTTTGGGCCTTTGTCAGGCATAGGAAGAACGGGATGAGGGCTCGCCTAATGAAAATAAGAATTTTAAGTCAAAGATGAATATTTTACCCAAAAGTTCCCATGACTCGAGTGGATATGTGTCTGCTTCCTTCCTCTAAAGCAGCTCTAGCCAAACCAAAATCAGACACTTTTGGGGTGAAATCATGTTCCAGTAAGATGTTACTAGACTTAAAATCCCTGTGTATGACACGGGGACTGGAATCTTCATGCAAATAGGCCAGGCCTCGGGCAGCACCAAGTGCTATTTTCATTCGGGCATTCCAATCAAGTGGAGAAATTTCCTTGTCAACACCTGAAAGATAGACAGTTTTTTAGCCACTCTAGAATCTAGATACAACATGGCTTCAACCCAAAAAGTTAGGAGGGATCCAAATTGAATATTACCGTGAAGGTGAGATTCCACGCTGCCATTTGGGATAAGCTCATAAAGTAAACAGCGACTGCGCTCCTCAAGACATATGCCTATCAACTTGACCAAGTTCCTATGATGGAGGCGGCTAAGCATCTCTACTTCAGCCAAAAATTCACGACCACCCTGTTGGTCATCTCTCTTGAGGACTTTCACTGCCACTTTCATCCCATCATCAAGCACACCACTATAAACAACACCAAATCCCCCTTCACCTAGTACTCTTGATTCATTGAAGCTGTGAGTTGCTCTCTCAATTTCATTTGAACTGAATGTTCTAGCCGAACCAGTATAAGCAGCAAAGCTAGAACTAAAGGATAATGAAGGAGAGTTCGGCCTACTCCCAATCATCGAGGCTGCAATCCCTACAGCATGCATAAAGATCAGGAAATAATTCTGTAGGTCTTTATTACACAAGACTCATGAGAATCACATATTTGTCCACATTTTAGATGCATATTAATACTCACGTAATCTGCTTGGTTCACATCATAAATTTGTGAAGCTTAAAGGTTCCTGAATGCACCCATTAAGAGTAGATACTTCAAAATTTCCAGTCAAAAGATATTGGATGATTCACCATATTATCATTATGCAACTAACCAGTTAACTTCCCTATATTCCATTTCATAATTTTGGACATTTCATTCCATTCACGCTCAGGATAATAAGTAAAAGAAACTGAATCGAGTGACATATAGCATATTTAAAACTCCAACATGATTTTAGTTTCTCCTAACATAGTATTTACCTGGCATGCTACAAAGGCATGACGATAAGGAAAGGCTAGGCTTCTGAAATTTACTGTTTGAATTTCTTTTTCGGCACAAATGAAGAAAACTTATACAGAGAATACGAACATTAGGCAAACCAGATTGCAGTAGATCATTTACATTTAAAGTGAAGAATTTCACCTGATGACTTTGCAAGGGATGGTAATGTAGTTAATGGAGTTGGTTCTGACTGACATCCGCGATCGTTATGTCTGAAAAGCAAAACCCATGCAACGGCACAGCCTAAAATAACTGCGACAGAGGCTGACAATACAATTACTGCTATGACACTCCGATTTGGCCCTCTTTTGTGCTGTTTCCCGCTCACATCAACTCCAAGGGGCTGTATGGTCCTTCCGTTATTATCACCAGGATATGGTTGGCTACCTATGGTATCAATGTCTGAAGCTGCTGAAGGTGGAGAGGGAGGAAGACCTGTACATATAACAATTCTATTTAGTTATTCTGGACATAGCATGTGGCATCAAGATGACAGGATGGCATTAGGGATGATTCCTATACCTGGATATTGCACATACAACACATCATAATCACCAAAACGTGAAGCTTTTATAACTACTTGTTTGTGCCAGAATCTTTGCGATGTCAGAAATGCTGTAGTGTTATCAAATTTTTCTCCAAGGGGTACCAAATCAATAAGGACAATGGTCTTTTCTGGATACTGGCTGGCTGAATTTGCTCCCATAATACGAACTTGACTTGGATCCATAAATACCCCAACAGCAACTTCTGTAGCCAGCTCTGAAACCAAAGGGAAGAAGGTGTAGAGTGCTACACTAAGGCGTAGTCCAATTCGCATGGGCAAGACACAAACACAAGGTGCTTTTGGTGAACCATTTGTGAAAGGCTCCGCACAAGCCAATGATGCGCAATCTGCAACATCAACATCATGGTTTAGAATAGTCAGTGGGGCAAAACCTCGCAACTTGTGCATAAAAATCAATATCATTTAGAGGAGAAACCAGAGGCAGATAACAGATACCTTGATTAGGAGGTGGAGCTGGTAGTGCTTGAAATGGACGTGGTATCTTTGGATGTCTTGGTGGAGACACAGAGGGAGACATCTTAGGGGAAACAAATGGCTCTTGCAATGGCAAAGATGATATAGAGATAAGCATCAACTATGCATAGGATGAAAAATATAATATAAGGTTAATGCCTTGATTATGGGTTTGCATGAAAAGGAAACATATAACATACTCTTACTTTTAGTTGGTCTAGATGAAGCAGTTGGAGACGGTGATATTGCAGGAGAATCATGGCTTTCTGGAGAAGTTAAAGGCGCAAGCAGCGGTGGTACCGATCCTGTAAAGTAGGAGTTATCAGAATCATGTTTTCTTCTTTTTGCTATTCATTTTTCTTTTAGAGAGGTGAACAGGTAGTTAACTGAGGATGACTAGAATGATTACAAACCTGCAATTAACAGTGAATGAGAGTGGTGCCTAAGGTTAGTCTTTGGATATGATTTCGAGTGAAATCGAGGAGATGGAGGGATCAGTAGACCTTCATTAATTATTGACTGAATTCTGGTCAGTGTAATATATCAAAATGAGTATATCAACTGACATATTTCTCAGGTAAGATACAGAACCTTGTTCAGTTGAAACAGGAGGATAAACTTCATAGGATTGCGGAGTGATTGCTATCCTATTATCTTCTAGGTGGTGATCCCTCTGAAAAGAGGTTGAAGGTGCAGATAAGGGAGGATATAATCCTTCCTCAGGGGGAGAATTAGGGAATTTATGAGGGGGAGCATTAGTAGAGAGCCCCATGACTCTGTGTTCAGTAGGAGCTACAAGAGGAGAAGAAATCCTTCAGTGACAAAATTTGCCATTCCTCGTCACTGGATAAGAAATGATAGCAGAAAAATATTGACATACCTTTTGCTGGATGCCTATTGGTCATTCCATTAGGAGGTGCAACAGTTGGAACACTTGCTCCTTTGCGCTTGATGCTTGGCCATGGAGTTGATACAGGGGATATATCATGATTAACTACATTAACAACACTGACTCAAATTAACTATGCTGACAATGCTACTTTGAGAACAAGTAGCTATTTGACAGAAAAAGGGAAACGAAGTAAAAACACATTCTTATAATTTTCTGCAGGCAAGGACAATCCAAAAAGAGGAGTACTGACGATTTCAACTACGAACACATTCAGTAAGCATCACTTCATTTTTCTTAGCTAGTTCTATATTGGCACTCATTAGCAATTTGGAAGCAAGCAAAACTCTAGTTAAGATTCTCATATTCATCTGGTTTTTTACTTGAGGAGGTTATACTTGAGGTACAGTTAGCCAACAATATGTGTAGATTGCATCAAGCCACAAACTATTTGGTTGGAATATGAAGAGTACATGTGCATGAGCAACACTAGAAAGCACTGCATACATAGTTCAAATGTTACCTGGTGAAACGGATGGAGATTTTAGAGGAAATCTTGGATGGCTGGGTGGTGAATTGTTAGGCAACCTCCTTGGAGGTGGTGCAACTGTTGCTGCAAATTCATGGCAAGGATGATTGTATCTTGTTTACAAACAATTTATTTACAGAAATATCACACACTAAATATATGCGGGAAGTATACCTGGTGGAATAGAAGGTGAGACTTCCGGATTGGTAGGGCGCACGGGCAGTGGATTTTGTGGCTTTCCTCTTGGAGAACGCGCATTAAGGACTGAATGCAATGAAAGAAAGCTCTATAATGTAAAACCTCATGCATTCATGATCACATTTAATTTACTCTTTATTTTTTCTAACGAAGTATCACATACTTCTTTTGTTCCGTTTTATATGACATTCTTTCTTTCTTAGTCTGTTATAAAAAGAATGACACCTTTCTATATTTAGACATTCTTTACTTTATTTTTCCCATTTTACCCTTTCATGACATGCTCCTATAGCCATAGAAATGTCATTACATGTTCAAAACCACAAGTAGTAAGGTTACTTTTAGCATGCGTCAAAGGTCTTTCTTTCTGCTTAAACTCCGTGTCCAATTAAACACCACCACATAAAATGAAATGGAGGGAGCACTAGATAAATATAGCGAGAATACCTGGTGGGATAGATGGTGAGACTTCTGGAATGGTCGGGCGGGTGGGTAGTGGATTTTTTGGCTTTCCCCTTGGAGCAGGTGCATTCAGGACTGAGTTAAATACAGAAACAAAATAATGTACAAAAATTAATGGCATCCATGATCAAATCTAATTTATTGAGAACTTTATTCTAACAGGAATGTCACAATTTCTTTTACAAAAAAGGCAAGGATACCTGGTGGAATGGATGGTGAAATTTCTGGATTTCTTGGGAAGGTGGGCAGTGAATTTTGAGGTTTTCCCCTTGGAGCAGGCGCATTCAGGACTGATTTAAATAACAGCAAAACAAATGTACAAAATTTAATGACATCCATGATCAAATCTAATTGACTGAGAAATTTATTCTAACAGAATGTCACAGTTTCTTTTAGAAAAAAAGGCAAGGATACCTGGCGGAATGGATGGTGAGATTTCTGGAATTTTTGGGAGGGCGGGCAGTGGATTTTGCGTCTTTCCCCTTGGAGCAGGCGCATTCAGGACTGCGTTAAAATAACAGCAAAACAAAATAATGTACAAAATTTAGTGGCATCCATGATCAAATCTAATTGACTGAGAAATTTATTCTAACAGAATGTCAGTGTCTTTTAGAAAAAAAGGCAAGGATACCTGGCGGAATGGATGGTGAGATTTCTGGAATTTTTGGGAGGGTGGGCAGTGGATTTTGCGTCTTTCCCCTTGGAGCAGGCGCATTCAGGACTGCGTTAAAATAACAGCCAAACAAAATAATGTACAAAATTTAATGGCATCCATGATCAAATCTAATTATTGAGCAATTTATTCTAAAAGAATGTCACAGTTTCTTTTAGGAAAAAGGTAAAAATACCTGGTGGAATGGATGGTGAATTATCTGGATTTCTTGGAAGGATGGGCAGTGAATTTTGCGGCTTTCCCCTTGGAGCAGGCGCATTCATGACTGAGTTAAATAACAGCCAAAAAATAATGTAATTCTCATTTTCTATCTAAAGATACTGTGTCAATACCGAAATTCTCATCAGCCAATAATTACCCGGGGTAATTGAGGAGAGAGGACTATCTGATGGCCTGCTCTCAGTGGGTGGCGTAGATCCAGGTAGATGTGGGGCTTTAGTTGGTGCATCGACAGGGGATTTCCTTCCAGGTGACGAGACTGGTGCTGCTCTCCAGAACAAAAATATCAATTCAAACCGAAATCAAGTCATGTCAACATTATGACTACAGTCAGCCGCATACCTGGAGCTTCTGGCACAACAACAGGCTGCTCAGTATGTCGATGATCTGTCTTAGGAGCACTTGGAGGCAGAACTGGAGCAGGACTATTCCATGTAATCATAGGAGAAGGAGGAGGTGGTAGAGAAGCGATTTGTGGCTGGGTTGAAGTGATTGCGGGTGGGACTGAACTGGGTGGTGGCAATAATGTAGGAAAACTTGGTTGCAGAGATGGTGTAAGAACTTCTTTCGGTTGAGGAATAGGGCCAGACTCCGGTGGTGGAACATTTGCTGGAGGAGATGTTCCTGAGTTAATAGACAAACATAAGATGCATAACATAAAACATAAAATTTAGTTAAAAGATTTGGAAGCCAAGAATCACGGTCAGACCATTTAGCTCAAATGCAGGAGCAGGTGAATTAGAGACGGACGAGGATATTCCTTCTTCAATAGGAGGAATTGTAGAGGATGCTGATGGAGAGGGGGATAAACTGAAACCTAAAACGAGCTCCAAAAATTATTTTAGGTAAGAGAATAACAAAAAGTATGTATGATATGCAGTTCATCATTACCAGACCTAAGGAGTTATACTAGATCATGGAAATTGAAAAGATTCTCTATTTTCACAAATCTAATGGAATTGAGAGCTCCACGACAGATAAAAACTTAAAAAGACAGTAACAGAATCATTTGCCTACTTTCAACAAATAGAAAGATTAATTACAATCATAATACACTAGAGTATAAGGACAATGAGTAACATGGACTGTTTATCATTGCATCATCAATTTGCATCCAGCTCCAAGGTTTAATTACAACAAAATAAGTAGGGCCCTTAAAGCCCAAGTGGAATCGGTGATCAATGGAACAGTTAAAAGTAACTTAGCTCAAGCACTTGTATGCAAAAAAGTAAGACTGAGAACCTAAGACTATAAATTTCAGCTTGGCACTGTTAGATTAAAGGGAGAAGTGCAGGCATAAAAACAAGACTACACAAAATTCAGAATGTAAAACTCTCAATTCCCTCACACCAAATGAATCAATCACACAAGTATCTGATTTAAGTGCTAAAATATTATCAATCTGGGTATTTTCCAACCAAAATTCAGAAATCAATGTTACCAACACTAAACATTTAAATCAGACAAATTGTTTCCTGAGCACACAACTCATAAATCCACTACAAATCAAGAATTGGGTACTTGAATGAATGTACACTCAAATCAAGAACTACATAAAGGGAAGAATTACCTGCAGATCCCTGAGAGAAAGCAAAGGCACAGAATTCCAGCAGCACCAAACAAACAAGTTGCAGCTTCACCCCACCCATCCCATATGCTAACCAATTTCAAGAACACCCCCCCCCCCAACTCAATGATGGTACAAAAATAATGAAACTTTTAGATAACTTGAAGCAATAACAAGAAAGGGGACGTTAGAATTAGATTAAAGAAGACCCACAAGAAGGAAAATTGAGAAACAAGCAATGAACAAGAGGCAAATTCTTGAAAAACACCCAAAAAATGTTTGTCTCAGAGCATAACAAGATCTTTTTTTCTGGCAGTTTTTTGAGATTGGCATGCTATACACAAGCGTTACTACTAGCATGTGAGCAATTAAACTAGTCTTTTTTTTTCTCTCTTACCAGTATTAAATACCGACCAGCTAAGCCTTTAACTAAAAACAACACAACAAACACTCTTTGCTGTAACAACTAACAGCCACCTTTTAACATACGCCCAATACTAAGACATAGAACTGGTGATGCTTAATTTTACATCTTATTATATTAAACACTATAAAAATCATTCTTTGTTGTTTTCGAAAATTACACTTACCTAGAAGAATTTAAGAGAGAGATTGCCCCAAAAAAGTTTATTTTTTTAATCACAAGTAGCAGTAGTAATATTATTATTTTATTGGGGTGTAAATAGGAAGAAGGAACAAATAATGGTGCAGCTCTTTTGTTTTAATTACATGTATATAGACTCATAGAGTCATATTCTCCATCAAATTTTTTACCAAGCAAAAAGTATCAATACCTTAGAGAAACCAAGTTTAGGATGTATTAATGGAGGAATTTAATTTAGAAAAAATTACTGTACAATAACTTTGAATGATTTAGTTTACAAAATAACCAGCAGATGTATAAGTTTTATATATTTATACATATATTATGCATATAATCTACATATCAATATATAAAATTTGTATATTTGAGCTATTGTCGATAACTAAATTTATCGAAGGGACATAAACGAAAGAATTCCTTTAATTTATATACATTGATAAAATAAGTTTTTTATACTGTCAAAATAATTTAACCTATAAAAGATTACTTGTCACATTTTTATGTCATCAAACTATGTTTAGCATAAATATTTACTTGTTATTAGTTTTTATAATTTGATTGTTTAAATATTTAATTTAGGATGATAAGTTAAATTACGAATTGATAATGAACCGACTTTTTAACTAGTATTTGATTTGTAAGGGGGTATGAAATTCTAGGGATTTGTTTAATTGAATCCTGATTTTAAGGTAATTGATGTTGGGCATGAGAGAAGCGGGATATGTGAATTGAGATGTGTGGGCATGTGTCAACTGCCATTTGACACCTCACCTTGTTGTACTTTGTCATTTTAATTAACCAACTAAACTAATGAACGGGTACATCTACATCTAAGACCCTAGTGGGTGTCATTCTGTCAATGCCTTTTATTTTTCCACCTAAAATTTTCACTTCTTTGACGTGGTTGTCACTCAATAGTCACACTAACCTTTGTGATCAAATGTCTTGATCTCTCGAGTGTTACACTTTTGTTTTATTTCAGCAAAAAAATAAGTAAAATGGTTCAAACATCATTCATACTCCATTCTATTTTCATTAAATGCTTTTGAAGGTTAAAATTTATATTCCTTTCATTTTAAAAAGATTATCTAATTTTAATTTGACATAAAATTTAAGAAAGTAGAGAAGATTTTTCAATCTTGTGATCTTAAATTAAAGATGTGTTGAATATACAAAAATAACATTTAATCTTATGATCTTAAACATGTCATGTGAAAAAGTTTTAATGAAAAAGTTGCCAAAAAAAATATATACTTTTTAAACAGACTAAAAAAAAAAATCTTTTTGAAACGGAGGAAGTAATAATAAGCGTAAAAGAAAACTGGTGATTTCGAGCATTTCTCATGGTGTTTTCAATATTTTTCCCAATTTATTTTAGTTGGTGGCTTTATGAGTTTTCCATGACAATTCATATGAATCAATATCTATATATAATATAAAGATAAGAATAGATAATTCTATGTGGCACCTTTTTATGACCAAAAATTTTATTATCTTTTTTTTCATTTTTTTTTGGCTTTTTATATCAATTTTAATTCAAAAAGTCATCTCCATAACTCGCATCTCTTCATCTTCATAGCTTCTACTTTTAATTAGTATTAATAATTAATTTCATAATTTCTAATTTAATGTACAAGTAATGACACCTAATTAAAATCACACCAACATGATTTTCTCATTCCATTAAATGGAGACTATTGTAGAATAGATGATGAGATCAAAACATAAAATTATAGAACTAAGGAGGAGATAAAAAGAACAAAATAAAGAAAATATTGATGGAGAATAAACTATTCGCATGTCAGGTACAAGTAATGACATGACACCTAATTAAAATTACTTTTATTATATGAAAATCTTCTAGACTGTTTAATTTTGTTCACCCTTTTAAATTATTATGTTATAGAACTTCTATTGTTGATCTTTTTTCCAGTTTGTTCATTGTAGAATGGATGAAAAGATCAAAAGCATAAAATTATAGAAATGAGAAGGAGATCAAAAGCACAAAATGAAGAAAATATTGATGGAGAAGAACTGTTCCTATGTCAGATACTTAGATATTTATTTTAGCAATTGAGTGAGTGTCTTGATACTTTTATCATATGAATATGAATATATTTTAAAATATTTAATTTTTTTCACCCTTTAAATTATTATGTTATAGAACTTTTATTGTTGATTTTGTTTTTCAAATTTTTCGTGACACAAAATTATTGAGAAGGGTCAACATATCTTTTAGTTTAGTCTAATTTTTTTTTATATTTATACTCTTTAATATATGAAAATTAAAATATATAGACTTTGTTGCTTAGATAATTTTGATTGTCGAGTAAATAATTCTAGCAAAATCTATTACCATCTAGGCAAAGGATACATGACACTTTTCTTAGGCCAAAAAACACGATTATCTTTTTCCTCCTTTTTTAAATTTATCCCCCATATTTTCTACTTATCTTATTGTTGGCATGAACGTCCTAATTATTTTTTTAAGAATAAGTGATGTTTTGGGAAGATGATATGGCACAATTTATTGATCAGAATTTTAATTTTTCATTTTTCTTAAATTTTACACTTTTATCTTCAAATTTCTCAATTTAGGTGCTCCACACACAAAAAAATCACGTTTTTCTTTTGCTCCAAGCCTATGCTTCTTCATCGAAAATGACATTTGATACAAGGTATGTTGCTATTTTTATTCTCCTTCGTGCTTTATATAATACTCTTTAGTTTATTTAGAAATTGCTAGAATATACTGTTTTATGAACTTTCTTTTTTCAATATTTGCGAAAAATAGTTATGATTATAGATCTTTTCCATTCTCTGGTCAAGAATAATTATTTTTCCTTCATTTTGGTATTTTTTCTATTTCTCCCCATTTATATATGTGTTATATGTTAAACAAATTCAAAAGTCACCTCTTAACTCTCTTAATTATGATTAATTGTGCTATGTTTAAAATATATCAAATGAGGAAGACGTTTAGGAAAATGAATGATCAGAAGGTCTTTTCCCCTATTTAAGGTGTTTACACATAATTACTTTCAAAATCAAAGTAAAAATAAATAAATTAAACGTTACATTTTTATAACTCTTTGCCTTCTTGCAGTTCGTTCATATTTAATCCTATATGAGAGGAGAACGCAAAATTGCATAACAACTACAAAATATTTGAAACTTGAAAAAAGAAGATTAACTTCCTCATCTTTTAAATGTGTTCCATGCTTTAGCAAGTTTAGAAGTTCAGCTAAAAAAAGTCATTTTTTACAATAGATATATTGCATCATATAGAATTCTGTGTGGTAGATAGTTATTTAGGTGCTCAAATGTTCTAATTTTAATTACATATAATTGAGAGTCAATACCAAGCCTAACATCATTTGTTTGTGTGTAATTTAAGAGAATACTACTTAGATTTCCGAAATATAAGAGAGTTACTGCTCAACTATTTTATCTCATCTTTTATGAAGTTGTATTTTCCTTCTTGACTTGGTACAATCAACCCAAAAAAATCATTATATGTATATATTTTTTTCTGATCGTTTTCAATGACGTTGCATCTTATAATTATATAATTTGTTAATAAGAAAAAAATGTTTGGATCTAAGCAAAATAAATTATCTCATTTGTCTCGATGTAATTTATAAAATATCATTTTTAAATTTACTAAAATATCGCGCAAAGCACGGTCAAATTCACTAGTATCTACATAGAATTTATCACACTCTAGGTGAACGTTAAATCATAGTAATTAAAAATTAACGTGACATAAATATCAGGTTATAATGGTCAACTACTACGAAATTATATAAAAAAAATGTTTTGTATTTATTTGTTTGGTACGAATAATTTTTGCATCGCCACAAGTGAGGGATTGCCCATTTAAGGAGCAAAATAAACTAATAAAGCATGGCCAAGCAATTAGTCAACGAATTAATGTGAATTTGGTTTGTCTTGCACTTTGTATATTTTTGTGACCAGTTGAAGATTCAGAATGCGTCGGGACACCTGCGAGGCTCCACTACGGTCAATTTTGCGTAATTATAAAAAGATAAAGAGACATCAATAGCCTTTTGATTCCATATCATTGACCTTTATAACAAGGCCATTTTTGTCTTTTCAAATGTGATATAGAAGTTTGTTTAAAATCATTCCCATAAAATTCGTAGCAGTAGAGAGACTGCCAATATTGGGAGGGCCCTCTGTTTTTAATGCATTCGTGGAAAACAATAATCTTCATTTGTTCAGAAAAGTTTGATTTCTTCCTAGATCTTTTCTCTTCAATTTTTTTTTAGCAAATTGTGATGTACCGTGAGTTATAACAATTGCAAAAAAAAAGAAAAGTAAGTAATTATTACAAATTGCTAGAAATAATAAACTAAAGATTACAACAAAATTGGAATCAAGAACGTTACTAGCTGCTTTTGTGATTTGCTGAGTCGAGTGATGTCACTCTGTCTTTAAGACAAAATTGCCCCGTATATATCCTCTTACGTTGTCGGCAATAATCTCCCAAGATACAACAACAACTTAACAAATGAGTAAAGAAAACTCAAGTGTTACTCTTGAAGAACTTCGAGTATAGTAAACTTGCTAGAGAGGAACAAGAAGATGTCAGAAAATTCTGTAGTGTTTTCTTAGTGTGTTGCTAGAAAGGATAAACTAAATATTACAACAAAACTGGAATCAAGAACGTTACAAACTGCTTTTGTGATTTGCTGAGTCGAGTGATGTCACTCTGTCTTTAAGACAAGATTGCCCCGTATATATCCTCTTACGTTGTCGGGCAATAGTCTCCCAAGATACAACAACAACTTAACAAATGAGCAAAGGAAACTCAAGTGTTACTCTTGAAGAACTTTGAGTATAGTAAACTTGCTAGAGAGGAAGAAGAAGATGTCAGAAAATTCTGTAGTGTTTTCTTAGTGTGTTCAACAATTGAGTCAAATGCCTCAATTTATAGTGTAAGAAGATGACCCCTCAACTTGCCAACTAATGACCTTCAATAGCCACGTAATGACACTTATTGAGGGGTTACATTCAGCCAAATAATGGTTGAATTCATGTGCCAAATAATGGAGATTCAATGCTTCAAAACCAGCCCAAAAGTCAAAACTTTCCATCTTCCCATCGCAGCATTCTGCCTCCGAAGCGCCGCGACTTTGCGAATTAGCGTCGCGGCTCCGACGGGGCTGCGCTGCGGCGATTTTCGACTTGTTTCATCTTACACTTCGTACTCTTCTTCATTCGTTTACCAACGTGGAATACTTTGTCATTTGGCCAATAATTGTCCATTATTCTATGTCTCAAACGTATTACTTATGTACCAATATCTCTTTCACTAATGAAATTTGTGATACTTGGCACTACGTGTGCACGTGTGTGGAAACGATATTTCCGACGTGCGGGCCCCCAATTATTCGAGTCATAAATAATGGAATAAATTTAATTCCACATTAGTAAATTTCCAACAATCCCCTCTTGAAAGAGATTTTAACGCACTCACAAAGTGCCTATTTCCAGCAATCTTTCAGCGGATAGATGTTGCATCTGGATAGGTAGCCTCCTCTTTGAACCTTCCATAGTTGAATACCATCAGACTTACTTACTACGCGGTGAAAGTGATGTCTTGAACCGTCAGTGTCTAGTGTAAGTAAGTCAAGTCAACGGTACCAATACAACAACTTCCCTTACTCTGTTCTTAGTAATGTTTTGTCAGTTGTGGTTGTGGACACTTCTTGGATTCTTAAGTGCGTTCATTTGCAGCAGCCTGTCCTCACACTTAAATATGTGATCTCCTACAAGGTATCATGCTATACTCCACTTTACAAGTGTTAGGAACCATTAAAAGTTTTCCCAAACCTAACCTCAACCGTTGAGGATCATTAAAGGTTTTGGAAACTTAACATTTACCCACACCGCAGATAGCACTTAATGTCTATCGCGGGAACGACTTTGGATTTGGTGTTTCTCTACAGAAATCACTATCCGAAGTGCTCATGCTTCCACCAAAGCACTCAACTAAACCTTTACAACTTAGTTTTCCCATTGAACCTAATTCCTAGGATCTCCAGTTAGTAAGGTTGGGTTACCACCGTATTGGTCCTTATAGCTTGGGTTTTAAGCTCATTCCCCTAGACAGGCAGAACATCTGATCTTTGGGTAAGCCCTTTGTCAATGGGTCCGCTATGTTATCCTTTGATTTTATGTAATCAATGGATATTATACCCGTGGTGATCAGCTGCTTAGCGGTCTTATGCCTCCGTCGAATATGACGAGACTTGTCGTTGTACATAGAACTCCGTGCCCTTCCTAGAGCTGACTAACTATCGCAGTGGATCATTACAGAAGGTACGGGTTTGTCCCAACACGAGACATCCTCTAAGAAGTCGTGAAGCCACTCAGCTTCTTCTCCTGCTTTGTCTAAAGCGATAAACTTCGATTCCATCATGGATCGGACGATGCAAGTTTACTTAGAAGATTTCCAAGACACAACCCCACCACCAATTGTAAATACATACCCACTGGTGGACTTGGTGTTCTCTATATTAGATATCTAATTTGCATCATTGTACCCCTCTAGTACAGCTGGATATCTCGAATAATGCAACCCATACGTTAGCGTGTATTTCAGGTATCGTAGTACCCGATTCAACGCCTTCCAATGATCATTACTTGGATTACGGGTAAACCTAGCCAACTTGTTGACTGTATAAGCAATATCATGTCGGGTGCAGTTTGTTATGTACATCAAACTACCAATTACCTATGCATATTGCTCCTGGCATACGGGTGTACCATGATTTTTATCAAGCTTTTGATTTCTATCCATTGGTGACTTCATAGGCGAACTGTCAAACATCTCGAACTTTCTCAACACATCCTCGATGTAGTGAGACTGAGATAAGACCAGTCCGTCAGACGTCTTAGAGATCTTTATCCCTAAGATGACATTTGTAATACCCACATGCTTCATGTCGAAACATTGTTTCAATATGTTTTTAGTCTCTAGGATCAAGATAGGACTGCTCCCTGTGATCAACATGTCATCTACGTACAAACATAGCATGACGAACGAGTCAGAGTTACCTTTCGTGTAGACACATTTGTCACATTCATTAATGGAGAAACCCTTCGACAGTAAAGTACTATCAAATTTTTCGTGTCATTGTTTCAGGGCTTGTTTCATCCCGTACAAAGATTTGACAAGTCGACAGACTTTCTTCTCTTGCCCTGGAACCATATACCTCTCGGGTTGTTCTATATAGATTTTTTCTTCCAAATCACCATTTAGGAAGGCTGTCTTGACATTCATTTGATGTATCTCAAGGTCACGCAATGCTGCGATCGCAATAAATACCCGTATGGACGTCATCCGAGACACCGGGGAGTACGTGTCCAAATAGTCAAGGCCTTCCTTTTCCTGATAGCCCTTGACTACCAACCTGGCCTTGTACTTATCTATAGTCCCATCTACTTTATACTTCCATTTGAGTATCCATTTACAACCCAATGGTTTATTTCCCGGAGGAAGATCAACCAACTCTGAAGTATGGTTATGCAGGATGGGGTCTATTTCACTCTCAATAGCTTCTTTCCAGAGCGGTGCCTCTGGAATTGACAATGCTTCAGAAATTGTCCTTGGTTCGTCATCAATCATATAAGCTACAAAGTCAGGACCGAAGGATTTATCCTTCTTGACCCTTTTACTTTGCCTTGGTTCCATCTCTGGAGTCTCCAAGTTCTGAGAATCTGGAATACAAGATTTCGGATATTCAGCCACTTCGAAGTCCACTAGATCTGAACCATCTAGATTCGAGCAGTCAACGACTCCCGGTTCCTGAGAGCTTTGTTCATAACTTCATTTGCGAGAGGTTATATCTTTTTTCTTTCTAAGAAAAGTATCCTCAAAGAATTGAGCATTCCTTGATTCCATTATTGTACCCCCGTGGATATCTGGGATATCTGACTTATGCACTAAGAAGCGATAAACACTACTATTATTTGCATATCCTATAAAAATGCAATCTACAGTCTAAGACCCAATCTTGACCTGTTTTGGCTTGGGCACTTCGACCTTTGCCAAACAACCCCACATCTTTAAATATTTATAGGTGAGTTTCTTTTTCCTTCCATGATTTATATGGAGTTTTGTCCTCTTCCTTATGTGGGACTCTGTTAAGAATCGTATTAGCGGTAAGGACGGCTTCTCCTCACATGTTTTGGGGAAGACCGGAATTGATGAGCAAGATATTTATCATTTCTTTCAATGTGCGGTTCTTGCGTTCCGCAACACCGTTCGACTGAGGTGAGTATGGAGCCGTAGTTTGATGAACAATGCCCGATTCGGCACAATATTCCTCAAATGACGCTACATATTCTCCCCCTCTATCGCTACAAATGGATTTAATCCGCATGCTTAGTTGGTTTTCAACTTCTACTTTGTAACGTCGGAATGCTCCAAAGGCTTCATCTTTACTTTTCAACAAGTAAATGTAACAATACCTTGTGCTATCATCAATGAATGAAACAAAGTACTTGTTCCCCCCTCTAGTTTGTGCAAACTTCAAATCACATATATCTGTGTGAATAAGTTCTAGAGGAGCGGTATTCCTTTCGATGGATCGAAAAAGAATCTTTGTGAGTTTTGCCTCTACGCACACCTCACACTTATATTGAGGGTTTACGTCGATAGGCGGCACCAACTCCAACTTAACCAACCTTTGGATGAATTTGTAGTTAACATGTCCTAATATATGATATCATAAATTAGATGGCTCAAGCAAGTAAGAAGAAGCTTCAATATTATTCCTTGCACGTATTACAGACATGGCGTTAACTTTGAAGAGGCCTTCACAGACGAAGCCTCTTTCCATAAAAGTTTCATTCTTGGTGATTACAAACTTATTGGACACAAATACTAGCCTAAAACCAGCATTAACCAATAAATGACCTGAAATTAAATTTCTCCTAATCTCAGGGACATGCATCACCTCCTTCAGAGTGAGCTCCTTTCCAGAAGTCATCTTCAGGACTACCTTTCCTACCCCCAGCACGTCAGAGGAAGCGTTGTTACCCATGAACAACTTTTTGTTAGTAACTGGTGTATATGTGGAGAAGGTATCTCTATTGGAACAGATGTGTCTGGTAGCACCCGTGTCCATCCACCATTTCATGGGATTCTCAACAAGGTTTGTTTCAAGCACCACGGCTGAGAACTCCTCAATCATGTCGTACAGAAGCCTGTCTTTGATGACGTTAGCCTGAGCCTTGTCTTTGGCCTTGGCCTTCTTTTGTTGCTCGGTCTTGAGCTTACGGCTATCCTTGATCATGTGATCAGGTTTCCCACAATGGTGACTGTTCCCCTTGAACTTCTCCGCCGCTTGGGTCTTGCCGTCTTTATGGAACTTGCGCTTCTTGTTTGGGTTCCCTTTGGCCTCAACCAGATTTGCCTTTGCCTCAACAGGTTATTTTTCCTTAGGCGAGGCCCTCTTATTATCTTCCTGAATCTGGAGTTTGATAATAAGTTCGTCAAAGGTCATTTCCTTTGTTTTGAGTTTTAAGTAACTTATAAACTCATTCCACGAGGGAGGTAACTTCTCAATTAGTGATGCAACCAAAAACTGCTCATTTGGTTTCATACCTTCCAAATCCAGGTGATGTAGAATCATTTGGAATTCCTGGACTTGGGACATCACTGTTTTACTATCCACCATTTGAAATTTCAGAAATTTGCCAACGATGAATTTATTTGTACCAGCATCTTGTGCGTTGTACTTCTTCTGCAGTTTTTCACATAACTCTTTGGCGGTGCCTACGGTGCAATACACTGTGTAGAGTGGGTCTGACAGGCAGTTCAAAATATAGTTCTTACACATGAAATCACTATGACTCCATGCATCAAGAACCATCTTCACGCCATTAATGACATGGATACCTTGACCCCCTTCAGCCGTTTCAATAGGCGAAGGCTAAATTTCATCTCCAGCTTGTGGAGGATCTTCTGTTAGGAAATGAGCCATTCCCATAAGTCAGATAGAACAACATCTTCTGATGCCATCTCTTGAAGTTTGAGCCCATGAACTTTTCTGGGCGTTCATGGTGGAATCCAGCGGGTGGAGGAACTGTAATGTTAGACGTTGGATGAGCCTTGAGCAACCGGAAAGGCATTAGGTGTGCCTTGAGCAGTGGAAAAGGCAGAGGGGTTGCCTTGAGTAGCAGTATCAACAGAATCAAAAGCGAGTTGTTCTCTTCTAGTCATCTTTCTAAGTACTTACAACAATCTTGTCTTAAAATTGTGGGTTACAACAATTTCATGAAAAGGGAAGTAAGTAAATATTACAAATTTCTAGAAAGGATAAACTAAATATTACAACAAAACTGAAATCAAGAACATTACAAACTGCTTTTGTGATTTGTTGAGTCGAGTGATGACACTCTGTCTTTAAGACAAGATTGTCCCGTATATATCCTCTTACGTTGACGGACAATAGTCTCCCAAGATACAACAACAACTTAACAAATGAGCAAAGGAAACTCAAGTGTTACTCTTGAAGAACTTTGAGTATAGTAAACTTGCTAGAGAGGAAGAAGAAGATGTCAGAAAATTCTGTAGTGTTTTCTTAGTGTGTTCAACAATTGAGTCAAATGCCTCAATTTATAGTGTAAGGAGATGACCCCTCAACTAGCCAACTAATGACATTCAATAGCCATGTAATGACACTTATTGAGGGGTTACATTCAGCCAAATAATGGAGATTCAATGCTCCAAAACCAGCCCAAAAGTCAGAACTTTCCATCTTCCCGTCGCAGCATTCTGCCTCCGAAGTGCCGCGACTCTGCGAATTAGCGCCGCGACATTGCAGCTCCAGTGACTGAACACCCAATTAGCACCGCGGCGCTCCGGCGCCTCGGCTCCGATGGGGCTGCGCCGCGGCCCTTCGCGGCGATTTCCGACTCGTTTCATCTTACACTTCGTACACTTCTTCCTTCGTTTACCAACATGGAATACTTTTTCATTTGGCCAATAACCGTCCATCATTCTATGTCTCAAAAGTATTACTTACGTACCAATATCTCTTTCACTAATGAAATTTGCGATACTTGACACTACGTGTGCACGTGTGTGGAAACAACGTTTTTGACGTGCGGGGCCCTAATTCTTCGAGTCATAAATAATGGGATAAACTTAATTCCACATTAGTAAATTTCCAACATGTAGTACATTCATTTCGTTAATTATTTTTAGTATGGTGTATAACTGGCCAGTGGGCCGGGCTCAGGTCTGGCGGGGTCGGTGTCGGGGCGGGACGGGCGAAGGGGGCGGGGTCGGGTTTGGCGGGACTTGCTCCAGTCCCGTCCCGATCCCGATCCCGTCGGAATCGGGTCGGGGCGGAGTCGGGATCGGGGCGGGTTCCGGCGGGTTTTCCTTTTTTTTTAGTAACATATGTATAAAAAAAATCAATAAACAAGACAAGATAGTGTAATAAAAATATCCCAAGGCTGTTTTTGTGTCTCTTATATTATTTAATAGACATGATTTTTTTGTAATACAAATACAATTGTCTAAATTGCAACTTTGTGGTGTTGTCCAAAAGTTGCAAATTACATAATAAAACTGCAATTAAAAAAATTACATTCTCAAAAAACCTGTTCTAATTGCTTGATAATTTCCTGTGGTTCTTCGGTTGGAATTGATATTTGTTGGTCAAATTGATCCATGTCACTTCCACTACCTTCGGATAAGATTTCGTTGTAATTTTCGTCTTCTTCTTCGTTGATCTACGGTTGACCGCACCTTTCTCGCTCCGCCAGATCCAATCTCTCAATAATACCGCAATTTCCAAGTTGTCTCCTGCTAATGAGTGTCTGTGGTCTCCTATTTGATATCTGCCCGTGAAAAAGCGCTTTCAGACGCAGCTTGATGACGCTTGAATGTTCAAAACATCTCGGGCCATCATTGAAAGTGTCGGAAAAGTCTTCTCATTCCCTCCAAGATTTCAAAGCAAGTCTTCATGTCCATCTTCATTGATAACTTCTTGGTACGATGTAACCACGCAAAATAAAAATATCCAACTCGCTAATTTGGTTAGTAGCGGTACGGCCGCACATTCTATTTCTGAGGCTTCCAATACTAGCCGCAGAAACATCATGTCTTTTGTGAGGTTGTGTTGAAGATGAAGAAGATGGTATGGAAGCCCGTAAGTTACTAGCATTTTCTTGTTGGTAAAACCTATATATTTTTTTGCATTGGTATTCTACGCTAGACAACACTTCTTCTTTAGTTTGTTCAATAGGTGGTGGTGATTTAGATTTTTGAGACTTGAAGGTGATAGTACTTCTATACAATCGTAAATAGTTTCAATTAGTGATTTAGTACTGTCTATTTTAATAGTCGAATTTAATACAACACCAATAATATAAATAGTGGGAATAGGAATAAAATATTTTTTTATTTTGATAAACATTTTTTTAATAGCTGCCATATAAACTGGGTTTTTCATATATTCACTAAGTAATAAAAATATTAGAGTTATATAAAACAACATAATTGAAATAGTAGGATAATATATACCGGAAAATTCTTTTGCTGCTTGAAATTTTTTATCTAAAAATACAATAAGTTCGGAATTTTTTACCCAATCACTATCTACAACCATATCAGCTGGATTTTGATTATGAGAGTTAAAAAAATAAAGTTATAGGTTTTCTATAGTCATAAGCAACAAGTAGTTGCTCGTATAAAGAATTTCACCTAGTGGATACTTCTTCTGGAATTTTTCTATAAGGTAGTCCACAATCGTGACAAATTTTTTTATATTCTTTTCTTCGTTGTACTCTATTACTTTTAAAAATAAAGTTTATAGCAAATTGTATTTTACTAAGAATGTCTTGAAAAAGTGATAGACCATCCTTTACAATTAAGTTATATATATGCCACACGCATTTTATATGAAAATGATCGAGAAAATATGGAGTTAAACTATTTTTTAAAATTGTAATAGCGTAATTGTTAGAAGAAGCGTTATCTAATGTAATAATCATAATTTTATCGGTTATTCCATAATAATGGCACACTTGATAAATATTATCTGCAATAAAAGTACCAGTGTGCCTATCATCTATATATCTATACGCTAAGATACGTTTTTGCATAGATCATTTATAATCTATCCAATGACAAGTTACCGTTAAATAATCATGGCCGTTAGAACTACGACCTATATCAGACGTGATATATACTTTGCCATTAAAATGATATAATGAATAACGTAAATATTATTGATATTCATGTGCGAATTTAAATACATCTCTCTTAACAGTTGATCTAGGAAAATCGTTAAAATCAGAATTATATATATCTCTAATGTAATGAATAAAACCGGGAGATGAAGGAAATGAAAAAGGCAAACCCTCCACAACAACTAATTTTGATATTGCTTCCCTATCTCTATGTTTATTGTATTTAGGGCCTACAATTCCCCCCCGTCATTAACCCTGTACTTGGTCCGGGACAGTAACAGTATGTGAACCTTGTCCCGATGGAGCGGGCGTTTGCGCACCCGGTTTTGAAGCCTGGTATTGGGCATACCTAGCTGGATGAACACTTACTACGTGTCTAATTAAACCCCCCCCGTCCCACCGTAACATTTAACAGTGTTATATTTTAAAACATTTTTACAAATTTTACATCTAGTTACTTGATTCTCTACGTCCCTATCAAAAAATATCCATGCATCTGATTTTAATGATCGTTTTGCTGGACCTCGTCTCATACTAGGGGGAATATGAGGCATTTCAGTTGAAGGTGCACTAGTGGGTGTGTTGTCATCAACATTAGTGAGTGTATCATCTAGATCATCGTCTAAATTAAAGTCTTCTTGAGTTCCAGAAAATATCTCCTCGTCTAAATCTAATGGTATTGTAGGAAAATGTTGAGTATCAACAAAATCATCCTGTGTAGGAATAAGATGACTTGAAGAAGTACCCTTGCCCTGGTTGCTCCTACTAGAAGAAGCACCCTTACCCTTACCCTTAAACATACCTCTCAATCCTTCCATTTTAATTATGATAATAAATAATAAAAGATAATAAAATTAAGTGCATTAAATAAAATAAACAGACAATAATAATTTAATGAAGGAACGAATGTACCAAACGCCGACGTAACGTCGACGTGTAACCGAGAGGTTGAAAATTGAAACTTTGCTCGATGGAAGATCCTCAAGCTAGTTGCCAACTTCACTCCCAATTTCCAAATGAATAAATAAAATTGAATATTTAGTAAACAATGTAGACTTGTAGAGAGATATATTGAGAGATTAGAAAGATGGTAGGAAGATTTGTGAGAAAGATGAAGAGAAAATGAATTATTTATAGTTGAAAAATTGGGTTAAAGTGTAAATATAATAATTTATGGGTTAAAAATAATTATTAAGGGGTAGGAGGGAGGCCAAAAATGGCCGTTGCCCAATGGCCAAAATCTAAAATGGTCGTTGGTGCAACGGTTATATTTGCAAAGGGGGAACTACGGGCGGGCTCGGGACGGGCTCAGGTCTGGCGGGCCCAGGACTGGTTAGGCTGAGACATTTTTCCGTCCCGGTTCGAGTCCCGCTATCGAATTTTTCTTTTTTTAATACTATTCGGGGTCGGGGTGGTGTCGGGCCGTCCCGGCCCACTGGCCAGCCTTAGTATGGTGTGATAACTAGTACACTGGCAAAAACAAGTAAGTTGCCAGGCTTTGCTAAATTTAAAAAAAGAATAGGTAGAATATTTCTTATTTTTTCTTTTTCAGTTGTATGTTGTTTTTTGGTACAATTTCCTTTTCACTTGTATGAATCTATGATCAGTGAAGATAGCTCGGTAACAAAATAAGCCGCATTTAAAAGTTTGTCCAAGAATACCGTAAACGTACTCGCAAGAGTAGCCATAGTTTTTATGTGATCCATTTTACGAGTTCGATATAAACCTTCTTGTGAATATATTTAGTGATAGATAATTATGATAAACTAGAATTCCTCTTGTATTGTGATTAGGATTCCTCTTGTATTACAATTGTATATTGTACACTATATATATTGATATTAATGAGAAAGATTTCGAATGTAGATTAATATCATCTTACAAATACTATAAAGGTCAAGTATCATGAATCACAAAAAGCTCTAAATTATAGGCCAAAAAGTCCGGCTAACCACATCAATTTTACTGTAACTGCACAACAACAATGCTTCGCTTTGGATGATATATGCAAAAATATAATCAAATGTAAACTATAACCTATATTATATATGTCTCATACACACTCGAAGCTCATATTACAACTAAATAGTTAATGGAGTAAAGGGTTTTTTATGGCCTTAAAACCACTGTTTTTCTTTACTCAAACTATAATGTGGTCCACGAGACCACGACAATTAATCGTGTCGAACGAGAGGCCCCACCAGTGCAAATTAGATATAAACAAAAGTTTTAAAAGCCAATCAGTTCATCTTTTAGGGATTTCTTTTATAGCTTCTAGCTCATAAAGCGACTTTGAAATGTGCATTACTACTATTTGACGGCCTATAAAGGTGTGAATGACTTTGATTAAAAAAAACATCACAAGATTATGTGGGTCTTAAGAATTACTCCCTTGAAAAGTTGCATAAACATTTTCCATCTTTCTATGCAACTTGTAATCACGAGAAATTTACTTTTGGGGAGTTATTGAACACTAGGGATAATTGGTTATATATTCTTTAGCACAGTTTAGCTCTGCCAATTTTTTTTAATAACATTTAAACCTATTTCTGAGCTTCCAAACCAAGTAATTAGCGCTTAGTCTGATGTCACCGGCATTTCACACAATAACAACATATTCAGTGAAATCCCACAATGAGGGATCTGAAGAGGGTAGAGTGTACGCAGACCTTACCTCTATATTGGTAGGTAGAACGACTATTTTTGAGAGACCCTCGGCTCAAGCCAAAGCACAAGCACAAGCAAAGTAAGACAAACAAAGCGACTAAGCCATGATAGCGAATTTTGAAAAAGAAGCAATAACTAATGCAGGTAAATAAGATAAACAAAATACACATAGCAGCATAAGTCAAACGACAGAGGACTATAAAACAATATTGTGCCTACTAGTATGATAGGCTAAGCGGGCCTACAATAATAACACTACAACTACCAGTTTGTAAGCGTAGGTAGGACTACCTACTACCCTTCTACCCTAATCATTGTCCTCCATAACCCCTTGTCTAAGGTCATGTCCTCAGTGAGTTGCACTTGTGCCATATCCGGTCTAATCACCTCTCCCCAATACTTATTCGGCCTACCTCTACCCCTCTTGTACCCGTCCATAGCCAACCTCTCACACCTCCGCACTGGGGCATTTGTGTCTCTCCTCTGCACATGTCCGAACCATTTCAACCTCGCTTCTCACATCTTATCCTCCACCGAGGCCACTCCCACTTTGTCCCGGATATCATAATTTCTAATTTTATCCCTCTTTGTATGCCCACACATCCATCTTAGCATATTCATCTCTGCAATTTTCATCTTTTGGGTGTGCAAAGTCTTGACCGGCCAACACTCCGCCCCATACAACATAGTCGGTCTAATCACCACCCTATAGAACTTGCCTTAAAGTTTTGGTGGCACCTTTTTATCGCACAAGACTCTAGATGCGAGCCTCCATTCTATCCACTCTGCCCCAATATGATGTGTGACATCATCATCAATCTCTCTATTCCCTTGGATAATAGACCCGAGGTACTTGAAGCTTCCTTTCTTTGGAATGACCTGAGTACCAAGCCTCATATCCACGTCTGTCTCAAGGTCGCTCCCGTTATTGAACTTACATTCCAAGTATTCTGTCTTGGTCCTACTCAGCCTGAACCCTTTGGACTCCAGAATCTGTCTCCAAACCTCCAGCTTAGCGTTCACTCCGCTGCGAGTCTCATCAATCAGGACTATATCGTCTGCGAATAACATACACCATGGCACCACCTCTTGGATTTGTCGCGTCAGTCTATCCATCACCAAGGCAAATAGGAATGGGCTAAGAGATGATCCTTGGTGCAACCCCATCATCACTGAGAAGTGCTCCGAGTCTCCTCCTACTGTTTGTACCCTGATCTTGGCTCCATCATACATATCCTTGATTGCCCTAATGTACGCCACAAGTACACCTCTAACCTCCAAACATCTCCATAGAACCTCCATAGGGACTTTGTCGTATGGCTTCTCAAGGTCGATGAAAACCATATGCAAGTCTCTCTTCCTCTCCCTATACTGCTTCACTAACCTCCTGATAAGATGAATGAGTTCTGTAGTCGAACGCCCCGACATGAATCAAAATTGGTTCTCAGAGATAGACACGTCTCTTCTCACCCTCATCTCCATGACTCTTTCCCAAAATTTCATAGTGTGGATTAACAACTTGATACCCTTATAGTTGTTGCAACTCTGGATATCACCTTTGTTCTTGTACAAAGGAATCATTATACTTCACCTCCATTCTTCGGGCATTCTCACCGTCTTAAAAATGACGTTAAACAACTCCGTCAGCCACTCCAAACCTGCCCTGCCTGCGCTCTTCCAAAATTCAACTGAGATCTCATCAGGCCCGATTGCTTGTCCCCTGCGCATCCTGCGAACAACACCCTGAATCTCCTTAACCTTAATGCTTCCACATTATCCAAAATTCCGGTACCTACCAGATTTCTCCAGATCTCCCAGCACAATGTCTCTATCTTCTTTTTCATTCAAGAGTTTATGGAAGTAAGACTGCCACCTCCGCCTAATATGCGCGTCCTCCACCAGTACTTTGCCGTCTTCGTCCGTGATGCGCCTCACGTGATCCAAGTCCCGGGCCCTCCTCTCCTTCACCTTGGCTAGTCTATACAACTTCTTCTCCCGCCTTTTCCCTCTAATTCCACATACAGACGTTCAAAAGCCATCGTTTTCACCGCCGTAACCGCTAGATTTGCCTCATTTCTCGCCATCTTATACAACCCTATTCGTCCACTTCTCCACCCCATCCTTTCTTTCTACCAAATTCGCATATGCCGCTTTTTTCGCTTCCACCTTCTCTTGAACTTTACCATTCTACCACCAGTCCCCTCGATGCCCACCACGGCTACCTTGCGAGACCCCTAGCACTTCTCTAGCAACCTCCCGAATGCAACTGGCCGTGCTGCCCCACATACCGATCGCATCCCCACTACTCCCCCAAGCCCCCTTAGCTATCAACCTCTCCCCCATCTCCTTTGCACTAGCCATGGTCAAACTCCCCCATTTGATTCTTAACCTGTCATCCACAATCCTCCTCTTCTTCTACATCTTGATTTCTAAATCCATCACCAAAAGCTTATGTCGGGTTGTAAGATACTCTCTCGGAAGGTTCACATACTATATCACTTTGAATTCAAACCTAATCTTTTATTTAGTCTATTTTTTTATTTGGTTCAATGTGGGAGTGAATCAAAAGTTTAGTAATCCAAATAAGTTAGTTTTGCCAACCTTTCATACTTTTGTAAATTGGAAGACCCATATAATAAACTTAAAATATTGTTGGCCTTTCCTTTCATTAAAAAATAATGAAGAAGAAGAACATTATCACAAATTTAAAGAAAAATTAATAAAAATATAAGAATTGGCAAAACTACACGATTTGTAAAGAAACATGGCTGAAAACAAATTCAAGTTCACGATAAATATATCTAGTGTGTTTCTCCGTTTGAATCAGAATAAAATATGTTTTCGAACCTTCTATTTAAATTTTAAAATGGATATGCCTTTCCAATTTCAGCAATGGTAAAGAAAAAGATTCAAACAAAATGAGAAGATTGTAACCAAGATTACTTTTGATAAACGACGTTAATTTGCCAAACATTTTGAGTTATTCTAGGAGGACAACAAGAAGATGATAAGATGTCTTTGTGTTTTTTACCCTGTAGAATTAGAATGCGAAATTGAGCTAAGCGTAGAGTCCCTGCACAACACTTTTGAACTTAAGGTGGTTGGCATTAGAATTTTCAAAGCTCCTTTCTTTTTCTCTTTTCCAAGAAACTATCAACATCTTTAAAATAGTTCAATTGAAGGCAATTCACCTAATGTCCACGTGTGCTCCTCTATGGACCAAATCATGGAGATATATACCTTTTCTTTTTCTTTGTGATTCCCTAAACCATGTGAGTTAATTATCCAACCAATGGACCACTATTGTTGATGTCGACACCACCAAATCAATTTTAATTTAGGCTGTTACAATACATTCCTTTTTTTTTTTTCGTTTATCGCCTAGTGTTTGATAATTATTTTAGGTTTGATTAATTTAAATTTATATTAGGAAATACCACTTAAAGGGTAAAACGCTCTTTATGTAAAATATAATTACTTCCTTATAGAATTTAAATCAAAACCTTTAATTACCATCTTACCATTTCTAGTGGTCCAAGTTCACAGTACTAAGCATATTGTAGCATCCTGATGTACACGTTGTCTTTATTAGGAGCTCCTTTTTTCTTTCTGTTCTTTTTTGTTTTCTTGTTGTTGGTGCAGGGGGAGGGGGGGGAGGAGGCGGTTTGTTTTATTTCTCACATGTATATCCCCCTTCGTTCTTTAACATATCTGTTGGAAATTCACAATATGTTAGGTTGAAAAGAAACAAAATTTGTCTCTGGTACTCATCGCCATATACTTACGTACTCATGTGATACTTATTCCTCTCCTTAATTAGCATGTCATATTCATCATGATCAATTAGAAACGAGAAAATAAGATCTCTTGTTCTTTTACAATTTAAATAGAAAATATAAATCTTTTCAGATTCTTTATGTATTTTTTTCCGCTCATACGTATAAAAAAATAAAAATTTCTTATAAAGAATAAAACTAAAAAAATATGATAAAGGACTAGAAAATCATTTCTCCCACTAGAGGCAAGTTTGGATGTGTCACATTGACAAGATAATAAAAGGAAAAGGGGTAAAACTTAAAAGAAAAGAAAAGGAAAAAAATGAACAATGAGTATCCAGATGATGAGGATGTAAAGACCATCATTTGGTTTCTAAGAGTCTTCGTTGTAGCCCTTTAATTATCAACCAGGCATGCGAGGGCATGCATTCACACTTCATGTTAGGAAAAAAGAATAAACTTTAAAATGTAAGTTGTTTTTCCCTGCTTTCTTAAGGCTGCAAATGAGGTAAATAGATCAAACATTATACTAATATATATTATTCTCTTGTTCAATATTCTTGCAAAACCTCATCGTCAAGGAACCTTTTGTCAGAGGTATCATTTGTACAACATGCACCATGTAGTCATTCACCGTAGAGTGTTGGGTCCAAAAGATGCAACCTTATGGTCCAAGCAACCTATGTAGTCTCTGTCATATATGTCGCGCCCGTTTTTTACCGCGGCTTCGCGACACGATTGGCATCGATTCCCTTTGAATTGGATAAAAAGTGCTCCCCAGCGAAGTCGTCATGCTGTCGCGCCCGTTTTTAAACCCGCGGGCTTCGCGACGCGACTGACGTCGATTCCCTCTGGATTGGATAAAAATGCTTTGTTGAGGAGTCGCCACCTAATTATTCTAAGGTGAATTAGGGCACCTAAATGTTAACTAAATGGTGCAAAATAACTCCAATTTTAAGGTCTGCGAAACTAGCGAGATTCTAGGTAAGGGTTCTTTATTATCCTAAAGGGAAGGGATTAGACATCCTTTAAGATTCGCTAACTTGTGGTTATCCGGTCAAACTCAGGTTAATTATTGTGCTAGGGAAAATGCATGTTTAAAAGTATATAAAGTTAAAAATATGTTTGCAAATAATTAAAAAGATGCATTTGATAATGTAATTTTTTTACCATTTATTCATTTGAAGGTCTCTCAAAGATGATTGCGGTTTTGAGAAATAAATTCCGACATAAAATCCGGAAAGAGTATGTATGGCATTTTATGCAATTATATGTAAAATTGATTTTTTGAGATAAAAGACATGCATTTGTGACATTATTTATTAAAGTACATGTAAAGTGATTTTGAATAAAAACATGCATTTTTTACAATTGATAGAAAATCAATTTATTTATAATGCCAAGGAAGTAATTTTTTTTTTTGAAAATTATTTTGAGTTGCAAATCGGAAAAGACAAACTTATTTGTAAGATTAATAAAGCGAATAAAAGATGACCAAAGTGGTTTTGAAAATTTTGAATATGCATGACGAGCCTAAAAATAGATAACTAGCGGAGGATTTCTAAGTTTGAACTAACCGAACCTAAAAATAAATAAACTAGCGACGGATTTCCAGTTTTTAGACTACCCTAGTAATTAATTCTAAGTCTACCTATTCTAAGCATTTCAATAATTTCACAAGTACAATAAATAATATTACGATACTGAATAAAATAAAGAAGAATTAAAGAAAGTAAAAACAACAACAAAATAAATAATCTCCGAGAGGTATTTGCCTTCGTTGACCCTGTTCCTTGCAAGCTGTCAAGAACAAACGGTTAGAAACAGTTGAACATAAATAACTTCGGATCCGTATCCAAAACAGTAAATGTTTTGATTAAGGAGGGCTCAGACCTAAATTTTGAAAAGATCATTTCAATCACGTCGTGGCTGCGAACATATGACTCGTTGGTCATTTAAGTTGCCTCACCTACTAAACATGTTAGTCTCTCAGATGAAAAAAAAAAGGATTTAAGTTTCATCCTTGCCCGGAAGTTTTATTCCCGTCTTTCCAACTGTGGAGGCCTCAAATTCGACGGAAGTTTTATCGGCCAGTGTAGGATAATATACCAAAAACAACAAAATATACCAAAAATAGCAAACTGAAACCGAGAGCCAGTTTCCGTAGGGGCGCGGCCTCAAATTCAATTTCATTGGCCTAAGTGTAGTGTTTGTTCAAATTAGCAAAATAGTAAGATATCCATGTACGGATGTTTAAATGCCAAAAACAACAAACTGAAACCGAGAGGCAATTTTCGAAGGGGCGCGACCTCAAATTCAATTTCATTGGCCTAAATGTAGTATTTGTTCAAATCAGTATAACAGTAAGATATCCGTGTATGGATGTTTAAATGCCAAAAACAGCAAACTGAAATCGAGATGCAATTTCTGAAGGGGCGCGGCCTCAAATTCATTTTCATTGGCCTAAATATAGTATTTGTTTGAATCAGTAAAACAGTAAGATATCCGTGTATGGATGTTTAAATGCCAAAAACAACAAACTGAAATCGAGAGGCAATTTCCCAAGGGGCGCGACCTTAAATTCAATTTCATTGGCCTCAATGTAGTATCTGTTCGAATCAGTAAAACAATAAGATATCCGTGTGCTGATGTTTAAATGCCAAAATTAACCAATAGTTCACAATTAAAAATGTCCGACCCGAATTCTGAAATTTCCGAACCGAAACAAAACTTGAAATGCTTCTGAAAATTTGACCCGACCCGGATTTCGACAAAAATAGTAGAGAAAAATAGGTAATCAACCTAGTTCTGAAAAACAGACCCGGATAGTTGACCCGGATTTCAGGTCGATCCGGCCCGATAAATGCTACCCGAAAGAGTAGTGACCCAGAATCAAATTTTGGATTTTCAGATAACCAACAACAAGATATTAAACACATAATCTGGAAAAACTTTACTTGAACGGGGTGGACCCGGCCCGACCCAAATCAAAATTTTCACCAATTTCAGATAACCAACATGATTTAAAACATATAAATCTGGTTCTTACTCCAAGTCGGGTCGTCCCGACTCGAATAGTGACCCAAATCGGAGACCCAAAAACAGTGAAGAACAAAACACAAAAAGCAGATTTTTCGGATGGGGTTTACGGGACCCAATAGAAGTATCTAAAACCAAAGGTCAAGAATGAAACTCACCCCTTTTCCTTCCGATTTTGGACTTGTTTTCGGACTTATTTCTTGAATAACAAGAAAGGCAAATGATAAAAATCAAGAACACAACAAATATTTTTTCTTTTTTTTCCGTCCTGGTCCCCTTTTCTTGAAGAACAAAAAGGGAGGGTTTTATAGGTGGATTCGGACTGCTCAACATCTAACCCATACCCCCTTTAAAACGAGTTTGAATTTAAAAAACAAAGGGGCTAAAATCACGAATTCAAAGGGGCATGGGTTGCGGATTTTGGGGATAGGGTATGGGGGTTGACGGGTTGGTGGTGTCAGGGGCAGAGAGGGGTTGGTGGTGGTAGGGGTGAGGTGACCGACGACGTGTGGGATCGGGGCATGGGTGAGGTGCGGCGATGGGGTGAAGGGTATTAGGGTTTGGGGAATAAAGGGTTGGGTTTGGTATAGGGGGAATAAAAGGTTGGGTTTGGGGCGATAGGCTTTCAGGTGGGCCGGTTCGATTGGGGTCTGAAAATGGGGGGTTTCGGGTGGGCCTCGGATGGGGTCCGAAAATGGGGTGGCCAAATGGGCTGTCCCTTTTAAAATGGATGTTTATTTTGGGTAGAAATTGTTTTTGGGTTGAAAAATAAAATGGGTTATGTGTTTAAAATAAAAAAATAAAAAGGGTTTAATATTAAAAATGCTTTGAAGAAATGTAAATTATATATATTTTAAAAAAATAAGACATAACGATGTGATAATAATAAAACATAATATTTGTGAAATGCTTAATGCTTGATAAAAAATAGATATGCGATGCCATTTTGCGGAGAATAAAATAACATATAATATTATGATAAAAGTATGATTATGATATTAAAAATACAAATGACAGTAAAAAATGCAAATAATAATAATAATAATGATAAATAATGATATTGAGAATAATATATATATATGTATATATATATATATATATATATGTATATATATACACATATATATATGTATATATATGTGTATATATGTATATATATGTATATATATATATACATATATATATATATATTAAAATTGTTTTAAGGTGTCAAAAATATTTAAAATTGCAAATAAAATCAGAAAAGGTAGGACAAAAATGGGTGTCAACAATATATATATTTGGGTGAAGCACGTTCTCTTTAGATCACAATTTTTTTTTAATACTTCATGTCAGTCAAATACCTTTCATAAAATGAGACGGAGGAAGTATATATGAAGATTCTCTCGGATATGTAAAACAGTACGGAAAGTAAATAAATATTACAAGTATTCGAAAGGATAAACAAATAGGGCAATGTTCAGAACTGCGCAAACTTGTTGAGTCTTGAATCTTGATAACCTGAAATCAAGAAACACTAAATCTGGATTGTTACAACTGTGTGCTGAGTCGAGTGATGACACTCTGTCTTTAAGACAAGATTGTCCCGTATATATGCTTTTATGTTAACGGGCAATAGTCTCCCAAGATAAAACAACACTTAATCAACGCTACAAAGCAAATAGGCTGAGTCTGACGAAGAAAACAAACACGAAACGACTTGCTGAAGAAATGGAAAAGGAAGGAAGAGTTTCTGTTTTCGTCCAGCGTTTTGGACTGACTTTGTCTTTAGTTTTGTCTTTGTGTATATAGTGTGTCTCATTTTTCTGTGTATATATTTGTTTTCATGTGTCACAATTGAGCCAAAAAACATTAATATATAGCATAAGGGGAGACCTCTCAACTGCCAAGACATGACTGTTAATGACCATTGAAGGAGGGAGTAAATAGCCAAGTAATGGCTGTTAATGGAGGGAGTTAATCAGCCAAGTAATGGCTGTTAATGGAGGGAGTTAATCAACCAAGTAATGGCTGGTTAATGCATAATAACGCCCCCAAAAATCAACTCCAACGGTAGACAGAAACTTTCTGCCTTCCGTCGTTCCCAAATTCAACATACGACCCGAGCCCGGACGGGCGGGCGGCGCGCGTGCGGGCTTAGCCTTGAATCCAAGCACATCTAGGTCCTCCCTCTTTTAAACACATGGGATACCCCTTGGGGTCCCAAACCCTTAGCCAATTTAGAGACTTATAAAGAGATCAATTCTTCCTTTTCCCACCGATGTGGTAGATTTGTCCCACACCATATTTTCATGCCTCAAACACCTTACTTTGTGGACCAATATCTCTTTCATTTCTCAACGAAATTTGACGATTCTTGGCCCTACGATCATCTACTCACTTAGTAGATTATGCACGTGTGGAGAGACAAAGCCTCCAACATGCGGAACTCTAGTGTTTAATTCATTAAATATGGGTGGACGCACCTCCTCACCAAAGACAAATTTCCAATAGATTCTAGTCTATAATACAAACAATCGGAAAATCATGGCTTGTTAAAAATACTTGCTGTATGTACATTTCACATTCTGATTTCGGAAGTAACAAGATAACAATAACCTAGAAGAAAAAGAAGTTAGAGTTTAATTACAAACAATTTATTGATTAGCCTTCCTTCTCGTTTGGACAAATTTTGGAAATCTACTTATCTAAGAAGCGTTTTTGTCAAAATGAATTTTGATGCAGTAATTTTTGTCTATCTAATCAATTATGTTAAAATTAGAGAAGCATTTCATGTCTGGTTAATATTTTCAAAACGTTCTTTATAGTGTCAAATCACAAAAAGGATATATAGTGATTCACATTACAAAATTAGTACTCCATGAGGTACTATTTAAATACCAATATTTAAATGGGACATCCGATAAACTTTTTCGTAAATGAATTATATTTGAAATTTGGCACCGTATAATAACTTGGCCCACTTAATGGCGCATTACAGTCCAAGTTCATAAAATTGTCACCTAGTAGACAAGATTCATCTTTCAGGCTAAAAAAATTGGTATTTTACAACCGGAAACTTCATCCATTAAAATGGTTGTAAAATTTCAATTTTTCTTTCTCTTCTAAAGTTTTATCCAATTACTTTTTCAAAATTTCTCAAATCTTCGTCTCAAGTTTCTCTATCAGTAACCCGAATCTTTAGGTTGAAATTGATAAGATTTTTTGGAGAGTTCTCTAATTTTCAGACTCAACAATGGTGAATTTCTCAGCGATTTTTCTTGAAATCTGAATTAACAATGAAAAGGAAGCATCCATGGAAGAATATTGTCAAATCTTCATCTTTTCATGTAGATAATGACTCCAAATGTGATTAGGTGATATGGGGTATGTTGGAAACATCCTTAAAATATTGAATATCAATTTTGGAAGTGTTTGGAGATGATTTGAGCTGAACTTTGAATTGAAAACTCGAGGTTGAAGTTTCATTTATCCCTATACCGCATGTATAACCGTGACTTCTATGAAATCTTTGTGTGATATATACTGATATACATTATCTACAATACGATATACATGGGCTGCAGTGACATTCACAGTAGTGCTGGGATCAAAAGATGTAACCTTCTGTGTTAAATATACACACAATATACAGCCCTATTACCGTAAATAGTGTATATGATTTAGGTAATATTTAGTCTCCTAGTTTATGTAATATTGTAATGTAATTAGTATTGTACACTTATCATAATAATTGTATTACCATAAATGTATAGTTAATATCCAAGTAGAATAATGTTTTAGGAGTAGAATAGGAATAGGATTCTTCGATTATGGAAATATGTAACTTGTATAAATAGTCTTTCAATTAATGAAAATAATCAAGGGGATTATTTCCTTCATGGTATCAAGAGACTAGGTCTTGCCTTTGCTCTCGGTTTTTGTGCCTTTTCTAGGCCACACCGTCTCTGATTTTCGTCCCCTTTCACCGGAATTCGTGATATTATTTACCTCAACTCTTCTCAAATTTCCCTTTCTCTCCCTTTGTTCTTTCATTATGTCTAAGAACAATTTTCATCATGCCCTCATGATTTCTAACATCAAGAGCATCATTCCTATTGTTCTTGAGATGGAAAACGTCCATTATGAGACGTGGGCAGAATTATTTAAAATTCACGCTATCTCCCATCAAGTCATCCATCACATAATTCCTCCCGCTACCCCTATTCCAGCGGAGGATCCCCAGTTATGGATTACTCTTGATGCTACCGTTCTGCAGTGGATTTATTCCACAATTTTGGTTGACCTCTTACAAACGATTATTGAGCCGGACACTACGGCTATGGCTACCTGGAATAGATTGCGTGACATATTCCAAGATAACCAACATTCACTTGTTGTCACACTCGAACATGAATTCTCTCAAGTTCGCAAGGAAGAATTTTCAAACGTATCTGCATATTGCAAGAAACTCAAGGAGTTGGCCGACCAACTCCGTAACGTTGGCGCACCTGTGACAAATAATCGTCTGGTTCTACAATTGGTTGCCGGCCTTTCTGAGGCCTATAATGGCGTTGGGACTCTCCTTTGTCAAAGCAATCCTCTTCCCACCTTTTATCAAGTCTGCTCCATGCTTACTTTGGAAGAAGTCGGTTTGGCTAAGAAGGCGGCTACCGGAGCAAGCCCCGTCATCATGATGGCGTCCTCCACAAATTCTTGGGGTTTTGTTGATAATTTGGGCCAAAACCGTGCTCATGATGGCTGCAAAAATAATCGTAAGAATAATAACAAAAATTGCGGGGGCAAACACGGCGGTTCCGGTGGCAGTTCCAATGGTCAACAGTCCGGTAGTGGGCCCCGTCCAGTCAACAGTGGGCCTCCTCCCTACTGGTCCCAGCCGTGAAGCCCATGGCAGTGGGGCTGGGGTAATGGGCCTTGGCCCAACAACCCCTATTTTCCAGGTCCTTCCAACGGGCAGTGGGCTGGACACCCCCAATTCAGGCCCAACACCCAGCCTTCGTCGTCTCGGTTCAACACTGGGCCGGGGCAGCAGGGTGGACTATTTGGGCCTCGGCCCACACAAGCATTCTCGGCAGTGGGCCCTACACCTACTCACACCGACATTGAGGCTGCAATGCACACGCTTGGGTTGACGCAACCAGATCCGAATTGGTACATGGATACCGGCGCGATGACACACATGACTTTCGATCAAGGTACTCTCTTGTCTTATTCCAATTTGAGCAACCTTCGTGATAATTGTCGGTAATGGTAACTCTATTCCAATTCAGGGTTATGGTCATAAAACTTTGTTTCCCCCCAATCCACCCCTTATCTTGAAAAATACTTTGCATGCCCCAAATTGATTAAAAACTTAGTGTATGTCCGAAAGTTCACCACTTACAATTCCGTTTCTGTTGAATTTGATCATTTTGGTTTCTTTGTGAATGATTTCAAGACTGGGAGTCCTCTCATGAGGTGTGATAGTAGGGGAGATCTGTATCCTATCACGCCCGGTTTCAGTCCATCGAGTCAAGCCTTGCCATCAGCGTTTGCAACCCTTGCTCCTTCCTTGTGACATGCTTGTCTTGGTCATCATGGATCTTCTATTTTGTCGTCATTACATAAAAATAATTTTATTTCATGTAAGGGTACGAATAGTACTCCAAATTGTCAGTCTTGCTCTTTAGGAAAAATTGTTAAGTTGCCATTTGTAGACTCAAATTCTCATACTTTAATGCCATTTGATATTATTCATAGCGACCTATGGACGTCTCCTGTTCTAAGTTCTTTAGGTCAACGGTATTATGTTCTCTTTTTGGATGATTATTCTAAGTTTTATGGACGTTTCTGATTGCAAATAAATCTCAAGTGTTTTCCGTCTTCTTAAAATTTAGAGCATTCATTAGAACCCAATTCGAAAGAGAAATAAAAAATATTCAGTGTGATAATGACAAAGAATATGACAATAGGGTGTTTCGGGAGTTCTGTGCTAATAATGAGATCAATTTTCATTTCTCTTGTCCTCATACATCTTCACAAAATGGGAAAGCCGAACGCAAAATTCGTTCCATAAATAACATTGTCCGCACTCTCTTAATTCATGCTTCCGTACCCCCATATTTTTGGCATCATGCTCTTCAAATGACTACATATCTCCTTAACATAATTTCTTCCAAAGGTCTGACATATTCTTCCCCCCTCCAAATTTTATAAAATAAGAATCCTTCTTATTCTCATCTTCGGGTTTTTGGGTGCTTGTGTTATCCGTTATTCCCGTCTACCACAATTAACAAACTTCATGCCCGGTCTACTCCGTGTGTGTTTTTGGGTTATCCGTCTAATCATCGTGGTTACAAATGCTTTGATTTATCCTCCAAGAAAATCATCATTATGAAATCCAATTTCCCGTTTACTAAAGTTCATACTCCCGAGCCTAGTTCGTATAATTTTTTGGATGATGGTATATCCCCGTGTATTACTCACCATTTTTCGGACATGTCCCGCACTCAAAATTCTCCAATGGCCCATCGCCCGTGACCCCACCGTCCATCGCAAACTACCGTCATCGATCGCTCCAGCAATTGGGCCGCCTAGCCCACCTCGAACTGGTCCAGCTTCAGAATTACCGTCTTGGGCCAGCAGGCCCATTGCCTGCTGGCCAGTCCATCCCGAGCCCAGAAAATTCCCAAAATCCGTCCACTTCTTCCTCAAGTCATAGACCGGTCACTCGTAGTCAGTGGGGTATTTTTAAACCAAAGAGACATTTTAATTTAAATTTTAATGTTCTTAAATCACCCTTACCCCGTACTCATGTGTCTGCGTTAAATGACCCAAATTAAAAAATTGCTATGACCGATTAATATAATGCACTTATTGATAATAAGACGTGGGAGTTGGTGCTCCGTCCTTTTGGTATTAATATTATTAGGTCTATGTGGATTTTTTGCTCACAAGGAAAATTCAGATGGTTCATTTGCACGGCATAAGGCGAGAGTTGTGGGTGATGGTAAGACTCAACAGGTTGGGGTGGATTATGGTGAGACATTTAGTCCGGTGGTCAAACCGGATACCATTCGCACTGTACTCAGCTTGGCTCTTTCGAAAGCAAGGCCTATCCATCCGTTAGACGTAAAGAATGCTTTCCTCCATAGGGATCTTAAGGAAACAGTTTATATGCATCACCGGTTGGGATTCAGGGATCCCAAACATCTTCATCATGTATGTTTGTTGAAGAAGTCCTTATATGGGCTTAAGTAGTCTCCACGGGCCTGGTATACAAGGTTTGCTGACTATGTTTCGACTATTGAGATCACTCACAGCAGGTCAGATAATTCCTTGTTCATCTACCGTCGTGGTTCGTCCTTGGCCTACATTCTGTTGTATGTGGATGATATCATTTTGACTGCCTCTTCTGATGCCTTACGCTAGTCTATCATGACCATGCTCAGCTCTGAGTTTGCTATGAAAGACTTAGGTGCCTTGAGTTATTTTTTAGGGATTGTCGTTACTCGTCATTCCGATGGATTATTCTTGTCTCAACGGAAGTATGCAGCTGAGATCATCGAGAAGGCTGAGATGTCATCATGTAAGTCCACTTCCACTCCAGTTGATACTAAGCCCAAGCTTAGTACCGCGACCGATGTTGTCACGCCCCGACTTTTCTCAAGTCTTTCTTTAGGACGTGATGGCACCTGGACAACTATCCCTTTCCAGGCGAACCCTTTACTTCATTTTCTTCCTAAATTAAACAGGTATTTGCGGAAATAATATATATAAAAATCAATTTGAAGTTTACGAAGAACAATCTCATGTGGGGCATTCCCCGAGGTAATAAAACTTAATTCTTTAAACAAACTTAGTCTAGAGTAATTTTCACCAAATCCGAAATAATGGATTGGTGGTACGATGAGGAGTCGCGATCGCTAGCCCTCTTTGCAGCTTTTCCTCTATCGCGCCTTCCTGAAATATGTTAAATAAAAAGTCACCTACCATCCGGTCGAGTGGAAATCTCACCTTACAGTCCAAAGTAACCTCACAATATTTTTAATTACAATCATAAATTTCATGCTCATTCTTTCAATAACCGGATTATATTCTAACATGTATTGTAACTTAAAAATAAAGGATTTTACTAAGAACTTTGAGTGAGAAAACTCACCTTTGCTGCTTCGTAATTGCGAACACAACCTCAACTTCAATCAAACATTTTTGGAACTCCTTAATTGCTCTCTTTAATCTTTTTTTCTTTTTCTCTTCTTTGTTTTGTTTCTGATTTGCTGTATCTCCCTTTTTGTTGTATTGTATATTTGATGTGTTGTATCATGTGTGTGTGTGTGTTGTATTTGTAAGAAAGTGCAGAAAGTGCCCATGATAAATGGGATGTGAGGGAGTTATGGGATGTGAGGGAATTATGGTGTGTGTTGAATCGATTTTTTTCTTGCATCTTTTTTTTTTTTTTTTTTTTTTACAGTTTTTTTACAGGACTTTACATTCTCCCCTCCTTAAACAACATTCGTCCTCGAGTGTGAGTAAGGTCGTAACCCATGCACATAGACATGCAAACTGCACACACATTAAACACAACTTCCAAGACTTTACATTCTCCCCTCCTTAAACAACATTCGACCTCGAATGTGAATAAGGTCGTAACACATGCACATAGACACACAAACTGCACACACATGAAACATAACTAAACACATTTTATTACCTTACTCAAACATGAAAGGATATTTGATTTTCATCGCGTCTTCGGCTTCCCAGGTTGCTTCTTTTGTGGAGTGATTTCCATAGGACCTTCACGGATGAATATCTTTATTCCTAAGACGTTTAATCTGTCTATCCAAGATTTCTCAGCATTTCTTCATATTGAAGCTCTTCATTCAGGACTATTTCTTGGGGTTGGATGGCGTGACTTGGATCATGCAAGTATTTTCGTAACATTGACACATGAAACATCGGATGCATCACTTCTAATTCTTGTGGAAGGGCTAGTTCAGTAAGCCACATTTCTCACTCTTCGTAAGATCTCATATGGTCCAATAAACCTTGGGCTCAATTTTCCTTTCTTGCCAATCGCATCACTCCCCTTCATTGGAGAGACTTTTAAAAACACTTTCTCCCCCTTCTTGAAATTCGAGATCTCTTTATGCGATGATCCATAAGACTTATGGCGGCTATGAGCTGTCTTGATCGGCTCGAATTATCTGAACTTTATCGTTTGTTTCTTGAATGACTTGAGGTCCGAGCATTAGTGTTTAGCCACCTTGAACCACCCAAGTGGAGATCTACATTTTCGCCATACAATGCTTGACGGAGCCATATGTATACTAGCATAAAAACTGTTGTTGTAGGCGAACTCAATTAGACATAAATGGTCCAACCAGTTGCCCTGGAAGTCCAACACACAAGACCGCAACATGTCCTCCAATGTTTGAATTGTTCGGTCAGCTAGTCCGTCGGTTTACTTGGATGAAAGCCGTACTCAACTTGACCTTTGTCCCGAGGCCTACGAAACTTTGCCAAAAGTGTGAGGTGACCTGGGACCCCCTATCGGAAATAATTTGCAATGGAATCCCGTGTAACCTCACTATTTCTTTTAAATAAATTTGTGCATCATGATTGCCCGATATGTAGTCTTGATTGGTAGGAAATGGGTGACTTTGTAAGTCGATCTACAATCACCCATATAAAATCATAACCTTCTCGTGTTTTTGGTAGGACCGGTCACAAAATCCATATGAATCGCCTCCCATTTCCCATAGGGACGTAATGTCACAGTAGGCCAGGTTTTGATGTTCGACTTTCACTGTTGACACGTAAGACATTTTCCACAAACTACGCAACATCTCTCTTCATTCCTTTCCACCAGTAATTTGCCTTGAGATCATGATACATTTTCGTTGATCCTGGATGAATGGAATACATGGTATTGTGACCTTCATCTAAGATCCTTCTTCCTAGATCCCTTACCTTAGGAACACATAACCTACCCTTATATCAGAAGGAGTACCATAATTTCCTCTAATGTAAATTGTGAAGGCGTTTTCCTTGTTGAATCCTCTCCCGAAACCTAACAAATTCCATATATCCTCAAACCCGACTCTCTTTTATTTTGAAGTTAAAGGCGGACTGGAGGTATCACGTACCACCACCCTACCTTCACCGACCTCAGTTAAACTAATCCCGAGGTTCCCCAATTTTTGTACTGCACGAACAATACCTCTCTTTTGTACTGCCAAGTGGGCCAAACTGCCCATTGATCTCCTACTGAGTGCATCAGCCACCACGTTAGCTTTTCCAGGATGGTAAAGAATGCTAAGGTCATAATCCTTAAGTAACTCTAACCATCTTCTTTGTCGGAGATTCAAATCCTTTTGCGTGGTTATGTACTGCAAACTCTTATGATCTGTAAATATATCTACATGCACCCCATACAAATAGTGTCTCCATATTCGTAAGGCAAACACTACCGCGGCCAATTCCAAGTCATGAGTTGGATACTTCTTCTCATGTATCTTCAATTGTCGAGATGCATACGCAATAACTTTTCCAAATTGTATCAAGACACATCCTAACCCAACCTAGAGGCATCACAATAGACTGTGAACCCTTCTTGCAGTGGTAAGGTTAGGACAAGTGCGATGATCAACAACTCCCTTCAGATTCTGAAAACTTGTTTCACATGCTTCACCATCGGTACTTAATCGCCGAGTCAATCGGGTCAAGCGAGCAAGACTAGAAAAGCCTTACAAATCTTCTTCTATAATACCTAGCCAAACCCAAGAAACTCTAACCTAGCCGGAGTGGTAGGTTTTGGCGATTCTTCACTTGCCTCTATCTTTTGAAGTCTACCATAATTCCATCCCTTGACACAACATGGCCCAAGAAGGCTACTTTTTCCAACCAAAATTCACACTTTGAAAATTTAGCGTCTGATCTCTCTTGTTTCAAGGTTTGAAGCACTACTCTCGGATGTTCTTCATGTTCTTCAACACTCTTCTTTGTAAATTAGGATATCATCTATGAATACAATCACGAACAAATCTAAGAATGGTTTGAAGATTCTGTTCATGAGATCCATAAAAGTCACCTGGAGCATTGGTTAACCCGAAAGACATGACCAAGAACTCATAATGACCATATCGGGTTCTAGCGCTGTTTTGGATATATCATCCGGATTTATTTTCATTGGTGATATCTAACGAAGATCAATCTTGGAAAAATAATCGCTCCTTGAAGTTGGTCAAAAGATCATCGATTCTTGGTAATGGATATCGGTTCTTGATCGTGACCTTATTGAGTTGTCGATAATCAATGCACATTAGAGATCCATCTTTCTTCTTCACAAAAGGATTGGTGCACCCTGCGGGAAACACAAGGCCTTATAAAACCTTTATCCGTAAGATCATTCAATCTGTTCTTTTAACTCTCTCAATTCAGTGGGGCCATTCGATATGGAGGAATAGAAATAGGTCTTGTACCGGAATTAACTCTATAGCGAACTCCACTTCTCTGAGGAGGAAGGCACTGGAAGATCTTGAGAAAACCTCCAGAAATTTCGAACAATAGGGACATCTTGCACCGTAGGGATTCTTTTTGGGTATCTACTATATTAGCGGATATCGCATTACTCCACTTTGTGACTTCTTAATAACTTTTGAGCCCTAAGATAGAAATAAGGTAACGTGAGGATATTTCAATCTTACCCTTTATAACAACTTCTCGTTCTCGGGAAAAGATAGTTTCACTATCTTTCGTCGGCAATCTAACATGGCATAACATGCTGACAACCAATCCATACCCAAAATGATGTCAAAATCTACCATATCAAGTAGTACTAGGTTTACTATTGTTCCTCTGTCATTCACTTCTAATGAAAAAATTTTAACTACTCGAGAAGGCCGAGAGGCCCTACGAAGTCATAACCTCAAAAGGTTCACTTAAATAGGAAGGTTTTACATGTAAATTCTTAGCAAAACCCATTGACACATATGAAAATGTAGAGCCGGGATCGTATAATACAAATGCAGGAATACTCGAGACCAACAAAATACCTGTGACCACCGCAATAGATGCCTCCCCCTCATTCCTCTGGGGGAAAGCGGAGGGCCGATTAGAATTGTTGGACTGTTGACCTCCACGACTGTGACCGGTTTCCTATTTCCCTTGTAGGCGGCTGTGGTTGCTTCTAACCTCCCATGAGAAAATTGAGTTTGGACTCTCCTCTTGCAATCCCTAGCATGGTGGCCTGGTTCTCCACAGTTATAACATCCTTTTGGTGAGAACCAACATTCTCCAATATGTTTCTCCTGACAAACCTTACAAACCGGGTTGTCACCTCCTGTGTTAGGGCCGGTGGCATGGACATTTCTACCTTGGTGAATGAACCATTTGTGCCATTGGGGCCTGAAATGAGGACGGCTTCCCTCTGGTTCGGTTTTGGCCAACCCCTACTGCTTTGCCTCTGGTTTTGATTTGATTAAAGGATCCCGACGATTGAAACCTCTTACTGCGAATACTCTTTTTTTTTGCTTTAGCAAAACCTTCTACCCTATTGTCATATCGGCGATCGAAGGTAAGTCCGATCATGGGCTAATGCCACTACCTTCCCTGTCAAGTTGAGTTTAAACTCTCAACAAATATTTTGACCTTCTCAATTTCCGTAGAGAATCTTTGTTGTGTGCGTTGTATGCCGACAATCTCATGAACCGGGTATCGTATTCTTGCACATTGCGGTCTCACTTGTTTCAACTATTCAAACTCACACACAGCGCATCTTTTCGGGTGTTAGGCATGTACTTTTCAATGAATGCGACTCTGAACTCTCCCACGTCATCGATGGTGACATCGGGAATGATTTCTTCTGATTTACGTTGCACAATCCCTTCCATAATCTTTTGAAGGAGGTAGTACGAGAACCAAGTCTTTAAAAAGACTCAAAGATAAGCACGAGAAGAGTATGAAAAGAAGGAAAGCTGTTTAGGATGTTATTCCGTTCACTTATTACTAAGGTGGCGCTTTTGCAAATCCTTGCAATAAGTAAACTGCTCAAACACCAACTCAAAGAAATTTCCTAAGATCTCTTAACCTGGTTTGGCTTTGATACCAACTGTCACGCCCCGACTTTTCTCAAGTCTTTCTTTAGGACGTGATGGCACCTGGACAACTATCCCTTTCCAGGCGAACCCTTTACTTCATTTTCTTCCTAAATTAAACAGGTATTTGCGGAAATAATATATATAAAAATCAATTTGAAGTTTACGAAGAACAATCTCATGTGGGGCATTCCCCGAGGTAATAAAACTTAATTCTTTAAACAAACTTAGTCTAGAGTAATTTTCACCAAATCCGAAATAATGGATTGGTGGTACGATGAGGCTGCGGGACGATCGCTAGCCCTCTTGCAGAGCTTTTCCTCTATCGCGCCTTCCTGAAATATGTTAAATAAAAGAGTCAGCCCTACCATCCGGGGCTGAGTGGAAATCTCACCTTACAGTCCAAAGTAACCTCACAATATTTTTAATTACAATCATAAATTTCATGCTCATTCTTTCAATAACCGGATTATATTCTAACATGTATTGTAACTTAAAAATAAAGGATTTTACTAAGAACTTTGAGTGAGAAAACTCACCTTTGCTGCTTCGTAATTGCGAACACAACCTCAACTTCAATCAAACATTTTTGGAACTCCTTAATTGCTCTCTTTAATCTTTTTTTCTTTTTCTCTTCTTTGTTTTGTTTCTGATTTGCTGTATCTCCCTTTTTGTTGTATTGTATATTTGATGTGTTGTATCATGTGTAGTGTGTGTTGTATTTGTAAGAAAGTGCGAAGTGCCCATGATAAATGGGATGTGAGGAGTTATGGGATGTGAGGAGTTATGGTGTGTGTTGAATCGATTTTTTTTCTTGCATCTTTTTTTTTTTTTTTTTTTTTTTTTTTTTACGGTTTTTACAGGACTGGATCTTACCCCTCGAGATCCGACCGATATCTGGTCTGGCGGGCCCTTCAGTATCTTACCTTTACGAGACCGGATATTATATATGCGGTTCAGCAGGTGTGTTTGTTCATGCATGATCCCAGAATTGAGCACATGAATGCGCTCAAACGCATCATTCGGTATATTCAAGGTACACTTGACTATGGTTTGCATTTGTATCCATCCTCGACGTCCACACTTGTATCGTATACAGATGCTGATTGGGGTGGCTGTCCCGACACCATACGGTCTACGTCGAGCTATTGTAATTCTCTTGGCAATAACTTGGTCTCCTGGTCTGCGAAGCATCAGTCGATTCTATCCCACTCAAGTGCCGAGGCTGAATATCGAGAGGTCGCTAACGTGGTCTCGAAATCATGTTGGTTACGTAATTTGCTTTTGGAGCTTCATTGTCCCATTCAGAAGGCAACCTTGATTTATTGTGATAATATTAGTGCCATCTACCTCTCTGGCAATCCGGTTCAGCACCAGCGTACTAAGCACATCGAGATGGACATTCACTTTGTCCGCGAAAAGGTTGCTCGTGGTCAAGTTCGCGTCTGTCATGTCCCGTCGAGATATCAAATTGCCGACATCTTTACAAAGGGTCTTCCCTATGTCCTTTTTGAAGATTTTAGGGACAGTCTCAGCGTTCGAAGACCGCCTACTATGACTGCGAGTGTGTGTTAAATATACACAATATACACACAATATACATGTGTATATTATGTATATTGCTCCTCTCGGTTTTACTTCCTATTACCGTAAATAGTATATATGATTTAGGTAATATTTAGTCTCCTAGTTTAGGTAATATTGTAATGTAATTAGTATTGTACAATTACCATAATAATTGTATTACCATAAATGTATAGTTAGTATCCAAGTAGAATAAGAATATGATTCTCTGATTATGGAAATATGTAACTTGTATAAATAGTCTTTCAATTAATGAAAATAATCAAGGGGATTATTTCTTTCATTCTGCTCCAAGCAACCTATGTATAGTCTGTCATATATATTTCGGTGAAGTACGTACTCTTTTTTCTCCCTTAATAGAAAAATTGCGTCAATTGTTTATGCTTTTCAAGGTTTTCATATTATTTTCTTTGTCCCAATTTATGTGATATATTTTTTTAGTTAATTCCAAAAGAGTGAGACTTTTTTATATTTGGCAAATCAAAAATTTATAAACACAAAAAAAATTTTGGGAAATTTACGGCCAAATACCATTCAACCATCTAATTCACAAAATATGTATACAATGTATAGCTCATAGTAAATATCTATATACTATACCTACCTATACGTATAATATACATTCTTATAAATACCTATACACTACCTATACAACTGAAATGTGTAGGTATGTATACTTCGACCATGTTTGGTAAACTAGATGTTCGAAGAGTATATTTATGTAAATATCTCAAAACTTTATGACTTATTTTAGATCACAAATTTTAAATATCTTCTTTCTTCTTGTAAACGAGGCTATTCTCAATCAAACACCTTTCATAAATTGGGACGGAAGATTATATATGATGATTCTAGTATATAATATAAACTAGTTAGCAATAGGTCGTGCTGTGCACGGGCCCAAATTTCAGGGTAATTTCTGAAATTGCTTTACATATTTCAGATTATTATACATTATAAATCACTTATACATTAAAAAAATAAAAATAATGAGACTATACTTATGTTAGGTCCAAGGTTTCACCAATTAATTTTGATGATAACAAAACAAATACAATCTTTAATAAAAGAATATTTACTTGTGGTAAATTTAACTAACATAATATTTAATAAAAGAATATTTACTTGTGGTAAATTTATTTTTGATACATATTTATTTGATGGAGAAGGATTTGGTGAAGATCTACGTAATGGAATTGTGGGAAAAGGAGATAGCTTCCGTGAAGGTGCAAGGGAAGCATCGTCTTGTTGAGGAGGCTACATGGGATACCGAGTTTGATATGCGTGCCAGATGTCCCATGTTGTTTGTTGACTCAGGTACTTTCTCCCCCTTTTCTTTCCTTGTCGCTCAAGGACGAGCAATTATTTAATTGATATCCAATTTAACATGTTCCGTCGTTATGTGCGTTTTGACTATTTTACCCCCGTTGACTTGATTTCCGAAGTTATTAGACGATTCTAGTAGGAGTTGAGGAATTAGAGCTTTAAAGAGTAAAAGTGTTGATCAATAGTTGACTTTTGTATAAACAGAGCTTTTTCAGAATTCCGTCATTTTTGTGAGGTCCGGAGGGTCGGTTATGACTTGGTGGGATATTTAGTTTGGTTCTCGAGGCCCTTGGGAGTGTTCTTAACCGTTGGTTGGAAAGTTAGTTTAGGTCGTTAGGGGTTGACCCAAAGAATTAGACCTTCGATGGAAATTCCGAGACCACAAATGAGTCCGTAGAGTATTTTTACATATGTGTGCATATCTGGTTTGTGTTGGGGGAGGTCTCGGATGATTGTCGGATTTCGGGTTGAAATTATGAAAGGCTAGTTTATGCTGGTTTCTAGTGTATTCGTTGGGGCGAGCCTTAGTGCACCCCAACGGACAGGGACCGCTGCAGCAGATAGCGATTCACTGCAGCAGAGAGTTGGACTTTTGGCATAGGACCGCGGGCGAGGGTGGGTGATCGCGGGCGCGGGTCCGCTGCAACGGACCTTGACCGCTACAGCGGACATCGGGATTTCCAAAATCTTTTTAAGTGTGATAAAACCCTTAATTTCCCTATTTTGAAAATACTTCTCTACAACACTCTTAGGGCGATTTCAAGCAACTCTAAGTGGATTCTTCTTGAGGCAAGCTTCCTTAGCCTTGTATTACCTTCCTTATCCTTATTGAGTTGATTTAATGGCGGAAACAACCTAAAAATTAGTGGAAGAGTTCAACCTAGTTAGGGTTTAGTGGATTGTTAAGCTTGAAAGTGAGAATTAAGGGATGATTTTTATTAATCTAAGCATGGATTCCACTAATTAGTAATCGTTAAGCTTGAATCTTTTATGTGATGAATTTGAAGGTTGGAAATTAGGGTTCATACCCACATTGGGGGTTTTGTATAAAGTGATAAAATTGGCCCAGTCTTAAGTTAATTTAGCAATTGGTTAGTAGGATTGGACTCCTAGAATGTTGAATTTCATATTTCACTTTTAAAATAATCGTTTTACCCTTGTGGGTTCGTTTCGCCTTTCTTCCCTATTCGATTTGGATTCAAAGGAATAGCCTAGTGTTTGGGTGTTGTTGGTTTCATTCTCTAACTTAGATTTCGATAATATTTAGACTTCGAGTACTACCGTGATCCGTATAACGGAAAGGCTCAGGCGTGATCGTTGTGACTCTTGCTCAACATTCCAGGTAGGTCACGACTTACCTTCTAGTTAGACTATGGTTAGCGAAACATATGTATGGTTAGATTCTGTTGGAGAAAGCATGTACGCCTTCGGGTACGTAGTTGGGATGGATTACTTAGGTTGGTTATTGTTGACTGAATGAGATTTGTTGCCTCTTTGTGGTTATTGGATTGTACATAGTTGTCATACCGTACTTGTGATATAGTTGTCTCTCACTTATTTTGATATTATAATGGATAGATGAAGGGACTTGGCTTGATACTGATATTGTGATATGTGTCCATGTGTGGCACGGTTGAGAATTTATATGATACACTTGATATTGTCATTGCATTGCATTCATCCTCATTTCTATAATATATTGATATTTTCTGTGATTAGCATGATGGTGATAAATGAGAAGGAAACGACAATGATTCTTATGACATCTTGATTGCATAGCCATCTCTATGTTATGTGATACAGAGTGGCTAGCAGGGTGTTCGGTGGAAGAGTCCTCTAGGTTGTGTGTTACGGAGTGACTGGTACATGGACTTCGCGGATCCCCCATGGGTCATGACTGTTGAGACGTAGAAATATTCTACCCGGAGCATGTATGTATGGAGATTGCATGTGGCCATTACATTGCATTGCATATTTACTCATCATTACATTCATAAAGTGGTTTCTGACTTGGTTCTCTATACTTGGGCTGATTATTCTTGGACTATGATATTACTTGTATTTGATTGCGAGCATGTCTATTCTTAAGTTTATTTCTTTTATATATATTAGCTAACTATTGTCGGCATATGATACCTTTCAGTACATAGTGTTTGTAATGATACTATCTTGCTGCATTCTTTTCTAGTACAGAGTACATGACCGGTTCTACTTCTACCCCTCGAGAATGATCCCGAGGCTACCTGCTGAGTCTTCTAGGGTGAGCACTGCTGGATGGATCCGCTGTCCGGAAACTCCTTTTTGTCATTTCTCTTTACTTTTATCCTGAGACAATATTCCCATTTTGAGACTACGTATTATTCAAACTTGTAGTTTATTGGTAGTAGCTCTTGTACTATTTCATACCATTATCCTTGGGGTGTATTAGCAGTCCTACTTCCGCACATGATATTCATGATATGATTTAGACTTCTATTTATTCCGCTTTATGTACTTTATTATGTTGAATTGATGAATAAGGGAAGGGTTCACCTAACAACAGTGGGAATGGTAGGTGTCCACACGACTTAGTGATTTTGAGTCGTGACAAATTTTGAAAGTTTCTACAAGTCACAAATGATCATACAAAGATGCTCGAACTCTCAAAACACTCAATTGGATTCGTCTTGACTCGATGAATTTGGTCAACTCCAAACCATCTAAAAATTAATTTCTCACCCAACCACCTTAATCACATCCAAACCTCTTGAGAACCGAACCAATGACTCCACTAGGTCATAAATCACATCCCGGACCTAAGGGAAACAACAAATTTTGAATCCAGGTCTCATTTCTTCTGTGATCGTCTTTTCACCATAATAAACAATTTATCCAAATAATTAACTGCCAAAATTCTCATAGTGAACCTTCTCCCAAAGTGAATAAAAATGACATCCATTTGACTTCAAATTTTGCCAGTATGTCAAAAAAATTACTACGGAGCTTCTAGAATAGACGATACGCCAAAAAGAGAATCAGTTATCAAAATGACCGATCAGGTCATTACACCAGTTGTCTGATCTGGAAGATTCGAGCTCTGACCCGTTTGTTGAAGGTGCGGGCCATTCTCTGCCGGTATAACTGACCGTGACACACAACAACTATTATTTTTTCATTAATTAAAGCCAATTGCTCATACATTTTCTGAACCTATTTTACGTTATCCAAATTTAGTTCTTGGATGATTCGGAGGGACGGTATCTCGACCTCGGTCGGGATGACTACTTATGTGTTGTAAACAAGCAAGTACGACATGACTCATGTCGAAGTTCGAGTTGTAGTTCTGTATCTAAGCAAGACATAAGGTAATTGTTCATGCCAACCTTTGTAATTATCTGTCATCTTCTGTAGTATCCTCTTGATATTCTTGTTGGAGGCTTCTACAATCCATTCATTTGTGGCTTGTATGTTGTTGAATTTTGATGGGTTATATGAAATTGGTCACATATATCCTTTATCAAGTGACTGTTCAAGTTTGCCCCATTGTTCGTGATAATAGACTCAGGGATGCCGAATCTGCAAATGATGTTGTTTCTTACAAAATCATCCACTACCTTCTTGGTTACTGACTTGTGAGAGGTGACCTTGACCCATTTGGTGAAATAGTCTATAACCACTAGGATGAAACGATGCCCGTTAGATGTTATCGGCTCAATCGACCTAATGATGTCCATACCCCAAGTAACGAATGACCAAGGTGAATTCATGGTGTTGAGCTCGTTTGGTGGGACTCTGATTAAATCTCCATGTATCTGGCACTGGTGGAATCTTTGCACAAATCTAGCATAGTCCATCTCCATAGTATCTGGTTCGCAAGATCTTCTTGGACAAATGAGAATCGTTCATGTGAGGGCTGCAGGCCCCGACATGCACTTTTTATAGTAGTTTGGTGGCTTCTATGGCGTCCACTCATTTGATTTTGTACAACGACAAATAATGTCTCAGCTTCTGGACTATCCACGTCAATGCGCAACATGTATTTTCTACTAAGGTATAATGTGCTTCGCAAGCAGTGAACTTCTTGCTCAAATAGTAGATAACATGTTCTTTCTTTCCGGCCTCATCGTGTTGTCCTAACACGCATAGGAAAGCTTTGTCCGAGACTGCCAAATACAGTAATAGAGGACTTCCTGGCCTCAGAGGGACCATAATCGGAGGATTTGAAAGGTACTTCTTGATGGTGTCGAATGCTCTCTGACATTTGTCTTTCTACTTCGCCAGTGTGTCTTTCTTTAAGAGCTTGAGTATGGGCTCTATGATTACTGTAGACTGAAGTATGAAGCGATCGATGTAGTTCAATAGACATAAGAAACTCATGACTGTTACGATTTATTTTTACGTGGAGGCATAAAAGCTACTAAGAGGATGTTGGTGCTCTAAGTCGGATAATTATTTTTAGAGTTACCATCTAATTTATAGGTAAATTAGGAAAACTAAGTTGAAAGGATTTATTCAAATTGTTGAAAAATTCTATCTAAACAAGAGTCAATGTAAGAGTTTTAGTGATCCCCGGGGAAGGTGTTAGACACTCCGGTATTAAGGATCCATATAATATGGTTGACTTTCAGGTTCTATAGCATGCTTAAATGATTTGAATTGCTTCAAAGTGTTTAAAATCCCCGCGAAATTCTTGTCATTCATTTATTCAAAACTCAAAGATTTTTGAAAACAAAAGAGTTTAACTTCCGTCAAAATGGGTTGCACATGGGTAATTGTCAACTTATTTTTTGACAAAGAACACCCAAGAATTAATTTGATTAGAATTCTATTATTTAGTCTAATATATTGTCCAATATCACTTGCATTGTTTTTGAAAATCTTTTTAAAGTTCAAAATGAATGCATTTCATTTGAAATGACAAGTTTTGGGATTTTCAAAAGAAATAGGAAACAAGCTTTTCTTTTATTCTTTTCATGCTATGTCCCCAAAGATCAACTCATAGTCTATTATACCACAAACCCATATCATGATCCAAGTCCAAGATAGTTATTTTGCTCTTTTTCTTGGTAAACATTTGGTTGGACTAGGTCCATAAAAATCAACTTTGCAAAAACGTCTATTTAGTCCAAGTTAGTCGAAAATTAGTTTCAGCAGTCCATGACTTCGTTTAAGCTTCAAAATCAGCATTTTTGTCAAGTTTTTAAAAAATGGCAGTTCAATTAATACATTTCAAAACAATCCCATTTGATTTCAGTAAGTCCGAAATAGTCCATCTTACTTTGAACCTTTTGAAATTCAATTTTTGGTTCTAATTCCTTTAGCATAAGAAACAGTCCGGTTTTCGTTAAAAACAGAAAAACAAGTTTTGAGACTTCATTTTATGGCGACCCTATTCAAAACGATGTACGTATCATTTTACCTATTCTAGATTTGTAACCGTAATAAGGTTCCAATATATAATACAAAGTGTTTTTATTACAAATATATACATATACATACAATACACAAGAAATTAAAAAGATTTGAGTTTAGGCTGGTGGACCTATCTAGGCCCATCAATTGACTATTTTCACCCATAACTGGGCCTTCATGCGCAAGCTACAATCATGCGGACTCAATCAAGAATAAATAGTTGGGCCTTGGCCCAACTGGCTGGAAAAGGTGACAAGCCCATAGGGCCCATCTCGCCATGTATCAGCAGAAGCAGGGAGGAGGGGAAAAGGAAAAGCCCAGTTAGAAAGCACCCAAACCCATCATATGCAAAAAATAAAAACCAAAATGTACAAACAACCCATAATAAATTAAACTCAATCCAAGACACTTCAATCAGCTTCAGACCAGTAGCAACAGATAATGAAGAGAAGAAGAAACAGGCAGCTGGGCCTGGCCCAATTTATATGACACAGACAAAGGAGAAAACAAGAAAAAGACAACATCTACGAGCCAAGCCCACTGTTATAGTCGTGCAAAGAAGACAAAATAGGTAGCAGAAAATGGGCTAGGCCCAACAGATGTTCATATATGGCATAATGTGATTGATATACCAGATATTCATAATTATACACCTGGTATACTTAAGTATACCAGATATACAAATGATATATAAGATGTGTATACCAATTGTCTACACTTGGGTATGGCAAGAGCAATATTCAGGTTAAGCTCATAGCACAATTTATCATCTAAACTCACTCACAACCTATCCAGATGTGCAGAAAACTAAGAAGATGAGAAGACAACCAACCAAAAGATCATTCAAATGTTCAGCACCTCAGCCAGTAGTGTAAATACACGATACACACAACAAGGGTTCACATTGATCCTATATTTGTTGCTATGTTCATACAGGGAGAGGAGATAGTCATGCTGCAAGTATATACTCATAGTATTACCAATTTCACATGAATACAGGAAGGCACATAAGCAAATCCTAGTCCATACCAAGCTGTTAACTCAATATCTAGTGTCTAAATCATCATGCTATAGGTGCACACAACAACTGGTTAACAGTTTATTTCATGTTATCCAGGACACCCCAATGTTACAGTTTGACCTATATGAAGTCAGATATGGGCACCAAAGCAGGCAAGGACAAATCATGCAGACATTCAACAGTGTTTTGTAATTAATTCATTAGGCTAGCATGCTGAGAAATTACCCTAGCTTGTATTTAAGAATTTATTGGCAATATGGTAGTTGATACATGAACCCTTGAATATTTTATTCCTTACATAGACGTGCATTTTAGACTAAGTAATATAGACCTATAGACAATCAGTGGCAAAACATGGTTATGGATTAATGAATACCAAACATGAGGTCCAGAACCATCAACATGTTTTCAAATAAGCAAAGTAAAGTTCAAATAAATGCAGAAAACTAGTCAAATGGACCTTACCGACCATAGCAACTTGCGACAGGCATGCAGGTAGACATGTCATATCGCGGATAAAGCATATAATCACACATGACTTAAAAAGAACTCACACAACTCAGATATTCAGAAGACCAAAACTAGAATAGCCTAGATGTGCCACTTCTAGCCTATATTTTGCCTAAAGCTTGACAGTGTGGACAAACAAGATACAATCAGGATCAAAGAGCATATTAGAGGAACATATATGTGTTAACACCTATGGCACAATATTATGTCATTTGAGGTTCTTAGAGTTAACATTCATCTAAGCTAAACTTGGGTGCCAACAGACAGGATACATGTGATATTTAAACCAAGATAGACAGAAGACAAACCCAAATAATCAATATGTAGACAAGAAAGCTCATGCTAAGGCATATAGAAAGCTACTTGGGTCATGCTATCGGTAGGGGTTGTAAACCAGAGTACCTAACAACCCATATAAATCAAAAACACTATCATTTAGTGCATCAAACTAGCAAAGCACATAAATTAAGCTCAGATAAGGACTCAAAATAACAAGCAAATTTGTATGGGCATCAGAACCAAGCCAGGGAAACTTAGGGGATCATTATCACTAAAACAAATTCAGGTTCTAGGAGGAAGTGGGCAATAATCAATATGGGATGGATTCAAAGAAATATTTAAATCAACCTATATTGGATACTTAGTCTAGGTCCACTAATACATGCATGGTTGAGCAAATTCACAAGTCAAGACAAATTCACATGATATTAGTACGAAGATGACACGTCTTAAGGGTCCTTATGACCTAGATTAAACTCAGTTCCAGTAAACAAGTAGCATATGTTCATCATTATGAGTTAAGCAAGCATAGAAAACCATGTTACCCCATATACCAGACTCAAATTAACCTCAACACACATGACTTGGTGAGAACTCAGTATTACAACATAGACATCCATATTGTATGAGACATTCTACATTCATGCAACTCATTCTTCACATATTTCCAACTAAAGGAAGGCAGAACATCATTTCTTTTAACAGAAAGGAAACAAATGCAGTTTTATGCACCAAGACTTATAAGTTCAAACACACCTGCCTAACACTGGATTGAGGTACAACATTTTAGACTTATTCAACCTTGAGTCTTAAACTAGGAAATCCCTAAATGAGCCCTTTGGAGCATCCTCAGTCCCATTGATTAGGGGATAACCTATCTAGTCCATCCTAGGACCTAAAGCCTCTCTTAATCCAGGTTAAAGTCTAGCTCATACCATGTTTAGATCCCATTTCTTTATTTAATGTTAACAGTTACACAAGCATATGACAGATTTATCCTAAGGCCACTTGAAAAACATAGAACTTGTTAAAATTGAGGTTAATATTCTACTTTAAACCATTAAATGGTATAATACAGCTATGACAATGATCCTACCATCTAATATTACCCATTTTTAAGCTATCTCTGTTAACTAGGCCTAAGTCTTCAGATTTTTTAAGCAATTTCTTAGGCTTAAACTCCATCTAAATGAGATGATTAACCTATGTTACACATGAACTAGCTAAGCATGTCATCTATAATATAGTTTTATACCTTCAACCCAGTATCATGTTCAAATCCTATCAACCTTACTGAGCACACTTAAATAATCATCAAGACTGACTTAATATTGAACTATCAACTGATTTTAGGCATATTTGTTAACCTAACTAGTCCATAATACATTTTGTGATCTAAGAAACATGCTTATATGAGTCTCACATCATCGTTTTAGCCATTAACAATTATCCAAAGGCAAAGATAATTATACTATGAACTAAATTAGGCATTACTTAGCTAAAGTAGGCAATCAAATAACACTGGATACTAATTGGACACCTAAAGCAACTATTAAACATAAAATACAGGTCTTAAGGCATGAACTAAGCATAAATTAAAAAGGAAGTAGCATTACCTTGTGTGGAGGCAGCCGAAAGGTCGAATAGGAGCTTGTTCTTTACTCAGGGGACCTCCAACTCACAATTCACACAAAAAGAAAAGGGTTTTAGTTGTTAATGACCGAGTTATGCAAAGTATTGGTTCTACCAAAGGGCATGGATCCCAAAAAGCACAAATTACAAGTTTTAGCTTAAATCTTCTCTCAAACAACGTGAATGCTAATATCAAGCTTCGGGATCCTTTAAAATGAAGAACCAAGTGGTGTACTTATAGGGTCGTTCCTAACCCTAGAAGACCCCAAAGGATCGGTGGGAGAACATGAATTGGAGGGAAAAGTACCTCCATATAGTTCTCAACTAATGAAATTCATCGATTTGAAATCAGGATGAGACAAATATCATTAAGAAAAATCGTAGAAAAAGCAAAAGAGGGTCGATCTCACCTCATGGTGTACTCGTTGCGGTCAAATGGTGAGAGAAGGAGCAGTAGCATTAGTTTCTCTTGCTAATTTTGGCTATACAAGATTGAGCAAACAGTCATACCCCTGTCATTTGCTATTTCCGGCATCGTGACAAGGAGAGAGAGCAGCGGCGTCTAGGTTTTCCCTTTGAAGGCAAGAACGAAATGGTGGTGGGGTGGGTTTGGTCTTTGTTGATTTACGCATAGGGGAGTTGGACTAGGCTGAGTCTTGGGCTTGGCCGAATTAAAATTAAAAGGAAGGGCCGAATGAATGTTTTCAAAGTTAAATAAAATATTTCCATCTTTTAAATTAAAAAGTGACCCAATAACTTCAATTATAGCTTAATTAAGTCAGATGCTTCAAATTAAGCCTAATTTTGAACTAATTAGAAAGTGAAAGAATTTAGATCATGCAAAACTGTTTTAATAATCAAACATGTTTTGAAATTAAGAAGTAATTCAATTGTCCTATTTAATTAGTCAATTTCCCAATTTTGGCGGAGTAGAACATTAATTCCTTAGATTGAGAATTTTAAGATAAATATTTTGTACTTATCTCTTAAAAATTCCAAAATCATAATTAAGAATCAAATATCATAAAAATAGAACATAATATACAAAAAATATACCAGATGATATTTTGTCAAATGAAATGATAAAATACTCTAGGAATAATTTTGTAAAATTATATTCATCTTGTAAAAAGTATATTTCACTCCATCTATGACTCGGGAATCTTGAATAATTAACTAAGATTATTGAAGGTTAAATATTAGGTGTCAACAACTGCTCCTTTGTTGTTCGGGGATGGCAAGACCATCTTTGAGCATCAAAATTTGACTGACCTAGTTTTTAGCGACCAATTGAAAAGTACTTCTCTTTTTATGCAAATTTTTGAAAATTGTGGCCAGACCCTGGTCTCTGGATTTCCTATATATCTCAGGTTACATAAGAATATAGTTCGTCTCAAATAGACTATTAGAAAGCCAATAAATAAAGCAAAAGCATCAAACTAAAAAAACCCGGATTGATTTTGTTGGAATGTGATCGATCCTCGGATGTTGAGTTGGCCTATATATGAATCAGGTTACTTGTAGTTCAACTCGATGGCCCAAACAGAGTATCCCTTATGTGGGAATCCCTTTGACCTTTTCGGTGCATGCCCGACCGGTTACGATTTAAAAAAAAATCTTTGTGATTTGCGAGTGAGTTTGGTACAGAGTGATGTTCAAGCTCATGTACAGAGAGCTTAACTCTTGTCGGTACATTATTTCGACCGACTGTACAAGATCAAGTTCCACATTTACTCCGTTTGCGTCTGGATCTGGTTTGCTTGCTTCTCTATTCCGATAGCTTGACCTGTTTTCATGTTATAGGACCTGACGTGTTGATTATTTATATTTATCATACCTGCACGACTTTGTTTGTTGTATCATTTGGTGGCTTCTTTTGAGTGAGTGACACCTCCGACACCGTCTGGCTTATATGATCCTATTGACTTCGTTGAGCAGATGTCACATGTGATATCGTCTGGCTTGTTTACGTGTTGATCATATACCACTTCCGACACCATTTGGATCGTGTGTGAATGGCCCTTTCGGCATTCAGTTTGTATGAATGGCCTTTTCGGCAGTTTGTATAAATGCTCCGTTGAGTAGATTTCTTGCATGTCGTCTTAAGTTTTGAAACAAATATTGCAGCCTCTTTCAGTGGATTTATATCGTTTTGGTTTTGAAGTGAATACTGCAGCCTCTTGATCGAATTTATATCGTTTTGACTCTTGAAGTGAATACTGCGGTCTCTTGACCGAATTTACATCGTCTTGACTCTTAGAGCGAATACTTTGGCATTTTGGCCGGATTTACATTGTCTTGACTTTTAAAAAGGAATACTGCGGTCTCCTTAACTAGATTTACATCACATTGACTTCTAAAAATGAATAATGTGGTCTCCTTGACTGAATTTACATCGCCTTGGTTTCTAAAATGAATATTGCGATCTCGTTGACCGAATTTACATCGTTTTGACCTTTATATGGCTCTCATGATTGGATTGTCTTTTTCATTCTTTTATCGACTATGACACTTTTTGCTTCGAATGCTGTGTTGTCCTTTATATGGCTCTCATAGACAGACTGCACTTCTTTAATCTTTTTGTCAGTTGTGACCCTCTCGGTAAGATGGCCATTTTGTCCTTTATGTGGCTCTCATGGCCGGATTGCTTTTTCTTCATCCTTTTCTTGGCTCTAATAGCCGAATTATGCTGCCATTATGACGCTTTGTCTGTATGTGGCTTTTGTGGTCCGGTTGTTATTTTCTGATATCAGAGCGTCTTCTTTACTGTACCTGCTTCATACATGAACAAACAAGTCAGTAGAAAAATTCGCCGTTCTCCTGACAACATTTTGAGTACTTGCAAGCACAGAAAAATGGTTAGTTCCTATGGGGTCAATCCGTGCCGCCGACTCCCGTTGTGTTATTTTTTTTTACTTTTCACGTATTGACCCCCTTTTCAGGCTCGGTATTATGAGAGATGAAATTTTAAGTTAAAATCTGAATTTTTTACAGAATATTTTTTTTACTAAAACATCTTATCATTTTAAAGATATTGTTAACTCAATGTTATGACATATATGATTTGAGTGAGCTTTTTCGACCGTCCTTGGCGCTCTGGCGTGCTCCTCATTTACTCTGATGAAATTTTTGAGACCCCCTCGAAAATTTGCTTCATTTGCAGGTTTGAGACTGACTGACTCTCATGGCGATTTGTTTTGAAGGAATTTTTTAGTCTCAAAAGTTCTGTCCCAGTTGTATTTTTGAGACCGACTGACTCTTGTACCGGTGATGTAGGTGGAATTTTTGAGATCCTCTTAAAGATTCCACCCCAGTTTACACATTAGGGCCGATTGATCTTTTGTGTTGGGTTTATTGGTGAAAATTTTGAGATCCTCTCAAATATTCCGCCCTAGTTTGCAAATTTGAGCTGGCTGATCCTTTGCCGGGTTTGTTGGTCCTCTAAAAAATTCTACCCAAGTTGTAAGTTAGGGATCTCTGTACTCCGTGAGGCGATCCCTCAAATCTTGATGTCTCAAAGGCTTTCTAGGGATTTCTTTTGTTTTTTTATTTGGTGCGACCGAGCTCAAAAATCGCCTACGTATCCCATCTCGAGAATCAAGTCGAACGTAGTTCGAAACAAAGATGGTTGATTTTGATAATAGTGCGATCGAATCCCGAATAGATGCCTACGTATGCCTCTTTGGGAATCATGTCATTACGTAGTTCATATACAAGGATTAGTGGATTTTATAATAGTGCGATCGAGTCGTGAATGGACGCCTACATATCCCATTTGTGTAATCAGGTCCTCGCATAGTTCATATTACAAGGAAATGACATTTGGTTTTCTATTGCGATTACAATTAGAGAAAATGCGATTACAAGCAAAGAAAATACGGTTACAAGTAAAGATAAAGCAATTACAGGTAATAGCAATTACAAACTGAGAGACATGTCCTTATGCGTAATATCTCTTAATAACATCTGAGTTGATTGCCTTGGGCCACTCTTGGCCATTCATTTATGCGAGGATTACTGCTCCTCCTAATAGTACCTTGCGCACCTTGTAGGGTCCTTGCTAGTTGGGTGAGAATTTTTCTTTGTACTCGTCTTGGTATGGGAACACACGCTTAAGTATCAACTGTCCTATTTGAAAGATTCAGGCTATGACCCGCTTGTTGAAGGCGTGTTCCATTCTTTGTTGGTATAATTGACCGTGACATACGACAACCATAATTTTCTCATCAATCAGAGTCATTTGCTCGTATCTTTTTTTGACCCACTCTGCGTTGTCTAGTTGCGCTTTTTGTATGGTTCGGAGTGAGAGTATCTCTACCTCACCTGGTATCACAGTTTCAGTACCATAGGCAAGTAAGTATGGAGTTGCTTCGGTTGAGGTCCGAGTAGTGGTTCGGTATCCTAGCAACGTGTAGGGCAGCTGCTCATGCCAATAATTATAGTTGCCAGTCATTTTTCTGAGTATCCTTTTGATATTTTTGTTGGCTGCCTCTATGGCTCCGTTCATCTATAGCCTGTAGGTGGTCGAATTTCGATGAGTTATACGGAATTGTTCACAAATGTCTTTTATCTGATGATTGTTCAAATTTGCTCTGTTATTAGTAATAATTGACTTTGGGATGCAGAATTGACATATGATGTTGTTTCGTATGAAGTCGGCTACCACATTCTTTGTCACCGACTTGTGAAAAGTAGCTTCAACCCATTTTGTGAAGTAGTCTATATTGACTAGGATGAAGCGATGTCTATTGGATGCTGATAGCTTTATGGGACTAATAACATCCATGCACCAGGCTACAAATGGCCAGAGTGAGCTCATGACATTAAGCTCACTTGGTGGGACTCTGATTAGATCTCCGTGGATCTAGCATTGATGGCATCTTTACACAAATTTGCTACAGTCAATTTCCATAGTCATCTAATAGTAGCCTACTCTCAAGATCTTCTTATCCAGGACAAACCCATTTATGTGAGGGCTATAAGTCCCGGTGTGTACTTCTTCTAACAGGTTTGTGGCCTCTGCGACATCGGCACATCTGAGTAGCCCTAGATCAGGTGTCCTCCTATAAAGTACTCCTTTGTTCAGAAGGAAACCATTGGCCATTCTTCTGATGGTCTTCTTTTGATTGGATATCATATTCTCAGGATACTCTCATTTTTCCAAGTATGTACTTATGTCGGTGTACCATGGTTTGCCGTTTGGTTTTGCTTCCATGTGCGAACAATAGACATGTTCTTCCCTAATGCTTATCTCCAGCGGGTCAATGTGACTGCTTTTAGAGTGTTATATCATGGATGTTATAGTTGCAAGAGCATCGGCGAATTCATTTTGAGCTCTCGGTGTGTGCCAAAACTCGATCTTTCTGAATCTTTTGCACAATAGTTCATATATGGTAAGATCATCTCATTTTTGGTGGCCCATTATCCTTCAACCTGGTTAATTAGCAGATTCGAGTCAACTTATTGCCAATAATTCTTGAATATTCATGTCCATAGCCATACAGAGACCCAAAATGCAGGCTTCGTACTCTATCATGCTGTTTGTGTATTGGAAATTGAGCTTGGCTGTCATTGGGCAATGGTAACCCATTTATGAGACCAAAACTACTTCGATTCCTAAACATTTATAATTGACTGAACCATCAAAGAACACTGTCCATCCTGAGTAGATTTTGACTGTATCTTCTTCATTTGCCATTACTTCTTCGTCTAGGAAATACGTCCTTAATGGTTTAAAATATTTGTCGACCAGACTAACTACTAGCAAATTGACCAATGCTTGTCCCTTGACAGCTTTTTGGAGTACATATGTAATGTCAAATTAGCTTAGAAGCATTTTCCATTTGAAAAATTTCCCTATAGGCATGGGTTAGCGAAATATGTACTTTAGAGGATCCATCTTGGAGATTAAGTGGATAGTGTAGGCTGATAAGTAATGTCTCAGATTTTGTGCTACCCATATCAGTGCACAACATGTCTTTTCCACCAGAGTGTATCTTGACTCGTAAACGGTGAACTTTTTACTGAGATAGCAGATTGTTTGTTCTTTCTTCCTAGTTTCATTGTGTTGTGCCAACATACATCCGAATGCATTGTCTGATACTGACAAGTACAACAATAGTAGGTTCCCTAGTCAAGGAGGGACCAAAACTGACGGATTGGAGAGATATATCTTGATAGTGTCGAAGGCTTTCTGGCACTCATCTGTCCACTTGGTGGGTGCATCCTTTTTAATAGCTTGAGGATATGCTCCACAACTATCTTAGACTGCGCTATGAAGCGTCCAATGTAGTTCAACCTTCCTAGAAAACTCATGACGTCTTTCTTGGTCTCTAGAGGTGGTAACTCTTGAATGGCCTTGATTTTCGATGGATCTAGTTCTATGCCCCTACAGCTGACTATAAATCCCAATAGTTTTCCGGCAGGCACTCTAAACGCGCACTTGGCCGGATTTAGCTTTAGATTGAACTTGTGAAGTCTATCAAAGAACATTCGCAAGTGTATGATGTGATCAGAGCCTTCTCATGACTTGATTATGACGTCGTCCACTTAGACTTCTATTTTATTTATGCATCATGTCGTGGAAGTTTGTGTTTATTGCTCTCATATAAGTGAAATCGGCGTTCTTGAGGTCCAACGACATTAAATACTATTTCTGTGTGTCTTCTTCTCTCATTGGAATTTGATGGTAAGTAATTCGTGCTTCGCACAGTTATCGATGAGTATGTGTACGTTTGGAAGTGGGAAATTATTCTTAGGACTAACTTAGTTGAGATTACGGAGTTACTTTCACGACTCCAGATTTATCTGCTTTTTAACCTCATCCTTGATTCTTATGATCAGATCATGTTTGAATTGTCAGATTTTCTGTTTGATTGGGATGAAACCCTCGTTGATGGGTGGCTTGTGGGCTACTATGTCTGTGCTTAGCCCAGTTATATCCGTGTATAACTACGCGAATACGTCAATGTATTCTCTTAGCAAATTTATCAATTCTTCTTTCCTGGGTGCATCCAAATGCACACTTATCCGAGTTTCCTTAACCATTTCCTTGTCTCCGAGGTTGATTGCTTCAATTTCATCCACAATAGGCTTTTGCCCATTCTCATACTGATCTTCTTCGTCAACGAAATCCTCCCGCAACTCTACTTCTTAGTTATACTCCTCATATTCCTTTTCATCTATTTCACTTGACTAATTCGTCTCACGACATGTCATGACATTATGAGTTATTTTATTATTATTACTGAAAAACAAGGCAAAAAATTGTTAGTGTATAAAAAATGTTAGATAAGAATAAAGAGATTTTTTTTTTGCATAAACTGAGGCTTCATTGATTTTGATAAAGAAATTACAAACTGTGGTCCTGACTCGGATCAACATCGATCCATTTCCATTTTTTCAAAATTACATAGAAAAAGTAAAGGTGCAAATGGTAAATGTTCGGGCCTTAGCCATTTTTCACCGATTTCTAAAAGCAAGTTTTAAATTCACTCTCTATCGAGGAGCCAAAAGCGAGATTTAGGTCCAGTTGGACATCTGCTCGTATAGATCAACGTCGTGGAAAGTGGGTTCTTAAGAGCATTCCTCTAGTATCATGGCACACTCTTCCTCTTGGAACAAAATTCTTAAACCCTCTTCTGCGTCTCTGTCGTTGTTCATGGGCATTCTGATCGCGAATGACTGGTACAGACCCGGAAAAGGCTTCTATAATTGTGGAGGACCCGGAAAAGGCTTCTACCCGAATCTTTCACAGACCAGGCCCGATATGGGCTTCCTACGTATCCCTCATCGGGACATCAGGTCGGACGTAGTTTCTTTTACAAAAAAGAGGGAGGGGATAACATTTGATTGAATGGTAAATGGGGACGCCTAAATTACCCAAAAGATGTCTTCTCCTTGAAGCAATGGCAGGTCGTCATCCTTATGACCACACATTTTCCAGTGACTTTATTAGAAGCGGCCGTGTATCACGGGCCAAATTTGATCGATGTTGACAAGACGTTCTAGATCAAATTGGAAGGCTTTACATTATTTGATGTCGTGCCCAGTGCCCTTGAATGGTATAAGAACATCTTCGTCCTCGAAGTGCTGGCAAAGAGTTTCCACGTGGTTTTGAGTGGGCAAACCTTGCTGGCGCGGGCTACAAGAGAGAAGATGACTGCGTACGAATCTTTAAATGCAGTAAAGTCGTAATGCCATAATTGGGGTTTCATGGTGATTCCTTCACCAGGAATGACAGGGTCATAGACCAGCAGAGAGTATGGCCCATATAGGTTACGAATGACCTTTTCATCAATTAGTCTAATAACTCTTTTTTGAAGGCCACACACTCGTCTATGATGTGACCGAGGTGATTCTTGTGGAATAGACACATCTTATGGGCAAATATGGATGCACAAGTTGGGAGGACGTCGGAGCTATCACACGCCAATCTAGTTGCTTTTATTCCATCGTATACCTCGATGTTTCGCACTGACTTGGGTACAACTCTGTAGAGCGAACTACGAGCTTTGAGGGCAATCAACCACCACATAGGAGATGACATACGGGGAGGCCCTTGTGGTATCCCGTAGTAATTAGCAGCTACCCCGCTTGATTCCCTATATCGCATAGGATCTACTCCAGGCAGCTCTGATTCTTGTTTTAGTATTTTGAAATGTGGGACATAGGCATCAACCATTTTCTTGACCTCTTCCGGGAGGTTTTGGTGTTGACATTTCCCACCGGGGGACTTTTCCACAAGGTTTCCCATAAATTCCAAAATTTTGTCGACTTCTTTCATTTTGGCTCTAGCCAAGTCCATCTTTTCGTCAACCTCTTTCATCTTGGCTCTGGACGAGTCAATCTTTGCGTCAACCTTGCAGATTTTTGCCCTAAGTGAATCCTCAGTCTCTTCATCGCTGACCAAATCAACAACTGGTGATGTGGCACTTTGGCTGTCGGGAGTGTCCATTGGTAGAAAATCAACCTTTAACAGGAGGTGCAAATTTGGTTTTGTTTTGGTATTTCGTCTTGTTTTTATTTTGGATTGGTGTTCGGAATGTGGGACCAAGGAAGAGTTCAGACGGAACACATGAAAACACATAAGCAGTTTATAGCACATAAGCACATAAGAAGTTATAATATTCGTGTTCCTAAACCTCACTACTCCAAGGCTTTCTAATCGTTTAAAGCATAACTGTGCTGAATGTTGATAAAAACCATTCCCCATAATCATTTTCATTAATAATATGAGTTTTCCCAGTAAGGTTACAAAAGATGAATAAATCAGGAAAATCAGAAGAAGTCACCTCCAATGGCGGATGATAAAACTCTGTCAATACGAGCTTTCTTGGCCATTCGAAGGGTGGTCTGAATCCGGAGATGAGTAGATATCAACAGTGAGTCGACCCAGTAACCTTTCTCTAAAAAGGTCATGGGTGCAGTCTCGTCCATAGCTCTCCTCATGCGAGCGTCTAAGTCCTCTAGACACTCGTGAGTGAAGTCTAACTCTTCAGTCATGTTGGCTATGATGATCTGGTCATGCTTCATCTTCTCTAGATATCTGGCATCTCGATCATCAGCTTATCTCTAAATACGGCGGGCTTTAACCTCGGCCTTTGAATCCCGGTCATGCTACACTGGTAGTGGTTAGTATGAGGGTACCTTGCAAGTGTGCTCTCAACCAGTCTACGTAGTCTTCATCACAACCTGGGCGGAAGACATCCTCGGCTAAAGTCTATGGACCCCACTTCATTTGACCATTACACTCTTGGATGATGCCGGTAACCCTTCCGATCCTGTCTCCTCCATAGTCAACCACGTACCCCCCCATGTTTTCTACTTGGGGTATTAACTGCCTCTTTCTGAACTGTCTTAGGACCCTAATATGGGCATATGGTCGGAATCCCCGGATCCCCATAGGTGGTAGGAAAGGGCATTTTTCTACCTCTTATAACTATGGTCTTGGATATATAGTCGGGAAATCTCCACTAGATGTTGTTCTCTCGGAGCCTAGAAAAGATAAAATCCCACCCCTATTTGGTTTGAGTCCCAAAATTTGGGTAAGTGACTTTAAGGTTATCTTCCATACGTTCGGGATCTAGATATGATGGACCCTCAGTTTTGTGGAGGTTCTTAATGATCCACCATTGCATTAAGAGGTTACACCCTTGGAAGTACCTATGTTGGTTTCGACATTGACCTAAAGCTCGGTATATGTCAGCTAGGATGACCGGAACTAGGTCATAGTACTTGGTTTCCCTATTTAAGGTTATGCCATGAAAGATAGCATGGGTGACGAAAATGACCCGAGTATCTATGGCTTGGTGTTGGTATTTGGGAAATACCATGGTTCCTAGAAGACAATGACAAAGGCTAGGGGTCGAGTGTCTTCCCAACTTGCATAAGATCGGAATTCTGTGGAGTGCTCTATGTACCCCCGTATGTACCCAAATCGGTTGTATAGATCCCTAAAAGCTATGGTCGGGCCGAATATCCAATTGATGCTAGCTAGGGATAGGAACCTCAAAATCTCATCGGGAGTAGGCTTATGGGGCACTAGAAGGTTGTGGTCGAGTTTCTTCCTCCTTCTCATACAGGTCCCAACACTATCTATGCAATCCCGGATCTCCTCTAGGGTCGGGGTCATCTTGACGTCTCTGAACATAAACACAATTCTATCACATTCCCAATAACCGGTAAGAACTTTTAGGAGTTCACTATTTCCTTTCATGGTCATAAGGGAAGGTAGGTGTGCTAGACAATTCGTTACTTCTCTCTTCTGTGGGTCATCTAACCACGACCACCAAAAACTCAGCATCTCAGATGCATCGATAACCATGTCAAATTTCAGATTTGTATGCATCTACAAAACAGAACACTGTTAATTCCCTCCAAAGGATAATATTTTATCACATAAGACACATTTAATGCTTTCACATAGCAAGTAGTTGGATTAAGTGCCATCGGGTCATAGACCGTCAATACACGAGGTAGTCAGCCTAATAGGTCCATATAGGTCTGAGATACCCGAACCTATCTAGGTCAGCATGTGCTAATTCAGTAGGAATTTGGATTCGCTCTATCCTAGTTGTATTAGAGTTATTTAGTCAATGACTAAGGGACCTAAGTGGACTACCCAGGGTGAACCGTTGTCGACTGTTGGACGACCATGAACCAACTTCGTCTTCAACGTATTCCAAATAAATATTTTTAATGTTATACTGGAGGATGATTGTGAAATCCGCATAATCATCTTTGTGCACTGATGCGAGTGTGTGTGCATGCCATTTGGCGGAAGATGAAATGCATTAATGACAGTTATAATTGCATGTATTTAAACACATAAGCAATTCATATCATTTAAAAACATGTTGTATTGGGACCCTTATGGTTAGAACCTAGGTTTCTTCCCAGCAGAGTCGCCATCTATTACGGTTCACTTTTACGTGGAGGCATAAAAACTACTAAGAGGTTGTTGGTGCTCTAAGTTGGATAATTATTATATAGAGTCGCCACCTTATTTATAGGTAAATTAGAAAAACCGAGTTGAAAGGGTTTATTCAAATTATTGAAAAATGTTATCTAAACCAGACTCAAGGTAACAGTTCTGGTGATCCTTCGGGGAACGTATTAGACACCCCGGTATTAAGGATCTGTAGAATATGGTTGACCTTCGGGTTCTATAGCATGTGTCACGACCCATTTTTCAAGAATCGTGGTGGCACCTACACATTCCCACTGGTAGGCGAACCACTTCCCATATATGCATAATATAAAAGAATTGCGAAAATGTAACAAAATACTTAATAACTCCGTCTCATAATATAAATGCGAAAATATAATCTGAAACATCAATAATATCCCCCAAAGATCTAGTCTATAAGTATAAGAGCTCTAAATCAACACGGAGTCTGATAAAAGAAAGTAACATAGTATGATAAAAGAAAGTAACATAGTCTAGCTGTCTGGCATGTCTCTCGAATACAAAATAAAGACTGGAAATAGAGATAAAACATCCAAGGGCATGTTGAAGGAAGCATCCTCACCCTGAATGCTAGAGATCACCCCCTCGGACTCAACCTCGAGCTCACAAACTGGTGGTAGGATCTATATTTGCATGAAGAAAAGATGTAGCAAGTGTGGCATGAGTACATAAGACATCATAGGCCGACAACGATAGAAGATACGCAAAAAGAGATAAATATCAAGTTGACACCAAGTAGTCATATACTAACAGTTCAATAATCCAAGTAAAGTTACATAGTCCACAGAGTAGTTCACAAAATTCACATATCACCGTATTCAAGCAGGATTTCCTAATTACTTAAGTCACTAATTCCAGAAGAGTTCAACAACAGTAATTCATGTATTAACAGCAGGTACAATCCTTTCATATCCAGGAATCTAGCCAAATCATGAGTCACTGATCCAGTACAAGATCATCCATAAATAATCAATGAAATGACATATATATGTATGATATGAATGCAATACATGTGCCAGGTACCTTTATCATTCTGTATACATGCTGTCAAGTTTTTATTATGATCAACCACCTATGTGGGACCCGCGAAGTCCATTTACCTCTCTAAAATTTCCCCTTGGAGCCCAGCTCTTTGCTGTAATAATAATTGTTGCAGGCGTGCAACCACGCTCCTCGCATATCATCATCATTATCTCAGTGTTTCCATAATCTCATAGTGTTCATACCTTTCCTGGTCCCTTGGATCCACATCTTATATCATACAACTCCAATATCAATATCATCAGAACCATGAGTGTATGAATGCAAGATGATAATTCAAGGCAATAATCACTATATAATGAGATACAACCAAGTATAGAGATGAATATCACATGCTTTCAAGAATATTGCCACATATAATCCAAATACAATCAGATATCATATCAAAAATGTGTGATGAATAAGCAGAACGATAACAAGTATGTCGATGGGCCCACAAAATGGTGACAAGCTCAATCAATCAGCAGTCGGAATCAACTTCAGGCTGATTCCCCAAATCATCCATCATCACAGTTCAGCACCGGTACCCACTTAACCATTCATCACAACCGATTTAGTGGGACCCCCAAGCACTCCCAATACCCCTTAATATTTATAACTAATTACACACTTCTACCGAAGTCTTGTGAAAGTAAATCGTAGCCTACCTCTAGGCCGAACAAGATCGCTAACAATCAAGTCTCGGTGATAGCCTTGACCTTCTTCCGTGCCTTGTGATAATCGAAGTCTATTCACGCACATACTATTCATTAATATAAAGCTTACACAACAAACAAGGACATAATCCTTAACAAAGCAAGACTCAAATACCAACCCCGGGCCCACATCTTTAAGACTGTAACTTTATTACCCAAAAACCATCAACACATACTACGTAATCATATCTTTAAGCTAATCCATAAACACCCTTCTAATCCATAAACACCCTTTAAATCAAGACTTAACTCTCTTAACCTCAAAATAAACTTACAACTCATCTTTCTCAACTTATAAGCATACTATATCACCATTAAAGGACTTAGAAACATATAATCAAATCATAAAGGAAGGAATTTCTTACCCCAAAGATGAGATCTCTCTTAAACCTCAGAATATTCTCCTTAGCGGATCTAGGTCCGAGGGTTTCTATTTTGAGAAAAGAAATCTGATCACGGGAATTTAAATAGGACATCTGACCCAGTGGTTCCGCCCCAGTAGAATCGATTCTGCTGGCACGGACCCGTTCCTGCGCAAATGACACTCACTGAGGCGGTGTCACTTAACACCTTGCCCCAGCACCACAACACCACATCATACCCGACTCCGTAGAAGAACACCCGCCCCTTCGGAAGTCCCATCCACCAAGGTGGAAACTCAACCAAATCTAATACCCGACTTCTGCGAGCCGACCACCCACCGAGGCTGACATGTAGAAGTAGAGAGCAGTGTCGCCGAAGCAGACACCAGACACCAACAAATATGAAATCAAGCTAAACTTTCATCAAACACCCGAAACACTACCAAGACCTCCCGGACATAAACTATACATGCTCGTCTAAGGTAAACAGTGTTACGAACTCACTCGTACTATCGTATTTTCTATTTAATCGATCTAAGACATACTTTTCTAATGAATCATTCTGAACAATAAAAAATCTAAATATTACAAAGTCATAAATGACCCTCCGGAGCTACCAGAAGCGACAGAATCCGGAAATGAACCTATCTACTTAAAAGTCAACTTTGAGTTAAACTATCCAACTCTTAAGGTTCTAGTTTTGGGGTTTTTATGTGAAATTCATATAAATGGACCTCGAGATCCGTGCCACCTATTTCCGCATATCACAAACCCTACACAGAGACTACAAGAAGGGTAAAATAGGCAAATAGAGGTCTTTAGCTAAAAACAACAAGATGAGTCATTATATTAGATACCAATTAAAACAACATTCATCCTCGAACAGAGAGAAACAAATAGAGAATATATATAAGAAGTAGTAAATAAGTCAGGATATCTGCTTCGCATGTCGAACTCTGTCTCCCAAGTTGCATCCTCAATAGGATGATGCTTCCATTAAACCTTCACAGAAGTTATCTCTTTCAACCTCAACTTCCTCACCGGCATGTACAGAATAGCCACATGCTCCTCCTTGAACTCCAAATTCGGATCAAGCAATACAGAGTCCCACTGGATGATATAAGAACTGTCAATATGATACTTCTTCAACATGTATACATAGAAAACTGGATAGACGCCTGAAAGACCTGGTGGCAGTGCCAATTCATATGCCACCTCCCCAACTCTCTAAAGAACCTCAAAAGGTCCGATATACCTCAGACTTAACTTTCCTCTCTTGCCGAACCTTATCACACCTTTTATGGGTGGGACCTTCAAAAGAACATTGTCACCCACCATAAACTCTAAGTCTCTGTCCTTTCAGTCCGCATACTCCTTCTGCCTACTCTGTGCTGCTAAGAGCTTGTCCTGAATCACATTCACCCACTCTAAGGAATCCCTCAACAAATCAGAACCCCAAGACGAGCCTCAAATGCATCAAACCAACCAATGGGAGATCAACATCTCCTACTATATAAATCATCAAATTCTACCATATCGATACTGGAGAGATATTTATAGTTGTACACAAACTCTGCCAAAGGTAAAAATGGGTCTCAATGACTATAAAAATCAATCACGCAGGCTCGTAACATGTTCTCCAATACCTAAATAGTCCACTCAGACTGACCGTTAGTCTGAGGGTGAAAAGCTATACTGAGATCCAAGCGAGTACTCAACTTTCTTTGTAAAGTCCGCCAGAAATGCTAAGTAAACTTAGTACCTTGATCTGAGATAATAGAAATAGGAACCCCATGAAGACGAACAATCTCTCGAATGTAGATCTTAGCCAACTTCTTTGCATTATATGTCATTTGGACTGGAATGAAATGTGAGGACTTGGTCAATCTATCAATAACGAACCAAATAACATGAAACTTGACCAAAGTCTTGGACAATCTCATAACAAAATCCATGGAAATCCTCTCCCACTTCCACTTGGGAATGGGCATCCCCTGAGACACACCACTGGGTCGCTGATGTTCATACTTGACTTGCTAACAATTCTGACACCAAGACACACAATCAACAATGTATCTCTTCATCCTCCCCCACCAATAATACTGTCTCAAGTCACGGTACATCTTAGTAGCACCTGGATAAATTAAATAGCTAGAGTTATGGGCCTCCTCCATAATCAATCTAGTCAAATCACCAACTCTAGGAATGCATACTCTACCTTTGATCCTCAAAACCCCCCTCACCATCAATCATGGCCTCCTTGACCTCACCCCTCATCACCTTATCTCAAATTTCGCACAACTTCACATTATCATACTAGTGAGTCCAAATCTAATCCAAAAGAGACTACATCACCTCAACAAATGGTAGAATCCAACTCGGATTTAAAATATCAAGCTCACGAAATGGTCGGCTAGATACTGGACCTCCAATGCTAATAGACACTAAAAAATGATCAAATAAGCTAAACTCCCCATGCTGACTACCTTTCGGCTTAAGGCATCCGCCACCACATTGGCATTACCTTAATGGTACAAAATAGTCATGTTATGATATTTCAATAACTCCACCCACCAAAGATTTCTAGAATTCAAGTCTCTCTGATTAAACAAATGATGTAGACTGTGATGATCGGTATACACCTGACAATGGACACCATAAAGATAATGCATCCAAATCTAAAAAGCAAATACAATGGCAGCCAACTCTAAGTCATGAATAAGGTAATTCTTCTGATGCACCTTCAATTGTCTCGATGCATAAGAAATAACCTTACCCTACTGCATCAACATACAACCCAACCCAATTCTCAAAGCATCAAAATATACGGTGAAGTCATTTCCCTCTACCATAAGGGATAAAATTAGGGTTGTGGTCAAAAGAGATTTGAGCTTTTGAAAGCTCTCCTCACACTCATTGAATCACTAGAATGGAACCTCCTTTTGAGTGAAACATGTCAGATGAAAAAAAATAGAAAAGAATCCCTTGACGAACCGGCGATAGTAGCTAGTAAGACCCATAAAGCTCTAAATCTCTATCACAAAAGTCGATCTAGGTCAGTCCCTGAATGCATCAATCTTTTAAGGATCAACCATAATACAATCATAAAAGAATCCAAGTACGACTTAAATATTCCATTCATCAAGTCCATGAACACTGCAGGGGCATTAGTAAGCCCAAATGACATTACAAAAATCTCATAATAGCCATAACAAGTCTGAGAAGCTGTATTTGGAACATCTGTGGCCCAATCTTCAGCTAATGATACCTGGACCTCAAGTCAATCATCGAGAACACCGAAGTACCATGAAGCTGGTCGAACAGATCATCAATACAAGGAATCAAATACTTATTTCTAATAGTGACCATGTCCAACTGCCTGTAACCAATGCACATACGCATGGTGCCATCCTTCTTCTTCACGAACAAGACATGAGCACCCCATGGAGATACACTCGGTCGAATGAAGTCCTTAATTAACAAGTCCTAAAGCTACTCCTTCAACTCTCTAAGTTCTGCCAGAGACATATGGTATGGAGGAATGGAAATCAGTTGAGTCCCGACTAAAGATCAATGCAGAAATCAATATCTATGTCTGGCGGCATACCTAATAAATATGAAAAAAGACCTTAACAAACTCACTAATTACTGGAACAGACTCAAGAGAAGGAGTCTCCACATTCATATCCTAATATGAGCAAGATACGCTAGGCAATCTTTATGTACCAACATCCTAGCACAGATAAAATAAATGATCTTCTTAGGAGCAGGGCTGGAAGCGCCCCTCTACTATAACCTCAGAAAGGAACCACACACATGCGATAAACTCTATCTACAATCACAAACTCACCAATTGATGTGGACATACGAATAATGACACTAAGCATATCACAACACATATCCAAATCAATAGAAAAGTAGGTAGATATATAATAGAATGTAGACCCTAGATCAAATAGCACAGTAGCAGACCAATGACCGATTGAGATAATGCTTGTGATAACTCCATCGGATGACTCAGCCTCGACCCTACCAGGGAATGCATAACAGTGAGTGCATCCCACATCGGACTGAGTACCCTGCTATCCACCTCAGCCTGAATGAGCTCCATCTCTACCTGACTAGGATCCACCATGAGCAGAATAATGGCCACTACGGCCTGACTGAGATTCCCCTTGGCTAACCTCACTACCACCACTATGTAATTCCTCGCCATGGCCTGGGTGGAACACGACACTCAATGCTTGACTACAAATGATCGAGCGAACTACATGAATTGCTTGTCAACATAGGCATCAAACATACTAAAGTAATGACTTTTAAAATATGTAACACATATACTAAAATAATGATCTGAAAATATATCATGAAAATAGTCTGGAAATATCATAAGTATGAATAACTAAAAAACTAGCATGACATAATAACTAGACTAGTCTATGAAACCTCTGACAATATGAGTCTGCAAAATTGTTTACTAGGACAAGGCCCTGGCATACCTCTACTAATAATCATAACATGTGAAAATAAATGACTAGCACCCCTAATGAGAGGGGCTCACCAACGGCTGATACTGAGGCAATCTTATTGAGCAGATCCGTCTTCCTAAAACTTAGCACTTGCACCTTAAATAGTAGGCCCCATGCAAAGGGACATTAGTACATTTGAATTATACTGTATGTAAAACAACTGAAAGAATAAGCAGACATATGAAATAATAGGACATGAACTGAAACTGAACATGAGCATGAACATGATTTGACATAAGTATAAAACATGTATGAAATTTGTGTATATATATATACTTGTAAACTTGTATATCTGTGGGGAGAGAAGTAGCATAACCGATAAGAAGAATCACTACGTGGGTACGTGGAGTCTAGTAACTGGCCCGACTAGTAGAGCTTTCCCATACCTTGCCGGGGTATGAGACATAAACATGTCAAAAAGGATCCAATATGCAATTCTGAAGGTATCGCCCTGTGGGCGGAGTGACCCTTTTCCTATCGTGGCATACATAGTTTCAGGTTACTAGAACCTTCTCCGTAAACTATGCAACTCCCAAAATATGTACTTGAAAATTAGTGGCTTGTAAGCCCATGGATTTCATGAAATAACTTGTAAACATGATTCATAATTTTAATTTAATATGTAAATACATATAGAATATATCTTGTGTAAATACATGAAAACATATATATAACTTCATGAAACTGAGTAATATTGATCATAACTTGTATTTAAGAATCCATGGAAATCAAAAAATGCGTTCATGGATTACGAACAAGTTCATGACAATCGTAATGACATATCATGAATACAATAGATGAATTATAATAAAGACATGATACATATACTATATTACATATAATTAGGGTTATCATGATAATAGAGTTAAAACCCTAAGTATGGAATTTTCATGATTTCATAGAAACGTGGCATGGGGGAAGAACAATGATGTCCCCACACGTAGATAGAAACTCTACATACCTTACTCGCTTCCAAACTTGTATTAAAAATCCAGAATTTGAAGAAGAACTACAAAAATTACACCTTAAAACGTTGAACTGGGTTTATCTTGAAAACCCTAGGTTAAGAGTAGTGAATTTCATTTAGGAATTGATTATACTATGTTAGAATCACATGAAACTACATGGAAAAAACTTACCTTGGTGTAGAAGATGATTGGGAAGAGAGAACTTTCATGCTAGGGCTTGAGAGAAGTGAATTGTCGTATTTATATTGTTTGTTGTCGGAACACTTTGACGGTCTGATTCGATGATCCGTCGAATTTTTGATGTCTTGGGTTTGGACTGTATAATTTTCTATGGTTCGTATAAATGGACCGACATGGTCTTGAAAATTTCCAGAGAGTTGTAAAAAGCTAGAGTTCTAGGACGGTGAAGATCGACATGCTGTCAATAATTTGACGATCCGTAAAATTTACAGCCTTGCCTTTAATTTCAAAAATGAAATTGATGTTTTGTTTTTACGGGATGTAAAACATTATACGGTCCGTATAACCTAGCGTCAATTCTGGTCTGCAGAACTGAAATTGGTTTTTCAACTTAAACTCCCCGTTTTGATTTCCTAAACTCCCGAATCATAAACATGACTTAGTTTAGAGGTACGAGGTGTTACAATATCTCCCAATTGGGATCATTTATCCTCGAATGATGGGTCATTGTTAAGAATAGAATTGGACATAACATGAGTACATGAGCGTGAAATAACAAGATATGAAATATAGAACTGAATAACATGATTACATGAACATGGGACATGAGTACTAATTGCATGAATGTGAAACATGAGACACAGATACGCAAGGGACATGACATGAATACTTAAGGCATTTACCTCGATCATTTTTAGCTTGATCCTCAAATAAGTGCGGATATCTAGACTTCATACCTTCTTCGGCTTCCCATGTAGCCTCCTCAATATTCTGATTTTTCCACAACACTTTTACTGAGGCAACTTATTTAGTTCTCAACTTTTGAATCTGATGATCTAAAATAGCTACAGGGATCTCTTCATAGGTCAAACCATCCTTAACTATAATGGAATCGGTAGGGACAACCAATGATGAGTCTCCCACACATTTTCTCAATATGAATACATAAAACACTGGATGCACAACAATTAAATATTGTGCCAATTTAAGTTTATAAGCCACTTGGCCAACTCTTCTCAAAATCATGTATGGTCCGATATATTTGGGACTGAACTTTCCTTTCTTTCCAAACCTTACGACACCTTTCATAGGTGAAACTTTAAGAGAAACCCAATCATCAACTTGAAACTCCAAGTCTCTACGCCTCCACATTTAAATAAGATTTCTGGCAGCTTTGAGCTGTTTTCAAATGCTTCTGAATTAACTTGATTTTCTCCGCAGCCTGATAGACTAAGTTTGGTCCTAGAAACTCTGCCTCACCAACCTCGAACCAACCAATTGGTGATCTACACCTTCGCCTATACAGAGCTTTGAACAGTGCCATATGGTTGCTAGTATGATAACTGTTATTATAAGCTAATTCAATGAGAGGCAAATGATCATCCCAATAACCTTTAAAATCAAGAACACATTCCCTTAGTATATCCTCAAGAGTCTGAATAGTACGCTCTGCCTGGCCGTCTGTTTGAGGATAAAAAACTGTGCTGAGATTTACCTTAGTACTCAATATTCTGAGCCAACCTACCAAGCCTTTGTGCTCGGCTTTCACCTGATGATAATTCAGACACTTGGCTACAAAATCTTCCACATTCCTCTTCATATCATTCCACCAATAAATGTCCTTAAGATCATGATACATCTTTGTAGAACCTGGGTGAATGGAATACTTAGAATTATGTGCTTTTGCCATGATTCGCTCTCTGATCCCCTATATTTGGAACATACAATCTGCCTCGGTACCTCAAAGTACCATCACCTCCCCCTTGATTGAAGTGACCTGAATACTTATCCCTCTTGTTAAATTCCCTATCATTATCTTTCTTCAACCTACTCTAATTACCTTGCACGAACGCAACCATCTTCATAATAGTCATCTCTCTATTCTGAGCCGCAATATTGGCTGCATCGTACAAATAGGGATCAAGACCATACACAAAATGTCTAACTCTGGTCCTCATGTTTGGGACCATATGTGGAGCATACTTTGCCAAAAAGATAAACTAAATATCGTATTCCTGAATAAACTTGCCATTCTTCTTGAGCTTTTCAAATTCCACAGCCTTTGCCTCCCTAACCTCTATTGGAAGAATGTGCTCAATAAAAGCATCAGTAAACGCATCCCATGTTGCTGGAGATGCATCCTCCCCGCGGGACTATTCCTATGATTCATACCAAATGGTAGCAACATCCTGCAACTGATAAGCTCCCAACTCTGTTGCCTCTATCTCATTAGCATGCATGACACAAAAGATTTTTTGGAGCCCATCAATGAAATTCTATGGATTCACATTCTTACAAGACCCTATGAACACATGAGGGTCCATACGAAGAAACTCACGAGTCCTGAAACTAGATGACTCCCCATTCATTCTCGTACTTGGAGTAGTTTCTTGGTGTTGGGCCTGAGCAGCCACAAATTGGGTGAGCAGCTGAATAGCTCCCCTAACATCAGAGTCAATAGAACTGGGTAGAAAAACTGGGATCTCCGCAGGCCCTATAGCATCAGGTGGGGGTGCTATACCCAAATTGGCTCCCTGAGCCTGAGCATCTTCCTCGCGAGCAACATCATTAGCAACTCTCTGGTTGTTAGTTGAAGTCCTATTGGTGTACTTTATTTTCGCAAACATTTTTCTAAAATATGTAACATGCACGAGTTAGAAGGATGTCCTGGAGGTATAGATCTAACTACACGATTTAGAGTACGAAAGAAGTGAGACAATCCTAGATGTCTTGGTGGTCAACTATTTATATGTACGGGGCCCTTACACACATAAAAGTGACCCCACTGAACATGATTTCATAGACTCCTAAGACACTTGAACTTAGGGCTTTAATACCAAGCTTTGTAATGCCCTGAACCATGGCCTGGGTGGAATACAACACTCGATGCCTGACTGCATGTGACTAAGCGAACCACATGGATTGCTTGTCAACATGGGCATCAAAACATATTAAAGTAACGACTTTTAAAACATGTAAAACACATACTAAAATCATGATTTGAAAATATATCGCAGAAATAGTTTGAAAATATCATAAGTATGAATAACTGAAAAACTGACAGGACATGATAACTAGACTAGTCTATGAAACCTCTAACAATATGAGTCTGCAAGACTGTTTACCAGGACAAGGCCTTGACATACCTCTACTAATAATCGTGACGTGTGAAAATAAATGACTAGCACCCAGAATGAGAGGGACTCACCAAAAGCTGATACTGAGTCAATCCTATTGAGTAGATCGGTCTCACTGAAACTCAACACTTGCACCATAAAGTGCAGGCCCCATATAAAGGGACGTTAGTACATTTGAATTGTATTATATGTAAAGATAATAAAAGAATAAGTAGGTACATAAAGTAATAGGATACGAACTTAAACTGAACATGAGCATGAACATGATCTGACATGAGTATAAAACATATATAAATTTTATGTATCTGTAACTTATATACTTGTATATATGTATATCTATGGGGAGAGTAGTAGCATAACCGATAACATGAATCACCACGTGAGTACATGGAGTCTAGTACCTAGCCTAACCAACAGAGCTTTCCCATACCTTGCCGGGATATGAGACATGAACATGGCAAGAAATCATCCAATATGCAATTCTTAAGGTATCGTCCTCTAGGCGAAGCGACCCTTATCCTACGGTGGCATACGTAGTTTCAGGTCCTGGACATTGAGGGCTACTGAATAGAGATAGAAGAACCCGAACTACCATGATCAGAATACTGAGATGGAGGACCCTTCGAAGACTGGACCCCATTATAACCTCTCTGCCCCGCAGAGAAACCATCAGTAATCTATAGGGCTACCTAAACAGGTCAACTAGGTTGCGACTACTGATATCTTCCCTAATACCCATAACCACGGAAAGTAGAACTGATGAACTATTCATGTCACCTCGCCCTCTTATTGGGCTTATATCTGGGCATACTTCCCCTCACCGACTCCACCATCCTCACATGCTTGGCCACTATCTCAAAGGAAGCTGTAGAAGCCACCAATTTCAACGTCGCCAACTAAAGTGGAATACATAATCATCTAACAAAACATCTCACCCGCTCAGCCTCTATAGGGAGCAGCGGTGCTTCATAACATAATAAGGCATGTAAGTGAGTCTCATACTGTGCAACTATAGAACCTCTTTGCTCAATCTTCTGAAACTCATCAAGCTTGCACAGTTGCAAGCTCAAAGGGACATACTTCTCTAAGAAAACTCGATAGAACCTAACCCACGTCAATGAAGGCAACCCCGCAGGTAAGAAATAAACATACGCTCTCTACCACTGTTTTGTGTCTCCCCTTAGCTAAAGGGCCACAAATCTAACTCCGTGTAACTTAACAATACCCAAAGTATGTAACCTCTCATGGCTACTCACAATGAACTGTTACGCATCCTCCTCGGGCTGCCCAAAGAACTCAAGAGGCTTCATGTTTGAAAAGTTCTCCCATATATTCCACTCATTGCGGGTCATAATTGTCCCTCCAATAGGACAAGAACCAAACTCTGGAGCAGGAACCTCATATATATGGGGCACTGACATCGCCGTTGGCTGAATCCTAGGAATACAAAACTAGGGGGTATGAATCTGTCTCTCTCCCACACGGGTATGAGAACCACTTGGAGTAGTAGGATATACGACCGCATAGGCAAAACCATCAAGAACACTCAACAACCTGACCAGTGTGTCCTGTAAAACTGGAGTAGCAATAAATCTATTCTGATCCTGGGCTGGCCCCATCTCCTTCTTAAGTAGCTCATCATGAGGCTTAATATACAACTCAGAGGACTTTGATTTAGCATGAGGCTGACTAGCTCCCGGTGCCCCACCCCGAGCTGGTGTCGCTTCTCTAGATCTACCTCAATCGCAAGCACGTCCCCTACTATGACCGCACATAGCAGGTGTTGATACCCATGCCTCCTCATTCATTGCGTCGGCATGAGTCCTCACCATATGTGAGAGAATAGAAACAAAGATCAGATACAAATTTGATTAAACAACATGAAAGAAATGAAGGAAGTGAAGTTTCCTAAATGTCCCATAGCCTCCCGAAGATAAGTACTGACGTCTCTGCATTGATCCACAAAACTCTACTAGACATAGCTCTTATATTTAAGACCATTTAACCTAAAGCTCTGATACTAACTTTGTCACGATCCTTTTTCAGGAATCGTGGTGGCACCTACACATTTCCACCGGTAGGCGAACCACTACATATATAACCATGCATAATATAAAAGAATTGCAGAAATGTAACAAAATACTTAATAGCTCTGTCTCATAATATAAATGCAGAAATATAATCTGAAACATCAATAATATCCCCCAAAGATCTAGTCTATAAGTACAAGAGCTCTAAATCAACACGGAATCTGATAAAAGAAAGTAACATAGTCTAGCTATCTGTCATGTCTCTCGAATACGAAATAAAGACTGAAAATAGAGATAAAACATCCAAGGGAATGTTGAATGAAGCATCCTCGCCCTGAATGCTAGAGATCACCTCATCGGACTCATCCTCGAGCTCACAAACTGGTGGCAGGATCTTTATTTGCATCAAGAAAAGATGCAGCAAGTGTGACATTAGTACACAACGTACCCCCATAGACATCATATGTAGACAAGAATGAAAGATATGTAAATAGATATAAATATTAAATTGACACCAATTAGTCTTATACTAACAATTCAATAATCTAAGTAAACTTACATAGTCCACAAAGCAGTTCATAGAATTCACATATCACCGTATTCAAGTTGGATTTCCTAATCACTTAAGTCACTAATTCCAGAAGAATTAAACAATAATATTTCAGGTATCAATAGCAGGCACAATCATTTCATATCCAGGAATCTATCCAAATCATGAATCACCAATCCAGTACAAGATCATCCATAAATAATTAATAAAATGACATATATATGTATGATATGAATACAATGCATGTGCCATGTACTTTTATCATTCCATATACAGGTTGTCAAGTTTATATTATGATCAGCCACCCACGGGGGACCCACGAAGTCCATATACCCCTAGGGAATTTCCCCTCGGAGACCAACTCTTGGTTGTAATAATAATTGTTGTATGTGTGCAACCCCGCTCCTTGCATATCATCATCATCATCATCATCTCAGTATTTCCATAATCTCATAGTGTTCTTACCTTTCCCAGTCTCTTGAACCCACAACATATATCATACAACTACAATATCATTAGAACCATAATTGTATGAATGCAAATGACAATTCGAGGCATGAATCATGATATAATGAGATGCAACCAAGTATAGAGATGAATGTCACATGCTTTCAAGAATACAACCACATATAATCCAAATACAATCAAATATTATATCAAAGCATGTGTGATTAATAAGCACAACAATAACAAGTATGGTGACGAGTCTACATAATGGAAACAAGTCCAATCAATCATCAGTCAAAATCAGCTTAATGCTGATTTCCCAAATCACCATCTTCACAGTTCAACACAGGTACAATAATGACCCATCCAATAATTTTTTGCTAACAATATTTATTTGACTATTTGACCCTTCCCGTAGACTCTATTTGGGGTTTATGATGCACAATGATGGGTAGCACGGATCTCAAGGTCCATTTATATGAGTTTCAAATAAAAAGCCTAAGTCTGGCAACTTAGAGTTGGTTAGTTTGACTCAAAGTGGACATTTGGCTAGATGAGTTCATTTCGGGGTTCCGTCACTTTCGGTAGATCCGGAGGGTCATTTATGACTTAGTTGAGTTATTAGTTCGCTTCCCAAGGCAATCAAATGTATTATATGGCTTTTTTGTGAAGTTTGGATTTTTAGTTTGTCTCGAATGATTCTTTAGAAAAGTATCTATTATCTAGGTTATTTATGAAATTCGAGGGTATGAGTAAGTTTGTAGCATTATTTAGCTTAGACGAGCATGTCTGATTTGTGTCTGATGGGTCCCGGGAGTGTTTTAGGTGTTTATAAAGGATTTGGGCTATTTATCTTTATTGGTGTCTGGTGTCCGCCACGACAGGACCAACATCTGCTCCGGCGGGTCAACCTCAGCGAGAGGTTAGCTCACCAAAGTAGGAAGTGGGGATAGGGGTTTTCGGCACAACAGAGTCGGGTCTACCGTGGTGAGGGGTGAGGTGTCAAGTGACTCTTGCCCCATTGACGTTTTTTTCTCCACAGCGAGTCCACTTTAGTGAAGTTGATTCTGGTGGGGTAGAAGTATTGTTTAGGTGGCCTATAAATATTTTTAGGTTAAATTTTCTTTCCCCAAATAGCTAACTTCGAAACCAGCGTTGCATAATGGTATTTTTAGAGCTTTAGTTGCATTTCCAGCCTTGAGATAATATATTCTTTCTCTCTTATGGCTTAAGTTATGATTATAGGTTTTTTAATGGTTGTTTAGCATATTATGTGAGCTGGGGAAGATGAGTATGCATATTGAGAGATTGAGAGAGTTATATGGTTGATTTTAATGAGGATTTATTGATCAAATGGTATTAATATCATGAATTAGTATTGCGTTGTGTTAGATTATCATGTTCTAAAGCTTAATTTGATTATAGAAGTTTGTTTTCAAAGGGTGGAAAATCCAGGGTTTCAAATTGGGGCTTTTCTATTATTTTTCAATTGGAGGTTCAATTATGTTTAGATTTGTAATTAAATTAAGGATGTGACTACCTAGTATGTAATAAATATTTTTGTGTAACAAAGTTCGAGTCTTGGTAGCATGTGCCCGAGATGGGTATTTAAAGTTTTATTTTTGTTTTATTAGCTTTATATTAACGATGTGATACGCGTGAATAGACTTTGACTATCGTGAGGTGCAAAGGAAGAGCAATGCTATCTTAGAGGGTTGATTTTGTTGTGCACCTGTTCGGCTTTGAGGTAGGCTACAATTTAGCTTTTTGAGAGTCCGATAGCAGTACGTAATTAGATATTAATATTGAGGGGTATTTGATGTGTTTGGGGTCCCAGCCAGCCGTTTGTGTTGAATGATTGAGTGGGTACCGGTGTTGAACTGGGATGATGAGATGATTTGGGGAATCAACCTTATGCTGATTCCGATTGCTGATTATTTGGGCTTGTCCCCATGTTTGCTATTGTTTGTTTACTCATCACACATGCTTTCAATTGATTTCCTGATTTGACTTGGATTGTCTATGTGTTGTTGAACTCTTGAAAGCATGTGTACATATCTATACTTGATTGCATCTCTTTACATTATGATATCTTGCCTTGTATTGTCATTACATATATACACTCATAGTTTTGTGATTTGATGTGAGAGTGGTATGGTATGGTGTGGTTCAAGAGACTGAAAAAGGTCAGAGTAATATGAGATTATGGCACTTGAGATGCTATTGATATGCGGGGAGTGGAGTTGCACGAGTGCAACATGATTGAGACTCGGCAGATGAGTCATGGGCTCTAGTTAGATTCATGTGTGGAATTTTGGCTGGTTAAAAGCAGTATATCAACTTCACAGGTCCCCCATGGGTGTATAGATCATAACTAAACCTTGACATACTGTATACCAGGTTGATAAAGGTACCCTGCATATGCATTGCATTCATATCATACATATTTATGACATTTCATTGATAAATTATGATGAATTGTGTATTGAGTGATTATGAATACCATGGTTGAATTCTGAGCTTGGAAGGTTTATTTATTTCTATTTATATTTGATATACTGTTGAACTCTGTGAACAACATGTTGACTACGTGACGTACTTGGGTTATTGAACTGTTAGCATAGGATTATTTGGTGTCAAGTTAGTATTTATCTTTGATTATGTATCTTCCGTCGTTATTGGCCTATGATGTCTACGGGGGTAGGTTGTGTACTCATGCTACACTTGTGGCATTCTTTTTGGATGCAGATTCAGTACCTTCGACCTCCGCAGGACCACATGGTTGAGTCAGAGTTGTGATCCTCAGTATTTAGGGTGAGGATGCCCCTTCCAGCATGCCTTGAATACTCTCCTCTACTTATGGTCTTTTGTTCTTACTTGAGAGACACATTTTAGACTATGTATTTTAGTTTTGGCCTGCGCGCCATTTTCCTTAGATTGTTATGGTTTTTCTAGTGCTCTTGTATGCCCAGGCTAGATCTCTTGGGGGAATTTGTTTGATATATCATACTATCACTTCTTTTCACTTATTATATTATGAGGCAATGTTTAGCGTATTCGTATTTCGTTCACTTTTATATACATATCATGTCTTGAGAATGATTTGGGAGTGGTTCGCCTATGTGGTGGGATTATGTAGGTGCCACCACGATTCCCGAAAGGGAGTCGTGAGAAAGTTAGTATCAGAGTCCTAGGTTAAATAGTCTTAAATACAAAAGCAATGTCTAGTAGAGTCTTATGGTCGGTGCGGAGACATCCGTTCTTTGAGAGGCTATGAGACATTTAGGAAATTTCACTTTTTCCATTCCTTTCGTTCTAAGTTGAATAAAATTAGTATCTTACCTTTATTTTTATTCTCTCACAGATAGTGAGGACTTGTGCCAATGTGGCGAGGGAGGAGATGCATGCACCGATACCGATTATGCGTGGACATGGTAGAGCATGCACTCGGGGCCAGGGTAGAGCCAGAGCAGCAGCATCAACTAAGAGTTGAGCATAGAGAGTCAGTCAGGCTCATGTTAGGTTCGAGTCCTAGAGCCTTATATCGAGTCTCAAGATGATATGCTATAGGATGTGGGACCATCCTGAATTTATTGCTACACCAGTCCTTCAGGATACACTGGTCCAATTGTTGTGTGTTCTAGATGGATTTGCTCAGATAGGTATACATCCTACTACCCCAGGTGGTTCTTAGACCCGTGCGAGAGGGGGTAGACCTCTGAGTTTTATACACTCGATATTCAGTCTGCGGTGATGTTAGTGCCACATATAGATGAGGTTCATGCATTAGAGTTCTGTCCCTGGCTTATTAGTAGGATAACTATGACCCACAATGAGTGGAAGATTTGGGAGCACTTTTCCAAGATGAAGCCTCCGGAGTTCTTTGGTCAGCCTGAGGAGCACACATATGAGTTTATAGTGAGCATTCATGAGATGTTGCATAGTCTTGGTATTGTTGAGACTCATGGAGTCAGTTTTGTAGCCTTTCAACTTAGAGGTGATGTGAAGCGGTTGTGGAGGGCATATGTTGATTGTTTGCTTGCTGGGATGCCTCTGTTGACATGGGTTTGATTCTACCGACTGTTTCTTGAAAAATATGTACCTTTGAGCTTACGCTTAGGCAAGCAAGATGAGTTTCAGAAGATTGATCAAGGCCATTCTACAGTTGCATAGTGTGAGACTTGCTTTTATGCTTTATCGCGATATGCATCACCGCTGCTCCCTACTGAGGCAGAGCGAGTGAGATTTTTTGTTAGAGGTTGTCTATTCCACTCTAATTGGCTATGTTGTAGTTAGTGGCCTCTAGAGCCTCTTTAGATATTATTGTCGAGCATGCTAGCATGGTATAGTCTGTGAGGGGCAAGTTTCCCAGACATAAGATTGATAAGAGGGCTAGGAGCCTTGGATAGTTTAGTGGTTCTACTTCCAGTGGTCATGGTTATCACGGAAGACATCAGTAGTCGTAGCCTAGTCGACTGGTTTAGGTAGCTCTTCAGATTACCGATGGACGTAGTAAGGGCTAGTCATTGAGAGGTTCTCAGTCTTGGTATTCAGACCATGACAACTCATTTTCATCTATCTCTATTCAGTAGCCCTCAGCGGCCAGAATTTGTTACACTTGTGGAAAGGTTGGGCATTTCAAGAGAGATTACCCTAGGTAGTTTTTGGGTGACTCTCATGCACCTAGGACACCTGCATAGATATCTAAATGTGGTAGTCAGACCAGCCGGGGAGGATCTTAGTTGGGCTATGGTAGCCATCAGGCTAGTGGTGGTGGATCCCAGTCGGGGAGAGGTGGAGGTCATTCGGGTTGAGGTGGCCAGTAGAGTACTCAGTCTGAGGTAGGGCGAACTCATTGCTATGCATTCCCTGGTAGGGTTGAGGCTGAGGCATCAAACATAGTCATTACATATATCATCTGAATCGATCATCGATCTTCTACCGTGTTATTTGATTCAGGATCTACTTTCTCTTATGTGTCTGCCTACGTTTCTGCTAAATTAGAGATGTGGTGTGATCTACTTGATATTCTTATTCGTGTGTATACACTATTCAATGATTTAGTGATTGTTAGAGTATATCGCATGTGTGTAGTTACTTTCATGGGTTATGACACTTGGGTTTATCTGGTTATATTAGATATGGTGGATTTTGATGTTATATTGGGTATGGATTGGTTATCCTCATATCACGCAATTTTGGATTATTATTCTAATATGGTCACACTAGTTATGCTTGGTCTTCTGAGGTTAGCGTGGAGAGGCGCTTCCAGCCCTACTCCTAGGAGGATTATTTCTTATATTTGGGCTTGAAAGTTAGTGTACTGGGGTTGTTTTACTTATCTTGCTCATATTAGGGATACGACTGCGGAGACTCATTTCCTTGATTCTGTTATGGTAGTTAGTGTGTTCGCGGAGGTCTTTCCTTCAGATTTATCGGGTATGCCGCCATATAGAGACATTGACTTCTATATTGACCTTGAGCTGGGTACTTGACCCATTTTTATTCCTTCGTACCGTATTGTTCTAGCCGAGTTAAGGGAATTGAAATAGAAACTTAAGGATTTGTTGAGTAAGGGCTTCATTCGACTGAGTGTATCTCTATGGGGAGCTCCCATCTTATTTTTGAAGAAGAAGGATGGCACTATGCGTATATGCATTGATTATAGATAGCTGGACAAGGTCACCATAGAAAACAAGTATCCGATTCCACATATTGATGACCTATTCAACCAACTTCAGGGTGCTTCTGTGTTTTCAAAGATTGACTTAAGGTCCGGGTATCACCAAGTGAAGATCCGGACTGAGGATGTGCCCAAGACGGCTTTTCAGACTCGTTATGGGCATTATGAGTTCTTGGTGATGTCATTTGGGCTTACCAATTCCCCTACAACGTTCATGGATTTGATGAATGGGATATTCAAGTCGTATTTGGATTCTTTTGTTATTGTGTTTATTGATGACATTCTGATTTATTCAAAGAGTCGGGAAGACCATGAGCAACACATAAGAGTGGTTCTTGGGATTTTAAAAGAGAAAAAACTTTATGTCAAGTTGTCAAAGTGTGAGTTTTGGTTGAGGTCTGTGGCATTCTTAGGGAACGTGATGTCCAATGATGGGATTATGGTTGACCCTAAGAAGATAGATGCAGTCAGGGACTGGCCTAGACCGACTTCTGTTATAGAGATTCAAAGTTTTGTGGGTCTTGCTAGCTACTATAGTTGGTTCGTCAATGGATTATCTTCTATTGCTTCTCATCTGATGCGTTTGACTAAAAAGAAGGTGCCATTTAAGTGGTCCGATTAGTGTGAAGAGAGCTTTCAAAATCTTAGGACTTTATTGACCACAATCCCAATTTTATCTTTTCCGGTGGAGGAGAAGTACTTTACAGTGTATAATGATGCTTCTAGGATTGGATTGGGCTGTGTGTTGATGCATGATGGTAAGGTTATTGCTTATGCATTGAGGCAGTTGAAGGTGTATGAAAAGAATTATCATGTTCATGATTTGGAGTTGGCGCTATTGTATTTGCTTTGAAGATATGGAGGCATTATCTTTATGGTGTCCATTATGAGATGTATACCGACCACCGTTGTCTTCAACATATGTTTAATCAAAGGAATTTAAATTCTAGGCAGTGTCAGTGGATGGAGTTGTTGAAAGATTATGACATGACCATTTTGTATCATCCGGGCAAGGCCAATGTGGTGGCAGATGCTTTGAGCAAAAAAAGGATCAGTATGGGAAGTTTAGCATATTTGGATATTTCTCTGTGTCCTTTGGAATTAGAGGTCCAATCTTTGGCCAACCGTTTTGTGAGACTTGATATTTTGAATTCCGGTAGGATTCTGGCTTGTGTGGAGGCAATGTTGTCTTTTTTGGATCAGATTCAGGTGCACCAATATGATGATATGGGGTTGTGCAAGATTTGAGACAAGGAGATAAACAACAAGGACAATGAGACATGACTGATAGTGAGGGTGTTATGAGGATCAGGGGTAGAGTGTGTGTGCCTCGTGTGGGAGATTTGACTACGTTAATTTTGGAGGAGGCCCATAACTCTAGGTATTCGATTCATCCGGGTGCTACTAAGATGTATCGTGATTTGAGGCAACACAACTAGTGGTGGAGGATGAAGAGAGACATTGTTGATTTTGTATCTCATTGTCAGAATTACCAGCATGTCAAGTATGAGCACCAGCATCCTGATGGTGTGTCTCAGAGGATGCCCATTCCCGAGTGGAAGTGGGAGAAGATAGATATGGATTTTGTTGTGGGATTTCCCAAGACCTTGGGCAAGTTTGATGCGATTTGGGTTATTATTAATTGATTGACCAAGTCCGTGCATTTCATTCAAGTTCAAACGACGTATAATGCAGAGAAGTTGGATAAGATCTACATTCGGGAGATCGTTCATCTTCATTGGGTTCCTATTTCTATCATCTCGTATCAGGGTACTCAGTTTACTTCACATTTCTGGCAAACTTTGCATAGAGAGTTTGACACTCGCTTGGACCTTAGTACAACATTTCACCCTCAGACCGACGGTCAATCCGAGCAGACTATTTAGGTATTTGAGGACATATTACGAGCATGCATGATCGATTTTGGGGATCATTGGGACTAGCACATACCTTTGGCAGAGTTTTCGTACAACAATAATTATCACTCCAGTATCGATATGTCACCATTCGAGGCCTTGTATGGTAGGAGATGTCAATCTTCGATTTGTTGGTTTAATGCGTTCGAGGTCCGTCCTTAGGGTACTGATTTGTTAAGGGAGTGCTTTGAAAGAGTGAAGGTAATCCAAGACAAGCTCCTTGCAGCGCAGAGCAAGAAAAAAAAGTATGCGGATCGAAAGGTCTGAGATTTAGAGTTCATGGTTGGTGACAAGGTTTTTTTGAGGTTTCACCCATGAATGCTGTGATAAGTTTCGATAAGAGAGGGAAGTTGAGTCTGAGGTATATCAGGACATTTGAGGTTTTTCAGAGAGTGGGAGAGGTGGCATATGAGTTGACTCTACCACTAGGTATTTCAGGCGTTCATCCAGTCTTCTATGTGTCTATGCTGAAGAAGTATCATGCCGATAGTTCTTATATTATCCAGTGGGACTCAGTATTGCTTGATCAGAATCTAGAGTTCGAGGAGGAGCCTATAGCTATTTTAGACAGGTAGGTAAGGAAGTTGAGATCGAAGAAGATAACTTCAGTGAAGGTTTAGTGGAGGCATCATCCTGTCGAGGAGGCGACTTGGGAGACCGTGTCCGATATGCGGAGTAGATATCCTGGCTTGTTCACTACTTTCGGTATGTTTCTCGATTCATTTCTCTTCATTCGAGGACGAACGTTGTTTTAATTGGCATATGATGTAATGAACCATCTGGTCATTTTTAGCTAAAGTCCCTTATTTGCCTATTTAACCCTTCTTATAGACTCTATGTAGAGTTTTTGACGTGTAGTGATGGGTGGCATGGATCCCGATGTCCATTTATATGAGTTTCAGATGAAAAGCCCAAGTCTGGGAACTTAGAGTTGGTTAGTTTGACTCAAAGTGGATTGTTGGCTAGATGAGTTTATTTTCTGCTTCGGTCATTTCCGGTAGACCTGGAGGGTCATTTATGACTTAGTCAAATAATTGGTTTGCTTTTTGAGGCAATCAGATGTATTCTGTGGTTTTATTTGTTTAGTTTGGATTTTTAGTTTGTCTCATACGATTCTCTAGAAAAATATGCCTTAGCTTGGCTATTTGTGAAATTTGAGGGTACGAGCGAGTTTATACCATTGTTTACCTTAGATGAGCATGTCTGGTTTGTGCTCGGGGGGGGGGGGGGGGGTCCTGGGAATGTTTCGTGTGTTCAATGGAGGATTTGAGTTATTTTCCTTTACTGGGTTCTGGTGTCCGCCATGGCGGCACCAACATCCGCTCTGGTAGGGCCGCCTCGACGAGAGATTGACTTGTCGAAGTGGGAAATAGGGACTGGGGGGGGGGGGGTTCTACCACAACAGAGGCGGGTCCACTGTGGCAAGGGGTGAGGTGTCAAGTGACTCTCGCCCCAACAAAAAGTTTTCCACCACAACGGGTCCACTCCTGTGGAGTCGATTCCAATGGGGTGAAAGTACTGTTCAGGTCGCATATAAATATTTTTAGGTCAGATTTTCTTTTCCCAAATAGCTAACTTTGAATCCAGCACCGCATAAGGATATTTTCAGAGCTTTAGGAGCATTTCCAACCTTAAGGTAATAATGTTTTTCTCTTATGGCTTAAGTTATGATTATAAGTTCTTTTAATGGTAGTTTAACATATTATGTGAGTTGGGGAAGATGAGTTATGCATATTGAGAGATTAAGAGAGTTATATGGTTGATCTTAATGAGGATTTACATATCAAATGGTGTTAATATCATGAATTAGGATTGGGTTATGTTATATTATCATATTTTAAAGCTTAATTTGATTATAAAAGCTTATTTTCAAAAGGGGGAAAATCTAGGGTTTCAAATTGGGGCTTTTCAATTATTGTGCAATTGGAGGTTCAATTGTGTTTAGATTTACAATTAAATTAGGGATGTGACAACCTAATATGTAATAAAGATTTTTGTGTAACAAAGTTCGAGTCTTGGTAGCATGTGCCCGAGATGGGTATTTATAGTCTTGTTTTTGTTTTATTAGCTTTATATTAATGATGTAGTACGCGTGAATATACTTTGACTATTGCAAGGTGCAAAGGAAGGGCAAGGCTATCTTAGAGGCTTGATTTTTTTACGCACCTGTTTGGCTTTAAGGTAGGCTATGGTTTACCTTTTCCAGGCTCCGATAGAAGTATGTAATTAGATATAAATAAGTATTAGGCATGTTTAGGGGTCCCAGTCAGACGGTTGTGATGAACGCTTGAGTGGGTACTGGTGTTGAACTGTGATGATGGGATGATTTGGGGAATCAACCTTATGTTTGTTTCGATTGCTGATTATTTGGGCTTGTCGCCATGTTTGTTATTGTTTGTTTACTCATCACACATGCTTTCGATTGATATCCTGATTTGACTTGGATTTTCTATGTGTTGTTGAACTCTTGAAAGCATGTGTACATCTCTCTACTTGATTGCATCTCATTATATCATGATATCTTGCCTTGTATTGTCATTGCATATATACACTCATGGTTTTGTGATTTGACGTGAGACGGGTATGGATATACTGTGGTCCAACAAATCGAAAATGTAAGAGTAATATAAGATTATGACACTTGAGATGATATTGATACGCAGAGGAGCGGAGTTGCATGCCTGCAACATCATTGAGACTTGACATATGAGTCATGGGCTCTAGTCAGGTTCGTGTGTGGAATTCCGGCTGGCTAGGAGCGATATATGGACTTCGCTGGTCCCTTATGGGTGTACGGATCATAACTAAATCTTGACGTACTGTATACCAGGTTGAGAAAGGTATCCTGCATATGCATTGCATATATATCATACATACTTATGCTATTTCATTGATGAATTGTGCTGAACTGTGTATTGAGTGATTATGAATACCATGGTTGAATTATGAGCTTGGAAGGTTTATTCATTTCTATTGATATCTGATGTACTGTTGAACTCTGTGAACAACATATTGACTATGTGACATACTTGGGTTATAATTGTTATAATTAGAGATGACAATGGATCCTGGACCCAGTCCGGATCCAGTGGATCCAGATCCGTTTTATATGATATGAATCTTCAAAATTTGGACCCGACGGATCCATATCGGATCTGGATCTGGATCTTGTATTTGAGATCCGTATCCGGTCCATATCTGACACGTGGATCCATTTTTATTAAATATATTCATAACGTAGAATGTAATTTTTTAAATATTTTCTTAAAATTGCTAAGCACATCCTTACAAGTTTAATTCTCTAAACAAGTTTAATTTATCCACGCATTAACTCAAAAACCAAAAAATAAAGAGGTAACTTCGATAATAAAATCAATGTTATATTAGTGAATGACTAACATCTCCATAGACAAGTAGTTAAAATTATATTCATTTCATTTGTGAAGATTCCAAGCACATGCAAGTTCTGCATTGTGGAAATACTAGTCAGCATTTTCCACAACTATTGTCATTGTCCAACATTTTCAATTAATAGCTCATAATCAAAACGAGACAATGAACAAAATATCTCATATGAACATTTCAAAATTAAAACACAGTAAACTATTAGCTAAGTAAAAATCGTTTGTCAGTTAAAAAAAAAATTCTTAGCAAGTTACATTCTTAGCAAGGCAATTTTTTTATATGTGGATCCAGATCCGATCCGTGGACCCGATGGATCTAATGAATCCGAATTTGGATCTGATTTTTATGGACCCGATGGATCTGGATTCGGATATGGATCTAGGTATGAAAAATGGATCTGGATCTAGATCTAGTAGGATCCGATCCAGATCCAATCCGTTGCCATCCCTAGTTATCATATGATTATGTGGTGTCAACTTGGTATTTATCTCTGATTATGTATCTTCCGTTGTTGTCGGCCTATGATGTGTACGGGGTACGTTGTGTACTTATGCTACACTTGCTGCATTCTTTTTTGGATGCAGATTGAGTACCTTCCACCTCCATAGGACCACGTGACTGAGTCAGAGTTGTGATCCTCAGCATTCAGGGTGAGGATGCTCCTTCCAGCATGCCTTGGATACTCTCATCTACTTATGACCTTTTGTTCTTACTTGAGAGACACATTTCAGACTATGTATTTTAGTTTAGCCCGCGTGCCCTTTTCCTCAGATTTTTATAGTTTTATTAGTGCTCTTGTATGCCCAGACTAGATCTCTTGGGGGTGTTTGCTGGATGTATCACACTATCACTTATTTCCGCTTATTATGTTATGAGACCGTGTTTATGATAACCGTATTTCTTCCACTTTTATATACATATCATGTCTTAAGAATGATTTGAGAGTGGTTCGCTTATGTGGTGGGATTATGTAGGTGCCACCACAATTCCCGAAAGGGGGACGTGACAGGTACCCACCCAACCGTTCATTAAAATCGATTGAGTGGGACCCCCAAACAAGCCCAATATCCCTCAATATTTTTATAACTAATTACGCACTTCGATCGAAGTCTTGTGAAAGTAAGTCGTAGCCTACCTCTGGGCTAAACAAGAGTGTCAACAATCAAGTCTCGGTAATAGCCTTGCCCTTTCTCTGCGCCTTGTGATAATAGAAGTTTATTCACGCATATACTATTCGTTAATATAAAGCTTAGACAACAAACAAGGACATAATCCTTAACAAAGCAAGACTCAAATACCAACTCCGGGCCCACGTCATCAAGACTCTTTTAACTTTGTTACCCAAAAACCATCAACACATACTAGGTAATCATAACCTTAAGTTAATAAGAAAACTATACTCATTTGGACTTTCAATTGAACAATATATAAAAATCCCCAAATTGGAAATCCTAGAATTTACCCCCAAATCTAATAGGTTTCTATCATCAAATTAAACTCTACAACATGATACTCTAGCATATTCCAACACTATTTCATGATTATCAAAGTAATCTAATCTATAAACACCCTTTAAATCAATACTTAACTCTCATAACCTCAAAAGAAACTTACAACGCATCTTTCCCAACTTATAAGCATACTATATCACCATTAAAGGACTTAGAACATTTATCAAATCATAAAGGAAGGAATTTCTTACCCCAAAGATGAAATCTCTCTTAAACCTCAGAATATTCTCCCTGGCAGCTTTAGGTTCGAGGGTTTCTATTTTGAGAAAATAAATATGATCTAGGGAATTTAAATAGGACATCTGATCCACCGAGCGGACCCGCCAAGAGATCACCGAGCCGGACCCGCCCCAAGAGATCACCGAGCGGACTCCGCCCAAGATCACCGAGCGACCCGCCCAGCCAGATCACCGAGCAGACCGCCGACCCGCCCCAGCCAGATCGCTGAGCAGACCCGCCTCAAAGAGATCACGGAGCGGACCCGCTTCTGCACAAATGACACTCGCTAAAGTGGTGTCACTTAACACCTTCCCAGTGCCACACGCACCCGACTTCGCAGAGGGGCACCCGCCGGTGTGGAAGTCCCATCCGCCAAGACAGAAACTCAACTAAAACCAATACCTTCTATGAGCCAACCTCTCGCCGAGGCAGACACGCAGAAACGGAGAGCAGTATCACTGACGCTGACACTAGACAACAACAAAGTTGAAATCAATCTAAACTTCCATCAAACACTCGAAACACTCTCGAGATCCCCCCAGAGTCAGACATGCTCGTCTAAGATAAACAGTGCTACAAACTCACTCGTACCCTCAAATTTCTCACTTAACCGAGCTAAGATATACTTTTCTAATTCGGAATAATAAAAAATCTAAATATTACAAATAAAGCCAAAAAAATACATCCGATTGTCTCGAGAAGCAAACCAATGACTCAACTAAGTCATAAATGACCCTCAGGAGCTACATAAAGTGACGGAATCCAAAAACAAAAAAGTCAACATCGAGTCAAACAATCTAACTCTTAAGGTTCTAGTTTTGGGGTTTTCATCCGAAACTTATATAAATAGACCTCGAGATCTATGCCACCCATCCCTACGTATGACAAACCCCACATAGAGACTACGGGAAGGGTAAACCAGACAAATAAGGGTCTTTAGTTAAAAATGACCAAACGGGTCATTACAACATGCTAAATTGATTTGAATTGCTTCAAAGTGTTTAAAATCCCCACAAAATTCTTGTCATTCATTTATTCAAAACTCAAAGGTTTTTTAAAATAAAAGAGTTTAACTTCCGCCAAAATGGGTTTCACAGGGGTAATTTAATCAACTCATTTTCGGACTAAGAACACCCAAGAATTAATTTGAGTAGAATTCTATTATTTAGTCCTATAAGTTGTCCAATACCACTTGCATTTTGTTTTGAAAATCTTTTTAAAGTTCAAAATGAATGTAATTCTTTTGAAATGACAAGTTTTGGATTTTTCAAAAGAAATAGAAAATAAGCTTTTCTTTTATTCTTTTCATGCTATGTCCCAATGATCAACTCATAGTCTATAATACTACAAACTCATATAACCCACGTCCAAGATAATTATTTTGATCCTTTTTTTTGTAAATATTTGGTTGGACTCAGCCCATAAAAATCAACTTTGAAAAAGCATCCATTTTGTCCAAGTTAGTCCAAAATTAGTTTCAACACTCCATGACTTTGTTTAAATCTTCAAAATTAGCATTTTTGTCAAGCTTAGAAAAAATGGCAGTTCAATTAATACTCGTGCTATGCTTTTACCTCTACACTCAACAATGATGTATAATGCCTTGTTATGCATCATCTCTTCTCTAGGAAGTTGTTCTCATTTGAACGATATCCGATGATCTCCCATAATTTGAGCGACCGTGGTGGCCAAATTTTACTGCTTGTGCTAGTGGGAACATGTGCTTCATACAACCCATTTATTAAGGCCAAACGGTGTTGGGAAGAACTTAGCAATAGTGCCAACACTGATATCTGAGCCGGAGTCTTCTTTAGGAATTTGATGATAAAATACTTCTTTGGCTGCATCTTGCTCTAGAAATCTTCATCTTTGCCTTCTGTGATTGTCCTTATTTGATTGTTCTCTTTTTTGATGCTTTCTTGGGCTAACTCCTCAGGTATATAGAATCGCCCTGATCAAGTCATACCGTGTGCAACATCATCTTCAACAATGAATTCCTTCCTATGTGGTTTTAGGATGCCAGGGACCACCTGTGCTATCACTGATGCAGGAATCAGTAAATCGAACCTAAGGTGCTCTTGTATAGTCAATGATGCCATAGTTTGTTCGAGATCTTCAATGTGTATCGGACTTAAGGGCTTACATATTGTCTAGTCTTCTTCCATCTCAATCATATGGATGTTGTCATTTCCATGATTGGGCAGCAGATTTGTGTCCACATTAGGAGCGGTCGTTTGCAAGATAAGACGACTGTTCCACTCTTGGATGTACTGTCAGGATAAATAGGTCACTGGAGTACATAATCATGCTCACACAACTATTATAGTCTTATCACTACTTGACATGAAGCTTAAATAACTCATAAATTAGGCAAAAACACATGTTAATGATTGGTCTGGGTATGACATGATTTTCCAAACAATCTAAACTACTAGAATTACTATTCAAGTTATGAAACATACCTAAATAAGAACATACATCACATATGATTGAATTTGAGTCTTAACATGGCATATTGATCATGGATAACCACCACAACTTGCCAAAACTATCTTAAGGAATTTAACTGACCCTATTGTAATATTTTTAGAAGGCAAACATGTTTCAACTTAAGCTAATAAGGATTTCCATATAATCAGTGCTAATATCAAATACCTCTTAAAGTATAAATTTAACACTAGGCTCAGACACAGTCCAAATCAAGGTCACATAACCTTAAAAAGTTACAAATAGTATGAAATCAGATAAATTAAACTACTTAACCTAATCATAATCAATCAGATCACATTTAGTCTAAACTGGAGTTTAACTACACATATTAAGCACATAACACATACTATATGCTATATTAAACTAAGCTAAATAGTCTATCGTACTCAATGCAACTTAAACATTTAATAACAAGAATGGATAAGCTAGATTAACAACAAACACACAATATGAAAACAACAGTAAAACAGGACTAAGGAGAATTCAAGCTTACATTTTTGATACACAGTCACGAATCGAGATTCGGAGTGGAAAGCTCCTCTAATCCCACGAAATCAGCCCAAACACAAACAAAGAGAAGATTTAAGACTAAAAAAACTCAAAAAATGTTCTAAGACCTTAAAATTGCTCAAAATATGAGACTTTTGCTCAATTTTTGAGAAAAATTCACTGTGAAGACTTGGTCAAGCAATGAAGGGTAACCCAAAAAATCCTAAATTGTTGCTCTGCACAGATGTGGGAGAAAAGCTTTTCAAGGATTTTGATTTAAAATTGGGAAGGAAAAGATTTAAATCAATGAAATCTATTACTTTTCATTTGTAATGGGACAAATCCCATTATGGGAGTCCAGAAACGCAGAATAGGGGATGGGGGATATAGGGAGGAGGGGGGGGGGTATTACCTTTGTGTGGTAGTAACATGGTGGGTGAAATATGGGACATTAAATGTCTTTACCCAAACCGACCATACATGACCTGCAACGAGGTCTGGGAGAGAAGGAAGGTGATGCTAGGGTTTGAGTAACCCTTGGCTGCTTCATCCAAAATGAAAAGGGAATAGGGTTTTACGCCCTTTAACATCTAAGATGGGCAGGGTCTGGTCCTTTTTGGACTAGATTCGGCCAAATTAAAATGATTTGGCCCAAAACATTTAAATAAAGAGGGGTAAAGGATTTAGGTAATTTTGAAAATGTGACCATGAATTAATTTAAGAAATAACCACTTGATATTTCAATTACGACCAAATTGGCAAGATTTTAAAAATAAAGCACAAATTGAAAATTAATTTAAAACGAACCTTTTAATAGCCAGAAAGTGCAAAATATTTTTAAAATTAAATCAAATTGATAATAAAATTGAGGTGCTATTTGACACTCTATTTAATTAACTCAATTTCCTTAAATTTGCGGAGTAAAATATTAATCAATTTGATAATAATTAGTTTAGACAATTAATTATACAATGCCTTTCTTAATTTGTAAAAACTGACAGATATTTTCTTAAAATATGTAAAAATATGCAAGTGATATACAATAATGTATTCGATGATATTTTTTCCAACTGAAATGACAAATGTCATCTGGAAATTTTGTAAAAAACTTATTTTCGCTTCGTAAAGAGCATATTTCACTCCGTTCATGACTCATGAACTTTGAGTATTTAAATAAAAATATTGGAGGGTAAAACTTAGGTGTCAACAACCTCTAAACCATCACCATTCTCAAATTTGATACTATAAGGATGTGGATGAGGTTTAGTTGACAAATCAAATTTGATAACCATCTCTTCGGAAATAACATTCATATAACTCTCACTATCAATGATTACCGAACATACCTTGCCATGGCAGGTGCATCTAGTGCAAAAAAGACTTTTTTTTTGCCATAATTTTTCCTCTTCTTGAACCCAACTTCTTCTTCTTGCTTGCATATAATTCATGATATAACTTAAATGTGCTCTAATACCAAATTGATATGATTCTTAGAGTTACAAAGTATTAATCGACCAGGATCCTGATCTTGAAGCGATTTGATGGGCATACTTCAAGAAATGGATATATCTCAAGCTTATAGGTCTCTGAATTAAGTGATTCAAAAATGAGGTGAAATATGATAATTTAAACTACGAAAATAACTATTTACTCATTTTAAAAAAGTAAATATTGAGGGTGCAACAATGGAAAGAAGGTTAGAATTCTGGGTGTGAAAAAGAACAAATTTCAATCAAGAAATATGTTCTTGAATGATCCAGAACCTATAAAGTTTCTAAGTCACCACTTGAAATAAATAAACGTAATAAATAAATACCACAGGCAATTAAAAATAAGATAAAGACTATCACCACCTTGCTTGAAATAAAAAACAAAGATAAAGAATAAGAAATAGAGAAAATAACTCTATTGCAAAACTAGGGCAAAGCTCATAAACGTGAATTCCCCTATTACATGTCATGAGAATCCTTTATATAGGCTTATGGTATATTCTTTGATGACTACAAATCCCTATTCTACTCTAAAAAGAAAATAGCTAAAAACTAGGAAAGTAAAATCCATATTCTATAAGGAAAAGAATAAAGAAAACTAGAATTCTACTAGAACTAGGATAAACATCCTACTAATGATAGGAAATTAAATTCCAACTATAACATAAATCAAGAAATAAGAAACCTATTTAGAAAAGAATTCAAGAAAAAAGAATTCCTATTCTTGGAAGAAATTCATCTTCAAACTTGAGCTTCTTGAACTTTCTTGCTCTTGAATTTCAATCTTGTGCTTCTTGATCTTTTTGGGTTTCTAGATCTTCTTGGTGTTTCATCATTATCCCTTGGTTGAGAAAGACTTGTCCTCGAGTCTAAAGGCTCCATACACAATGATAGATTAGCAAAAAAATTAGGAACAACCCATATTCACCAGACTCTAAATTGTACTTTTCTAACTTTTCATAGAGCTTCATCATGTTGCAAGAAAGTTTTTCATATGGCCAAACTAAATCCCACTTTCTTAGTAGTAACTTTGTACTATGAGTTCCCGAACATATCATCTTAAATTTATTTTCAAATTTCAAGTCATGATCAATAATTACTTCCTCTTGATCTTCAAGAATCTTAAACATTTCCATATCATTGTGGTTCTTGCATGAAAAATCTATGTAAGTACTATCAAAGCCTTTAAATAAATCATATTCATGTACCTTTGGATCAATGTTGGAGATCAAAGTATGTCTTCTTAAGAACTCCTCGATTATTTTGTTGCTTCCATACTTAACATAATTATAGCCATTAACCTCAATGAAATTGAGAGATCTGAATTTTCACATTCTTACAAAGCTTCATCCTTTTGAGAAATACTTATTTCTCGAACTATATCATATATTAAACTCTCAATCATAGACTTTTGTTTCATCAACTCGTTCTCTATCCCTTCCAAATCTTCATATACTATTGGTCTTATGCAATACACTGAATTGGTTGATGTGTAGTAAGAATCAAAATTTGTGTTCTTATTGAAATCTCTAAAAGGTGAAAACTCAATCTCACAAATGGTTGGATGCTCCATTGGATCCTCATCAAACTTTGAAGGTAAATACTCCACTTATTGATCCAATACATTCTCCTCCTCCATTTGGTGTTTTCTATTGATGGGATGAATAATTTGTAATATGGTATCATCAACATACTTGGAGCTTTTAGAAACATCTTCTGGATTCAAGGGAACCAAATTAATTTTCACCCATCCTTTGTAAAAGAATAGGTATTATAGTATTCATCATATTTAGCACACCTATCATACACCCATGATCTACTAAGTAATAAGTGAAAAGCATCCATCTTTATTGCATCACACCAAAAAAATCTTTATATATTTTGCCAATAGAAAAAGAAATTAGGCATTGACGAGTTACCTACCATTCTCAAATTTGATTTTATACGGATATGGATGAGATTTAGTTGAAAAACCAAGTTTGGTAACCATCTCTTCGGAAACAACATTCATATAACTCTCACTATCAATGATCACTGAACATACCTTGCCATGAGAGGTGCATCTAGTGCAGAAAAGAGACTCTTTTTGCCATAATTTTTCCTCTTCTTGAACCCAACGTCTTATTCTTGCTTGCATTTAATTCATGATATAACTCAACTGTGCTTTAATACCAAATTGATGTGATTCTTCAAGTTAACATAAAACCAATCGATCAGGATCTTGAGCTTGAAGCTATTTGATGGGCAGAATTCAAGAAACGGACGTATCTCAAGCTATAAGTCTCGAAATTAAGTGATTAAAAAATGAGGTGAAAGATGATAATTTAAACAATGAAAATAACCATTTACTCGTTTAAAATAAGTAATATTGAGGGTGCAATGATGGAAAGAAGGTTATAATTCCGGGTGTGGAAAAGAACAAATTTCAATCAAGAAATGTGTTCTTCAATGATCAAGAACCTATAAAGTTCCCCATTCACCACTTGAAATCAATAAACGTGATACAAAAACACCACACGCAATTAAAAATAAGATAAAGACTATCACCACCTTTCTTGAACCAAAAATAAGGATAAAAAACAAGAAATAGAGAAAATAACTATATTGCAAAACTAGGGCAAAGCTCAAAAATGTGAATTTCCCTATTACATGTCATGAGAACCTTTTATATAGGTCTAGGGTCTCTTATTTTATGGCTAAAAATCCCTATTCTACTATAAAAAGAAAATAGTTAAAACTAGAAAAGTAAAATTCATATTTTATAAGGAAAAGAATAAAGAAAACTAGAATTCTACTAGAACTAGGATAAAGATCTTACTAACGATAGGAAATGAAACCCCAACTATACTATAAATCAAGATATAAGAAACCTATTTAGAAAAGGATTCAAAAAATAAGAATTCCTATTCTTGGAAGAAATTAATCTTCAAACTTGAGCTTCTTGGACTTTATTTCTCTTGAATTTCAATCTTGTGCTTCTTAGTTTTCTTGGATTTCTGGATCTTCTTGATCTTTCATCATGGGGCATTTGTGCGAATTACCCATTGACATATAACAATCTCCCTGCTTGAGGACCAACAACCTAGGTGGTCACAACTGGCACCCTTCTTTGATCCAGGTCACTACTCCTTGCACATAAGCCACTACTTCGAGTAGTAGCCCCAAACGTTGATCAATGTGCTCTGATATCAATATTATAGACCAGTTAGAAGATATAATACAGAAGTCTAGTCTATTAGGTGGGAGTATTCATTTAGCTTGTAAACCTATTATTATTTATGTTTTTATCAGTGACAGATAACTAACACAAAACACATTAAAAAAGGGTCAGCCCGATGTACTAAGCTTCCTTTATGTGTAGAGTTCAGGGTATCGTCGGACCAGAAGGATCTATTATATGCAGACACACACACAAACACACACAATATTTAGCCTATGAATTCGTTCGTATTTTTCTTTTAATCAACGAGGGACAATTGGCATAATAATCGCCCCCTTGAGGACCACCCTTGAGGACCAACAACCTAGTTGGTCACAATTGACACCATTTTTGAACCAAGGTCACTAATCCTAGCACACATGCTACTATTTCGAGTCACAGTCCCAAACATTGATCGACTTGCTTTGATACCAATGTTATAGACCAAACAGAAGATTTAATCTAAAAGACTAGTCTATTAGGTGGGAGAATCCATATAGCCTGTAAACCCATAACTATTTTTGTTTTTAATCAACGACAAACAACTAGCACATAACATATTGACACACAAAATAATAAAGGACAATCCGATGCACTAAGCTCCCGCTATGTGCGGGTCTGAAAAAGGGTCGGACCACAAGGGTTTATTATATATATATATATATATATATATATATATATATATATCCATAACACCTATTGATAACAGATTAATCAAGGCAAAACAATTGGCAGCACATTGCGAAATCTTCAAAATTCGAATGAAAAATACTAGGATCTGAATATTCTATCCTAATTTTACTTAATAACCCCTAAATAACGCATATCATCCGCCGCATCACCACTACAAAATCACCATAACAAGCCGTCATTCCACCATAACAATCCAAAATACACCATTTAAATTAAAAGAAGAAGAAATGTCACGTCCCAAATCAAGGAACGTGCGGGCACCTACCCTTTTCCCACCGGGTAGGCGAACCCATTCCTTAATCACACTTAATCAACAATAAAGTAAGCCCAAACCATCTATAATAATAACAGGTCTAAGATAAAATAATAGAGTGCGGAAAAATACAGGATCTAGTCTAAGGCAGTACAAGAGCCTCTACTACAAAATGTGAGTCTGAATATAAATACAAGTCTGAATAGTACAATACTGTCTCGGAATAAGAATACGACAAGTAAATGATAAGAGAGTCATACGTGTTGCAGATCGCTCATGTGCTAACCCTAGATGATCGAAAGTCACGCCTCAGGAATCAGTCTCAAGTAGAGAAAGAGGAACCTGTCACGAACTCTGCACTCATAAAAGAATGCATCAAGGTAGTATCAGTGCAAACACTATGTACCGGTAAGTATCATAAACTGACAACAGTTATATAACACATATAAAGAAAGAGAATGAAAGATAGGCATGTTGACAATCAAATATAAACACTTCGCAGTCAAAGAATAGCATCACGTGTTCAAATACCAAGTCTAATCCAATATGTATGAATATGAGAATATAAAAGCATATGCAATGCAATGATACACATGATCCGAGCGCATATCTCTATGTCCTGGTAGTCATGACCCATGGGGGACCTGCGAAGTCCATGTATCTATGTTGCGGAACGCGCAACCCGATCCAATATAAGTATATGTTGTGGAACGTGCAACCCGATCCAATTTAAGTATATGTTGTGAAATACGCAACCTGATCCAATATAAGTATATGTTGTGGAACGGGCAACCCAATCCAATATAAGTATATGTTGCGGAATGAGTAAATATATATATATATATATATATATATATATATATATGTGTGTGTGTGTGTGTGTGTGTGTGTGTGTGTATAGCGGCGCGCAACTCAATCCAAATGCATGATCATGTATGTATGAATGATATCAATGCCAAAGAGAATATATTAAGTCAACCATGCCACACATGGACACATAGTCATCAACTCAAGAGTGAGACAATCCTCCCTCTACATATGTCATATCTAGCATCATGCACGTGGCGACGAGCCATCAACCAAATTAAACAACAATCACAGTCAACAACAGTACCAAAGTAAGTATTCCATCCCAACTTCATACTCGAAGGTGTACATGATTTATCCAACAATTACTAACCCTACATATGCTTCTTTAATCGGAGTCTAACCAAAAGGTAATCCGTAACCTATCTAGATGTCGAGCGAAAGCCACAAATGATCACACTGGAGCCTTGCCTTTCTGCGAGTCTAGGTTGTACTCAAAGTCTTGTCATTTATTGAAATCTAAGTTAGAAATGGAAACTAACAATACCTATGTCACTAGACTATTCTTTGAATCCAACCCAACTATAAGAACAAAAGAGGGAAATGGGCAAGAGTAAAATGGTAATTTGAGAGTGACATTGGTAACCCAACATTCTAGAAGTTCAAATCTAGTCTCCAATTGCTAAATTACTTCAAATATTAATCAGTTTCATCATTCAAGGCAAAACCCCCAAATTAGGCATAAACCCTAGATTTTCCAAGTTCAATTTCTCAACAAAAATAGAAGATTAACGCCTAATAATTACTAAATAATGAAATTCATGCTTAGATTTGTCAAACCCATCAATTAATCTTATAATCAAGGCTTAATAATTAATTAACACTATGTAGGTAGAACTCATCCTCTTTAACTAGTTTTCTAGTTTTTTCCACCATTGATTCAAGACTAGGAAAGGTAAATTAAGGAATACAAGATTAAGGAGACTTACCTCAAGAAGAATCCACCTAGAAACACTTGAAATCGCCCTTGAGATGATATGGAGGACTAACTTTGGAAATGGGAAGTGAAGGCTTTAATTTAACACTTAAAAGAGTTTCTGGTTTCCCGTCGTCTGCTGCAGCGGAACCCGCGCCCGCGCTCAAGCTGCTCGCTACAACGTCTCACCTAAATTCCCAAGCTTCGCCGTAGCGGCCAACATCTTGCTACATTGGCCCAATGTGATTCCCCAACACCTGCCGTAGCGGACCAGGCCTCACTGTGGCGGGTCCGCTGCGTCGCCCTGACACTCACCCCAATAATGGTATCAGACACCAGTAGTCTCATGTTTTCACACTTTCAACCCCAAAATCTCATAATTACCCGAGACCTCCCAGACACAAACCATACATGCACACACATAAAAATACGCTACAGACTCACTCATGATCTCAGAATTTCCATCGGAGGTCTATTTAATCGAGTCAACCCCCAATAGACTAAAACCAACTTTCCAACCAATAATCCAAAATGCTCCCGAGAGTTTGAGGAACCGAACCAACCATCTCGCCAAGTCAAAAATGACCCTCTGGACCTCATGGAATCGATGGAATTTTGAAAAAGATCTGCTTACCCAAAAGTCAACTATTGGTCAAATGCTTTTACTTGAAGGTTCTAATTATTTCAATTCTCACTAGGATTGCTCAATAACTTTGGGAATTGGGTCAACGGAGGTAAAATGGTCAAAATGCACCTAAAGGCTGAACGGATCGTTATATCAGATACCAATTAAATAATCTCTCTTCCTCGAGCGATAAGGAAAGAATGGGGAAGAAAGTACATGAGTTAGAAAACAACTGGGATATATGGCACGCATATTGGACTCGGTCTCTCATGTAGCCTTCTCAACGGGATGATACTTTCATTGCACCTTAACGGAAACTATATCCGTAGAACTCAACTTCCTAACCCGCCTGTCTAGAATCTCTATAGGCTCCTCCTCATAAGATAGATTCTCATCAAGCAACACCGAATCCAAATAAATGATATAAGACCCGTCTGAATGGTGCTTCTTCAGTATAGAAATATAGAAAATCGGATGAACACCCAATAGGCCTAGTGGCAAAGCCAACTCATAAGCAATAACACCAATACGATGGAGAATCTCAGATGGACCAATATATCTCGGGCTCAACTTGACCCTCTTCCCAACTCAGATCACACCCTTCATAGGTGGTATCTTCAAAAGAACCTGCTCACCCTCCATAAACTCTAGATCTCAGACCTTCCGGTCCACATACATCATTTGCCGACTCTGAGCTGCCAGAAGCTTTTCCTGAATAAGCTTCACATTGTCTAAAGACTCTCAATAAATCTATAGCCCACGATCAAACTTCAAAAGCGTCAAACCATCCAATAGGAGAATGACATCTTCTACCATATATGGTCTCAAACAACGCCATATCAATGCTGGAATGATAGCTATTGTTGTACGCGAACTCTGCCAAAGGTAAGAACTGGTCCCAATGACCACCAAATCAATGACACGTGCTTTCAACATGTCTTGAGCACCTGAATAGTCCTCTCAGAATGTCCATTAGTCTGGGGGTAAAAAGCGGTACTAAGATCCAACTAAGTCAGAAATGGGAAGTAAACTGGGGACCTCGATCAGATATGATAGAAATAGGAACCCCGTGCAATTGCAAAATCTCACAGATGTAAATCCTGTCCAACTTCTCTACATTATAAGTAACTTAAATGGGAATGGAGTGCGCGAACTTGGCCAGTCTATCCACAATAACCCAAACTGAATTAAACTTGCCTAAGATCTTTAGAAGACCTACAACAAAATCCATAGAAATACTCTCCCACTTCCACTCAAGAATGGGCATCCTATGAAGCACACCACTGGGTCTTTGGTGCTCATACTTGACTTGCTGACAATTTCCAAACCGGGCAACAAAATTTGCAATATCCCTCTTCATCCGTCCCACCAGTAATGCTGCCTCAAGTCACGATACATCTTAGTAACACATAGATGAATGGAATATCGGGAACTATGGGCCTCCTCCAATATCAAATGAATCAAACTACCAACACAAGGAACGCATACACATCCCTTGATCCTCAAACCCCTCATCATCGAGTATGACCTTCTTGGCCTCACCACACAACACCTTATTATGAATCTTGCATAATTGAGAATCCACAAACTGCTGAGCCCTTCCAAGATAGACGACCTCGCCATAACACACGCTAAAACTCTGCCAGATTCAAAAGATCCAACCGCACAAAACTATTATCTAGAATCTGAACCCCCATGGCTAAGGGACAATTCAAAATAACCAACAGATCTAAACTGCCCATACTCATTGCATTGCATCTCTATTCATCAGCTATCATATTAGCCTTACCCGGATGGTAAAGTATAGTGACATCATAATCCTTCAAAAGATCTATTCACATACGCGTCCTAGAATTGAGATCCATCTGACTAAATACGTGCTGATGGCTGCGATGATCGGTAAATACCTCACAATGGACCCCATATAGATAATGCCTCTAAATATTCAAAGCGAAGACCATCTCTAACAACTCTAAATCATGGGTAAGGTAGTTCTTCTCATGGATCTTCAACTGTTTGGAATCATAGGCAATGACCATGCCCTTCTACATCAACACAGAGCCCAAACCAACATGGGACACATCATAATAAACTGAGTAATCCTTACCCTCCACGAGTGATGCCAAGATTGGAGCCGTAGTCAAAAGAGTCTTGAGCTTTTAAAAGCTCTTCTCACAATCATCGGACCACTGAAAAGAAACTTCCTCCTAAGTCAATCTGGTCAGGTGAGACTCTAATAGAAACAAATTCTTTCACGAATCGGCGGTAATAACTGGTCAACCCCATGAAGCTATGAATCTCAGTCACAGTAGTGGGCCTCGCCCAATCCCTAAAAACCTCAATCTTATTGGGATCAAACATAATCCCATCCTTTAAAACCGCGTGGCCTAAGAATGCCACATAATCAAGCTAGAACTCACACTTCAAAAATTTGCCAAAAGGTTCCTTCTCTCTCAACAACCCAAGGACAATCCTCAAATGACTCTCATGCTCCTCTTTACTCTTCAAATACACCAAGATATCATTGATAAAGATAATGATGAAAGAATCTAAGTATGACTTAAAATGCCATTCATTAAGTCCATCAAAGCTGCCGGGGAATTTGTGAGCCCAAATGACATCACATGGAACTCGTAATGACCATAATGAGTCCTAAATGCCATCTTCAGAATATCCTCGGCCCGAATCTTCAACTGGTGATAGCCTGACCTCAAATCAATCTTTAAAAATACCAAATCATCCTGAAGCTGGTTGAACAAGTCATCAGTATGAGGAATCGGGTACTTATTACGAATGTTGACCTTATTCAACTGACAGTAATCTTTGCACATCCTCATCATACCATCATTCTTCTTCGTAAATAGATTAGGAACACCCCAAGGGAGATACTCAATCTAATCAACCCCTTACTTAAAAGATCCTGGAATTGCTCTTTCGACTCCCTTAACTCAGTAGGTGCCATCCTATATGGTGCAATTGAAATAAGGCGCGTGTCTGGCTCTAAATTGATGTAAAAATCAATATCACGATCAGATGGCATACCCGACAGATCAACAGGGAATACCTTTGCAAACTCACACACAACAAGCACAGACTCAAGGGATGGAGAATCAACGCTGGTATCATGAATATGGGCTAAGTAGGTCAAACACCCATTGTTAACTAGTTTTTTCGTATGGAGATAAGAAATGATCTTCTTCAGAGTGGTACTTAGAGTACCCCTCTACTCAAGTCTAGGAATCCCAGGCATAACTAAGGTAACTTTCTTGGCATAATAGTCTAAGATCGTATGGTACGGTGACAACTAACTCATACCCAAAATAATATCAAAGTCTAACATATCCAGGATCATTAAGTATACCCATGAATAGGTAAGTTAAGATGGTCACAAATAAAATCCCAACCAACTAAATGATAAGCAGATACATATGAGAAAGTAGACCCTTAATAAAAAAAAACGTAGTCGGCCGATGACGAACAATAATATTACCTGAGATCACAACATCAGAAGCCTCTGCCTTAGGCCTATCGGGAGAAGCACAACAATGTGCACCACTACAACCACTTTGACAAGACTGTGCTCCTCCCCTAGAGGCTTGGGAACCACCCCTATCGAACTGATGTCCACTCCTAGAAGAATGAGAACCACCATGGCCTAATATAGCACCGCCTCTCGCTGAAGAACCACCTCGGCTACCATAAGATGCCAAAGTCCTATGAGTTTGGAACATAAAACCCTGCTAAGTCCCACTCTATCTAGATTAAGGGCAATCTCTCATGATGTGACCCGACTCACCACAAACATAACAAACTCTGGGTGCTAGGGGCTGATATACGGAGGCTAAAGAACTAGATGGACTATCTCAATTGGTTGGCTGAGAGAAAAAACCTCCATGAGACTGCCCATCCCCATAACCATCATGTCTAGAAGGGCCACCAGAAGATGCTTGGAATGCAGACTGAACGAGATGGCTGGGGGCTGAATGATAAGTCCTGGAAGACTAACCCCCGTCTTTTTGACTGGAACTACTGAATCTACCATGCTGATGAGGCCACTTCTTACAAGACCATCCAAAAGATTGAATTATGGAAGACTCGACACTCATAGCGTGATCCACTACTGCTTGGAAGGAAGACCCCAAAGCCACAAGCTGAAAGCAAGAAACATGTTGTGGAAGCACAAGTCCACTAACAAATCTACGAACCCTCTCTGCCTCTGTCAGAATAAATTATGCCGCATATCGAGCAAAAAAAAATTTGGACTCATACTCTGCCACATACATATCTCTCTGCCGCAAATGGGTGAACTCATCTCTGCGCTGATCACTCAAAGTACAAGGCACATACTTCTCAAAGAAGGCCTAGTGGAACTGTACCCAAGTGAGTGAAGGTGAACCAGCTGGCCTGTCCTCAATATAATACCTCTACCACGTCTTCGCGTTGTCGCGAAACTGGAAAGACACATAGTCCACACCATGGGACTCCACAATACCCATCTTGTAAAGCCTCTCATGCATATCCATAATGAACTCATACACATCCTCATTGTGGGTACTATGAAACCTGGGTGGCTCCATCTTTTTGAACCTACCTATGAGCTCCTGATCCCTAATTGTGAAAGCCTGGGCTGCTACTAGCCTAGAAATGCCCTCAGAGGCTGGGATACCATCAATGCGCGGGGCCATAGCAGCATCAGGCTATATCACCGGTGTATGTCCCTACTCAAGAGTCCGTAACCCTGCTATAATCTGAGAATCACCTAGAGTAGTGGCACCATCCACGGTATACTACGCATCAAGATATAGAAGTATACTAGCTGAGGTGTCCTAGAATATTGAGTTTGGGCTGGCCCCACACCTCCCCCAGCTGCCTGGTCTCTCTCAAGTTGACACTCTAAAGAAGCTGACCGTGCCTATTTCTGTCTAGCCATAAGATCCATGCCTCTAGCCGGTGCAGCACCATAACCTCTAGCTCGGTCATGAGTTTTAGCCTATCTTCATCCTATTGTGCTGACCCCAGCAGCGGGCTTGGGCGCATCATCCCTTACAATATCAGCTCGTGTCCTCGCCTTCTGTGAGAGAATAAAAATGAATCAAATACCAATTCGAATGTTCCAGATACCAATTTGAATAAAGTAGCATAAAATAATGAAGAAATTGAAGGTTGGTAAATGTACCATTGCCTCTTGTAGATAAGTACGGAGCTCATCGTACCGATCCAGAAGACTCAACTAGACACGCTCTTGTACTTATAGATGGGGTAAACTAGGGCTCTGATACCAACTTGTGACATCCAAAATTGAGGAACGCATGGGCACCTACCCTTTTTCCACTCGATAGGCAAACCCGTCCCTTAATCACACTTAATTAACAATAAAGTAAACCTAAACCATCAATAATAATAATAGGTCTTTGATAAAATAAGAGAGTGCGAAATAATACAAGATCTAGTCTAAGGCAGTACTGGAGCCTCTACTACAAAATGTGAGTCTGAATATAAATACAAGTCTAAATAGTACGATATTGTCTTGGAATAACAATAAGACAATGAAATGATAAGAGAGTCATCCAGGTTGCGGATCCGCTCATGTGCTCACCCTAGATGCTCAAACTTTCGAATGGATTTGGTTGGTATAATGGAAAATAGGAATATTCGGTGATTCAAGAAGTGACTTTTCATTATTCAGAAATTCATAATAATGAAAATTGACTAAACAAATGTTCAACTTTATAACTGAGTATAATGATTAAGTATAATAAGGCATACGTCGGGAATTAGTATTGAGGAGAGGAAGTGGAATCTATCACGAACTCTACACTAAAAAAAATACAGCAAGGTAGTATCAGTACAAACACTATGTACCAGTAAGTATCATAGGCCGACAAAAGTTAGATAACATATATAAAGAGAGAGACTAAAAGATAGGCATGCTCACAATCAGATATAAATACTTCAAAGTCCAAGAATAGCATCACGAGTTCAAATATCAAGTATGAATCTAATATGTATGAATATGAGAACATGAATGCATATACAATGCAATGATACACACACGCTCTGAGCGAAATATCTCTACATTCCAGCAGTCATGACTTATGAGGGACCCGCAAAGTCCATGTACCTATATTGCGGAACGCGTATCCCGATCCAATACAAGTATATGTTGTGGAACGCGCAACCTGACCCAATTTAAGTACATGTTGCGGAATACATAACCCGATCCAATATAAGTATATATTATGGAACGCGCAACCCAATCCAAATGCATGATCATGTATGTATGAATGATATCAATGCCCAAGAGAATATATCAAGTCAACTGTGCCACACATGGACACATAATCATCAACTAAAGAGTGAGTCAATCCTCCCTCTACATACGTTATATCTAGTATCATGCACGTGGAGATGAGCCATCAATCAAATAAAGCAACAATCACAGTCAACAACAGTACCAACCTAAGTATTGCATCCCAACTTCATACCCGAAGGTGTACATGTTTTCTTCAATAATTAATAACCCTACATATGCTTCTCAAATCGGAGTCTAACCAAAAGGTAAACCGTAACCTACCTGGATGCCGAGTGAAAGCCACAAATAATCACACCGGAGCCTTGCCTTTCTGTGAGTCTCGGTTATTCTCGAAGTCTAGTCATTTATTGAAATCTAAGTTAGAAATGGAAATTAACAATACTCATATGACTAGATTATTTTTTGAATCCAATCCAACTATGAGAACAAAAGGGGAAACGGGCCCACAAGGGTAAAAATGGTAATTTGAGAGTAAAATCGGTAACCCAACGTTCTATAAGTTCAAATCTACTCTCCAATTGCTAAATTAGTTCCAATATTGATCAATTTCATCATTCAAGGAAAAACCCCAAATTAGGCATAATTCATAGATTTCCAAGTTCAATTTCTCAACAAAAATTAAAGATTCAAGCCTAATAGTTACCAAACAATGAAATTCATGCTTAGATTAGTCAAACCCATAAATTAATCTCATGATCAAGGCTTAATAATTAATTAACACTATATAATGTAGAACTCATCCTCTTTAACTAGTTTTCTAGTTTTTTTCCACCATTGATCCAAGACTAGGAAAGGTAAATTAAGGAATACAAGGTTAAGGAGACTTACCCCAAGAAGAATTAGAAACACTTAAAATTGTCTTTGAGATGCTATGGAGGACTAACTTTGGAAATGGAAAGTGAATTGTTTAATTTAACACTTAAAGGGTTTCTGGTTTTCCGTCGTCCACTACAATGATCAATGGTCCGCTGCAGTGGAACCCGCGCCCGCGCTCAAGCTGCTCGCTACAACGGCTCACCTAAATCCCCAAGCTTCGCCGTAGAGGCCAACATCCCGCTATAGTGGCCCAATGCAATTCCCCAACTCCCGTCATAGAAGACCAGGCCTCACCGAGGCGGGTTCGCTGCAACACACTGACACTCGCCCTAATGATGGTATTAGACACCAACAGTTTCCTATTTCCACACTTTCAACCCCGAAATCCGACAATCATTCGAGACCTTCCAGACGCAAATCAGACATGCACACACACATAAAAATACGCTACGGACTCACTCGTGATCTCAGAATTTTCATCAGAGGTCTATTTAATCGAGTCAATAGACCACTAGTCTCGGAATTTCAACACCTTCATAGTATATACCATTACCACTAGTGATGGCAATTCCAACTCAAATTTCTTTGACCCACCCAACTTGCCGGCAATAAAAACCTATTCAACCCACCCGTTTAAAAACAGGCTGAAAATGGGTCAACATATATTTAACCCACTATAAAACGGGTTGGAAGCGAGTTGAAAATGGGTTGGGGTGAAGGACTGCTGTCTTCGCTTTCACCGATGAAAATTTGATAGCGGGGTAATTTGGAAGAAGAGTATTCACTGAACCTTTATTTGAATTTGTTTTCTGGAAACTATGACAAGTATCATTTTTAACTGGAGGAAGTACTATGTAATAAGGAATAGGAAAAAATGAGCAAATATATCCTTCAACTTTGTGTTTTAGAGCTGATATATCATTCGTTAAAAAAATTCATATATATCAGATATATGTGAACCAATTTTTTAACGAATGTCGTATCAACTCTAAATCGCAAAGTTGAGAGTTATATTTGCCCCTTTTTCCTAAGGAAAATGTGAATTAATAATATCATGAACACCTAAGTTGGTATCATGGCCTCAATTCCGCAAATCCCTCTGATAATATAGCAATGGAGTAAGTTTTTTCCTGTAGGTTAGGAGAGTATTTGGAGATACAAAACACTTAAACGACAACTATATTAAAAAATGTGTATTTTTAGAAGATCAATTAGATGATAAATTCAAGAGATCAAAATTAACTTGATTTAGATTTCGTTTGAAGCGATAATCAATTGTCATCTAGTCAAATACTTCTACACTTCGTGTTTATATGAGATGATTATATATTAATTATATATTGCCACTTAACCTACTTTATGTCAAGATGAAGAGTGATTTAATTTTTTCTCAATAAATGTAATTTGAATTTTTATGATATTTAATCTAGTAAGAATTGTTTGATTTCCTTGTTAGTGATAATCCTCCCGTTTTATGTATATGAAAGAAAAATATTAAAATAAGGGCTGGAAATGAAATGGATTGAGTAAGATAATGTTCGCAAACACAGAGAAATCTTTTCTCACACCTACATAATAAATATGGGCAAAGTATGGTCAACCCACCTTCAACCTGCCCATTATTCACTCAATTAGTTTTTTTATTGCGAAAGTATTGATGATTTTGGATAGCGATGGAAGAAAAATGGTTGGTTTGGTGAGTTGACATGTCATTCTGGCTAAAGTGTACGGGGTTAACGGAGGAAGGAAAATTTGAGTCACTTTTATAATTTTAAGGACATATATGGACCGATAGTATAACTATAGATTATGAATCAATAGTATAACATAGGACAATTAAACATTTTTCAATAGTAAAGGGACAAATATGATCATTTTCCTTTCAAAAATGTAGAAAGTAAATGACAGCTGCTGTAGTTGTTTCCCCCCTTAATATCTACACGTAAATCACGTTAGCAAAGCAGCTTGGCCGGCAGAGTTGATAAATCTATATAGCCTGCAGGAAAAGAAAAATAAAGTGAAGAGATTTTTTTCCCTTTTTGCTAAAAAATGAAGAGAAGAGTTGGTTGATGGAGAGAATAGAAACTTAATTGATTGGCACAAGATTTGGCCTTACACACTTGTGAATGGTGTATTACCACTTCCATTGGACGTATACCTCCATATTAGTCTGAGAAATAGACTGATAATTGTATTTTTTTAATACTCTTTTGTTGCATACATAAACTATTTTGAGCTTTATTCACCATACAAATTGTTGCTATCATCAGCTAACATGTAATATAATGTAAACGATCCCTCTAGATAGCTTATTCTAATCACATTTGAACTTTGAAGTCGAATATTCATAGTAGTTAGATGAGATCACTCTATTTTTGAGATTTAAATCGGTTTAAGTCACGAGGCAAAAATGAAAAGAGATGCATTAAAAAAGTACAAGTATTATTTTATATTAAATCAAAGTTAAACACATCAAAGCTTTTGAATCTAACCGTGTGAACAGACAAATCATTATTAATTAAATATTGACAGACTACAAAAGTGTGTCAAACAAGATAAACAAAGACTACAACATATCACTTCTCTCCTGCTTTGCATCTTCCTTCCTGTTCTTCATACACAGATCTCTATATGGGTCAATTTCACAAATAAGTATTATCGATGCGAATTCAAAATTTAAATTTAACTAGTTTTAGAGTCAAAACTGGAGTATAAGTTTAGAATTTCATGTTTGTTGAAATAATGGTAATTTATTTAAATTTATATATCAATATTCCATGCATGGGATATTAATCCGCCTCTAAATTATCTATAGCAGGCATGACATCAACATCCTTCATATATACTTCAAATAAAACTACAAAATTGGGGCTTGAAAGGCATGGTACGTAATATTTATCTGTTGTTTGGTTTACTAATCGAACGAGACTCCCGAGTCACGCATTCTTATCCTAATGATAATTGAAGAATTTTTTTAATAATTACTTAAGAGAATCCCAGGCCGCCCCTGGGCCAGTTTCATTTCAGAGTTTAAAACTTCAAATTATCATTTGTGCGTGATAGAATCATAATTATAATTAATAATATTCCAATTATTAATTATGATTATTGTAGTAAATGTAATATCTTATGTATATGATAGGGAGAATTAGAATAGATTAGAAGGCTTGATTTTAGCATATTTTGTCTTATTGATTACCTTAATTTATGCTTGTAATATTGGTATATGTACCACCTCTTTGGAAGGAAATGATTGAGGAAAATATTCCATAATTCTTACATGGTATCAAGAAATTAGGAAGAGATCTTACCCTACCAAAATACCCTCCCAAAAATCGGCCACCCTCTCCACCGATTTTTGATTTCCCCTTGTTCTTTTGTTTCATCTCCATTATTGTTCTTCATACTTTTTCTGTTCAACTTTGTGTATTCCAATTAACCATGTCTGACTCCAAAACCAATTTTCACCCAGCCCTTACCGTTTCAAACATTAAAACGCACGTTTTCATCACCCTGGAGATGGAAAATGTTCACTATGCTACTTGGGCTGAACTGTTTAAAATTTGTTGTCGTTCCCACCGGGTGATTGATCATATAATCCCGCCGGAAAATGGGAAAGGAAAGGAGTTGAAGACGGTTGATGACCAAGAACTCTGGGAAACTCTTGATGCCAGAGTTCTATCTTGGATTTATGCAACAATCTCCTTGAATTTTCTACACACAATAATGGAGCCAGATTCTACAGCCATGGAGGTTTGGAATCGATTGTGGGACATTTTTCAAGAAAACAAAAATTCCCACACCGTTACGTTAGAACAAGAATTCTCCACCATTGATATGACGGATTTTCCAAATGCATCGGCATATTGTCAACGCCTTAAAGTCTTGTCGGATCAACTTAAAAACGTTGGTTCACCGGTTACCAACAATTGCTTGGTTTTGCAAATGGTTGTCGGCCTTACCGACGCCTATAGTGGTGTGGGGACACTCATCTGACAAAGCAATCCTCTCCCATTATTTTATCAAGCACGTTAGATGCTTATACTTGAAGAGGCGGGCTTCGCTAAAAAGGCCGCCACCGTCTCCAATTCCGCCATGATTGCTACTCCTACAAATGACGGTGCTATACATTTTGAACCCACACAATAAAATCGAGGACAAAAAGGAAAAAATGGTAATAAAAATCGGGGTGGAAATAATAAAAATGGAGGCCACCGGAATTTCAGTGGCGGTGGTGGAAATTCTAGCAGGCAGACAGCAGCAGTGGCAGCCCCGCGGCGGCCCAGCCCAGTGGGCCTGGCAGTGGCCATAGGCAGTGCCACCATGCCCTTACCCAACTGGGAACTGGGCCAGGCCCAGTTTTCGTCCAAGTGGAATGCACACTGTCTGGCCAGGCAGTATTGGGCCAAGCAGTTTTGGGCCCAGAACATTTTTCAGCAGCTCCAGTCATGGACAAGGCAGTAATGGGCCAATGCCAAACCAGTGGCAGGAGGCCCATTCAACGATGGCAAGCCCAACCGACATTGAGTCCGCCATGCATACTCTTGGGCTCAATCCACCCGATGCAAATTGGTATATGGACTCGGGTGCAACATCTCATATGACGTCCTCTCAAGGTAACCTCTCATCCTATTTTAATTTGAGCAAAAATAATGGTATAATTATCGGAAATGACCATTCTATTCCAATTCGAGGTTATGGGTCTACTAAATTGTCACCCCCAATCCACCACGAACCTTAAAGAATGTGCTTCATGCCCCATAATTAATTAAGAACTTGGTATATGTTCGAAAGTTTACTACTGATAATTGGGTGTCTGTTGTATTTGACCCTTTTGAATTTTCCGTGAAGGATTTTCAGACGGGGACAATAATAATGAGATGTGATAGTCAATGGGAGCTATATCCAATAACATTACCCATTCAACAATCCAAGTTACCATCTACTTTTGCAGTTTTCAACCATTCATTATGGCATGAACGTTTGGGGCATCCAGGGACATCTGTTTTAGCCTCTCTAAAAAAAAAATTTTATTTCTTGTATTCAAACTCGGACTTTGGATATATATCGTTCATGTCCATTGGGTAAACATGTTCAATTGCTATTTACTTTATCTAATTCATGCACTTTATTGCCATTTGACATTATACATTGTGATATTTGGACTTCACCCGTTTTGAGCTCTTCAGGCCATCGGTATTACTTGCCATTATTAGATGATTACTCAATTTTTTGTGGACTTTTCCCTTGTCTAAAAAATCGCAAGTCTTTTCCACATTTCTAAAATTTAGAGCATTCATCCGAACTCAATTTGAACGGGAAATAAAAAATATCCAATGTGATAATGGTATAGAGTTTGATAATCGACAGTTTTGGGATTTTTGTAAATCTTATGGTTTGAACTTTCGACTTTCTTGTCCACACACCTCTTCTCCGAGCGTAAAATACGAACGTAAAATTCGAACCATAAATAACATTGTTTGAACTTCCCTTGCCCATGCCTCATTACCCCCTCATTTTGGCATCATGCACTTCACATGACTACATATTTATTGAACATATTCCCTAACAAAAACATATCCTACCAGGCCCCCCTCAAAATACTCTATTTACAGGACCCCTCATATACATATTTACGGGTATTCATGTGTTTATGCTATCCCCTTTTTCCATCCACCACTATCAATAAACTCCAACCCCGGTCCACACCTTGTATTGTTTTGGGATATCTGTCTAATCATCGGGGATACATGTGTTATGACCTCTTCTCAAATAAAATACTTATGAGTCGTCATGTCCTTTTTGATGAAATAAATTTCCCGTTTGGTAAAATTCCCAAGTCCGGACCCTCAATCTATGCATTTTTAGATGATGGATTGCCCTCGTATTTGTCCCATATTTTTTCGGAGCCTACTGTTTCATCCAGCCCGCAACATTTGGACCACGAAACAATGGCCCAGTCGCATGACAAAATTGCCCAGCGAACTGGGCCATCTGTTTTGGGCCCAAATATTTTTAAGACAATAATAGTGGCCCAGCCGCAACACAGTGCCTATCGAACTAGGCCTAATCCTGCTAGCCCACTGCCCAGTATAATATCCATCCCTGGCAGTGGCTTGGCCCAAAGCCCAGCCCCCTACCAACTGCCAGGCAGTGTTTCCCAACCCACGACCCACTTGAAAATTCAACCCATCATCCGGTCACCCGTAGTCAACATGGTATTGTCAAACCCAATACAAAATATAGCCTACACACCCAAGTCTCAAAATCACCTTTACCTCGCAATTTTGTGTCTGCACTCAGCGATCCGAATTGGAAAATGGCTATGGATGATAAATTTAATGTTGTTATTAAAAATAGGATGTGGGAGTTAGTACCTCGTCCTCCTAATGCCAATATAATTCGATCTATATGGATTTTCAGTCACAAGAAAAAATTTGATGGTACTTTTGAGAGGCATAAAACCCGTCTTGTAGGTGACGGAAAGACACAACAGGTTGGTGTAGATTGTGGGGAGACGTTCAGTCCGGTGGTGAAACCAACAACTATAAGGACAGTCCTCAGTTTGGCTCTCTCAAAGTCATGGCCACTCCATAAGTTGGATGTCAAAAATGCTTTTCTTCATGGCCAGCTAAATGAAATAGTGTACATGCATCAACCACTGGGATATCTGGACTCCAAATATCCAAATTATGGATGCCTACTCAAGAAATCACTTTATGGGCTTAAACAGGCTCCCCGGGCCTGGTACAAGCGATTTGCAGATTTTATTGCACACATTAGGTTTTCTAACAGCTGTTCTGATCACTCACTATTTATCTATCGACAAGGTAATAATATTGCTTATCTTCTATTATATGAGGATGATATAATCTTAATTTCCTCATCAAATGCTCTTCGCAAGTCCATTATGTCACAACTTGCCTCAGAATTTGCAATGAAAGATCTCGGTCCTCTTCACTACTTTCTAGGCATAGCGGTGACACGTCATGCATGTGGGTTATTTTTATCCCAAAAGAAGTATGCAACAGAGATTGTTGAACGAGCTGGAATGTCCTCTTGCAAACCATCCGCAGCACCAGTAGACACTAAATCCAAATTGAGTGCATCCTCTGGCAAGCCTTTTGCTGATCCATCATATTATCGCAGCCTTGTAGGGGCCTTACATTATCTTACATTCACCAGGCCAGATAATTCTTATGATGTGCAATAAGTATGCCTCTTCATGCATAATCAGATGGATGATCATATGCATGCACTCAAACGGATTGTGAGATATATTCAGGGAACTCTAGATTATGGGTTGCACTTATACCCATCATTGACTTCTACCCTGGTGTCCTACACCGATGCAGACTGGTGTGGATGTCCAGACACCAGACCCTCTACATCTGGTTATGGTATTTTTTTTGGCGATAACTTGGTTTCTTGGTCCTCCAAATGGCAAGCCACACTGTCTTGCTCTAGTGCCGAAGCAGAATACCGAGGGGTCGCCAATGTATTGTCAGAATCATGCTAGCTTCGGAATATGCTCCTAGAACTCCATTGTCCAGTTCTAAAAGCCACATTAGTATACTGTGATAATGTTAGTGCTATCTATCTCTCAGGGAATCCGGTGAACCATCAACGCACTAAACATATCGAACTAGATATTCACTTTGTTCGTGAAAAGGTGACTCGCAGATAACTGTGTGTCATACATGTCCCATCGCGCTACCAGATTGCGAATATCTTCACTTAAGATCTTCCGCTGATACTATTTGAAGATTTCCGGGATAGTCTCAGTATTCGTCTCCCTCCCGCTTCGAATGCGGGGGTGTGATAGAATCATAATCATAGTTAATAATATTCCAATTATTAATTATGATTATTGTAGTAAATGTAATATCTTATGTATATGGTAGGGAGAATTAGAATAGATTAGAAGGCTTGATTTTAGCATATCTTCTCTTATTCATTACCTTAATTTATGCTTGTAATATTGGTATATGTACCACCTCTTTGGAAGGAAATGATTGAGTGATGTAATTCCAGTCAAAGGGGATGAAGTCTTCACTCCAAAGAGTTAGAGTGATGTAATTCCATCTGAAGAGGCCGCAATCTTCATTATAAAGTTCGAGTGATGTAATTCCAGCCGAAGCGGGTGCAGTCTTCACTCTAAAGAGTCAGAATGATGTAATTCCGGTCGAAGGGGCCGAAATATTCATTTTAAAGTCTGAATGATGTAATTCTTGAGGAAGGGGCTGCAGTCTTCATTTTAAAGTCTGAGTGATATAATTCCAGCCGAAAGGGCTGCAGTCTTCACTCCAAGGAGTCAGAATGATGTAATTCCGGCCGAAGGGGCCGCAGTCTTCATTCTATAGTCTGAGTGATGTAATTCTAGTCGAAGGGGCTGCAGTCTTCACTCTAAAGAGTCCGAATGACGTAATTTCATCTAAAGGGCCGCAGTCTTTATTCTAAAATCCGAGTGATGTAATTCCAACTGAAGGGCTGCATTCTTCACTCTAAAGAGTCAGAATGATGTAATTTCGGACGAAGGGGCCGCAATCTTCATTCTAAAGTATGAGTGATGTAATTCTAGTCGAAGGGTTGCAGTCTTCACTCTAAAAAGTCAGAATGATGTAATTCCGGCCTAAGGAGCTGCAATCTTCATTCAAAAGTTCGAGTGATGTAATTCTAGCCGAAGAGCTAAGAGTCAGAATGATGTAATTCCAACCGAAGGGCCCACCGTCTTCATTCTAAAGTCCGAGTGATGTAATTCAACCTAAAAGGTCTACAATCTTCACTCCAATGAATCAGAATGTTGTAATTCCGGCCAAAGGGATCGTAGTCTTCATTCAAAAGTCCGAGTGATGTAATTCTAGGCAAAGGGGGATGAAATCTTCACTCCAAAGAGTTAGAATGATGTAATTCTGGCCTAAGAGGCCGCAATCTTCATTCTAAAGTTTAAGTGATGTAATTCCAGCTGAAGCGGCTGCAGACTTTAGTCCAAAAAGTCAGAATAATGTAATTTCAGTTGAAAGGCTGAAGTCTTCGCTTCAATGAGTCAGAATGATGTAATTTCGGCCGAAAGGGATGCGTCTTTACTCCAGAGAGTCAGAATGATATAATTTTAGCCAAAAGTGTCGCAATCTTCATTCTAAAGTCTGTGTGATGTAACTCCAGTCGAAGAGGTTGTAGTCTTCACTCCAAAGAGTCAGAATGATGTAATTCCGACCGAAGGGGCCGCAGTCTTCATTGTAAAGTCTGAGTGATGTAATTTCAGCTGAAAGGGCTACAATCTTCACTCCAAGGAGTCAGAATAATGTAATTCCGGCCGAAGGGGCTACAGTATTCATTCTAAAGTCTGAGTGATGTAATTCTAGTCGAAGGGGAGGACGTCTTCACTCCAAAGAGTTACAATGATGTAATTCCATCTGAAGAGGCTGCAATCTTCATTATAAAGTCCGAGTGATGTAATTCTAGCCGAAGCGGGTGCAGTCTTCACTCTAAAGAGTCAGAATGATGTAATTCCGGCCGAAGGGGCCGAAATATTCATTTTAAAGTCTGAATGATGTAATTCTTGAGGAAGGGGCTGCAGTCTTCATTTTAAAGTCTGAGTGATATAATTCCAGCCGAAAGGGCTGCGGTCTTCACTCCAAGGAGTCAGAATGATGTAATTCCGACTGAAGAGGCCGCAGTCTTCATTCTAAAGTTTGAGTGATGTAATTATAGTCGAAGGGGCTACAGTCTTCACTATAAAGTGTCCGAATGACGTAATTTCATCTAAAGGTCACATTTTTAATTCTAAAATCGAGTGATGTAATTCCGACCGAAGGGGCCGCGTCTTCACTCTAGATAGTCAGAATGATGAAATTTTGGCCAAAAGGGTCGCAATCTTCATTCTATAGTCTGAGTGATGTAACTCCAGTCGAAGAGGTTGTAGTCTTCACTCCAAAGAGTCAGAATGATGTAATTCCGACCGAAGGGGCTGCAGTCTTCATTCTAAAGTCTGAGTGATGTAATTTCAGCTGAAAAGGCTACAATCTTCACTCCAAAAAGTTAGAATGATGTAATTCCGGCCGAAGAGGCCGCAATCTTCATTATAAAGTCTGATTGATGTAATTTCAGTCGAAGGGGATGAAGTCTTCACTCTAAAAAGTTAGAATGATGTAATTCCGGCCGAAGAGGCCGCAATCTTCATTATAAAGTCTGATTGATGTAATTCCAGTCAAAGCGGTTGTAATCTTCAATCCAAAGAGTCAGAATGATGTAATTCCGGCGAAGGCTACAAATATTCAATTTAACGTCTAAATGATGTAATATCTTGAGGAAGGGGCTGCGATCTTCACTTTAAAAAGTCAGAATGATGTAATTTCGGCCGAAGGGGATGCAGTCTTCACTCCAAATAGTCAGAATGATGTAATTACGGCTGAAAGAGCTGCAATCTTCATTCTAAAGTTTGAGTGATGTAGCTTCAGTCGAAGAGGTTGTAGTCTTCACTCCAAAGAGTCATAATGATGTAATTCCGACCGAAGGGGCTGCAGTCTTCATTCTAAAGTCTAAGTGATGTAATTGCAGCTGAAAGAGCTACAATCTTCACTCCAATGAGTCAGAATAATGTAATTTTGTGGAATGTCCCACATTTTTCATTCTAAAGTCTGAGTGATATAATTCCGGTCAAATGGGATGAAGTCTTCACTCCAAAGAGTTAGAATGATGTAATTCCGACCGAAGAGGCCGCAATCTTCATTATAAAGTCTGATTGATGTAGTTCTAACTGAATCGGCTACATACTTCACTCCAAAAAGTCAGAATGATGTAATTCCAGTTGAAGGGCTGCAGTCTTCGCTTCATTGAGTCAGAATGAGGTAATTTCGGCCGAAGGGGATGTGTCTTCACTCCAGATAGTCAGAATGATGTAATTTTGGCCAAAAAGGTCGCAATCTTCATTCAAAAGTCTGAGTGATGTAAATCCAGTCGAAGAGGTTGTAGTCTTCACTCCAAAGAGTCAAAATGATGTAATTTCGACCGAAAGGGCCGCAGTCTTCATTTTAAAGTTTGAGTGATGTAATTTCCGCTGAAAGGGCTACAATCTTTACTCCAATGTGTCAGAATAATGTAATTCTGCCGAAGGGGATACATTATTCATTCTAAAGTCTGAGTGATGTAATTCTAGTCGAAAGGAGGAAGTCTTCACTCCAAAGAGTTTTAGTGATGTAATTCCTTCTGAAGAGGCCGCAATCTTCATTATAAAGTCCGAGTGATGTAATTCCAACCGAAGCGGTTGCAATCTTCAATCTAAGGAGTTAGAATGATGTAATTAGGCGAAGGCGTAAATATTCATTTTAACGTCTAAATGAAGTAATTCTTGAGGAAGGGCTGCAGTCTTCATTTTAAAGTCCGAGTGATGTAATTCGGCCAAGCGGGTGCAATCTTCACTCTAAAGAGTCAGAATGATGTAATTCCGGCCGAATGGGCCGAAATATTCATTTTAAAGTCTGAATGATGTAATTCTTGAGGAAGGGGCTGCAGTCTTCATTTTAAAGTCTGAGTGATATAATTCCAGCCGAAAGGGCTGCAATCTTCACTCCAAAGAGTCAGAATGATGTAATTAGAATTTGAAGGGTCCATGATCTTCTTCACTCTAATGAGTCAGAATAATGTAATTTTGTTGAAGGTCCCATATTTTTAATTCTAAGGTCTGAGTGATGTAATTCCAGTCGAAGGGGATGAAGTATTCACTCCAAAGAGTTAGAATGATGTAATTCCGGCCGAAGAGGCCGCAATCTTCATTATAAAGTCTGATTGATGTAATTCCAACTGAATCGGCTATAGACTTCACTCCAAAAAGTCAGAATAATGTAATTTCAGTTGAAAGGCTGCAGTCTTCGCTTCAATAAGTCAGAATGATGTAATTTCGGCCGAAGGAGATGCGTCTTCACTCCAGATTGTCAGAATGATGTAATTTTGGCCAAAAAGGTCGCAATTTTCATTCTAAAGTCTGAGTGATGTAACTCCAGTCGAAGAGGTTGTAGTCTTCACTCCAAAGAGTCAAAATGATGTAATTCCGACCGAAGGGGCCGCAGTCTTCATTGTAATGTCTGATTGATGTAATTTCAGCTGAAAGGGCTACAATCTTCACTCCAAGGAGTCAGAATAATGTAATTTCGGCTGAAGGGCTACAATATTCATTCTAAAGTCTGAGTGATGTAATTCTAGTCGAAGGGGAAGAAGTCTTCACTCCAAAGAGTTACTATGATGTAATTCCATCTGAAGAGGCCGCAATCTTCATTATAAAGTCCGAGTGATGTAATTCCAGCTGAAGCGGTTGCAGTCTTCAATCTAAAGAGTCAGAATGATGTAATTCCGGCCGAAGAGGCCGAAATATTCATTTTAAAGTCTGAATGATGTAATTCTTGAGGAAGGGGCTGCAGTCTTCATTTTAAAGTCTGAGTGATATAATTCCAGCCGAAAGGGCTGCAGTCTTCACTCCAAGGAGTCAGAATGATGTAATTCCGGCCGAAGGGGCCGAAGTCTTCATTCTAAAGTCTGAGTGATGTAATTCCAGCTGAAAGAGCTACAATCTTCACTCCAATGAGTCAAAATAATGTAATTTTGCCGAAGGTCCCACATTTTTAATTCTAAAGTCTGAGTGATGTAATTCCAGTCGAAGGGGATGAAGTCTTCACTCCAAAGAGTTAGAATGATGTAATTCCGGCCGAAGAGGCCGCAATCTTCATTATAAAGTCTGATTGATGTAATTCCAACTGAATCGGCTATAGACTTCACTCTAAAAAGTCAGAATAATGTAATTTCAGTTGAAAGGCTGCAGTCTTCGCTTCAATGAGTCAGAATGATGTAATTTCAGCCGAAGGGGATGCGTCTTCACTCCAGATAGTCAGAATGATGTAATTTTGGCCAAAAAGGTCGCAATCTTCATTCTAAAGTCTGAGTGATGTAACTCCAGTCGAAGAGGTTGTAGTCTTCACTCCAAAGAGTCAAAATGATGTAATTCCGACCGAAGGGGCCGCAGTCTTCATTTTAAAGTCTGAGTGATGTAATTTCAGCTGAAAGGGCTACAATATTCACTCCAAGGAGTCAGAATAATGTAATTCCGGCCGAAGGGGATATATTATTCATTCTAAAGTCTGAGTGATGTAATTCTAGTCGAAAGGGAGGAAGTCTTCACTCCAAAGAGTTTCAATGATGTAATTCCATCTGAAGAGGCCGCAATCTTCATTATAAAGTCCGAGTGATGTAATTCCAGCCGAAGCGGTTGCAATCTTCAATCTAAGGAGTTAGAATGATGTAATTCCGGCCGAAGGGGCAGAAATATTCATTTTAACGTCTAAATGAAGTAATTCTTGAGGAAGGGGCTGCAGTCTTCATTTTAAAGTCCGAGTGATGTAATTCCAGCCGAAGCGGGTGCAATCTTCACTCTAAAGAGTCAGAATGATGTAATTCCGGCCGAATGGGCCGAAATATTCATTTTAAAGTCTGAATGATGTAATTCTTGAGGAAGGGGCTGCAGTCTTCATTTTAAAGTCTGAGTGATATAATTCCAGCCGAAAGGGCTGCAATCTTCACTCCAAAGAGTCAGAATGATGTAATTCCGGCCGAAGGGTCCGCAGTCTTCTTCACTCTAATGAGTCAGAATAATGTAATTTTGTTGAAGGTCCCATATTTTTAATTCTAAGGTCTGAGTGATGTAATTCCAGTCGAAGGGGATGAAGTATTCACTCCAAAGAGTTAGAATGATGTAATTCCGGCCGAAGAGGCCGCAATCTTCATTATAAAGTGTGATTGATGTAATTCCAACTGAATCGGCTATAGACTTCACTCCAAAAAGTCAGAATAATGTAATTTCAGTTGAAAGGCTGCAGTCTTCGCTTCAATAAGTCAGAATGATGTAATTTCGGCCGAAGGAGATGCGTCTTCACTCCAGATTGTCAGAATGATGTAATTTTGGCCAAAAAGGTCGCAATTTTCATTCTAAAGTCTGAGTGATGTAACTCCAGTCGAAGAGGTTGTAGTCTTCACTCCAAAGAGTCAAAATGATGTAATTCCGACCGAAGGGGCCGCAGTCTTCATTGTAATGTCTGATTGATGTAATTTCAGCTGAAAGGGCTACAATCTTCACTCCAAGGAGTCAGAATAATGTAATTTCGGCTGAAGGGCTACAATATTCATTCTAAAGTCTGAGTGATGTAATTCTAGTCGAAGGGGAAGAAGTCTTCACTCCAAAGAGTTACTATGATGTAATTCCATCTGAAGAGGCCGCAATCTTCATTATAAAGTCCGAGTGATGTAATTCCAGCTGAAGCGGTTGCAGTCTTCAATCTAAAGAGTCAGAATGATGTAATTCCGGCCGAAGAGGCCGAAATATTCATTTTAAAGTCTGAATGATGTAATTCTTGAGGAAGGGGCTGCAGTCTTCATTTTAAAGTCTGAGTGATATAATTCCAGCCGAAAGGGCTGCAGTCTTCACTCCAAGGAGTCAGAATGATGTAATTCCGGCCGAAGGGGCCGAAGTCTTCATTCTAAAGTCTGAGTGATGTAATTCCAGCTGAAAGAGCTACAATCTTCACTCCAATGAGTCAAAATAATGTAATTTTGCCGAAGGTCCCACATTTTTAATTCTAAAGTCTGAGTGATGTAATTCCAGTCGAAGGGGATGAAGTCTTCACTCCAAAGAGTTAGAATGATGTAATTCCGGCCGAAGAGGCCGCAATCTTCATTATAAAGTCTGATTGATGTAATTCCAACTGAATCGGCTACAGACTTCACTCCAAAAAGTCAGAATAATGTAATTCCAGTTGAAAGGCTGCAGTCTTCGCTTCAATGAGTCAGAATGATGTAATTTCGGCCGAAGGGGATGCGTCTTCACTCCAGATAGTCAGAATGATGTAATTTTGGCCAAAAGGGTCGCAATCTTCATTCTAAAGTCTGAGTGATGTAACTCCAGTCGAAGAGGTTGTAGTCTTCACTCCAAAGAGTCAAAATGATGTAATTCCGACCGAAGGGGCTGCAATCTTCATTTTAAAGTCTGAGTGATGTAATTTCAGCTGAAAGGGCTACAATATTCACTCCAAGGAGTCAGAATAATGTAATTCCGGCCGAAGGGGATACATTATTCATTCTAAAGTCTGAGTGATGTAATTCTAGTCGAAAGGGAGGAAGTCTTCACTCCAAAGAGTTTCAATGATGTAATTCCATCTGAAGAGGCCGCAATCTTCATTATAAAGTCCGAGTGATGTAATTCCAGCCGAAGCGGTTGCAATCTTCAATCTAAGGAGTTAGAATGATGTAATTCCGGCCGAAGGGGCAGAAATATTCATTTTAACGTCTAAATGAAGTAATTCTTGAGGAAGGGGCTGCAGTCTTCATTTTAAAGTCCGAGTGATGTAATTCCAAAGCGGTGCAATCTTCACTCTAAAGAGTCGAATGATGTAATTAGGCCGAATGGGCGAAATATTCATTTTAAAGTCTGAATGATGTAATTCTTGAGGAAGAGGCTGCAGTCTTCATTTTAAAGTCAAGTGATATAATTCCACCGAAAGGGCTCGCAATCTTCACTCAAAGAGTCGAATGATGTAATTCCTAAATGAAGGGTCCACATTCTTCTTCACTCTAATGAGTCGAATAATGTAATTTTGTTGAAGGTCCCATATTTTTAATTCTAAGGTCCGAGTGATGTAATTCGGTCGAAGGGGATGAAATATTCACTCCAAAGAGTTAGAATGATGTAATTCCGATCGAAAAGGCCGCAATCATCATTATAAAGTCTGATTGATGTAATTCCAACTGAATCGGCTATAGACTTCACTCCAAAAAGTCAGAATAATATAATTCCAGTTGAAAGGCGGCAGTCTTCGCTTTAATGAGTCAGAATGATGTATTTTCGGCCGTAGGGGATGCGTCTTCACTCCAGATAGTGAGAATGATGTAATTTTGGCCAAAAAGGTCGCAATTTTCATTCTAAAGTCTGAGTGATGTAACTCCAGTCGAAGAGGTTGTAGTCTTCACTCCAAAGAGTCAAAATGATGTAATTCCGACCGAAGGGGCCGCAGTCTTCATTGTAATGTCTGATTGATGTAATTTCAGCTGAAAGGGCTACAATCTTCACTCCAAGGAGTCAGAATAATGTAATTTCGGCTGAAGGGCTACAATATTCATTCTAAAGTCTGAGTGATGTAATTCTAGTCGAAGGGGAAGAAGTCTTCACTCCAAAGAGTTACTATGATGTAATTCCATCTGAAGAGGCCGCAATCTTCATTATAAAGTCCGAGTGATGTAATTCCAGCTGAAGCGGTTGCAGTCTTCAATCTAAAGAGTCAGAATGATGTAATTCCGGCCGAAGAGGCCGAAATATTCATTTTAAAGTCTGAATGATGTAATTCTTGAGGAAGGGGCTGCAGTCTTCATTTTAAAGTCTGAGTGATATAATTCCAGCCGAAAGGGCTGCAGTCTTCACTCCAAGGAGTCAGAATGATGTAATTCCGGCCGAAGGGGCCGAAGTCTTCATTCTAAAGTCTGAGTGATGTAATTCCAGCTGAAAGAGCTACAATCTTCACTCCAATGAGTCAAAATAATGTAATTTTGCCGAAGGTCCCACATTTTTAATTCTAAAGTCTGAGTGATGTAATTCCAGTCGAAGGGGATGAAGTCTTCACTCCAAAGAGTTAGAATGATGTAATTCCGGCCGAAGAGGCCGCAATCTTCATTATAAAGTCTGATTGATGTAATTCCAACTGAATCGGCTATAGACTTCACTCTAAAAAGTCAGAATAATGTAATTTCAGTTGAAAGGCTGCAGTCTTCGCTTCAATGAGTCAGAATGATGTAATTTCAGCCGAAGGGGATGCGTCTTCACTCCAGATAGTCAGAATGATGTAATTTTGGCCAAAAAGGTCGCAATCTTCATTCTAAAGTCTGAGTGCTGTAACTCCAGTCGAAGAGGTTGTAGTCTTCACTCCAAAGAGTCAAAATGATGTAATTCCGACCGAAGGGGCCGCAGTCTTCATTTTAAAGTCTGAGTGATGTAATTTCAGCTGAAAGGGCTACAATATTCACTCCAAGGAGTCAGAATAATGTAATTCCGGCCGAAGGGGATACATTATTCATTCTAAAGTCTGAGTGATGTAATTCTAGTCGAAAGGGAGGAAGTCTTCACTCCAAAGAGTTTCAATGATGTAATTCCATCTGAAGAGGCCGCAATCTTCATTATAAAGTCCGAGTGATGTAATTCCAGCCGAAGCGGTTGCAATCTTCAATCTAAGGAGTTAGAATGATGTAATTCCGGCCGAAGGGGCAGAAATATTCATTTTAACGTCTAAATGAAGTAATTCTTGAGGAAGGGGCTGCAGTCTTCATTTTAAAGTCCGAGTGATGTAATTCCAGCCGAAGCGGGTGCAATCTTCACTCTAAAGAGTCAGAATGATGTAATTCCGGCCGAATGGGCCGAAATATTCATTTTAAAGTCTGAATGATGTAATTCTTGAGGAAGGGGCTGCAGTCTTCATTTTAAAGTCTGAGTGATATAATTCCAGCCGAAAGGGCTGCAATCTTCACTCCAAAGAGTCAGAATGATGTAATTATGAAGGGTCGCATGATCTTCTTCACTCTAATGAGTCAGAATAATGTAATTTTGTTGAAGGTCCCATATTTTTAATTCTAAGGTCTGAGTGATGTAATTCCAGTCGAAGGGGATGAAGTATTCACTCCAAAGAGTTAGAATGATGTAATTCCGGCCGAAGAGGCCGCAATCTTCATTATAAAGTGTGATTGATGTAATTCCAACTGAATCGGCTACAGACTTCACTCCAAAAAGTCATAATAATGTAATTCTAGTTGAAAGGCAGCAGTCTTCGCTTCAATGAGTCAGAATGATGTAATTTCGGCTGAAGGGGATGCGTCTTCACTCCAGATAGTCAGAATATTGTAATTTTGGCCAAAAGGGTCGTAATCTTCATTCTAAAGTCTGTGTGATGTAACTCCAGTCGAAGAGGTTGTAGTCTTCACTCCAAAGAGTCAAAATGATGTAATTCAGACCGAAGGGGCTGCAGACCTCATTCTAATGTCTGAATGATGTAATTTCAGCTGAAAGGTCTACAATCTTCACTCCAATGAGTCAGAATAATGTAATTCTGCCGAAGGGGCCGTAGTCTCATTCTAAAGTCTGAGTGATGTAACTCCAGTCGAAGAGGTTGTAGTCTTCACTCCAAAGAGTCAAAATGATGTAATTCCGGCCGAAGAGGCCGCAATCTTCATTATATAGTCTGATTCATGTAATTCCAAGCGGTTGCGATCTTCAATCTAAAGAGTCGAATGATGTAATTAGAAGAGGCCGAAATATTCATTTAAAGTCTGAATGATGTAATTTTGGCCAAAAGGGTCGCAATCTTCATTCTAAAGTCTGAGTGATGTAACTCCAGTCGAAGAGGTTGTAGTCATCACTCCAAAGAGTCAGAATGATGTAATTCCGACCGAAGGGGCTGCAGTCTTCATTCTAAAGTCTGAGTGATGTAATTGCAGCTGAAAGAGCTACAATCTTCACTCCAATGAGTCAGAATAATGTAATTTTGTGGAATGTCCCACATTTTTCATTCTAAAGTCCGAGTGATGTAATTCCAGTCGAATGGGATGAAGTCTTCACTCCAAAAAGTTAGAATGATGTAATTCCGGCCGAAGAGGCCGCAATCTTCATTATAAAGTCTGATTGATGTAATTCCAACTGAATCGGCTACAGACTTCACTCCAAAAAGTTAGAATAATGTAATTACAGTTGAAAGGCTGCAGTCTTCGCTTCAATGAGTCAGAATGATGTAATTTCGGCCGAAGGGGATGTGTCTTCACTCCAGATATTCAGAATGATGTAATTTTGGCCAAAAGGGTCGCAATCTTCATTCTAAAGTCTGAGTGATGTAACTCCAGTCGAAGAGGTTGTAGTCTTCACTCCAAAGAGTCAAAATGATGTAATTCCGACCGAAGGGGCCGCAGTCTTCATTGTAAAGTCCGAGTGATGTATTTTCAGCTGAAAGGGCTACAATCTTCACTCCAATGAGTCAGAATAATGTAATTCTGCCGAAGGGGATACATTATTCATTCTAAAGTCTGAGTGATGTAATTCTAGTCGAAAGGGAGGAAGTCTTCACTCCAAAGAGTTTCAATGATGTAATTCCATCTGAAGAGGCCGCAATCTTCATTATAAAGTCCGAGTGATGTAATTCCAGCCGAAGCGGTTGCAATCTTCAATCTAAGGAGTTAGAATGATGTAATTCCGGCCGAAGGGGCAGAAATATTCATTTTAACGTCTAAATGAAGTAATTCTTGAGGAAGGGGCTGCAGTCTTCATTTTAAAGTCCGAGTGATGTAATTCCAGCCGAAGCGGGTGCAATCTTCACTCTAAAGAGTCAGAATGATGTAATTTCGCCGAAATATTCATTTTGAAGTCTGATTGATGTAATTCTTGAGGAAGGGTCTGCAGTCTTCATTTTAAAGTCTGAGTGATATAATTCCAGCCGAAAGGGCTGCAATCTTCACTCCAAAGAGTCAGAATGATGTAATTCCGGCCGAAGGGTCCGCAGTCTTCTTCACTCTAATGAGTCAGAATAATGTAATTTTGTTGAAGGTCCCATATTTTTAATTCTAAGGTCTGAGTGATGTAATTCGAGTTAAGGGGATGAAGTATTCACTCCAAAGAGTTAGAATGATGTAATTCCGGCCGAAGAGGCCGCAATCTTCATTATAAAGTGTGATTGATGTAATTCCAACTGAATCGGCTATAGACTTCACTCCAAAAAGTCAGAATAATGTAATTTCAGTTGAAAGGCTGCAGTCTTCGCTTCAATAAGTCAGAATGATGTAATTTCGGCCGAAGGGGATGCGTCTTCACTCCAGATAGTCAGAATGATGTAATTTTGGCCAAAAGGGTCGCAATCTTCATTCTAAAGTCTGAGCGATGTAACTCCAGTCGAAGAGGTTGTAGTCTTCACTCCAAAGAGTCAAAATGATGTAATTCCGACCAAAGGGGCCGCATTCTTCATTGTAATGTCTGATTGATGTAATTTCAGCTGAAAGGGCTACAATCTTCACTCCAAGGAGTCAGAATAATGTAATTTCGGCCGAAGGGCTACAATATTCATTCTAAAGTCTGAGTGATGTAATTCTAGTCGAAGGGGAAGAAGTCTTCACTCCAAAGAGTTACTATGATGTAATTCCATCTGAAGAGGCCGCAATCTTCATTATAAAGTCCGAGTGATGTAATTCCAATCAATCGCGTTGCACTTCAATCTAAAAAGTCGAATGATGTAATTGAAGAGGCCGCAATATTCATTTTAAAGTTTGAATAATGTAATTCTTGAGGAAGTGGCCGCAGTCTTCATTCTAAAGTCTGAGTGATGTAACTCCAGTCGAAGAGGTTGTAGTCTTCACTCCAAAGAGTCGGAATGATGTAATTCCGACCGAAGGGGCTGTAGTCTTCATTCTAAAGTTTTAGTGATGTAATTGCAGCTGAAAGAGCTACAATCTTCACTCCAATGAGTCAGAATGATGTAATTCTGTGGAATGTCCCACATTTTTCTTTCTAAAGTCTGAGTGATGTAATTCTAGGCGATGGGGATGAAGTCTTCACTCCAAAGAGTTAGAACGATGTAATTCCGACCGAAAAGGCCGCAATCTTCATTATAAAGTCTGATTGATGTAATTCCAACTGAATCGGCTACAGACTTCACTCCAAAAAGTCAGAATAATGTAATTCCAGTTGAAAGGCTGCAGTCTTCGCTTCATTGAGTCAGAATGATGTAATTTCAGCCGAAGGGGATGCAGTCTTCACTCCAGGTTGTTAGAATGATGTAAAATTGGCCAAAAGTGTCGCAATCTTCATTCTAAAGTCTGAGTGATGTAACTCCAGTCGAAGAGGGTGTAGTCTTCACTCCAAAGAGTCAAAATGATGTAATTCCGACCGAAGGGGCCGCAGTCTTCATTGTAAAGTCTGAGTGATGTAATTTCAGATGAAAGGGCTACAATATTCACTCCAAGGAGTCAGAATAATGTAATTTCGGTCGAAGGGGATACATTATTCATTCTAAAGTCTGAGTGATGTAATTCTAGTCGAAAGGGAGGAAGTCTTCAGCCCAAAGAGTTTCAATTATGTAATTCCATCAGAAGAGGCCGCAATCTTCATTATAAAGTCCGAGTGATGTAATTCCGGCCGAAGCGGTTGCAATCTTCAATCTAAGGAGTTAGAATGATGTAATTCCGGCCGAAGGGGCAGAAATATTCATTTTAACGTCTAAATGATGTAATTCTTGAGGAAGGGGCTGCAGTCTTCATTTTAAAGTCCGAGTGATGTAATTCCAGCCGAAGCGGGTGCAATCTTCACTCTAAAGAGTCAGAATGATGTAATTCCAGCCGAATGGGCCGAAATATTCATTTTAAAGTCTGAATGATGTAATTCTTGAGGAAGGGGCTGCAGTCTTCATTTTAAAGTATGAGTGATATAATTCCAGCCGAAAGGGCTGCAATCTTCACTCCAAAGAGTCAGAATGATGTAATTAGTGAAGGGTCCGCAGTCTTCTTCACTCTAATGAGTCGAATAATGTAATTTGGGTGAAGGTCCCATATTTTTCATTCTAAAGTCTGAGTGATGTAATTCCAGGTGAAGGGGATGAAGTCTTCACTCCAAAGAGTTAGAATGATGTAATTTCTGCCGAAGAGGCCGCAATCTTCATTATAAAGTCTGATTGATGTAATTCCAACTGAATCAGCTACAGACTTCACTCAAAAAAGTCAGAATAATGTAATTCCTAGTTGAAAGGCAGCAGTCTTCGCTTAATGAGTCAGAATGATGTAATTTCGGCCGAAGGGGATGCGTCTTCACTCCAGATAGTCAGAATTTTGTAATTTTGGCCAAAAGGGTCGCAATCTTCATTAAAAAGTCTGAGTGATGTAACTCCAATCGAAGAGGTTGTAGTCTTCAATACAGAGAGTCAGAATGATGTAATTAGGCCAGAAGGGGCATGATCTTCATTGTAATGTCTGATTGATGTAATTTCAGCTGAAAAGGCCTACAATCTTCACTGCAAAGAGTCAGAATAATGTAATTTCGGCTGAAGGGCTACAATATTCATTCTAAAGTCTGAGTGATGTAATTCTAGTCGAAGGGGAAGAAGTCTTCACTCCAAAGAGTTACTATGATGTAATTCCATCTGAAGAGGCCGCAATCTTCATTATAAAGTCCGAGTGATGTAATTCCAGCTGAAGCGGTTGCAGTCTTCAATCTAAAGAGTCAGAATGATGTAATTCCGGCCGAAGAGGCCGAAATATTCATTTTAAAGTCTGAATGATGTAATTCTTGAGGAAGGGGCTGCAGTCTTCATTTTAAAGTCTGAGTGATATAATTCCAAGAAGAAAGGCGATCTTCACTCCAAAGAGTCGAATGATGTAATTCCGGCCGAAGGGGCCCAAGTCTTCATTCTAAAGTCTGAGTGATGTAATTAGCTGAAAGAGCTACAATCTTCACTCCAATGAGTCAGAATAATGTAATTTTGCCGAAGGTCCCACATTTTTAATTCTAAAGTGTGAGTGATGTAATTCCAGGTGAAGGGGATGAAGTCTTCACTCCAAAGAGTTAGAATGATGTAATTCCGGCCGAAGAGGCCGCAATCTTCATTATAAAGTCTGATTGATGTAATTACAACTGAATCGGCTACAGACTTCACTCCAAAAAGTCAGAATTCTTCGCTTCATTGAGTCAGAACGATGTAATTTCGGCCGAAGGGGATGCGTCTTCACTCCTGATAGTGAGAATGATCTAATTTTGGCCAAAAGGGTCGCAATCTTCATTCAAAAGTCTGTGTGATGTAACTCCAGTCGAAGAGGTTGTAGTCTTCACTCCAAAGAGTCAGAATGATGTAATTTCGATCGAAGGGGCTGCAGTCCTCATTCTAAAGTCTGAGTGATGTAATTTCAGCTGAAAGGGCTACAATCTTCACTCCAATGAGTCAGAATAATGTAATTCCGGCCGAAGGGGTTACATTATTCATTCTAAAGTCTGAGTGATGTAATTCTAGTCCAAATGGAGGAAGTCTTCACTCCAAAGAGTTTCAATGATGTAATTCCATCTGAAGAGGCCGCAATCTTCATTATAAAGTCCGAGTGATGTAATTCCAGCCGAAGCGGTTGCAATCTTCAATCTAAGGAGTTAGAATGATGTAATTCCGGCCGAAGGGGCAGCAATATTTATTTTAACGTCTAAATGAAGTAATTCTTGAGGAAGGGGCGATCTTCATTTTAAAGTCGAGTGATGTAATTCCGGCCAAGCGGGTGCAATCTTCACTCTAAAGAGTCGAATGATGTAATTTGGCCAAATGGGCGAAATATTCATTTTAAAGTCTGAATGATGTAATTCTTAAGGAAGGGCTGCAGTCTTTATTTTAAAGTCTGAGTGATATAATTCCGGTAGAAAGAGTGCAATCTTCACTCAAGAGTCGAATGATGTAATTTAGAAGGGTCCGCAATCTTCTTCACTCTAATGAGTCAGAATAATGTAATTTTGTTGAAGGTCCCATATTTTTAATTCTAAAGTCTGAGTGATGTAATTTCTGTCGAAGAGGATGAAGTCTTCACTCCAAAGAGTTAGAATGATGTAATTCCGGCCGAAGAGGCCGCAATCTTCATTATATAGTCTGATTGATGTAATTCCAACTGCATCGGCTACAGACTTCACTCCAACAAGTCAGAATAATGTAATTCCAGTTGAAAGGCAGCAGTCTTCGCTTCAATGAGTCAGAATGATGTAATTTCGGCCGAAGGGGATGCGTCTTCACTCCAGATAGTCAGAATGATGTAATTTTGGCCAAAAGGGTCGCAATCTTCATTCTAAAGTCTGAGTGATGTAACTCCAGTCGAAGAGGTTGTAGTCTTCACTCCAAAGAGTCAAAATGATGTAATTCCGACCGAAGGGGCCGCAGTCTTCATTTTAAAGTCTGAGTGATGTAATTTCAGCTGAAAGGGCTACAATCTTCACTCCAATGAGTCAGAATAATGTAATTTCGGCTGAAGGGCTACAATATTCATTCTAAAGTCTGAGTGATGTAATTCTAGTCGAAGGGGATGGAGTCTTCACTCCAAAGAGTTAGAATGATGTAATTCCGGCCGAAGAGGCCGCATTCTTCATTATAAAGTGTGATTGATGTAATTCCAGCCGAAGCGGTTGCAGTCTTCACTCTATAGAGTCAGAATGATGTAATTCCGGTCGAAGGGGCCGAAATATTCATTTTAAAGTCTGAATGATCTAATTCTTGAGGAAGGGGTTGCAACCTTCATTTTAAAGTCCGAGTGATGTAACTCCAGTCGAAGAGGTTGTAGTCTTCACTCCAAAGAGTCAGAATGATGTAATTCCGACCGAAGGGGATGGAGTCTTCATTCTAAAGTCTGAGTGATGTAATTGCTGCTGAAAGAGCTACAATCTTCACTCCAATGAGTCAGAATAACGTATATTTTGCGGAAGGTCCCACATTTTTCATTCTACAGTCTGAGTGATGTAATTCCAGTCGAAGGGGATGAAGTCTTCACTCCAAAGAGTTAGAATGATGTAATTCTGGCCGAAGAGGCCGCAATATTCATTATAAAGTCTGATTGATGTAATTACAACTGAATAGGCTACAGACTTCACTCCAAAAAGTCAGAATTCTTCGCTTCATTGAGTCAGAATGATGTAATTTCGGCCGAAGGGGATGCGTCTTCACTCCAGATAGTCAGAATGATGTAATTTTGGCCAAAAGGGTCGCAATCTTCATTCAAAAGTCTGAGTGATGTAACTCCAGTCGAAGAGGTTGTAGTCTTCACTCCAAAGAGTCAAAATGATGTAATTCCGACCGAAGGGGCCGCAGTCTTCATTTTAAAGTCTGAGTGATGTAATTTCAGCTGAAAGGGCTACAATCTTCACTCCAAAGAGTCAGAATGATGTAATTCCGACCGAAGGGGCAAAAGTCTTCATTCTAAAGTCTGAGTAATGTAATTTTAGTCGAAGGGGATGACGTCTTCACTCCAAAGAGTTAGAATGATGTATCTCCGGCCGAAGAGGCCGCAATCTTCATTATAAAGTCTGATTGATGTAACTCCAGTAGAAGAGGTTGTAATCTTCAATCCAAAGAGTCAGAATGATGTAATTAGGCGAAGGCAAATATTCATTTTAACGTCTAAATGATGTAATTCTTGAGGAAGGGCTGCAGTCTTCATTTTAAAGTCCGAGTGATGTAATTCAGTAGAAGCGGGTGCAATCTTCACTCTAAAGAGTCGAATGATGTAATTTGGCGAATGGGCGAAATATTCATTTTAAAGTCCGAATGATGTAATTCTTGAGGAAGAGGCTGTAGTCTTCATTTTAAATGTCAATGATGTAATTCCGGCCGAAAGGGCTGCAATCTTCACTCAAAGTCGAATGATGTAATTTGGCGAAGGGTCCACAATCTTCACTCTAATGAGTCAATAATGTAATTTTGTTGAAGGTCCCATATTTTTAATTCTAAAGTCTGAGTGATGTAATTCCTGTCGAAGAGGATGAAGTCTTCACTCCAAAGAGTTAGAATGATGTAATTCCGGCCAAAGAGGTCGCATGCTTCATTATATAGTCTGATTGATGTAATTCCAACTGCATCGGCTATAGACTTCACTCCAACAAGTCAGAATAATGTAATTCCAGTGGAAAGGCTGCAGTCTTCGCTTCAATGAGTCAGAATGATGTAATTTCGACCGAAGTCGATGCAGTCATCACTCCAGATAGTCAGAATGATGTAATTTTGGCCAAAGTGTCGCAATCTTCATTCTAAAGTCTGAGTGATGTAACTCCAGTCGAAGAGGTTGTAGTCTTCACTCCAAAGAGTCAAAATGATGTAATTCCGACCAAAGGGGCCGCAGTCTTCATTTTAAAGTCTAAGTGATGTAATTTCAGCTGAAAGGACTACAATCTTCACTCCAATGAGTCAGAATAATGTAATTCTGCCGAAGGGGCCGTAGTCTCATTCTAAAGTCTGAGTGATGTAATTCCAGGCGATGGGGATGAAGTGTTCACTCCAAAGAGTTAGAATGATGTAATTCCGGTCGAAGAGGCCGCAATCTTCATTAAAAAGTCTGATTGATGTAATTCCAACTGAATCGCCTACAGACTTCACTCCAAAAAGTCAGAATAATGTAATTTCAGTTGAAAGGCTGCAGTCTTCGCTTCAATGAGTCAGAATGATGTAATTTCGGCCGAAAGGGATGCGTCTTTACTCCAGAGAGTCAGAATGATATAATTTTGGCCAAAAGGGTCGCAATCTTGATTATAAATTCTGAGTTATGTAACTCCAGTAGAAGAGGTTGTAGTCTTTACTCCAAAGAGTCAGAATGATGTAATTCCGACCGAAGGGGCTGCAGTCTTCATTCTAAAGTCTGAGTGATGTAATTTCAGCTGAAAGGGCTACAATCTTCACTCCAATGAGTCAAAATAATGTAATTCTGCCGAAGGGGCCACATTTTTCATTCTAAAGTTTGAGTGGTGTTATCCCAGCCGAAGGCGATGCAGTCTTCACTCTAGATAGTTAGAATGATGTAATTCCGGCCGAAGAGGCCGCAATCTTCATTATAAAGTCTGATTGATGTAATTCCAACTGAATCGGCTGCACAGTTCACTCCAAAAAGTCAAAATAATGTAATTCCAGTTGAAAGGTTGTAGTCTTCGCTTCAATGAGTCAGAATGATGTAATTTCGGCCGAAGTGGATGTGTCTTCACTCCAGATAGTCAGAATGATGTAATTTTGGCCAAAAGGGTCGGAATCTTCATTCAAAAGTCTGAGTGATGTAACTCCAGTCGAAGAGGTTGTAGTCTTCACTCCAAAGAGTCAAAATGATGTAATTCCGACCGAAGGGGCCGCAGTCTTCATTTTAAAGTCTGAGTGATGTAATTTCAGCTGAAAGGGCTACAATCTTTACTCCAATGAGTCAGAATAATGTAATTCTTCCGAAGGGGCCGTAGTCTCATTCTAAAGTCTGAGTGATGTAATTCCTGTCGAAGAGGATGAAGTCTTCACTCCAAAGAGTTAGAATGATGTAATTCCGGCCGAAGAGGCCGCAATCTTCATTATATAGTCTGATTGATGTAATTCCAGCGGTTGCAATCTTCAATCTAAAAGTTAGAATGATGTAATTACGAAGGCAAATATTCATTTTAACGTCTAAATGATGTAATTCTTGAGGAAGGGCTGCAGTCTTCATTTTAAAGTCGAGTGATGTAATTCCGGTAAAAGCGGGTGCAATCTTCACTCTAAAAGTCGAATGATGTAATTTGGCCAATGGGCGAAATATTCATTTTAAAGTCTGAATGATGTAATTCTTGAAAGAGCGCAGTCTTCATTTTAATGTCAAATGATGTAATTCCAGTAAAGGGGGCAATCTTCACTCCAAAGAGTCGAATGATGTAATTTCAAGAAGGTCCAATCTTCTTCACTCTAATGAGTCGAATAATGTAATTTTGTGGAAGGTCCCATATTTTTCATTGAGTCAGAATGATGTAATTTCAGCCGAAGGGGATGCAGTCTTCACTCCAGGTTGTTAGAATGATGTAATTCCGACCGAAAAGGCCGCAATCTTCATTCTAAAGTCTGAGTGATGTAATTCCAACTGAATCGGCTACAGACTTCACTCCAAAAAGTCAGAATAATGTAATTCCAGTTGAAAGGCTGCACTATTCGCTTCGATGAGTCAGAATGATGTAATTTCGGCCGAAGGGGATGCGTCTTCACTCCAGATAGTCAGAATGATGTAATTTTGGCCAAAAGGGTCGCAATCTTCATTCTAAAGTCTGAGTGATGTAACTCCAGTCGAAGAGGTTGTAGTCTTCACTCCAAAGAGTCAAAATGATGTAATTCAATCGGCGGGCAGTCTTCATTCTAAAGTCTGAGTGATGTAATTTCAGCTGAAAGGGCTACAATCTTCACTCCAATGAGTCAGAATAATGTAATTCTGCCGAAGGGGCCGTAGTCTCATTCTAAAGTCTGAGTGATGTAATTCCAGTCGAAGGGGATGAAGTCTTCACTCCAAAGAGTTAGAATGATGTAATTCCGGCCGAAGAGGCCGCAATCTTCATTATAAAGTCTGATTGATGTAATTCCAACTGAATCGGCTACAGACTTCACTCCAAAAAGTCAGAATAATGTAATTCCAGTGAAAGGCGTATTCATTTTCGCCTAATGAGTCATAATGATGTAATTATGGTCGAAGGGGATGCAGTATTCACTCCATATAGTCAGAATGATGTAATTTTGGCCAAAAGGGTCGCAATCTTCATTCTAAAGTCCGAGTGATATAATTCCAAGAAATATTCATTTTAAAGTCTTCAATGATGTAATTCGGAGTGAGAATGATGTAATTCAAGGGCTTCTTCACTAAGAGTCAATGATGTAATTCTAAAGTCTGAGTGATGTAATTTCAGCTAAAAGGTCTACAATCTTCACTCCAATGAGTCAGAATAATGTAATTCTGCCGAAGGTGCCATAGTATCTTTCTAAAGTCTGAGTGATGTAATTCCAGGTGAAGGGGATGAAGTCTTCACTCCAAAGAGTTAGAATGATGTAATTCTGGCCGAATAGGCCGCAATCTTCATTATAAAGTCTGATTGATGTAATTACAACTGAATCAGCTACAGACTTCACTGCAAAAAGTCAGAATAATGTAATTCCAGTTGAAAGGCAGCAGTCTTCGCTTCATTGAGTCAGAACGATGTAATTTCGGCCGAAGGGGATGCGTCTTCACTCCAGATAGTGAGAATGATGTAATGTTGGCCAAAAGGGTCGCAATCTTCATTCAAAAGTCTGTGTGATGTAACTCCAGTCGAAGAGGTTGTAGTCTTCAATACAAAGAGTCAAAATGATGTAATTCCGACCGAAGGGGCTGCAGTCCTCATTCTAAAGTCTGAGTGATGTAATTTCAGCTTAAAGGGCTACAATCTTCACTCCAATGAGTCAGAATAATGTAATTCTGCCGAAGGGGCCGTAGTCTCATTCTAAAGTCTGAGTGATGTAATTCCAGTCGAAAGGGATGAAGTCTTCACTCCAAAGAGTTAGAATGATGTAATTCCGGCCGAATAGGCCGCAATCTTCATTATAAAGTCTGATTGATGTATTTCCAACTGAATCGGCTACAAACTTCACTCCAAAAAGTCAGAATAATGTAATTAAGAGGCAAATATTCATTTTAACGTCTAAATGATGTAATTCTTGAGGAAGGGCTGCAGTCTTCATTTTAAAGTCGAATGATGTAATTCCGGCCAAGCGGGTGCAATCTTCACTCTAAAGAGTCGAATGATGTAATTTGGCCAAATGGGTCGCAATATTCATTTAAAGTCTGAATGATGTAATTCTTGAGGAAGGTTGCAGTCTTCATTTTAAAGTCAAATGATGTAATTCCAAAGTGCAATCTTCACTCTAAAGTCGAATGATGTAATTAAGAAGGGTCCACACTTCACTCCAATGACTCAGAATAATGTAATTTTGTGGAATGTCCCACATTTTTCATTCTAAAGTCTAAGTGATATAATTCCTGTCAAATGGGATGAAGTCTTCACTCCAAAGAGTTAGAATGATGTAATTCCGATCGAAAAGGCCGCAATCATCATTATAAAGTCTGATTGATGTAATTCCAACTGAATCGGCTATAGACTTCACTCCAAAAAGTCAGAATAATATAATTCCAGTTGAAAGGCGGCAGTCTTCGCTTTAATGAGTCAGAATGATGTATTTTCGGCCGTAGGGGATGCAGTCTTCACTCCAGATAGTCAGAATGATGTAATTTTGGCAAAAAGGGTCGCAATCTTCATTCTAAAGTCTGAGTGATGTAACTCCAGTCGAAGAGGTTGTAGTCTTCACTCCAAAGAGTCAAAATGATGTAATTTCGACCGAAGGGGCCGCAGTCTTCATTTTAAAGTTTGAGTGATGTAATTTCCGCTGAAAGGGCTACAATCTTTACTCCAATGTGTCAGAATAATGTAATTCTGCCGAATGGGCCGTAGTCTCATTCTAAAGTCTGAGTGATGTATTTCCAGGTGAAGGGGATGAAGTCTTCACTCCTAACAGTTAGAATGATGTAATTCCGGCCGAAGAGGCCGCAATCTTCATTATAAAGTCTGATTGATGTAATTCCAACTGAATCGGCTATAGACTTCACTCCAAAAAGTATGAATAATGTAATTCCAGTGAAAAGGCTGTAGTCTTCGCTTCAATGAGTCAGAATGATGTAATTTTGGCCGAAGGGGATTCGTTTTGCACTCCAGATAGTCAAAATGATGTAATTTTGGCCAAAAGGGTCGGAATCTTCATTCAAAAGTCTGAGTGATGTAACTCCAGTCGAAGAGGTTGTAGTCTTCACTCCAAAGAGTCAAAATGATGTAATTCCGACCGAAGGGGCTGCAGTCTTCATTCTAAAGTCTGAGTGATGTAATTGCAGCTGAAAGAGCTACAATCTTCACTCCAATGAGTCAGAATAATGTAATTTTGTGGAATGTCCCACATTTTTCATTCTAAAGTCTGAGTGATATAATTCCAGTCAAATGGGATGAAGTCTTCACTCCAAAGAGTTAGAATGATGTAATTCCGACCGAAAAGGCCGCAATCTTCATTATAAAGTCTGATTGATGTAATTTCAACTGAATCGGCTACAGACTTCACTCCAAAACGTCAGAATAATATAATTCCAGTTGAAAGGCTGCACTATTCGCTTCGATGAATCAGAATGATGTAATTTCGGCCGAAGGGGATGCGTCTTTACTCCAGATAGTCAGAATGATGTAATTTTGGCCAAAAGGGTCGCAATCTTCATTCTAAAGTCTGAGCGATGTAACTCCAGTCGAAGAGGTTGTAGTCTTCACTCCAAAGAGTCAAAATGATGTAATTCCGACCAAAGGGGCCGCAATCTTCATTTTAAAGTCTGAGTGATGTAATTTCAGCTGAAAGGGCTACAATCTTCACTCCAATGAGTCAGAATAATGTAATTCTGCCGAAGGGGCTGTAATCTCATTCTAAAGTCTGAGTGATGTAATACCAGGCGAAAGGGATGAAGTCTTCACTCCAAAGAGTTAGAATGATGTAATTCCATCTGAAGAGGCCGCAATCTTCATTATAAAGTCCGAGTGATGTAATTCCAGCCGAAGCGGTTGCAATCTTCAATCTAAGGAGTTAGAATGATGTAATTCCGGCCGAAGGGGCAGAAATATTCATTTTAACGTCTAAATGAAGTAATTCTTGAGGAAGGGGCTGCAGTCTTCATTTTAAAGTCCGAGTGATGTAATTCCAGCCGAAGCGGGTGCAATCTTCACTCTAAAGAGTCAGAATGATGTAATTCCGGCCGAATGGGCCGAAATATTCATTTTAAAGTCTGAATGATGTAATTCTTGAGGAAGGGCTAATTCTTCATTTTAAACGTCTGAGTGATGTAATTCCTGCAATCTTCACTCCAAAGAGTCGAATGATGTAATTCAAAGGTCCAATCTTCTTCACTCTAATGAGTCAGAATAATGTAATTTTGTTGAAGGTCCCATATTTTTCATTCTAAAGTCTAGTGATGTAATTCTAGGCAAAGGGGGATGAAATCTTCACTCCAAAGAGTTAGAATGATGTATCTCCGGCCGAATAGGCCGCAATCTTCATTATAAAGTTTGATTGATGTAATTCAAACTGAATCGGTTGCACACTTCACTCCAAAAAGTCAAAATAATGTAATTTCAGTTGAAAGGCTGCAGTCTTCGATTCAATGAGTCAGAATGATGTAATTTCGGCCGAAGGGGATGCGTTTTCACTCCAGATAGTCAGAATGAAGTAATATTGGCCAAAAGGGTCGGAATCTTTATTCAAAAGTCCGAGTGATGTAACTCCAGTCAAAGAGGTTGTAGTCTTCACCCCAAAGAGTCAAAATGATGTAATTCCGACCGAAGGGGCCACAATGTTTATTTTAAAGTCTGAGTGATGTAATTTCAACTTAAAGGGCTACAATCTTCACTCAAATGAGTCAGAATAATGTAATTCTGCCGAAGGGGCCGTAGTCTCATTCTAAAGTCTGAGTGATGTAATTCTCGTCGAAGGGGAGGAAGTCTTCACACCAAAGAGTTACAATGATGTAATTCCATCAAGAGGCCGCAATCTTCATTATAAAGTCCGATTGATGTAATTCCAATTTGAAGCGGTTGCAATCTTCAATCTAAAAGTCGAATGATGTAATTCCAACAAAGGTCGCAGCCTTCGCCTAATGAGTCGAATGATGTAATTATGGTCGGCGGATGCGTCTTCACTCTAGATAGTCAGAATGATATAATTTTGACCAAAAAGGTCGCAATCTTCATTCTAATTTCTGAGTAATGTAACTCCAGTAGACGAGGTTGTAGTCTTTACTCCAAAGAGTCAGAATGATGTAAATCCGACCGAAGGGGCTGCAGTCTTCATTCTATAGTCTGAGTGATGTAATTTCAGGTGAAGGGGCTACAATCTTCACTCCAATGAGTCAGAATAATGTAATTCTACAAAGGTCCCACATTTTTCATTCTAAAGTCTGAGTGATGTAATTCCAGGTGAAGGGGATGAAGTCTTCACTCCAAAGAGTTAGAATGATGTAATTCCGGCCGAAGAGGCCGCAATCTTCATTATAAAGTCTGATTGATGTAATTACAACTGAATCGGCTACAGACTTCACTCCAAAAAGTCATAATAATGTAATTTCAGTCGAAAGGCTGCATTCTTCGCTTCAATGAGTCAGAATGATGTAATTTCGGCCGAAGGGGATGCGTCTTCACTCCAGATAGTCAGAATGATGTAATTTTGGCCAAAAGGGTCGCAATCTTCATTCTAAAGTCTGAGCGATGTAACTCCAGTCGAAGAGGTTGTAGTCTTCACTCCAAAGAGTCAAAATGATGTAATTCCGACCAAAGGGGCCGCAATCTTCATTTTAAAGTCTGAGTGATGTAATTTCAGCTGAAAGGGCTACAATCTTCACTCCAATGAGTCAGAATGATGTAATTCTGCCGAAGGGGCCGTAGTCTCATTCTAAAGTCTGAGTGATGTAATACCAGGCGAAAGGGCTGCCGTTTTCACTCCAATGAGTTAGAATGATGTAATTCCGACCGAAAAGGCCGCAATATTCATTATAAAGTCTGATTGATGTAATTCCGAAAGCGGTTGCAATCTTCAATCTAAGGAGTTAGAATGATGTAATTAGGCGAAGGTGCGAAATATTCATTTTAACGTCTAAATGAGTAATTCTTGAGGAAGGGGCTGCAGATCTTCATTTTAAAGTCAGTGATGTAATTCCAGTGAAGCGGGTGCAATCTTCACTCTAAAGAGTCAGAATGATGTAATTAGGCCGAATGGGCGAAATATTCATTTTAAAGTCTGAATGATGTAATTCTTGAGGAAGAGCTGCGATCTTCATTTTAAAGTCTGAGTGATATAATTCCAAGAAAAGGGCCGCAATCTTCATTCCAAAGAGTCGAATGATGTAATTTCAAAGGGCTACAATTTACACTCCAATGAGTCCGAATGATGTAATTTTGGCCGAAGGGCCCACATTTTTCATTCTAAAGTTTGAGTGATGTAATTACAGCCGAAAGGTTGCAGACTTCACTCCAAAGAGTTAGAATGATGTAATTCTGGCCTAAGAGGCCGCAATCTTCATTATAAAGTCTGAGTGATGTAATTCCAGCTGAAGCGGCTGCAGACTTTACTCCAAAAAGTCATAATAATGTAATTCCAGTCGAAAGGCTGCACTATTCACTTCGATGAGTCAGATTGATGTAATTTCGGCCGAAGGGGATGCGTCTTCACTCCAGATAGTCAGAATGATGTAATTTTGGCCAAAAGGGTCGCAATCTTCATTCTAAAGTCTGAGCGATGTAACTCCAGTCGAAGAGGTTGTAGTCTTCACTCCAAAGAGTCAAAATGATGTAATTCAGACCAAAGGGGCCGCAATCTTCATTTTAAAGTCTGAGTGATGTAATTTCAGTTGAAAGTTCTACAATCTTCACTCCAATGAGTCAGAATAATGTAATTCTGCCGAAGGGGTCGTAGTCTCATTCTAAAGTGTGAGTGATGTAATTCCAGGTGAAGGGGATGAAGTATTCACTCCAAAGAGTTAGAATGATGTAATTCCGGCCGAAGAGGCCGCAATCTTCATTATATAATCTGATTGATGTAATTCCAACTTCATCGGCTACAGACTTCACTCAAAAAAGTCAGAATAATGTAATTCCATATGAAAGGCAGCAGTCTTCGATTCAATGAGTCAGAATGATGTAATTTTGGTCGGCGGGATGCCTTCACTCCATATAGTCAGAATGATGTAATTTTGGCCAAAAGGGTGGCAAGCTTGGTTCTAAAGTCCGAGTGATGTAATTCCAATCAAGAGGTTGTAGACTTCACTCCAAAGAGTCATAATGATGTAATTCCAAATAAAGGTCGCATTCTTCATTCTAAAGTCCGAATGATGTAATTTCACCGAAAGGGATGCAATCTTCACTCCAATGAGTCAATGATGTAATTTTGCCAAAGGGCCCACATTTTTCATTCTAAAGTCCGAGTGATGTAATTCCAAAAGGGGATGAAGTCTTAACTCCAAAGAGTCAGAATGATGTAATTCCGACCGAAAAGGCCGCAATCTTCATTCTAAAGTCTGAGTGATGTAATTCCAACTGAATCGGCTATAGACTTCACTCCAAAAAGTCAGAATAATGTAATTCCAGTTGAAAGGCTGCACTATTCGCTTCGATGAGTCAGAATGATGTAATTTCGATCGAAGGGGATGTGTCTTCACTCCAGATAGTCAGAATGATGTAATTTTGGCCAAAAGGGTCGCAATCTTCATTCTAAAGTCTGAGTGATGTAACTCCAGTCGAAGAGGTTGTAGTCTTCACTCCAAAGAGTCAAAATGATGTAATTCCGACCGAAGGGGCCGCAGTCTTCATTTTAAAGTCTGAGTGATGTAATTTCAGCTGAAAGGGCTACAATCTTCACTCCAATGAGTCAGAATAATGTAATTCTGCCGAAGGGGCCGTAGTCTCATTCTAAAGTCTGAGTGATGTAATTCCAGGTGAAGGGCATGAAGTCTTGACTCCAAAGAGTTAGAATGATGTAATTTCTGCCGAAGAGGCCGCAATCTTCATTATAAAGTCTGATTGATGTAATTCCAACTGAATCAGCTACAGACTTCACTCAAAAAAGTCAGAATAATGTAATTAAAGGTCGATTCATTTTAAGGTCTAAATGATGTAATTATAGGGGATGCGCTTCATTATATAGTCGTAATGATGTAATTTTGGCCAAAAGGGTCGCAATCTTCATTCTAAAGAGTCAGAATGATGTAATTCCCAAATGGGTTGTAATCTTCATTCAAAGTCATAATGATGTAATTCAAGGGCTGCGCCTTCATTTTAAACGTCGAGTGATGTAATTCCGAAAAGTGCAATCTTCACTCCAAAGAGTCGAATGATGTAATTCCACCGAAGGGTTCCCAATCTTCACTCTAATGAGTCGAATAATGTAATTTTGCCAAAGGGCCCACATTTTTCATTCTAAAGTGTGAGTGATGTAATTCCAGGTGAAGGGGATGAAGTCTTCACTCCAAAGAGTTAGAATGATGTAATTCCGGCCGAAGAGGCCGCAATCTTCATTATAAAGTCTGATTGATGTAATTACAACTGAATCGGCTACAGACTTCACTCCAAAAAGTCATAATAATGTAATTCTAGTTGAAAGGCAGCAGTCTTCGCTTCAATGAGTCAGAATGATGTAATTTCGGCCGAAGGGGATGCGTCTTCACTCCAGATAGTCAGAATATTGTAATTTTGGCCAAAAGGGTCGTAATCTTCATTCTAAAGTCTGTGTGATGTAACTCCAGTCGAAGAGGTTGTAGTCTTCACTCCAAAGAGTCAAAATGATGTAATTCCGACCGAAGGGGCCGCAGTCTTCATTTTAAAGTCTGAGTGATGTAATTTCAGCTGAAAGGGCTACAATCTTCACTCCAATGAGTCAGAATAATGTAATTCTGCCGAAGGGGCCGTAGTCTCATTCTAAAGTCTGAGTGATGTAATTCCAGGTGAAGGGGATGAAGTCTTCACTCCAAAGAGTTAGAATGATGTAATTCCGGCCGAAGAGGCCGCAATCTTCATTATAAAGTCTGATTGATGTAATTCCAACTGAATCGGCTACAGACTTCACTCCAAAAAGTCAGAATAATGTAATTCCAGTTGAAAGGCTGCAGTCTTCGCTTCAATGAGTCAGAATGATGTAATTTCGGCCGAAGGGGATGTGTCTTCACTCCAGATATTCAGAATGATGTAATTTTGGCCAAAAGGGTCGCAATCTTCATTCTAAAGTCTGAGTGATGTAACTCCAGTCGAAGAGGTTGTAGTCATCACTCCAAAGAGTCAGAATGATGTAATTCCGACCGAAGGGGCTGCAGTCTTCATTCTAAAGTCTGAGTGATGTAATTGCAGCTGAAAGAGCTACAATCTTCACTCCAATGAGTCAGAATAATGTAATTCTGCCGAAGGGGCCGTAGTCTCATTCTAATGACTGAGTGATGTAATTCCAGGTGAAGGGGATGAAGTCTTCACTCCAAAGAGTTAGAATGATGTAATTCCGGCCGAAGAGGCCGCAATCTTCATTATAAAGTCTGATTGATGTAATTACAACTGAATCAGCTACAGACTTCACTCCAAAAAGTCAGAATAATGTAATTCCAGTTGAAAGGCAGCAGTCTTCTCTTCATTGAGTAAGAATGAGGTAATTCTGCCGAATGGGATGCGTCTTCAGTCCAGATTGTCAGAATGATGTAATTTTGCCAAAAGGGTCACAATCTTTATTCAAAAGTCTGAGTGATGTAACTCCAGTCGAAGAGGTTGTAGTCTTCAATACAAAGAGTCAGAATGATGTAACTCCGACCGAAGGGGCCACAGTCTTCATTTTAAAGTCTGAGTGATGTAATTTCACCTTAAAGGGCTACAATGTTCACTCCAATAAGTCAGAATAATGTAATTTCACTGGGGCCGTAGTCTCATTCTAATGTTTGAGTGATGTAATTCCAGTCGAAGGGGATGAAGTCTTCACTCCAAAGAGTTACAATGATGTAATTCCATCTGAAGAGGCCACAATCTTCATTATAAATTCCGAGTGATGTAATTCCAGCCGAAGCGGGTGCAGTCTTCACTCTAAAGAGTCAGAATGATGTAATTCTGGCCAAAGGGGCCGCAATATTCATTTTAAAGTTTGAATAATGTAATTCTTGAGGAAGGATGCAGTCTTCATTTTATAGTCCGAATGATGTAATTTCAAAAGGGTCGCAATCTTCATTCTAAAGAGTCGAATGATGTAATTCCAAATGGGTCAGATCTTCATTCTAAAGTCATAATGATGTAATTCAAGGGCTGCATTCTTCATTTCAAAGTCGAATGATGTAATTCCAAAAAGTGCAGTCTTCATTCCAAAGAGTCAGAATGATGTAATTCTGGTCAAAGTGTTCCCAATCTTCATTCTAAAGTCCGAATGATGTAATTTTGGCTGAAGGGCCCATATTTTTCATTCTAAAGTCTGAGTGATGTAATACCAGGCGAAGGGGATGAAGTCTTCACTCCAAAGAGTTAGAATGATGTAATTCCGGCGGAAGAGGTCGCAATCATCATTAAAAAGTCTGATTGATGTATTTCCAGCTGAAGCGGCTGCAGACTTTACTCCAAAAAGTAATAATAATGTAATTCCAGTTGAAAGGTCGCAGCTATTCGCTTCAATGAGTCGTAATGATGTAATTTCGGTCAAGGGGATGCTTTCACTCCAGATAGTCGTAATGATGTAATTTTGGCCAAAAGGGTCGCAATCTTCATTCTAAAGTCCGAGTGATGTAACTCCAAATAAGAGGTTGTAGTCTTCACTCCAAAGAGTCAAAATGATGTAATTTCGACCGAAAGGGCCGCAGTCTTCATTTTAAAGTTTGAGTGATGTAATTTCCGCTGAAAGGGCTACAATCTTTACTCCAATGTGTCAGAATAATGTAATTCTGCCGAATGGGCCGTAGTCTCATTCTAAAGTCTGAGTGATGTATTTCCAGGTGAAGGGATGAAGTCTTCACTCCAAAGAGTTAGAATGATGTATTTCCGATCGAAGAGGCCACAATCTTCATTAAAAAGTCTGATTGATGTAATTCCAACTGAATCAGCTACAAACTTCACTCCAAAAAGTCATAATAATGTAGTTCCAGTCGAAAGGCTGCATTCTTCGCTTTAATGAGTCAGAATGATGTAATTTTTGCCGAAGGGGATGCAGTCTTCACTCCAAAGAGTCAGAATGATGTAATTTTGTCCAAAAGGGGCGCACACTTCATTCTAAAGTCCGAGTGATGTAATTCACCAAGTGGTTGTAGACTTCACTCCAAAAAGTCATAATAATGTAATTCCAGTCGAAAGGCTGCATTCTTCTCTTCAATGAGTCAGAATGATGTAATTTCGGCGGAAGGGGATGCAGTCTTCACTCCAAAGAGTCAGAATGATGTAATTCTGGTCAAAGTGTTCCCAATCTTCATTCTGAGGTCCGAATGATGTAATTTTGGCCGAAGGGCCCACATTTTTCATTCTAAAGTTTGAGTGATTTAATTCCAGCCGAAAGGCTGCAGTCTTCACTCCAAAGAGTTAGAATGATGTAATTCTAGCCTAAGAGGCCACAATTTTCATTATAAAGTCTGATTGATGTAATTCCAGCTGAAGCGGCTGCAGACTTTACTCCAAAAAGTCATAATAATATAATTCCAGTCGAAAGACTGCATTATTCGCTTCAATTAGTCAGAATGATGTAATTTCAGCCGAAGGGGATGCAGTCTTCACTCCAGATTGTCAGAATGATGTAATTTTGGCCAAAAGGGTCGCAATCTTCATTCTAAAGTCTGAGTGATGTAACTCCAGTCGAAGAGGTTGTAGTCTTCACTACAAAGAGTCAAAATGATGTAATTCCCACCGAAGGGGCCGCAATCTTCATTTTAAAGTCTGAGTGATGTAATTTCAGCTGAAAGGGCTACAATCTTTACTCCAATGAGTCAGAATAATGTAATTCTGCCGAAGGGGCCGTAGTCTCATTCTAAAGTCCGAATGATGTAATTCTAGCCAAAGGGGGATGAAGTCTTCACTCCAAAGAGTTAGAATGATGTAATTTCGGCCGAAGAGGCCGCAATCTTCATTATAAAGTCTGATTGATGTAATTCCAGCCGAAGCGGTTGCAATCTTCAATCTAAGGAGTTAGAATGATGTAATTCCGGCCGAAGGGGCAGAAATATTCATTTTAACGTATAAATGATGTAATTCTTGAGGAAGGGGCTGCAGTCTTCATTTTGAAGTACGAGTGATGTAATTCCAGCCGAAGCGGGTGCAATCTTCACTCTAAAGAGTCAGAATGATGTAATTTTGGCCGATGGGGCTGCAATCTTCATTCTAAATTCCGAATGATGTAATTCTTGATGAAGGGACAGCAATCTTCATTCTAAAGTCTGAGTGATTTAATTCCAGCTGAAAGGGCTGTAGTCTTCACTCCAAGGAGTCATAATGATGTAATTCCGGCCGAAGGGTCCGCAGTCTTCTTCAGTCTAATGAGTCAGAATAATGTAATTTTGTTGAAGGTCCCATATTTTTAATTCTAAGGTCTGAGTGATGTAATTCCAGTCGAAGGGGATGAAGTATTCACTCCAAAGCGTTAGAATGATGTAGTTCCGACCGAAAAGGCCGCAATCTTCATTATAAAGTCTGATTGATGTAATTTCAACTGAATCGGCTACAGACTTCACTCCAAAAAGACAGAATAATGTAATTCCAGTTGAAAGGCTGCACTATTCGCTTCGATGAATCAGAATGATGTAATTTCGGCCGAAGGGGATGCGTCTTTACTCCAGATAGTCAGAATGATGTAATTTTGGCCAAAAGGGTCGCAATCTTCATTCTAAAGTCTGAGCGATGTAACTCCAGTCGAAGAGGTTGTAGTCTTCACTCCAAAGAGTCAAAATGATGTAATTCAATCGGGGCCGCAGCCTTCATTTTAAAGTCCGAGTGATGTAATTTCACCAAAGGGCTACAATCTTCACTCCAATGAGTCGAATAATGTAATTCGGTCAAGGGCCAGTTTCATTCTAAAGTCCGAGTGATGTAATTCCAGTGAAGGGGATGCAGTCTTCACTCCAAAGAGTCAGAATGATGTAATTCCGATCGAAAAGGCCGCAATCATCATTATAAAGTCTGATTGATGTAATTCAAACTGAATCGGCTATAGACTTCACTCCAAAAAGTCAGAATAATATAATTCCAGTTGAAAGGTCAAGCCTTCGCTTCAATGAGTCGTAATGATGTAATTATGGTCAAGGGATGCGCTTTCACTCCATATAGTCGAATGATGTAATTTTGGCCAAAAGGGTCGCAATCTTCATTCTAAAGTCCGAGTGATGTAATTCCAAAAGTTGTAGACTTCACTCCAAAAAGTCATAATGATGTAATTCCAATGAAAGGCCATTCTTCTTCAAAGTCAAGTGATGTAATTTCGCAAATGCGCTACTCCAAAGAGTCGATGTAATGAGTCAAATAATAATCTTCATTGTCCGAATGATGTAATTTTGGGGTCCACATTTTTAATTCTAAAGTTCTAGTGATGTAATTTCAGCCGAAGGGGATGCAGTCTTCACTCCAGGTTGTTAGAATGATGTAATTCCGACCGAAAAGGCCGCAATCTTCATTCTAAAGTATGAGTGATGTAATTCCAGCTGAAGCGACTGCAGACTTCAGTCCAAAAGGTCATAATAATGTAATTTCAGTCGAAAGGCTGCATTCTTCGCTTCAATGAGTCAGAATGATGTAATTTCGGCCGAAGGGGATGCGTCTTCACTCCAGATAGTCAGAATGATGTAATTTTGGCCAAAAGGGTCGCAATCTTCATTCTAAAGTCTGAGCGATGTAACTCCAGTCGAAGAGGTTGTAGTCTTCACTCCAAAGAGTCAAAATGATGTAATTCCGACCAAAGGGGCCGCAATCTTCATTTTAAAGTCTGAGTGATGTAATTTCAGCTGAAAGGGCTACAATCTTCACTCCAATGAGTCAGAATGATGTAATTCTGCCGAAGGGGCCGTAGTCTCATTCTAAAGTCTGAGTGATGTAATTCCAGGCGATGGGGATGAAGTGTTCACTCCAAAGAGTTAGAATGATGTAATTCCGGTCGAAGAGGCCGCAATCTTCATTAAAAAGTCTGATTGATGTAATTCCAACTGAATCAGCTACAAACTTCACTCCAAAAAGTCATAATAATGTAGTTCCAGTCGAAAGGCTGCATTCTTCGCTTCAATGAGTCAGAATGATGTAATTTTGGCCGAAGGGGATGCAGTCTTCACTCCAAAGAGTCAGAATGATGTAATTATGGCCGAAGGGTTCCCAATCTTCACTCTGAGGTCCGAATGATGTAATTCCAAATGGGTCAGATTTCACTCCAAAGTCATAATGATGTAATTCAAGGGGCTGCAATTCTTCATTTCAATGAGTCGAGTGATGTAATTTCAAAAGGGATGCAATCTTCACTCCAAAGAGTCAGAATGATGTAATTTTGGCCAAAGGGTTCCCAATTTCATTCTGTAGTCCGAATGATGTAATTTTGGCCGAAGGTCCCACATTTTTCATTCTAAAGTCTGAGTGATGTAATTCAAGGCGATGGGGATGAAGTATTCACTCCAAAGAGTTAGAATGATGTAATTCCGGTCGAAGAGGCCGCAATCTTCATTAAAAAGTCTGATTGATGTAATTCCAACTGAATCAGCTAGAAACTTCACTCCAAAAAGTCATAATAATGTAATTCCAATCGAAAGGTTGCATTCTTCGCTTCAATGAGTCAGAATGATGTAATTTTGGCCGAAGGGGATGCAGTCTTCACTCCAGATTGTCAGAATGATGTAATTTTGGCCAAAAGGGTCGCAATCTTCATTCTAAAGTCTGAGTGATGTAACTCCAGTCGAAGAGGTTGTAGTCTTCACTCCAAAGAGTGAAAATGATGTAATTCCGACCAAAGGGGCCGCAGTCTTCATTTTAAAGTCTAAGTGATGTAATTTCAGCTGAAAGGGCTACAATCTTCACTCCAATGAGTCAGAATAATGTAATTCTGCCGAAGGGGCCGTAGTCTCATTCTAAAGTCTGAGTGATGTAATTCAAGGCGATGGGGATGAAGTATTCACTCCAAAGAGTTAGAATGATGTAATTCCGGTCGAAGAGGCCGCAATCTTCATTAAAAAGTCTGATTGATGTAATTCCAACTGAATCAGCTAGAAACTTCACTCCAAAAAGTCATAATAATGTAATTCCAATCGAAAGGTCAGTATTCATTTTAATGAGTCTAAATGAATGTAATTATGGTCGGGGGATGCGCTTCACTCCATATAGTCAGAATGATGTAATTTTGGCCAAAAGGGTCGCAATCTTCATTCTAAAGTCCGAGTTATGTAATTCCACCAAGTGGTTGTAGACTTCATTTTAAAAGTCATAATAATGTAATTCCAGGAAGGTCGATTCTTCATTTTCAATGAGTCGAGTGATATAATTCCAAGGGTGCAATCTTCACTCCAAAGAGTCGAATGATGTAATTCGTCAAAGTGTTCCCAATCTTCATTCTAATGAGTCCGAATAATGTAATTTTGGTCAAGGGTCCCATATTTTTCATTCTAAAGTTCTAGCAGTGATGATTCCAAATGGGAGGAAGTATTCACTACAAAGAGTTAGAATGATGTAATTCCGACCGAAGAGGCCGCAATCTTCATTATAAAGTCCGTGTGATGTAATTCCAACTGAATCAGCTAGAAACTTCACTCCAAAAAGTCATAATAATGTAATTCCAATCGAAAGGTTGCATTCTTCGCTTCAATGAGTCAGAATGATGTAATTTTGGCCGAAGGGGATGCAGTCTTCACTCCAAAGAGTCAGAATGATGTAATTCTGGCCGAAGAGGCCGCAATCTTCATTCAAAAGTCTGAGTGATGTAACTCCAGTCAAAGAGGTTGTAGTCTTCACTCCAAAGAGTCAAAATGATGTAATTTTGACCGGCGGGCCGCAATCTTCATTTTAAAGTCCGAGTGATGTAATTTCACCAAGGGCTACAATCTTCACTCCAATGAGTCGAATAATGTAATTCGCTAAGGGCCGTAGTCTCATTCTAAAGTCCGAGTGATGTAATTCCAGTGAAGGGATGAAGTCTTCACTCCAAAGAGTTAGAATGATGTAATTCCATCTCAAGAGGCCGCAATCTTTATTTTAAAGTCCGAGTGATGTAATTCCAATTAAGCGGTTGCAATCTTCAATCTAAGGAGTTAGAATGATGTAATTCCAGAAGGGCGTAAATATTCATTTTAACGTCTAAATGAAGTAATTCTTGAGGAAGGGGCAGCTTCATTTTAAAGTCCGAGTGATGTAATTCCACCAAGCGGGTGCAATCTTCACTCTAAAGAGTCGAATGATGTAATTAGGCCTAAATGGGCGAAATATTCATTTTAAAGTCCGAGTGATGTAATTCCAAATTAAGAGGTTGTAGACTTCACTCCAAAGAGTCATAATGATGTAATTCCAACCGAAAGGGCCGCATTCTTCATTTCAATGAGTCCGAGTGATGTAATTTCAAAGTGGGTCAATCTTCACTCCAATGAGTCAATGATGTAATTCACAAAGGTCCCACATTTTTCATTCTAAAGTCCGAGTGATGTAATTCATTCTAAAGGGATGAAGTCTTCACTCCAAAGAGTTAGAATGATGTAATTCCGACCGAAGAGGCCGCAATCTTCATTATATAGTCTGATTGATGTAATTCCAACTGCATCGGCTACAGACTTCACTCCAAAAAGTCAGAATAATGTAATTCCAGTGGAAAGGCTGCAGTCTTCGCTTCAATGAGTCAGAATGATGTAATTTCGGTCGAAGGGGATGTGTCTTCACTCCAGATAGTCAGAATGATGTAATTTTTGCCAAAAGGGTCGCAATCTCCATTCAAAAGTCTGAGTGATGTAAATCCAGTGGAAGAGGTTGTAGTCTTCACTACAAAGAGTCAAAATGATGTAATTCCGACCGAATGGGCCGCAATCTTCATTTTAAAGTCTGAGTGATGTAATTTCAGCTGAAAGGGCTACAATCTTTACTCCAATGAGTCAGAATAATATAATTCTGCCGTAGGGGCCGTAATCTCATTCTAAAGTCTGAGTGATGTAATTCCAGGTGAAGGGGATGAAGTCTTCACTCCAAAGAGTTAGAATGATGTAATTCTGATCGAAAAGGTCGCAATCATCATTATAAAGTCTGATTGATGTAATTCCAACTGAATCGGCTATAGAATTCACTCCAAAAAGTCAGAATAATATAATTCCGAAAGGTCTGCAATATTCATTTCAATGAGTAAGAATGATGTAATTATGGTCGTAGGGAATCAGTCTTCACTCCATATAGTCAGAATGATGTAATTTTGGCCAAAAGGGTCGCAATCTTCATTCTAAAGTCTGAGTGATGTAATTTCAAATGGGTTGTAGTCTCCAAAAAGTCATAATAATGTAATTCCAGTCGAAAGGCTGCATTTTTGTCTTCAATGAGTCAAAATGATATAATTTCGGCCGAAGGGGATGCAGTCTTCACTCCAAAGAGTCAAAATGATATAATTTTGGCCAAAGGGTTCCCAATCTTCATTCTGTAGTCCGAATGATGTAATTTTGGCCGAAGGGCCCACATTTTTCATTCTAAAGTTTGAGTGATGTAATTACAGCCGAAAGGTTGCAGACTTCACTCCAAAGAGTTAGAATGATGTAATTCTGGCCTAAGAGGCCGCAATCTTCATTCTAAAGTTTAAGTGATGTAATTCCAGCTGAAGCGGCTGCAGACTTTAGTCCAAAAAGTCAGAATAATGTAATTTCAGTTGAAAGGCTGCATTCTTCTCTTCAATGAGTCAGAATGATGTAATTTCGGCGGAAGGGGATGCAGTCTTCACTCCAAAGAGTCAGAATGATGTAATTCTGGTCAAAGTGTTCCCAATCTTCATTCTAAAGTCCGAATGATGTAACTCCAGTTGAAGAGATTATAGTCTTCACTCCAAAGAGTCAAAATGATGTAATTCCGACCAAAGGGGCCGCAATCTTCATTTTAAAGTCTGAGTGATGTAATTCCAGCTGAAGGGGCTAAAACCTTCACTCCAATGAGTCACAATGATGTAATTTCGGCCAAGGGCCGTAGTCTCATTCTAAAGTCCGAGTGATGTAATACCAGTGAAGGGGATGAAGTCTTCACCCAAAGAGTTAGAATGATGTAATTCCGCCAAGAGGTCGCAATCATCATTATAAAGTCCGATTAATGTAATTCCAACCGAATCGCTACAAACTTCACTCCAAAAGTCGTAATAATGTAATTCCAATGAAAGGTCGCAGCTTTCGCCTAATGAGTCAGAATGATGTAATTTCGGCCGAAGGGGATGCGTCTTCACTCCAGATAGTCAGAATGATGTAATTTTGGCCAAAAGGGTCGCAATCTTCATTCTAAAGTCTGAGCGATGTAACTACCGTCGAAGAGGTTGTAGTCTTCACTCCAAAGAGTCAAAATGATGTAATTCCGACCAAAGGGGCCGCAATCTTAATTTTAAAGTCTGAGTGATGTAATTTCAGCTGAAAGGGCTACAATCTTCACTCCAAAGAGTCAGAATGATGTAATTCTGGTCAAAGTGTTCCCAATCTTCATTCTGAGGTCCGAATGATGTAATTTTGGCTGAAGGGCCCACATTTTTCATTCTAAAGTTCTAGTGGTGTGATTCCAGTCGAAGGGCTGCCGTTTTCACTCCAAAGAGTTAGAATGATGTAATTCCGACCGAAAAGGCCGCAATCTTCATTATAAAGTCTGATTGATGTAATTCTAACTGAATCGACTACATACTTCACTCCAAAAAGTCAGAATAATGTAATTCCAGTTGAAAGGCTGCACTATTCGCTTCGATGAGTCAGAATGATGTAATTTCGGCCGAAGGGGATGCGTCTTCACTCCAGATAGTCAGAATGATGTAATTTTGGCCAAAAGGGTCGCAATCTTCATTCTAAAGTCTGAGCGATGTAACTCCAGTCGAAGAGGTTGTAGTCTTCACTCCAAAGAGTCAAAATGATGTAATTCCGACCAAAGGGGCCGCAGTCTTCATTTTAAAGTCTGAGTGATGTAATTTCAGCTGAAAGGGCTACAATCTTTACTCCAATGAGTCAGAATAATGTAATTCTGCCCAAGGGGCCGTAGTCTCATCCTAAAGTCTGAGTGATGTAATTTCAAGTGAAGGGCATGACGTCTTCACTCCAAAGAGTTAGAATGATGTAATTTCGGTCAAAGAGGCTGCAATCTTCATTATAATGTCTGATTGATGTATTTGAAACTGAATAAGCTACAAACTTCACTCAAAAAAGTCAGAATAATGTAATTCCAGTTGAAAGGCTGCATTTTCGCCTCAATGAGTCGAATGATGTAATTATGGTCGGCGGATGCGCTTTCACTCCATATAGTCGAATGATGTAATTTTGGCCAAAAGGGTCGCAATCTTCATTCTAAAGTCCGAGTGATGTAATTCCGGTTGTAGAATTCACTCCAAAGTCATAATAATGTAATTCCAAGGGGCTGCATTCTTCATTTCAATGAGTCAATGATGTAATTTCATGGCGCAGTCTTCACTCCAAAGAGTCAAAATGATATAATTTTGGCCAAAGGGTTCCCAATCTTCATTCTGTAGTCCGAATGGTGTAATTCTGCCGAAGGGGCCACATTTTTCATTCTAAAGTTTGAGTGGTGTTATCCCAGCCGAAGGCGATGCAGTCTTCACTCTAGATAGTTAGAATGATGTAATTTTTGCCAAAAGGGTCACAATCTTCATTCTAAAGTTTAAGTGATGTAATTCCAGCTGAAGCGACTGCAGACTTCAGTCCAAAAGGTCATAATAATGTAATTTCAATGGAAAGGCTGCATTCTTCGCTTCAATGAGTCAGAATGATGTAATTTCGGCCGAAGGGGATGCGTCTTCACTCCAGATAGTCAGAATGATGTAATTTTGGCCAAAAGGGTCGCAATCTTCATTCTAAAGTCTGAGCGATGTAACTCCAGTCGAAGAGGTTGTAGTCTTCACTCCAAAGAGTCAAAATGATGTAATTCCGACCAAAGGGGCCGCAATCTTCATTTTAAAGTCTGAGTGATGTAATTTCAGCTGAAAGGGCTACAATCTTCACTCCAATGAGTCAGAATGATGTAATTCTGCCGAAGGGGCCGTAGTCTCATTCTAAAGTCTGAGTGATGTAATACCAGGCGAAGGGGATGAAGTCTTCACTCCAAAGAGTTAGAATGATGTAATTCCGGCGGAAGAGGTCGCAATCATCATTAAAAAGTCTGATTAATGTAATTCCAACTGAATCGGCTACAAACTTCACTCTTAAAAGTAAGAATAATGTAATTCCAATCGAAAGGCTGCAGTCTTCGCTTCAATGAGTCAGAATGATGTAATTATGGTCGAATCAGTATTCACTCCATATAGTCAGAATGATGTAATTTTGGCCAAAAGGGTCGCAATCTTCATTCTAAAGTCTGAGTGATGTAATTCCAGCTGAAGTGGTTGTAGACTTCACTACAAAAAGTCATAATAATGTAATTCCAGTCGAAAGGCTGCATTCTTCTCTTCAATGAGTCAGAATGATGTAATTTCGGCGGAAGGGGATGCAGTCTTCACTCCAAAGAGTCAGAATGATGTAATTCTGGTCAAAGTGTTCCCAATCTTCATTCTGAGGTCCGAATGATGAAATTTTGGCTGAAGGGCCCACATTTTTCATTCTAAAGTTCTAGTGGTGTGATTCCAGTCGAAGGGCTGTCGTTTTCACTCCAAAGAGTTAGAATGATGTAATTCCGACCGAAAAGGCCGCAATCTTCATTATAAAGTCTGATTGATGTAATTCCAACTGAATCGGCTACAGACTTCACTCCAAAAAGTCAGAATAATGTAATTCCAGTTGAAAGGCTGCACTATTCGCTTCGATGAGTCAGAATGATGTAATTTCGGCCGAAGGGGATGCGTCTTCACTCCAGATAGTCAGAATGATGTAATTTTGGCCAAAAGGGTCGCAATCTTCATTCTAAAGTCTGAGCGATGTAACTCCAGTCGAAGAGGTTGTAGTCTTCACTCCAAAGAGTCAAAATGATGTAATTCCGACCAAAGGGGCCGCAATCTTCATTTTAAAGTCTGAGTGATGTAATTTCAGCTGAAAGGGCTACAATCTTCACTCCAATGAGTCAGAATGATGTAATTCTGCCGAAGGGGCCGTAGTCTCATTCTAAAGTCTGAGTGATGTAATACCAGGCGAAGTGGATGAAGTCTTCACTCCAAAGTGTTAGAATGATGTAATTCCGGCGGAAGAGATCGCAATCATCATTAAAAAGTCTGATTAACGTAATTACAACTGAATCGGTTACAAACTTCACTCTTAAAAGTAAGAATAATGTAATTCCAGTCAGAAGGCTGCAATATTCGCTTCAATGAGTCAGAATGATGTAATTATGGTCGAAGGGGATGCATTATTCACTCCATATAGTCAGAATGATGTAATTTTGGCCAAAAGGGTCGCAATCTTCATTCTAAGGTCTGAGTGATGTAATTCCAGCTGAAGTGGCTGTAGACTTCACTCCAAAAAGTCAAAATAATGTAATTCCAGTCGAAAGGCTGCATTCTTCTCTTCAATGAGTCAGAATGGTGTAATTTCGGCGGAAGGGGATGCAGTCTTCACTCCAAAGAGTCAGAATGATGTAATTCTGGTCAAAGTGTTCCCAATCTTCATTCTAAAGTCCGAATGATGTAATTTTGGCTGAAGGGCCCATATTTTTCATTCTAAAGTTCTAGTTGTGTGATTCCAGTCGAAGGGCTGCCGTTTTCACTCCAAAGAGTTAGAATGATGTAATTCCGACCGAAAAGGCCGCAATCTTCATTATAAAGTCTGATTGATGTAATTCCAACTGAATCGGCTACAGACTTCACTCCAAAAAGTCAGAATAATGTAATTCCAGTTGAAAGGCTGCACTATTCGCTTCGATGAGTCAGAATGATGTGGCTCCAGATAGTCAGAATGATGTAATTTTGGCCAAAAGGGTCGCAATCTTCATTCTAAAGTCTGAGCGATGTAACTCCAGTCGAAGAGGTTGTAGTCTTCACTCCAAAGAGTCAAAATGATGTAATTCCGACCAAAGGGGCCGCAATCTTCATTTTAAAGTCTGAGTGATGTAATTTCAGTTGAAAGGGCTACAATCTTCACTCCAATGAGTCAGAATGATGTAATTCTGCCGAAGGGGCCGTAGTCTCATTCTAAAGTCTGAGTGATGTAATACCAGGCGAAGGGGATGAAGTATTCACTCCAAAGAGTTAGAATGATATAATTCCATCAAGAGGTCGCAATCATCATTATAAAGTCCGATTGATGTAATTCCAACCGAATCGCTACAAACTTCACTCTAAAAGTCGAATAATGTAATTCCAATAAAGGTCAGCCTCGCTTCAATGAGTCAGAGTGATGTAATTATGGTCGGCGATGCGCTTTCACTCCATATAGTCAGAATGATGTAATTTTGGCCAAAAGGGTCGCAATCTTCATTCTAAAGTCTGAGTGATGTAATTCCAAGAGGTTGTAGTCTTCACCCAAAGAGTCATAATAATGTAATTCCGCCGAAGGCCGATTCTTTCTTAAAGTCTGAGTGATGTAATTTCGCGGAAGGGCTACAATCACTCCAATGAGTCGAATAATGTAATTCGTCAAAGTGTTCAATCTCATTCTAAAGTCCGAATGATGTAATTTTTATTCTAAAGTTCTAGTGGTGGATGAAATCTTCACTCCAAAGAGTTAGAATGATGTAATTCCGGCCGAAGAGGCCGCAATCTTCATTATATAGTCTGAGTGATGTAATTCCAGTCGAAGCGGCTGCAGTCTTCACTCCAAAAAGTCAGAATAATGTATTTCCAGTCGAAAGGCTGCAGCCTTCGCTCCAATGAGTCAGAATGATGTAATTTCGGCCGAAGGGGATGCGCCTTCACCCGTATAGTCCGAATGATGTAATTTTGGCCAAAAGGGTCGCAATCTTCATTCTAAAGTCTGAGCGATGTAACTCCAGTCGAAGAGGTTGTAGTCTTCACTCCAAAGAGTCAAAATGATGTAATTCCGACCAAAGGGGCCGCAATCTTCATTTTAAAGTCTGAGTGATGTAATTTCAGCTGAAAGGGCTACAATCTTCACTCCAATGAGTCAGAATGATGTAATTCTGCCGAAGGGGCCGTAGTCTCATTCTAAAGTCTGAGTGATGTAATACCAGGCGAAGGGGATGAAGTCTTCACTCCAAAGAGTTAGAATGATGTAATTCCGGCGGAAGAGGTCGCAATCATCATTAAAAAGTCTGATTAATGTAATTCCAACTGAATCGGGTACAAACTTCACTCTTAAAAGTCAGAATAATGTAATTCCAAAGGTCGCTATCGCTTCAATGAGTCAGAATGATGTAATTATGGTCGAAGGGGATGCAGTCTTCACTCCATATAGTCAGAATGATGTAATTTTGGCCAAAAGGGTCGCAATCTTCATTCTAAAGTCTGAGTGATGTAATTCCAGCTGAAGTGGTTGTAGACTTCACTCCAAAAAGTCATAATAATGTAATTCCAGTCGAAAGGCTGCATTCTTCTCTTCAATGAGTCAGAATGATGTAATTTCGGCGGAAGGGGATGCAGTCTTCACTCCAAAGAGTCAGAATGATGTAATTCTGGTCAAAGTGTTCCCAATCTTCATTCTAAAGTCCGAATGATGTAATTTTGGCTGAAGGGCCCACATTTTTCATTCTAAAGTTCTAGTGGTGTGATTCCAGTCGAAGGGCTGCCGTTTTCACTCCAAAGAGTTAGTATGATGTAATTCCGACCGAAAAGGCCGCAATCTTCATTATAAAGTCTGATTGATGTAATTCCAACTGAATCGGCTACAGACTTCACTCCAAAAAGTCAGAATAATGTAATTCCAGTTGAAAGGCTGCAGTCTTCGCTTCAATGAGTTAGAATGATGTAATTTCGACCGAAGGGGATGCAGTCATCACTCCAGATAGTCAGAATGATGTAATTTTGGCCAAAGTGTCGCAATCTTCATTCTAAAGTCTGAGTGATGTAACTCCAGTCGAAGAGGTTGTAGTCTTCACTCCAAAGAGTCAAAATGATGTAATTCCGACCAAAGGGGCCGCAATCTTCATTTTAAAGTCTGAGTGATGTAATTTCAGCTGAAAGGGCTACAATCTTCACTCCAATGAGTCAGAATGATGTAATTCTGCCGAAGGGGCCGTAGTCTCATTCTAAAGTCTGAGTGATGTAATACAAGGCGAAGGGGATGAAGTCTTCACTCCAAAGAGTTAGAATGATGTAATTTCGGTGGAAGAGGTCGCAATCATCATTAAAAAGTCTGATTAATGTAATTCCAACTGAATCGGCTACAAAATTCACTCTTAAAAGTCAGAATAATGTAATTCCAGTCGAAAGGCTGCAGTCTTCGCTTCAATGAGTCAGAATGATGTAATTTCGGCCGAAGGGGATGCGTCTTCACTCCAGATAGTCAGAATGATGTAATTTTGGCCAAAAGGGTCGCAATCTTCATTCTAAAGTCTGAGTGATGTAATTCCAGCTGAAGTGGTTGTAGACTTCACTCCAAAAAGTCATAATAATGTAATTCCAGTCGAAAGGCTGCATTCTTCTCTTCAATGAGTCAGAATGATGTAATTTCGGCGGAAGGGGATGCAGTCTTCACTCCAAAGAGTCAGAATGATGTAATTTTGGCTGAAGGGCCCACATTTTTCATTCTAAAGTTCTAGTGGTGTGATTCCAGTCGAAGGGCTGCTGTTTTCACTCCAAAGAGTTAGAATGATGTAATTCCGACCGAAAAGGCCGCAATCTTCATTATAAAGTCTGATTAATGTAATTCCAACTGAATCGGCTACAAACTTCACTCTTAAAAGTAAGAATAATGTAATTCCAGTCGAAAGGCTCCAATATTCGCTTCAATGAGTCAGAATGATGTAATTTCGGCCGAAGGGGATGCGTCTTCACTCCAGATAGTCAGAATGATGTAATTTTGGCTAAAAGGGTCGCAATCTTCATTCTAAAGTCTGAGCGATGTAACTCCAGTCGAAGAGGTTGTAGTCTTCACTCCAAAGAGTCAAAATGATGTAATTCCGACCAAAGGGGCCGCAATCTTCATTTTAAAGTCTGAGTGATGTAATTTCAGCTGAAAGGGCTACAATCTTCACTCCAATGAGTCAGAATGATGTAATTCTGCCGAAGGGGCCGTAGTCTCATTCTAAAGTCTGAGTGATGTAATACCAGGCGAAGTGGATGAAGTCTTCACTCCAAAGAGTTAGAATGATGTAATTCCGGCGGAAGAGATCGCAATCATCATTAAAAAGTCTGATTAACGTAATTCCAACTGAATCGGCTACAAACTTCACTCTTAAAAGTAAGAATAATGTAATTCCAGTCGAAAGGCTGCAATATTCGCTTCAATGAGTCAGAATGATGTAATTATGGTCGAAGGGGATGCAATATTCACTCCATATAGTCAGAATGATGTAATTTTGGCCAAAAGGGTCGCAATCTTCATTCTAAAGTCTGAGTGATGTAATTCCAGCTGAAGTGGTTGTAGACTTCACTCCAAAAAGTCATAATAATGTAATTCCAGTCGAAAGGCTGCATTCTTCTCTTCAATGAGTCAGAATGATGTAATTTCGGCGGAAGGGGATGCAGTCTTCACTCCAAAGAGTCAGAATGATGTAATTCTGGTCAAAGTGTTCCCAATCTTCATTCTAAAGTCCGAATGATGTAATTTTGGCTGAAGGGCCCACATTTTTCATTCTAAAGTTCTAGTGGTGTGATTCCAGTCGAAGGGCTGCCGTTTTCACTCCAAAGAGTTAGTATGATGTAATTCCGACCGAAAAGGCCGCAATCTTCATTATAAAGTCTGAGTGATGTAAATCCAACTGAATCGGCTGCATACATCACTCCAAAAAGTCATTATAATTTATTTCCGTCGAAAGGCTGCACTATTCACTTCGATGAGTCAGAATGATGTAATTTCAGCCGAAGGGGATGCGTCTTCACTCCAGATAGTCAGAATGATGTAATTTCTGCCAAAAGGGTCGCAATCTTCATTCTAAAGTCTGAGCGATGTAACTCCAGTCGAAGAGGTTGTAGTCTTCACTCCAAAGAGTCAAAATGATGTAATTCCGACCAAAGGGGCCGCAATCTTAATTTTAAAGTCTGAGTGATGTAATTTCAGCTGAAAGGGCTACAATCTTCACTCCAATGAGTTAGAATAATGTAATTCTGCCGAAGGGGCCGTAGTCTCATTTTAAAGTCTGAGTGATGTAATACCAGGCGAAGGGGATGAAGTCTTCACTCTAAAGAGTTAGAATGATGTAATTCCGGCGGAAGAGGTCGCATTCATCATTAAAAAGTCAGATTAATGCAATTCCAACTGAATCGGCTACAAACTTCACTCTTAAAAGTAAGAATAATGTAATTCCAATCGAAAGGCTGCAGTCTTCGCTTCAATGAGTCAGAATGATGTAATTATGGTCGAAGGGGATGCATTATTCACTCCATATAGTCAGAATGATGTAATTTTGGCCAAAAGGGTCGCAATCTTCATTCTAAAGTCTGAGTGATGTAATTCCAGCTGAAGTGGTTGTAGACTTCACTCCAAAAAGTCATAATAATGTAATTCCAGTCGAAAGGTTGCATTCTTCTCTTCAATGAGTCAGAATGATGTAATTTCGGCGGAAGGGGATGCAGTCTTCACTCCAAAGAGTCAGAATGATGTAATTCTGGTCAAAGTGTTCCCAATCTTCATTCTAAAGTCCGAATGATGTAATTTTGGCTGAAGGGCCCACATTTTTCATTCTAAAGTTCTAGTGGTGTGATTCCAGTCGAAGGGCTGCCGTTTTCACTCCAAAGAGTTAGTATGATGTAATTCCGACCGAAAAGGCCGCAATCTTCATTATAAAGTCTGATTGATGTAATTCCAACTGAATCGGCTACAGACTTCACTCCAAAAAGTCAGAATAATGTAATTCCAGTTGAAAGGCTGCACTATTTGCTTCGATGAGTCAGAATGATGTAATTTTGGCCAAAAGGGTCGCAATCTTCATTCTAAAGTCTGAGCGATGTAACTCCAGTCGAAGAGGTTGTAGTCTTCACTCCAAAGAGTCAAAATGATGTAATTCCGACCAAAGGGGCCGCAATCTTCATTTTAAAGTCTGAGTGATGTAATTTCAGCTGAAAGGTCTATAATCTTCACTCCAATGAGTCAGAATGATGTAATTCTGCCGAAGGGGCCGTAGTCTCATTCTAAAGTCTGAGTGATGTAATACCAGGCGAAGGGGATGAAGTATTCACTCCAAAGAGTTAGAATGATGTAATTCCGGCGGAAGAGGTCGCAATCATCATTAAAAAGTCTGATTAATGTAATTCCAACTGAATCGGCTACAAACATCACTCTTAAAAGTCAGAATAATGTAATGTAATTATGGTCGTAGGGAATCAGTCTTCACTCCATATAGTCAGAATGATGTAATTTTGGCCAAAAGGGTCGCAATCTTCATTCTAAAGTCTGAGTGATGTAATTTCAGCAGAAATGGTTGTAGACTTCACTCCAAAAAGTCATAATAATGCAATTCCAGTCGAAAGGCTGCATTTTTCTCTTCAATGAGTCAGAATGATGTAATTTCGGCGGAAGGGGATGCAGTCTTCACTCCAAAGAGTCAGAATGATGTAGTTCTGGTCAAAGTGTTCCCAATATTCATTCTGAGGTCCGAATGATGTAATTTTGGCTGAAGGGCCCACATTTTTCATTCTAAAGTTCTAGTGGTGTGATACCAGTCGAAAGGCTGCCGTTTTCACTCCAAAGAGTTAGTATGATGTAATTCCAACCGAAAAGGCCGCAATCTTCATTATTAAGTCTGATTGATGTAATTCCAACTGAATCGGCTACAGACTTCACTCCAAAAAGTCAAAATAATGTAATTCCAGTTGAAAGGCCGCACTATTCGCTTCGATGAGTCAGAATGATGTAATTTCGGCCGAAGGGGATGCGTCTTCACTCCAGATAGTCAGAATGATGTAATTTTGGCCAAAAGGGTCGCAATCTTCATTCTAAAGTCTGAGCTATGTAACTCCAATCGAAGAGGTTGTAGTCTTCACTCCAAAGAGTCAAAATGATGTAATTCCGACCAAAGGGGCCGCAATCTTCATTTTAAAGTCTGAGTGATGTAATTTCAGCTGACTTATGTGAACATTGTCCTGATGGAGCGGGCGTTTGCGCACCCGGTTTTGAAGCCTCGTATTGGGCATACCTAGTTGGATGAGCCCTTGCTACGTGTCTCATTAAACCCCCCCGTCCCACCGTGACCTTTTTCAGTTTTAAATTTTAAAACATCTTTACAAATTTTACATCTAGCTACTTGATTCTCTACGTCCCTATCAAAAAATGTCCATGCATATGATTTTAATGATCGTTTTGCTGGACCTCGTCTCATACTAGGAGGAATAGGAGGCATTCCAGTTGAAGGTACACTAGTGGGTGTGTTGTCATCTACATTAGTGGATGTATCATCTAGATCATCGTCTAAATTAAAGTCTTCTTGAGTTCCAGAAAATAGCTCCTCGTCTAAATCTAATGGTATTGCAGGAAAATGTTCAGTATCAACAAAATCATCCTGTGTCGGAATCGGATTTTGTCTAGAAATAGGATGACTAGAAGAAGTATCCTTGCCCTTGTTGCCCCTACTAGAAGAAGTCTAACCCTTACCCTTACCCTTACCCGTAAGCATACGTTTAAATCCTTCCATTTTAATTATACTAATAAATAATTAAAGTAAATGAAATTAAGTGCGCTAAATAAAATAAACAGACAATAATAATTTAATAAATGAATGAATGTACCAAACGCCGACGTGTAATCGAGAGGTTGAAAATTGAAACTTTGCTCGATGGAAGATCCTCAAGCTAGTTGCCAACTTCACTCCCAAATGAATAATTAAAATTCAATATTTAGTAGACAATGTAGACTTGTAGAGAGATAGATTAAGAGATTAGAGAGATTGTAGGAAGATTTGTGAGAAAGATGAAGAGAAAGTGAGGTATTTATAGTTGGAAAATTTGGTTAAAGTATAAATATAATAACTTATGAGTTAAAAATAAATATTAAGGGGGTAGGGGCGTTGGGGGAGGCCAAAAATAGTCGTTGCATAACGGCCAAAATATAAAATGGTCGTTGGTGCAACGAAATTTGTGCAAAGGGAGGTTTCGGGCGGGATCGGGGCCGAACCGGGATCCGGTCGGGCCTAGCGGAAGCAGAAATAATAATTTGTGCGTTCACGTACATCCGATAAAACTAGAATTTGGATAAAATATAGTTTACTCGGGATTTGAATTCAATATAACACATCAATGTTGCAGTTTTGTTAATGTGGCAATATATATGTGTGTTTGTAATAATAGATAACACATAATTATGGAGAAGTATGGGACATGTCCAGTTTTATATTATATTTTTGATCTTTAATAGTATTTAATCATGAGAGTAATATGTGTCATGTGGGAAAAATCTTGGCTGAATTTCTTGGGTTCACATTGGCATTGAGGATAAATATTTTAAAGGAAAGGATCACGGTGGCCCCCACTTAAAGATAAAGTCATATATATTGAATGGCAATGCTTTCTTGTTCATTTGGAATAGAAGAGCGAATGTTTTGTGCTCAAGTTGCTGGGAAATTCATTTTAATATAACCTAACCGTAAGGGCAGTTCACCTATTCAACATTTCTCAAGAATTTCATCTCCAACATCTAGGAACTACAAGGTAACATAAGTCCAAGACTAAGAATTATGATCTTTCATTAACTTAGCGATCCTAACGTCGATTCCCTTCGGTTTCTAGTGGATCTAAGATTATTTCATAGTGAAGTAAAGTGATGGAAAATTTGAAAGAAGGAAGTCAAGGTTTGAATCGTCTTTTACGACCTTCTACGAGCTCATATGAGCATCTAAGATATGCATTTAGTAAGAACTCACGAGATGGTGAATCGGAAGTCGTATGTTCGATTGTTTAAAGTTGTGATAGGTTGTATTTCGACTGTTCTTGAAGTATTGAAGTTCTGGAGTTGTGGTGACGGTTGTATATGGTTGTCTTGTATTGAAGTATAGAAAGCTTGCCGCTCATTGATGGATTTGTTATGCTCTCTTGAGTTTAATAGTCTTATTACTTGTTGGATTTTGCATCTGTTACTGCTACAGTTTTCTAGAATAAGTAGTTATTTAGTTATAGGAGGAATCTAAAAGTTGATTTAGTATAATACTTAGTTTTCTAATCTTAGTAAGAGTCTTACACTTTAGCTGTAGGAGGAGTCTACTACTTTATTTTTGTGCCCATATAAAGGCTTATGATTAATAAAATTTAAATGAGACAATTTTCATTAATATTTTCTACCTTATTGTTTTGATCTCTCTTCAAAAATCCATAACAATGAGTTAATAGCTAAGTGTTTAGCCGAATTCAGTGACAGCCGACTAACCCTCGACTATAAGAACTTCATCGGCTACCAAGGCATTTCAGCTGAGTTGTCGGTTAGAGGTACGACTAGGACCCACTAAGACGCAGACGCTTCAACGACCAAGTCAAAAGGGTTTTCAGACCCTCATAAGCGATAACGGCTAACGACAGCTAAAAGAAATGGGCCATTATCCGATCAAGAGGAGTAGGGCGAGAAAATCGGCACCACCTCCCCCATAGTCGGCCATTAAATTTGGTAGATTACTTGATGGATGACATGGGAGGAGGGGCACGTTTGTACAATTTTTTTTCCTCTTTTTGTAATATAAATAGAACACAATTTTTTGTATATAATACACAATCAATCAAACAATTCAAATCTTATCTATCTTTATCTTTTATCCCTTACTTTATCCTTTACTTTTACTTTACTCAGCTGTATTCATATTTCTTACCTCTTAGTTTACTCACACCACCGTCCTAACGCTTTCTGGAGTAGTTGGGGAACCCATTGCTGGAAATTAGAGTTCCATTTCCAGCCCAAATCGCTTAAGTTAAGGAATCAATTTGTCTCCCAATTTCAGCAGCCGATAAAACGGCATAAGGCAGAATTCGGGGTGAGAACAAATTTGGCACGCCCGGTGGGACCATAGGTGAATTAATAGCAAAGTTTGATTCTCTAGGTTAGGATCATTTTTGGCGTATGCGCCTAAGGTCCGGTAAGAAAATGAACCTCGAGTCCAGTCCACATCCTAAACAAAATCCTCCCCGAAGGAACAACGAACCAGCATCCTCCGTGGGTATGCCTACATCGGTGGATACCCCTCTACTTACTCCATCAACCCAAGCTGTGGAAGAATCTAGCCAATCTGAAGGTCCTACCATAATGACCATGTCTTTTATTAGAAAACAAATTGACTTAGGTATCCACGATATTATGTACCAAGTTTCTACATAATTTACTGACATTGTGAAGCTGATGGTACATAATGAGGTTCAGCAAGCGAGGGAGATGGAAACCAACCGAATGTACCCAGGAGAATGTTCGGCTAGTTCTGCCATCCTTCTAATGAGCGGTGTTGTTCAGCATGAGACTGTGACTCCCGGTGTTGTTCCTCAGTCGCATGTGCATCAGCCAGTGCCCACTCAGGCACAACCAATAGCTCACCTAGGAACACAAGCCCTATCGCCTGGCAACCAGCACACTGCATAGTTGCCACCGAACCTTGGGAAAAAATGTGCCACTTGACCAAGCGAGTTTGCAGTATGGGCAGATCAGCATGGCTCGGAGACCAGTTCAGGCTCCAGGACACTTTGGATTGCCGCCCGTTATGCCATACGTTTCTACAAATGGCCTTACAATGCAGGCGAACAACGTTGGCCAATCGAATTGGCAGCCGATGGCCCCGACAATGACTTAGCTCGGCTATTTGGTGATACTGTTTATACCAGAATACCATTCCAGCAGTCATTGCCGGTACCCAATTCATACCTTCCAGGAAGCGTAAACTTTCTAAGAACGGCCGATGTCCGAGGAGAGCAGTCATGGAACACAGTTCCACCTTATCCTCAGGCTCCGTTAGCCGTTCCAGGAGCTCAGGTTGCAGGATTTGGTGGTCATACCCAACAGCAGCCATAGGGCATTACCCCACCTATTGGTAATGGCCAGCAAACCACCTATAACCTTCACAACCCTGTCTAACAAAGTGCGAGTGAGGCCACCCGGTCTGCGAGCAGCCTACCAGCCGAATCTAGGAGAGAATCGGCAGGGGACGTCACAACTGATAAACCCGGAGATTATTGCTTACCATGCGGAGGTACTTCGACATCCAACTGAAACCTTTGGACAGGCCTATTTATAAGAAGCCCTACCCCGATTGGGTAGATCAGATAACACCTTTGCCGAGGGGCTTCAAAACACCAGAGTTTGCCATCTTCTCTGGTGAAGACGACAAATCCACTATCTAGCACATCGATAGATTTACTGCCCAATGCGGCGAGGCTGACCAGAATGATTATCACAAGTTGCAGCTATTCCTTCTCTCTCTAACGGGAACAACCTTCGCATAATACTCCTCTTTGATTCCTAATTCCGTACAGAGCTGGGCCGACATGGAGGGTTGCTTCCATGATAGGTTTTATTGGCCTCAACCTCAGGTTACCGTGACTGATCTAACGAATCTTAAGTAGCAGGTTGATGAATCAGCTATCGATTTTATCAAGAGATTTATAAATAAGGTTGGAAAATACACCGTACACTTCCCCGAGTCTGAGTGTGCCCACATGATAACCAACAACATGCACCCTCAGTTAAAGGAGAAGCTGGTAGGACAGTCTTGCTCTGACCTGAGCCAGTTAGCCTAAAAGGCTAGCCAAATAGAGCAGTACATCCAGGAAAAGGAGCGGAGAAGATCTAGCCAAAATTGAGGCTCCTACTTGGTATCCATCATTGAAGTGGATGAATCCGACTTAGAGTCAGTGGATTACATGGAAGACACAATGGTGGCCGAGATTGTTAGGGGTAAGGTTTACTCTTGCCCAGCCTTGAAAGGCGTAAAAGTCAAGGAGATGAGTCGATCCGATGACACGATCGATTACTCATTTGACATCACAAAGGCAGATCAGATCTTTGATCATCTACACAAAGATAAGCAGATTCGGTTGCTTGATGGTTATAGGATTCTGCCTACCGAGGAACTAAAAGATAAGAAGTATTATAAGTGGCATAATTCATACAGTTACTCTACTTCTAATTGTGTGATCTTCAGAAAGGCGATCCAAAAGGGCATCAAGGAGGGGAGGTTCAAGCTAGCCGATAAGAGTATGGCTGAAATGTCTATTAATATCAACCCCTTTCCCGTGGCACTAATATCTATGGTATCATTTGCTAAACCTGATAAGTCAAGGGATACCAAAGGGAAACATCCGACGAAAATGGTGTGGGTCCCAAAGAAACCTACCGAAGGGGAGAAGGCCACAAGGACCGTCGTGTTCAACCGGTTAGGCAGCCTACATAACATTCGTGATGACAGGCAGCTAACTAGGAGCAATTTTCATCCGCCCTAAATACTCGAGGGATATTGAACGAGAACTTCAGGAATAAACTATGTGGTTCAGAAGGCTCCCTATAGACGCCAGACATAGGCCTGGGGTGCAAGTACTGATGCGAACCAATCGGTAGCCGACCATGCCTCGAATAGATGAGGAACCACTCCCTAAAACCAAATAGATGGTGGTTGAGTTTAACATCAACGAGGGTGTTTCGTCATTGCGTATCATTGCGAGAAATAAGGACCAGACGAGACCTCGGAGAATGATTAAACCAGCCGCCAACACAGAAGAGGGGAAATAGTCTATCAATCAGGCTCCCGGAAAGAAAGAGGCACCACCGAGAGTCGCATCCATAACTCAGAAAATAAGGATGCAACGTGCCAAGGATTTGTGTAAGATGCAACAGATATTGCATCTAATTTCCAACACTAAGGCAGTCGAAAATCAGGATATTTCTGAGTCTGCCATAGCCGAGGCTATCAAGCTGGTATTCAGCTCAGTTGCTTCAGGGGCAACGTCACTTGAAGGAGAGACGTCGGGTCAAACAGAGTTGGATGAACACCCTACCGACAACCCAACGGAGGAACCCCGATAAGAGAACCTGGCCCTGGATGGACCTTCAACCGAGGCAAACTGATAGATCGTGCATAGGATTCAGTCAGAGGATCTTCAGCTGATCCCCAATTGTCTCCAAGAAATGAAAGATATGAGCTCCTAGTCAGTCGAATTAAATGAAAGAGGAGACTCCGTCCTTGATTTATTTAGCCAAGACTTGGTTGATGAGATATGGGCAGATATTGAAATGGTCAGCCTAATCCCATATGGGCCAGCTGCTCTGCGCTGGATAGCCTAGAAGGTGATGTTTGTGTAAAAGACGCAGAATGGGCAATAATAGTCGATACCACGGCTAAGGACGCATTGAGCACTACATTTGGTACACTTACGGAAGAGATGGTTAAACACCTCAAGCCCCTCTATGTGAAGGCGTACATCAATGACAAAACAATTAGTCGAGTGTTAAGTCGACAATGGTATCTTTGAATGTCTTTGCCGCTAACTTTGAAAAGCCTCAACAAAAATAGAGAAGATCTCATCCCAACTAACATGAAAATGGCTAGCTTTATGGGAGAGACTTCTAAAGCATTAGGGATTCTAGTAGCAGAAATCATTGTAGGTCCTAAGACGGTCAGGTCTGCCTTTTTTGTAATAGATAGCAAGCCGTCCTACACTATTCTGCTGGGCAGGGACTGGATTCACACCAGCCGATGCATTCCTTCTACCATGCATCAAAAGCTCATCTTTTGGGAAGGAGAAAATATAGAAATCATCCCAGCAGATGATAACTCGTTCCAGCCAGGGGTTCAGAATATAGAGGCTATCCTCTACTCACCCTAGGTGGCTCCCATAGCTGTCACGGAGCAGTATGAAGAAGGATCTTGAGAATCCTGTAATCTTACCTCACGAGGGTTTGAAAGAAAATAATTAGTTGAACCATGGCTTACCTTAGAGGATTTAAATGGTTGAGGAAACCCAAGTCATACGTAATTTATGGCATCGACTGACCACCCTAAGTTCTGAGGCAAATATAGCCTAGGTATCGTAGATGGGGAACCACGACATTGAACCAACGCTTGTGGCCGATGAAGTTGAGCTGCCGATGGAACTTGAATCGCCCATAAGAAGGACTATGCCTAGTTTTGAGTCTCAAGATCCTTTGGAAGATATCAACTTGGGAACTGAAGAACTCCCTCGACTAACACATATTAGTGGTCTGCTGATGGAAGAAGACAAACAAGGCATAACGATTCTTTACTACAGTATAAAGACTGTTTCGCATGAGATTATCATGAGATGCCTGGGCTGGTACGTACTTTGGTAGAACATAGATTTCCAATCAAGGAGGGTTTCAAACCCCAAAAATAGCCTCCCAGAAGGTATCACCTTCAGCTGACTCCTTAAATCAAAGCTGAGATTGAACGACTGCTGAAAGCCATATTTATCAAAGCGGCTAGTATGTGGAATGGTTGGAAAATGTCATACCAGTCAAGAAGAAGAATGGAAAGGTTCGGCTATGTATTGATTCACGAGGAACCTAAATCTAGCCACTCCCAAAGATGAGTACGTCATGCCGAGCATAGTAGTCAAATCGCCAGCCACTAACGGTGTATTGACCTTCATGGATTGATACTCTGTCTATAATCAAATATCGGTAGCCGAGGACGACATTCACAAAACCGCCTCAGATGTCCAGGAGCGTTGGGCATTTACGAGTGGGTACTTATGCCATTTGGTATGAAGAACACTAATGCCACTTATCAAAGGGCAATAAACACCATATTCCATGATATGATAGGCAAGACTATAGAGGTATACATCGATGACGTAGTAGCAAAGTCTATGGACTTCAAGGGTCATTTAGCCAATCTTGAACAAGCACTGAAAATAATGAGGATTCATAATCTCAAAATGAATCCAGCCAAGTGCATGTCGGAGTATCGGCTGACAACTTCCTTGGTTTTTTGGTACACAAGAAAGACATCGAGATAGATCATACCAAAGCCAAAGCAGTAATGGGATCCGCACCACCAAAGACAAAGAAGGAGTTACAAAGCTTATTGGAAAAGATCAATTTCTTAAGGAGGTTCATATCTAACTCGCCTGGCAAGATGAAGGCTTTATCACCTTTGCTCAGACTTAAAGAATCAGAAGAGCTAGTATGGGGTCCGAAACATCAAGAGGCCTTTGATCAAATTAAAATGGCCCTAGATACTCCCCCCGTACTGGTGCCTCCAGTGCCAAGGAAGCAGTTGAAATTATATATTTTGGCTGCAGAATTATCCATCGGCTGCTTGCTAGCACAGGAGGCCGATGATGGAACTGACAAAGTGGTTTATTATCTTAGTCGAATGCTCAACGATGCCGAAACTAGATATACTCCCTTGGAGAAGCTTTGTCTATCTTTATTCTATGCTTGCACAAAACTCGAGTATTATCTAATGCCTCACGTTATATACATTTTGTGCAAAGTTGATATTGTCCGATACTTATTGAACATACCTATTTTGCAAGGACGATTAATAAAGTGGGCAATCAAGCTCACTGCATTTTCTCTCGAGTGTAAGACACTCAGGGTCGTCAAAGGTCAAGCGGTAGCCAATTTCTGGGCAGACCACCCCTATGTAGAGGCGGAGGACCCATGCGCCCCTCTGTAGTATATATGGACGTCGTCCCTTGGACACTGACTTTTGATAGGTCAAGAGCCCAGAAAGGAGTCAGAGCTGGGATAACGATAACTGATCCTAGAGATGAAATATGGAGGTTCCCTTATCGGTTAGATTATGACCTGACAAATAACCAAGCCGAATATGATGCTCTCATCATAGGACTCAAGCTCCTAGTCTCTATGAAAGAAAAATACATCAAAATTCACGGAGACTCTCAGTTGGTTATCAAGCAGTTGGCCGGGGAATATGACTGCAAAGATCCGAATTTGTTGGCCCATCATGAAATGGCTAGCAGGTTACTTAGTAGGTTCGCATCATCTATATTAAGTCATATTCCCAGAGGCATGAATGTTGAGGCTAACGACTTAGAGCAAGAAGCTTCTGGCTTTAGAAAGTCGCTACTCACTTTAGATTATGACGAACTGCCAACCGAAGCGTTAGCCGTTGATCAAACCGACTCATGGAGGCAGTTACTAATTGACTACCTAAAAGATCCCTCCAGTTGCAAGGACCTCAAGGTTAAAAGAAAAAACTTGAAATATGTGATCATTGACGATGACCTCTATAAAAGGAGCGTGAATGGAGTACTACTCAAGTGCATTGGCAAAGCAGAGGCCTTGAGGGTCATGAGAGAGGTCCATGAAATAGTATGCGGATCACACAGAGTGGGGCCAGCGATGAAGTGTCTAATCTACCGCCACAGCTATTATTGGCCTACTATCACAACTGACTGCTTCCAGTATGCCAAAGAATGTTAGAGACACAGACCAATCGAATGGGTACCCGGTAGAATTGCTCCACCCAGTCGTAAAACCTTGGCCCTTCAAAGAATGGGCTATGGACCTCATCGGCAAGATTCACCCACAATCGGCTAAAGGCCATAATTTCATTATCTTGGCTACCGATTACTTCACTAAATGGGTGGAGGCTCAGCCGATGAAGAGGGTTCATCAGACACATGTCATTCAGTTTATCCAACACCAAATCATATATAGATATGGTATCCCTAAGACGATTATAACTGATTAAGGGACGGTGTTCACTGATTCTAAAGTGGCAACCTTTGCTAAGAAAATCAGGATCAAAATGATCACATCTTCGCCTTATTACGCACAGGCAAATGGACAAGCCGAGGTAGCCAACAAACGTATTGTGGACACAATTAGTAAGAACGTGGAGGATAAACCAGGAATGTGGCATCTCACTCTGGATGAAGCCATTTGGGAGATCAGGAATTCTAAATCTACAGCTACAGGGATGACACCCTATCGGCTAACCTATGGACAAGATGCAATATTGTCATTGGAAATTAATGTCAAATCCTTAGGGATGGCCAAGCAGAACTCTATAAGTTTAGAGGAGTATCAACATGCCATGCTAATGGAGCTAGACCAACTAGATGAAGATCGACTGATGGCCCTAGAGAAAATAGAAGCAGGTAAACATAAAATGGTTAAAACATACAACAAACATATTAAGCCTAAGAGGTTTACCGAATGAGACTTAGGTTGGAAAACCGTTTTGCCGATTGGGATGAAGGATCGTAAATTTGGCAAATGGTCACCAAACTAGGAAGAACCCTTCGTACTAAGCCAATGGACCGCCGGCAACGCATATCGACTAATAAACATGCATGATGAAGAAATAGACAGGAATATAAATGGCAAGTATCTGAAAAAGTACTATCCTTCGATTTGTTCGATTTGGGGCATGCATGAATAAACGACAGCCATAGATCGGCTGCCTGGTCGCGCAAAATAAGTTAATTCCCTCTGATGGGAAATGTATGGCTAAATGACAGTTATAGACCGGCTGCCTGGTCACAAAATATAAAGCCATTTATTTCACAACATGTGTCATAAGGTTGGTCGTACTGCTCAGGAGAAGAAATGCCATCCCAAGTGGTCAAAGATAATGGCCATCAAATATGCGAGGTTTACTCTGAATTTGCTCAAGAATGCCAAGAGCAATGCAGAAGTTAAAGGGTGGGATATGGATTCCCATATCCAGGTAAACAAAGCACAAAAACAGAGGCGCCGCGTATACCCAAACCCGGTGTTACAATGGAAATCAAATTACGACGATGCGGGGCGTGAAGGACCTGCGCCTCCATTCGCCATCGTGACTAACTTCACTCGGTCCAACCAACCCAAATAATGAGTGACCTTAGTTGGCCAAATGCGAAGGTTAGCCGAGCAATGACGTGGTGAATCAGTCACAAGTAGAAAGAAAATCGTGGTTTATCAGGCTGAGGTACTGAAACAAGAGAGAATCACCTTGTTCCGGTCCACCATACGGATTCAGAACCAGCTATTCACCAACGAAGTCCAAGGCGGAGGTCAGGTCACTATCAACTAGAATAATTTTTTTGATCTCCGAGATAAAACAGATGAAGCCATAGTCTCCGGCTAAGAAAAGGGCAAAAGATTAGGTAAGAAACCTATGGGGGAGACCTTTCCTTAAATAACCCTTAGAGGCGCGACTGAGATTGGTTTATTATTTTCAAGAGCACGGCCAAAAATCATCAGAGCCAACTTGTGGTAATGAAGATGCCTCGGTTAAAGAGGAAACACATCTCAAAAAGTATTTATCATTGCATGCACTGGAGATGAGACAATTGAAGTGACATGCGCGGTTGTCAGACTGAAACGATGGCTACTTTCGGATACATCAACTCAACAGTCACACTCAAGTTAATATAGGAGCAATTGTTAACACTAAAAAATAGCTAAGTGTTTAGCCGAATTCAGTGACAACCGAACTATTCCGGAGCCGAATTTACTCCTAGCCCTCGACTACAAGAACTTCATCGGCTACCAAGGCATCTCAGTCGAGTTGTCGGATAGAGGTACGACTAGGACCCACTCAGACTTAGACGCTTCAACGACCAAGTCAAAAGGGTTTTCAGACCCCCCATAAGCGATAACGGCCAACGACAGCTAAAAGAAAGGGGCCATTATGCGAGCAAGATGAGTATAGGGCTAGAAAATCGGCACCGCCTCCCCTATAGTCGGCCATTAAACTTGGTGGGTTACTTGATGGCTGACATGAGGGGGGGCACATTTGTACAGTTTTTTTCCTCTTTTTGTACTATAAATAGAAAGCATATTTTTTGTATATAAGACACAATCAATCAAGCAACTCAAATCTTATCTATCTTTATCTTTTATTCCTTACTTTATCCTTTACTTTTATTTTACTCACATGTATTCATATTTCTTACCTATTAGTTTACTCACACCATCATCCTAACGCTTTCTGGAGTAGTTAGGGAACCCATTGCTAGAAATTAGAGTTCCGTTTCCAACCCAAATCGCTTAAATTAAGGAATCAATTTATCTCCCGATTTCATTTGCCGATAAAACGGTGGAAGGCAGAATTCGGGGCGAGAACATAATGGTATCACAACCTTCATTGATCTTAATAGGTATGTGCATTCATTGAAGAACTTTTGATTACTTTTAAATCATACATATTTTCAATCCATTTTAACCCATGCTGATTTTTAACGCTCAGGGCTATTTTCAATAAATTTTAATATGTGTTTATTTTTAACGTTCAGGGCTATTTTCAGCCAATACCAAATTTAACCAATTTTTAATCCATACTACTTTTAACCCTATTTTTCAACCATGGCAAGTAATGGTCTGATTGCTCCACAAACCTTCACTGGTGAAAATTATCAAATTTGGGCGTTGAAGATGGAATCTTATCTTGAAGCATATGATTTGTGGGAAGTTGAAATGGAAGAAAAATTCATACAAGCACTCCCTAAAAATCCTATTCTTGCCGAAATCAAAACTCATGTAGAAGAGAAAATAAAACAATGCAAAGCCAAAATTATAATTCAAAATTCAGTTGCAGATTCTATCTTCTCTAAAATCATTGCATGTAAGATAGCAAAAGAAGCTTTGGAAAAACTAGAAAGGGAGTATCAAGGAAGTGAACGAGGCAAACAAAGTCAAACCTTGAATTTGAAAAGGGATTTTGAATCTCTTAGAATGGAAGAGGGTGAGACCATCAATAACTATTCTGATAGGATCTCTTTGATTGTCAACATAATCAAGTTATTTGACGAGGATTTTAAAGATAATAGAATAGTTGAAAAAATTCTTGTGACTATTCCAGAGAAATTTGAGTTCAAAATATCCGCTCTAGAAGAGTCTAAGGATCTCTCTACTATCTCTCTTGCAAAATCAATAAGTTCTCTTCAAGCACAAGAGAAAAGAGGGAGCTTTCAGACAATATAAATTTGTTGAGGGTATTTTTTATGCAAAATACCAAAACATAAAAGTCGATTATCCTTCCTGCAAATACTGCAAAAAGAAAACACACTTATAAAAATTTTGTTAGTGGAGATTTGACACAATATGTGGAAATTGCAAACAAAATGGTCATGTTACAAAAGTGTGAAAGGTCAAAGAAACCCAAAACAGTTCGCAAGCCCTGTTCGTAGAATAAGAAAGTGGAGACAACCTACTTTTTTAGACTGCAGCAACAGAAGCAAGGAGGAGTGATGGATTTTGCATCTGTTACTGCTACAGTTTTCTAGAATAAGTAGTTGTTTAGTTATATGAGGAGTCTAAAAGTTGATTTAATATACTATTTAGTTTTCTAATCTTAGTAAGAGTCATACACTTAAGCTGTAGGAGGAGTCTACTACTTTATTTTTGTGCCTATATAAAAGCTTATGATTAATAAAATATAGATGAGACAATTTTTATTAATATTTTCTACCTTGTTGTTTTCATATCTCTCCAAAAATCCTTAACATTACTATTGTCCTTGTAGATTAACGTGTGTTGGATGGACTATCTCCATTTTAATAGTGAATGGTCGATATTAAAGGTATGTAATGATTATTTCCTACATCTTTGTTGGCATGAATCTGCATCTAAAATGATTTTCGAATGAAATATTTGAATGAAGAATTCATATCAAAGTACTCACTTCATAGTGTCCCATCTCTTAGTGTGCTATAGTATTTTTATTGTCGGGAGTTCATATCATGTCTGGTACTTGTCCCATGTTAGAAGAGAAGGGTGTAAGTATATGTATATGTTTTTATAGTTTGTTGTTGTTGAGACACACACACACACAACCTTATATTTATCACGATCCCTTTTCAGAAATCGTAGTGACACCTACATATTCCATTGGTAGGTGAACCACTCCCGAATTACTCACATGATAACATAAATAAAAGCGAAAGATAACAAGATACTACAACATATGTCTGATAATATAAATGCAGAAATAGTCTGAACAACAAGTGAACCCCCAAATGATCTGGTCTGTAAATACAAGAGCTCTAATAAAACGATACATGTCTAGAAGTCAAGGCATCAAGTGCCAACTAAATACATAAGTTGTATGTCTATAAACATGTCTCTAAAATAGAAATAAAGACAGTAAGGAGATAGAGTGAATCTGGGGCACACTGAAGATAGCATCCTCACCCTGAAAGCTATTGATTAACGACTCGAACTCAGTCACGCAGTCTCGAGCTAGTCGTCGGATCTGTATTTGTATCAAGAAAAGATGCAACAAGTATAGCATGAGTACACAACATACTCTAGTAGACATCATAGGCCGACAACGACAGAAGATACACAAAAAGAGATAAATACCAAGTTGACACCAAGTAATCGTATACTAATTAGTCCAATAATCCAAGTAAGATCACATAGTCCACAAAATGATTCATAGAGTTCACATATATTCTTATTCAGTTAAGAGTCAATAATCACTTACGTCATCCAGTGCTAAAGAGTTTAAACAACAATCTAAGTACCAAGTATCAAGTATAAATCTTTCATGTCCAGAATCTAGTCAAGTCATCAACAAGCACTTCAAATGCAAGTCCATCAACAACATTCAATGAAATGGCATATATATATATATATGTATGATATGAATGCAATGCATATGCCAAATACCTTTATCAGTCCGGTATACAGTACATCAATGTTTTATTATGATCCGTGCACCCATGAAAGACCCGCGAAGTCCATATACCCCTCCGGAATATTCCATTAGAGCCCAGTACTTGGCTGAATAATACCATGTTGCAGGTATGTAATTCTGTTTCCTGCATATCAATATCATCTCAATATTGCCATAATCTCATAAGTGTCCTTACATTTCCATCCTCTTGGGCCCGCAACATATCTATACCACTCTCATATTAATAATCCAGAACCGTGAGTGTATGAATGCAAATGACAATATAAGGTAAGATATTATGATAAAATGAGATGCAACCAAATATAAAGATGAAATACCACATGCTTTCAAGAATTCAATACACCTATACAATCCAAGTACAAATTAGGATATCATATCGAAAGCATGTGTGATGAGTAAACATACCAAACAATTATGGCAACAAGCCCAAATAATCAACAATTGGAACCAGCACGAGGCTGGTTCCCCAAACCACATCACCAAAGTTCAACACGAGTACCCCCTCAAACGTTCATCACAACAGTTTAAAAAGGACCCCAAACACTCTCAATACCCCCTCAATATTTATAACTAATTACTCACTTCTATCGAAGAGTCAAAAAACTAAACCATAGCTTACCTCTGAGCCAAACAGAAGTGCAAACCAATCAAGCCTCGGTGACCGCCTTGCCCTTATGATGCGCCTCGTGATAATCGAAGTCTATCCACGTACATACTAGTCGTTAATATAAAACTTACACAACATACAAGGATATAACCTTTAACAAGCAAGACTTTAAAATACCAACCCGAGCCTACGTCACCAAGATTCTAACTTTAATACCCAAATACCAAGAATACATACTAGGTAGTCGTATCCTTAAATTAATTGGAAAACTATACACATTTGAACCCTCAATTGGACAATATACAAAAATCCTCGAATCGGAAACCTTAGAAATTTCCCCAATTGAAATAGGTTTCTATTATTAAATTAAGACTTACAACATGATCATCTAACAATATCCATCACTAATTCACAATAATATAAGTAAACTAATCCATAAAACCTTTATTAATGAATAACCTAACTCTCTTAATCTTATAGGAACTTGCAATTCATTTTCCCCAACTTATAAATACACTAATCCACCATTAAAGAACTTAGAAACAAGTAATTGAGTCATAAAGGAAGGAAATATCTTACCCCAAAGGATAAAATTGGGGTGTCAGGAGTGTTTCGAGTGTCTGAAGGGAGTTTGGGTTGTTTTACCCATTTATGGTGTCTGGTGTCCACCTCGGTGGTACCAGCTCACGCTCCGACGTGTTCACCTCTGCAGGAGGTTGGCCCACCGAAGTGAGGTTGGGAAAATATGGGATTTCCGCCTTGCGGAGGGTCTGTCCGCAGGGGCGAGTCCACCTTTGTGGGATCGGGTTCGTTGTGGCGCTGAGGCGATGTATCAAGTGACACCGCCTCAGCGAGGTGTTTGTTCGCCGTAGCGACCGCTACAGCGGTGTCGATTCTCTCGGGGTAAAACATTGTATCAGATGCCCTATAAATTCTCCTAGATCAGATTTAATTTCTCCAAATAGCAAGTCTCGAACCTAACGCAGCCAGTAGGGTATTTCTACTACTGGCTATGGTAAACAGTGCTACGAACTCGCTCGTACCCTCAAATTTTGCATTTAACCGAGCTAAGGCATACTTTTTTAAAGAATCTTCTAGAAAAACTAAATATCCAAATTTTACAAATAAATCCACAAAACACATTCGATTGCCTCGGGAAGCGAACCAATGACGCAACTAAGTCATAAATGACCCTCCAGAACTACCGAAAGCGAAAGACCCTGAAAACTAACCCATTAGTCAAAACTCAACTTTGAGTCAAACTATCCAAATATAAGCTTCTAGTTGTTTTGGGGGTTTCATCTGAAATGCACAAAAATAGACCTCGGGATCTGTGCCACCCATCCCCGCACATCACAAATTCTACATAGAGTCTACGAGGAGGGTCATACAAGCAAATAATGGTCTTTAGTTAAAAATAATCAGATGCGTCATTACATCAAATAGCAATTAAAATAACATTTGTCCTTGAATAGAGAGAAACGAACAGAGGAAACGTACCAGAAGTAGTGAACAAGCCAGGATATCTGCTCCGCATATCAGACTTGGTCTCCCAAGTCACCTCCTCGATAGGACGATGCCTCCACCTAACCTTCACAAAAGCTATTTCCTTCGATCTCAACTTCCTCACTTGTCTGTCTAAAATAGCCACAGGTTTCTTCTCGAACTCCAAATTTTGATCAAGAAATACGGAGTCCCACTAAATAATATAAGAGTCATCAGCATGATACTTCTTCAGCATAGACACATGGAAAATTGGATAGACGCCTAAAAGATCTGGTGGAAAAGCCAACTCATATGCCACCTCCCAAACTCTCTAAAGAATCTCAAAAGGTCCAATGTACCTCAGACTCAACTTTTCTCTCTAGCCGAATCTTATCCCACCTTTCATGGGTGAGACCTTCAGAAGAACCTTGTCACCCACCATAAACTCTAAGTCTCGGACCTTTCGGTCCACATACTCCTTCACCGCTTCTACGATGCCAAAAGCTTATCCTGGATCACATTCACCCTCTCTAATGAATCCCTCAAAAAATTGGTACCTAAGGACGCACCTCGAATGCATCAAATCAACCAATCAGAGATCAACATCTCCTACCATATAAAGCCTTGAATGGTGCCATATCAATACTGGAGTGATAGATGTTGTTGTACGCAAAATCTACTAAGGGTAAGAACTGGTCCCAATGACCACCAAAATCAATCAAGCAGACTCGTAACATGTCGTCCAATACCTGAATAGTCCATTCGGACTGACCGTCGGTCTGATATTGAAATGCTATATTGAGATCCAAGAGAGTACCCAACTCTCTATGCAAAGTTCGCTAGAAACGAGAAGTAAACCGAGTACCCCAATTAGAGATGATAGAAATAGGAACCCCATGAAGACAAACAATCTCTCAAATATAGATCTTAGCCAACTTCTGTGCATTATAAGTCATCTGGAACAGAATGAAATGCGTAGACTTGGTCAGTCTATCAACAATGACCCAAATAACATCAAACATGCCCAAAGTTTTGGGCAACCCGACAAAGAAATCCATGGCAATTCTCTCCCACTTCCACTCAAGAAAGAGCATCCTATGAGATACACCATCGGTTTGCTGGTGCTCGTACTTGACCTCATGACAATTCTAACATCGAGACATAAAATCCGCAATGTCTCTCTTAATCCTACCCCACCAATAGTGTTGTCTTAAATCATGGTACATCTTAGTAGAACTTAGATGAATCGAATACCTAGAGCTATGGGTCTCCTTCATAATCAGCCGAGTCAAATCACAAACTCTAGGAACACACACTACCTTTGATCCTCAACACTCCCTCACCATTAATCATGGTCTACTTGGCCTCACCACTTATCACCTTATCATGAATTTTGCACAACCTCACGTCATCATACTAGTGAGTTCGAAACTGATCCAAAAAAGATGACCTCGCCTCAACACAAGCTAAAATCCAACCCAAATTCAAAATATCAAGCCTCACTAAATGGTTGGATAGAGATTGGACCTCCAATGCCAAAGGATGCTCAGAAGTAACCAAACGAGCTAGACTCTCCAAGTTGACTACCTTTCGGCTCAAGGCATCCGCCACCATATTGGCCTTTCCTGGATGGTATAAAATAGTCATGTCATAATCCTTCAACAACTCCATCCACCGATGTTGCCTAGAGTTCAAATCCCTCTGATTAAACACGTGCTGAAAATTGCGGTGGTCGGTATATACCTCACAATGAACGCCATACAAGTAGTGTCTCCAAATCTTTAAGCCAAACACAACAACAACCAACTCTAAATCATGAGCAAGGTAATTCTTCTCGTGAACCTCAACTTTCTCAATGCATAAGCAATAACCTTACCCTCCTGCATCAACACATAGCCAAACCCAATCCTAAAATCATCACAATACACAGTGAAATCCTTTCCCTCAATCGGAAGGAATACAAACGGGGTTGTGGTAAAAAAAGTCTTGAGATTTTGAAAGCTCTCCTAACATTGGTCAAACCACTGAAACGACACTTCCTTCTGAGTCAATCGTGTTAGATGCAAAGCGATAGAAGAGAAATCCTTGATGAATCTGCAATAGTAGCTAGCAAGACCCACAAAACTCTGAATATCTGTCACAGAAGTCAGTCTACGCCAGTCTCTGACTGCCTCTATCTACTTTAGGTCAACCATAATCCCATCATTGGACACTACATGCCCCAAGAATGATACAGAACTCAACCAAAACTTACACTTCAAGAACTTAACATAAACCTTCTTGTCATTCAAAATCCCAAGGACTACTCTCAGATGTTGCTCATGGTCCTCCCGACTCTTTGAATATATTAAGATGTCATCAATGAACACAATCACAAAAGAATCCAAATACAGATTAAATATCTCATTTATCAAGTCCATGAACGATGTGGGGGCATTGGTAAGCCAAAATGACATTACCAAGAACTCATAATGCCCATAACGAATTCAGAAAGCCATCTTGGGACCATCCCCGGCCTAAATCTTTAGCTGATGATACCCGAACCGCAAGTCAATCTTCAGAAAACATAGAAGCACCCTAAATTTGATCGAACATGTTATCAATACGCCAAATCAAATACTTGTTTCTGATGGTGACTATTTTTAACCAATGCACATACGCATGGTGACATCCTTCTTCTTCACGAACAAGATAGGAGTACCCCATAGAGATAAACTTGGTTGAATGAAGCCCTTACTCAACAAATCCTAAAGCCGCTCCTTTGAATCTCACAACTCTGCTAGAGACATGTGGTATGAAGGAATAGAAATGGGTAGAGTACCCGACTCGAGATTAGTACAAAAGTCAATGTCTCTATATAGCGGCATACCCGATAAATCTAAAGGAAAGACCTCCACGAACTCACTAACTATCGGAATAGAATCAAGGGAAGGAGTCTCCACACTCATATCCCAAATATGATCAAGATAAGCCAAACAACCCCGTTCTACCAACTTTCTAGCCCGAATATAAGAAATCACCTTCCTAGGAGAAGGGCTGGGAGTGTCTCTCCACTCTAACCTCGGAAGACCAGGCATATCTAATATGACCGTCTTGAAATAGAAGTCCAGAATCGCATGATATGGCGTTATCCAATCCATACCCAAGATAACATCGAAATCCACCATATCTAAGATAATGAAATCTACTAAGTGTTGTAATCCATAAAAGTAACTACACACATGTGATAAACTCTATATATAATAATAGAATCACCAACTGGTATAGACACACGAATAGGAATATCAAGTATATCACACCATATCTCCAATTTAGTAGAAACGTAGGAAGACACATAAGAGAAGATAGACCCCAAATCAAATAACACAGTAGTAGACCGATGATCGACTGAGATGATACCTCTAATGAATGCATCTCATTCCCCAGTCTTGACCCTACCAGGGAATGCATAGCAATGAGTGTGTCTTTCCTCATATTGAGTACCCTGCTGGCCTCTTAAGCCCTAACGAGCTCCATCTCTTATCGACTAAGATACATCACGATCAGACTGATAGCCACCACAACCTGAATGAGATCCTCCCTAGCTAGTCTGACTACCACCCTTAGATGGTTATGCTGGGGTCCTAGGACAATCTCTGTTGAAGTGTTTGATCTCTCCACAGCTGTAACAAGTCCTGGCCACTGAGGGCTTCTAAATAGAGATAGAAGAACCCGAACCACTATGGTCTGAATATCTAGACTGAGAACTCCTAAATGACTGGTCCCCACTATATCCATCATTAATTTGTAGAGTTACCTGAACTGGTCGACTGGGCTGCGACTGTTGATATCTCCCCTAATACCCATAACTATAGAAAGTAGAACCACCGAACTATCCATGTCACCTCACTTTCTTATCGGACTCATGTCTATATATCTTACCCCTTATGGATGTGACCATCCTAGCATGCTCCACTACAGTCTCAAAAGAAGCTCCCGAAGCCACCAACTACAATATGGCCAACTAGAGCAGAATACACAAGCCTCTAACAAAACATCTCACCCGTTCAGCCTCAGTAGGTAACAACGGTGCTACATAACATGATAAGGTATGAAATCGAGTCTCATAATGTGCAATCGTAGAATTGCCCTGCCTAATCTTCTGAAACTCATCACGCTTGCCCAGACGCAAGCTCAACTGCACATACTTCTCAAGGAACACTCAATAGAAGATAACTTATGTCAATGGAGGTGACATTGCTAGTAAGAAATCAACATACACTCTCCACTACTGCTTTGTATCTCCTCTAAGCTGAAGGGCCACAAAGCTAAGTCCACGCGACTTAACAATACCCAAGGTATGCAACCTCTCATGACTGCTCACAATAAACTCATATGCATCCTCTTCGAGCTGTCCAAAGAACTCAGGAGGCTTCATGTTCGAAAAGTGCTCCCAAATCTTCCGCTCATCACGAGTCATAAATGTCCATCCAATAGGTCAGGGACTGAACTCTGGAGCATGAACCTCATTGATATGGGATGTTGACATCATCACAGATTGAATACAAAGAGTATGAAACTTGGGGGTCTGTGTCTTTCCCCCTCTCCCACGGGTCTGAGAACCACCCGGAATAGTAGGATGTGCGCTTGTCTGAGCAAAACTATCAAGAACACTCAATAACCTGACTAGTGTGTCCTGTAGAACTAGAGTAGCAATGAATCCAAGTTGATCCTGGCCTGGCCTTATCTCCTCCTCAAGCAACTCGTCCTGAGGCTCAATATATGGCTTTGGGGAATCTGATCTAGCACGAGTCTGACCTGCTCTCTACACTCGGCCCCGAACTTGTGTTGCTTCTCTGGCTCTATCTTGGCCCCGAGCACGTCCTCTACCATGATTGCATACTATTGGTGTCGGTGCCTCATCTCTCACCACGTCAGCACGAGTCTTCACCATCTGTGAGAGAATAAAAATAAAGGTCAAATACCAATTTGATTGAACTTAGCACAAAAGAAATAAAGAAAGTAAAATTTCCTAAATGTCCCATATCCTTTCGAAGATAAGTACGAACATCTCTGCACCGATCTTCAAGACTCTATTAGACATCACTCTTGTATTTAAGACCGAAACCCTAGGGCTCTAATACCAACTTTGTCATGACCCCTTTTCAGGAATCATGGTGGCACATACATATCCCCCCAATAGGCGAACCACTCCCGAATCACTTACATGATAACATAAATAAAAGAGGAAATTAATAAGATACTACAACATATGTCTGATAATATAAATGCGAAAATAGTATGAACAACAAGTGAACCCCCAAATGATCTGGTCTGTAAATAAAACATCTCTAATAAAATGATACAAGTCTGGAAGTCAAGGCATCAAGTTGTAACTGAATACATAAGCTGTAAGTCTGTAAACATGTCTATAGAACATAAATAAAGATAATAAGGAGATATAGCAAATCTAGGGCATGTTGGAGATAGGATCCTCACCTTGAAAGTTGGGGATCAACTACTCGAACTCATCCACGCAGTCTCGATGTAGTCATCGGATCTATATCTATATCAAGAAAAGATGCAGTAAGTGTAGCATGAGTACACAACGTACCCTCGTATACATCATAGGCTGACAATGACGGAAGATACGCAAAAAAAGATAAATACCAAGTTGACACCAAGTAATCGTATACATTCAGTCCAATAATCTAAGTAAGGTCACATAGTCCACATAATGATTCACAGAGTTCACATATATTCTTATTCAGTTAAGTGTCCATAATCAATTACGTCATCTAGTGCCAAAGAGTTTAAACAACAATCTAAGTACCAAGTATCAAGTATGAACCTTTCATGTCCAGAATCTAGTCAAGTCATCAAGAAGCACTTCAAATGCAAGTCCATCCACAACAATAAATGAAATGACATATATATGTATCATATGAATGCAACACATATGTCAGGTACCTTTATCAATTCGGTAAACAGTACGTGTTGGCACCCAATTTTGGCCCGTCATACTTAAAATTAATGCCTCTGGGTTAAAAAGCACAAAATAACATTTTTATACATTTTTATATTTTTGACGATTTATTGATGATTATCCTTATTTTTATTAAGAGAAGTACCATAAAGAAAGTAACAAGACTTAGAAGATCATGACTTCCTTCAATCGATTCTTACATAAGGTAAGTTCCCTTACTATTATCCTAGATTTATATCTCTATCTAATGATTTACTTGCGATTTTGTGTGGGCTTTATAAAAAATTTCAACAAGTGGTATCAGCGTCAGGTTTTGTTAAATCATTAAACGTGATAATTTAGATTTCACTTCTCAATTTTTGAGTGGCATTCATGATCTTTGAAAAAATCTTCCTTTTGTTTGTAAATATATCAAGACTGAATCTGCACACAATTTAAATTCGGTCTCTTAAAGTAACTTTCAGCATAATGTTTTGATCAAGGAAATGTTGTAATGAAGCTGGTGGATCACTTGGTCGATTTTTTTGCCGAAAAGTTGAAAATGCTTATGGAGGTAGAATCCCTTTATGCTATAACTCTTCTTCAATTTTTTTGTTTTCTTGATTATTTTTTTTATAACAAAAAAGAGATTTAAGTAAGGGTGTAATATAATGTCGAACAATATTTTGATTTCTTAAACTTTGATTTTGATTCTGCCGACCTCTATTGGTTATCCCAAACTTATGGGGCAATTTGTACTTCTTTTGTTCCAATCCTTTTTCCTTATATTTGTTGTTTTCCCTTTATGCATTCTATGCAGATTTTATAGTCTGATAATTCAAGGGAAGCAAAAATTCCTTCTGACAAGCCTTTGTATTTGTCACGCTCCAAACCTGAGGAGGCGTGGCCGACACTCTGTGCCTTACTTGACTGAGCGAACCAACCTGTAACACATACATTTGACAAGGAAAAGGGAGAAGGACATGATTCTCATCTCTGATCCGCTAATATATATATATATATATATATACATATATACATACACTATATAACTGAGATCAACTGACAAAACAAGTGTTGTGTATTCATAAGCCTCTATGAGTCTAACAATTGTATTATAGTCGGGACAGGGACCCCCACCTACACACAAAACCTATACACCTACATCACATATACTACTAGACTCAACTATTCTAGAAAGAAGTGGAGCTCACCAAAGTGCATCTAGATCTCTTTACTGAAAGGACTTGCTACCCTAAGAACATGAACCTGCGACATGAAACACAGAGCCCCCGACAAAAGAACGTCAGTACGAAAGAATGTACAGAGTATGTAAGACAGATAACAAAACAAATTTAAGTACATAAACTTCTAACGAAAGCAATGAAAGGTAAAACAACTATATAGGAACTTGACACTCGTCTGCAAGCTATATCTTGTGAAACTATTATTACCTTTTTAGCATGTTCTGCCACAAAGTCGCGCAAGACGTATACAAGTATAGTAAATCTTGATCCCACAATTATGCCATTCTAGGGTAACAAATAAACCTCGATAGATTAGAAAATAGGTCGTGGTGGCCAGCAAGTAAGCCTCAATGGCCAGCAAATGGACCTCGGTGGTCGGTAACTAGGCCTTAGTGACCAACAAGTAAGCTTCGAAGGCCAACAAATAAGTCACATAGGACCAGTGAGTCATACCCTTATATTAGTCCAAGTTGACCCGTTTTTAATAAGAAATGATTTAATCTTATATGTGTCTATATAATCAACCAGTCGACACCTTGTTATTAAGTCATTTAACTAATCTTATCGTGAATCGATCATCTACATCATCACTACATACAATTGACACAATTAGGAGGATTCAGATTACTTTAATCAAGTCAAATGTTGCATGATCAACTAAGAGTCTACTAGTCGTGAATGAGATCAATGGAATGGACTAGATGATTATCAGGTATGCAAGTAAGTCTCTTACTACAACTTGTCCCTTAGTAACTCTTAACTCATAGATAATGACAACTAACTAATACATACACATTATCACACCCAGGTTCAACTAACTTAAATGACTACAAGAGGCACTAGATGGCCGAATAGGAGACTTGACGCTCTAGGTACTATGTTACATAAGAGAGTTGCAAGTAACTTATTATCGTTCATTCTTTAATCCTACAACCAAAATTATATAAACACCCTTGGAGAGTCTCCTGTTGACACCCAATTTTGTCCCATCTTTTATGATTTTATTTGTAATTTTTAATATTTTTACACTTTTAAAATAATTTTAAAATATAGGCATATATGTGTATATCCTCTTATTATTATTATTATTCGCATTTTTTATATCATTTGCATTTTTATAATAATCATAAGTTTTATCCGAAATTCTATGTTATCTTATTCTCGCAAAATTGCATCGCATTTTCCTTTTATTAAGCATTAAATATTTCGCAAATATTATATTTTATTATTATCACGTCGTTATGTTATTTTAAATAATTCACATCTTTTACAAAACAAAAATAATATTTTAATATTAAACCCCTTTTATGTTTTAAACCCATAACCCATTTTCATTTTTCCAACCCAATACAAATTCTACCCAAACAAAATTCACCAAGCCCAAACTCATTCCCCTTATTCCCTTCCCCTTTATTTCCCCCCAATTCCCAAGCCCAACCGGACTCACCAACTCCCCCAATAAATTTCCCTACTACCCAACCAAAGCCCATAGCTTTTCCCTAACCAAAAAACTAACCCACAAATAAAATACCCAACAGCACATTCTCCCCAATTAGCGAGCCCAATCCCACACCCGAACCGGCCCACCCGCAGCCCAAAACCCGACCCGGTCGACCTCCCCTTTTAATTCCCCAAACCAAAACTCAAAACAAAAAAAAACCCTAAACCTAAAAAACCTTCAACCACCGCACACCCCATACCCCCCATCCGACCGGTCACCTCGCCCACTGCCACCACCCACTCCCTGCCACCAACCCTGACACCACCACACCCCTCCCGTCACTTCGACCCACGCCCATACCCCTAAAATCCGCTTCCAAAATTCAGAAACCTTTACCTTTAATTCAAATTTCAAACTCGTTCTTGGGGGGAAATCCACCTATAAATACCCCCATGTTGTTCTTCATTTTGGGGGGGGGGGAGATTTTTCGGGATTGAAACAGATTTTTTGAAGGATTTTTCGAAAGATTATTCCATATATACATAAAATATTTGCTGTGTTCTTGATTTTAAAACCTTCGCTTTCTTTGTTGTTCAAGATACAAGTCCGAAATAGGCCCAAGATTCGAAAGAAAGGAGGTGAATTTCGTTCTTGAACTTGGGTTTTAAATGCCTCTATTCGGTTTCTGAAAAAACCGAGTCCGAAAATCTGTGTTGCATTTCTTGTTGTTCTTCATCATGTTTTGGTCGAATTAGACCGACAAGTCGACCAGCTTTGGGTATTATTTTCGTAATTCTTGCATTTTCATATTTATGTATGTTGGTTATCTGAATTTGGTGTTAAAATCGATTCGGTTGGACCATCGATTCGGTCAGGTCATCGACCGGTCGGGTCGACCGGTTTGGGTAATATTTTGAATTCTTGCATTTCATTTTCTTGTTATTGGTTATCCGAATTTGGTGTTAAAATCGATTCGGGTTTGGACCATCGATTCGATTCGGCCTGCCTAATCTTGGTTTGGGTAATACTTTCAGAATTCTTGCATTTCATTTTCTTGTTATTGGTTATCTCAATTTGGTGTTAAAATCGATTCGGGTTTGGACCATCGATTCGGTTTGGTCATCGACTGGTCGGCTCGACCGGCTTGAGTAATATTTTCGCAATTCTTGCATTTCATATTTTTGTATGTTGGTTATCTGGAATTGATGGAATTATTTGATGTCGGTTTGAATCTCCAATTCGGGTCGGGTTACTGACCCGGGTCGGGTCGACCCGGTTTGAATTTTCAAATTTCTTGCATTGTTGCTGTTGTTATTATTGGTTATCTGAAAACATGAAAAATGCAAAAAAAAAATCGATTCTTGGCATCCGATTCGGTCGTCATCGACCGGCAGGTCGACCAGTCTTTGGTATATTCCAGTTATGGCATTTTTTCATATATGTTCTTTGGTTATCCTGAAAAGTCTGAATTTCGATTTCATTCGTCATCGCTCATGATCCGGGTCGGATTTTTCCATAATTACTTCTTAATCCTGTTTCGGTTCCAACATTTGAGAATTTGGGTCGGATACTTTAATTGCTCACTGCTCGTTTCTTTTACTGTTTTATTGTTTTATTAATATTGCATTAAGGCCGATGAAATTAACTTCGCCGCGCTTTTCTTTCGTTCGTTTCTCTATTTTTTTAGCATCGCTTTAAGTATCCGGCAACGGATATCTCATCGTTCTCTTGTTTTTACTGCTTTGAATAAATATCGCGTCTTTTTCGGTAATCGCTTTCTATTTCAAAGACACCGCTCGGTTCCAAATTATTGTTCTACTATTTTCTTGTTTTAAACTAAACACCGCGTCATTTTCTAAACTTTTTTTCTCTCTGCCTCGCTTTTCACCTTCTTGCGCCATCATTTCTTGTTTCATTTTAATTTTACTGATTTGAACACGATACTACACCGCCGATGAAAAATATCCGTCGATTTTGAGGCCTCCACAGGTTGCAAAGACGGAAATATAACTTCTCTGGGCAATGATGAGGCTTAAACCTTTTTCCAAGATCAACATGTTTAGTAGGCGAGGTGACTAAAATAACCAACAAGTTATATATTCAGCCACGACGTGATTATAGTGATCTTTCTATTTCACCGAGAGACCAACACGTTTAGTAGGCGAGACAATCAAAATAAACCACATTAGTCATATGTTTGCGACCACGACGTGATTGGAATGTTCTTTTCAAAATTTAAGTCTGAGCCCTCCGTGATCAAAACATTCACCGCTTTGAATACGGATATGAAGTTATTTGTATTTAACTGCTTTCTAACCGTTTGTTCTTGGCTGACTTGCGAGGATTAAAGTAAATAACGGCGAATTATTCCTGAGTTTATTTATTTTATTTCTTTCTTTAATTCAGCTTTTATCCCGCTTTGTATTGTAATATTATTTATCGCACTTATGTAACTATTGAAATGCTTAGAATAGGCAAACTTAAGATTAATTCATAGGGCAGTTTAAGATTTGAAACCCGTCGCTAGCTTATTTATTTGTAGGCTCGGTTGAATTCAAACTTAGAAACCCTTCGCTAGTTATTTATTTTAGGCTCGTCACGCGTATTCAAGATTTTTCAAAACAACTTTTGTCATCTTTTATTTGCTTTATTAATCATACCGAATAAGTTTTATCTTTTTATTATTATTTTTGCAACTCGATGATTTCCGAAAGATTCGCTTCTTTGGCGTTATAAATAATTTTGTTTCTACTCTCAATTGACAAATGCATATTTTTTCCAACTCTACGTGTATTTCTCTTTAAATACCATACAAATGCATATTTTTCCTCTACATGTATCTTTCTTTTAAAAAAAATGCATCATTTACTAATTATTTGCAAACATCTTTAACTTCATATATCAAACATGCATTTTTCTAGCAATAATTAACCTGAGTTTGACCGGATAACCGCAAGTTAGTGGATCTTAAAGGATGTCTAACCCCTTCCCTTTAGGATAATAAAGAACCCTTACCTAGAATCTCATTAGTTTCGCAGACCATTAAAATCGGAGTTACATTGCAGCATTTAGTTTAATATTTAGGTGTCCTAATTCACCGTAAAAATAATTAGGTGGCGACTCCTCAACCCTTTTTACCCAGGAATCACCGGACACGTCCAAGGCCCGCTTTGACCCGAGCAGTCGAAATAGGGCGCGACAAAGATGGTGACTCATTGGGAATTCGTGTTCTTAACCCTAACAAGTTCGGATTAATTATTGCTTTACTTTTGTTCCTTATTTGATTTAATGCTTTGATATGTTTCATTTATGAGATTTTGCATAAATCGCTTTAAATATTATATTCTCTTCTTGCTTTTCTTAAATTGGCATTTCGCCATATTTCTTCCACTATGGAAAATTGACACTATCACACACTACACGCGAGGTGTGTTTTTATGCACCCACAAATTTCTTTCAATCTACCAAATTTTAGGAGAGTTGGCGATGCTACGAGTGACCTGACCATCCGGTGGTCAAGGTAGCCTTCTCACTCGAGTAGTCCGCTCAGAACCTTGTGTCTAGTCACCAAATCTTAGAAAATTTAAGATAGAGCTATACCACCCTTTATTTTAAGTCATGCATGCATATACCTTAGGTGGGTCGATCCTTGGTATCGACTCCACAATTAAGAAATCCGCCAAAGATGTCTACGGGTCTCACAACCCAACGACCAATCATCATATTATGTGTAGCGTGATAAGGATAGACTAATCCAGGACTAATCATGACATGCTGAAATTGGAAAATGTACATTCATTTTGTCTCATTTCCGACAAAGCATTGCAGTTTAGCAGCTTGGATCAAACTTGTCGTAATCCCGCATATCTGGCGTTTAGGCCTACCTTTGGCATAAGAGAGGCCCCATGTATATTAGGACGCGCATATACAATTTTCTTGCCATTTTCTACTGCTTTCCACTCTGTGTATATTATTTAAATCAATAATTACTCATCTTATACTAATTTGGTTTTCTTCATTTTTCAGGAGTTTCATTTTGCCTTATTTCCCCAAAGATTGATTCGTGTTGACTAAAATCAAGTGAGCACCCCATCTTTTATTTTCCAATCATGCCTATCCAAATTGTATTAGTGCTAACTTAATGAAAACAACGCGATTTAAATTGAGGCCTGAATCGCATTTATGCATTTTAATGTATTTTTCCTCCACCTTTTGAAAGCTTAAATGACAAATCCACATTGCTTTTGCTACTTCAAAATTTATTTTGTTTACTAATTTTCTTTTCTCTTTCAGCATGCAAACTAATAAATCTGTCGATAATGTGAATGTGACATGTAATGAAACAAACAAACAAAATCCGAACAATGAACAGGACTTCGAAGAGTATGAGGAAGACTCGCAGCCAGAAGAATTGACAGAGGAATTGAAACATTTTGAGAATAAACCAAAGCCAAATTTAGATGAAACTGAGGCAATAAATTTGGGGGAGGCAGAGAATGTGAAAGAAACAAGAATCAGCGTCCATCTGAACGCCCCACAAAGGAAAGAACTGACGGATCTTTTGAGACAATATATCGACGTATTTGCTTGGTCTTATGAGGAGATGCCAGAGCTGAGCACGGATATTTTTTCGCATAGATTACCTATCGATCCATCCTACCCTCCGGTGAAACAAAAACCAAGGAAAATCAAGCCTGATTTGAGTTTAAGGGTCAAGGAAGAGGTGTCCAAGCAATTCGACGCAAAGGTCATTCGAGTCACAAGATACCCGACTTGGTTGGCCAACATTGTACCTGTGCCAAAGAAAGATGGAAAGATACGAGTGTGCATGGATTATCGGGATCTCAACAAGGCCAGCCCGAAGGATGACTTCCCTCTTCCAAATATTCACATACTCATTGACAACTGTGCAAAGCATGAATTACAATCATTTGTTGATTGCTTTGCTGGTTACCACCAAATCTTGATGGATGTGGAAGATGCAGAGAAGACGGCGTTCACTACGCCTTGGGGGGTATACTGTTATCGAGTAATGCCGTTCGGACTCAAGAATGCAGGTGCCACCTACATGAGGGCCATGACTACCATTTTTCATGATATGATCCACAAAGAAATAGAGGTCTACGTGGATGACGTTATTATTAAGTCGCGAAAGACTTCGGATCACTTGACAGATTTAGAGAAGTTCTTTGACCGGCTGAGGCGGTATAACCTAAAGTTAAACCCTGCAAAGTGTGCGTTTGGTGTCCCTGCTGGGAAGCTGCTAGGTTTCATCGTGAGTAGAAGAGGTATTGAATTAGACCCTCGAAGGTAAAAGCTATTCAAGACTTGCCTCCTCCAAAGAGTCGAAAAGAGCGTGATGAGTTTCCTTGGTCGCCTCAATTACATCAAAGAGTTCATAGCACAATCAATGGTGATATGTGAGCCGATATTCAAGTTATCAAGAAAGACGCCGCTACCAAATGGACTGACGGATTGCCAACAAGCTTTTGATAGAATCAAAGAATATCTGTCTAACCCACTGCTTTGGTACCTCCAGAGCCGGAAGGCCTTTGTTATTATATCCTGCAGGTCGAAAACGCGGCGTTTGGATGCGTCTTTGGGACAACACGATGAAACAGAAAGAAGGAGCAAGTCATATACTACTTAAGCAAGAAGTTCACGCCGTATGAAGCTCAAGATACTTTCTTTGGAACGCACTTGTTGTGCCTTGACATGGATTACGCAAAAGTTTAGGCATTATCTGTCTGCATATACCACTTATCTCATCTCAAGGATGGACCCGCTCAAATATATTTTTCAGAAGCCCATGCCCACCGGGAAGCTAGCGAAGTGGCAAATCTTGTTAAGTGAATTCGACATCATATATGTCACCCAAAAGGCTATCAAAGGACAAGGACAAGCACTAGCAGACCATCTTGCTGAAAACCCCGTGGATGAAGAATACATGCCTCTCCGGACTTATTTTTCGGACGAGGAGGTACTGTTTGTTGGAGAAGACATCTCAGAAGGGTACCCGGGTTGGAGAATGTTCTTCGACGGAGCTGCAAACTTCAAAGGGGTTGGTATTGGAGCAGTTTTGATTTCAGAATCAGGTCAACACTACCCAATTTCGGCAAAACTCCGATTTCCATGCACCAACAATATGGCGGAATATGAAGCTTGTATACTGACTTAGAATGGCCGTTGATATGAACATTCAAGAATTATTGGTTATAGGTGATTCGCACTTATTGATTCATCAGTGCAAGGCGAATGGGCGACCAAGAACGGAAGATACTTCCTTACCTGCATTGCGTGAAAGAATTATGCAAAAATTCAGCAAGATAGAATTCAAGCATATCCCACGAACTCAAAACGAAGTTCACGATGCTCGCAACACTGTCCTCCATGATTCAACATCCAGATAAGAACTACATTGATCCCATCAAGGTGAGCTTATCGGATCAGCCGGCATATTGTTTCAATATAGATGGAGAGTTGGATGGAAAGCCTTGGTACCACGACATTAAGAGATATCTCAAGATAGGTGAATATCCGGAAGGCATAACCAGTATACAAAAGAGGACACTTAGGAGGTTAGCAAACCATTTCTTCCTAAACGGAGAAATCCTTTATCGGAGGACTCCAGATCTCAGTTTGTTAAGATGTGTTGATGCTCGAGAGGCAAGCAGTTTAGTTGAAGAGATACACGGAGGCACGTGCGGGCCTCATATGAATGGCTTCACTTTGGCAAAGAAGATTCTGAGAGCAGGATACTTTTGGATGACCATGGAAACAGATTGCATCCACTTCGTGCAAAGATGCCATCGATGTCAGATTCATGGCGTTCTAATCAAGGTGCCTCCTAACGAACTCAATGTGACGAGCTCTCCTTGGCCATTCGCAGCTTGGGGCATGGATGTCATTGGCCCTATTGAACCTGCCGCATCAAATGGACACAGATTTATTCTAGTGGCAATTGACTATTTCACAAAGTGGGTAGAAGCATCGTCCCACAAGTCAGTAACAAAGAAAGTGGTAGTTGATTTTGTCCGTAATAACATCATTTGTCAATTTGGAATCCTGAGTCGATTATAATGCACAATGGAGCTAATCTCAACAAGAATCGATGAATGAGATATGAAAAGTTTAAGATCACTCACCGCAATTCCACTCCATACCGACCTCGGATGAACGGAGCAAATGGCGACCAACAAGAACATCAAAAGGATACTGCGAAAGATGATTGATAATTACAAGCACTAGCATGAGCATTTGTCCTTTGCACTTTTGAGATATCGCACTACAATCAGGACTTCTACCGGGGCAACCCCGTATCTATTGGTCTATGGAACAGAAGCTGTATTACCAGCAGAAGTGGAAATACCATCTTTGAGAATTATCCAAGAAGCCGAGCTGAACGGTTTAAATGGATACGTAATCGATGCGAACAATTGATGATGATTGATGAAAAGCGATTGAACGCACCGCCACGCATAACTTTATCAAAACAGAATGGCCAAAGCTTTCAACAGAAAGTAAAACCAAGGACTTTCGAACTGGGCAATTGGTGCTAAACGCATATTCCCGCACCAAAATGAAGCTAAAGGAAAATTCGCACCTAATCGCAAGGGGCCGTATATAGTTCACCGGTGTTGATCTGGAGGAGCATTAATTCTAGCTGAAATGGGCCCGGTGCGGATGTAATAAAAGCTATCAACGCGGATGCAGTGAAAAGATACTACATTTAGGATTTTTCTATGTAATACATTTCTTATGTTGTAAAAGTTGCGCTCCCTGGCGGGATACGCAAAGAACCCATGTCGGGTTCCGTTTCCTAGATTGCAAATTTCCCAGAAACACATTTCTTTGTAACATGAACTACGTTATGACCTGATTCCCTCGGCGAGATACGTAGGCGGCCACATCAGCTTCGGTCCCATTTTAGAAAATCCTTACAATCCCCTTTTGCTTGTAACATGAACTACGTTATGACCTGATTCTCTCGGCGGGATACGTGATTCCCTCATGGGGATACGTAGGCGGCCTAAATCGGCTTCGGTCCCACCATTAGGAAATATTTTCTCCTTTATCTCACATATGACAAAATGCACCTATCTGATCACCCTGATAGGGAAGGCAAGCAATCTACACAAGACTCGGTTGTCCGTTCAAAAGATCGTCATTCTCACATATCGGAAACTGGGGCATTTTTAAGGGATCACTGCCAAGAAAACGCCGATAGACATGGAAAAGCATCGGCAAACTAAGTCTTCAGCCATAAGAATTTTGGATAGGACGTTTGCTTTGTTTCACCGCATGTCACTGCTCGACAGACATTTATATATATGCAGTAATTCTTATAAGCAAATTATTTTCAACAAACATTTTCATCAAAATTCGATAGAATTTTTATGTTTCTATTTTTAAGATGCATTTCTACAAATTGTTTTCGAATGTTTTCATTAACGGCTGGCCAAGATTGGAAGCAGAAAGGGGCTACGGGTCCGATGTTAGCAGGACATGCAAATACCAAGGCCGAAGCTACAAAGTCAACGCGAATCAACTCCCCCCTCCCAAAACTCATAAATTTATTTAAGTACAGGTTTTTCAGGTCAAAAACAGCAGGGAAGCTGCAACATTTATAAGCAGATTCGCAAGGGCCTCCGCATCGCAACTCACTACAAGAATCACTTTCCTGTTTGAAGATTGTACAAAGACGTCATGCTAACCGTGTTGTGTCCACGCAAAGAACGGTATTTCGACTTACAGGGTCGCATTCTCATCTACTCAACTTTTGCATCGCTTATGTCCACACATTAACTATCATGGCATGGCATGGCAATAGGGCCACACTTTACATTACGTCAACACGACGACATTCAGGCGCCCACCTTCTAATGCGGGTATGTTTTAAATCAGGCGCCCACCTTCTAATGCGGGTATGTTTTAAATCAGGCGCCCACCTTCTAATGCGGGTATGTTTTAAATCAGGCGCCCACCTTCTAATGCGGGTATGTTTTAAATCAGGCGCCCACCTTCTAATGCGGGTATGTTTTAAATCAGCCCACCTTCTAACGCGGGTATGTTTTAAATCGTCGCCCACCTTCTAATCTTGGTATGTTTTAAATCAGCGCCCACCTTCTAATCTGGGTATGTTTTAAATCAGCGCCCACCTTCTAATCTGGTATGTTTTAAATCAGCGCCCACCTTCTAATGCGGGTATGTTTAAATCAGCGCCCACCTTCTAATGCGGGTATGTTTTAAATCAGCGCCCACCTTCTAACGCGGTATGTTTTAAATCAGGCGTCCACCTTCTAATGCGGGTATGTTTTAAATCAGGCGCCCACCTTCTAATGCGGGTATGTTTTAAATCAGGCGCCCACCTTCTAATGCGGGTATGTTTTAAATCAGGCGCCCACCTCCTAATGCGGGTATGTTTTAAATCAGGCGCCCACCTCCTAATGCGGGTATGTTTTAAATCAGGCGCCCACCTCCTAATGCGGGTATTTAAATTTCAGTCAGGCGCCCACCTCCTAATGCGGGTATTTAAATTTCAGTCAGGCGCCCACCTCCTAATGCGGGTATTTCAATTTAAGTCAGGCGCCCACCTCCTAATGCGGGTATTTCAATTTAAGTCAGGCGCCCACCTCCTAATGCGGGTATTTCAATTTAAGTCAGGCGCCCACCTCCTAATGCGGGTATTTTATTTTAAATCAGGCGCCCACCTCCTAATGCGGGTATTTTATTTTAAATCAGGCGCCCACCTCCTAATGCGGGTATTTTATTTTAAATCAGGCGTCCACCTTCTAATGCGGGTACTTTACTTTAAAGTGTAAACATGCGCCCGCCAACGGCCTCATCTGCACAACATTAAGCAACGACATCATTTCAACTTACAAAGTCATATTCTCACATACATATCTTATGCAACAGTTGTACACTAACTTTTATCTTAGCTTTGGTCCACAGGAATTTGAATCGGCGGGAGCCTTCAGCACAACGTGGAACTATATCTTACGACGAACCAAGGCAATTTGGTCAACGTCCTACTTCGAACGTCGATCCGCTCTTTTTCAATAGTTTTGTTACATCTGCGACCAGTGTCATCATAACTCGACACTGGGGCAATATTACTTGAATCTGCACCAACTTTTTCCATAATTTCTCTCCCCCTGGGATCTTATTTCTACCCATGATCTTCCTTCAAGTCTCGTTGATCAGGACAAAATTGGCTACTCAGTCAACTTTCTTTGGCCGAAAACTCTTTCATCGTCTCCGTCCAAAGAGGGGCATCTGTTGACACCCAATTTTGTCCCATCTTTTATGATTTTATTTGTAATTTTTAATATTTTTACACTTTTAAAATAATTTTAAAATATAGGCATATATGTGTATATCCTCTTATTATTATTATTATTCGCATTTTTTATATCATTTGCATTTTTATAATAATCATAAGTTTTATCCGAAATTCTATGTTATCTTATTCTCGCAAAATTGCATCATTTTCCTTTTATTAAGCATTAAATATTTACGCAAATATTATATTTTATTATTATCACGCTGCTCTGTTATTTTAAATAATTCACATCTTTTACAAAACAAAAATAATATTTTAATATTAAACCCCTTTTATGTTTTAAACCCATAACCCATTTTCATTTTTCCAACCCAATACAAATTCTACCCAAACAAAATTCACCAAGCCCAAACTCATTCCCTTATTCCCTTCCCCTTTATTTCCCCCAATTCCCAAGCCCAACCTGGGACCTAACTCCCCAATAAATTTCCCCAATACCCAACCAAAGCCCATACCTTTTCCCTAACCAAAAAAATAACCCACAAATAAAATACCCACCAGCCCATTCTCCCCCAATTCGCGAGCCCAATCGCACACCCGAACCGGCCCACCCGCAGCCCAAAACCCGACCCGGTCGACCTCCCCTTTTAATTCCCCAAACCAAAACCCAAAACAAAAAAAAACCCTAAACCTAAAAAACCTTCAACCACCGCACACCCCATACCCCCCATCCGACCGGTCACCTCGCCCACTGCCACCACCCACTCCCTGCCACCAACCCTGACACCACCACACCCCTCCCGTCACTTCGACCCACGCCCATACCCCTAAAATCCGCTTCCAAAATTCAGAAACCTTTACCTTTAATTCAAATTTCAAACTCGTTCTTGGGGGGGAAATCCACCTATAAATACCCCATGTTGTTCTTCATTTTGGGGGAGAGATTTTTCGGGATTGAAACAGATTTTTTGAAGGATTTTTCGGAAGATTATTCCATATATACATAAAATATTTGCTGTGTTCTTGATTTTAAAACATTCGCTTTCTTTGTTGTTCAAGATACAAGTCCGAAATAGGCCCAAGATTCGAAAGAAAGGAGGTGAGTTTCGTTCTTGAACTTGGGTTTTAAATGCCTCTATTCGGTTTCTGAAAAACCGAGTCCGAAAATCTGTTTTGCATTTCTTGTTGTTCTTCACTGTTTTCGGGTCGGGTCGACCCGGTTTGGGTATTATTTTCAGAATTCTTGCATTTTCATATTTATGTATGTTGGTTATCTGAATTTGGTGTTAAAATCTGATTCGGGTTTGGACCACTGATTCGGGTCGGGTCGACCCGGTTTGGGTAATATTTTCAGAATTCTTGCATTTCATTTTCTTGTTATTGGTTATCTGAATTTGGTGTTAAAATCTGATTCGGGTTTGGACCATCGATTAGGTTTGGTCATCGACTGGTCGGGCTCGACCAGTTTGGGTAATACTTTCAGAATTCTTGCATTTTATTTTCTTGTTATTGGTTATCTGAATTTGGTGTTAAAATCTGATTCGGGTTTGGACCACTGATTCGGGTCGGGTCGACCCGGTTTAAGTAATATTTTCAGAATTCTTGCATTTCATATTTTTGTATGTTGGTTATCTGGAATTGATGGAATTATTTGATGTCGGTTTGAATCTCCAATTCGGGTCGGGTTACTGACCCGGGTCGGGTCGACCCGGTTTGAATTTCCAAATTTCTTGCATTGTTGCTGTTGTTATTATTGGTTATCTGAAAAGATGAAAAATGCAAAAAAAAAAATCTGATTCGGTCGTCAACGACCGTAAGTCGACGGCCGGTCGACCCGGTCTTGGTATATTCCAGATTATGGCATTTTTTCATATCTGTTGCTGGTTATCTGAAAAAGTCTGAATTTCTGATTTCATTCGGGTCACTGTTCATGATCCGGGTCGGATTTTTCCATAATTACTTCTTAATCCTGTTTCGGTTCCAACATTTCAGAATTTGGGTCGGATACTTTAATTGCTCACTGCTCGTTTCTTTTACTGTTTTATTGTTTTATTAATATTGCATTAAGGCCGATGAAATTAACTTCGAAGCCGCGCTTTTCTTTCGTGTCGTTTCTCTATTTTTTAGCATCGCTTTTAAGTATCCGGGCAACGGATATCTCACTGTTTTACTGTTTTTACTGTTTTGAATAAATATCGCGTCTTTTCGGGTACTGCTTTCTATTTCAGTTCACTGCTCGGTTCCAAATTATTGTTCTACTATTTTACTGTTTTAAACTAAACACCGCGTCATTTTCGGAAACTTTTTTTCTCTCTGCCTCTGTTTTCCTGCTTGCTGCCTACTGTTTACTGTTTCATTTTAATTTTACTGATTTGAACACGATACTACACTGGCCGATGAAAAATATCCATCGATTTTGAGGCCTACACAGTTGCAAAGACGAAAATATAACTTCTGGGCAATGATGAGGCTTAAACCTTTTTCCAAGATCAACATGTTTAGTAGGCGAGGTGACTAAAATAACCAACAAGTTATATATTCGCAGCCACGACGTGATTATAGTGATCTTTTCTATTTCACCCGAGAGACCAACACGTTTAGTAGGCGAGACAATCAAAATAAACCACATTAGTCATATGTTTGCAGCCACGACGTGATTGGAATGTTCTTTTCAAAATTTAAGTCTGAGCCCTCCGTGATCAAAACATTCATTGCTTTGAATACGGATATGAAGTTATTTGTATTTAACTGTTTCTAACCGTTTGTTCTTGACAGCTTGCAGGGATTAAAGTAAATAACGGCGAATTATTCCTCGGAGTTTATTTATTTTATTTCTTTCTTTAATTCAGCTTTTATCCCGCTTTGTATTGTAATATTATTTATCGCACTTATGTAACTATTGAAATGCTTAGAATAGGCAAACTTAAGATTAATTCATAGGGCAGTTTAAGATTTGAAACCCGTCGCTAGCTTATTTATTTGTAGGCTCGGTTGAATTCAAACTTAGAAACCCTTCGCTAGTTATTTATTTTAGGCTCGTCACGCATATTCAAGATTTTTCAAAACAACTTTTGTCATCTTTTATTTGCTTTATTAATCATACCGAATAAGTTTTATCTTTTTATTATTATTTTTGCAACTCGATGATTTCCGAAAGATTCGCTTCTTTGGCGTTATAAATAATTTTGTTTCTACTCTCAATTGACAAATGCATATTTTTTCCAACTCTACGTGTATTTCTCTTTAAATACCATACAAATGCATATTTTTCCTCTACATGTGTCTTTCTTTTAAAAAAATGCATCATTTACTAATTATTTGCAAACATCTTTAACTTCATATATCAAACATGCATTTTTCTAGCAATAATTAACCTGAGTTTGACCGGATAACCGCAAGTTAGCGGATCTTAAAGGATGCCTAACCCCTTCCCTTTAGGATAATAAAGAACCCTTACCTAGAATCTCATTAGTTTCGCAGACCATTAAAATCGGAGTTACATTGCAGCATTTGGTTTAATATTTAGGTGTCCTAATTCACCGTAAAAATAATTAGGTGGCGACTCCTCAACCCTTTTTACCCAGGAATCACCGGACACGTCCGCGCTCCGCTTTGACCCGAGCAGGTCGAAATAGGGCGCGACATCTCCTTATGAGGAGGTTCACCTATCCCAACCACGATATGATTCGTACGAAAGATCAAATAGGCATCAAAGGTACACAAATAATATATAAATTCGGGGCACCTCAGCACTTCTATACACAACCCAACTTAAGATAGAATGGACGTCGATACAAGGATTCATGAGACAATTGCTTTCTTAGGTTTTTTTACGGAATGGTGTTCAAATGATTCATGCTTAATGAAGAAAATGGAATACCCTTAACATATCTTGGGTGTCGACCCTTCAACACCACCATGAACCATTTGTCCAACACACATCAATCTACAAGAGACAATAATTAGACTATTATTAAACTCAAGAAAGCATATTTCAACCAACGAGCGGCAAAGTCGATGTACCACTACCATACGGCCTGTCCTTACTCCTTTTGTCCATTTAAAGCACATCTCACAACACAACACATCTATATCATCACAACTATAATTCTAGCCCTTCCACATCTCAAGAACAAGCTCAAACATACTACAACACACCCAACAATTAGTTCTACAACTTTCAACTTTCGTCCCATAAGTTTCCATCCAAATAACATCGCCAAAATAAGCTCAAATACAAGGAGGAGGGACAGAAACTTACCTTAAACAACAAGAACAAGTGTTATTTCAAGCTTGATTCAACTCAAAGAAACTTCCAATTTAAAAACAACAAGGAGGAAATATGATCTACTAGCACCACATGATTCCCGACACGAGATTATGTTGTTTCCTCTTAAATCTTCACTTGGATCATATATGAACTTGTAGAGGGCACTTGGGAGTGATATGAGAACAATTGAGAGTGAAAATAAAGTTAGAATAGGGTTGCACCATTTAAATACATCTTAAAAGCTCCCACCGCCTCAAATTGGCTCTATGATCGAAGCTAAGAGCGAGCAACACCCTCACTTTGGAGCACGCTCAACGAGGTCTTTCACTGCGTGCCCGGCTGTCTGCACAGTCTGGCAAAAATACAAATATCTTTCTAGTACAATGTTGTATCGATGAACAATTTAATGTGCTAAAAATTAGACCTTCAATTTAGTGGGTAGATCACCCTCTAACTCCAATAATATTGGGAGAAAAGCTCTGTGACATCTAACCCAAATTTCAGCGAATTTATGAACGTAACTTGTGATGACCTTCACCAACTTTTATTTTATAACTTGCTTGACTTCAAAGATTAACATACGACTATTGTACGATTCAAATACCTCATAACACGACCTTCTTAGCATATGAAACACTCCTAGTCTTACCCCAAAAGTGTAGGCTATTACGATCCACTTTCCTTAGGCGAACTTCTTCGAAAAGTATTTTCTTTGAATCTTTAGCCTCTAATCCTTCCCACACATACTAAACATCACTAAACACTTATAACCTTAGGAATAACCTTGCTCTTTGAGATTACATCAAATAACTCACGACACGCCTTAGCATACAAAAATGCGGGATGTAACTGAATTCTTTGTTTTGAAATATGACTCAATCTCTTATGCCATAACATTTATAAACTCTCATTTGTTAATCTGTGCTTAGTACCAAAATTACTTGAATGCATGTGTTTCATTGTTGTATAAGGCTTGATTGTCTAATGTACATAATTTATCATTAGAGTGCTAGCTCTAACAATGTTAGAATTTATAGAAATATTACAAATTTCATTTTCAAAAGAACAACTATATCCAAAATTGTCCAAACAAGAAATAAAAATTAAGATCCATCTAAATGATGATACAACAAAAGTTTACTCTAATTCCAAATAAAAACTAGTATCTAATAGAATCCTAATGACATCAATGGCTTCAACACCTGCCTTTATTGTCATAGCCCACATAGATGTATCTTTCAGTATCAATTGACACTAGACTCTTTAGACAATCCTTCATAGTGACACTTATGTGAGTAGTTGCACCCGTATCTATCTACAAGTGTCACTAGGTACCATAGCCAGATTTACTTCTGAACAAACAAAGTTGAGAAGTTTACCTTTCTTTTCATGCTAGGCAGCGTACTTGTAACAATCTTCTTTATGTGACCTACAAAAATAGCAGGGGTCCTGAACCTTTTTATCCTTAAATTGGGATGTTCCTTTGTCTGTAGTTTCTTTATTCTTACTTATTTTTCTCTTATCAGAGGCAATTTTAGTTTTAGAGGTAGATGCCAAATGAACACTTTCAATCCTCTCTTATTTAAGTCTAACATTTTCATGCACACATTGAGCTATAAGCTCATTCAAAGTCCATTTCTCCTTTTGAGTATTATATGAAACTTTAATTGACTAAATTGCGTAAGAACATAGATCAAAACTAGGCACACAAATATGTCATCAAACAATTTAAGCGTAAAGGCTTTGAGTTTTGTCACAAGATTAGACATCTCCATAATGTACTCCCTTATGTTTACTTTACCTTTATATTACATTGAAACAATCTTATTAAGAATAGTACTTGTTTCAATCTTTTCGTTAGCAGCAAATTGGTCTGCGATTTCCTTTAGGAATTTTTTGGCATTTTTATCCTCTATTATACCGCCCCTTAAGGATTTCAGAATTGAGTGTTGAATCATCATCAAGCTCATGCGATTTGATCGCTCTCACTTCTCGTATGCGACCTTTTGTTCATTAGTACTAGTTTCGTTCAAGTCCGCAGGACGATCAAATCTTAATGCATAGTCGAGATATATGCAACCAAGCACAATCATAATGTGCTCTTTTCATTTCTTGGAGTTTGTGTCGTTAAGCACTTGAACGTTTTCAATATTGGCAATTATATTAAATATGTGAGTCCACTAAATAAAAAAAATTCCAACAATCTCCCACTTTGACCACATATATTTCAAAAAATTTGAACATAGACAAAACTTTATAGTGCGCACAATTGCTAAAATATTCAACAAAAAAGATAACGAAATTGCATAAAATAAATATTGCTAATTAACAAGCAATAATTAAAATGATCATAATCTAAAAGTACTAAGTCATGCTAGAATAAGTATGACTAATAAGTATTAATTACATGACTAAATGTAAAAAAATAAAATTAAAAAAATTATGTAATTTTTACTGTCTAAACCAATGCAAAACTAAAGAATAGATATCCAACATTATTGTCATAATTCCTAGTGTTGAATTGAATTTGTTTTGTTAGCATTACTATATTGATTAGGCCTTTATTTGAGTTACTAACATCTACGGGCTATAAAACTTATCAGACCATTCAAAACTCTAAGTCCAAACTTGGAATTATTTGTCAAAGACAAAAATTATGAAAACGTTTAAAAATATTTATAAATTACATTACAATAAATATTTTTATGTATAAAATATTTTTAAAAATTATATACATGTAATATCGGGTTGCTTTGGTTTGGTTTGTCTTTTGTAGTTAAAACCAAACTAAACCAATTATGGTCAGTTTTTTTCATTCAATACCAAATCAAATTAAATCAATCACTAGTCGGACATTTTTCTCGATTTTACTCAGAATATCAATTTAATGCAGTTTGTCAGTTTTCTTCGTACAACCCTGTTGGTGAGGGCTGAGGCCAAATTTGATGACATTATGTCCCTTTCTAAACATCGAATGGTCTTAAACATCGAACTGGTCAAATTTGAGGAAGGTGTAGAATAAAAAATTATGTTATTGTAGCTGATAATAATATGTACTAATTAAAAGTTGGCCAAATTCATCGGTGGCCCCTTGTGGTCGTCAAGATCTTTCACTTAGACACCTCAACTAAATTGTATTCCATTTAAACATCTGAGGTGGACCACCACTGTGTCATTTAGACACTTTTCGCTAACTTGACAAAAGTTATGTGGATTTCACACCAAACAGGCGCGTGAAAAGGCCAAAAATCATATTTTTTTAGATTTCCTTTTTCTTCTTCATTGTTATATATATATATTTTATTTCATTCTTCTTCTTCATTCTTTTTTCTACCATCTTCCTACAAAGAATGAAGATACAATAAATTCGAGTCTTTGTGGGAAATCTTTAGCTCAAGTTGCAACAAATTTGGAGGAGTTTTTCTTAAAATTTTGGATTAAAATCGTGGTTGGAACAAGAACACACATGAAAATGGCGAAGAACACTAAGAACATGATTTCAAAAAATTTCTTGTATAGGGTTTAGAAATAGAGTTTTCTTTTCTTTTTTGAAATATTAGTTTTGCTAAAAAAATATTTTTTATATTAGTATGGGATCAAATAACACATGTCATAATTTAATTTGTCATTTTGTCATGTCATCGGCGAATGTATTATACACACATTACATATTTGGCTTATTCAGCTAAAAGCTCATTTGTTTAAATGAAACAAAATTTAGTTGAGGTGTCAAAGTGAAAGATCTTAACGACGACAAGAGGGCGCTGATGGATTTGGCCTTAAAAGTTGGTTGTAACGTATTGTGAATATAGACGTACTAATTAAAAGTTGGTTGCAACGTATTGTGAATAATTTGATAATCAGATTTCATTGTTTGATCAGCAAATTTAACTACAACTTACTAGGAACTAAATTTCTCGACTCGCTTAAATGGTCGATGTTTGTCAGTAATCCACTTCCAATACTGCAATTTTGAATTTAGTCACAAGAGAATGGGGGCTTTTTGTTGCCAGTGGGGGCTCTCGACGCACAGGAGATGGTTCAAGTTTCACAACCACAGCAAAGTGTACTTGCAAAGACAGCAAGTGCTATTACGGCCAGATTGACAGAATTACCGAGTTAACTACAAACCAAAGATCCAACATCACAAGTCACGCACAACCAACATTTCCAGTGTGTTTTGATAAAGCTTATGGTACTTCCTTGTTAGTACTATATCTATTCTATTACAATAGTTGGCATCCAATATGACTATCACATCTCCAAGGGAATTGTTATTCAAAATCACCCTCATCGATGATGGTTGGAACTAGATCATAAGCAAGAACTGGCAGTATCTGTCACACATCATTTGACTGTGCGCAACTGCCAATCCAGAGCACATGACTAGCTCTCATAGTCCCCCTCAGAAAACTTGTTCTCTGAATAAAAGACAGCAATAACTTGATTTCCACCAAATTTTCTGCCATTCAACCCTTGTTGAGCTCTTGAAGCACTCTCCACATCAGCATACTCCAAAAATACCTAAAAATGAGTAACGAACATTACTCATTGAGTGTTTACACTGATGAAACATCACCAGCTGAATAAAAAAACAAGCCACTAGTGGGAACGCATCCTAATCATATTGGTGGATAATAATGCCAGAAGTGCATAATAACCTTTCCAACCCCTGGAGTTGGTTCACCGTCGGGCTTTGGTCGTGGAATCACTAAATTCACTAAATTACCTGCAAAATAAAAAGGAAAAAATGAAGATCACACATCTGAAATAATGAAATACAATAGCAAATTAAGGTCACAACCAAGGGGAGAAAAAAGAATATAGACTAATAAAAAAGAAGTATGAAAAGCATTTCTAAAGGAGGAAAAAGCATGATCAGTGTGTGCACATCTGAAAAGCTGAAAGTATTTACCGAACTTTCCACATTCAGTTCTCATATCTTCCATTATGTCTTCATAATCTTCATCGTCTTTGAGCTCATCGGCACTAACCACATATGTTAGGCACAAGATTTTTGTAGGTAGTCCACCGGGTTGTAACATGAATCGCTGTAAAAGTAGATGAATACAAATAAGAAACAGGCCAGAAAATCAGTTGCCAATGTCTTGCTTAAATTAAAGGATATAACACATTGAAGGGGCTGAATATATTGCTGGAAAGAGCATACTAGTGTAGTGTAGGCTTTGACGTCAACAAATTGAAAAATATTCATTTTACCTGTAGTACTATTTGTTGTTGAACATGCATTAAAACACTCTCCTGCTCGGGTTTAGGCTGTAGAGTACCTTGGCTTGCACGCCTGACAGTAAGTTTTATCACCCATCTTTATGCCATTAAGAGCGGCACAAGCAATGTCTGTAACTGATACATCCTGGTAGACACAGAAGGCATAGCCTTTTGAGTTTCCAGTTTCTCTATCTTTGACTAGGTTAAAACCCTGGAGAGGACCAAATGACTCCAGCAACTCCCTAATCTGTGCTTCAGTGAAATAATAAGGAAGACCACCAACAAATATACGATCAGGACCCTCAAGCCCACCAGCAGAACCCGGTGATAATCCTACGGCATCAAGGTTCAGGTTTGGATTTGGTTCGCTGGGACCAAGAGCAGCAGCTAGGGAAGGATTATAATCAGTTGGTCTTCTAATCTTAACCGCTGTTCCCTAAGGACCAAAGAGACAAAATATATTGACATAGTCTAGTCCAATATCGAGTTAATATAATTTAGGTCTATTTTCAAAATACTAAACAAACACATCATGTGTATGACAGAATGAACAAAACTCTAAGCAGAATAAGGAAAACAGTGAAAGTGGATACAAGATGTACAAAAGAGAAGCAACACTTAAAAGACATCACCATTCAAGACATGCAGCCTCATTGGAAAGTCCATGGCTTAAGAAAAACTCCCATATGTTACAAAAACCAATTTACAGATTAAACATTTCAGGAACCTTCATAATACACATTGACCCATAAAATTGAAAAGAAGCTTCTCAGGTTACCTCAAAGATAATGCCGTCTAAGGCCATAGCATTACTAGCCTCCTCCACAGATCTCATCTCAACAAAAGCAAACTTCTCATAATTTATGTAAACATTAACAACAGCATCCCCTGCAAAGCAGAGTGAAATGTTTTAAGCATTGAAAAACATGTTCTGTAAAGATGTAAAAATACATGAAATTACATAATTTGACTAACCTGGACCAGCAGTGTTCCCACTAATTGCAGACATCACATGATTAAAGTAGGTTGCCACAGACTGCAAATTACAACAGATATCAGAAGAAATGAACAAGACAAACAGAAGCACCACGACAACTGAACAGACCAACCTTAATCAAGAATCTACATATACATAACAAGTTGTGAATCGTCGATTAGTTATAGACGGATAAGTTGTCTCAGAAATCTTCAACTCTCTTAAAAGTTAATTACATCAAAATAAATGTCAAGTTATCAGAACAGTAATATAACTCTCAATATCCACTGGAAATTAAGGAATTGAGTTAAAAATTAAGGAAATTGCACCGGTGTGGTGCTGCAAAATATGCAATCTGCAAAAGCTAAAGAAATTTGAGAGCTATGAGATGATCCCTCTCCACTACCAGTATATCTCCGATGAAGCCTTAATGAAAAGCTTTATTACAGTGCTCATTACTGAATTCAGATGACATAATAAAGAGGAAAAAAAATAAAAAAAGATAGAAAAGAGGAGCTGTAACTTATGGAGATTAGTTTGGTACTCAACCTAATCTTTCCAATATCAAGGCCTAGAAGAAGAGGTTCACAGTGTTTAATCCTCGTTCTCCCTCCAATCTACCAGATTAGTAACAACATGAAAACATAGGTGATCTGGGAAATTCAGACTTTTGCAATAAAGAGAGTGGATTCGTTTCATATGAGACTATCACAAAGGGGATGGATGAGAATTGAAGAAGCAGATCAAGGGAAACAAATCATGGAAATCCCCAAGATGTCCAAGCTTTTGTGGTAATTGGTAATCAAGGAGAGCCATTTATCCCCTTTATACAAGCAGTGACCATGATTTAGAGAATACCATATAAAGAATCATTCCTTTAGACTTTTGTTGGGTAGACTAAGAAAGAAATAAATAATACAGGGAGTCCAAATGAGTCTAAATCCAACCACTTTTAAGAGTAAATTAAATCAAAGTATACAAACTGCAATAGGATGAAGAAGATTACCTGCTCATTTGCACTTGGAGGAAGTCCACCAACATAAACTCGGCGTGCATGTCTAGTTGCCTGAGAACTAAGCACCATTAGAAAGTTCATAAAAATAATCCATCACGTTCCATGAAAATACCTCCACTTTAGACACGAAAATTGGATTTCACAAATTTCAGTTAGTTAACATGGGAACGAAAAGAATCCTGCTACAGCTGAAGCAGGAAAAACAACGAAAAGTGCCACAACATCATCTTCAAGTAAGAAGTTACCAGCCTGGCATGTCATCAATAGTAATCAAAGCATCCAATTGAGATGGTGGGAATTATACTCATAATATCTAATAAAAGGAAGATGATAATGGAGAAGAATATGACCTGTTGAGTCATTGCCTGAACTGGCATAAGAGGAAGAGCTCCTAGCTGCTACAAACAAATAAAGTTAATAATTCAAAGGCTTAGAACAAGCAACTCAGAACAAGAGAGATAGAATACCTGTCCAGAAGCCAATGGGAACATGTTAGGAAGTATTCCAGGAACGACTGGGGCAGTGCTTGGAAGTTGACCTGAAAAATGATCTCACATAGATAAAAATGAGAACAGTTTTCTTAGTTCATTGGTAAGGGCGATCTAACAAACAATATCTGTTTTTATAGAAGATAAGCTAAAGAGGATTTTTCATCTTCCAACCAATTCAGTAAGTACTACAAAAATAATGCTCATATTCAGGTAATTGAAAAAATACTTGAAAAGCTACCAAACAGGAAATTCCTGGTTGAAGATGAACGAGACCTTTTATTGTCTTCCTTGAACATAAAAGCTAGAGTGGTCGGCTCACGCCCATTGTCAGCACAGTGGGACTACTGGACCAACATTGCCTTCTTAGTTCATTAGATATGACATACAAAAAAAGAAAAAGAAACACCACCAAAGACAACAAAAAAGCAAGATCCTCTCAGTTCCAGAATTATTTTACCAAATAAACAGTGAAATAAAATGTCAATAGTTGATCTAGTAACAAGGACTCATTATCGGTCTTGGTGCAAATTAAAGAACCAAAGACGCTTACCGAAATGAAACCATGCACTTTGATAAGAACTTGCCACACTACGTTCAAAGAGAAACAGGATAACAGTTACCAAAAATATTTGCAAATATAAAAGAAAAGATGAGCAAATACCTGCAACACCAAGAACAACAGGTAATAGTGCAGAGGTAGGAGGTGCCATGTCAAAGCCACTGATCCTTTTGCTGCAGTTGTGCATAACAATATTAAGAATGTAATGAAAAAAGTGGTATCACAAGAAGGACAAAAAAGCATCAATCAAGAGTAAAATATTGCCCAAGAAATGAGAGACCAATATAACTCATTTTTTATAAAGATACATCATACTAGTGTCGTCCTCTATGAGTAAGAGATAACTTTGCAGCTCAGTCCTAGCTCTACGCAGTTTAACTGTTCTTTTGACCAGTAAGTATCATAACCATATATTCTACATAAAAACTCACAAACTAGCTGTGGAAGTAGAATAACCCATAGTTGAATTCAGCATTAGACAGAAAATAACTCATCAATATGCATCGAGAAATTCCTTGACAAAGTTCAATTACTCACCCATCGATCTTTTGTTGTTCATTTATATCTCTTTTCTAGAAAAAAGATTATATATATGTATGATCCCTAGTGGCAGTGAAACCACCCAACCTCAAACTCTTTCTTCTGGTCGTAGTTGACCACCCCGGCAACAGTTATAGTTCGTACTCGAAGATCAAATCCCTCCCAGGAACACAAAACAAAGATGCACAGCAATAAGAAGTTCAAAAGAACTTTTTATGCAAAAATTGGAAATAAAAGGATAAATGGGAATACCACAACAAAAAGTGGGTTATAGTACAGATCCCAAAAGAGTAACAGAGAGATATCAGATGAGAGTGCAATGTGGCACTTGACTCTTATTGATCATTACAATTGAAAGTCGTCTTTATATTTACCAAAAATAAAATTAAAATCAAGAGTCCTGATGAGTGCAGCAAAGTCATCAGGAGCAACACTGAACTGGAAATATGTAAACAGACACAAAATGATTTGGAAAGTGGTAGGGTGATAAGGAGAATAGCATATTAATAATAGTTTGTCAGATTATTCAAGAAAACATAAAGAAGTTATGAAGAAAATGTCCGGTTCAGTCCAGGGAAAAATATTCAACTTTTTTTCTCCCAGGCACATTTCCCAAGACCCTTCTCTCTCCTACTTCGTAGGAGGGAGGAACACCCCTTTTCCGGTAGTTTTCAGCCGGAAATAACCCCTTCTTTCATCAGCCTTCACTGGGCTATTACCTTCTGGGATAGTCCAAAACCTCTTCTTTCTAGTCCGATCAGAGCAGCATTTCATTTTCCAATGGAGGAAAATAGGATATATTTCAATGCAGGCTTCAAATCCTTCGACATCACCAGATGGTCAGTCGGCAGAGACACTATGTTTGAATTGGTTGAGAGAAGTCGTAACATGATGAGAAGATCAACTATGAGTATGATGAGTATGAGATGCGTATGCTCGACTATCAAAGAAGCTTCCAAAGATGGGAAGAATGTGATCAGGAGATGGAAAACCAAGGAGAAATTATCTGAAATATTTTGAACGAGGAAAACAAATGAACACCAAAGATATATGAGCATTCTCTTGCTGCATAGAATGGAGAGATCAGTAATTATAATATCAGAACTAGCTTTAAATGCAGGATGGAAAGAGATAGAATTGAAAATAGAAAGGTTCATTCAATGCCCCAACCAACGAACTGATGATTGCAAAACCACCCAGATTTTCCAAAAAAAGAGTACCCTTATGTCAGTGCAATAAGGGAGAGTAAATGACAATCAAATTCTCTTCGAGAATCGACAGTCACTTCCAAGAAAGGAGAGATACGCATTACAGAGTCTCTTGGGGTTAAGGACACCGGAATCTTTAAAAGATCCATCGTCAGGTCTTTTGCTGAAGGAAAAAAGAGGTCCCCACTCTGTCAGACATTAGGAGGTGGGTTGTGGTGACATGGAAAGTGGTATTTAGGATTAATATTCACGAAATGGCCAACAATATGTTCCTATTTGAGTTCCCAAACAAAAACATGGCAGAACAGATCTTCCAAAAAAATGCAGGTGGAAGTAATCTAGTGAAAATAGAAAGGCAATGTAACTGTAATACTTTTGAAGGGGGACTACATACTTGGATGTAGTTATACATAGATTAACTGTTACCATTCTCAAAACAAAAAGAATGGAGGTGGAAGAAGGCCAAAATAAGCTACAATGGTGGAACCCTACACCTGGATGCATTCCTCTGACGCAAATCGCAACCACCACTTGGATTCGCCCATTGGGAGTACCTCTTCAACTTTGGTCTCAGAGGATTTTTTCAGAAATTGGGAATCTTTGTGGAGGATGGGTGTCGACTGAAGAAGAGACTAGCTTGAAGAATCACATGAAGTGGGCGAGAATCCAAATCTCAGGTGACGGTCGGAACTGTCCCAACGAAGTAACAATAGAGAGATGGCATCAAGTTTTTTATCCCGATATGGGTAGAACAAAAAGTTCGATTTGAATTAGTTTCGCCGGTGACTAATCCTGGGTCACCGAAAACTGTCAAGCCCATTGAAGAAATCCGTGGTACGAGGTCGGCTCTTAACCCTTGGGTAAAAAAGTCGCTTCTTTCAGAGAAAGGACAGAATATCATGCACTTTTCTGATAGGGCACAGTGGGACCAAGTAGGGTATGTAGATACAACCGGAAGAATATTCAATAAATATCTAGTGGCACGTGATAGAGGGACGGCATTGCATTCCACTTATTATTTGGACCAAAACAACATTAGGCCCAAAACAAAAAAAGTGGTTTGGTCTTGATGGAGCTGCCCAAGTCATCTTTAATGATCTAAAGGGGCCACATATTGAAATTAACTTCGACCTATAGTTGTTGAAACTAAGTGCGACAAGTCCCAGAAAGAAACAGAGACCCCAAATCCATCTTAGAAATAGCAGTCCCAAGCCTTTTATAAGGCAAGCTACGGTGGTAACACTTGCAGAACTTCCGACACATGAAGTTACATGAAATTGTGAGGGAAAAGCCTCTGGTATAAGCAACGAAGACTTGCAGAGGAAGGAAAACATTGAGACGATGATAAACCTCATCACGGGGAATTCTGAAATCGATGCATTAGCAAGAAAAAGTCAATTTATCACATCGATTAGGCAAGGTGATACAGATATTGAAGAGTGGGTGCTTGAAGATGCAGAACCAATTCAGCAAGACATGAGTTTAGTTCTGCAATAGAAGGAGACGAGAACTACATGGGTGAAACAACACATGATTAAATTGGGGAAAGTTTTTGGAATTGATTGTAAGGGACATGAGGAGGAAGCACTGGAATTACTAATGCAAATAGATAGTTGTAGACAAGCAAGAAAAATGGAGGTTGAGACTATTTCAAAGAGCCTAGATTCAAAGGTATCCGGGAGCTTAAGGGACTCACTATTTTTATGTAAAATACAAGAGTGATGGGAAGAAAGGTAGGGGGGAAAGATGGGAAACTTTTTTAATGAAGTTAAAATTGGTGTCATGCAATGTGAGGGAATTGAATAATTGGAATAAGAGAAGATCAGTTAAGAGCCTTATTTACAACTGGAATGTTGATGTTATTTGTCTTCAAGAATCTAAATTCTAAACTGGAAGGGGAGGATAAAAATATTATAAAAGATCTTTGGGGTGGGATATGGGTGAAGTTTGCACGTCTGCAAGCTAGTGGCACTAGGGAATCGTGATGAAGTGGGATAGTAGTAGAGTGTGGAAAGGGGAGACTATGGAGATCGGATCATATACTTTATCCTTCAAGTTTGTAGCACTTCTTCAAGTTTTTGAGTGTCATATAACTGGAGTATATGTCCCAAACTGCAGAATAGAGGGAAAAGTGTGGGATGAACTAGGGACAGTCAGGGGTTTGATATATGGCCCTGGGCTGTCTATAGAGATTTCAATGTCACAAGATTCCCTGCTGAGAAAATGAATTGTAAAAGAAGTCCAGCTATGGAGGAATTTTCAGACTTCATAGAAGACATGGAATTGGTAGATCCCCAGCTGGAATAAGGAATCATTACATGGTATAAGGATGATAATTGTAAAATAACATCCAGAATGGATAAGATTCTATTCTCTCAAGAATGAGATAATAAGTTCAGGAATATCAAGCTTGCAAAGATTGGAATCTGATCACTTCCCTGATGCAATGCAATGTGGATTCTGGGACCAGAACAAGTTCTATTTCAATTTGAAAATCGGTGGTTGAATACTGATGGATTTGTGGAAAGAATCCGAAACTGGTGGAGCTCTTTTGTCTTCACAGGCAAACCTGACTACATTCTAGCTTGTAAGTTCAAGGCTTTAAGATCCAAGTTGAAAGATTGGAGCAGAACTAGCCAAGGAAACCTGAGATTTCAAAAGAGACAGATTCTGAGTTAATTGGCAACACTAGATGATGTGGTGGTGACTATAGTGCTAACAGATGATGAATCAGTTTTGAAGGCTTCTATTTTGATGGAATATGAAGAGCATTTTAAAAAATGAAGAAATAGCATGGGGGCAAAGATCTAGGGATCTTTGGCTTAAATAAGGGGATAAGAACACCAGTATCTTCAATAAGGTGGTCAATGCTCATAAGAGAAGCAACAACATTGATCAACTTGTGATATAAGGAGAAATAGTGGAGGATCCAACAAGAAAAAAGGGGGATATTATTGATTTTTATGAGAGATTGTACTCCAAGTCTATAGATTGGAGGCCTTTATGCAACCTTATCAATTGTCATGTCATTAATGAAGAAGAAAAAAAAGCTCTACAGGGGGTTATGAAGAACAAGAGGTGATGTCATGTCGCTTGATGCGTGTCGGATCCTCCAAATATAGTGCATTTTTGGAGGATCAGACACAGTCTTGCAACATTTTTGGAGAATCCGAGCAACATAACTTCCTATAACCTATCCAAACACTAAATACGGATAAGTGAATACAGTGTCAAATGACTCTAGTTATCCTTTGTGAAAATCATGGTAAAGATACATGTGGAAGAATCCACATGTTTTTGGGAAGAACAAAGGGGAGATCACACATTTCCCAAACTGTTAAAAGCTCAACTTTCAATCTTTTCATTTGCATTAGCTCTCCACAGGAAGGGTACAATTAAAATCAAGTGTTAATCCTGGGAAATCAAACCATACAGAATTTGCAGGACAAGACATGAAAAGAAATAATACTAATTTGTTTAAGAAAAGGAAAATATATTTTCATCAAAAGATAAGCCCTAGGTATCGATCTGACTTCCCCTCCATATAACCATTGGCAAAATAATTGTTAAAAAGAACAATCTTCACCAAAAGGACTCCCGAAAAAACAATTTAAATTTTATGCAAGGGACGAGCTACCTTTTGGAGCGTGAACGAGACCGAGAGCGAGATCGTGATGTTGATCTATGCCCAAATCTTCCCCTTGAATGAGATCTGCATCCATGCCTTTCCTCTCTATCCCTGTCATAGGATTTAGACCTGTGTCCATGCCTTTCCTCTCTATCCCTATCATAAGATTTTGACCTATGTCTGTGCCTCTCATCTCTATCTCTGTCATAATCTTTGTGCCTGCAAAGAACAATAACGTAATAAAGAAATTGGACAGAAAGATAACACAACTTCTCTCCCAACAGAAACTAACTGAAAGGGACAAGTCTCAAAGAAGCAACAACAAAATTATTTTGTTTCAATTTTGAAGTCTTTGTCATTGGCATTTTGATTACAGTGATTATAATGTGTATGCTCCTGTAAAGCTGCCAAAGAATCTATCCAAGAGAATGCAACTCTCACCAGTTAAAGGAATAAGGAAATATATACCAAGATCCTTGGAATAAATTAAGGAAAACCAACTACACTAAAAATTCAAAAAATAAATTAAACACCTGTTGTAATCCCGACTTCTATGATGATAATGGTCAACATCATCATCTCTATCTCTCTGGTCCTCCACCTCTCACTCCGATCTCGATGGTGACGATCACGATCTTTTTCCGATCCTTATCTTTATCCTTCCCTTTCTCTCTCTCCTTATCCTTGCTTCTTGAAGATTCCTTTTCATCCTCATAGTCATGGGCGCAATCTTTGAAAGGAGTAAAACATTGGGAACATCTTAGCAAAGAGAGAATAAGTACAATAGATCAAATACCAACAGATTATCGATACTTGAAAACCATAATTTCTTTTTTGTTGTTGTTTCTTGTGATAAGTTAAAGGAAACCATGATCTCTAAGCATCCAACTAACCATCTCTTTTTCACTCTTTCCGGACCACCTAAATGAAAACAAATTATACCAAAAGAGAACAATCATAATAAAAGTTACTACATGAATATGAAATTCCAGCAGAACCAAGATGACTCCAAAAACAATAAGATAGAAGCAGACTATACATCTTCCAACACAGATCCTATTCTTCGTCTCCAGGAACCTAAGTCAGTCCTACTTTTATTCCAGAGCACTAAACTTCCGTGATCGCATGCATAATTAGAACTTAACCATGCAGCACTCACTTGATTTTTAAGAATTTATAAACCTAAATACATTTCAAATATTTAACAGATACAAAGATACTAGTCTCACAGAGAATTTACATGATAAAATATCATAATTTGCTTTCATCTTCAAAGATGCTCAACCTCAAATGTTATACCATTAAGTCCAAGTACAAAGCAGAACAAGGAGTTAACCCTTGTTCTACAAGGACAAGCTTAATCTCGTGGCTATGAAATGTTTAAATATCTAGGAAACTTGTGTCGGGTGGTATCCCTATAACGGTTTGGAAGTGTCTTGGATAAGTTGGAGTAAGGCGGCTTACAAGCCATTTAGTGCAATACCAAGAAGCTATGTTGCTCGGACTCTTCAATTATGTCATAAGGTGCGTCTTTGGATCGTCCAAAAGTAGTGCATTTCTGGAGGATGTGACACAAGTTACAACAATATTTCGAGCAACATAGCCAAAAAGTGGTAGGATTCCCGAAGAATGGATAAAGAGTATCCCGAGTCCAATTTATAAAGTAGGGAGACATTCAAAGTAGTTCGAACTATTGCGGTATCAAACTTATCATATGATGAAATCTTTGAAAAGAGTGATAGGGACACTACAAGAGTGGCGGCGAACCAGTTTGGATTTATGCCCATTAGATCTACAACGGAGGTTATATTTTTGTTAAAAAGCTACTAGGGCTTCTTCCTTATATTCTACTGATGTAACCATTTTGGGGTTTTATCGGTGAAATTATCCATCGTTTCCTTAACTTAGCTTAGCATTAGTTGTAGCTTTCTTCTTTATTTTAGCTAGGTTTGTTAGCTCAATTTTAAAATTGTAACATTTTATCAGTTGAATTATTCAAACAACAAGCATTGAGAGCACCACACCTATCATAAGTCATTCAAATAACTCCCAAACTAAAATCGAAGTTCCCCTGATGAGTCTAGCCATTACATCTGAAATTAAAACAAAATTGAACAGTTGCAATATCAATAGGCAATAGCAATGTAAACCAATGACAAAATTTCATTAATACCTTGAACTGGATCTTCTTTTTCCTGAACTGTTTTCTTCATCTCGGTCATCCATAACACCTACTTCATTCTCAAAACCACTATGAGTGGGAGTAACTTGAGTAGGCCCGTTTTCATTAGGATCCATTGAATACTCGAAAAACGAACTGATATGAAACCAAAAGGAATTAGGACTATGAAGTGAATCGAAGTAAAAAGCGTAAAGCTAGACATACACTGCAATTTTCAAAAGTTGTCACTTCTAAATCCTACAAGACAAATTATGATGTTCCTAAAGCATGAAAAATCATCAATGCATAATTTGAGAACATCCAACAACAACAATAATATACCCAGTGTATTTCCACATGTGGAGTCTAGAGAGGGTAGAGTGCACGCACACCTTACCCCTACCTCGTGGAGATAGAGACGTTGTTTTCGAAAGACGCTCAGCTCAAGTAACATATTACCAAGGGCGAATTTATATATAAATTATGGGGCACATAAACCCATGATCTTCCTGTAAAATTAGATATTTTATGTATATATTTTCTAGAATTAATATAATATTAACTATTGGCACACATGCTCCAAAAAGGCTGAATGGGGCACTTAATTGAATGATGAGTTATTTACCTAAAGGTTTAGGGATCAATTCTCACTTGCTACTTATTTTTATTCCTTTTTAAGTGGTGCACCCATGTTCCAGAAATACTAGATTCGTCTCTGTATATGACAAGACAGTTTGAAAAAAAAAATACAGAAGTTAACAAGGCAGAGCAAATAAGACATAGCCAATAATAGAGTAACATAATTTGGTAACATCCAACTCAAAAAATCCAGATGATGTTTTCCAACAATTAGAGCTCACTTCTATATTATCAAAGAGTTGCAGAGCAGCTTCTCATGTGATATTCTTAAGCGTATGTACAACAACATAAAGTGCGATGCAGGGGAGGTTGGTGCGTCTTGCCTTGTAAAGGTAGAGAGTCTGTTTCCAATAGACTCTCGGCATTGATAGCGTATATAAGAAGGAGAAAACTAAAGATGCACAGAGAATGGAACAAACCGGTTAGCGGTAGCTTCGGAAGGCTCCGGGGTGGTCGGCGAGGTGCTAGGGCTCGTAAGCGTTCTAAGCAGAGCGGAGGAGTAAAAGAAGTGGGAAAAAGTACTTGTGTGTGGGCACTTCTAATCATCTATATCTCAAGAATCAAGGATGTTTTGTAAAATCAGTTTACGTATTTTACGAATCGGGTAACGCATCGATTCTGAGTAGACCCACGTAACTTAGGGCCCTTAAAAACTAAACCGTACCGATGTAAAATTGACTTATTGGAATTAATGATTGGTGAATCAATTAAAATTTTATAATATATTTTATTGTTGCGAGGATGAATTATTTAATTTATTTATTGGATAAATCGTTAATTTATTAATAATAATTATATTTATATTTTTACTTTGAAGTATATAAACTATATATTATAAATTCTAAATAAGTAAAGCCCCAACTTCCTATTCAATATCCACATCTAAGTTCTTACTTCCTAGGAAATAACCCTAAAACGCAATTGCGCTCTCTTCAACAAATAGCCCTCAATCTCTTCTTGAGATAGGCGCTATTAGTCTGTGACAATTGCTATTTGCTACCCAAAAAGACTGGCAATCTAGGGGCAAAATTGAATTTGGATCACAATCACTAGAATTAATTATAGATCGTTGTGTTAAATTAGTAGCTGGGTTGGCAGGTCTAATATTGGTTCTGTGAAGTTGTAATAGTAATATATATGTGGTAATCTTGAGATGACTTATTGATATGATTATAAACTTATTTGTGAATGAAAAGTTTGTTTTTTTGTTTCGTTCTCTTATCCTTGAATATTTGCATAAATGATAAGACTAAATGTGATGTTGTCTTGAGATATTGCAGATAAGGGTATAATTTGTATATGGTGTGTGAATTTTTTTGGGCAAAATTTTGAGCTTTTATTAATAAAGTGCAGCAAAATAAATGTAAAGAATGAGTTCAAAAATAAAAAACAAAAAGAGAAAACTAGTATAAGCCTTGTCCTAGCCGCCTTTGAAATATACATCTCTAAAATAACTATACAATTTGATATCAAGTAACTAACAAAATTAAACTTCGTGTGAACTATTTCATGCTTGATCTTCATCTGCTTCTACACTTTCATCACTTCTGAATTTTTCTTCTTTTGATTCTAATAGAAGGTACTTGTGTCTTCTCTATATTCAGTATCTTCCTTCCTTCTTATGGTAACTCGCGGAAGTTCTGAAACTGTAACATCTGATCATTCTGAAAAGCTAAGTTAGCTAAGTAGTCAGACAATTCATTTCCTTCTCTAAATATGTGCATCACTTGTATCTGTAATTGTTGTATAACCTGTTTTATTTCCTCTATCTGTTCAACAATTACCCATGGAACTTTCCAAATATCATGTAAGATGTTTTAAGAACCAATAAGTCAATTTCCAAAATTGCATTATGTACATACTGTGCCAAACACCACTTCACTGCTTCATGAATTGTTATTGTTTCTGCTACCATGTTCATTGTGTGCCCCAACTGTGCTTGTGCATAAACAAGGTCTCATCTATCATCTCTAACACAAAAATCATATAAACTACTTCATGGATTCCCTTAACTAACCCCATCTGTATTGCATTTGAGTGTGTCAACACTGGTAAGTTCACTTTACAAAGTAATATTGGGCTTATAATGGCTAAGCATATTGATGATTGAAGGCCATTTTGTTGGTATTCTTGTTACCATGGATACCTCAGTCTGATCAATTAAGGTATTGTAGGTTGAACCTGATAAAACATCCTGTTGTATTTCCTCCATGCTTTATTGAGTTTCTCCTCTTCTATATCTCCCAAAGAATAATAGTGGGAACTGCTGAGTATATGACCTTAAGCTTGGGAGGTTTAGTTGTTGTCCACCATTTGATTAATACATGTTGTAGTTGCGGGCCTTCTATATTCATATCTGCACAAGAATAAAAATGTCCCCAAAGCTTAAATATTATTGGAGATGTTACAAAAAGATGAGACATTATTTTCATTTTTTCATCAACACCTTGACACCACTGGGATCCTTTTTTTTTTAAGTTGCTATCTTTTGATACCCTCATTTTCCATACTCTCCACAAGAAGAAACTCATTTTTATTGATAGTTGTTTGATCTAGATAAAACTATATTGCACAGATTCCACTTGTTTCTGTCTCAACTCAGTCCAGGCACTCCTAATAGTGAAGACTCCATTTGTGTTGCCCATCCACCAAGTCTTATTATTATCCACCTACTGAAGCACTGGTTTGATTGTATGAACAATATGTTGTACAATTTCTTCTTATAGTAGCCTTCTCAGTTCTGTCAAGTTCCATTGTCCATCATCAATATTTTGATACACCTCTATTTCCTCTTTAGTTGCATGGGCAGGCACCATAAAATATAAAACTACTAGCTTTGTCCAATTATCAAATCAAAAGTTTGAGTTTTCAGCTTTTATCTGCCATCATATATTATGTTTTACTTCTTCTCTAACCTCCACCATTTTCTTTCAGACATTTGAAGCACTCTTTGTCTGCACTATAGTTAGATGCAACTTTTTCAGTATTTATTCACCATGTAAGATCCCTATAAAGAAGAACAAGTTCTCATATTCCACTAGAGCTTTGCAAACAAAGCCTTGGATATATCATGCGGAGATCTGAATCCCAACCCTCCCTCATTCATCTGATAACACATTTGATTCCATGACACCCAATGTTTTCCCTTTACACCAGAATTGTTACTCTAGAAGAACTTCACAAAAAATCTATGTAACTATTTCACCACTCCAATTAAAGGATCCATTGCAGACAACATGTAAACAAACATAGTTTGTAAAACATGAGCTATTAAAGTATATCTATCACCAAATGACAGAAACCTATTTTGCCAAGACATGATCCTTCTCATTACTTTCTTGATTAAATTTTAAAAATAGATCATCTTTCTTCTTCCATAAAACACAAGGCATCCTAAATAAGTAAGCCTTCTACTAGTAGACTACTATGGAGAGACTAAGCTCAGGAAAGGAGCCTTTTGTCATAACTGTCCTTCTCTTTATTCTTGCAACTACTGCCACAAAGTCTTTTAATGAACATAGAATGAACTTTTGTTGTTGTTGATCATCTGACCCAAAGTTGCTTCATACTTTCTGAGAATTGTCATCATATTCTTCAATGATTTTGAATCAGCTGAGCAGAAAATTATTATGTCATCTGCATAGGACAGATGATTGATTTGTGGACTCCATTTAAGAAGATCAAACCCTTTAAACTCTCTATCCTTATGCAGTTTATTGAGCCCTCTTACAAGTACCTCTACAGCTATTATGAACAAAGTTGGAGACAAGGGGGCTCGCTGTTTTAGACCCCTAGTAGAATGAAAAAAAACTATGAAATTGCTCATTAATCAGCATAGAATACCAATTGTTAGAGACTAGTCTCCAGACCATATCAACTACAATGTTAGAGAAATCAATCTTTCTTAACACCTTGGTTAAAAAGATCTATGATACCATGTCATATATTTTTTCATGTCTAATATAATCACTACATTAAACAATTAGTTCCTCTAATTTATATATCTAATTATCTCCTGAGCTAACAACACATTTTCTACAATACTACTCTTTAAAAATCCAGACTGTGTGCTAGAAATAATTTGAGGGAGTACATCGACAATTCTTTCATGCAAGACTCTAGAGATAATTTATTAGCAAAAATACTCAAGCTAATTGGTCTCAAGTCTGTAAAGTTAATGATTACCTCCTTCTTTGGGATGAGAACCAGATTTGTGTGAGTTATGAACCTTAGAAGCTCTTGACCACAAAAAAATGCTCTGACCATCCTTATGACATCCTCACCAACAATGATCCAACAAGATTAGAAGAAGTTTCCTAAAAATCCATCTGGGCCACTTGTGTTATCCCCATTCAACCCAAAGACTTCTTCTCTAACTTCTTCTGTGCTAGAAAACATTATTAGTGATTCATTCTGATCTTATGTAATAAGGGAGAATTTCCTCTAATATATCAAAATTTAAGGGTTTGATCTACTCGGTAAACTTATCCTGGAAGAACTGAATTGCTTCATTGCCTATATGTTCATTTGTTGTGGTCCAATATCCTTGCATGTTCTATATGCCATGAAATGTAAGCTTCTTTATTCTACTTTTGACATAATGGTGGAAGAATTTAGTATTTCTCTATCTATCATTAAACCACTCCATGCCTGATTTCTGTTTCTAATACTTTTCTTCTGGATGCAAGTATCTGTGAAGATCAGCTTGGGCCTTATGAAGCTCCTCTCTATTCATCATTGTAGGATTTATTTCCATTTGCAGCTCCTTGACCTTGATCATATCTTCTAATGCAGATATCTGCTTAAAATGTTACCATATGTCTCCTTACTCCACCTTACTAAAACATGCTTCACTTTCTTCATCTTGGCCTGTAACTCAATAAATGGATTTGCAGCATAATGTAGGGATCAATTTTCATCACCTCCATAAATTTATAATGTTTGGTCCAAACGTTTAAGAACCAATAAGGTCTTACAACTATTTCTTCATTGTTGTCACATCTTACATACAATGGAGCATGATCAGAACCATACCTAATTAGATGAGACATTTCATTGGATGGACATAATAACATGAATTCTTGGTTACCAAACACCCTGTTTAATCTTTTGAATATGCAGTTCTCTTCAATTCTCCCATTCTACCAAGTCTATCTGCTTTCAGTAAACTTCAGCTCCTCCAATCCAAAATTATTGATGAAATGGGCAAAGTCAATAGTTTCTTGATGATGCACAAGTTGACCACCCAACTTTTCTTTTTCAGACAAAATGACATTAAATTCTTCACACTCTATACATGAAAGATGGTAATTCATAGCAATTTACTTCACTGACTCCCACAAATACCTTTTTGCCATGACATACTGCACTTTTCATATACTATTGTTACCAACACTTCCTATTGTAATATAATGTTACTAAGTTTGAGAGTTATATGTTGGACCTCATCTGCAATCACTTGAGTAGTCCATTCTTCTGACTAAAAATCCAGATATTTCCTGATATGTTGACCATGGTATTGTGTAAACCCAATCTCCTTCTATATGATTCTAATTCTTGAGGCTCTTGGAAAGGCTCCATAAGATCTATTAAAGTTTAGTGATGTCTCCTATTATGTTCAATCAACCTCGCAAAAGAATTATGTGTGTTAACTGATCTTATGTTCTAAAATAATAGGTTGTCAATCATTGTTTATGGAAGGGAGGTTTCACCTTACTACTCATTGTAATCACCTGTAATGGTTATACTGTATTTTCTTTTGCCTTCTTGCTATCACTTCTCATGGTCTTCTCATGTTTTGGTGACAAATCTATAGCTTTTGATATGTTTGTTATGTTCTGGTCAGTGGCCTTATCTTCAATTATATCTCTGATTAGATCCAACTGCTCTTTTCTAACCCGTTTCTCTGAATCTTTCACTGGTAATATTATCTGAAGTTCTACATTATTTAAGCTCATTCTCATATTCTGCTCTTCATTTGGTATTTGCCTCACCATGTTACTTTCTAGTATCTAATTCTGCTCATGATCCTCCTCTTTATCACTGTGCTTCAAACCACTATTGTAGGTATCTTCATGTGGATATATTATCTGAAAAGGTTTATCATGATACATGTTTTGCTCATCCATTCTATCTTCTTATGAGTGTCTAGACTAACCTTCACCATTCAATAATTCTTCTTCTGAGGATCCACTCTCTTCATGAACAATTTGTCTTTCCTTTGTTTCAGTACTCTTGGTTGTTTCATCTGTAGCAACTACGAGATTAGCTACAGTAGTTTCCTTTTGTATTCCTTTACACCCACTTCCAATACCTTTCTAAGTTCACTCTACATGGCTTTACTAAAAGACTTTTCTACCCAAGGCTTGCTTGATTCTGATTTCTCTTTTTGTCCCACTTCTTTTTTCCCTTTGCTGGATACATTCTCAATATGATCCTTATTTATAGCTTCAACATTCACCACTTCTCTCACATTATTAACCTCATGTTAAATGATATGCTTCTTTTTACTGGCTGCTTTATTTATGGTTTTCATCTATTTTGTTCCCTTGTTCACGTCATCTTTAACTCCATTATCTTGAAGAGCAATAAATTTGTTATTAGTGGCACGCTTTATACTGTCACCCTTCTTATTTGGCTCCTTCTTATTTGTATTTTGATGGTCATCCCCTTCTTTGTTCTCTTGTTAACAATTGGATTCCAAGCCCGACTATTCTTATTTGGTCCTCCATGATACTTTTATTGCCTCTCCCAATTACCTTCAGACTTATTTTATGTGTTCTCCTCTTTATTTTCTATTTCTTCTTCCTTCCCCTTATTCTCTACTATGTTCTTCTCTTTATTCTTTGTTTCAACATCATCTTCTTCCTTAGGATACAATTCAGGATGGATCACAAAGCACTCCAATTCATTATGACCATGAAGTTTACACCTTTTACGGTATTAGGGAACATGATCACAGTTTATTTGAATCCATTTATCAACTACCTCTCTAGATTTCTTTCTCATTCCAATATTGATTCTTTTAGGGAATTCACTCAATAGATGCACCTCTACCTTGACCTAGCACAACTAAGTCTAGTCTGATTTCTAGTAGACATGTCCACTTGTAAATGCTTACCAACTGCTGTAGTAAGTGAAAAACTACCTCTTTACCAAAATAATTTGGTGGAAGATATGGGAAATAGATCTAAGCAATAGTAGTTGTTGTCTCTTCATCCGGATCAACCCATGGATTCTATTTCAATATTCTCATCGGATACAACCAATTAACATGAGTGATATAGAAAGTTGACTTTGATAACAGATTCACATAATCTTCCAATAAGGTTGGACGAATAAGAACATACATATTTCGGAGCAATCCAACCTTGCATTCCTATTTCAATTCACACAGTTTCAGAATGAACTGGCGTAGTTCTTTCATGTCTGGCCAATAATAAAAGAATTTCCCAATGATTGTGTACTATATATTTTCTATGATGATCATATGCTCTAGCTCCTCGTTCCAGATTATTTGTGGTTCACCATGTAAATACGAGATTGGTGGCTTAATCGGGATTGGATTGGCGATGGGTTGTGAAGATGGAAATAAGGTTGTAGCGTATGATTGAGATAGAAGTGGTAGTGGTGGGTGGACATCCTGTAGAGGAAGTTGTCCAGTGGCCGTCACGGCCATAGTCACCAACGAATTTGGAAATCAATTTCTAACTAGGACATTTTCATTGTCACTGCATTTAGCACAATGAAAAGAATTTCTTTTCTTGGTAAGGTAGGTAAATTTAATTGAAAAGCATGTACCCTGAAGGTATTATAAAGTGATAGTTGTTACATTATTTAGTCGATACACCGCCCGATAACCATTCAATAATTGCTACCCGATAACGAACTAATCAATATGTATCTATTGACTAGCAGATTAGTACATTTAAAAGACGATAACTAAATTATGTGATTTCTATGAAATCTTAAAACGAAGATAGGAATTTTAGAAAGAAAATTATTAATGCCTTTGATTTAAAAAAAATATAATTTTTTTAACAATTATCTTTCACAACTTATAAATAGGAAATGAACACAAATTACTTAATAAGATTTACCAATTATTAGTAATAAAGTTTTTGCACTTTAAATATGTATGTTGTTTGTAATTTTATTTAATTATGATATTTTATTATATGGAAATTTCTTATTCTTGTCATGACCCAATTTACTAAGTCGTATCCTCATGTGTAATAAACATGAGATACCATATGAAAACATGAATATCACATGCACAATAATAAGAAGCCAACTGTGCAACAAGATTCAATCTTTAATCATGTAAACCATAAAGCTTTGACATTTAACTTCTTTTCCACTTTCAAACGAGTATTTAGGAGTGATGAGAACACACAATCACAAATAATACATGCATATAATCATAGAGACAGAAAGTACGGGCTTCATACACATATCCATAGAATCATATTATCTATCAGCTAGTGCCTAAAGCATGGCGTTCAGACTGGACTATACAATTGAAATAATGCAAATACCCATAACATGGCACCGGTACCCGATTACCTTTATTTTTCAAACTGGATCGTTCACCATAAAATTGTGAATCTTACATTTAATTCTAACCGGGTCATTCACCCTAAAATTGTGACAAACAGGGTCGTCCACCCTAAAATTGTGACACTTACCTTTATCTCTTCTGTTTTACCAATCCTGCGTGGTTCTTTGTCTTTCCCTCTCAGCTTTGTGGAACGACCATATTGGTGTTCTTTATAGCCCTCTCGGCTTCTTTGTAGAATGACTATCTTGGTCCGATTGTTGTTTCTTTTATTTTTTCATCAACTGTGACCCTCTCCATCATATTACCATATTTTCCTTTTGTTGTAGGCGACCCTCTCGGTCTGATTTCCATTTTATTCATTGGTACAACTCTTTCGACTCTGTTTATACTGCCCTTGCAGTGCTTTATCTGCTTCATATCCCTTTTGGCTCGATTGTGCCACCCTTGTGGCGATTTTTATGTTCTGTGGTCCCTTTAGCTCGATTGCACTACCTTTTGGTGCTTTATTCATAAATAGCCCTTTTGGATTGATGGTGCTACTATTTGGAACTCTTGTTCATTTTATAGCACTTTTGGCTCGATGGTGCCGCCCTTGTGGTGCTTTATCCATTTTATAGCCCTTTTGGCTAGATTGGCTCATTTCCTTTGGATGTTAAGGGAGGTCATTACTCATATGCCTTTCGATCTTATGGTAATCACCCTGATGTTTCTCTCGAAGTCCACTTTGATATTCATACTAACCTGTACTTTAAAGAAGATGATTAGTAGCTACGTGGTCGCTTTGCCAGCGACTTTAGTCAAAATAATCATAAAAAGAGATTTTTAGAAAAATTAATGACATATACGAAACCACTGAGAATAATTTGCTCGTTGTAGAGGTAGACCTTTCTTTCTGCCAATTTTGGCAATCTTCGACTGTACTTTATAGTCTGATGTAGATTTCCTACTTTTGCAGGAGAGCTTGGTCCTCTTCTTCAGTAAGTTGTCCCTATTTGGGGTCGAGAGAGGTCATCGATGACTTGAAATTGACTCTGTAAAATATCAAAGCAAAGTCGTTAGAGTAGTCAAACGCAATGACAAAGTAGTTATAAGAATTGAGAGTAGAGTTAAAAAATGCCATCGTTCGGCTTGTGCTACCGAATAGGCTTTTTTCCGAGATTTCTGGTCGTCTTTGAAGAATTGATGTATGTTCTGATCGCTTTCTGTTGATCATGTTTGGCCAAGTGACGTCGTTGATCCTTTAGTCTTGATGTGCCAGTATTTGGTAGTGTTGATGCATAATTCCTGTGAGATTTGACTATAATTATCAGTAAAATCAAAACATTGTTATGATAAAAAATGAAGGATAACATAATGCAGAGGTTAGAGATGAAGCTATTTTGACTTATGTGGATTAAGTGTGAAAATCCAACTAGTGCCTCACAGTCTTGATTCTTGAGCTCAACTTTACATAATGTCGTCACCTGCAATATTTTAAGAGCAATTGTTAGTAGACATAGTGAAGTAAAAGGAATATAATTGAAGGCGGAGTTGGAGGTAAAACCATTTTGGCTTATAAAGATGAGGCCATGACGGGCCTAATAATACCTTTGGTCAAGATTGATGGACTTGATGTTGACTTGGGGCTCATCACCTTGTAGCTTTCTTGTCCCTGCACTCAAAGAAAGTTTCTTTAGAGTAAAAGTGATTGACTCGTGTTGATCCCACCGAATGTGTCATGATAGACTTCTGGTAATGGGAATATGATCCGTGGGATAAGTGTTGAGTGGGCTGAGGGCTAAATAACTGATTTAGGGACGTCACGTAAGGCACGTTCCCATTTGTTTGGATTCCCACAGTATAGAGGAATTGTTCTTTGATTGGGTAACTTATGTTCCCATTTTTTTGGATTCCCATAAAAGGGAAGAGTTGCTTGTTTGATTGGATAACATATTTTCCCTTTTTCTGGATTCCTATCAAAGGGAAGAGTTGTTCATTTGATTGGGTAACTCTGCTGTTTGAACCGAGTTATCGAACTTTTTTGAACAAGTTGCCCTAGCTTCCAGTCCTAGGGTACTTAATTCAAGATGTTCACGACTGAAGATTTGAAGATTTAAATAGTATGATTGATTTAAAGACATGCTCCACACTGCTCTCAGAGTCCGTAATTTGAAGTAGCGAAACAATGAAGATTTAAAGACTGATTCAAAATATGCCCCAGTTCCTTTCCGGGGCTTCGTAGTTTGATATAGTGGGAAGATTTGAAGTCTGATTCAAAAACATGCTCCCGTTCCTCACTGGGGGTTAGTAGTTTGAGAATGTGGGAAGGTTTGAAGATTGATTCAAAATGTGCCCTAGTTTCTCATGGGGTTTGTGGTTTGAAACAGTGGGAAGATCTGAAGACTGATTAAAAATGTGCTCCCGTTCCTAGCTGGGGGTTCATAGTTTGAAATAGTGAGAATGTTTAAAGATTTGAAGACTGATTCAAAACATGCCCCAGTTTCTCATCGGGGGTTCCTAGTTTGAAACAATGGGAAGACGGTTACCCTTATATAAGATTGCCTATGTATCTTGCAAGAATAAGAATCAAGTCTAACGTAGTTTGGACCCGAAACTGACATATTAGCCCATCTATTTTTAAAAGGGAGGGTGGGCAGAGACTGGTAGCGTTTGAATAAATGACTAATATTATTTTTTGGATGTCAGACATTTTAGCGTAGCACATAGGTGGGGCTAAAAAAGGTCATGACTTGAGTTTTTATAAGATCATGATAGTGTAGTTCATGGATGGGCTAGAAAAGATCATGAATTGAATTTTTTAAGATCACGATAGCGTGGCGCACGAATGGGCTAGAAAAGATCATGACTTGAATTTTGTAAGATCATGATAGCGTAGCGCATGGATGGACTAAAAAAGATCATGACTTAAGTTTCATAACAGAAACTTTTTGGCGGTCCCCACGAGTTAATCAAAAGAAAATGAAAAACTCAAAAGATATACGTGTTAGTCCATTGATCATAATAAATGGGGCATGTTACACTTATTTTACTTGAAACAGAATAGTCCAAAGTTTGGTGAAATGGAAAACTTTCAAGGACGACCTAAGGAGTGAACCAAATGGACAGGATTTTGACCACCCGTATGACTTTAGAACTCTGATTACAGGATTGTGATTGACTCACTAAAACAATCTATGACCGGTGCGTCTTTAGCAATCATCGGTGTGAAAAAATAAATTTTAAGGATGACGTGGTCAATGAGCATTAGACGATGACCCGACTATTTCTTCTAGACAACTTGGAGTATATAGACTTTGAGAGGGTAAGGTGTAACCCTACCAGGCGTTTGGGTGCGGTAAAATAATTTGTAGGAACGAAGTGGTCAACGGTAATTGGCGATGACCAGGCTATAATCCTAAAAACTCTAAAGGTTTCGAGGACTCGATGGGTGCAACTCTAGCATAATTGAATGCAAAAAAGTGTGTTTTGGAAATGACGTGATATATGTGGTTTGGACGATTACCCGATGCTTTTTCTGGAAAACCTAGAACATTTAAATTTTGACGCAAGGTTTTGAGGACCTAAGGGGTGCGACTCTAACAACCATCAGGATGCGATGTGGTCAACGATAATTGAATGATAATCGGCGACGTTTCTGGAAGACTTGGAGTTTTGGACTTTGACGGAAGGTTTCAAGGCTTACTTCGGGGTGTGCTTAATTAAATTCTAAGATTTTGGAATCGAATAATTGACCATTCGTGTTCGAAGCCAAATATATGTCTTTATACGCATAAATAAAAAAATAGGCATGGAAGAGCAGATTATATAGCACGTAGCACGTAAACAATATATATCATGTCCTAGCATATATGTAACCTTTTTCAACCAAAGGTAAGCCTACCGTTTGAATGATGCAAATGCCATTAAGACATTCTGCTTACCCCAAATTTATATAAAATTTATGAATATCGAATGGAGATATATAATGAGGAATGAGGTATACAAAATGTCAGTCTCGCACAGGGGTACAAGTCCTAGACTAAACTGCCATGGGAGGTCCTCAATTATCCCTCGGACTTTCTGAATTCCTTTCGGATGAAGTCTAAAAGGCAAACTTTTCCAAGCCCAAGAGCAAACGATTCGTATAAAGACATGTACATCCTTTAATTTTTTACATTGTTGGATGCGGTGTCTTCGAGTCAACCCTATTACCCTCTTAATTAGTTCATTACACCAACCAAGATGCTTTAAATAAGGTCATAATTCTCAACTTGTCTTTATTAGAAGTTTGACGGTCACAATTAAGCCTTCCCCTTCCGTAAAGCCTCTGAATGGCCCCAATCTATTAAAATACGGAAAATATGTTAACACATGATTCCGTAGATACGCATATCACTATATAGAAGTTTCAGGCCCAAAAAATCAACCAAAAATAGGATTCCGAGTCTCGAAGGGTGAAATGAAAAACCAATCCAAAAATAGTTTACCCAAGGTCTATGGAGTCGAGATATCAAAAATCAACTCAATCCAGCTACACCCTTTTCTGGGTGTAGAGTTATTCCAGGTACATAAGTGAGGTTCGATTAGCCTTCAAGGATTTCAAGGAGTACATCTAGACTTTTCTGTTTAATTCTCCTTCTAAACAAAAGTTGTATTTAAGTTATGGTTGTAACTTTTATTCAAGTTGTATACATAGAAGCTCTTGTACTATTCAAACCAAATTCCTCGGGTAGTTATTGTAATCCGCATTAATAATTATTTATAATTTAGATTTCTATTTCTTTTATTTATAATCATGTTGTTTGATGAGTCTTTAAGAGACAGGTTCACCTACCAGGTGAGAAAAGGGTAAGTCCACACGATCAGTGATTTGGGTAGTGAAAAACATGTAAACAAGACTACTCAGCAAATGATAAGTCCACATGGGTGGAGATATGATATCACTCATGGTTCAAATAAATACATGAATTATGGGCTGGCAACAACACTATTTCGATCCTTGGGCATTTTATTCTCAATTTTGGAGCTTTGTGTCTCGTTTTGGAGAGCTTTTTGAGGGGATTTGCAAGGATATTCAAGTGGGTAAGTTTCTAACCCTCTTTTTACGATTATATCATTAATTAGTAAAGGTGGCGATGTGGGACTAAGATGCAGTGGGCCGATGCAGCGGGGTCGAAGTGGCGGGGCGGGAGAAGGGGTCGGGGTCGAGTGCAGGCGGGGTCAGTGCAGCGGGACTTGCTCGATCCGTCCGATCCCGATCCCGTCGGTATCGGGTCGGGGCTGGGTCGGTTGGGGTCGGGCTTGGGGCGGAGTACGGCGGGTTTTCCTTTTTTTTTTAAAATAATATATGTATAAAAAAAACTCAATAAACAAAACAAGATAGTGTAATAAAAACATCCCAAAGCTGTTTTTGTGCCTCTTATATTATTTAATAGACATATGATTTTTTTGTAATACAAATACAATTGTCTAAAATCTAAATTGCAACTTTGTGGTGTTGTCCAAAAGTTGCAAATTACATAATAAAATTGCAATTAAAAAAATTACAATCTCAAAAAACCCTGTTCTAATTGCTTGATGATTTCATGTGGTTCTTCGGTTGGAATTGGTATTTGTTGGTCAAATTGATCCACGTCGCTTCCACTACCTTCGGTTAAGATTTCGTTGTAGTTTTCATCATCTTCTTCGTTGATCTCCGGTTGACCGCACCTTCTCCGCTCCGCTCGTATCCAATCTCTGAATAATACTGCAATTTCCAAGCTGTCTCCGGCTAATGAGTGTCTGTGGTCTCCTATTTGATATCTGCCTGCAGAAAAAGCGCTTTCAGACGCAGTTGATGACGCTTGAATGTTCAAAACATCTCGAGCCATCAATGAAAGTGTCGGAAAGGTCTTCTCATTCCCCCTCCAGTATTTCAGCAAGTCTTCATGTCCATCTTCATTGATAACTTCTTGATACGGTACAGAACCCTGCAAAACAAAAATATCCAACTCGCTAATTTGGTTAGTAGTAGAGGTACGGCCGCACATTCTATTTCTGAGGCTTTCAATACTAGCCGCAGAAACAACATGTCTTTTGTGAGGTTGTGTTGAAGATGAAGAAGATGGTATGGAAGCCGGTAAGTTACTAGCATTTTCTTGTTGATAAAATCTATATATATTTTTGCATTGGTGTTCTACGCTAGACAACACTTCTTCTTTAGTTTGTTCAATAGGTGGTGGGTGATTTAGATTTTTGGGACTTGGAGGTGGTAGTACTTCTATACAATCGTAAATAGTTTCAATTAGTAATTTAGTACCGTCTATTTTAATAGTAGGATTTAATACAGAACCAATAATATAAATAGAGGGAATAGGAATAAAATATTTTCTTATTTTGACAAACATTTTTTTAATAGCTGCCTTATAAACTGGTTTTTCCATATATTCACTAAGTAATAAAAATATTATAAAATAACATAGTTGAAATAGTAGGATAATATATACCGGAAAATTCTTTTGTTGCTTGAAAAAAATTCTCTAAAAATACAATAAGTTCGGAATTTTTTTCCCAATCACTATCTAAAATCATATCAGCTGGCTTTTTATTATGAGAGTTAAAAAATAAAGTTATAGGTAATTTATAGTCATAAGCAACAAGTAGTTGCTCGTATAAAGAATTCCACCTAGTGGATACTTCTTGTGGAATTTTTCTATAAGGGAGTCCACAATCGTGACAAGTTTTTATATTCTTTTTCTCGTTGTACTTTATTACTTTTAAAAATAAAGTTTATAGCAAATTGTATTTTACTAAGAATGTCTTCAAAGGTGATAGACCATCCTTTACAATTAAGTTATATATATATGCAGCAGCATTTTATATGAAAATGGTCTGGAAAAGATGGAGTTAAACTATTTTTTAAAATTGTAATTGCGTAATTGTTATTAGAAGCGTTATCTAATGTAATAGTCATAATTTTATCGGTAATTCCGTAATAATCGCACACTTGATAAATATTTTATGCAATAAAAGTACCAGTGTGCCTATCATCTATATATCTATACGCTAAAATACGTTTTTGCATAGACCATTTATAATCTATCCAATGACAAGTTACAGTTAAATAATCATGGCCGTTAGTACTACGACCTATATCAGACGTGATAGATACTTTGCCATTAAAATGATATAATGAAAAACGTAAATATTGTTGATATTCATGCGCGAATTTAAATACATCTCTCTTAACAGTTGATCTAGGAAAACCGTTAAAAGCAGGATTATATATATATATCTCTAATGTAATGAATAAAATCGGGAGATGAAGGAAATGAAAAAGGCAAACCCTCCACAGCAACTAATTTTGATATTGTTTCCCTATCTCTATGTTTATTGTATTTAGAGCCTACAATTCCCCCCGTCATAGGGTTAATTTGACCCTGTACTTGGTCCGGGACAGTATCAGTATGTGAACCTTGTCCCGATGGAGCGGGAGTTTGCGCACCCGGTTTTGAAGCCTGGTATTGGGCATACCTAGCTGGATGAGCACTTACTACGTGTCTAATTAAACCCCCCGTCCCACCGTGACCTTTTCCAGTTTTAAATTTTAAAACATTTTTACAAATTTTACATATGGCTACTTGATTCTCTACGTCTCTATCAAAAAATGTCCATGCATCTGATTTTAATGGTCATTTTGCTGGACTCGTCTCATACTAGGGGGAATAGGAGGTATTTCAGTTGAAAGTGCACTAGTGGGTGTGTTGTCATCAACATTAGTGGGTATATCATCTAGATCATCGTCTAAATTAAAGTCTTCTTGAGTTCCAGAAAATAGCTCCTGGTCTAAATCTAATGGTATTGTAGGAAAATGTTGAGTATCAACAAAATCATCCTGTGTAGGAATAAGATGACTAGAAGAAGTACCCTTGCCCTGGTTGCCCCTACTAGAAGAAGCACCCTTACCCTTAAACATACCTTTTAATCCTTCCATTTTAATTATGATAATAAATAATTAAAGACAATAAAATTAAGTGCGCTAAATAAAATAAACAGACAATAATAATTTAATGAAGGAACGAATGTACCAAACACCGACGTAACGTCGACGTGTAATCGAGAGGTTGAAAATTGAAACTTTGCTCGATGGAAGATCCTCAAGCTAGTTGCCAACTTCACTCCCAATTCCCAATTCCCAATTCCCAAATGAATAAATAAAATTGAATAGTTAGCAAACAGTGTAGACTTGTAGAGAGATATATTGAGAAATTAGAGAGATTGTAGGAAGATTTGGGAGAAAGATGAAGAGAAAATGAGTTATTTATAGTTGGAAAATTGGGTTAAAGTGTAAATATAATAACTTATGGGTTAAAAATAAATATTAAGGGGTAGGGGGGGCCTAAAATGGCCGTTGGCCAACGACCATAATCTAAAATGGTCGTTGGTGCAACGACCATATTTGCAAAGAGGGGAAAAGGGCGGGGTCGGGGTCGTGCTCGGGCTCGGGCTCGGGATGGGGTCGGGGCGGGGTCGGGTCTAGCGGGCCTGGGGCGGGCTCAGGTCTGGCAGGATGAGACATCGTCCGGTCCCGAGTTCGAGTCCCGCCCCCATTTTTTTTTAGCGGGGTCGTGGCGGGACCGGGGCGGGCTCGGGACGGGGTCGGGCCGTCCCGGCCCACTGGCCAGCCCTATTAATTAGTGAGGATTTTCATGTTAGAAACCATAATTTGAGACTTAAAATCGGAGATTTTAAACCCTAGGTTTAAAATGGAGATTTCTTCAAATAAATCAGTTCATTTATTTATATATGTTAGCTAACTGTTGTCAGCCTATGTACCTACCAATACATAGTGTTTGTACTAAAGCATTCTATCCAACGATGTCCGCAAAATCGGCCTAATTTCTGCTACTATGGACCCACTTTCGCGACCAAATCCTCACATCTTCGAGGTCCACTAACTAGGCCCGCATCCACAGTGCACCACCTCGCGCAAGTCCAGTCCCGCTAATGCGGACTTTTTTTCATATCTACGCCCAAAGGCCAACTCCTCTATGCTCATATCTGCGACCCACCTTTCGCAGGTGTGGCTTTGCAGGTGCGAGACCAATCTCGCAGGTGCGAGACACCAGAAACCAGCAACCCAAGTCATACTCCATACTTCGATTCAACCCCAGATACTCATCCGAGACCCTCCGGACATAAACCAAAAATACAAATCAGTCATAAAATATGCAACAAACTTTCTCGCGCACTCAAAATAATCATACGAGGTTGTCTTGACCCGTTGTTGACCGTGATCAACTCCAATTCACTTTAAAGACCTTATTTCTAACAAAAAGTTCCAAAATACCCCTTAGTCCCTCGGGAACTGAACCAATGACTCGATTAAGTCATAAACGACATTCCGAACCTAATAAAATTGATGAAACTTTGAAAAAGACTTATTTACCCTCGATGTTGACTTTAGTCAACCCAAATCTCTTCTTTAACTTGTGAACTTCCTAGAATTCACTTTCTTATCCAAATCTCACCCAAATCACTTGGGACTCGTCTCAACCATCCATCTAAGTCAAAATCATATTACTGAACTAACGGAACCATTGAAATTCTTTCCCGAGCGCGTTTGTCCGAAAGTCAACTCTTAGTCAAATTTTTCCAAACTTAGAACTTCCAAAATTAAAAACTTAGATTTTCTTTCGTTATTTCCATCCAATTGCCTCGAGAATTGTGCTACTCATCCTCGCAAGTCAAATACACCATAAAGAATCTATGAAAAGGGTCATTTAGGGGAAAATAAGCAAAATATATAAAATGACCTAACGGCGTTACATCATCCACCACTTAAATACATATTCATCCTTGAACGTAAAAGAGAAAGAAAGTACCTGAATCGCCAAAAAGCTAGGGATATCTACTCCGCGTGGCCGACTTGGTCTCCCAAGTAGGCTCCTCTACCAGATGCCTCTATTGAATATTTACCGAAGTAATCTCCTTGAATCTCAACTTCTGAGTTTGTTTGTCAAGAATATCAACTGGCGCTTCCTTAAAAGTCAAGTTGATCGAGAGACACTGCATCCAATCGAATCACATGAGAGCCATCCGAATGGTACTTCTTAAGCATAGAAATATGAAATACGGGGTGAACACAAGACAAACGAGGAGGCAAATCCAACTAATCGGCTACCTTACCAACACACTAAACAGTCTCGAATGGGCTAACCATATACCCCAAGTCACGAACCTTCCGATCCGCATAACTCTTTTGCGTACTCTAATCCATGAGAAGTCTCTACTGAATCATTTTGACCTTCTCCAAAGAATCTCATAACAATTTGTACGCTAAGGCCTAACCTCAAATGCATCGAACCAACCAATGGGCGAACGACACCTCCTACCATACAAGGCCTCAAACTGCACCATCTCAATGCTCAAATGATAACCATTGTTGTAGGCAAACTAATCACACAGGCTCGCAACATATCCTCAAGGACCTGAATAGTCTGCTCTAACTGACCATCCGTCTGAGGGTTAATACTACACTAAGCTCCACCCGAGTACTTAACTGCTTCTGCAAAGATATCCAGAAGTGGGATATAAACTGTGTACCTCAATCCGAAATGATAGAAATGGGTACTCCATGCAATTGAACTATCTCTCAGATGTAGATCCTAGCCAACTTTTCCGAATTGTAAGTAGTTTGAACAGATACAAAGTGATCCGACTTCGTCAACCGATCTATAATCACCCAAATGGCATCAAACTTCCCCAAAGTTCATGGTAACCCTACCATAAAGTCCATAGGAATCTGCTCTCATTTCCACTCACGGATAGGCATCCTCTGAGTGAGCCTACCAGGCTTTTGGTACTCATACTTCACTTCTTGACAATTCAAACACTGAGACACAAATCCCGTGATGTCCCTCTTCATGCTACACCATCAATAATACTGTTTCAAATTTTTGGTACATCTTTGTAGCCCCCGATGAATAGAGTATCTTGAACTATGAGCCTCCTCCATGATCAATCAAGTCAAATCCCCTACTTGGGGAACACATATGCGACCCTTGATTCTCAACACTCTCTCATCATCAAGAATTGTTTCTCTTACTTTTCCTTTCAACACTTTATCCTGAATCTTGCACAACTGGCATTGTCAAAATGTTTGGTCCTCATCTGCTCTAATAAGGAAGACCGTGTCTCCACACACGCTAGAACCTTGGCAGGCTTAGAAATATTAAGTCTCACCATATTGTTTGACAAAAAACTGAACCTCCAAAGTGAAAGGTCACTCCCCTATCTGCAACAATGCTAGGCTACCCATACTCACCGCCTTCCTACGCAAGGCATCCGCCACTACATTGGCCTTGCCCGGGTGATAGAGATTAATCATATCATAATCTTTGAGCATCTCTAATCATCTCCTTTGCCTCAAATTGAGATCCCTCTAATTGAAAATGTGTTGAAGACTACGATGATCGGTAAACACCTTACAATGCATACCATAGAGCTAATGCCTCCAAATCTTCAGTACTACTGCCGCTATTTCAAAATCATGAGTGGGGTAGTTGTTCTCGTGCACCTTCAATTTCCTCTAAGCATAAGCTATAACTTCCCATTTTTGCATCAAAACACAACCAAGGTCGATCTATGAAGCATCACAATTTACAGTATAACTCTCTCCCTCTATAGTAAGAGTCAAAAATAGGGGTTGTAGTCAACAAAGTCTTGAGCTTTTGAAAGATCGCCTCACACTCATTCGACAACTAGAAAGGTACATTGTTCTAATTCAATCTGGTCAAGGTAGATGCAATAGATGAAAACCATTCCACAAAAGGCCGATAGTAATAACGAGGCTAATAAAACTCCGGATCTTAGTAACTGGGGTAGGTTTAACCCAATCAAGAACTGCTTAAATATTCTTGGGATTAACCATAATACCATCATTGGTCACCATATGGCCCAAAAATGCCATAGAACTAAGCTATAACTCACACTTTAAAAACTTAGCATAAAGCTGCTTCTCCTTCAGAATAATGAGCACGATCCTCAAATACTACGCGGGCTCCTTCTTACTTCGAGAGTAGATCAAAATATCATCGATGAATACAATCACAAAATAATCCAAGTACGGCTGAAGAAACTGTTCATCAAATCAATGAAAGCTACTGGGGCATTAGTTATCCCGAAAGACATGACCAAGAACTCATAGTGACCGTACCAGGTCCTGAAATCTGTCTTAGGGATATCCTCTACCCTAATCTTCAACTGGTGATAACCGGACCTCAAATCAATCTTAAAGAAGATTGATGCACCCTGAAGCTGATCAAATAGGTCATCAATTAGAGAAATGAGATACTTGTTCTTAATTGTGACCTTGTACAACCGTCGGTAGACAATACACATCCATATAGACCCATCCTTCTTATTTACAAACAACACAAGAGCACTCTAAGGTGAAATATTTGACCTAATGAACCTCTTACTCAACATATCCTATTTAATTAGTCAATTTCCCAATTTTGACGAAGTAGAACATTAATTCCTTAGATTGAGAATTTTAAGACAAATAATTTGTACTTATCTCTTAAAAATTCTAAAATCATAATTAAGAATCAAATATCATAAAAATAGGACATAATATACAAAAAATATACCAGATAATATTTTGTCAAATGAAATGATAAAATACTCTAGGAATAATTTTGTAAAATTATATTCATCTTGTAAAAAGTATATTTCACTCCATCTATGACTCGGAAATCTTGAATAATTAACTAAGATTATTGAAGGTTAAATATTAGGTGTCAACAACTGCTCCTTTGTTGTTCGGGGATGGCAAGACCATCTTTGAGCATCAAAATTTGACTGAAGGGCACTGACCGGAACCACCCATAACTTCCCATCCAAACCCGACAACCACAAATAGTCCACAAAACACCCCTTATCGATAACCTCATTGTTTTATCTAGTTGTCGTCATCTTGCCACCACCCAACTACCTAACCCCGATCATAAATACAACTCTTAATGTGTATATAACACCCCCACAAAATTCCTTAACCCAACTCCTCCCTAAACTACCCAGCCAAGTCCCACAATACCCCACTGTGCGACAGAAATCGAGAACCCCAGAAGCCCAACTTTGAGTCCTTTTTTGTGTCAACCCGTGTTCAACCAAACTCCAACCCACTTACCCACTTACACCCCTCCTTACAAAAATTATATTGGTATCAGAGCAAGGCCATCCTATCCCACACTTTGATGCTACGACTCGCGAAAACAAAGAAGAACTAAGGAAGCTCGTAAGTGATATTTTTACAGAACAAGTACGGGCCGTGAAAAGAGAACTTGCGGGACGTACCGTGAGTAATAATACCAAGTCAAGGGCTATGCAAAACAATCCAAGGCTTGAAAGAAAAGGTATCCCAAGGTCCTTTGTAAGGCCCACGGATGTTAAAGCAAATGGCGGTATCTTTTTTACTAACCCCTTGTATCGTCACGAAAGTGCAAAGGAAGATAAAAATGTAGGAAGGGGTAGTAACTCTCTTACTAATCCTTTGTATAACCACAAAAGTATAGAAGTTACAAACGGATTAGATAAAAAGAGAAATAGGTATTTCAAGTGCCAAGGACTAGGGAAATTTTCTAAGGAATGTCCCAATCCGCGGGTCGTGACAATTGAAAAATATCAAGATTATAGGGATTCCTTTTTTTTAGAAATCTGAAATAGAGGAAGTTGTCACCCTTTTCGAGGAGGATGAAAGTTTGGTAGTCCAACATGAGTCGGGTGTACCACGTGAAGAAGAGGAAGAACCCGAGACCTTCTTCCTTGAGGCACAAAAGATAGAGGAAGAATTTAAGAAGGGAAGTCCTCTAGTTCCATTGGTGCACAAGGAAAGCGTCTTAGAGGACACGATTGGAAATGCCGGCCCTAAGGAACCCATGAAGAAACTTGAAGATATGTTGTCGGGTGATCTTACAACCGAGTCTCTATCGACGAAAAGTATTGAATATGTTCTTGGTTTATTTCCAAGAAGTTCATTACCCAATCATCAAGCCCATTGACACCATCCGGAGAAGGCTAAGGATGTGCAGCAACGAGTACAAGAAACACTAGACAAGGACCTTGTCCAAAAGAACTTTAGTACATATTCGGTACCCGACTTATTGGTGCCAAAAGAAAATGAAGCTTGGCATGTATGTGTTGATAACCAAATGGCCTTGAAGTGAAAATCTCCTATGCCGAGAGTGTATGACGGTTTGGATACATTGAGAGGGGCTGAGTTGTTCTTTAAGCTAGAATTAAGGAGTGGCTATCATCAAATAAGGTCACGAGGAGAAGTTGAATGGAAGATGAGCTTCAAGATCGAGTTTGTTTGGTACGAACTGCTTATGGTGCCATTTGGTTTGTGTTTGTTGCCAAGCACTTTCATGAAGATCATATGCATAGTACAACGACCTTTCATGGGACACTTAGTCTCATCCAAGGGTAATCTTGTAGACCCATCAAAGATGGTAACTTTCCGAAGTTGGGCCGAGCCCACAGGTATAATTGCGGAAAATATTTTATGAGGTTTGGCTTATTTGTCTCATCATTGCATTCGGGAATGCCACACTCTTGGAGTACCTATCCTAAATAATGAGGTACCGTGGGGAGTTGACCGTGATGTTAAAAGAGTTGGTATCGGTGCTGACTCAATCCAAGACAAGGAATCCATTACATTCTTTAGTAGAAGATTGGTAGATGCACGGGTTAATTCTTGTACCTACCAGGAGGAATTTTATTTGGTGAGGCTCTTGGACAAAAGGGAACGTTCTGTTTGGCTTGGCTTGTATTTGGATCGTATAGTTTGACTACACTTACGAAAGGAAGGAATAATCGAATGCCAAGAGCGGGCCGTCCTTGCAAGATATTGGCATTCAAAATCGAGCCTGATTTGTATGAAGGACTTGTGAGGCCATTTGAGTTGTGCAACATTCCAAACTCTTCCATGATCCTCATGCACAATATGATACAACCGTCAATAGGATCCTTGGTCCGAGAACGCAAAGTAGCACCCCTGGACCTTCGTGCAAATCCATCCGAAGTGGGGACTATCCAAGGTTGGCACGAGAATACAAATGTACGTATGGAAAGTAACTTCTATTTCTTGGTCTCTTTCGATCATCGTTTTATTCAGAATTATAGTTCCTTTGCTACCTCTATTTTGAATGATGTGCTATTACTTGAAATGGAACGTGATGTTCGAGGAGTTGGTGTGGACCTATTTCAAGAACAAGAAATTGTGGCTTCCTATAGTGAGAAATTGGGGGGGGGAGGGTGCATCCTAATTCCTTGGCATATGACTCCTCGATCTAATGGGAAGACTATTTGAGGTGTGGCCCTTTCAAGGTATTGGCCAAGTTCTGAAATAGGTCATATAAGGAAAAACTTTCGGGCAAAGATGAGGTTCAACATGTTATGAAGTGTCGTCACATTTAGACGACGCGAATTTGAGGACAAATTCTTTCAAAGAAGGGGAGATTGATGCAAGATATCCCGTGGACTTAAACTCTCCACTTAAGTAGAAAGGTGATTTACTAAGAGTGCCAACGATGGCTCATCAATCTACACTTACTTGTCTAATGTGGCATGGTTTATGGAGTGGAGTTGAAAATATTACATGAAGGTTTAACAAGACAATATTTTATTTCAGTTTTGTATATAGGTCTTGGCCGGAGACCATGTTTGTTTTTCTTTTAGTTTAGCTTAGCTTTTAGTTCTTCTTAGAACATAGTTAATGTACCATGTAATAAGACAAGATGACTATGACAAGGATGTAAAAGACAAGATGACTAGGCCGAGATCTTCCTCCAAAGGTGATTTGACCGAGAATGAACAAGGTGTCAAGGGAAAGTAATTATATAGAACATGCGGCACCAAAGAGGTTATCTCATTCATGCACTTGAAGACACCAAGAAGGCAACCGGAAGTTGAGGAGTTGGTCGAGCAATTCACATGGTCATTCGGCCCAAGGTTCATGCCAAGAGGTAATGGTTCTCAACACTACCCAAGAATAAAATTGATGAGATAACTAGCTCATATGTGAAGGGTACCAAGGAAGGATCTAGAATGCATGGAAGATTGGGATTCATTCCCTCCCCCACCCCCTTTCCCATTTCGGCCAAGGTACTTCAAGGATAAGAAACTTCCACACGTGCTCCAAGGAAATGATTCATGACCTAACTAGTTCATGCATTGCTTTACATTGAAGACATAAAAGAGTGGTCTAGAGAACTTGAAGAGTTGGTCTACTCATTGTTCCACATGTTAACCCGAACCCCTTCCCATTTGTTCCCTCTCGGCCAAGATTGCCAAATAGTTTGTGTCCTTTTGTTACCCTACTAAAATAGTCTATGTACTACTATAAATAGGATCCTTAGGATGTTGTAAAAAGAAGAGTTGATGGTATATAAAAAGTGAGTTTTACTCAAAAGCTAAGGTATTCAACTCGGGGTTGTATACATTAGTTGGTCCTCCGGGAGGGCCTTTGGTTCTTGTGTGAACCAAACCCTTGGTGTAAGTTTAGCAAAGACTTGTGTGACTTAGTTGAATTCAAACTAAGGTCCCTTCGGCATAAGTCTTGGTTAGAACTTGTGTGATCTAATCAAATCCAATCTTAAGGAACCCCCTTGGTGCAAGTGGACGTTGGAACTTATAAGATCCAACCAAAACCAAGCCTAGGGTCTATCTTAAGGTTACCGGCCACCCTCACTTGGCTTGTTCACAGTCTTGTACTTGGCAACCCCGGTCTAGTCCTTTTCCAATTGGGCAAACTCATCTTGGTGTCGACACGAGCATTAAATGCCTTGTGTCATTATCCTTGTTCATATCGACCGTCCCAATCAATTGGTTTGTACTCGTGTTTGCACCTAACATCCTGTGTTCATTCCTTGCCCAAACCACTTCATTCATTCTACCACCACATCGTACAAGACTCCATAAACATCCCCACTAAAGGTCACTGACCGGAACCACCCATAATTTCCCGTCCAAACCCGACAACCACAAATAGTCCACAAAACACCCCTTACCGATAACCTCACTGTTCAAGCAAGTTGTCATCACCTTGACACCACCCAACTACCAAACCCCAACCATAAATACAGCTCTCAACGTGTCTAGAACACCCCCACAAAATTCCTTAACGCAACTCCTCCCTTAACTACCCGTCCATGTCCCACAATACCTTACTGTCCGGCAGAAACCGAGAACTCGAGAACCCCAACATTGAGTGTTTTTCATGTCAACCCGTGTTCAACCAAACTCTGACCCACTTACACCCCTCCTTACATACATCATGGCCCCAACCTACTCTTTCTATACTTATGTCCATAATATATAACCTAAACATCCGACTAGGAAGCTTAAAAAGAAGTAAAGCATACCAACTAACGGTTGAGACTCAACAACTCCTACTTTGGGGGGTCTATCTGGCCCCTATCTGAATCCTACAACATGAAATGCAGCACCCCCGATAAAAGAGACGTCAGTACAAAAGACTTTACCGATATGTAAAGCATGAATAGCAATATGAAAGCATAAGCTATAAAGTAAGACATTTGAAGCAACCTGATACTCTTATAACATGTGTGCCACTTAGGGCGAACAATGAAACTCTAAAACTGTACCAAAACCTTTATATATATATAAGTGTGGGCAAAAAACCCGGAGAACCGAAAAAATTGATTTTTTGAAAAACCGAACTGAATCATGATTTAGTGATTCGGTTCGGTTTTTTAATTTTGGATATGAACCGAACCGAAAAAACTGAATTAAATATATAATTATTCTTATTTTTTATTTTAGGCTACTACTATTTCTTGAATCATAGCCATTGAAGTAAATCTATGAAGCTTTTATGCAAGTCGAATGCGGCATGAACTTGATTAACATATCACGGAAGCATTGACATAAAATGTAGGGAGAGAAAGTAGTTGTAAAATGGTGAAACTTTAAATGGTCATAACTCTGCGCTCGGATGTCCATTTTACCCGATTGTTTTTTTGATTTTGGATATTTTTTTGAGACGAGGCCGGCCCAAACTTACACAAGGCAGTTTGGCACAGCCAATTTTTACAAAAACGTCCATTTTCCCAATCAATTTGTGTTTTTCCCCAAATCGGTTTATAATTTTCCTTTTTCTTTAGTAAACATATCACGATACACAATAGATTTCTACGTCGAAATTTCATGGTAGTGTAGGTGTGAATGTCAATTTTAGTTTTGGAAATTCAATTTTTTTTTTAAAAATAAAAAATTCCTCAACCCGACCCGACCAAGCCCACTAGAAAAAATGATATAATCCGATACGTTCGGCGATATAAACCGAACATATCGTTTTTTAAAAAAAGTTGTATTCGGATTTTTTTTTTAAAATCGATTTTTATTCGATTGTTATTTTTCGGATACAAAACCAAACTGAACCTATATACGCCCACCCATACATATATATATATATATATATATATATATATATATATATATATATATAAAATCTTCCCTCGACTTATAGCCCAAGGTGTGTAATATGGTACTTCCCTCGTGTAATGCTCTAAGCTGTATGTACCATATGTACATATAAGTGGTTGTCCTTCGGTTATAGCCCGGGGTGTGTATAATGTATATGTACTGCCCACCGGCTATTTGCTCGATGGTATGAAGAATATATATATAACTGCCTACCGATATTAGTTCAATGGTGTGAATAATATACTTTAGTAGTAACGGCACATGTGGCCTCTTTGATACTCCTAACTCTTTGACCTTACTTTGGAATGACTCTTAGCCGACTTTATGTTTCATTCTTTGGAATCCTCTTTTTAGAGGTCTATGGAATTCAGAGACAATCTAGATATATAGAATGCAATAACGAGACAAGAAAATACTTCCAATAAAGGACAATCAACATGTGAATAGAGCTCTTCTTTTGAAGTTAACAATGGTGTTTAGCCTTTAGCTCTTATACGGTCCTTTCCTTTGCCTTAAGGCGACAACTTGTCAACATACAAGACTATTATTTGAGAAGCTCCATCAAGGAGGAGTATGGTGTCAACTTAGTCAACCAACAGAGCCTAGATAATAAGACACGATGTCGATATGGGTAGCTACTCTTGACAAGAATCATGTAGACATGGATTTAGTACAGGTTGAGAAACTATTCTTTTGGAAATCGATACAGGTTTTTAGTGATTTATGCTTTAGAAAAAGAGTTTAGCCTTAGATACCTGTGTCTCTTTGCAAACCATATTTTGCAAACTCCCAAGAGATTTCTGGATGATTATCAACACAATATAGATAATTTGGGTCAAGATGGAATCCATAGATTAAGAATCTACTCTTTACGACATTTTGTCAAGTACCTAAAGGGCATACTTCTCTTGGTTTGCTTTCATGGAAATTGGTTTACTATTAAATCTCATTTAACAACAACATCATCAAGATCATAACCACTTACTCTACAACCTTCACCACCATGTCTTACAATTCTAGGCATAACATCTCAAGAAACTTATTAACACAACCAAAAACTTACCACATCTTGATCATGAAGTTAACTTGATTTCTCCTCAAGTTGACTTTACCAACTCAATCAACTAAGCTACACGAAGCTAAAGATTATTAAGTAGTGGTAGAATCTTACCTTAAAACAACCATAAGCTATGTTGTGGTGAAATAGGGGTCTTCATTCATGGCTTGATCCGCGAAGCGAATCGGCTTTCATAGGGAAAAACGCTTAGCATGTCATCTAATTTTCACCAAAGTTTGCCGAAATGAACTTCATTTTATCCAATTGACTTCCAAGCTTCTGTATACGTCCTTAACAATCATATACATCATTCGTGACCCTCAAGAAAAAGTTTCGGGTTTTCGGAACTCAAATCGACTAACTATACCTTTGATCATGCGTAACATTATGGGGTGTAACATACTATTCCCCTTAAAAACATTCATCCTCGAATGTTGAGGGACGTAACTGAGGGTCATTAGCTCTCGGATCTTAATAAAATGCCAGCAGAGTTTTATGTATAAATAGGACTATCCCAAAACCTGTCAAGTAGTCAAAACCAAAACAAGTGCCCAAGGCCATATAATATAATGTTTGCCTCACTCGACTATCTATGAATCAATAGTTATAAAAAAATCAACCATGACATACATCAACACTCATGTATCACCGTTGTCTTCCAGCTCGATCATGTCTGTACTATGATCATCACCTTTATAAGGTACATAAAGTAAATTTATTGCTATAGGACATAGATCAGGAAGTCGTATGGCATGAATATTCATCTAACTAGGATAAATGAGAATATCTATACTTTACGTTCCTATTAATCCTTCAAATCATTTCTTACTTGTTTGTTCCTCCCCAAAACTCCAAATCAGAGTCCGTCTCTCTAGTTCTCAACCTTTGGGAATAACTACTGAGGTGTCCTCATAAGACAAACTTTATGTAATGTAACCATTCTTGACTAAAGTTATACGAGGGGAGCCTTCTACATACCCTTGTGATATCATTGTGTAGAAAGCTGAATGAACTTTAAATTCTTGGAGGTACCCCAGGCTTATAGACGATTTCTGGTCGATCATCCTCATACTCGTTATGAATAAAATCTTCAACAATAATCAATCGTGGACAACACTCCTTAAATTTAGGCATCTCATAGTAATAATCCTGAAAATTTGCTCTTGAGGGAGTTGCACTTCTACCACCGCCTGGTGACTCAGGTTTAAATAATTTATACCATTGCACATCAAATCAATCCTTAGGATGTTTTGCACTTCTAATCACACGAGGTTTCATAAGGAGTTATTTAGATGGTAAAATAGTTACATCTACAACATACAACTCATAGAGGGCGGAGGGGTGGTAATCATCCCATATTATTTTGAACACCAGCCTACTGACTATAACACATCATGGAGCATCTAAATCATGCGCTTGTCTTGCTTCAATTTAGGGATGAACCATAACAAGGTCTGTCCTATATCTCCTAAACCCTTGGAAAAGTACTTAATAATTTTCTATCGCCGAGCCTTCTTACCTGAGGTGACAAGAATAGGAAAGTATAGAAGTTGTATTGTCTTTCAAATATTTTTATTTTTATCATCCTCAGCTGTGCAAAAAACCCCATCAACCATCCATTATTTGGAGCAACATTCTTGATAAGAATGGAGCAACTTCTTACCAAACCTCACCTTTGAGCCATTCCTTCATTTCAAGTCAAGATCCTTATATTTTATACTAGTCCCTATTGGTTCCTTGATGCCCTTGACTTTACCAATGGTTTACTGAGTTGCTATGCCAAAATTTGGCAATGATCCTTGTCGCAATGCTATATCAATGCATATTCCTGGTAACGTGGTATCTTTGTCGATCCGAGATAAATAACATAGAGGAAATAGAGCATCCCTACTTCAGCTTGACCCAAAACTCGCTAGATTGGAGACATACATTCGATCTGGGTACCATATGGCTTTGTCATCCCTCAATCCATATATTGGATTTCTTTTCTATGAAATTGTTTCTTTCGACAGTGTTAGCCTTGGAATCCACATGAGAAATATTGGTACATCCTATGTTATAGCTCTATTATCATTGGGAGTTTCGATACTAGACCCTTAAACTTGCTAGTTGATGGAGTTTCTTTGACTAACCTTATCTTTACCTCGATCTCTAGATAGGCTGAGCCGCCTATACATCTTATCTCACGTCTCTCTAAGGACTATAATTTTGCTCTATTGATTTTCCTCTTTAAACTGTATAGGACAGAATCCCTCATAAGGTTGTCCGTTTTACTGATGACACTACTAAGTTCTAATTGGTAACTTTGTTTGTAGTACGCTGGATTCTGAATAATTTCCCTCTCAATGAGGACCATATCCTATCATGTCATTGGAGGTCACCTTTACTCACTCTTTCTACTTCCAAAACTATTATTTTCGTTAACAAGACTAATATGTCTCTGTATCACTGTGACTCATTTTGAAGGATGCCTTGACCAACAATAAGAGAAATACATCTTCTCACTCGGCTGTTGTTGCGCAAAAAGGGTACTACGGGTCCTCATGGTTATTAAGTACATTACGTCATACTCCTGGTGCGTACTCACTACTACCGATCCTAAGTCATGGGTTCGGGCTTCTTCTTGGCTTTCCCAACTGCTTTTTAAGCGTAAACGGCCTCATTCTCTCATTTATTCTGAACACGCGCATTACAATGCGGTGGTTTACCTCAACCTCTATCATCGGGGAGTTTCTTATATATCTGGATTTAAGTCCTATTCTAGGTTTCAATCTTTCTTCTTTATGCATCCAACATACTTAACAATAAACTGTTGACAAAATTTCCCATTGGATACACATCCACATTAATAAGAGATTTATGTTATTGAACATCCATTTTGTAATCCATACTTAACCAATGTATTCGGAGTAACTTTTCCTCCCTCGCTTCTTAGTCAACCTTTAATAGTAGTAACTTGTAATCCTCTCATCATATATCTTCATAGGGTCCAGGGCACCTTTAACTGCCCATAGTTATCCTTTTTCCCAACTTTCACTTCTGCTCTGCTAGCACTAGCTCGGGAGAAAACCTTTAGCTATTGGTCTTTATTCTCCGGCTTCCTATCCTTTTTAATTTGGTTCGCTCTACATTATCACATTGCATCAGTACTATCTTATATGAAAGGTTTCCTGAAAGCTATGATTACTTTATAAAGCTAGGACTTCAGATTCTAAACTCGTTCTGTGGCATAAAATGTTGTACCAACTGATGGCTCATTCAACCTCTGGACTAGCCCTTTTCTGGCTTTACATGATTCCCTTTTGTTGAATCTCGTGTTACACCCTTCATTCACTAATTCTGAGTACTCTTCTTGGGCTTACAAATGCTTCGATCTTTAATTATCCTTCATGCTTCCTGCTTTCTTTCCTGAACCTCACATGTTTGGCAGCTCTTGTCGTCACTTAACTCCTCTAATCCGTAGGTTGCTATCATTCCTTCCTTAGCGTCGATACTTACATATCGTCAAATAGCCTTAACATATTCACAACAATTTAGATAGCATCATCCCCTTCACCTACAATCTTTCATTGCGCTTCTTTGTCTGCTTACCACACCATCAAGTGAGTCTATAAGGATTCTTTCCTAATAATCCTCAAGGATTCTTTCCTAATAATCCTCAAGGATCGCCCTATATGTGGTTTATTCCCTTGCTGCCTGAATTCTTACCTTGCAAATCCTCAATATCCCTTACTATAACAATCTCTCAGGTCTTCAACTTTCATTTCGTTTAACTGGAGGAAATTTCTAATATCAGTTCCTCTTAACTCCGTGAGTTAAATCGGCCAATCGGCTTAATCTCTTGTCATTCGACTATTTTAGTCTTATAATAGATACTCAGTCTCGTAATATATTCATCTTCGTAATTCAGTCCTTACTTCTTCTAGCCTCCTGGTTCACTTGGCTACTAACTTGTTGCATTAACATACCATATCATACGATCCTCGGTCGCACCTAATATTGGTTCAGGTATCCTTCTTTGATTCATATCATCTTATTTTTATCATCCCACTTTTAGTCTAGATGTTTGTAACAAGACATCCTCTCGCCTTTAACGTCTCCTTCTTTGATCGGCCTTATCTCCTAAGCACCAACTATTTTTGCTTACCCTGAACATGAGCCTCTATAAAGGAAACATTTACCTTGCACACAGAGAATTTAGTACTTGGCCTCTGAATCTCATTATTCCTTAGAAGTCATATTCGACTAACAACTACTGGGTACGCTATGTACATATTTTCAAAAAGGGGAACCCTTGTCATAATTGCGATATTCCTCAATATTATTGACACCTTTAACTCACCTCTTTCTAAAACCACGTCTATTAAAGTCAATAAATTGGGGCTGGAATAGGTATTTTCATTGTATTTGAATCATTACAAAAGGCGGGTATAACAATGCTTACCTTATTTTATCTTGATATTAGCTACCATACAATCCCTTGTATTCGATACTCCTTTTCACTTTGCTTTTGTTGCATTTTAATACCAGCATTTCACCTTGCTATGTTCCCATTGTTTCCTCCATATATATATAAGTGAAACATATGCTCCAATTTTGAAGCTTAAACATTATATTCTCACCTTGGTATATCAATAATCTGGTAGGGGGAGAGAGATATTTTCTTTACTTCCACGAATATGAATGGCACGATGTCTTTCTAATAACTGACATTACTGAATCTGGATAAAGCATAAGTCAGACTTGGATTTTTCACAAGTTAGCTTTACTGCACGATCTATAAGATGAAAGGATAGAAACTATCCCTTAATGCCGTACAACCTCTTTCTTATATATGTGGTTCACAACACACCCATAAACAAGACTCTACTTGACACGTCTCATTGACTCCCTAGTACAGAGTAGCTCTGATACCAAGTTTATCATACTCCAAACTGGTGTGTGTGTGTGTGGCTACCACCCAGTGCAGTACGGGCCCGAGCGTACCACTCTAAAACAAAACTCATGTACGTATCAAACTTCTGGCCAACAAGGCCGTACTAGATTATGACCTGAATAACATCAGAATAACAAGGCTGACAAGGCTACAATCTATAATGCAAGTGCATTATCCAAGATCTTAATATACACAAGGAGCGGTCAACCCAACATCTATATAAACAAGGCTACAACACAAGCTAACCAAAAAGACAATCAGGCAGACAAAGCCATACATGATAACCAAACAGACTACGAGGCTCTACGAGTAACCGAACTGTCATATGGTCGGGAGAGGGCCCCGACCTACCCGTTATGTACTTATTTAAATAAGATATAACCTCAACGTCTGACTCGGAAGCTCCACAAGAGGTGAAGCATACTAATTGACGGTTGAGACTCAACAACTCCTACTGTGTGCCGCTAAGGGTGAAAAATGAAACTCTGAAACTGTACCGAAACCTTCATATATATTAGGGGTGGCCAGTGGGCCGGGATCGGGACATTCGGGCCGGGTTTGGCAGGATTGGGTCGGGGCGGGATGAGGGAACGGGCAGAATCGGGTCGGGTAGGGTCAGGCGGGATCGGGATAGGCGGGATTTGCCAAAGTCCCGCCCCAATCCTGATCCTGATCCCGTCGGGATTGGGATCGGGATCTCGGGCGGTTTTTTTTTTTTTTGCACTTAATTTAAAAAATAACATATATATATAAACTCAATAATTAAACAAGACAAGATATTGTAATAAAAACATCCCAAGGTTGTTTTTGTGTCTCTTATATTATTTAATAGACATATCATTTTTTTGTAATACAAATACAATTGTCAAAATTGCAACTTTGTGGTGTTGTCCAAAAGTTGCAAATTACATAATAAAATTGCAATTAAAAAAATTACATTCTCAAAAAAACCTGTTCTAATTGCTTGATGATTTCGTGTGGTTCTTCGGTTGGAATTGGTATTTGTTGGTCAAATTGATCCACGTCGCTTCCACTACCTTCGGTTAAGATTTCGTTGTAGTTTTCATCATCTTTTTCGTTGATCTCCGGTTGACCGCACCTTCTCCGCTCCGCCAGATCCAATCTCTGAATAATACCGCAATTTCCAAGCCGCCTCCGGCTAATGAGTGTCTGTGGTCTCCTCTTTGATATCTGCTGCGAGAAAAGCGCTTCAGACGCAGCTTGATGACGCTTGAATGTTCAAAACATCTCGAGCCATCAATGAAAGTGTCGGAAAGGTCTTCTCATTCCCTCCAAAGATTTCAAAGCAAGTCTTCATGTCCATCTTCATTGATAACTTCTTGATACGGTACAGAACCCTGCAAAACAAAAATATCCAACTCGCTAATTTGGTTAGTAGTAGAGGTACGGTCGCACATTCTATTTCTGAGGCTTTCAATACTAGCCACAGAAACAGCATATCTTTTGTGAGGTTGTGTTGAAGATGAAGAAGATGGTATGGAAGCCGGTAAGTTACTAGCATTTTCTTGTTGAAAAAATCTATATATATTTTTGCATTGGTGTTCTACGCTAGACAACACTTCTTCTTTAGTTTGTTCAATAGGTGGTGGGTGATTTAGATTTTTGGGACTTGGAGGTGGTAGTACTTCTATACAATCATAAATAGTTTCAATTAGTGATTTAGTACCGTCTATTTTAATAGTAGGATTTAATACAGAATCAATAATATAAATAGAGGGAATAGGAATAAAATATTTTCTTATTTTGACAAACATTTTTTTAATAGCTGCCTTATAAACTGGTTTTTCCATATATTCACTAAGTAATAAAAATATTATAAAATAACATAGTTGAAATAGTAGGATAATATATACCGGAAAATTCTTTTGTTGCTTGAAAAAAATTCTCTAAAAATACAATAAGTTCGGAATTTTTTTCCCAATCACTATCTAAAATCATATCAGCTGGCTTTTTATTATGAGAGTTAAAAAATAAAGTTATAGGTAATTTATAGTCATAAGCAACAAGTAGTTGCTCGTATAAAGAATTCCACCTAGTGGATACTTCTTGTGGAATTTTTCTATAAGGTAGTCCACAATCGTGACAAGTTTTTTTATATTCTTTTCTACGTTGTACTTTATTACTTTTAAAAATAAAGTTTATAGCAAATTGTATTTTACTAAGAATGTCTTCAAAAAGTGATAGACCATCATTTACAATTAAGTTATATATATGGCACGCGCATTTTATATGAAAATGGTCTGGAAAAGATGGAGTTAAACTATTTTTTAAAATTGTAATTGCGTAATTGTTATTAGAAGCGTTATCTAATGTAATAGTCATAATTTTATCGGTAATTCCGTAATAATCGCACACTTGATAAATATTTTATGCAATAAAAGTACCAGTGTGCCTATCATCTATATATCTATACGCTAAAATACGTTTTTGCATAGACCATTTATAATCTATCCAATGACAAGTTACAGTTAAATAATCATGGTCGTTAGTACTACGACCTATATCAGACGTGATAGATACTTTGCCATTAAAATGATATAATGAAAAACGTAAATATTGTTGATATTCATGCGCGAATTTAAATACATCTCTCTTAACAGTTGATCTAGGAAAACCGTTAAAAGCAGGATTATATATATATCTCTAATGTAATGAATAAAATCGGAAGATGAAGGAAATGAAGAAGGCAAACCCTCCATAGAAACTAATTTTTCTATTGCTTCCCTATCTCTATGTTTATCGTATTTAGGGCCTACAATTCCCTCCGTCATAGGGTTAATTTGACCCTGTACTTATTTCGGGACAATATGTGAACCTTGTCCCGATGGAGCGGACGTTTGCGCACTCAGTTTTGAAGCCTCGTATTGGGCATACCTAGCAGGATGAGACCTTGATACGTGTCTCATTAACCCCCCCCCCCCCATCCCACCTTGACCTTTTTCAGTTTTAAATTTTAAAACATCTTTACAAATTTTACATCTAGCTGCTTGATTCTCTACGTCCCTATCAAAAAATGTCCATGCATCTGATTTTAATGTTCATTTTGCTGGACCTCGTCTCATACTAGGGGGCAATAGGAGGTATTTCAGTTGAAGGTGCACTAGTGGGTGTGTTGTCATCTACATTAGTGGGTGTATCATCTAGATCATCGTCTAAATTAAAGTCTTCTTGAGTTCCAGAAAATAGCTCCTCATCTAAATCTAATGGTATTGTAGGAAAATGTTCAGTATCAACAAAATCATCATGTGTAGGAATAGGATTCTGTCTAGAAATAGGACCCTTGCCCTTGTTTCCCCTACTAGAAGAAGCATGACCCCAACCCGTAAGCATATGTTTTATTCCTTCAATTATAAATTTATAATTATACTAATAAATAATTAAAGTAACTAAAATTAAGTGCGCTAAATAAAATAAATAGATAATGATAATTTAATGAAGGAACGAATGTACCAAATGCCGATGTAATGTCGATGTGTAATTGAGAGGTTGAAAATTGAAACTTTGCTCGATGGAAGATCCTCAAGCTAGTTGCCAACTTCACTTCCAAATGAATAAATAAAATTGAATATTTAGTAGACAATGTAGACTTGTAGAGAGATAGATTGAGAGATTAGAGAGATTGTAGGAAGATTTGTGAGAAAAATGAAGAGAAAATGAGGTATTTATAGTTGGAAAATTGGATTAAAGTGTAAATATAATAACTTATGAGTTAAAAATAAATATTAAGGGGGTAGGGGCTTGGGGGAGGGGGGAGGCCAAAAATGGTCGTTGCACAACGGCCAAAATGTAAAATGGTCGTTGCACAACGGCCAAAATGTAAAATGGTCGTTGGTGCAATGGTTATTTTTGCAAAAGGGGAGGTTTCGGGCGGGATCGGGATCGGGTCGGGACTGGCGGGCCTGGGGCAGGCCAGGATGGGTCGGGACGAGACCATGTCCCATCCCGATTCAAGTCCGATACTGATTTTTTTTAAAATGTCGGGTTCGGGGCGGTGTCGGGGCGGGACTGGGCCAAACCGGCCCATTGTCCAGTTATATATATATATATTATAGCCTGATGTGTGTAATATGGTATTCCCTTAGGTAATGCTCTGAGGTGTGTGTATGGATACACATATGAATGCTTGCCCTTTGGTTATAGCCCGGGGTGTGTATAATGTACATGTACAACTGTCCACTGGCTATTTGATGGATAGTGTGAATAGTGTGTATATATATAACTGCCTATCGATATTAGTTCGATGGTGTGAATGATATACTATAGTAGTAAGGGCATATGTGGCCTCTTTGAAACTCATAACTCTTTGATACTTTGGAATGACTCTTGGCTGACTCTATGTTTAACTCTTTGGAATACTCTCTTTCAAGGTCTATGGAATTCAGAGACAATCCAGATATATATAATGCAATAACGAGACAAGAAAATACTTCCAACGAAGGAAAAACAATATGTCAATAGAACTATTCTTTTGAAGTTAACAGTGGTGTTTAGCCTTTTAGCTCTTATACGGTCATTTCCTTTGCCTTAAGGCGATAAATTTTTAACGTACAAGACTATGATTTGACAAGCCCCATCAAGGATGAGTATGGTCTCAATATAGATAACTAACAGATCCAAGATAATGAGACACGATTATCATACCCCGACCTTGGGGTGTGTGGACGGCACCCGATCCTAAGGCTTGAGTGTATCGATTCTGATACAAGCCTCTAAGGAGTATACTGACAATAACTGGCTAGGACAGGGCCCCGTCATACCTAACTGTATACATATGCACAACTGTCATACCTATCAACTCTCTACATAGCTCCGGAGAAAAAAAACATGTCACACTCCAAGTGATTCAAGTCCTATTATATGAAAAGCATTTGTATCCCAACATGTACCTGCGGGCATGAAATGCAGTGTCCCCGTAAAGGGACATCAATACGAAAGATGTATTGAATACGTAAGGTAGATAACTAACATAAATAGAAGGTGCAACATACGAGACAAGAGTACATAAGTCAACCTGAATCTCATAACAAACCTCTGAGGGGCTACCTAACATAATCAAGAAAATGTATGCATGTCTGTAAAAATCAAGCTGCTCAATGGGGCCATATAATATAATACCCAGCCTCTCTGTGGTGAAAAACATGTCATAATACACACACACACACACACACACACACATATATATATATATATATATATATATATATATATCATACCTAGCCTTGGTGAGGACTCAGTCGTACCCTGCCCAAATGTGGGACTTCGTAATATCAGATACCAAACCAACTGTAGCTGGGTGTACATCTACATGTTGTACCTGGCCGACTATAGCATGGCTCAGTATGAAAATAGCTACATATATATAAGTGCAATGCAATACAGACTCTGAAGGACCTTATTTAGCCAATCGTAGTGACCCAAGGTCGTTATCCTCCGATTATCATTATGTAACTATGTCTGTATTATTAACTGAGAGTCATCAATGATTAGGAGAAGCATAAGATTCCAGAGATTAACAAATCGGGAAAATGTTTCTGAACAGAACAACAAGAGTTATGAATTGTAACAATGTGGTACGATAGTAATCACATACTATTAGTTTAAGAGTAGAGTTCCTTTTTTTAGGAGACGTCGTTATGGTTATACTTGTTTGTCGGTCATGCTAAAAGAATGAAAGAGTATTCTTTAACATACCTTGCTCTTGATGCAACAATCATCCTACGAGTCTTCACACTTCTTACGAGTGATTATCTACATCCCATAAAAATCAATATCAATATTGAATCCAAATTCCACGGAAAGAGTCATGTAAGTATCTTATCAACAACTTTGAATACTTCAAATTCTTAAATTCCTTTACAAAGAATTCTCCCATAATTCAATCTCACAGCTCCAATCCAAATCACAATTTCCATAGAAATTTATTTAGGTGTTCTTTGACAATTTTAGCATAATATTTTCTTATATGCAAAATCTTATGTGATTCGACTTCACATTCCTTCAAACTGGACTTCCCTTAGTTCAGAACATACATAAGTAATTCCATCATCCAATTTGATTCATAGTTAGTATACAACAGACCATCAATTCATGTTATGAAGATTTTACAACTTTATGAAGTTTTGATCATATATACTTTTTCATAACCTCTTCCAAGTATACAATTAATCATAATAATAGATGGAAGAGGATTGAATTTACCTTAATACTCCATATTTTGTCAAAACAGTGAGAAACTTGATCAACAAGGGTTTTGAAGAATCAAATCTTTAAGAAAATAGAAATTCCTTTGATAACCATAGGTTTATTATGAGATTATTGTGGATTATAGCTTCGATTTTGACTTGGGGTGTTGGGGGTGTGATGGAGAGGATTTGCAGAGAATATTAGGGTTGGGTTTGAGGTGAAATAGGCTAAGGATCAGATTTTCCCAAATATAGACTCGTCAAAATTATACACTTCCATAATTCGACACTGCACTTGACGGACCATCAAACTTCCGATGGTCCGTAGTTCTTCCCTTTGATCTTCCAGGAAGTTTGACGACTCAACTTGGACAAATTATGGTACGTCAAAGTATTTTACGGATCGTCCTTTGTCCCGTCAAATTCCTAGTTTTCCCTTTTTTGTTGAAACGTATTTCTTCGATCCGTTTAACTCCCGAACACTCCGGTACCTTTGTAAATAAGTTATAAACCTTTATAGGGTGTAACATCCTTCCCCCCTTAGGAACATTCATCCATGAATGTTAGAAATATTCTAACTCTCAAGATTTCCATAAATTTTGGAGGAGTTTTCTTTTTAAACAGGACTATCTAAAACCTATCAGGCAACCCAAACATGTATCGAATGGCACACATGGCAACACAATATCAAAATAACTTCAATCAACCTCGTACAACTACTTATACTTGCAAAATTAAAAAGGGTTTAGCCATAGCTTAGCCTAACATCCTTTTGCTAACATCCGAGTTGCGCCTGATATATTTGTTCCCACACAAAAGATACACAATCCATCTTCTCATAGTGCAATTCCTAGATTCTGCGACTTTGTTCTTGTGGACTATGGATTATCTCACCTTGTCTTTGACCAGATTACATGGATATGCATAGTTGGTATATTCCCAACTTTCACACAGCTATACCTCTTTTTCATACCATTATCTGACGGTTGCACTCTGTCTAAATCGTTGTATTTTGACATTTGGGCCGCATTCTTATTTTTCGTAGTATAATGTTCATCTTATGATAAGGTTTAGATACCCGAGTTCATATGTATGAAGCACCAGATGATGATGAAAGATTGTGGCATGATTATCGCCAAAGTCAAAGATGTAGAAGTAGTGGAGTCATCCAAATCCATTCTTCCTCTATTTTTCTTCTTTCCTTCACAATAGGGTCTTTTTATGGTACATTAATTTTGACCATCCTACTAGTTCAAAAACTTCTTTCGTCCATACATCTTTTTCTCACTCTTATTTGGAGTATTTCCTGACTAAATGTTTCTAATTAGGACTATGCTCTATTTGATGGTTATTGTCTTTTTTAACTGGGCTAGGTATTATAACCTTGGATACTCTTAAAAAAAATCTTTTTCCCTTATATAGTGGAATCTTGCTTTCAACACTGAATCTCTTAATTCGTTTCCTCATCTATTTAAGTATTCTTTCATAATTTGCTTTTTCAAATCTGAAATTGTTTCTTCCGGTTCCTTTCCTTTCTTGTGACATCGATAAGAGTTCTATTCTTTTTCCATGTGTAATTATTTATTCACCGATCTGGCAGCATGTCTCTTAGTACTTAAGGCCCAAAGAGTCCAACCTGAAATCTTCACTGGTTGTCTTAACGAGTGAGTGTACCATGTCTTGAAATAGTTTTTGAAATAAACCTTTGATAAAACTTAGATTGTATAGCCAGAATTAGTCATTACTGTACAGACTGACAAGTCACTTTGAATTAGTATTCTGGTTACGTAATGGTCTTTAAAGATCCTCGGTTAAGTCATTTTCCCATACGTAATACCTCAATTTCAAAAGCAATTCTTCTTCAAATGCTGCTACACGATATTCTTAGTCCTCGGATCTTTGATAAGGTTCTCATTATTATCTCCACTTCGTCTCACAATACTTCTTAAAGGGGTTTCAGATGTGACGCATTGTCTTGACGTTCCTCAATTCCCAATATAAGGAAGAATTTGTTTAACCATAGCTTCAAGAGGGTATTACCCGAGTTTTATTATAGTTGTCCATCTGTTACCTCTTTGGGACGGTCCTTTTCTGTGATTTCTTTAGTGACTCTCGTTGTTCCACAGTATACGACCCTATGGTCCATTACCTTCCTACTCTTTCTATCTAATCCTCTTGCTTCTTGCAGTATCTCGACTTTTGTATACTTATTTGGCGATGCATGTATCCTGATCTAGACTCATCATTTTCTTTAGTTATACCTCATACTTACTCAAGTATCCTCTCTCGATTTATATCATTACCTAATTAATTTCCTTATTTTCCCTTTTCCTTTGAATACTGAAAACAAGATATCATTTCTTGTCCATCGTTGTCTCTTCTTTTGTTGACCTGATCCCTTGAGGGTCTGCCATATTTTCTGGCTCCGAACTTGTAATCTTTCATAATTAGCATTCCCTTCCTTCCAAGAGCGTATACTTACTTCTTATAATTTCGAAGTTCTTTGTGTTTAATGTATAATCCTTTGTTCGTTAGGTATTTCTTGTGCATTTTTTTCCTCAAGGCAAACATGGAGGTATTCTTGTTACCTCCCAGTATTATTTAGGCTAGGAGTCACCCCCTTTCCTTTTTCACTAAAAAAATTACTTTTACAAAGCATTGATCCACTGGTTTTCATTCGTCTCTATCATATTAAATTCAACACTATCATCTTTGTCCCTCGAGTTGACTTCCGTTGTACCGATATCCTTAACTTTGTGGTCATAATATTATTTTTTCTTATGAGGTCTCAAATTCATTCGACAGTTAAAATTTTTGTCACCACCTATTCATTTATCTTTTACTTCCTCGTTCTTATTCTTTATCTCTTTTCCTTATCATTTACTTCAAATCATCTCTTCGTTGCTTCACCCTATACCCACGCTGGACATCCCTCGTGCTTACTCCCACTCATATATCTTTAAAAGCCTTACAGATATTCCCTCAAGAACCTATGGCTTGGCATACTTAATTCAAGTCATAACTAGATTCATCCTTGTTACTAACTTCGGGCTTTCTCCCCCAAATTGGTACTAGAAATGTTTTTTATCCGGTGTTCGACCACTTAATTTAGCAATTACCGGTTAGAATTTTCGTCATAGGTTCCTCATCTAGGTGTACTTTTGGTGTCGTCACTTATGGACGTCGCAATTTATATCTTTAGCCCTAGAAACTTAAATATCACTTCTTTACCTATACACTAACCTTTTGTTGGTATCCTTGTTGCTTGGAGGTCTCACTCCGATTCCTTTGTTGATCTTCTTACTATTAATGTCTCCCCGTCGATCCTTTTGGGAAATGTGTTTCCTTAACTTTGATAAGTTATCATAACGCTTCTTTCTTGAGTTTACCAAGCGTCTGTTTTTCATTTGTCACTACGTCTCTATTAATCATATCCTCATTGCTAATTATTTCCACTTAATGTCAAGAAATCTACCGCTTATCTTCGATGAAGAGGGCATATCACTTGCCTTTAATTGACAAATCTCATTCCGTTCAACAGTTACTATCGAATAGTTTAATCCTTATGAAGAGATGCGAGATTACTAATTAACCTGTAACTCTCCGAGTTCTTTTTCTTCCTTTCACTGTCTTCTGAGCACAACTTTAGGTAACTCATTCCTGGAAATTCATTCTTCTTATTATTCCTTTGAGGTCCCATCCTTGTTCTTTCGGGCTCGTGAATCCTCCTTATTCATGTCATGGTTATATGCTCCTGGTATTTCTGTATTACTCATGATAAAGAGCCTAAGAGCACGGATACGTCCGTAATCAATAAATGGTTAATCCTAAATTGTCATACTTAGATCCTTGAACATAATAGAAAGTTCGCTTACCATCTTCAAACCCTAGTATCAATTTACGGTTTATAGACGTCTTGTATGACACAATTCTTATATCCCTAATAACTAACTGTACACAGACATTAACACGACTATTCTTAATAAAGTTATCAACATACCTGATTGATTGCATGATTCCAGGTAACATCGGAGTTGTCTAGTCTCTCTGACTCAACCTCGGGCATCTACACTCTATGGCTCCTGCTCCCACACCAATAACATTCCTCAAGATTACCTGGGAATGGCCCACAATGCACCAGTCCACACTGATGGCATAACAACTGAAATCTCTCGGTATATTCCCTGGTCCTATGTCCTAAAGCTCCACATCCAGAACATAACTCAATGTCGCATAAATATATTGGATCGTGTCTTTCTCTGTATTGCTGGCATCATGGTCTACTACTCCCAACATCTTCTGGCATTTATTGGGTTACTACCCGGGAGCTTCGATCTGATGCCTCTCTCAATATCAATTCTTCTGAATCTGCGTCCATCCTAAACCTTCCAGTAATCTGCTGGTTACTTCATCCTCGCTTCTACTCATTAGGGGAAAACCTTGGTTAACTGATGCCCATGATAATGAGCTCCTAAGTCTCACTAGAGGTCTATCCCGTGAGGGTATTTGAACATGATCATGTTCTAGAACAATAACTGGGGGTGTTGTTGCATACATAGTACCACTCACACCCAACCTAAATGGAAATGACCGCTGCACTGATGGCCTCTGTATTGTACGGGCTATCGTATAATTTGGCATTACTACTGGAATCGGTGGCACTCGAAAGGGTGATTCCTCAAGGATCTCAGATGGGTCCTCTTCCATAGATGTATCCTCAGAAGGATCTTTCTCCATAGACAATTATTCGTCTATGGATGGGTTTTCTTCTATTGAATAACTCATACTCCCCTCGGGTGACCTTATATTTCTCGGATTCGTACTGGCAGGCGATTGTGGGCTAGTACTTCTCCCGTGTTTCTAACCCATTTCTTGCTACTAGGAATTTCCCTAGATCTCAGCATTACTGAAAAGAAAGGTCAAGAGGAAAAGATAGAAATTTAGTGACTTATGACTTTACTTCTACAACACAATCTAGATTTTCAATAAAGGTAACATCCTAAATGTCATGTAGCCTCATGTTTATAAGTGTGGCGCGCAACACACCCATAAGAAAGACTCTACTAGATATGGCTTGTATACACCCCTAGGACTGACCTACTTTGATACCACTTTGTCACACCCCAACTTTTGGGGGCGGGGAGAGGGATGGCTGACACCCGACGCCCTAAGGCTCGAGTGTACCAATTCTGATACCGAGGAGATATACATAATAACTCATGGGCCAGCAAGGCCTCTGATAGATATTCCACTGAATGGGAAAATAACTACCTACACTCAGAAAAGGCACAAACCATGAATATATATAATAAGGTCGACATGCGCATAATAAATCTACTGAAAAGGCCGACGAGGTAACACACGACTATTACACATACACAATTGGCTACACGCCTCTAAGGAGTATACTGATAATAACTATCGGGGCAGGGCCCTGCCATACCCAACTGTATACATATGCAAAATTATCACACCTATCAACTCTCTACACAACTTCAGAAGAAATGAGTGTGCTGAGTCAAGTTCTATTATTTGGAAAGCATTTGTATCCCAACTTGTACCTGCGGGCATAAAACACAGTGTCCCAAAAAGGGATATTAGTACGAAAGATATACTGAATATGTATGGCATATAACCTATATAAATATAAGGTGCAACATGTGAGACAAGGGAACAAAAATTGACCTAAAACTCATAACAAGCCTTTGAGGGCCTACCTAACACAATCATGAAAATGTATGCATGTCTGTAAAAATCAAGCCCCTCAGTGGGGTGTTGCGCGCCTCTATGTAGGGAAAAGTATGTCATAATATATATATATATATATATATATATATATATATAGATATATCATACCCAGCCTCGGTGAGGACTCATTCGTACATGGCCAAAATGTGGGATAGGTAATGTCTGATATTAAATGAATTGCAATTGGGTGCACATCTACGTGTCGTACCCAACTGACTATAGTACGGCTCGGTATGAAAATAGCTACATATATATAAGTGCAATGAAAGACAGACTCTGAAGGACCTTATGAAGCCAATCGTAGTGACCCAAGGTTGTTATCCTCCGATTATCATTATGTAACCGTGTCTATATTACAAAATGAGAGTCATCAATGATTAGGAGAAGCATAATATTCCAAAGATTATCAAATCGGGAAAATGTTTCAAAACAGAACAATTAATCAAAATCATAGATGGAAGAGTATAGAATTTACCTTAATAGTCCATAATTTTATCAAAACGGTGAGCAACTTGATCAACAAGGGTTTTGAAGAATCAACTCTTCAAGAAAATGGAAATTCCTTCGATAACCACAGGCTTATTATGAGATTCTTGTGGATTATGACTTCGTTTTCGACTTGGGGTTTTGGGGTATGATTGGGAGGATTTAGAGAGAATAAAAGGGCTGGGGTTTAAGGAGAAATGGGTTGAGGATCAGATTTTCCCCAAATATAAACTCGTCAAAATTCTGCACCGCCATAATTCGACGCTGCACTCGACGTACTATCAAACTTCCGATAGTCCGTCATTCTTCCTGTCTATCTTCCAGGAAGGTTTACAACTCACCTAGGACAATTGATGGTTTACAAACCATCCTTTGTCCCGTAAAATTCTCAATTTTCCCTTTTTCGCCAAAACGTACTTTCTTCGATCCGTTTAACTCCCGAACACTCTTATACCTTTGTTAACAAGCTGTAAACCTTCAGTATCCCTCCGTAAGGTCGTACTCCTTCCTGGGACTTAGATAACCCTTGACGATACAATGAAATACGAAGTTACAGAGTGTGACAACAATGTCGACATGGGTAGGTACTTTGACAAGAATCATGTTGACATAGATTTAGTACACGTTGAGCAATGATTCTTTTGGAAATTGATACAGGTTTCTAGTGATTCATGCTTTAGAAAAAGAGTTTAGCCTTACACACCTACGTCTCTTTGCTAACCAAGTTTTGTGACCGATGATTATCTAAACAATATAGATGATTCGGGTCAAGATGGAATCTATTGATTAAGAATTGATTTTTACTACATTTCGTCGAGCACCTAAAGGACATACTTCTCATGGTTTGCTTTCATGGAATTTGTCTTACTATTAAATCTCTTTTAATAATAACAACTCAACAAGATCATAACCACTTACTCCACAACCTTCACCACCATGTCTTACAATTCTAGGCATAACATCTCAAGAAACTTATTAACACAACCAAACAATTAACATATCTTGATGATGGAGTTAACTTGATTTCTCCTCAAGTTTCCTTTAGCAACTCAATCAACTAAGCTACAATAAGCTAAATATTATTAAGCAGTGGTAGAATCTTACCTCAATACCAAGATCTTCTCCAAACTCAAAATCACTCCCAACTCCACTTATCTAGTTAGAGGAGATCTTCAAGATGATCCTAGCCTCTTAATTGATAAATCACTTCATCGGCTTAGGGAGATGTTCTTCAATGATAAGGAAACCCTAGGGGAGAGTTTAGGAGTGCTTAGGAACCATTTGGGTCAAAAATGAAATGAGAAATGAGTTGCCCAACTTTTGGGCCTTATATACACCCTCCCACCGCCTCCAACATGCAGGAGGATCTATGGCGCATATTCCCATTTGCGGCTGCATTTCCTACCGCATATGGTGGTAGAGTTGTGGTGAAATATAAGCCTTCATCCATGGAGCAATCCGCGAAGCGGCTCGGCTTCTATGGGGTGGAAAGCTTAGCGTATCGTCTAATTTTTGCCAAACTTTACCGAGATGTACTTTATTTGATCCAATTGACTTTAACATTCATATAAGTCATACGTGAGCCTTGGAAAAGGTCTAGGATTGTCGGAACTCAAATCGACTAACTATACCTTCGATCATGCATAGAATTAGGGGGTGTAACATGTATCATGGTCGTAAATTGAGGTACTGCAATATATTTACCGTACTTCATGGCGGTGGAAAACTTTTCATCTTTTTATATTGCATTTTGTTTGATGCAAGGCCTTATTTGTAATATTTCCATACGCTAAACAACTCTGAAATCATATCCTAATGCTCTCACATTATCCTAAACAAAAATCAAAGGAAAACTATGCAAATATGACGTAAAGAATCATGTGATTATCCATATATCATCTTCCTCCTCGTTGTGTTGATTTTTGAGAATTCTTGGAGGTGAAGCAAGCTTGGATTTGAAGAAATTCTTATGTTTTGAGGTGAGTTTTATCTTCACCTTCTTGTTCTGAAGATTACACAAATGTTAGAAGAGTGAAATTCTCAGAGATCATGTAGAACAAGTTCTTGGCAATCTTGAAACTAAGTTATGATGTTGTTGGGCTTTTTTGTGTAGATTAAGAGTGTAGTATTAAGTTTTTGGGTTGTCAATTGAGATATGGAGATTGAGATGAGCTAGTAAGAAGCTTGTCGTGTTGATACATGTATAGGATTGAGTATAACAAGTAACATAAACTCTTTGCATGCAAGGTGTTCGACAAAATGTTTAAGTGAGTCTTCTTATAAGTTATGGATCCGTTGTTGATACCAATCAATTGTATGATGTTGATAATTGTTCGTAGAACATTTGAGGGTTTGTGGAATCCGTATAGCTAAGACAACAAGGTATGTAGGGCTTATCCTTTATTTGTCATGATTTTTTTAAAATGGAAATAAAACGAAGCTTCATTTAAATGCTCCTATTTTTTGTTGTCTTGTTTTCCTTTTCCATTGAAGCAAATAATTCCGATTTATCCCTTGTCGGGAATACTTTCCACACCTTATGATATCCTTTGTTAAATGATTGATTCTGAGACTCTTATTGGATTGTAATATTCGTTGTACATAATTTTATATGATAGGTGGGGGTTAACGACTATAGGTCACTCCACAATGTTTAGGTTGGTATTTTGAGGTGTTGCATAAATTGTATATATATGTATATATTTTCTACCAAGACGCACTATAGTCGGCCGATTATGGCACTTATATGTGCACACCACTGCAGTTGGGTACGATATTACCGAGTCCTATTATGGTTGATTGCGATATGATGAGATTCGCCCCACAAAGTGTCTTGATATGATATTATATGGCCCTATGAGTGGCCCGACTTTACTACTATGCATATGATCATGGTTTTGTCAGTTGTACACCCTCAGTGGAAGTCTTGAGTTTCTGGTTGACTTTTGTACCCTTCTCTTGCTATATTCTTATCTATATGTCTTACATGCCTTACATATTCAGTATGTTCTTTTGTACTGACATCCCTTTGCTGGGGCGTTGTGTTTTATGCCCGCAGGTAGGCAGACAGACACACCTCCACAGTGATCTTCTTTGTGATTGTCTTTCTGAGGCCTTATGGGCCCAAATGGTTATATGTTCATATCATGATATAAAAGTGGTATGCTCTGGCCATTAAGGCACCGGGTGTCAGCCACACCCCCTAAGGTTGGATGTGACAAACTTGTTATCAAAGCGAGTCTATTCTAGGAAGTTTGAAAGTCGTGTCTAGTAGAGACCTATTTATGGGTGTCTTGTGCACCGCACTTATAAACATGAGGCTACAAGGAATTTAGGATTGTTACCTTCCTTCTTGATCTAGATTGTGCAATAGAGCCGAGTTGTAAGTGTTCAATTCCTAATTATGATCTTGTTTATAGTCTCAGTTATGCCTATTACTAGAAGGGAGATGACTATCCGGATGTTGAATATTGATGCGGGATAGGGTGCCAATCAGGTACCACCTGCAAATATAGGACAACATGAGTTGATGTACCTCCAGTTCCTCCCTAGGTTGCTCCTAAGCAGGATCTTGATATGCGGAGTGATGTGAAGTCATTGACTCGCTTGGTAGTCACTCAAGACTAGCTTTAGACTATTGGTCCTTCTAATTCAGCTGTTAGCATAAGAGTCTGGGACATCATCAACCTTAACCCTCCGATATTCATGGGGTCAGAGTCAGATCTGAATGTGGTCTCGCATAACTTTCTAGATTAGATGCAGTGGATTTTTTGAGTAATGCATGCCACCAATACTGAGTTGGTAGAATTAGCTTCTTGTAGATTATGGGATGTCGCTCTGACATGGTACGAGAAATGGGAGCAGTCTAGGGGACCTCATGCCCCACAAGTAGTATGGAAAGAGTTTTCTGAGGCGTTCTAGTAGCATTGCCAGTAGAGCTCCGACAGGCCAAACAAGATAGGTTTCTACGCTTGGAGGAGGGTAGTATGAGTGTACAGGAATACATGTTGCAATTTAACTCTTTGGCTAGATATGTTCCTATGATTGTAACAGAGATGAGTGATCAGGTGCATCGGTTTGATAATGGCTTAGGGACACAGTTCGTTAATGAGTGTACTACAACTTCTTTGAATTTTGGTATGGATATCTCTCGCAACCAGGAATATAAATAGAATCTGGAGGACTAAAAGACGCAATATTGAGTTGATCAGGAGTATGATAGTGGCCAGCATAAGAGAGCTCGGTCTGCATGTGATTCAGGAGATTTTAGAGGTGGGTTTACGCACAATTTCCTAGGCACCCATCCTATCTGATAGCTAGTGTACCACCATAGTTTTAGGTCCAGCATCGTGATTGATCTAATTATTCTGGTCAGGGTCTGAGTTCACGGGTGCCAGGCTCGCAACAAGGAAGATTCTAGTCAGATAAGACCTCCTTTACCCTATTGTAATTGATGTGGAAGAGCCTATTTTAGGATATGCCATTAGGGCTCAGACTTGTGTTATTCTTGCAAATAGCCCGATCATATTATGCGGAACTATCTGATGAGAAACAAAGGAAGTATGGTATAGCCTACTAGATCTGCTGCTACTTCATCTTAATCTATACGCCTTTATGGGCAGGGTACTCATACATCAGCTGGTAGAGGCATAGGTAGAGGTGGAGCATCTAGTTCAGACGATCATCAGAATCGTATCTATGTGTAGAACTGGTCGACAGAACTTAGAGTCATCTCCTGATATTTTTACATATATATTATGTATCTCTTCTCTTGATGTGTATGCATTGATAGACCCAAGCTCCACTTTATCATACATTACTCCTTTCATTGCTAGCAAGTTTGGTAGATATCATGAGTTATTGAGTAAGTATTTTGTGGTATGTATGCCGATTGGCGAGTTAGTGATAGCCAGATAGGTATATCAGGGTTGTGATGTGGTGATCTGTTATCGTCATACTCTAGCTGACCTAAATGAATTAGGAATGGTTGATTCTGGTGTCATTATAGGCATGGACTAGTTAGCCTCTTGTTATGCTAATATGGATTGTTAGATGAAGATTGTTCATTTTAATTTTCCAGGCAAACCTGTTATAGAATGGAAGGGTAATGCAGCATGACCTAAAGAGAGGGTTTATTTCGTACCTTAATGTACGAAAGGTGATTTCAAAAGTTTATATGTATCATTTGGTACGAATGCAAAATGTAGAAGCATAACCTCCAACCCTTCAGTCTGTTCCTATTGTTAATGAATTCCCCGATGTGTTCCCTAATGAACTTCCGAGTATTCCTCCTGAAAGGGAGATTTACTTTGCCATCGATGTGCTTCCGGACACCCAACCTATATCTATTCGTCCTTGCAGAATGACCTCTGCTACGGTAAAAGAGTTGAAGGTGCAGTTGAAAGATTTGCTGGAGAAAGGCTTCATTAGGCTCAGTATTTCCCTGTGGGGCATGCCAATATTATTTGTTCATAAGAAAGACGGTTCTTGAGAATGTGTATTGATTACCATCGGCTAGATAAATTTACTATAAGAATAAATATCCACTCCCAATGGTCGATGACTTGTTTGATTAGTTGCAGGGCGCTAAGTATTTCTTGAAGATCGATCTTAGGTCTGGATACCATCAATTGAGGGTTAAGGAGAAAGATATTATGAAGACTATTTTCCTAACCAGATACGGTCATTTTGCGTTCATTGTTATGTCATTCGGTCATACTAATGCAGCAACGACTTTCATGGACTTGATGAATCGGGTGTTCAAGACATTTTTGGATATCTTCATAATTGTGTTTATAGATGACATTTTGGTATATTCTCGATCAGAAGCAGAGCATGCAGACAATTTATGAGCAGTAGTACAGACGCTCCAAGATCGTAAGTTATATGCTAAATTTTCCAAATGCGAGTTCTGGTTGAATTCAATCACCTTTCTTGGGCATATAGTATCACATGAGGGCATTAAATATGATAGCCAAAAGATCGAGGTTGTGATGAATTGGCCGAGGCCCACAACTCGTACTAAGGTATGTAGTTTTTTTGGCTTGGCAGGCTACTATCAAAGGTTCCTGGAGAATGTTTCTTCTATTGTTGCCATATTGACAGAGTTGACTCATAAGATAGCTCAGTTTCAATGGCCAGACGCTTGTGAGGGGAGTTTTCAGGAGTTATGTTACGGTTCTCTTTCTACACGCCGGAGCGTATAAAGAGCTACTAAGTGTCGCGCCCATTTTTTACCGCGGCTTCGCAACGCGATGGCGTCGATTCCATCTGGATTGATTAAAAAATGCTTGCTTGAGTAGTCGCCACCTAATTATTCTAAGGTGAATTAGGGCACCTAAATCTTAACTAAATGCTGCAAAATAACTCCGATTTTATGGTCTGCGAAACTAATGAGATTATAGGTAAGGGTTCTTTATTATCTTAAAGGGAAGGGGTTAGACATCCTTTAAGATCCGCTAACTTGCGGTTATCCGGTCAAACTCAGGTTAATTATTATAGTAAGAAAAATGCATGTTTTTACAAGTATAAAAATAATATTGCAAGTAGTTAATAAAATGATGCATTTTGTACAAGTATGCATTTGTATGGCATTAAAAAAAAAGACATGTAAAGCTGATTTTAAATAAAAATATGCATTTGTATGAAAGTTATTTAAAATCGGATGAAAACAAAACCTTATTCGCATAATTAATAATACGAGTAAAAGGTGACCAAATTGTTTGAAAGTTTAAAACATGCATGACGCGCCTAAAATAAATAAACTAGCGGCAGATTTTAAATGTACTCTTTCTAGATTATTAATTCTAAGTCTACCTATTCTACACATTTCAATAATTACACAAGTACAATAAATAATATTACAATACAGAATAAAATAAAACTGAATTAAATAAAGTAAAAAAAAAAATCTCCCAGAGGTATTTGCCTTCTTTAACTTTCATACACATGTCTTGCAGGCTGTCAAGAACAAACGGTTAGAAAACAATTGAATATAAATAAACTTCGTATGCGTATCCAAAACAGTAAATGTTTTTATTACGGAGGGCTCAAACTCAAATTTTGAAAAGGCCATTCCAATCACTGTCGTGGTTGCGAATATATGACTTGTTGGCCATTTTAGTTGTCTTGCCTACCGAACGTGTTGGTCTCTCAGGTGAAAAAAGATTTAAGTTTCATCCTTGCCCAGAAGTTTTATTTCCGTCTTTACAACTATGGAGGCCTAAAAAATCGACGGATATTTTTTCATCGACCAGAGTGCAGTATTTATTCAAATCGGTAAAACAGTAAAGAAAATAGAAACTGAGAAAACAATTTCCGAAGGGACAACCTCAAATTTAATTTCATTGGCAAGAGTGCAGTATTTGTTCAAATCTGTAAAACAGTAAGTTATTCGTGTACGGATGTTTAAATGCCAAAAATAGCAAACTGAAACAGAAGAGCATTTTCCGAAGAGGCACGGCCTCAAATTCAATTTCATTGGCCTAAATGCAGTATTTATTCAAATCAGTAAAACAGTAAGATATCCGTGTATGGATGTTTAAATGCCAAAATAAACCAACAGTCCGCAATTAAAATGTCCGACCCGAATTCTGAATTTTTGAACCAAAGAGAATTCGAATCTGCTTCTGAAAAAATCCGACCCGAGACTGACAGTGACCCGACCCGGAATCGAACACTTTTTTTTTTTGGAATTTTCAGATAACCAACAACAAAATATAAAAATACAAAAAATTTGAAATTTACTTGACCCGAGCTGACCCGACCCGAATCATAAGTCTCGACCCGAATTAATTTTTTCTCAGATTTTCAGATTGCCAACAACAGAATATTAAACACAAAAAATCTAAAAAATTTATCGATCGGAACAGTAACCGAGATAGAGCAATGACCCGACCCGGATTGTTCTTGATTTTTTGATTTTTTAGAACTCCGTCCGAGAGAAATCAACCAAAACAACGATCGAAAAAGTGAAATCTCAAAACCGATCGAAAATAAAACCAACAAAATTGACATGTCACCACCAACAAAACAACCGGAAACCACCAACAAAAAGTACCGAAAAGCATCGAAAACCACCAACAAAATAACTTTTCGAACCCCCTTTTTTCGGACTTAGGACCTCCCCAAAAATCCCCTCTTTTTTCGATTCGGACTCTACAAAACTAGACCCGAACCTCCCCGAAGATGGAGACCAATGGGGTGTTTTTATAGATGAAAAATGGGTTTGAATTTCAAAATAAAGGCCAAAAGTGACAATTTTTGGAGCAAAATTTAGGGGTATGGGTTGCGGATTTTTGGGGATAAGGGTATGAGATGTGTCGGGTGTTAGGGCAGAAGGGGGTTGGTGGTGTCAGGGGTTGGTGGTGGCAGTGCAGGCGACCGACGACGTGGGGTCACGGTGTAGGGTATGGGGTGCGACGACTGATGGGGAAGGTGAAAGAGCTTAGGGTTTTGTTTGGTTTGGGGATTTGCTTGGTGGGTATTAGGTTTAGGGGTAAGGTGAATAAAAGGGGTTTGGGTTTGGGGTTGGCCGATTGGGCCTCTCGGGTGGGCTGACTTGGGTCAATGTTTGGGCTGAAATCTGGGTTGGTTTGAGGGTTACGGATAAAATGGGTGTTGGGTGAAATTGGTTTGGGTTAAAAATATAAAAAGGGGTTTAAAATGCTTTGAAGAAAAATGTAAATTATTTAAATAAAAAAAAATATAACGATGTGATAATAATAAAACACATAATATTTGCGAAATGCTTAATAAAAAATGAAAATGCTATGCAATTTTGCGAAAATAAAATAACATAGAATACCAGGGTAAAAGTATGATTATGATATTAAAATGCAAATGATTGTAAAAAATGCAAATAATAATAATGATGATGATATATATACATATTTATATGCTTATATTTTAAAACTATTTTGAGGTTTCAAAAAATATTTAAAATAGCAAATAAAATCGGAAAAGATGGGGAAAAAATTGAGTGTCAACACTAAGAATTTGGATGGTCCTCTAAGTTTGGATAATTATTTTAGAGTCGCTACCTAATTTATAGGTAAATTAGGAAAATCAGTCTCAATAGGTTCATTCAAATTTATTGAGATATCCTATCTAAACCAGAATGAAGGTAAGGATTCTGGTGATCCCGGGGAAGGTGTTAGCACTCCGGTATTAAGAATCCGTAGAATACGATTGACATACGGGCTCTATAGCATGCTTCAAAATGATTTAAATTTCTTTAATGTTAAAAATCTGCAAAGTAATTTGTTATTTTCATTCATTCAAACTCAAGGTTTTATTTTTTAAACAAAGAGTTAAAATTCCGCCAAAAATAATATGCACGAGATGGTTTAGTCAATTTCATTTTCAGGTCTAGAACTCCACATTTTGTCCAACTACATTGACTATTTTTCACACTTTCATCTTTTCAAAGTCCTTTCTAAGTTTCAAAAGAGTTATTGTTTCATTTAAAATAACAAGTTTGATTTTAAAAGAGAAATAATACAAAAGCGGTTTTTGTTTCGTTTTGCATCCCATATCCCTAAGGTCAAACCATATCATACATTCTAAAACCCTCAACTTAACATCAAGTCTAAGATAATGTTTTATTTCAAAAATTACTAACTTATTAGCCCGTATTCTAATTTTAAAAAATTGTCCATTTTCAGTCCATTTAAATTTGATTTTCTAGCAGTCCGTTTATTGTCACTCAGGCCCATATCTGGGGTCCTTAAACATCAGCTCATTTCAGTTTCTTAATTCAAAGCCGAAGTCACATTTTTAAAACTCAAAACCAGTTTTGCACTTAGATGAAAATCCATTTTTGTTTCCGGTTTTAAATCATCCAAGCATTCCTTTTATTATCTCAACAACTCTTCATTTCAGTTTTCCAGACTTAAAACATCATTTTGAAAATCATTTGGTGATCTAACTAAACGATCTACGTATCATTTGCCTATCCTACATCCAAACCATAAGTAAAGGTTCCAATATTTAAAGCATATTTATACAACAGATACAATTTATACATGTGATACAAAATTCCGAACCCACCAGTTGGCTATTTCTACCCATAGCTGGGACTTCATCCAAATATTAGTTTCCCTTTCATTTTTATCTCGTCCAGAATAGGTATGATTGGGCCTCAGCCCAATCGGCTAAGCGGCAGATGTTGTGACTCATCTGAATGAGATGATAGGCTCAAAAGGGCCCATCTCGTAGTGATGCAGCAGAAAACAAGCAAGGGGAAAACAAGTATGCAAGTTAGGCATACCCAAAATTATCTGATGTAAATAAAGATTAACTTAAACTAATCATCCCATAATTAGAATAAAAATCAAGCAAGACACATTAAAGGGCTCAAGTTGTTAACAGTGGAATAACAAAAGAAGACGACAACAGACAATGGATTGTGCCCAAACTAATATAAGAGTGCACAGAGGACAACATGGAGTAGAGAAAATAGGCTAGGCCCAAGGACATAATTGTATGAAAAGAATAGGTAAGCACAGAAATGGGCCAATACCCAACAAATCATGTGTCAAAGCATGGATGGTATACAAGTATACATTCTTATATACACTATACATATTAGCCTATTTGGACTGTATATAACATGTATATCGAGAGTATAACATGGCATTTTTTAGGCAAGCACACAAGAGTGAATCACAATTCTCAGTTAGGTAGTAGACACTGTCAATCATAACTTGAGTGAAATTATCACCACACCAAATTAGATATTAAATCCCAAGTAGAAGCAGATAAACAAGTTAACTGGACATGGGCAGGCATAGGCAAGAATTACATGCAGACAGACCAAACATATGTGTAGTATCTATCCTTATCAATTCTAATAAATCCTAGTTGTTGGTGCACCTTAGAGCAACATGAAAATACCAATGCTACACATTTTTATTTTATCCTTTAATCTCAAGCCAATTTTAGAGGTCAAGATATATACAACATATATAAATTGTACATAGTTCGTAGAAGCTAACATATACATCGAACAAACAAACATAACCTTGACAGTCCATTCATAGCCTAACAGATTCAAGTTTGACATGGGTGATGTCTATGCTAATGTAAAACAGGCCACACATTATTAAACAAGCCATCAAATTAACATGCAAATCACTCCATCAACTCTAAATAGGATACACATCCATTTGAAAACATTAGGTGATCCTAATATTGCATTCTCTTGCCAAGTCATTTTAAACACACAACCTTTATATCATTTTAAAACCTAACAGAGACTAGGTGGCATAATATAAGTCATTTATAACACATTCAAACCAGATATGGCCCTTAAAAGCCAACACACACTTCAAATAAGCAGAAACTAACCTCAACAACCCATTTTTATTTAATACTAGTGTTAAATGACAAAACAAGTATGGTGGGGTATGGGTTAACTAAACATAGTTCCTAAAAGGTTAGACATACTTCTCAGACCAACACAGTAGCATCTTAAATCAGTTTATTCAATAAGCAAGTTCCAGATCCAACATTTTGAACATCACATTAACTAAGCAGCTTAAGGTTGGTTCAAACAAGCTGTGACTAGCACACTAATCACTTCAAAGTCATTTAAACAGACCACATATGATCAAACAAATCTTAGACTAGGTGTTGGGCTAACTAGATAACTTGTATATGCATAGAATAATTTTTAAACTATTATATTAGGTATCTATCCACCGAAACACATATGAACAACCAATAAATAGAGAATGAAGCTAACTAAACATGTTATACTAAACTATGAGCAATATGATCACAAGTTTTATAACTTCAAAGATGTTCACATGATTAAACTGCCTTAATCTGGCATAATAAACACTTAACACACAAATAACTGTCCTAATACACTTCAACAATGATTGTAACTAATCAAACATGCTCGATATCAACATAGTGAGCACAAACAGTCACAACATTGAATACTAACCACACATAACGTAACCAAAACATGCTGGATATTGGTCTAATAATCATAAACAGCCACTAATCATGTTAAATCAAGCTCATAGAATCATAATATGTGCCGACAGTGGCCTATCATACTAATAATCATAGTTATAAACACTAATAGTAATTAACCTGAGCTAAACATACTTAATAAACAACCTAATGAACCTAAATAGTCACCAATCATATTTTTAACATGTTAAATAAGCACATAAACACAGATTATATTAGACTATTTAAAATAGAAATTTAAAAGGGATTGTGTTTACCTTGTGTGGAGGCAGTCTAAGATCAATTTGGATCTTGTTCTTCACTCCGGGGATATCAACAGCTCACAAACACACAAGAAAATGAGTTTTGATAAACTGAAGGTTATTAAAACTAGATCTGGGTTCCCCAAAATGGTTTGGATCTCAATTATGCTTAAATCAATAAGATTTTAAACTCTATTTATGTCTTTCAATCAATATGTATGCCCAATATCAAGTTTTGGACCATTAATTTGAAGGAGAGGGGTCTGTATTTATAGAGGGATAAAACCCTAGTCGAGACCCTCAAACAGATGTAGGAGAAAACGATTTTGAGGGGAAATTTCCCTCCAAACCAATTCTCAACCAATGAAAACAAAGAGTTTGAATTGTAGATCGGACAAGAAGCATTAAATGGTAGCAGAAAAAGCAAATAGAGGAGCGACCTCACCTGGGTTGGTCTTGGTGGTGTGCAAAGGTGTGAGAGGAGAGAATTTAATGCTCTTTCCTCTCTCATTGAAGCAACAAAGAAGCAAAGCACCCGTACTCTGAACTCTTTCCATTAACGACAATGGAGATGGAGAGAGAGGCTAGGTCATCGCCTTGGCTGCAAATGTTAAAAGAGAGGATTGGGGCTTTGCTCCTTTCCTTTATGCATGATAGAGTGGGCTTGGGCCATTTGGCCTAGGCTCGGCTGATTTAAAACAAAAGAGGCCCACATGTGATTTAAGACGATTTTAATCCCTCATGGATACATTTTGAAAATGTTGACTTTTTAGATTATGAAATGACCAAACCATTTTAAAAATAACCTAATTTAATTAAAAGCATCATTTTGAGTTTGAATTTGACATTAATCGGGATTAAAATTGTGCAAAAGCTTTTTTTGAAACATGACTCAAGGTTGAGTTGTAATTCCATTATCGTGTTTAATTAAACAATTTTCCGACTTTAATGTAGCGGAGCATTAATCCGTTAATTTTAAAAATTCTTTTGAGACAATTATTTGGTTAAAATTCTAAAATCATAATTAATGATCAAAATATGTAAAATTGGACATGTTATACAATTAACATACCAGTGATATTTTGTCAAATGAAATGACAAAATACTCCAGGAATAATTTATAAAATCATATTCGCTTTGTGAAAAGTAGATTTCACCTCGTCTGTGACTCAGGAACTCTGAAAAATTAAATAAAATTATTGGAGGGTAAAAATTAGGTGTCAACGAGTTAAAGAGCAAGTTGACATCAACACCTGTCTTGGCACTTCCAAAAGGCCCAAAGGGCTATGCTGTTTATTGTGACACCTCTAGAGTTGTCTTAGGTTGTGTCTTGATGTAGCACGACAAGGTTATTGTGAATGCTTCAAGACAGTTGAGGAAGCACGAGCAGAATTATCCGAGTCATGATCTTGAGTTTGCAGCTGTTATATTTTCCCTTAAGATATGGCATCATTATTTATTTGGGGTTCATGTTGATTTATTTACTGATCATAAGAGCCTACAATACATATTTAAGCAGGAAAAGTTGAACATGAGGCAAAGAAGATGGCATGAGTTGCTGAAAGACTATGGTTTTCATATTATGTACCATCCTGGTAAAGCTAATATTGTAGCCGATACTTTCAGTCTTAAATCTATGGGTAGTCTGAGTCATGTAAAGGCTGATAACTTGGAGATGAGCAAAGAATTGTGCCGGTTAGCCAGCTTGAGTATATGATTGCTTAACATTGAGGACGAATGTGTTATCGTTCAGAATGTCACACAATCATCTTTAGTAAAAGAGGTAAAAACAAGGCAATAGATGATCCGGAGTTGATCAGAATGAGAGAAGGGATTCTCTTTTAGAATAAATAGTTGTTTGAGTTATCAGATGACAGAGTTCTTGAATACAAAGGGCGGTTACGTGTACCTGATGTTGGAGGACTCTGAGGGAAGGTTATGGCAGAGATTCACCAGTCCAGTTATTATATTCATCTTGGTTCTAATAAGATGTACCATGATCTTCAACAGATTTACTGGTGGAACAATATGAAGAAAAATATTTCAGAATTTGTGGTCCAATGTCTGAATTACTAGCAGGTTAAGGTTGAACATCAAAACCCTGCAGGTTTGCTTCAGAATATAGAGATTCTAATGTGGAAATGTGAGATAATCAACATGGATTTCATTACAGGGTTACCTCATTTTTACCAGATGTTTGACTCAATCTATGGATAGGCTTACAAAGTCAGCCCACTTTCTACCGGTCAGAACTACGTATTTGACTGAAGATTATGCCAAGCTATATGTCAAGGAGATAGTTCAACTTCATGGGGTTCTAGTTTCCATTATATCTAATAGAGGTGCCTCTAGTTCAAGCTAACTTCAGGAGATTGTTCTAGAAAGGTTTAGGTACTCAGGTTAATCTCAGTACAACTTTCCATCTGCAAATAGATGGAAAAGTCGACCGCACTATTTAGATGCTCAAGGATATGCTACGAGCTTGTGTTTTGGACTTCAAGGGGAGCTGGGAAGATCACTTGTTGCTTATTGAATTCACTTATAATAACAGTTATCATTCCAGTATTAAAATGGCTCCATATGAAGCCCTGTATGGGAGAAAGTGTAGGTCTCCTATCGGCTAGTTTGAAGTGAGTGAAACAAAGTTATTGGGACCTGACCTGGTACAATAAGAGGTAGAAAAGGTAAAGTTGATTCAAGAGTGATTGTCGACTGTCCATAGTTGGCAAAAGTCCTATTTAGATAATTGACGTCGAGACCTAGAGTTTGTTGTCGATGATTTGGTGTTTTTAGAAGAATCACCTATAAAAGGCGTGATAAGGTTTGGCAAGAATGGAAAGCTTAGCTCCAGGTATGTCGGACCGTATAAGATTATTCAGAGGATTGGCCAGTTAGCTTATAGGCTTGAATTACCGCAAAAGTTGGAAGCGGCCCATCTGGTGTTCCATGTGTCAATGCTTTGGAAGTGCATATGATATCCATCTCGTATTACCGCTTTAGAGGATGTTCAAATTACAGAGGACTTATCACATGAGGAACTCCAGTTTCCATCTTAGATCGCCAGGTCCACATGTTATAGACCAAAGAAGTAGCCTCTGTTAAAGTGCTATGGAGAAATAATAATATGGAAGAAATGACGTGGGAGGCCGAGGAGGACATAAAGTCCAGATACCCTCATTTATTTCAAACTGCAGGTTTATATCGACACTTATTCTATATGATTTCCCTATTTCTATCTTATCTATCAAGTTTATATTATATGTCTTGTATAGGCAATGTTGTTGATACATATGTGATGGATGTAGCCCAAATTTTGGCATTTGATAGTTAAGGTGAGTTATTGTTAACTTTTTTTTTGTATAGATCGAAGGTCGTGTGGGGCCAATATTGTTATAATATGCTGTTATATGGCCCTGTGTGGCATTGGATATGTATTTTTGGCTGTTTGACTGGTTTTGGATAGTTCAGTTTGTCACACCCGGTGCCCTAAGGCCCGAACATACCTATCATGATATATGTGGCATACCTAATGATACATGGGCCGACAAGGCCTTAAACCAATGATTATACAATGATATGACACAACAACCTGCATGTAGAAGAGGCCCAACATACATATATATATATACATACATACCAAGGCCGATATAAGTACAACGGGTCAACTGGAAAGGCTGGAAAGACCATACATGACATCTATTTATAAGAAAACTGTCTACAAGCCTCTAAGGAGTGCATGAACAATATCAGGTCGGGACAAGGCCCTACTATCCCCAAACTATATACATATACATAACCATTACCTATTAACTCCCTAGATAGCTACGGAGTAATGGAGTGTGACAAGAAGTAGCTGAGTCAAGCCACCTACAGCAATGGATCATCCATGTGTCTATCTATACCTACAGGCATAAAACGCAGCACCCCAACAAGGGATATTAATACGAAAGAATGTACTAAATATGTAAGGCTAAAACTTTAAATAAGTGTAATACTGTAAATAGAGTAAGAAGGAAATAACTTGTACTTTGAATTCCTCTGTGGGCAACGAATATGCATACTTTCTTTTAGAACTCATGTATACATATATATGTACATATATATCCCACACATCGGGGCTATCTCATCACCACTAAGCTGCCCTTTGGGGCTATCATCATCATAAGATACTCAATTACAGTGGTGTGCACATATAGCGCTCGGTGTCATAAAATAGATACATATGTGTACAATGCATGAAATGACTTAGAAGTGCCTCATGAATCTGATCGGAGTGACACAAGGTCATTATCCTTCGATTATTATGTAACTATGTTGGTATCACTGTTGTAGGATCAACAAGAAACATATGAGTTCATACAATAAGATATGCTATCAAGTATGGGAGGTGTCCCTGACAAGGGGTACCATGAGACATGAAATACTTCTATAGGAAGTAAAGGCATTTGCAGTTTAAAATCTTAAGAGTAGAGTCCTTTTTGGAGGGACACTAATTCTTGTTGCGATCATTTATGGGTCATGCCAAAAGGAAGAAGAGTTAGCCTTAACATACCTCGTTGTCTGGCCAATGTCCATTCTACCAAGTTTTACACGCCTCCCAAACAACGACCTATGCAATAGAAGTAATTTGAATTATGATAAATCTAATAGTTACAAAATCCCTTTGTTGCGACATTCTATCGAACATTTAGTATATGTAATTCTCTTAGTTTGTTCTCATATCCGCCAAGATTATCTTAGACTTCTCGGTGTTGGATTTATGTAGATTAGCTTGGGGTTTGCTCTTGAACCATAGAGGGACCTTTGGAGAACATATAGGGAGAGTCTAGGGCTGTTAGTAGTGAAAAATGAGGAAGAAAACGAAATTGGTCGGCTAAATAAGCTACTACCGCCTCACTTTCAAGGTGGCAGAATTGACAGTGAAATATTTCACGTTGGAAATGGCCACCATCAATCCAAGTTTTATGGTCCATTAATCGTTTCACGGGCAGTGAAAGATGATTATGGCAAGCCTTCATACATTCGTTGTCATAACTCACATTCTTCAATTTGTTTGACCTCTGCACTTCTCAACACTCCTCAAATACTTATTTTCAATCACCGTTATACCTAATACTTCTGAGTAGCATTGGTTTATCCTTGACAAGTCTTGATGTGAAACTCCGGGGTATAACATTAAGGATCTATGAGTAGTATTCAACTATTAACCTACCGTGCACACCAACTAAAGCTAACTGATATAAAGTATTAAAGTACAAACTTAGGTAAACGAAAATTAAATAGAAAAACTTTATAAACATCCAAAATATCATTTACAAGGCCAAAGTACTAAACGATAACCCCAAACACGAGTCAAAAAAGCATATATGACCACTAACTAAAACATAGCCCGACATTATGAAAAGAACATCAATAAAACTTACATATAGCTGCCACACTAGAAACGTGAACGGCGCACCACTGAGTGAAAGCTCGGAAATTCTACTAGCCATGTTGTTCACTAGTACAAGCGTCGCATTTGCATAACTATAATAACATGAAAAAAGGGGAGGGGATGAGTGCAAACATACGCAGTATGCAACCGATCGTCCCCTAAAAGGCGAGAAGAGATTTTATACTGATAATAGTCCATATTCTATATTATTTACATCATAAATCATAAAAACATATGGATTTAAGTATATAATAAATCTAGCATATACGATAGTATGTATAACTATAAATACAAGTCAACGTAGTCATAATGTCATGATATTGTGAAACATTAAGCGTATAAGATATGAAATAAGAATCTAAACATATATAGAGAGCAAAAAATGCAATAAAGCTCTGAACTTAGATAAAATGGAACAAAATACAATGCTTATGTAATATTTCTTGTGCATTTGTCATGTGCACTGAGATTCGGGGTAAGACACGATTCAGTGACCCATGAGGGAATCATCGATGAACATGCTAACTCTAGAGTCTTATGACTCAATCTTATCTGTTTAATTTTCTTACATTCTGTGGAATGGTGTAACTCAATAAATTCGGGTTAAGTTTGAATTCACTGTGTCACACTCTGAACCTAGGCCTATGTGGACCAGCACACGATTCCTGAACTTGATCGAGTGAATCATATGCGTGACTTGACCTAACATGAAACATGGACATGTGCAGAATATAAATCATAAACATTTTTAAATCTTGAAAGTTTGAATAAGTCTTTAAATAAAAATATTGTAATGGTTTCAAAACATGACGCATAGCCACCAAGGATAAAATAATATCTGATAATATTGCCATGACATGCTAGTCCAGTCTATGAAACCTCTAACATGAACATGAAAACTACTTGTTTACTGGGACAAGTCCCCCGACATACCTGAATTGTCAAATAAAGTTGAAAGTAAAAGATAACACCCCGAACATAGTAGGGCTCACCAATAAGCTAATACGAGCAAGTCCTAAAGAGAATTATTGTTGTCTTGAATTTATGCACCGCATCGTGCAGCGGCCCTCTAAAAAGGGATGTAAGTACCACAAAATAGTACTCGTACATAAAACCAACTGAATAAATAAATAGCAACTGGGTGATCAGGAGAATGGAAAGCCCAAATTATAAATGTAAGTCATAACTTGATACTGAATACTAAAATTGAATAGAGATGGAAACATGAGACTAACTGAATATGAGTATCATAATCATAAGCACCCTTCTTTGAACATTGGAAATCACATGTATGTTAGAGTTCATAACGTGTGGCCTCTGGACCAATTATAAGTGCACAATATGTAGCCTCAAGCCCAAGTGCAGGTGTTCACAATTTTGTAAATCATATCATGAGTATGTGACTCATAAGTCATCATATTATAGCTCTACATATATACTGAATATCATTATCACGAGACATGGAATCATGAAGTGTTCATGGAAATTAGAATAATAAATGTTCATGGATGTTTCGTCTTTCATGTTTGTAGCTTATTGAATTCAAAACATAAGCATACATGGAGTATGTGCTAAGTTTATAATATTTGGAATGATTTTTATGAATGAAATACAAAACTATATCGTCTAATGTATAGAACCCTTGAGGCTTATCATGAAACCATGATATAACTCTACTTCTAATGCAATTTCATGATAATCACAGAGAAATGTGGCATGGGGAAGAACAATGATGTTTCCGCACGTAGAGAATTAACCTTACATACTTAACTGATTCTCTAACGAAGAACACCAAAACCCTAACTTTGAGCTCTTGGGAAGGATTTACCTTGTATATTGTATGTTTTGGTTGAAGAATCATGTTAATAATCATGAATTAATGTTAGAAACACTTTGGAATCATTATAGCGATCTTACCTTGACGTGGGAGGATGAGGAGAGGAGGAAAACATATATTAGGCTTGAGAACATAGTTGGAATGAACTTATTTTAATAATTTCATGCAAGTGTCATATTTATAGGCCGGGGCAGGCACCATAGCAGCTCACGCTTCGAGCTCCATTGCAAGGGCCAAGCTCGAGATGGCCGTCGCATAGCGTGGCTCATCGCGAGTTACTTGCTCACTTTGAGCTTTGTGCCGCATGGCCTGTCCCCCCCTCCACACTTAGACAATTTTTAGAAAACTCATTCGGATAATCACCCTAGGTTATGGTACAACCTCCGACGCATTCAAATTGTGTGTTATGGGCCTCAAGTCGTGAGCCTCCCTTTGTGTCCGTCACTTAGAAACTCTTCTTCCTCATTTTGGTTTAATTACATTATCTCCCCCTTGGGATCATTTATCCTCGAATAATGGATCGTGGGGCATCTTAGGAGTACATAACATGCATGGAATGATCGTTCATAAATATACCTTTTTCCACTCTCGTCGTTGTCACACCCCAAATCCTGGGAGGTGTGACTAGCATCCGCTGCCTTACTTGACCAAGCATACCCATCTATAACACTTCGCAACTTGACATACATAGAAAAATATCAAGCCAGCAAGGCCGAATCATAACTTAAGATGAACTCTATAAGCGGGAAAGTCTATATACAAATGAATCTTAAGGCACTCAACATGTTCAACTTTAAGGGGAAACAATCCAAAAGATATGTATACATATATGGACCGACAAGGACACCATAGATTTCTACAACTGTACAATATAAAATAGTGTAATCAAGGGTCAACTAGGCCACCATATGATCTATGAGACATCATCAAGGCCATACTGTACATACCAGACATGTTTACAAGCCTCTACGAAAGATCAATTGTACTGTAGTTGGACAGGGCCCCGGCCTACCCATCATATCTATATACAAATCAAAATACTCCAGACTCTGGACCTGGCAACCCTGAATGATAGAGAGCTTACAAATCAAGCTGAGCTCAGCAACACCTACTGAGGAAGCCTGTCTACTTATCTCTCAAGACCTGCATGCATGAAATGCAGCGCCCCAAACAAAAGGGATATTAGTACGGATAAAATGTACTGGTATGTAAGGCAAATGAATAATTGGAAACTGAAACTGTATTGATAAACATGATATCTGAGTATTTGAGGATCAAGAGAAAATCTGAGGCTTTACCTAACTATTCCTAATCTATATCATATATAACAACAATAACGTACTAGGCCCTACCAAAGCTATGTGGATAAATATAGCATATGAGTACTCAATGTAATAAGGCTCTGTGGATATATATCAAATCGTAAAAGGCCACAATAGGCTCTTTGGGTACACACAACGTACCATGCCATAATAAGGCTCTATGGAATAAAATATAACGTACTAGGGCATGTATAGGCTTTGTGTGAGCGCAACATAGTGTTGTACCCACTGATTATATAGCTCAGTGTGTGAAATCAACATCAACCACTAAGGACTATGTCCAAATGAACCTTATGCACTCATATAATGAAGAACAAGCTTTAATATAAAAAATGTACTATTGACAAGGGACAAACAATAGCATTGGAGTGATATATAAAACTACGTCAACATACTCGATAGAAACACTTCTTTGTAAAGCTCGTTAAGGCAACCATCGATAGGTACACCTCTTTGTAAAGCCCGTTAAGGCAACCATCGATAGGTACACATCTTTGTAAAGCCCGTTAAGGCAACCATGGTAGGTATAGATACATGCCAAAGAAAAGAAAGGATAGACATTACATACCTTTCAATGATCTACTGAAAACATGACATACTCATATCTTATAGAACCTCAATCTACAATAAACGACAATAATACTATCGTCAAGCCAAAGGAAAATATTACGCGATATATAGAGTGACATGATCGATTCTTAACTAGCAACCCCAATTGCTTCTAAACTTATTCTTCCCTAAAAGTTTCATAACAACAACAACAAATCATATACATAAAATTTCTCGAAACAACCCAATAAGACTTAACAATCCAAATACGATTATCCGGCCATTTATTCATGGGTTCTAGCTTTGACATCATAGCAAAGACTTAGATATACTCAAATACATATAGAAGGAGGAGTACCATACCTCAAATAATAGAAGCAAACCCTTTACACACATTTCTCAAACTTGAATGAACCTTGATTCAACAACCACTTGGAAGAAATATATTTGACTAGTACAATTACCTTTCCAAAAGGAGATCTATGTTAATATCTTGTGGATCTTCACTTAAATAATATGAGAACTCTTAGAGAGAATTAGGATCATCTTAGAGAGAATTAGGATCAGTTTTCATCGAGAAATGAATTTATGAGAGGCTCTACCATTTTATACTAAAAATAGTACCTTCCCACCGCCTCAATTATGTGGCCTGATCTACGGCGCAAATCAGCAAATGCGGCCACAAATCTTGCCATATTTTGAGGCAGAAACTTCCCATAATGCTTAGGCCAATTCGGCCAAGTTTGTGGGGCAGATTGCATTTTGTGGGGCATATCATTCAGCATATCGCACTGTCTAACTTTGTCAAAACTTATTTCCTTCGATTTGTTTAATTTCAAGTCTCATGAAATTCACTTAAAACTTTTTTTATACCTTTAGTATCCATGTAAGGGATATTAACTCCTTCAAGTTTACGTTACTTTACTTACCACACACGCTATCACAAAAACACGGGGTGTAACATCCTCTCTCACTTAGAAATATTGGTCCTCAAATGTTAAGGCATATAAGGGGAAATACTACTTTAAATAGTTTTGAAAATTTACTTAGAGTTTCCTCTATAATTGGACTACTCAAAAACCTGCCAAGCAACCAAATACAAAGCATAATTCCTCACAGGGCTATATGAATAATTTCAATTGCATCTCAAGCCTCTCATGACCATCTAATATCAAACTTAAACATAAGAATATCAACTCACCTCAAGTAAATGTAACTCTGCCTCATTTGACGCTACAATGTCTCAACTCTGAATATCATTTGAATATAACATAAGATTAGTCTAAATCTTTCATAAAATAGCTAAAGGAAAATATGAAATCAAACTGAATCTTAATCATCGTGAATCTTCTGTCTGGAACAAGTGAGGGTATTTAGATCTCATCTCCTCATCGGCTTCCTACGTCATCTCCTAACATTCTTACTTCTTCATAAAACTTTCACAGAAGACACCTCTTTGGTCCTCAACTTACAGACCTGTCTATCCAGTATAACAATTGGGACGTCCTCGTAGGATAAGTCCTCGATGATCTTATCATCATCAACGAGTACCACTTTAGAAGGATCTCCAATGCACTTTCATAACATAGTTACATGAAATACCAGATGCACAGACTCTAGTTCTAAAGGTAATTCTAACTCATAGGCCACTTAGCCTATTCTTTATATAGTTCTATATGGCCCGATGTACCTTAGGCTTAGCTTTCCCTTCTTTCATACTCCAAACTGCTAGGTGTGGCTGACACCTGGTGCCTCACTTGCTTGAGCGCACCACTCTAAAAATAGGACTTCTGATTGTATAGAACTTCTGGCCAACAAGGCAGATTCTGAATGGAATCTGAATAGCAATATAACCAACACAAGGGAAGGACCGACAAGGCCACAATATGTCAACAGTAATGAAATCTTAATGTCTAAAGCTAAATGAAGGAAACCAACCCAAAATATATACACAAATATACACAAGGTCATGCCATAAGTTTAACAAAATAATAACAAGGTCGGCAAGGCCATACACCACCACTAAATAGACTGACTAAGTCTATGAGCCTCTATGAGTAACTGAACTATCATATGGTCAGGACAGGTCCCCGACCTATCCATAATCTCAATATATATATATGACATAACTAAACACCTGACCAGGAAGCTCCAAAAAAAGAAAAGCTTACCAATTGATAGTTGAGACTCAATAACTCCTACTAGAGAGGTCTATTTGGGCCTCTATGTGAACCTACATCATGAAATACAGTGCCTCCAACAAAAGGGACGTTAGTACGAATGAGATGTACCGATATGTAAAACATGAATAATAATATGCAAGTATAAGCCATAAGATAGGGTATAAGAAGAAACCTGATGACTTGATAACCTGCAATGCCACTCTAGGCGAACTGTGAAACTCTGAAACTATTCTAAGAATCTTATACATATGCTATACTATATAATATTTCCTCTTGTTATAGCTTGGGGTGTGTGTATATATATTACTGCCCTCCGGTTATAGCCCGGGGTATGTATGCCCATATATAACTGCCCAACTGATGTTAGTTCGGTGATATTCATATAATACTCTAATAGTAATAGTATTTTTGGCCCTCTAATACTTCCAATATGCTTCATCGGGTAGGAATATGTAACTTAACTATACAGTAGACAAGCCAAGGAAAACAAGATATGATTTCAAATGGAAAGTACTTCCGACAAGGGACAAATAGACATGGATTTTGAACACTGCGTTTGACAATTCTTTTGGAAATCCATACATGTTTTTAGAATTCAATATTTTGAAAGAAAGGATAGACCTACGTACCTTTGTCTCATGAGTCCTCAAACGCTATACGAACGACAATAAACATTATATGAGTAATTTGGATTAAAATTGACTTAATCAATCTAAGTCGACTGACTCAAACATTGCATCGATCACCTATCGTGCATAGAAGTTCTACAAGATTTAACAATGGTAACTAGCTATCAAGAAAATATTTCCAACATTACTTAGCCTCCATACCTTCTTCATATAATAACCAACACCGTCCAAACATCTTATATCCATAAACAGCCCAACATCAACACAACAATACCTAAGTTCTTCTCGAAGATTAGGCTACCAATTCTTAATAAAATGATTCACTATCACTTGTATGAGTTCAATTACAAGGAGAATAAGATAAAGCTTACCTTAGGGTCTTCAAATCACTCCTTAACACACTTCACTTGCTCTAATATAGCCTCCACAACATTCAAGAAGAGAAGGATAAATAGTAGACTAAGCTCACAAGCTTCCGAGTAGAAAAATCACCTTGTTTCGCTTCAGAATCATACTTGAATCATCAAGAACACTTTGAGAACTTTGGAGAAGTTCAAGGAGTTACTTAGGGCTAAGGATGATTAGAAATGAGGGTTTGTTCGCACTTGAAATATTTAAAACAACTTTAGAAAAATCCCACCGCCACCACTTTCACGGTCCATTTGACGAACCGGTAAATGGAAAATGGTCTGTTAAAATAAACTATTCTAGAAACCTTGATGTTTCTGTTTCATGGTGGCAAGGCCACCATTTGATGGGCCATGAAACATTTCACGATCTGTTAAAATTGTCCAGTTTTCCGACTCTTCGACAACTTATTTCCTTCGATTCATTTAGCCTCGAAACCTTTAGATATCCTTTAGATCCTTGATTACAACCTTCATCAACCTTATAAGGGTACCATTATCTTTACGTCTTACGTTATCTAACTTACGATGATGATGATGACGTAAAAAATAACGAGACATAACATCTTTTTCCCCTTAAAAATATTCATCCTCGAATGTTGGGGTAACCTAGCTTAGGATCCTAACTCTTAGATTTCTCCAGAAATTTGGCAAGAGTTTTTCCTGTAAACATGACTATCTAAAACCTAACACGCAACCAGAAAACACCTCTAATGCCACACGGGGCTAAGCAATAACATATATAACATCATATCGGCCCCACACGACCGTCTATCTATCAAGAGAGTAAAAAAGTAAGTCATAACTCACCTTAGCTGTCAAATCTCATAGACTAGGCTGTATCTATTATATCTGGTCTAAAGTCATCACCTATGCAAGTATGAAAGATAAGCTTACTACTATAGGATGGATATAAGGAAGTCGTATCACACGAAGTTCAGCATGAACCTTTTGTTTGAAATAAGTGAGGATATCTGGACCTCATGTCTTCCTCAACCTCCCACGTCATTTCTGCCATATTGTTGTTCCTCTAGTAATACTTTAACGGTGGCTACCTCCTTAGTTCATAACTTTCGAACCTGTCGATCTAATATAGCAACTGGAACCTTTTTATAAGACATGTTTTCCATAACTTGAACATCTTCCATCGGTGACATATGAGAGGGATCTTTTATGCATTTCCGTAGCATCAATACATGGAATACTGGATGGACTGCCTTTAACTCTGGAGGTAACTTAAGCTCATAGGACACCTGGCAAATTCTGTGGATAATCTTATATGGTTCGACGTATCTAGTCCTAAGCTTGCCCTTCTTACCAAATCTCATTACACTAAAATATGTGATATATTCAGGAATACCCAACCACAAACTACAAACTCTAAATCTCAGCACTGAACATCTGAATATGATTTCTTCCGGCTCTGGGTAGTCAATAATTGTTCCTGGATTAACTTTTCCTTCTCTACTTCTTGTTGCACCAAGTTGGGGACTAGCAACTCAACTTTGCCCACTTCAAACTAGCCAATTAGGGATCTACACTTTCGCTCATACAAGTTTTCATATAGATCCATCTTGATGTTGGAATGATAGATATTATTATAAGCAAACTATATAAGCGGCAAATGGTCATCTGAGCTACCCTTAAAATTCAAAACATAGGCTCGTAACATATCTTCGAGCGTTTGAATAGTGTGCTCGGCCTGACCGTCTATCTATTGATGGAATGTAGTACTAAAGTTCACCTGAGTGCCCAAACCTCTCTGAAAGTGTCACACCCCAACCTTGGGGGGTGTGGCCAGCACCCGACCCCTAGATGGCCCGAGCGTACCACCTAAATATCATAACATCAATGTATAACCATCTGAGTCGACAAGGCCTCAGAATGATAATTGTAAAATAATATGAGATAATATCCTGCAAATAGAAGAACTCAACCTATGCATATATACATACTAAGGCCGACAAGGCTAACATAACCTCTAACCAACATCTAGGTCTAGAAGACCGTCCTGAACAAATTGAACAACATAAAACCTATCTACAAAGCCTCTTAAATGGGACATTGACATAATACATAAGTTGGGACAGGGCCCCTGATAAACCTAAGATACCAAAAAGATATAAACTTATCCCTGACTCAACAAGGCTCAGGAGGAGATGGAGCTCATCAATAAAAGCTGATATTTATAGGGAATCTTTAGTAGAAGGTCCTCACCTCGCCTACATGAACCTGCATGTCATAAAACACAGCGTCCCTAGGCAAAGGGACGTCATTACGAGTAATATACTGAATATGTAAGGCAGAAATAAAACACAGTAGTAAATAATAATTAAAAAAGGGATACGAGTCAATCTTAACCTCTGAAATACCACTGAAGGTCATAGTATACATAAAGATCATACTTATCTTATAACCATATTCTATGTTGCTATATCAATGTTGTAACTGCCCAACTGATCAGTGGTAACTGCCCAACTGGCCATAGACCAATGGTGGGTACATGTTTGCCCTACCAGTGGTAAATAACAATACACAATTGGCCAACTGGTGGCAAATACATATAGCATAACGGCCCGACCGACCATAGCTTAGTGGTAAGTACATGTCTGCCCAACTGGTCATAGCTTAGTAGAAAGTAAATATACATATTCTGCCCAATCGGCCATAGCTTGGTGGTAATGTTACACCTCATAGCTTTATGTTCCAATACGTCACCGATTGAAACCGGTAAAATATGTGACCTTAGGAAAGGATAATGAGAGTTATAGGTTGTAAGTATTAGAGTGTATGGAAGTTAAAAGGATCAAAAGAAATATGTTTTATTGAAAATCTGTAGAATCCCAATTTCATAGCCCAAAAGTACAGATCGTACAAAATTGTACGAACCGTAAAAATGGGCCCACCATATTTTTGGAACACATTGTATGGTCCAAATTAACGGACCATACAAAATTATAGGTACCATCAATTTGGTGATGGCCGACCTAGTTTCGGATTTAGGTGATTTTTGGGCCATTCTTCGACCAACTTCACCCCAACTCTCTCCCTAACCCTCTAGAAACATCTCTTCAAGACTCCTTAAGAGTCCCAATCAATACTCCAAGGTAAACTACTGAAGTTCTATGTAAAGAACCCTGAAAATACCACTAGTTTCTCTTCTTCTTATTGCGACAGTTTCAAAGGAGCTTTGATGATGAAATAATCTAGAAATTGGAATGTTATTGATGGAATTGATATGAGGCTTGTGCAAGGATTGAGTTAATATTTATGGAAAATTCTTAAGAAATTATGTGTTTATGAACCTTGGAATTAAGTTATGTTAGATGGGTTGTTTTCACATGAATTGGGCTATTAAATGGAGTTGTAAATGTATGAATATCTTGGTAGGAAGGAGTAGAAGTACAGATGAAGGTTGATGGGCCGAGATATATCGAATTTGACCTAGAAACAACCTTATGAAGTATTGCCTACAAGTTGTTCGATGAATTGTCTAAATGAAAAGTCTAATAAGATATGAGCTTGATATTGATACCAATCATTTATATGATACAGATAACCATCCGCAGAAGGTGTGTAAGGCTCACTCTCTTCTTTTTGGCATGATTGATATTGAAATGATTATTACAAAATGAAATTCGATAACGACTCTACTCTTAATTCCTTAAGGAAGTACTTGTGATTCTTCCATTAATGTGTTGTTGTGTATCATCATCCACCGTCAATATTTCATCCTCATTGCAAGGCACTCTTTTGATGTCAGTAAAAGTCGGCTCCTTATTATTTCCTGAAAGCTAAGATAACAATGTGATTTATGGTTCTTATGGAATCATTGGAAAGAGTAGCAGGTGATGTGTTAACCCTAATAAGGGAGTCAGTGGTGTAACGATCTTACATCACTCCAACGAGTTCAAGAGAGTATTTGGTAATCCTTAAGAGGTCATCATATGCATGTCCATTTATCTATATTGCCTTCAGAAGTCTATGGCGTTATATATGCGATCATACATATATGAGATTGATGATATTCCCCTAGAGGCCTATGGCACTACTCGCATAATTTATACAAATATGATATTGATAGTACTACCTACAGAGGCCTATGGTGTTATATACGTGATTATATTTCATTATGCATATTCTGGGCCACAGAGGCACTTAGAGTATAGGTTATTTTTCTACTGCTCTATCTTATAGTTGTGCCTCCAGTTATAGATTCAACTTATGCTTTATTTATAGTATTGAACTTAATTATAGTTTCAGCCTTACATATTCAATACATCTTTAGTACTGATGTCCATTTTTGGGGCATGACATTTTATGCCCACAGGTACTGAGAGAGCTAAAGATGATTCCTCATAGTAGATGGCTCGACTCAACTGAAGGTATGATATGTGTATATAGTTAGGATATAGTGGGGTCCTATCCCGACTAGATGTTGTTGATATACTCTCTGGAGGCTTGTAGATAATCGTGTTGTGTATTATAGTCTTGTGTGTAGCCTTGTAGGTCTCTTCAGTAGACTTGTTGGGTTTGTGTTGGCCTTGCGGCTTTGTTGTATAAATATATGTATTAGTTGGGGCGTGTATATGTGTAGGGGATTTTGTCTTTGTTCATAGAATTAGTTATTAGAGGGCTTGTCGGCCTATGTGTTATTAAGCATGTCGCATGTATCAGGATTGGTACGCTCGGGCCTTAGGGCACCGGGTGCCAGCCACCCCTCAATTTCGGGGTGTGACAAACTTAGTATTAGAGTAGGTCAGTCCTAGGGATGTCTATAAGCCGTGTCTAGTAGAGTCTTGCTTAGTATCATTTCTCACATTAGTTCTCTTTTCCAGTAATGCCAAAATCAAAGAAAAGTACTGTTAGCAGGAAATTGGTCAGAAATGTGGAGGAATGTACCAGCCGATTTCCACCCGTTAATATGGATTCAAGAACTATAAGGACACTAGAAGGAAATATGAGTTATTCTATGGAAGAAGATTCTTCTAAAGATTCGTCTATGGAGGATGATCCATCTGAGGCCCCAGAAGAATCGCCTTTCCGAGTACTACCAATTCCAATAATGTTTCCAGATTATAGGAGGGCCTACACAATACCAAAATTATCCGCGTATCGGTCGTTTCCAGTCGGGTTAGATATGAGAGGTACCATGTACGCAAAAGCGCCCCCAGTTATCTTTCCAGAGAAAGGTCATGTTCAGATGCCCCCATAAGTTATGCCTTTTGATGGCCAACGAGCGTATTATCATGGAAGTTAGTTAATCAAAGTTCACCGAGAATGATTAGAGGTAAGGAAGAAGTAACCAGTAGACAGACTGGAAGGTTTGTAATGGAGGTATGTAATGAATGATCAGTGTTGCGAGATGTGTCAGATCGAAGTTCCCAACTAGAATTCAGGCAAGCATAAGGAGATGTTGGAAGTAGTAGACCGTGTTGTCAGCAATGTGGAGGAAGACATAACAGAGCATGTTTATGAAATGCCGAGGTATTCCAATCGTTGTGTCATCAGTATGGACAAGTGCATTATGGACAATGTTGAGGAGTTTTACTGGTGTGGAAGCAGAAGCCATAGAGTATATAGATTCCTGAGATTGAGTCAAGGGGAATAACAAGTCATGATGTTAGGAAGAGTCTTGCAACTAACCAGGTATGTTGACAATCATATTAGGGATAGATATGTTTATTCTTATAGTCTGTTAGTTATTATTGATGTAAATAGTATGTCATACATATGTAAATAGACCGTAAACGGATAATAGAAGTGGAAGATGGCGAGTGAAACTATAATTATGCTCAAGTTCTAAGTAAAATAACTCAAGAACTAACCCTTTCTTTGCCTCATGCATATTTGACGCTCTTAGGTCCTGTAGTGTGCATGATATTGGGATATGAAAGATATATGAATATGCAATTCAAAAGATACTCTTTGGTCTAAGGAATTAAGGGAAACACCAAAAAAGTGATAAGGAAAATGGATTTCCGACGTTAAGTTATCTAAAGCTTCATTTTCGGAAGCAATTAAAGAAAAGGGCGCGGAATGTCATGCCCAAGCTAGTAACCCCAACTCCTCCACATGGACTGAACCATTTAGGCAACATCGTGAGACAGGATGAGTTTTTTCAGTTAAAGGAAAACATTATACCTTATTTACTGTAGCAATACCTGCATGGGCGGCAGTAAAAGATAGCAGGATTTTCAATAAAAAATGATGAGATTTTTTAATTTTATGGTATAGTTTTATGGGCCGATAGGGCGGAAATAGTTGGATGAAGATAGTTACGATAAAGGCTTGATTTGACAAATAAGTGATGGTAAATGGTGTCTAGTAAATACAAGTAGAAGTGTTATGACAAAAAAATGAGATCGAATGGTGTTTCTTCCGCAAATAGACCGGCGGAAAGACGACAATGGGAAGGTCATAAATAATGACACTAGAGTGGGGCCCAGGACAACACGATTACCATGAAAAATGAGGATATTAGTGAACACGTGGTACTTAAACTTTCCTAGCCAAAATATAATACCTGACGTCCCTAAATTATGATATCGGGAGTATGCTAAGACGAAGAATCCTTAAAGGAACTCAAGTTGGTAATGTATAAGTTGGTTGGCTGAACGACGGGTAAAGAAGAACTCTAATACCAATTGAGGGGGAAAGCCCGAATTAGTTGTATGATTGAAGCTAGATATGATTTGAATTTAAATACGTCAAGCACTAGTTCCACTATAAATGTCGACGAGACATGTAAAAATAGGTAAGTGGAAGTAAGGACGAATCAAGCCCGATGTATGTATATGACGAAGTGATAAGGTCCAAGGTAGACAATAAGTAAAAGAACTAAAGTATAAGAGCCACAGACGAGGGTATGAGCGGACGAGTAATGGAAAATTTTGATATGTTAAATGAACTAGAAACCCCACGGAAGAGTAACACAATGGTCATCAGGTTAAGGACATTAGTTACAAAAGAAGCCGTAGTTAAGAAAGTGGTAACTTAAGTACGGTGACCACAGGGGGATCAATCAGACCAGTGCCTTGCAGAGGTAAATTCTTCAATGAGAAAGGGGGCAGGACCACCCCTAGCATGATAAATACTGAGGAATAACAGGAATATGTCAAAGGGTTGTTTTTGGGAAAAGCTGTGTAGGAGACATCCAACAAATGGATGGTCGAATGTGACTTATAAAGGATCTCAGAGTTACAAGGGTCAAATGTTGCGCTCTTAGTACGGAGTAAATGTTGTTCTCGGAAAAGCGTCAGTCCGGAGTTGGTAAATATAATAGACGCTTAAGATATAAGGCCAATAAAAAGGGGAAATGACGTCGAAGGTGAGAGAATGTCTTGTTCCTAGTATTTAATGAAGAATGGAAATTAAGGGAAATAGAAAGAGGACGATAAAAATTAAGAAAGAATACTAGAGCAAATGTGGGGTACAACTAAGGAATAATGAACCTATCATGGAATACATAACATCGCCAATGAAGTATGCAAATTGGGGAAATTATAAGAAACATGAAGTTCCAATGTAATGAACAGAGAGATAATGGATGATAGGATCGTGTACCGTTGAAAAAAGGGACCATTATCAAGGCTACCAGAAAAGTCAACCTAGATAGGTAAAAGGTGGCCGGTCGTAATGGGAACCATGCAATGATAATTCCTCAAAATAGAAGGCAAATAAGCTCTTCCTTATAGTGGGAATTGGAGGAGCGTTAAGACAAAGATTCCCGTCTAGAGTCCATTGGGAGGTACTAAGATGTGAAATAAAGGCAACAACGGGAACCTTATCAAGAATGAAGAATTAAGTATATTAGTTAACAACACCTAAGAAGATTCGCTCTTGAATTTGAAACATTACCTAAGAACTAATGATTTATCCAAGGATCATTATGGGCCATATCATAGTCATTGTAAGTTATTTTGGTTCGGACGAATAATGCTCAATTGACTTGTCAACTTGCACCGTGGGTACAATTGAAGTTTGGCCGACAATTTAACTTGAAGTTATCTCGAATCGTTGTACAATGGCTCCTTATAATAAATAGCTATTTGAGGAACTGCATTAACACACATCTGAGACCAATCCCTAATGCATCACAATATACTACAAACACTGCGGTTTCTTCTGGCAATGTTAACGTTGGAGAAGAAGTCAGTCTCATTTTTAATTCATCAAAACTACACTCACAGGCATCTGACCATTGAAATTTAACTTTCTTCTGAGTTAATCTAGTCAATGGAGCTAAGATGGAGGGAAAACCCTATACGAAGCTCTTGTAAATAGCATGCCAGACCCAAGAATCTCTATAGCAGAAGTGTGTATGGGCTAATTCTTTACAACGTCTATTTTATGAAAATCAACTTGGACGCCTTCGCCGGAAATCACATGACCTAAGAAGGCTACTGACTTTAGCCAAAATTCACACTTGGAAAACTTCGCATAATGTATGCAATCCTGAAGTATCTGTAACACTATTTTGAGATGTTCTGCATGGTCAACTCACTATGGAAATATATCAGAATATCATCAATGAAGATAATGACGAAAAGGCCAAGATAAGGCTTGAAGACCCTATTCATAAGATCCATGAAATCAATTAGTACATTCGTTAATTTGAATTACATGACACAAAATTCGAAGTGACCATGACGTATTCTGAAGGCAGTTTTTGGAAGGTCAACTTTCTTAACCTTATGCTGATGGTACCCTGATCTGAGGTCAATCTTAGAATAACATTAGGCACCCTGAAGTTGGTCAAACAAGTCATCAATTCCGGGAAGAGGATATTTGTTCTTAATGGTGACTTTGTTCAATTGTCGGTAGTCAATGCACATACACAAAGATCCATCCTTTTTACTAACAAACAAGACTGGTGCAACCCAAAGCGAGACACTTGATCAAATGAATCACGTATCAATGAGATGTTTCAACTAAGCTTTTAATTCTTTTAACCAGCTGGAGAAATTATGTATGATGGAATAGATATCGACTTACTGCTAGGAAGTAAATCAGTTCCAAAGTCAATCTCCTTATCAGGTGGAACTCCAGGAAGATCTTCGTGAAAGACTTTTGGAAACTCATAAATGACTGGTATATACTGAAGAGTTGGGGCCTATGTATATGCATCCCTAAATTGAACTAGATGGTAAATGTTACACCATGCAGTTTTCACGCTTGTATGCGTAGTAAGTAAAGTAATATAAATCCCAGTGAGGCTAACATAATTTTTTTTGGATGGAAACAAGTTTAAAAAAGAGTTACATATGTTTAATAAGAGTTTGGGATTAAATGAATCAATGAAATTAAATTCGTCGAAACTCGGAGAAGGCACGCAGAATTTCAGGACAAGATTTTTGGCCCAACTTGTCGGGGGTATATCTCCTAGTATATAAGGAACTATGGAGTGCATAACCTATATATATTCAAGTTTAGATAGTCTAATTTTAAATTAGAATGATATTTTATTAATTTGAGAAATACGGGGGGAAATACAGACCGTCAAAAAATGTATGGCCCGTATAAAACGACCTTTTTTTTCGTTGGCAGAAAATTTTCAGCTTATATTTATATCCTTTTATCGACCAAAATTCATTTATTCTTCATTTTCCAGACCCTGAATAGTTCAAAAAACATTTCCTAAAGTTATCCAATGATTCCAAACTTGAATCAAAGATTAAATATGCAAGTTCGATGTAGAGAATCCCATGAACACCATTAGATCTTCTTCTTCCTTGTTGGGATGATTTTGGAGATCGCTTGGTGATGAAGTAAGCTGAGAATTGAGGAGTTTCATGTGGATTAAGGTAAGGTTCATCTTCCTTGTCTTATTTTTAGAGTTTGTACAATTGCTGAGTTGAAATTGTTGGAGCATTCTTGAAGGAATTAGTGACTATGAAACTTGAAGCTAAGCTATGTTGTTTGGGCTGATTTTGTGAGATTTAAGCTACTAAATGAAGTTATAAATACATGGATAGCATTGTGGTGATGAATAAGGGTGATAATGAAGGTGTTTGTGCTAGGATATATTGAATTTGAACTAGAAATGATTCTAGTAAATGGGTATATGTGTCCATATAAGGATAGTATAACGACCTTATGTCACCCCGGCGGGTTGTTAAGTAATTCATATGATTGGTATGGCCCTTATATGTATATATTATGTATTTACATTACCCACAGAGGCCTATGGCATTATATACGTGGCTATACAAATCTGATACTGATGATATTTCCCACAGAGGCCTACGACGTTATATACGCGATCTATTATATACATAGTATTTCCCATAGAGGCCTATGACGTTATATACACGATTGAATATTTATACATACTTGTATATTGGTCTAGTGTGACACTAATGAGTTTTAGGTGGTATCTCTGGTCTCCTTGATTTGTTGTTGTTTTATTTACTGTCGATTATGCCCTTCATATTTAGTACATCTTTCGTACTGATGCTCTTTCTGGGGCACTATGTTTATACCCACAGGTACAAATAGGCAGGGCGGTGTTCCTTCTATGTAGGTTACCTATTTTAGTACTAAGTGTCGCACTCCTCTCTCTCAGAGTTGCTATATAGGAGTCGATAGGTACTGCTGTACATATTTCTAATATTTTAGGTATGACGGGGCCTTGTCCCGACCTGTTGTAGTATTATAGCACTCTTAGAGGCTTGTAGACTAGTGTACAGTGTGTATATGTATGTCCTGGCCTTGTCGGCCCTTTTGTTAGGTGGAGTATTGTTCTTATGACCTTGTCGGCCTTGGTTATATGTATATACTATTTTGGGACTCTTCTGTTTGCATGTTATTTTACATTCGTGTCTTGTTATGGTGATATAGAGGCTTTGTTGGCCCAGTTTCGTATCACAATCTCCAGATGCTATGAATGGTTAGCTCAAGCCTTCGGGTGTTGGGTGACGACGCCCCCCAAGGTTGGGGTGCGATAAACTTGGTATAAGAGCAGGTCTATCCTAGGGAGTCTGCTAGCCGTGTCTAGTAGAGTCTTGTTTATGGATGTGTTATGCACCACACTTATAAGCGAGAGGCTGCAAGACATTTAGGGATGGTTTCTATTCTTTCATCTCATAGATCATGCAATAGTGTTGAGTCATAAGGATTCGAATCTAACTCATGCCTTATATAGTTTCCATAACGCCAATTACCAAAAAGATGTCGGGTCATTTGTATCTGTAGTGAGTGAATGAAATATTCCTACAGGGTTAATGAGATGCCAGAGGTGTAGTTATTATAAAAGATTTCAGAATGTGAGTATTTGTCTCAAATATATACATGGAAGGTAATACAAGTGTAGGAAGGTGATGTGTTGATTTTAGGATGATTAAGTGTTGAGTATGTTTCGAAAAAGTTAAGACTTATTAGATTGACAGAAGTATGTTCGATAAATATTTCTTATTTTGGAGGAGTCTTATACGGAAGAGTATGATGAGTTATGACTTGTTTATTGATGTATCGGGATGTATAGAAGTTAAACGGACCGAAGAGAATACGTTTCGATGAAATCAAAAGGTTCCCAAAATTATTTTCCAAAGGTACGGACTATACAAAATTGTACGGACCATACCATTGAGGATTTGAACCATAATTTATTCCTACAATTTTTAAGTTTCGGGTCTGGTTATACGGTCCAAAAGTACAGACCGTATATAATTATACGGACCATAAAAATTGTATTGTACTTCTGGACGGTGGCCGACTTTTAATTCCTTATATTTTCAATGAGCTATGATCTAGAGATTATTCATCATTTCCTACAACCCCGAGCAAGTCTTTGAGACCTCCAATGTTTCTCTAAACTTGATGATTCAAGTAAGGTTCGGAAGTAGAGCAACGTGAATCTCTACCTAGGAAAAACGTAAACCTAGGCTACTGTTTCTCCTCTCTTCTTGGTTGATTGTGAGGGTTGTTTTGCGGAATCAAAGGGTGATAGAGGGACTAACTTTAACCCCTAAAGGTAAGTTTTATCATCTCTTTGTTGGGCTTTGAACTTCTATACGTTGTAGTAGATTGTTTTTCTAAGAGCTTGTAGCCCAAATATTCTATTACAAATATCTGGATTAAGGTAAGAAGTGAGATTGATAGCAAGAGAATGATGCAAATATAAGTGGGACACCTAGATGAGTATGAGAAATGACTATGAGATCTGAACGACTAAATGTTAACAGGACATATTGATCAAATGATTTAGCTCCCTTGGTTAAGAAGAGCATTGATATTGGCAAGACCGCTCGGTTAGACAGAAAAATTGTTGGATCTTCGAAAGATTGTAATGATAAGGCATATGGAGAAGTTGTAAGGTAAGCAATCAGGCGGTAAAAGAACAAACTGAAAGGAAAGGGGAATCCTTAGAGGTTATTAAGAAAGGATCCCTTAAGATTTATATCATAGCTAGAAGATAGAAAGTCTATCAAGACTGAGTATGTCAATTATGAATGCATGATGTTCTATCCGTATAAATGATTTAGTAACCCCTAGTAAGAGGAATTGTATTAGAGAAAATTGTAACTTGTTAAAGGATCATAATAGTATGGAAGGAGTTGAGATAATAATTTGATTTCCAGGGCAGAAAACTCTTAAGAATAGAAAGTGATTCTTATCTTACAGGGGAGGTAGTACGATGAAGAATCGATACAGAATTCAACTTGTGGTTTAATAAGAAGACGAGAAGGTTAAGACAAAAAGTTTTAAGACTAACTAGATTATGTCATCTAGATTTGTCGAATGTGACATGACAATAACATGAGATGTAAGTGTCAACGCTAAGGAAGGAATGGTAGCGAGCTTCTGATTAAAGAAAATAAGCAACAGAAAGAGTCGCTAAAGATATAAGGTTCAGAAGAGAGAACATGTCCCGCAAGTAAAGACAGAGGCATATAATCCCAAGAAGGGGATATTCAAAATTAGTGAACAAAATGGATAAATTAAGTTAAGACAAAAGATGGTATATGAGGCTGGGAGAGCCGTTAGTTGAGACAAATTTTTATAGTATAAAAAGGTCTTAGAGCCTCGAGTTTGAACTTCCCCGGTAAGTGGTCGCAACTTTCAGAAAGCAACCCAGATGGAAATTAGCACCAAAAAGGCCTAGTATAAAGCAAATCAAGTTAAAAGTTTAGGGATGCCTGAAAAAGGGCTCCAAGCAATTAGTACGCACTCAGAGTTGGCACTGTCTGAATGAAAATGGATATGAAGATAAGGGGGATAATGGTGAATGATTAAATATACCCAAGATCCTATAAGGGTATGTGAGGACGACATTGCTAAAAGTATATTTCTAAGGGATGTGAACCAAGACTCCGAATATATTGATTTAAGTATAAGTATATCTATCAAAGACGTATATCAATAACTGTCGTTGGTATGTCGGTTGAATAAAACGAGAACCAAGGTTAAAACCTAGGGTGGAACCTAAGGCCAATTATGCAAGGAACTTCTGGATAGAAGTTGGGATGAACAAATGCATTGTAATGCACATGTTCAGGATAGATTAGGGAACGAGTACTTTTACGCTTAAAAGGTGGTTGGGAAGCCAAGAAGGCATGCATCCAAGATGTAAGGTCGGCAACAGTGAGTAGTAGTACAATGTGACATCGCTAATAACCATAAAGACCTTCAGTACCCCTCTAAACGATAGTATCCGAAATTGAGAAAAGTTTCTCTTACATTTAGTAAATACATCCTCTCAGACAAATTATGATGATATAGAGACCTAAGAATCTCCTTAAATAGAATAACGGTTCTTGGGATTAAGAAGTAAGTAAAGGCAAGCCTACATGGTTTAATAGAGTATGACCCTCGACGAGAAGGAGGTGGTTCAGAAGCTAAATTACTACAAATGGAGTTACTAATCAGAACTCACTCGTAACATTCTTAGTGGTCAAAATAAAAGAACAAGGATAAAGGAAAGTTTAATAGAACAAGATAATAACCTTCAAGGCAACTTAAGGTAAAAGAGTTGAGAGACTTAGCCTATACAGACGCCGAGGAAAGAAAAAGGCAGCTGAAGGAGCTTTATTAGTTAATGTGTTTAAGATTTCAATTTCAAGGCTCCCATGATAATAGGATCATCGTGCAGAAGCTATCAAAGTTGCCCCTGTTGAAGAAGTAAGAAGATAGTAATTTGAGAATACAAAGTTGGTACTATCGTCAAAGGAAGATACTATTTAAGATAACGGGGGATAGAGCTCTTTGATACCTTGGTTTAATGAAGGTGTACCATGTTATGAAAGATATATATTGGCGTGATAATGCGGCAAAGAGAATTGCCAAGCTTTAGCGTAATGACTCAATGGTCAATAGGCAAATACAAAGTATCTAGGCCCAGTGGGCCAATATAGAGAATGGATTTCCCGATATGGAAATAGTAAAGTGTTTCAAGGATAATGTTCAACATGAACTCACCTTGTTCTTATTGGAAATATTACCCAGATTTTTAATAATCGACAGATTTATAAGGATGTCCTATTTCTTGTCAGAGTGAACTAAATAAGTAAAATATTAAGAAAACCGTACGATTTTAGGACATTCTAATGTCTATAGACTCAGGTAAATGGTCCTAGCTACTGTAACTTCTAGACATTCCTCCAGAAAGGTTTAGGGCATAAAGAAATCATGTCATAGTATTACCCAGAATATGAGTCAGTCGTGCGATTTGGATACTCAATGTCATATGGAAGGAAAATATGCTAAATTTTGAATGAAAGTGGAAGGGTCTCTTATCCCACAAAGGGATAAATATAATGATAGTTATCATTTATCGTCTAGATGGAGCCTTATGAGACCTTGTATATCCAGAAGTACAAATATTCTATCGATCAATTCATCATAAGGAAATATAAGTGGGTAAGCCGGAGTTGACCCACCTAATGGTAAAAGAAGTATAGCCTCTTCAAGGTCAAGTGTTAATAATTCATGATTTTCCAAAAATCACATATTGATGTGCGAAGCTGATACATAAGAAATGTCATTTATGATTAAGTATTTATAAAAGTCCTTGCCCATAATGTGTAATGAGATTTGACTAGTAAAACAAGTTTAGCCCTAGATATATTGGACTGTATAAGATTACTTGAAGGTCTGGCCTAGTAACCTATGAGCTAGGATGACCTCCGCGAGTTAAAGAAAATCTTAACCAATTTTTCACGTATCGATATTGCAGCAGAGCATAGGCAATTTATTTCGCATATCCCTAGTCAGGAATATTCAGAATATGGAAAATTGTCTTATGAATGTACCTCACCAACTATGCTATATCGTTGAGTCAAAAAGTCACAAATTAAAGAGATAGGGTAAGAGAAGTAATTTGAGAAATTAAGAAAGAAATGAAAGCTAGATATCCTCATGGTATTCTAGAATTTTTTTTATCGACACTCATGCGATACGATTTCCCCATTTCCTATTTTGCAGTGATCATATTTATCTTCTATAGCTTGTAGAGGTGATGTTATCGACACAAAGAGACATACGAAACACCGACTACGATGCTTGACAGTTGAGGTGAGTTATAGTGGACAGTCGTGTGATACCGATATGTTATGTTACGCCATCGTATAGCTAGTTAGGTATTTTTCTGGCAGTTTAACAGGTTTGGATAGTCCTGTTTATAGAGGAACCTCTGCAGAGTATTTATACAAGTCAAAAACTCAGAATAAAATAGCTCATGCTCGCTAAATTCGACGGACCGTTAAGCATTCGATGGTCCGTCAAATAATTGATAGTGGAAATTTGATGTACAAACAACGGACCGCCGAATGTTCGACGACACTGTCAACCTTCCTGTCTCTTAACCTTTACAAAGTAGTGAGCATCATATGACCCCAAGTAAGAGCCGGTGGAAATTGATGGACCGTCAAATATTCAATAATCCGTACAATCTCCAAACTGGGGATTTTTCTTCAGTTTCTGTGTTTTTGCTTTCCGGTTGCTAATTACATGAAACATAAACAAAACACAATAAAACAACACAAACTTTCTTAAAAACAAGTAAAACTTATACTTACAAAGCATCAAATGTGTCATAATTCCACGGCACATCATGACTTCCTACAACATCAAACTCGGCAAGGGCACAAGTAATTGGGTAGAAGCAAAAGCTCTACAACATGGAGTGGAATGGTGCATCAATAGGGGTTATCATAATCTCATCATTGAAGTAGACTCCTTACTATTGGTTCAAGCTATACAAGGAAATACCAAATCACCTTGGAACATCTCTCAAATTGTGAAATAGATACAAAATATGTTGGTACAATATCATATGCAAACTAAGCACTTTCTTAGAGAAGCAAATCAGGCAGCTGACAGGTTGGCACAAATCAGTCATACTCATATGGATACTGTCATATATAAAGAATTTCAAGATCTTCCAAAGGTTGTTAGATGCATTCTAAACACTGATAGATGGGGTCACTCCAGTCTATGAATCAGGCCCCAAAACAACAATTTGTACAATTTTGATCCACTTTGAACTGTTAGCATTTGTATAGTAGTCTACATTAGCGTAATTGTAATACAGGGGACAACTACACCTCTATTCTTAGGACATGCATCACATAGTATATTCCCATTAGGTATTACCCCCTCATTCCCATAGGTCATACATCATATTAGAACATCTAGGTTGTTGTAGAAAGGAATTTGCCATCATGCATAAAACTAGAAATGTCTAGTTTCATTCATATTACAGTAAGGTTTATCCCTATACTATATTTTCTTTCTTAATCAATAAAATATCAGTCATGTTCTGACTTTGGAATTGAGTGGTTCCCCAGTTCCCCCTAAAAATGACATTATAAAATCTTTTCAATTAAACTAAATGACACAAAATTGTGATGTACCCTATTTAATTGAGCAAATTTCCTGACATTGACGGAGTAAAATATTAATCAATTCAATTGTGAATGATTCTGAATAATGAATTACATAATTGTTTTCTTTACTATTTTAATTTCAAAAATTGATAATTGTATTTTAAAATATTTTAAAATATAAGGCATGATATATAGTAACATACTGGATGATATTTTGCTAAATAAAATGGTAAAATATTTCTGAGATATTTTTTAAAAATCCTTTTTATCTTGTGAAGAGTATATTTTACCCTGTCTGTGATTCATGAACTTTGAGTAATTAAATAAATTATTGGAGGGCAAGAATTATGTATCAAAAAAATTCTCCTTTTTCGTGCAATTTTCAAAATTATGAATAAACCCTGGTCTCTATATTTTCTACATATCTCAGGCTGTATGAGAATTCAGACCATTTGTAGTTTGACTTAATTAGACTTCTAAATGTATTTAAATAAATCAAATTTCGGATTTTTAGTGTCAAAACTAAAAAGTCCTACAATGATCTCGTTGGAGTGCGACCGATTCTCTGGTATTGAGTTTGCCTAAATATCTCCAGTTTTCAAGAATAAGATCACTTATAGTTTGACTCAATACCTTAAAAAGGGTATCCCTTATGTGGGAATGCCCTTTTCGGTTTTTTAAAAACAAATTCTGGTATATGTCCGACCGGTTTCGGGATTTTAAAAGATGAAAACTTCCAAATTTATGTGGTTGTGTGTGGTGTGAAGTGTTCTTCAACTCAAATCCAGAGAGTTTGACTCTCGTTGGCACATTATCTCGACCGACTGCCCAAAAGGAAGTTCCACATTTGCTCCGCATGCGTCTGGATCTGGTCTGCTTGCTTTTATCCTTCGACAACTTCTAACGTGTTTCCATTTGCTAGGATAGTGATATAGTTAGTTTCTTTTTCCTACCACTCTGCGTGGTTTTCATTATCGTGCCTTCTTTGGCAACTTTTTTGAGCAGCTGACTTTCTTGGTACCATCTGGCTCATGTGACCTTCTCGGTTGAATTTGTGTGAGCGGGTGACTTGTTGGGAACCATCTGGCTCGTATAGCCCCCTCGACAGTTTGTATGAATTCATAAATGGCCCTCTCGGTAGTTTGACATGAATGGCACTCTCTGTTGTTTGATATGAATGGCTCTCTCGGCATGCACATATTTGTATGAATGACCATCTCGGTATGTTTGAATGAATAGCCCTCTCAGTACTATTTGAATAAATGGCGCTCTCGAGATCTATGTGGTTGTATGAATGACCCTCTCGGCATGCACATATTTGTATGAATGACCATCTCGGTATGTTTGAATGAATAGCCCTCTCAGTACTATTTGAATAAATGGCGCTCTCGAGATCTATGTGGTTGTATGAATGACCCTCTCGGCATGCATGTGGTTGTATAAATGACCCTCTCAGAAATTCTTGAACGAATGGCCCTCTAGGCATGCATATGTTTGTATGAATGACCCTCTCGGTGATGCTTAAATGAATTACCCTCTCGATGTGAATGTGTTTGTATGAATGGCCTTCTCAACAATGCTTGAATGAATGACCCTCCCCCCTCGGCAGGCACGTGTGTGTATGAATAGACATCTCATAAATGCTTGAATAAATGGCCCTTTCAGCATGCACGTGTTTGCATGAATAGTCCTCTCAGAAATGCTTAAATGAATGGCCCTCTCAGCATGCATGTATTTGTATGAATGGGCCTCTCAATAATATTTGAATGAATCACCTTCTCAGCATGCACGTGTTTGTATGAATGCATGAATTTCTCTCTCAACGATTTTGTATGAATGATAGATATGGCCCTTTACATTGGTTTGTCTTTCTTTCATTCCTTTTGTCGGTTGTGACCCTCCCGGTCAAATGGTCGTTGTCCATTATAGCCCTCATGGCTGGATTATGCTGCCCTTATGGAGCTTTGTCCTTTATATATCCCTCACCTAGATTGTGCCGCCCTTATGGCACTTCGTCCTTTAAATAACCCTCATGGCTGGATTGTGCCACCCTTATGGCACCTTTTCCTTCATATAGCCTTCATGACTGGATTATGCCATTCTTATGGTACTTTATCCTTTATATCATGATCCTTGTGTCCAGGTTGAGTCGCCTTTTAGGGGTTGGGGTTTCCTCCAATGATTTGCGCTTCACCTATTTTCATCATGAATAAACGGGTTAGTGAAAAAAGTTATCGTCCTCCTGACGACATTTGGAATCTGCACCTACCGAAAAATTGTTTGTTTGTATGGGATCGATCCATGTCGTCGACTCTTGTTATGTCATTCCTTTTTTTGCTAAATTAATTCCTCTGTTCTGACCCTCTTGGATTAGGTAATATGAGAGATGAATTTATATTTATGACAAAATGATTTTTTTTCCCAAAATGTTGATCATAGATTTAAATAAAGTTTGATCAGAAAGTATGATTTTCTTTGCAAAATATATTATTATATTATTGTCATGACATGTACACTCCAAGCGAGATACTTTGGCCATCCCTAGCACTTTGTTGCGAACTTCTGGATTGCTTGGTGGAATTTTTGAGATCCTCTCAAAAATACCCAGTTGGTGGTTGACATCGGTGAACTCTTGTGCCAATTCGTGGTGAAGGAATTTTTGAGATCATCATAAAAATTCTGCCCCGGTTGTACATTTGGGTGTCGGTTGACTCTTGTGTCGGACCTTAAGGAAGGATAATGAGTGTTTATAAGTTGGTTACGGGAGTACCAGAGTGTATATAATGGATCGAAGAAAATACAATTCGATAATATCTGCAGAACTTCAAAATGGACGGATCGAACAATTTTGTACGGACCGTACAATTTTGGGACCCCATCCTATTTTCTCTACAATTTTTCTGATTTTAGTTCCGGGTTTGACGGTCCAGATTGACAGACCGTACAAATTTGTACAGACCGTCAAAATGGATAGTCCTTTTGGGCGGTGCAAAATTATTTTTGGGTTTAAATTGGGCACTTCGAGTTGGAGCCCTCATTTCCACCAAGAACCAACTCTAAATCACTCTCTAAACTCTATCTATGTTACCCTCTCATCCTAAGCTTAATCTAAGCCAAATCAATCAAGATCAACATGACAAATCCCGTAGTTATCATAGTAATCATCTTCTCCTTGTAGAGTTGATTCTGGAAAACCCTTGGAGGTGAAGTAACTTGTTGTTTTGAGATTCTGATGTGCAAAGGTATGTTTTATCCTCCTCTGCCTATTCTTGTGATTAATCGAATTTTTGGGACAAGTTGTGAAAGAATCTTCATAGTTAAAACTCGTGAACTTGTGGAATCATGGTTGTAGGACTTGTTGGGCTGTTTTACTTGAAGTATGAGGCGAAATTGATGATCAACTAGTTGTATGTGTTGTGGTGTTAAGGAATGTACGGTTTGGAGGATTGTGGGATCGGATTACATAAGTTTTCCTTGTAAAAGAAGCCTATGAATCCTATTTACTTAAGTTGTTCAGTAATATGCCTAAGTGAGCTTCTCTATAGGATGTAGATAATCATCCATAACTCATACGAGGCTTCACGGGACATAGCTAGATTCTTCGATAAGGTCTGTAGGGCTTTTATTCTTCTCTCGTACGGCATGATCCTTTTGATAAAAATTGCTACAAACATGTTTTCATAAAGACTCTAATCCTAGTCCATTAAGAATGCTCTGGATGCAAAATATGTCTTTGTTAGTATTATATTTCGATCTAATGTTCTTCCCTTTTTATCTGTAAAATAGTGGTATCTCATTTCATGATTGAAAAGCTGAAGAAAGTAATAGTTCTTTTTTATTATGAGTCAAAACAAAATAAACTAGTATTAGTGTGATGCAATTAATGGGGTGTTGTTGTGTAAGTGGGTTGAGTGTCGGTGATATTCGGATTGACCCAAAAATGGATGCCAAAATGGGGGTCTCGGGTTCTCGGTTTGGCTAGACAGTGGGGTATTTGTTGGCTATTTCGGGTAGATTTAAAGAGAGTTGGGTCAAGGCATTTTATGGGGTTGTTGTAGACACGTTGAGGGTTATTTTGATGTTTAGCCTTTGGTGATTGGATGGCGAAAGGACGACATAATAGTACTGAGACAATGAGGTTCTCCGTAAAGTGTGTGGTGTGGACTGTTTGGGGTTGTAAGGATTTGATGGGTATTTGTGGGCTATTTCGGATGGCTACCTTTGGTGAGGATGTTTATTAGATATTGTGGGAGGTAAGAGTAGTCGATATATAGTAGGTTGGGTGAAGATTGAACACGAGTTGCCAGATGCAAGCTAGAGTACAAGATGGTTGATTTTCTTAAGTGTTGGTTCGATTGATATGGTTTAAGTGTTTAGTTGTTGTGGTTGTAGTGAGGTACGATCGATAAGCCCAAGCATAGAGACACGGTGTTTTTACTGCCCGAGTCAACACCAAGGATAAAGTGATGAATTCCACAAGGTCAAGATCGGGGTTAGCTAAGTGCAATGCTCGTGAACTAGCCAAGTGAGGGTGATCGAAAGCACTTTTAGTAACCCAAAGCTTAGGCTAGGTTGGTCCAAACAGTTCCAACGTTTGCTTACCACTAAGAAGGTTGCTCAAGCTTGGGTATTGATTAGGTCATACAGTCCTAACATAGACTTACACTAAATAGATGGGTGACCCACACAGGATCAATATGTTTCAACACACAAGTTGAAAACACAATTTAGATTTAACTCAGACTCAAACTTTACAATATCCTAAGGCCCTATTTATAGTACCATAGAGACTATTCTAGAAGGAAAACAAAAGAACACAAATACAAGGCCATTCGGCCAAAATGGGAACAAGGGAAGGGGATGGGTTGGCTTGGGAACCAAGTCGCCCTTCGGTCATTGTGAGCATGCTGTGAAAGAGTTTCCCCATTTCTGGGAGACAAGGGTAAACTCAATCTTCTTTACACTTCCATTGTAGTAACCGAGTAGAAGGGGGAATGAACTTGGCTTCTCTAGACTTTATCTTCTTGGGATCATTTTAGAAGCTTCCATCATTGCACAATATAGTAGTTCTCGGTCAACTCTTCCACTTCCCTAGGTCGAGCTTGACCTTCCTTATTATTCTCTTGAATGGTCCTCCTTGAAAGCTTCTTGTCTTCACCACTTTGTCGGCTAAGTCACCTCTTGTCTGTGCCATCTTGGAATTCTTGGCCATGCTACCATCTCGTCTTAATCATTTCCTTACAAGCATTGAATGTTTCCCAAGACAAGCTAAGAACTATTAGATGATTTTAATATGTCCTAATAGCTAGTCTAGAAACTAAAGATAACAAAACAAAATGCAAGGTTTCGGCCAAGACCAACACATAAGGCTGAATAAAACTTGTCACTATAAGACCATTAAGTTATGGCTCCTAATCCACCCTACTAATCCATGACATTCTCGACCCTTAACCGTGGGTTGATGACCAATATTTGACCCCCTCGATCCTTTGATCAATAACTTAAATTGAGAAACTAGGTTCAGGCCCTTTCTTTCATCAATCTTCCCTTCTTGGAGAGAATTTGTCCTCAAATTCAGATGGTTCAAGTATGAAGGCATCTTAGGGACATAATTTATTATGCTCGGATGTTTTTCCTCGCACGAACTTTCTCGGAACTTGGCTAGCAACTTGAAGGGACCATCCCTCAAGTATTCTCCCCATTTGACCAATGTGTTGTATGTCAAGGTGCTAAGTTGTGCACCCGACAACCTTTCATCATCGTGATCCACTACTCAGTTTTCTTGACCTAGGGTGGCACCAACCTTTCCAAGCTCTTGTATTGTCATGGTCGTGATAGGGATAACATAACACTCACTTATTCGGATGTCACAGGCAATAAGACATCTACCATGTAGGTCCTTGAAGTGTTTCCCATGCTTAATTTCCTCTTGTACCCTCATCGATGGAAAGCTTTCTTGCAAGTCGAGCTTCGATAGCAGTCCACACAAATTATATAAATGAGCATTCCACATTGGCCACAGAGACTGGTACCTCATGGTGAGGTTGTAGGCCAATTGGTTGTTGACGTACACATTCCATTTATCACCTTGCCTCGGTACCAATAAGACATGCTATGTCGGAGCTAAGGTACCTTTGGTTATTTTCTTCGACTTTTTGCTTTCCATATCCATAGACTTGGTGAGTAGAAAACAAACTTATTGAAAATAAATCAAGAGTGGGTTCATTACCTTCCTTTGACAAGATTCCCGACATGTTGTTATTTGAAAATCCCATGCCGATTCCTTCTTCCATGCTTGTTTGTTCATATAACGGATTGACGAAGATACTATCCATCCCTTCAACTTGGTACAATGGATTGGCAAAGAAGTTCCAACCTTGCGTTGTTTTTCATTGTCATGGCTAGAGGCTTGGTATGGAATAAGGTCTTTTTGAACATTTGGCTCGGTTGTTGCCTTCAGATCATTATATGGAGTAAGGGATCTTCCGAGGGCTACCTCACAAATAATATTAACATTATTGTTAGGTGGTAGCTCGATTGTTGGCTCATGAGGATTGACCATTTCTGAAACCTCTAAGGTTTCCTTCAAACCAGCTCCTTCTATACATGCCAAAACATTCATGACACTTCCCTTCTTAGATTTTTCCTCCTCCTTCCGTATCTCGGACTTGGCTTGGCATTTTCGTGCTTGTTGGATTTTTATTTCCCTTACCTTATTTGGTGGCAAAGGTATTAGCCGGAAGTCCCTACCATCCTTGTGAAAGGATTAGGTGTTATGTTCTCCATCGTGCATGATTTTCCGATCATATTGCCATGGCCTGCCCAACAAGATATGGCATGCGTCCATTGAAAGGACTTCGCACCAAATTTTATCAACATATCCTCCAATCCGAAAATTGATAAGGGATTGGGTGGCAACCTTGAGCCCATTTGCCTTGTTTACCCATCAGAGGTTGTAGGGTTTAGGGTGCTCACGAAATGGTAGTTGTAATTTGCCTACCACTCCAATGAACACCATATTTGCATAACTCCCTCCGTCAATAATAAAACTACACACTTTATTTTTTACTTTGCATCGTGTGTAGAAAATCTGCTCCCTCTGATTTTTGTCAAGATCCTCCAATTATGCACTTAGCACGTGTTCAAGGACTAGACTCATACCATCCTCCGCAATAGCCTCATTTTCTTCTTGGCTTTCGTCTACCTCGGTCTCTTCTACCACAAAGGCATCGCCACTTTATTTATATTCTTCCAGTGTCATGGCCCTCGGGTTGGGACATTCCCTGGAAAAATGTTCGAGTCTTTGGAACTTGTAACATCTCTTGCAGCCTTTATCAACACCTTTGGTAACTTCTATTTTTCTCTTGTCCTTGTTTACATCGTCTTGTTTGTACAAGGGATTAGAATAGGATGTGCCAACCTTCTCCTTAACACTTGTGGTCTTAGTGTAAGGTTTTGTGACAACCTTCTTTTGTTGCCGCTCGAACCTTAGTGCCAAATGGCACACGTCCTCAAATGTTGTGTAAGTGGACACTTCCATTTTTTCTTAAATTTCCGCACTTAGTCTGCCAATGAACCGTGCAATGCGTTGCGACTCTTATTCTTCTAAGTCACACAACATTATGACCTTTTTGAATTCTCGGATGTATTCTTCAACCTTAAGAACACCTTCCCGAAGATTGGTGAGTTTAAGGTACAAATCTTGTTTATAATCTCGGGGCAAGAATTTTCTTTTTAAGTGTTTCTTCAACCTTTCCCAAGAATCGATCTTGGACTTGCCATGCCTCTTTCGGCTTGCCTTCAAATTTTCATACCACACGGAGGTAAAAGATTTAAGATTTAACGTGGAAATCTTAAAGCATTGGTGATAATCATAGTTTTTGAATTCAAAGAGTCTTTCTATGGCCCATAGCCATTCAAGAAACTCCTCAGGATCCAAGTTTCCTTCAAATATTGGAAGGTCTAATTGTAACTTCCGGTCACCTCCTCTTTCAATTCTTGGTTCATCTTGTGTATCATCTTCAATATGTATGGGCTTTTTTTGAGAAACTTCCTCCCCTGATTCAACATCATTGATGACTGCACGATTGAAAAATTCTATCTTTAGTTGTTCTGAAACCATTTCGGATAAGGCCCTCCTCAGTTCGTCACTTACTTATGCCATAGCATCAAAGTGTGGGATGGGATGGCCTGACTTAGATACTAATTTGATGCAAGTAAGGGGGTGTTGTCGTGTAAGTGGGTTGGGTGTTGGTGATATTCGGGTTGACCCGAAAATAGATGCCAAAATGGGGGTCTCGGGTTCTCAGTTTGGATGGACAATGGGGTGTTTGGTGTTTGGGAAGATTTAAAGAGAGTTGGGTCAAGGAGTTTTATGGGGTTGTTGTAGACACGTTGATGGTTTTTTTTTAAGTTTGGGCTTTGGTGGTTGGATGACGGCAGGACGACAGACCAGTACTGAGATAGTGAGGTTCTCGGTAAAGTGTGGTGCAGACTGTTTGGGGTTTTCAGGATTGGACAGGTATTTGTGGGCTGTTTCGGATGGTGAAATTTGGTGGGGATGTTTATGAGGTATTTTGGGAGGTAAGGGTAGTCAGTATATAGTAGGTTGGGTGAAAACCGCACTCGAGTTGCCAAATGCAAGCTCAAGTGAAGGATGATTGATTTGGTTAAGTGTTGGTTCATTTGATACGGTCGATGAGCTCAAGGATAGAGACATGGGGGTTTTACTACCCGAGTCGACACTAAGGATAAGGTGACCAATTCCACAAGGTCAAGACCGGGGTTTGCTAAGTGCAATTCCCGTGAACTAGCCAAATGAGAGTGATCGAATGCCCTTTTTGTAACCCGAAGGTTAGGCTAGGTTGGTCCACACAGTTCCAATATTCGCTTACCACTAAGGAGGTTGCTCGATCTTGAGTATTGATTAGGTCACACAGTCCTAACCAAGACTTACACTAAATAGATGGGTGATCCACACATGATCGATATGTTTCAACACACAAGTTGAAAACACAATTTAGATTTAACTCAGACTCAAACTGATTATTTACAATATCCTAAGGCCCTATTTATAGTACCATAGAGACAATTCTAGAAGGAAAACAAAAGGACACAAATACAAGGCCATTCGGCCAAAATGGGAACAAGGGAAGGGGATGGGTTGGCATGGGAACCAAGTTGCCCTTCGGTCATTGTGAGCATGCTGTGAAAGAGTTTGGCCTTTCTGGGAGACAAGGTATACTCAATCTTCTTCACACTTCCATTGTAGTAACTGAGTAGAAGGGGGAATGAACTTGGCTTCTCTAGACTTCGTCTTCTTGGGATCATTTTCCAATCTTCCATTCCTTGCACGATAGAGTGGTTCTCGGCCAACTCTTCCACTTTTCTAGGCCGAGCTTGACCTTCCTTATTTGGCTCTTGAATGATCCTTCTTGAAAGCTTCTTGTCTTCTCCACTTGGTCGGCCAATTCATCTCTTGTCCGTGCCATCTTGGCATTCTTGGCCATTTCACCTTCTCGGCTTAATCATTTCCTTACAAGCATTGAATGTGTCCCGAGACAAGCTAAGAACTATTACATGATTTTAATATGTCCTAGGATGACTAATATCTAGTCAAAAAATTAAAGACAACAAAACAAAATGCAAGGCCTCGGCCAAGACCAACACATAAGGCCGAATAAAACTTGTCACTATAAGACCATTAATTTATGGCTCCTAATCCTCCCCATAATCCATGCCATTCTCAACCCTTTACCGTGAGTTGATGGCCAATCTTTGACCCTCTCGATCCTTTGGTCAATAACTTAAATTTAGAAGCTAAGTTCAGATACTTTCTTTCATCATAATGTCCACATAAGGATAGTCGGGGGTGAAATGACTTTACGTCACCTCGATGAGTTGTTGAGTCATTCACAGATATGGTATGGTCCTTACATATATATATATATATTATGTATTTACACTGCCCACAGAGGCCTATGGTATTACATATATGGCTATACAGGTATAATACTATTGATATTGACCACAGAGGCCTACGACGTTACATACACAATTTATTATATATAGAACATTTCCCATAGAGTCCTATGGCATTATATATGTGAGCGAATACTTATATATTCCCACAGAGGAGTCTAGTGAGACACTTATGAGGTTTCGGGTGGTATATCTGATTTCATTATTATATTGTTGCTTCATTTACAGTTGATTATGCCCTACATATTCAATACATCTTTCATACTGATGTCACTTCTGGAGCACTGTGTTCATGCTGTAGGTACAGATAGACAGAGTATTGCCCCTGCTCAGTAGGTGTCCTGTTCAATCATAATTGTTGCACTCCCTTCTCTAAGAGTTGCAGAACAAGAGTCTTTAGGTACTATTGTATATGTTACTAGAATTTTGGTTATGGTAGGGCTCTATCCCGACCTGTTGTTATGTATATCACTTTTAGAGGCTTGCAAACTTTTGTATAAAGGGTGTATGTGTGTTGTGCCCTTGTCGGCCTTCGCTATCTGTATATATATATATCCTAGTAGGAATTTTTTGCATACAGGCTATCATTCAGTCTTGTCTTATATGGTTGTTTGGAGGCCTTGTCAGCCCAAGTTTCATATTACATGTTTAAGATACTACAGTGGTATGCTCAAGCATTCGAGTGCTGCGTGCCCCCTCCCCCCAAGGTTGGGGTGTGACAAACTTGGTATCAGAGCAGGTTTTTCTTAGGGAGTCTGCAAGTCGTATCTAGTAGAGTCTTATTTATTAGTGTGTTGTGCACCACACTTATAAGCAGGAGGCTATAGGATATTTAGAATGGTTACTTTTCTTTTTAATCTAGATCATGCGATAGCGCTAAATTGTAAGTGTTCACTCCAAATCCCCATCTTGTTTATGTTCTACGTTATCCCTTTTACTACACAACGCTAAGAAGCCCTGTGGATGGTAAACGATAAAGCGGGAGAGGGTGCCAGTCAAGTGCCACCCACTGACCCGGGGAGACAGGAGCACACGGGTGAGGTTGTATCTCGAGCCTCCAGGATTCAACCCCACTATCACCTCCAGAGGGGCAGGCAGAGGGGGATGATGTACCTCAATTTCCTCTTCCAGTTTCCCCTGACCAAGATATAGATATGCAGAGCGCAGTGCAACTGTTGACTCGATTAGTGTCCTCCCAAGCCCAACATCAGACTCCCGATGTTGCTAATAGGGCAGTGAGTGTGTGAGTGTGTGAGTTTGGGACTTCGTTAACCTAGACCCTTTAGTATTAACAAGGATAGATCCGAATGCGGACCCACTTTTTTTTGGATAGGATGCAACGAACCTTACGAGTTATGCATGCGACAAATGCTAAGACAGTAGAATTGGCTTCCTATAGATTACGAGATATGGCCGCGACCTGGTTTGAGACTTGCGAGCAGACTCGGGGACCCCAAGCCCTACCTTTGGGCTAGAGAGAGTTCTCCGAAGCATTTTTACAATAATATCTATCGATCGAGCTGCGATAAGCCAGGAGAGGCACATTCTTACTCATAGAGAAGGGTAATATGAGCTTCCGAGAATATAGTCTGCAGTTGAACTCCTTATCCAGGTATGCTACCATGATTGTTGCTGATATGAGCGATCGAGTACATCAATTTGTTAATGGTTTAGGTCCATATTTAGTGAATGAGTGCACGACAATGTCTTTGAACCCGAATATGGATATTTCCTGCATCCAAACCTATGCACAGAACTTGAAAGACTATAAGAGGAAGTAGGGGTTGGATCGAGAGTATGATAGGGGCCAATATAAGAGGACTTAGTCCGCAGGGGATACAGGGGGTTTCGAGGCAGATTTAAGCCTCAGTTCCTAGATAACTAATGCGCCGACAACCTTTATAGATTTGAAGAATGAGGTATTTAAGCCATTCCTAGATATCTTTGTAATAGTGTTGATTGATGACATTCTAGTATACTCTCAATCAAAAGCTGAGCATGCATATCATTTGTGATCGGTGTTACAAACACTCTAGGATCGCGAATTATGTGCTAAGGTTTCTAAATATGTGTTCTGGTTGAACTCAATGGATTTTCTAGGTCATGTAATGTCGGACGAAGGCATCAAAATAGATGGTCAGAAGATCGAGGTAGTAAAGAATTGGCCGAGGCCCACGACTCCTACTGAAGTACGAAGCTTCTTACACTTGACTGGTTATTATCGGAGGTTCGTAGAGAATTTCTCTTCTTTTGTCGCTTCGCTGACAAAGTTGACACATAAGGAAGCCAAGTTTCAATGGTCAGATACTTGGAAAAAGAGTATTTAGGAGTTGAAAAATAGATTAACATCAATACCTATGTTTGCCCTACTTGAGAGATTAGAGGGTTATATGGTGTATTGTGATGCCTCCAGAGTAGGGTTGGGTTATGTCCTGATGTAGCATGGAAAAGTCATTGTGTGTGCTTCCAGGCAGTTAAGCAAACATGAGCAGAACTACCCAACTCACTATTTGGATTTGCGGCTGTTATATTTGCTCTAAAGATATGGCGTCATTATCTATATGGAGTTCATGTTGATACGTTTACAAACCATAAGAGTTTGAAGTATATATTTAGGCAGAAAGAGTTGAACTTGAGGCAGCAAAGATAGCTTGAGCTGCAAAAAGACTATGATGTGGATATTTTATACTATCCGGGCAAGGAAAATGTTGTAGCCAACGCGTTAAGCCATAAGTCAATGAGAAGCCTGAGATATGTGAAAGGTGATAAACTAGATATGACCAGGTATCTATACCAATTGGCCAGTCTAAATGTGTGATTGCTAGATGCAGGAGATGGAGGTGCTATAGTTCAAGACGTCGCCAAGTCTTCTTTAGTAGCAGAAGTAAATGCATGGAAATTTGATGATCCAGCCCTGGTAAGGATTAAAGAAGTTGTTCCCTTTCAAAAGAAGCGGTTGTTTGAGTTGTCAGAAGATGGAATTCATAAGTATAAGGGTCGATTATGTGTGCCCAATGTTGAGGACTTCGAGGGAAGATAATGACCTTCAACAACTATATTGGTGGAATGATATAAAGAAGAATATCATAGAATTTGTCGCTCAGTGCCTGAATTGCCAACAAGTTAAGGTTGAACATCAGAAACCTAGAGAATTACTGCAGAATATAGAGATCCCAACACAGAAGTGGGATGCGGTTAATATGGATTTCATTATAGAACTACCTAATTCTCGTTAGAAGTTTTATTCTATATAGGTTATCGTGGATAGACTCACGACGTCAGCTCATTTTTAACCGGTCTAAACCACTTACTCGGTTGAGGATTATGCCAAGCTTTATATTGAAGAGATAATTCGACTTTGCGGAGTTTCAGTATCTATTATATCCGATAGAGGTGTTCAGTTTATAGCCAACTTTTGGAAGTCTTTTTAGAAGGGCTTGGGTACTCACATTAGTCTTAGCACCACTTTTCATCCACAGACCGACGGACAGGACGAATGTACTATTTAGATGCTCGAAGATATGCTGCGAGCCTGTGATTTAGATTTGAAGGGATGCTGGGAAGACCATTTGCCACTTATTGAACTATACCAACAACTACCATTCTAGTATCAGATGGCACCATGTGAGGCACTATATATGCAAAAATGTAGGTCTCCTATTGGTTGGTTCGACGTTGGCGAGACAAAACTACTAGGACCTAATTTGGTACAACAAGCTGTAGAAAAGGTGAAGTTAATTCAGGAATGATTGTTGATAGCTCAGAGTCTACATAAGTCTTACACAGATCACCGACATCACGATTTAGAGTTTGAAGTGGGAGATTGGGTGTTACTAAAGGTATCACCTATGAAGGGCGTGATGAGATTCGGTACGAAGGGCAAACTTAGCCCCAGATATATAGGACCATGTCAGATTATTCAGAGAATAGGCCAAGTAGCCTATAAGCATGAGTTGCCCCCAAAATTAGAAGTTGTTCACCCTGTGTTTCATGTATCTATGCTTCATAAATGTCTGGGTGGTCCCTCCTACATCTGTCCTATTGAGGAGGTTCAACTGACGAATGACCTATCCTATGAAGAACTTGCCATTGCTATCCTAGGCCTTCAAGTCCGTAAATTACGGACCAAAGAAGTTACTTCAGTTAAAGTACTTTGGAGAAATAACAATATAGAAGAAATGACTTGGGCAATATGATTATCTCTTTTTTATTCTATCCATCGATCTTAAATCATATACTTTGTTTAGGTGCTAATGTTGAGATAGATATGGTAGGTGCAGCTCAGAGTACGACGAATGATAGTTAAGGTGAGTTATGGCTAACCCTCTTTGATTCTTCCATATATAGACGGTAGTGTGAGGTCGATTGGACATTGTTATGCTATTCTATAACCCTGTGTGGCATTGGTTATCTGTTTGGGTTGGTTGGCAGGTTTAGGATAGCCATGTTTAAAAGGAAAACTCTACCAAAATTTTTTGAAATCCTAAGCATTAGAGCAATCTTCAACATTCGAGGACTGATGTTCTCAAGGGTGGAAGGATGTTAGGTCCCATAGTTTTACGTTCTGTCATGTCGTTAATTGATACCGATATCCCGGGAAGAGGTGTGACCTTAAAGAAGGATAATGAGAGTCTATAACTTGGTTACGGGTGTACTGAAGTGTATATGTTTAGCGGATTGAATAAAAGACAATTCGACGAAATATGCAAAACTTCAAAATTAAGGGAATAAATTGACGGGCCGTAAAATTTTGTACAGACGGTACAATTTGGGATCCCCCATCGTATTTTCTCTACAATTTTTCTAATTTCAGTTCTAGGTTTTCGGTCCAGATTGACGGACCGTACAAATTTGTACGAACCATGAAAATGGACCGTCTTTTTGGGCAGTGAAAAATTATTTTCGGGTTTAAATTGGGATATTCGACTTGGAGCCCTTATTTCCACCAAGAACCAGCTCTAAATCACTCACTAAACCCTCTCTAAGGTACCCTAACATCCTAAGCTCAATCTAAGCCAAATCAAGCAAGATCAACGTGATAAATCTCGTAGTTATCGTAGTAATCATCTTTTCCTTTTAGAATCAATTCCATAAAACTCATGGAGGCAAAGTAACTTATTGTTTTGAGGATATTATGATGTGTGAAGGTAATATTTATCCTCCTCTACCTATTCTTGTGATTAATCAATATTTTGGGACAAGTTGTGAAAGAATCTTCATAGTTAAAACTCGTGATCTTGTGGAATTATAGTTGTAGGACTTGTTGGGTTGTTTTACTTGAAGTATGATGTGAAATTGATGATAAATTGGTTGTATGTGTTGTGGTGTTAAGGAAAGTACGGTTTGGAGGAATGTGGGATCGAATTACATTAGTTTTCCTTTTAAAAGAAGCCTAAGAAACCTTTGTACTTAAGTTGTTCGGTAATGTGCTTATGCGAGCTTCTCTCTAGGATATGAAATCGATATTAATATCAAGTACCTTATATAATGTAGATAATCATCCATAATGCGTACGAGGCTTCATGGAACGTAGCTAGCTTCTTCAATAAGGTATGTATTCCTTCTCCTTTATGGCACGATCCTCTCGATAACAATCACTATAAACATGTTTTCATAAAGAGTCTAATCCTAGTTGATTAAGAATTCTCTAGATGCAAATTCGTCTTTCTTAGTATTATATTTCAATCTAATGATCTTCCCTTTTTGTCGATAAAACAGAGGTATCACATTTCATAGTTGAAAAGTTGAAGAAAGTAATAGGTCTTCTTTCTTATGAATCATAACAAAGTAAAAGAGTATCAGTGTCCACATAAGGATAGTCGGGGGTGTAACAACCTTACGTCACCCCAACGAGTTGTTGAGTCATTCACAGATCTGGTATGGTCCTTATATATATATATATATATATATATATATATATATATATATATATATATATATATATTATGTATTTACACTGCCCATAGAGGCCTATGATATTACATATATGGCTATACAGGTATGATACTATTGATATTGGTAACAGAGGCTTACGACGTTACATACACAATTTATTATAAATAGAACATTTCTCACAGAGGCCTATGGCATTATATATGCGACCGAATACTTATATATTCCCACAGAGGAGTCTAGTGAGACACTTATGAGGTTTCAGTTGGGATCTCTGAATTCATTGTTTTATTGTTGCTTCATTTACAGTTGATTATACCCTATATATTAAGTACATCTTTCGTACTAATGTCCCTTCTAGGGCACTGTGTTCATGCCCGCATGTATAGATAGATAAAGTAGAGATCCTACTTTGTAGGTAGTCTGTTCAACTGTGATTTTCACACTCCATTCTCTTAGAGTTACAGTGCATGAGTCTTTAGGTACTATTGCATATGTCACTAGCATTTTGGGTATGGCGAGGCCCTGTTCTGACCTGTTATTGTGTATATATCACTTTTAGAGGCTTGCAAACTTGTGTATAGTGGGTGTATATGTGTCATGGCCTTTTTGGCCCTTTTTGTTAATAGTGTACTTATCTAGTGGCCTTGTCAGCCTTGGCTATGTGTGTATATATATCCTACATGGACTCTTCTGCATGCAGGTTATTATTTAGTCTTGTCTTATATGGTTATTTGGATGCTTTATCAGGCCAAGTTTCATATTACAGGTTTCAGATACTACAGTGGTATGCTCAGATCTCCAGGCACCGGGTACCGGCCATACCCCCAAGGTTAGGATCTGACAGTACTCTTTTTTTCCCAAATATATGCCTATGTCGGCGTACAAGAGTTTACCATCAAGTTATGCTTCCTCGTGGGAACAATAAGTGTATTATTCTCTGATGCTTATCTCTAGTAGGTCAATGTGACTGCTTTTGGGATAATATATCATAGATGTTATGGTTGAAAGAGCATCAGCGAATTCATTTTGGGCTCTCGGCGTGTGATTGAAGTCGATCTTTTTGAACATTTTGTAGAACCTTTGAGCCAGGCTTACGTATGACAGGATTTTGACATTCTTTGTAGCCCACTCTCCTTAGACTTGATGAATCAACAAATCTGAGTCACCTATCACCAATAACTCCTGGATGTCCATGTCAAGAGCCATACGGAGACCTAAGATGTAGGACTCGTATTCTGCCTTATTGTTGGTGTATCAGAATTTGAGCTTTTTAGCCATTAGGTAATGTTGTCCTATTTGTGGCACCAAAACTGCTCCAATTCCCAAACCCTTGTAATTGACTACGCCATCGAAAAATATTTTCCATCCTAAATAGGTTTTGGCTGTGTCTTCCTCTATTGTTAACACTTCCTCTTATGAGAAATACGTCCTGACTAGTTCAAAATCTTTGTCGACCAGACTTTCTGCAAGTAGATTGGTCAGTGCTTGTCCTCTAACGGCCTTCTAAACTATATATTTGATGTTGAACTCGCTCAAAAGCATTTGCCACTTGGCCAACTTACTTATGAGCTTAGGCTGGTGAAAGATGTACTTCAAAGAGTCCAACTTGGAGATGAGGTGGGTAGTGTAAGATGACAAATAATGCCTTACCTTCTGAGTTACCCACGTCAAAGCACAACATGTTTTTTCCACCAAGGTATATCTTGCCTCACATGCGTTGAATTTCTTACTCAAATAGTAGATGACTCACTTCTTCATGCCAGTCTCATCATGTTTTCTTAACACTCATCCGAAAGCATTGTCTGATACTAACAGGTACAACAAAAATAGGCTTTCGATCTGGGAGGTACCAAGATTGGTGGGTTGGAAAGGTACTTCTTGATGGTATCAAAGGCCTTCTAACACTCGTCTGTCCATTTTATCGTTGTGTCCTTTTTCAACAAGCCTTACATGCCTTGTCGCCTAGATGATGTTAGTATTACGACATCTCGCTCGCTATAAAATCATTGACCTATGCATTGGAGATAATTTGGATTAAGATCACGTAAATAGTTACAAGATTTATTCGTTGCGATATTCTATCGAACACATAGTGCGCACAATTATCCTATCTTGTTATCATGGAAATCAAGCTATCATCATTTCTTCCTTATTACTTATAGAAAATATTAATATTACAACTATTATACTCCACAAGATTAAGAATTCAACCAAACTAACCCAACAATCAACATGACTCTACTATGGAGTTTTATCTCAATTCTCTTAGGTTATCTTTACCAATTGAACCATGTAGGCTAGGAGGAGTTAAAGGACATTAAAGAGTAGTAAGGAAACGGTCAAGAGATCTCCTACACCAAGATTCCTTCCAATCTCCAAGAACTCTAAGCTTAATCCAATAATCTCGAGAGGATTTCCAAGATGATCCATGCTTTTCAAGGGATAATTCATTTCATAATCGTAAGGAATAGTTCTTGAATAATGTATAGACCTTTGGAGAGTGTTTGAGAGAACCTAGGGTAGGATAGTGTCGAAAATGAAATATTTAAAGTGAAGCTATGAGAATTAGCCTTATATAGGCCTTCTACCGCCTGAGGATCTGCGATGCATATGGGCATATGCGGCCACATCCTCCACCGCATATGGTGGGAGTAAGGTGGCCAAGTAGTGGCCCTCATCCGTGGCCCAATCCACAAAGTCAATTAGGTACCACGATGCAAAATGCTTAGCGTATCATCATATCTTAGTCAAACTTTGTCGAGGGATGCTTCCTTTAATCCAAATGACCTCCAACCTTCCGTCAACCTTTTTAACATCCTTTTAAGTCATAAGTGACCCTCAGAAAGGATCTCAAGTCACCGGAGCTCAAGTCGACTAACCACGCTCTCACTCGCACATGAAACTACAATGTGTAGCACATTAGGGCTATCATGAATCCGTATGTAATCCATGAACAACCATGTTTTGAATTCTATGGGTTCTCAGTTACAAGTCATGAACCAATATTATTGTACTCCATGAATCTTTACATGTTTTCGTGTTTCTATGTTTTCATAAAAGTTATATTATGTATGTATATTCATGTTAAATTATCCTTACAATCATGTTTACCGGTCATGTTTATGAAATGCATGGGCTTCTAAGCCAACTATATTCATGTTTATGTTTTGAGAGTTGCACAAATTACCGAGAAGGTTTAATTCTTGAAACTATGTATGCCAATGTAGGATAAGGATCACTCTGCCTATTTAGGAAGATTCCTTCATGTTACCCATTGGATGTTATTGGATCCAATCATTTCATGTTCATGTCTTATACCCTGTCAAGGTATGAGATGGCTTAGCTGATCGGAAAGAGATCAGACTTCAAACTCCTAAACTAGCTAGTCGGTGAACTTCCTTTGCCATGGTTCTCTTTCCTTCTTTTACATAAAATAAGCTTCTTATGGATCGCAGAATAAGAGCATCGACTACCACATTTACTTTCCCTAGATGATAGAGAATATCCATATAAAAATCCGTAAGCAATTTGAGCCATCTCCTATGTCTAAGATTCAACTCTCATTGCTTGAAAATATACTGAAGGAACTTGTGATCTGCTAAAATGTCAATGTGAACTCCATACAAATATTGTCTCCATATCGTTAGCGCAAACACCACAACTGCCAATTCTAAATCACGAGTCAGATAGTTCTTTTTATGAGTCTTAAGTTGTTTGGATGCATAAGCTATAACATTGTGATGCTGCATTAGGATACATCTGAGACCAACTCCTAACGCATCACAATACACTATGAATCCCTCGGTTCCCTCTGTAACATCAAAACCGGGGCAGAAGTCACCCTCATTTTCAACTCTTCGAAACTACGTTTACATGTATCTAACCATCGATGTTTGACTTTCTTCTAAGTCAATCTAGTCAATGAAGCTGAGATAGAGGAAAAAGCTTCCACAAAACGCTTGTAATAAACTGCCAGACCTAAGAAACTTCTTATCTTTGATATTGAAGTGGGTATGGGTCAATTCTTCACTGCCTCAATTTTCTAAAAATCTACTTTCACACCCTCTCCAGAGATAACATGGCCGAGAAATGCCACTAATTTCAGTTAATATTCACAGTTGGAAAATTTCACATAAAGCTTGCGATCCTGGAGTGTCTATAATACTATTCTAAGATGTTATGCATGGTCAGTTTCACTATGGGAATCAATCAGAATATCATCAATAAATAAAATAAGGAAAGGGTCGAGGTATGGCTTAAAACCCCTATTCATAAGATCTATGAAAGCAACTAGTGCATTTTTCAAACCAAATGACATGACCAAAAATTCAAAATGACAATAATGAGTTCTGAAGGCGGTTTTCAGAATATAAAACTTCCTTAACCTTAAGCTGATGGTTCCATGATCTGAAGTCATTCTTGGAATAACATTGGGCACCCCAAAGTTGGTCAAATAGGTCATCGATTCTAGGAAGGGATACTTGTTCTTAATGGTGACCTTGTTCGACTGGTGATAGTCAATGCACATATTCAAAGATTTATTCTTCTTTCGAACAAACAAGACTAGTATGCCCCAAGGTGAGACACTTGGCCTAATAAATCTCTTATCAAGGAGATCTTTCAACAGGGCTTTCAATTCTTTTAACTTCACTAGAGACATTATGTATGGCGGAATAAATATCGACATAAAGCTGAGAAGTAAATCAATTCTAAAGTCAATCTCCCTATTGGGAGGAACTCCGGAACGATCTTCAAGAAAGACTTTTGGAAACTCACTGACAACTAGTATGGACTGAAGAGTTGGGTTATCTTTATCCCTAACCCTAACTAGATGGTAAATGTACCCCTTGGATATCATCTTTCTGGATTTAAGATAGGAAATTAACCTATCTATGGGTGCTACCACATCACCCTTCCACTCTATGAGTGGTTCACCAGGAAATTAAAGATTTTGGTTCTACAACCTACTGTGGCATAACATGAAGACAACAAATCCATGCCCATGATTACATTGAAGTCTACCATTCCCTTTATCAAGTTGGCTACTGTACTGTGATGATAGACTTTAACTGCACAACAATTCCCTCTATCAAGTCGGCTAATGTACTGCAGTGATAGATTTTAACTGCACAACCCCTATACACTCATCTAGTTATGACTGACTCTCCAACCAAAGTTGATACTTCAAAAGGTTCATGCAATATTTCTAGATTTATCCCAAATTTCACATCAATAAATAGGGTTACATAAGATAGAGTGGATCCAGGATCTATAAATAAATGTAAAAAATGAATACTATTAATATACCTATAACAATATCTGCATGAGACTATGTACCCTGACGACCAGCTAATGCATACAAGCGGTTTCAACCTCCACTTGCATTCCCAAACTTAGCTACACAAAGCCCGTATGGGCTTGAGAAATGTGAGGAGCTGCTAAATTTGTGGACTGAGCCACATTACCTCTAGTAACCTATCTCATTGATGAACACTATTTATAAATATGACCTCGCTGGTCGCACCCATAATAGACATCCATGCCCATGCGTTACTCCCCTACATGTCTCATACCACACTTGCTGCAAATCGGGTTAACATATGTCTTTTGACCTACACTGGCCTGAGATTAAGAACATGCTGCCTTTAAATTTTGTTTCCTATGATCCTTCCAAAACTTTGGGACTAGGGCATTGGCTGAAGATGGAGCGGGTCCTGGTAACCTATTTTTTAAAGAACTATCTGCCTTCACATCCCCATGATTAAAGTGACTTGAAGACTTCTCTTTTTTGTTGAACTTCCTATCTTTCTCTTTCTGTAATTTTTTTCTTCTTTCTTCATATGCTCATTACCTTGAGCAAAAGCAACCATCTTGGTAATGATCATCAATTTATTCTGATCAGTAATATTAGCATCTCCGAATAAATAAGGCTCAAGGCCTAACATAAATCATCTAACTATGGTCCTCATGTCTGTAACTATGTGTAGAGCATACTTGGTCAATGAGACGAACTTGAGATAGTACTCATGTATGCTCATTTTGTTATGTTTGAGATTTTCAAACTCAAGGGCCTTGGCCTCCTTGAATTCCAGTGGAATGATGTGCTTGATAAAGGCATCTGCGAATTCATCCCAAACTGCAGGTGGTGCATCTTCCACTCGAGACTATTTCCTTGTTTCATACCAAAAATTTGCGACGTCCTGCAATTGATTAGTCACAAACTCTGTCGCCTCTGTTTTAGTGATGTGCATGGTACGAAGTACCTTTTGAATGCCGTCAATAAAATTTTATGGGTCCTCAATCCTGCTGGACCCTGCGAACACTGGTAGTTTCATGCAAATGAACTCCATGATCTTGGAACTGGACGACCCTCCGCTGTTAACATTATTCAAAGTTGTCCCCTAACGCTGAGTCCAGTTAACAACAATTTGAGTGAGCAATTGGATAGCTCCTCTGACATCCACATCTGTGGAACTGAGCGGCAGATTGACTGTAGTACTAGCCCCTACAGGCCTTTCAGTAGCTGGTGGGGGGGAAGTCGGTGGCACTAAATTTGATGCACCTCCATGAGCTTGAGAGTTCACTCTTTGGGCAACATTAGCAGCGACCCTCTTGCTTGTAGCTAACTTTCTTTTAGCAAGCATTTTTCTAAAATACGTAATACGCACGAATTGGAAGAGTGTCCAGAAGGTATAGCTCTAATTGCATGATCTAGAGTATGAAAGAAGTGAGACAAACCTAAATATCTTGGTGGTTAACTGTTTACATGTGTGGCATGCACATACACATAAAAGTGACCCAGTAGACGTGGTTTCATAGACTCCTAAGACACTTGAACCTAGGATCTAATACCAAGTTTTGTCACACCCCAAACCATAGCATGGGCGTAACACGCCACTCGGTGCTTGACTGCATGTGACCGAACAAACCACATGACTTGCTCGATCAACATGGGCATCAAACAATATGAAATAATTATTTAAAGCATTTAATATCTAAATACTAAGAACATAGTCTTAAAATATAGTTGTGGAAATAATCTGAATAACATATAAGTTTGAATACTGAAATGACATGATAAACTAATCTATGAAACCTATGAACATGAGTCTGACTGCTAAAACCTATTTAGCAAGACAAGGTCCTGTCATACCTTTACTGCAGAGCATGACATGAATAATAAATAAAACTAACACTCCAAAAGAAATGGGGCTCCAAAAAAGCTGATATTGAAGGAATCCTAGCGAAGTGATCCATCATCCTGAAACTCCGCACTTGCACCGTGAAGTGCAGGTCCTGGGCAAAAGGAACTTAAGTACATTTCAATTGTACTCGTATGTAAAGCAACTGAATGAATAAGCATGGACATGGAATAATGGGAATGGAAACTGAAATTGTAACCTAAGCATGTATAATGTCAACTCTAAAGATGATGATGTTGTTGTCCAGAACATGTCTGAGTCCTCCTTAGTAGCCGAAGTAAAGGAGAAGAAGTTTAATGATCCCTTTTTATTTCTGCTGAAAGAGAGGACTCACAAGAATGATACAACGGTGTTTGAACAAGGGGGAGATGATGGTATTCTAAGGTACCAAGGCATGTTATATGTTCTAGATGTGGATGGACACATGGAGCGAATTATGGCAGAAGCGCATAACTCCAGGTATTCCATTCACCTAGGTTCTACAACGGATTAGAAACAGCAAAAACTTAGGCTCTCTTCACTTGGAAACAGATTTTTCAGATAACTAAAAACTCCTTTTCGACTTGTCTTTTCTTTCAAATCAAGCAATACAACCAAACGTACATAATTAAGCCCCTTATCATGTGAGCCATCCATTAATTCAACTTAAAATACGGTCAAAACAACCCCATCAATGGCTTAACAACAATCAACATGTTAACTCTTTTCAAACTTACAAGTTTTAGTCTTTACAATCGAGCTACAACTCGTAGAAGCTTAGACAAGGGAAGGAGAAGCATAAAATCACATTTAACGGATTAGAACCCACAAAAACTTAGGCTCTCTCCACCTGGAAACAGATTTTTCAGATTACTAAAAACACATTTCCGACTTGTCTTTTATTTCAAATCAAGCAATACTGCCAAACGTACATAATTAAGCCCCTTATCATGTAAGCCAACCATTAATTCAACTTAAAATACGGTCACAACAACCCCATCAGTGGATTAACAACAATCATCATGTTAACTCTTTTCAAACTTACAAGTTTTAGTCTTTACAATCGAGCTACAACTCGTAGAAGCTTAGACAAGGGAATGAGAAGCATAAAATCACATTTAACGGATTAGAACCAACAAAAACTTAGGCTCTCTTCACTTGGAAACAGATTTTTCAGATAACTAAAAACTCCTTTTCGACTTGTCTTTTCTTTCAAATCAAGCAATACAACCAAACGTACATAATTAAGCCCCTTATCATGTGAGCCATCCATTAATTCAACTTAAAATACGGTCAAAACAACCCCATCAATGGCTTAACAACAATCAACATGTTAACTCTTTTCAAACTTACAAGTTTTAGTCTTTACAATCGAGCTACAACTCGTAGAAGCTTAGACAAGGGAAGGAGAAGCATAAAATCACATTTAACGGATTAGAACCAACAAAAACTTAGGCTCTCTTCACTTGGAAACAGATTTTTCAGATAACTAAAAACTCCTTTTCGACTTGTCTTTTCTTTCAAATCAAGCAATACAACCAAACGTACATAATTAAGCCCCTTATCATGTGAGCCATCCATTAATTCAACTTAAAATACGGTCAAAACAACCCCATCAATGGCTTAACAACAATCAACATGTTAACTCTTTTCAAACTTACAAGTTTTAGTCTTTACAATCGAGCTACAACTCGTAGAAGCTTAGACAAGGGAAGGAGAAGCATAAAATCACATTTAACGGATTAGAACCAACAAAAACTTAGGCTCTCTTCACTTGGAAACAGATTTTTCAGATAACTAAAAACACATTTCCGACTTGTCTTTTATTTCAAATCAAGCAATACTGCCAAACGTACATAATTAAGCCCCTTATCATGTAAGCCAACCATTAATTCAACTTAAAATACGGTCACAACAACCCCATCAATGGCTTAACAACAATCAACATGTTAACTCTTTTCAAACTTACAAGTTTTAGTCTTTACAATCGAGCTACAACTCGTAGAAGCTTAGACAAGGGAAGGAGAAGCATAAAATCACATTTAACGGATTAGAACCAACAAAAACTTAGGCTCTCTTCACTTGGAAACAGATTTTTCAGATAACTAAAAACTCCTTTTCGACTTGTCTTTTCTTTCAAATCAAGCAATACAACCAAACGTACATAATTAAGCCCTTATCATGTGAGCCATCCATTAATTCAACTTAAAATACGGTCAAAACAACCCCATCAATGGCTTAACAACAATCAACATGTTAACTCTTTTCAAACTTACAAGTTTTAGTCTTTACAATCGAGCTACAACTCGTAGAAGCTTAGACAAGGGAATGAGAAGCATAAAATCACATTTAACGGATTAGAACCAACAAAAACTTAGGCTCTCTTCACTTGGAAACAGATTTTTCAGATAACTAAAAACTCCTTTTCGACTTGTCTTTTCTTTCAAATCAAGCAATACAACCAAGCGTACATAATTAAGCCCCTTATCATGTGAGCCATCCATTAATTCAACTTAAAATACGGTCAAAACAAACCCATCAATGGCTTAACAACAATCAACATGTTAACTCTTTTCAAACTTACAAGTTTTAGTCTTTACAATCGAGTTACAACTCGTAGAAGCTTAGACAAGGGAAGGAGAAGCATAAAATCACATTTAACGGATTAGAACCAGCAAAAACTTACGCTCTCTTCACTTGGAAACAGATTTTTCAGATAACTAAAAACTCCTTTTCGACTTGTCTTTTCTTTCAAATCAAGCAATACAACCAAACGTACATAATTAAGCCCCTTATCATGTGAGCCATCCATTAATTCAACTTAAAATACGGTCACAACAACCCCATCAATGGCTTAACAACAATCAACATGTTAACTCTTTTCAAACTTACAAGTTTTAGTCTTTACAATCGAGCTACAACTCGTAGAAGCTTAGACAAGGGAAGGAGAAGCATAAAATCACATTTAACGGATTAGAACCAACAAAAACTTAGGCTCTCTTCACTTGGAAACAGATTTTTCAGATAACTAAAAACTCCTTTTCGACTTGTCTTTTCTTTCAAATCAAGCAATACAACCAAACGTACATAATTAAGCCCCTTATCATGTGAGCCATCCATTAATTCAACTTAAAATACGGTCAAAACAACCCCATCAATGGCTTAACAACAATCAACATGTTAACTCTTTTCAAACTTACAAGTTTTAGTCTTTACAATCGAGCTACAACTCGTAGAAGCTTAGACAAGGGAAGGAGAAGCATAAAATCACATTTAACGGATTAGAACCAACAAAAACTTAGGCTCTCTTCACTTGGAAACAGATTTTTCAGATAACTAAAAACTCCTTTTCGACTTGTCTTTTCTTTCAAATCAAGCAATACAACCAAACGTACATAATTAAGCCCCTTATCATGTGAGCCATCCATTAATTCAACTTAAAATACGGTCAAAACAACCCCATCAATGGCTTAACAACAATCAACATGTTAACTCTTTTCAAACTTACAAGTTTTAGTCTTTACAATCGAGCTACAACTCGTAGAAGCTTAGACAAGGGAAGGAGAAGCATAAAATCACATTTAACGGATTAGAACCAGAAAAAATTTAGGCGCTCTTCACTTGGAAACAGATTTTTCAGATAACTAAAAACTCCTTTTCGACTTGTCTTTTCTTTCAAATCAAGCAATACAACCAAACGTACATAATTAAGCCCCTTATCATGTGAGCCATCCATTAATTCAACTTAAAATACGGTCAAAACAACCCCATCAATGGCTTAACAACAATCAACATGTTAACTCTTTTCAAACTTACAAGTTTTAGTCTTTACAATCGAGCTACAACTCGTAGAAGCTTAGACAAGGGAAGGAGAAGCATAAAATCACATTTAACGGATTAGAACCAACAAAAACTTAGGCTCTCTTCACTTGGAAACAGATTTTTCAGATAACTAAAAACTCCTTTTCGACTTGTCTTTTCTTTCAAATCAAGCAATACAACCAAACGTACATAATTAAGCCCCTTATCATGTGAGCCATCCATTAATTCAACTTAAAATACGGTCAAAACAACCCCATCAATGGCTTAACAACAATCAACATGTTAACTCTTTTCAAACTTACAAGTTTTAGTCTTTACAATCGAGCTACAACTCGTAGAAGCTTAGACAAGGGAAGGAGAAGCATAAAATCACATTTAACGGATTAGAACCAACAAAAACTTAGGCTCTCTTCACTTGGAAACAGATTTTTCAGATAACTAAAAACTCCTTTTCGACTTGTCTTTTCTTTCAAATCAAGCAATACAACCAAACGTACATAATTAAGCCCCTTATCATGTGAGCCATCCATTAATTCAACTTAAAATACGGTCAAAACAACCCCATCAATGGCTTAACAACAATCAACATGTTAACTCTTTTCAAACTTACAAGTTTTAGTCTTTACAATCGAGCTACAACTCGTAGAAGCTTAGACAAGGGAAGGAGAAGCATAAAATCACATTTAACGGATTAGAACCCACAAAAACTTAGGCTCTCTCCACCTGGAAACAGATTTTTCAGATTACTAAAAACACATTTCCGACTTGTCTTTTATTTCAAATCAAGCAATACTGCCAAACGTACATAATTAAGCCCCTTATCATGTAAGCCAACCATTAATTCAACTTAAAATACGGTCACAACAACCCCATCAGTGGATTAACAACAATCAACATGTTAACTCTTTTCAAACTTACAAGTTTTAGTCTTTACAATCGAGCTACAACTCGTAGAAGCTTAGACAAGGGAAGGAGAAGCATAAAATCACATTTAACGGATTAGAACCAACAAAAACTTAGGCTCTCTTCACTTGGAAACAGATTTTTCAGATAACTAAAAACTCCTTTTCGACTTGTCTTTTCTTTCAAATCAAGCAATACAACCAAACGTACATAATTAAGCCCCTTATCATGTGAGCCATCCATTAATTCAACTTAAAATACGGTCAAAACAACCCCATCAATGGCTTAACAACAATCAACATGTTAACTCTTTTCAAACTTACAAGTTTTAGTCTTTACAATCGAGCTACAACTCGTAGAAGCTTAGACAAGGGAAGGAGAAGCATAAAATCACATTTAACGGATTAGAACCAACAAAAACTTAGGCTCTCTTCACTTGGAAACAGATTTTTCAGATAACTAAAAACTCCTTTTCGACTTGTCTTTTCTTTCAAATCAAGCAATACAACCAAACGTACATAATTAAGCCCCTTATCATGTGAGCCATCCATTAATTCAACTTAAAATACGGTCAAAACAACCCCATCAATGGCTTAACAACAATCAACATGTTAACTCTTTTCAAACTTACAAGTTTTAGTCTTTACAATCGAGCTACAACTCGTAGAAGCTTAGACAAGGGAAGGAGAAGCATAAAATCACATTTAACGGATTAGAACCAATAAAAACTTAGGCTCTCTCCACCTGGAAATGGATTTTTCAGATTACTAAAAACACATTTCCGACTTGTCTTTTATTTCAAATCAAGCAATACTGCCAAACGTAAATAATTAAGCCCCTTATCATGTAAGCCAGCCATTAATTCAACTTAAAATACGGTCACAACAACCCATCAATGGCTTAACAACAATCAACATGTTAACTCTTTTCAAACTTACAAGTTTTAGTCTTTACAATCGAGCTACAACTCGTAGAAGCTTAGACAAGGGAAGGAGAAGCATAAAATCACATTTAACGGATTAGAACCAACAAAAACTTAGGCTCTCTTCACTTGGAAACAGATTTTTCAGATAACTAAAAACTCCTTTTCGACTTGTCTTTTCTTTCAAATCAAGCAATACAACCAAACGTACATAATTAAGCCCCTTATCATGTGAGCCATCCATTAATTCAACTTAAAATACGGTCAAAACAACCCCATCAATGGCTTAACAACAATCAACATGTTAACTCTTTTCAAACTTACAAGTTTTAGTCTTTACAATCGAGCTACAACTCGTAGAAGCTTAGACAAGGGAAGGAGAAGCATAAAATCACATTTAACGGATTAGAACCAACAAAAACTTAGGCTCTCTTCACTTGGAAACAGATTTTTCAGATAACTAAAAACTCCTTTTCGACTTGTCTTTTCTTTCAAATCAAGCAATACAACCAAACGTACATAATTAAGCCCCTTATCATGTGAGCCATCCATTAATTCAACTTAAAATACGGTCAAAACAACCCCATCAATGGCTTAACAACAATCAACATGTTAACTCTTTTCAAACTTACAAGTTTTAGTCTTTACAATCGAGCTACAACTCGTAGAAGCTTAGACAAGGGAAGGAGAAGCATAAAATCACATTTAACGGATTAGAACCAACAAAAACTTAGGCTCTCTTCACTTGGAAACAGATTTTTCAGATAACTAAAAACTCCTTTTCGACTTGTCTTTTCTTTCAAATCAAGCAATACAACCAAACGTACATAATTAAGCCCCTTATCATGTGAGCCATCCATTAATTCAACTTAAAATACGGTCAAAACAACCCCATCAATGGCTTAACAACAATCAACATGTTAACTCTTTTCAAACTTACAAGTTTTAGTCTTTACAATCGAGCTACAACTCGTAGAAGCTTAGACAAGGGAAGGAGAAGCATAAAATCACATTTAACGGATTAGAACCAACAAAAACTTAGGCTCTCTTCACTTGGAAACAGATTTTTCAGATAACTAAAAACTCCTTTTCGACTTGTCTTTTCTTTCAAATCAAGCAATACAACCAAACGTACATAATTAAGCCCCTTATCATGTAAGCCATCCATTAATTCAACTTAAAATACGGTCAAAACAACCCCATCAATGGCTTAACAACAATCAACATGTTAACTCTTTTCAAACTTACAAGTTTTAGTCTTTACAATCGAGCTACAACTCGTAGAAGCTTAGACAAGGGAAGGAGAAGCATAAAATCACATTTAACGGATTAGAACCAACAAAAACTTAGGCTCTCTTCACTTGGAAACAGATTTTTCAGATAACTAAAAACTCCTTTCCGACTTGTCTTTTATTTCAAATCAAGCAATACAACCAAACGTACATAATTAAGCCCCTTATCATGTAAGCCATCCATTAATTCAACTTAAAATACGGTCAAAACAACCCCATCAATGGCTTAACAACAATCAACATGTTAACTCTTTTCAAACTTACAAGTTTTAGTCTTTACAATCGAGCTACAACTCGTAGAAGCTTAGACAAGGGAAGGAGAAGCATAAAATCACATTTAACGGATTAGAACCAACAAAAACTTAGGCTCTCTTCACTTGGAAACAGATTTTTCAGATAACTAAAAACTCCTTTTCGACTTGTCTTTTCTTTCAAATCAAGCAATACAACCAAACGTACATAATTAAGCCCCTTATCATGTGAGCCATCCATTAATTCAACTTAAAATACGGTCAAAACAACCCCATCAATGGCTTAACAACAATCAACATGTTAACTCTTTTCAAACTTACAAGTTTTAGTCTTTACAATCGAGCTACAACTCGTAGAAGCTTAGACAAGGGAAGGAGAAGCATAAAATCACATTTAACGGATTAGAACCAACAAAAACTTAGGCTCTCTTCACTTGGAAACAGATTTTTCAGATAACTAAAAACTCCTTTTCGACTTGTCTTTTCTTTCAAATCAAGCAATACAACCAAACGTACATAATTAAGCCCCTTATCATGTGAGCCATCCATTAATTCAACTTAAAATACGGTCAAAACAACCCCATCAATGGCTTAACAACAATCAACATGTTAACTCTTTTCAAACTTACAAGTTTTAGTCTTTACAATCGAGCTACAACTCGTAGAAGCTTAGACAAGGGAAGGAGAAGCATAAAATCACATTTAACGGATTAGAACCAACAAAAACTTAGGCTCTCTTCACTTGGAAACAGATTTTTCAGATAACTAAAAACTCCTTTTCGACTTGTCTTTTCTTTCAAATCAAGCAATACAACCAAGCGTACATAATTAAGCCCTTATCATGTAAGCCATCCATTAATTCAACTTAAAATACGGTCAAAACAACCCCATCAATGGCTTAACAACAATCAACATGTTAACTCTTTTCAAACTTACAAGTTTTAGTCTTTACAATCGAGCTACAACTCGTAGAAGCTTAGACAAGGGAAGGAGAAGCATAAAATCACATTTAACGGATTAGAACCAACAAAAACTTAGGCTCTCTTCACTTGGAAACAGATTTTTCAGATAACTAAAAACTCCTTTTCGACTTGTCTTTTCTTTCAAATCAAGCAATACAACCAAACGTACATAATTAAGCCCCTTATCATGTGAGCCATCCATTAATTCAACTTAAAATACGGTCAAAACAACCCCATCAATGGCTTAACAACAATCAACATGTTAACTCTTTTCAAACTTACAAGTTTTAGTCTTTACAATCGAGCTACAACTCGTAGAAGCTTAGACAAGGGAAGGAGAAGCATAAAATCACATTTAACGGATTAGAACCCACAAAAACTTAGGCTCTCTCCACCTGGAAACAGATTTTTCAGATTACTAAAAACACATTTCCGACTTGTCTTTTATTTCAAATCAAGCAATACTGCCAAACGTACATAATTAAGCCCCTTATCATGTAAGCCATCCATTAATTCAACTTAAAATACGGTCAAAACAACCCCATCAATGGCTTAACAACAATCAACATGTTAACTCTTTTCAAACTTACAAGTTTTAGTCTTTACAATCGAGCTACAACTCGTAGAAGCTTAGACAAGGGAAGGAGAAGCATAAAATCACATTTAACGGATTAGAACCAACAAAAACTTAGGCTCTCTTCACTTGGAAACAGATTTTTCAGATAACTAAAAACTCCTTTTCGACTTGTCTTTTCTTTCAAATCAAGCAATACAACCAAACGTACATAATTAAGCCCCTTATCATGTGAGCCATCCATTAATTCAACTTAAAATACGGTCAAAACAACCCCATCAATGGCTTAACAACAATCAACATGTTAACTCTTTTCAAACTTACAAGTTTTAGTCTTTACAATCGAGCTACAACTCGTAGAAGCTTAGACAAGGGAAGGAGAAGCATAAAATCACATTTAACGGATTAGAACCAACAAAAACTTAGGCTCTCTTCACTTGGAAACAGATTTTTCAGATAACTAAAAACTCCTTTTCGACTTGTCTTTTCTTTCAAATCAAGCAATACAACCAAACGTACATAATTAAGCCCCTTATCATGTGAGCCATCCATTAATTCAACTTAAAATACGGTCAAAACAACCCCATCAATGGCTTAACAACAATCAACATGTTAACTCTTTTCAAACTTACAAGTTTTAGTCTTTACAATCGAGCTACAACTCGTAGAAGCTTAGACAAGGGAAGGAGAAGCATAAAATCACATTTAACGGATTAGAACCAACAAAAACTTAGGCTCTCTTCACTTGGAAACAGATTTTTCAGATAACTAAAAACTCATTTTCGACTTGTCTTTTCTTTCAAATCAAGCAATACAACCAAACGTACATAATTAAGCCCCTTATCATGTGAGCCATCCATTAATTCAACTTAAAATACGGTCACAACAACCCCATCAATGGATTAACAACAATCAACATGTTAACTCTTTTCAATCTTACAAGTTTTAGTCTTTACAATCGAGCTACAACTCGTAGAAGCTTAGACAAGGGAAGGAGAAGCATAAAATCACATTTAACGGATTAGAACCAGCAAAAACTTACGCTCTCTTCACTTGGAAACAGATTTTTCAGATAACTAAAAACTCCTTTTCGACTTGTCTTTTCTTTCAAATCAAGCAATACAACCAAACGTACATAATTAAGCCCCTTATCATGTGAGCCATCCATTAATTCAACTTAAAATACGGTCAAAACAACCCCATCAATGGCTTAACAACAATCAACATGTTAACTCTTTTCAAACTTACAAGTTTTAGTCTTTACAATCGAGCTACAACTCGTAGAAGCTTAGACAAGGGAAGGAGAAGCATAAAATCACATTTAACGGATTAGAACCAACAAAAACTTAGGCTCTCTTCACTTGGAAACAGATTTTTCAGATAACTAAAAACTCCTTTTCGACTTGTCTTTTCTTTCAAATCAAGCAATACAACCAAACGTACATAATTAAGCCCCTTATCATGTAAGCCATCCATTAATTCAACTTAAAATACGGTCAAAACAACCCCATCAATGGCTTAACAACAATCAACATGTTAACTCTTTTCAAACTTACAAGTTTTAGTCTTTACAATCGAGCTACAACTCGTAGAAGCTTAGACAAGGGAAGGAGAAGCATAAAATCACATTTAACGGATTAGAACCAACAAAAACTTAGGCTCTCTTCACTTGGAAACAGATTTTTCAGATAACTAAAAACTCCTTTTCGACTTGTCTTTTCTTTCAAATCAAGCAATACAACCAAACGTACATAATTAAGCCCCTTATCATGTGAGCCATCCATTAATTCAACTTAAAATACGGTCAAAACAACCCCATCAATGGCTTAACAACAATCAACATGTTAACTCTTTTCAAACTTACAAGTTTTAGTCTTTACAATCGAGCTACAACTCGTAGAAGCTTAGACAAGGGAAGGAGAAGCATAAAATCACATTTAACGGATTAGAACCAACAAAAACTTAGGCTCTCTTCACTTGGAAACAGATTTTTCAGATAACTAAAAACTCCTTTTCGACTTGTCTTTTCTTTCAAATCAAGCAATACAACCAAACGTACATAATTAAGCCCCTTATCATGTGAGCCATCCATTAATTCAACTTAAAATACGGTCAAAACAACCCCATCAATGGCTTAACAACAATCAACATGTTAACTCTTTTCAAACTTACAAGTTTTAGTCTTTACAATCGAGCTACAACTCGTAGAAGCTTAGACAAGGGAAGGAGAAGCATAAAATCACATTTAACGGATTAGAACCAACAAAAACTTAGGCTCTCTTCACTTGGAAACAGATTTTTCAGATAACTAAAAACTCCTTTTCGACTTGTCTTTTCTTTCAAATCAAGCAATACAACCAAACGTACATAATTAAGCCCCTTATCATGTGAGCCATCCATTAATTCAACTTAAAATACGGTCAAAACAACCCCATCAATGGCTTAACAACAATCAACATGTTAACTCTTTTCAAACTTACAAGTTTTAGTCTTTACAATCGAGCTACAACTCGTAGAAGCTTAGACAAGGGAAGGAGAAGCATAAAATCACATTTAACGGATTAGAACCAACAAAAACTTAGGCTCTCTCCACCTGGAAACAGATTTTTCAGATTACTAAAAACACATTTCCGACTTGTCTTTTATTTCAAATCAAGAAATACTGCCAAACGTACATAATTAAGCCCCTTATCATGTAAGCCAGCCATTAATTCAACTTAAAATACGGTCACAACAACCCCATCAGTGGATTAACAACAATCATCATGTTAACTCTTTTCAAACTTACAAGTTTTAGTCTTTACAATCGAGCTACAACTCGTAGAAGCTTAGACAAGGGAAGGAGAAGCATAAAATCACATTTAACGGATTAGAACCAACAAAAACTTAGGCTCTCTTCACTTGGAAACAGATTTTTCAGATAACTAAAAACTCCTTTTCGACTTGTCTTTTCTTTCAAATCAAGCAATACAACCAAACGTACATAATTAAGCCCCTTATCATGTGAGCCATCCATTAATTCAACTTAAAATACGGTCAAAACAACCCCATCAATGGCTTAACAACAATCAACATGTTAACTCTTTTCAAACTTACAAGTTTTAGTCTTTACAATCGAGCTACAACTCGTAGAAGCTTAGACAAGGGAAGGAGAAGCATAAAATCACATTTAACGGATTAGAACCAACAAAAACTTAGGCTCTCTTCACTTGGAAACAGATTTTTCAGATAACTAAAAACTCCTTTTCGACTTGTCTTTTCTTTCAAATCAAGCAATACAACCAAACGTACATAATTAAGCCCTTATCATGTGAGCCATCCATTAATTCAACTTAAAATACGGTCAAAACAACCCCATCAATGGCTTAACAACAATCAACATGTTAACTCTTTTCAAACTTACAAGTTTTAGTCTTTACAATCGAGCTACAACTCGTAGAAGCTTAGACAAGGGAATGAGAAGCATAAAATCACATTTAACGGATTAGAACCAACAAAAACTTAGGCTCTCTTCACTTGGAAACAGATTTTTCAGATAACTAAAAACTCCTTTTCGACTTGTCTTTTCTTTCAAATCAAGCAATACAACCAAACGTACATAATTAAGCCCTTATCATGTGAGCCATCCATTAATTCAACTTAAAATACGGTCAAAACAACCCCATCAATGGCTTAACAACAATCAACATGTTAACTCTTTTCAAACTTACAAGTTTTAGTCTTTACAATCGAGCTACAACTCGTAGAAGCTTAGACAAGGGAAGGAGAAGCATAAAATCACATTTAACGGATTAGAACCAACAAAAACTTAGGCTCTCTTCACTTGGAAACAGATTTTTCAGATAACTAAAAACTCCTTTTCGACTTGTCTTTTCTTTCAAATCAAGCAATACAACCAAACGTACATAATTAAGCCCTTATCATGTGAGCCATCCATTAATTCAACTTAAAATACGGTCAAAACAACCCCATCAATGGCTTAACAACAATCAACATGTTAACTCTTTTCAAACTTACAAGTTTTAGTCTTTACAATCGAGCTACAACTCGTAGAAGCTTAGACAAGGGAAGGAGAAGCATAAAATCACATTTAACGGATTAGAACCAACAAAAACTTAGGCTCTCTTCACTTGGAAATAGATTTTTCAGATAACTAAAAACTCCTTTTCGACTTGTCTTTTCTTTCAAATCAAGCAATACAACCAAACGTACATAATTAAGCCCCTTATCATGTGAGCCATCCATTAATTCAACTTAAAATACGGTCAAAACAACCCCATCAATGGCTTAACAACAATCAACATGTTAACTCTTTTCAAACTTACAAGTTTTAGTCTTTACAATCGAGCTACAACTCGTAGAAGCTTAGACAAGGGAAGGAGAAGCATAAAATCACATTTAACGGATTAGAACCAACAAAAACTTAGGCTCTCTCCACCTGGAAACAGATTTTTCAGATTACTAAAAACACATTTTCGACTTGTCTTTTATTTCAAATCAAGCAATACTGCCAAACGTACATAATTAAGCCCCTTATCATGTAAGCCATCCATTAATTCAATTTAAAATACGGTCACAACAACCCATCAGTGGCTTAAAAACAATCAGCATGTTAACTCTTTTCAAACTTACAAGTTTTAGTCTTTACAATCGAGTTACAACTCGTAGAAGCTTAGACAAGGGAAGGAGAAGCATAAAATCACATTTAACGGATTAGAACCAACAAAAACTTAGGCTCTCTTCACTTGGAAACAGATTTTTCAGATAACTAAAAACTCCTTTTCGACTTGTCTTTTCTTTCAAATCAAGCAATACAACCAAACGTACATAATTAAGCCCCTTATCATGTGAGCCATCCATTAATTCAACTTAAAATACGGTCAAAACAACCCCATCAATGGCTTAACAACAATCAACATGTTAACTCTTTTCAAACTTACAAGTTTTAGTCTTTACAATCGAGCTACAACTCGTAGAAGCTTAGACAAGGGAAGGAGAAGCATAAAATCACATTTAACGGATTAGAACCAACAAAAACTTAGGCTCTCTTCACTTGGAAACAGATTTTTCAGATAACTAAAAACTCCTTTTCGACTTGTCTTTTCTTTCAAATCAAGCAATACAACCAAACGTACATAATTAAGCCCCTTATCATGTGAGCCATCCATTAATTCAACTTAAAATACGGTCAAAACAACCCCATCAATGGCTTAACAACAATCAACATGTTAACTCTTTTCAAACTTACAAGTTTTAGTCTTTACAATCGAGCTACAACTCGTAGAAGCTTAGACAAGGGAAGGAGAAGCATAAAATCACATTTAACGGATTAGAACCAACAAAAACTTAGGCTCTCTTCACTTGGAAACAGATTTTTCAGATAACTAAAAACTCCTTTTCGACTTGTCTTTTCTTTCAAATCAAGCAATACAACCAAACGTACATAATTAAGCCCCTTATCATGTGAGCCATCCATTAATTCAACTTAAAATACGGTCAAAACAACCCCATCAATGGCTTAACAACAATCAACATGTTAACTCTTTTCAAACTTACAAGTTTTAGTCTTTACAATCGAGCTACAACTCGTAGAAGCTTAGACAAGGGAAGGAGAAGCATAAAATCACATTTAACGGATTAGAACCCACAAAAACTTAGGCTCTCTCCACCTGGAAACAGATTTTTCAGATTACTAAAAACACATTTCCGACTTGTCTTTTATTTCAAATCAAGCAATACTGCCAAACGTACATAATTAAGCCCCTTATCATGTAAGCCAACCATTAATTCAACTTAAAATACGGTCACAACAACCCCATCAGTGGATTAACAACAATCAACATGTTAACTCTTTTCAAACTTACAAGTTTTAGTCTTTACAATCGAGCTACAACTCGTAGAAGCTTAGACAAGGGAAGGAGAAGCATAAAATCACATTTAACGGATTAGAACCAACAAAAACTTAGGCTCTCTTCACTTGGAAACAGATTTTTCAGATAACTAAAAACTCCTTTTCGACTTGTCTTTTCTTTCAAATCAAGCAATACAACCAAACGTACATAATTAAGCCCCTTATCATGTGAGCCATCCATTAATTCAACTTAAAATACGGTCAAAACAACCCCATCAATGGCTTAACAACAATCAACATGTTAACTCTTTTCAAACTTACAAGTTTTAGTCTTTACAATCGAGCTACAACTCGTAGAAGCTTAGACAAGGGAAGGAGAAGCATAAAATCACATTTAACGGATTAGAACCAACAAAAACTTAGGCTCTCTTCACTTGGAAACAGATTTTTCAGATAACTAAAAACTCCTTTTCGACTTGTCTTTTCTTTCAAATCAAGCAATACAACCAAACGTACATAATTAAGCCCCTTATCATGTGAGCCATCCATTAATTCAACTTAAAATACGGTCAAAACAACCCCATCAATGGCTTAACAACAATCAACATGTTAACTCTTTTCAAACTTACAAGTTTTAGTCTTTACAATCGAGCTACAACTCGTAGAAGCTTAGACAAGGGAAGGAGAAGCATAAAATCACATTTAACGGATTAGAACCAACAAAAACTTAGGCTCTCTTCACTTGGAAACAGATTTTTCAGATAACTAAAAACTCCTTTTCGACTTGTCTTTTCTTTCAAATCAAGCAATACAACCAAACGTACATAATTAAGCCCCTTATCATGTGAGCCATCCATTAATTCAACTTAAAATACGGTCAAAACAACCCCATCAATGGCTTAACAACAATCAACATGTTAACTCTTTTCAAACTTACAAGTTTTAGTCTTTACAATCGAGCTACAACTCGTAGAAGCTTAGACAAGGGAAGGAGAAGCATAAAATCACATTTAACGGATTAGAACCAACAAAAACTTAGGCTCTCTTCACTTGGAAACAGATTTTTCAGATAACTAAAAACTCCTTTTCGACTTGTCTTTTCTTTCAAATCAAGCAATACAACCAAACGTACATAATTAAGCCCCTTATCATGTGAGCCATCCATTAATTCAACTTAAAATACGGTCAAAACAACCCCATCAATGGCTTAACAACAATCAACATGTTAACTCTTTTCAAACTTACAAGTTTTAGTCTTTACAATCGAGCTACAACTCGTAGAAGCTTAGACAAGGGAAGGAGAAGCATAAAATCACATTTAACGGATTAGAACCAACAAAAACTTAGGCTCTCTTCACTTGGAAACAGATTTTTCAGATAACTAAAAACTCCTTTTCGACTTGTCTTTTCTTTCAAATCAAGCAATACAACCAAACGTACATAATTAAGCCCCTTATCATGTAAGCCATCCATTAATTCAACTTAAAATACGGTCAAAACAACCCCATCAATGGCTTAACAACAATCAACATGTTAACTCTTTTCAAACTTACAAGTTTTAGTCTTTACAATCGAGCTACAACTCGTAGAAGCTTAGACAAGGGAAGGAGAAGCATAAAATCACATTTAACGGATTAGAACCAACAAAAACTTAGGCTCTCTTCACTTGGAAACAGATTTTTCAGATAACTAAAAACTCCTTTTCGACTTGTCTTTTCTTTCAAATCAAGCAATACAACCAAACGTACATAATTAAGCCCCTTATCATGTGAGCCATCCATTAATTCAACTTAAAATACGGTCAAAACAACCCCATCAATGGCTTAACAACAATCAACATGTTAACTCTTTTCAAACTTACAAGTTTTAGTCTTTACAATCGAGCTACAACTCGTAGAAGCTTAGACAAGGGAAGGAGAAGCATAAAATCACATTTAACGGATTAGAACCAACAAAAACTTAGGCTCTCTTCACTTGGAAACAGATTTTTCAGATAACTAAAAACTCCTTTTCGACTTGTCTTTTCTTTCAAATCAAGCAATACAACCAAACGTACATAATTAAGCCCCTTATCATGTGAGCCATCCATTAATTCAACTTAAAATACGGTCAAAACAACCCCATCAATGGCTTAACAACAATCAACATGTTAACTCTTTTCAAACTTACAAGTTTTAGTCTTTACAATCGAGCTACAACTCGTAGAAGCTTAGACAAGGGAAGGAGAAGCATAAAATCACATTTAACGGATTAGAACCAACAAAAACTTAGGCTCTCTTCACTTGGAAACAGATTTTTCAGATAACTAAAAACTCCTTTTCGACTTGTCTTTTCTTTCAAATCAAGCAATACAACCAAACGTACATAATTAAGCCCCTTATCATGTGAGCCATCCATTAATTCAACTTAAAATACGGTCAAAACAACCCCATCAATGGCTTAACAACAATCAACATGTTAACTCTTTTCAAACTTACAAGTTTTAGTCTTTACAATCGAGCTACAACTCGTAGAAGCTTAGACAAGGGAAGGAGAAGCATACAATCACATTTAACGGATTAGAACCCACAAAAACTTAGGCTCTCTCCATTTGGAAACAGATTTTTCAGATTACTAAAAACACATTTCCGACTTGTCTTTTATTTCAAATCAAGCAATACTGCCAAACGTACATAATTAAGCCCCTTATCATGTAAGCCAACCATTAATTCAACTTAAAATACGGTCACAACAACCCCATCAGTGGATTAACAACAATCATCATGTTAACTCTTTTCAAACTTACAAGTTTTAGTCTTTACAATCGAGCTACAACTCGTAGAAGCTTAGACAAGGGAAGGAGAAGCATAAAATCACATTTAACGGATTAGAACCAACAAAAACTTAGGCTCTCTTCACTTGGAAACAGATTTTTCAGATAACTAAAAACTCCTTTTCGACTTGTCTTTTCTTTCAAATCAAGCAATACAACCAAACGTACATAATTAAGCCCCTTATCATGTGAGCCATCCATTAATTCAACTTAAAATACGGTCAAAACAACCCCATCAATGGCTTAACAACAATCAACATGTTAACTCTTTTCAAACTTACAAGTTTTAGTCTTTACAATCGAGCTACAACTCGTAGAAGCTTAGACAAGGGAAGGAGAAGCATAAAATCACATTTAACGGATTAGAACCAACAAAAACTTAGGCTCTCTTCACTTGGAAACAGATTTTTCAGATAACTAAAAACACATTTCGACTTGTCTTTTATTTCAAATCAAGCAATACTGCCAAACGTACATAATTAAGCCCCTTATCATGTAAGCCAACCATTAATTCAACTTAAAATACGGTCACAACAACCCCATCAATGGCTTAACAACAATCAACATGTTAACTCTTTTCAAACTTACAAGTTTTAGTCTTTACAATCGAGCTACAACTCGTAGAAGCTTAGACAAGGGAAGGAGAAGCATAAAATCACATTTAACGGATTAGAACCAACAAAAACTTAGGCTCTCTTCACTTGGAAACAGATTTTTCAGATAACTAAAAACTCCTTTTCGACTTGTCTTTTCTTTCAAATCAAGCAATACAACCAAACGTACATAATTAAGCCCCTTATCATGTGAGCCATCCATTAATTCAACTTAAAATACGGTCAAAACAACCCCATCAATGGCTTAACAACAATCAACATGTTAACTCTTTTCAAACTTACAAGTTTTAGTCTTTACAATCGAGCTACAACTCGTAGAAGCTTAGACAAGGGAAGGAGAAGCATAAAATCACATTTAACGGATTAGAACCAGCAAAAACTTACGCTCTCTTCACTTGGAAACAGATTTTTCAGATAACTAAAAACTCCTTTTCGACTTGTCTTTTCTTTCAAATCAAGCAATACAACCAAACGTACATAATCAAGCCCCTTATCATGTGAGCCATCCATTAATTCAACTTAAAATACGGTCAAAACAACCCCATCAATGGCTTAACAACAATCAACATGTTAACTCTTTTCAAACTTACAAGTTTTAGTCTTTACAATCGAGCTACAACTCGTAGAAGCTTAGACAAGGGAAGGAGAAGCATAAAATCACATTTAACGGATTAGAACCAGCAAAAACTTACGCTCTCTTCACTTGGAAACAGATTTTTCAGATAACTAAAAACTCCTTTTCGACTTGTCTTTTCTTTCAAATCAAGCAATACAACCAAACGTACATAATCAAGCCCCTTATCATGTGAGCCATCCATTAATTCAACTTAAAATACGGTCAAAACAACCCCATCAATGGCTTAACAACAATCAACATGTTAACTCTTTTCAAACTTACAAGTTTTAGTCTTTACAATCGAGCTACAACTCGTAGAAGCTTAGACAAGGGAAGGAGAAGCATAAAATCACATTTAACGGATTAGAACCAACAAAAACTTAGGCTCTCTTCACTTGGAAACAGATTTTTCAGATAACTAAAAACTCCTTTTCGACTTGTCTTTTCTTTCAAATCAAGCAATACAACCAAACGTACATAATTAAGCCCTTATCATGTGAGCCATCCATTAATTCAACTTAAAATACGGTCAAAACAACCCCATCAATGGCTTAACAACAATCAACATGTTAACTCTTTTCAAACTTACAAGTTTTAGTCTTTACAATCGAGCTACAACTCGTAGAAGCTTAGACAAGGGAAGGAGAAGCATAAAATCACATTTAACGGATTAGAACCAACAAAAACTTAGGCTCTCTTCACTTGGAAACAGATTTTTCAGATAACTAAAAACTCCTTTTCGACTTGTCTTTTCTTTCAAATCAAGCAATACAACCAAACGTACATAATTAAGCCCCTTATCATGTGAGCCATCCATTAATTCAACTTAAAATACGGTCAAAACAACCCCATCAATGGCTTAACAACAATCAACATGTTAACTCTTTTCAAACTTACAAGTTTTAGTCTTTACAATCGAGCTACAACTCGTAGAAGCTTAGACAAGGGAAGGAGAAGCATAAAATCACATTTAACGGATTAGAACCAACAAAAACTTAGGCTCTCTTCACTTGGAAACAGATTTTTCAGATAACTAAAAACTCCTTTTCGACTTGTCTTTTCTTTCAAATCAAGCAATACAACCAAACGTACATAATTAAGCCCCTTATCATGTGAGCCATCCATTAATTCAACTTAAAATACGGTCAAAACAACCCCATCAATGGCTTAACAACAATCAACATGTTAACTCTTTTCAAACTTACAAGTTTTAGTCTTTACAATCGAGCTACAACTCGTAGAAGCTTAGACAAGGGAAGGAGAAGCATAAAATCACATTTAACGGATTAGAACCAACAAAAACTTAGGCTCTCTTCACTTGGAAACAGATTTTTCAGATAACTAAAAACTCCTTTTCGACTTGTCTTTTCTTTCAAATCAAGCAATACAACCAAACGTACATAATTAAGCCCCTTATCATGTGAGCCATCCATTAATTCAACTTAAAATACGGTCAAAACAACCCCATCAATGGCTTAACAACAATCAACATGTTAACTCTTTTCAAACTTACAAGTTTTAGTCTTTACAATCGAGCTACAACTCGTAGAAGCTTAGACAAGGGAAGGAGAAGCATAAAATCACATTTAACGGATTAGAACCAACAAAAACTTAGGCTCTCTTCACTTGGAAACAGATTTTTCAGATAACTAAAAACTCCTTTTCGACTTGTCTTTTCTTTCAAATCAAGCAATACAACCAAACGTACATAATTAAGCCCTTATCATGTGAGCCATCCATTAATTCAACTTAAAATACGGTCAAAACAACCCCATCAATGGCTTAACAACAATCAACATGTTAACTCTTTTCAAACTTACAAGTTTTAGTCTTTACAATCGAGCTACAACTCGTAGAAGCTTAGACAAGGGAAGGAGAAGCATAAAATCACATTTAACGGATTAGAACCAACAAAAACTTAGGCTCTCTTCACTTGGAAACAGATTTTTCAGATAACTAAAAACTCCTTTTCGACTTGTCTTTTCTTTCAAATCAAGCAATACAACCAAACGTACATAATTAAGCCCCTTATCATGTGAGCCATCCATTAATTCAACTTAAAATACGGTCAAAACAACCCCATCAATGGCTTAACAACAATCAACATGTTAACTCTTTTCAAACTTACAAGTTTTAGTCTTTACAATCGAGCTACAACTCGTAGAAGCTTAGACAAGGGAAGGAGAAGCATAAAATCACATTTAACGGATTAGAACCAACAAAAACTTAGGCTCTCTTCACTTGGAAACAGATTTTTCAGATAACTAAAAACTCCTTTTCGACTTGTCTTTTCTTTCAAATCAAGCAATACAACCAAACGTACATAATTAAGCCCTTATCATGTGAGCCATCCATTAATTCAACTTAAAATACGGTCAAAACAACCCCATCAATGGCTTAACAACAATCAACATGTTAACTCTTTTCAAACTTACAAGTTTTAGTCTTTACAATCGAGCTACAACTCGTAGAAGCTTAGACAAGGGAAGGAGAAGCATAAAATCACATTTAACGGATTAGAACCAACAAAAACTTAGGCTCTCTTCACTTGGAAACAGATTTTTCAGATAACTAAAAACTCCTTTTCGACTTGTCTTTTCTTTCAAATCAAGCAATACAACCAAACGTACATAATTAAGCCCCTTATCATGTGAGCCATCCATTAATTCAACTTAAAATACGGTCAAAACAACCCCATCAATGGCTTAACAACAATCAACATGTTAACTCTTTTCAAACTTACAAGTTTTAGTCTTTACAATCGAGCTACAACTCGTAGAAGCTTAGACAAGGGAAGGAGAAGCATAAAATCACATTTAACGGATTAGAACCAACAAAAACTTAGGCTCTCTTCACTTGGAAACAGATTTTTCAGATAACTAAAAACTCCTTTTCGACTTGTCTTTTCTTTCAAATCAAGCAATACAACCAAACGTACATAATTAAGCCCCTTATCATGTGAGCCATCCATTAATTCAACTTAAAATACGGTCAAAACAACCCCATCAATGGCTTAACAACAATCAACATGTTAACTCTTTTCAAACTTACAAGTTTTAGTCTTTACAATCGAGCTACAACTCGTAGAAGCTTAGACAAGGGAAGGAGAAGCATAAAATCACATTTAACGGATTAGAACCAACAAAAACTTAGGCTCTCTTCACTTGGAAACAGATTTTTCAGATAACTAAAAACTCCTTTTCGACTTGTCTTTTCTTTCAAATCAAGCAATACAACCAAACGTACATAATTAAGCCCCTTATCATGTGAGCCATCCATTAATTCAACTTAAAATACGGTCAAAACAACCCCATCAATGGCTTAACAACAATCAACATGTTAACTCTTTTCAAACTTACAAGTTTTAGTCTTTACAATCGAGCTACAACTCGTAGAAGCTTAGACAAGGGAAGGAGAAGCATAAAATCACATTTAACGGATTAGAACCAACAAAAACTTAGGCTCTCTTCACTTGGAAACAGATTTTTCAGATAACTAAAAACTCCTTTTCGACTTGTCTTTTCTTTCAAATCAAGCAATACAACCAAACGTACATAATTAAGCCCCTTATCATGTGAGCCATCCATTAATTCAACTTAAAATACGGTCAAAACAACCCCATCAATGGCTTAACAACAATCAACATGTTAACTCTTTTCAAACTTACAAGTTTTAGTCTTTACAATCGAGCTACAACTCGTAGAAGCTTAGACAAGGGAAGGAGAAGCATAAAATCACATTTAACGGATTAGAACCAACAAAAACTTAGGCTCTCTTCACTTGGAAACAGATTTTTCAGATAACTAAAAACTCCTTTTCGACTTGTCTTTTCTTTCAAATCAAGCAATACAACCAAACGTACATAATTAAGCCCCTTATCATGTGAGCCATCCATTAATTCAACTTAAAATACGGTCAAAACAACCCCATCAATGGCTTAACAACAATCAACATGTTAACTCTTTTCAAACTTACAAGTTTTAGTCTTTACAATCGAGCTACAACTCGTAGAAGCTTAGACAAGGGAAGGAGAAGCATAAAATCACATTTAACGGATTAGAACCAACAAAAACTTAGGCTCTCTTCACTTGGAAACAGATTTTTCAGATAACTAAAAACTCCTTTTCGACTTGTCTTTTCTTTCAAATCAAGCAATACAACCAAACGTACATAATTAAGCCCCTTATCATGTGAGCCATCCATTAATTCAACTTAAAATACGGTCAAAACAACCCCATCAATGGCTTAACAACAATCAACATGTTAACTCTTTTCAAACTTACAAGTTTTAGTCTTTACAATCGAGCTACAACTCGTAGAAGCTTAGACAAGGGAAGGAGAAGCATAAAATCACATTTAACGGATTAGAACCAACAAAAACTTAGGCTCTCTTCACTTGGAAACAGATTTTTCAGATAACTAAAAACTCCTTTTCGACTTGTCTTTTCTTTCAAATCAAGCAATACAACCAAACGTACATAATTAAGCCCCTTATCATGTGAGCCATCCATTAATTCAACTTAAAATACGGTCAAAACAACCCCATCAATGGCTTAACAACAATCAACATGTTAACTCTTTTCAAACTTACAAGTTTTAGTCTTTACAATCGAGCTACAACTCGTAGAAGCTTAGACAAGGGAAGGAGAAGCATAAAATCACATTTAACGGATTAGAACCAACAAAAACTTAGGCTCTCTTCACTTGGAAACAGATTTTTCAGATAACTAAAAACTCCTTTTCGACTTGTCTTTTCTTTCAAATCAAGCAATACAACCAAACGTACATAATTAAGCCCCTTATCATGTGAGCCATCCATTAATTCAACTTAAAATACGGTCAAAACAACCCCATCAATGGCTTAACAACAATCAACATGTTAACTCTTTTCAAACTTACAAGTTTTAGTCTTTACAATCGAGCTACAACTCGTAGAAGCTTAGACAAGGGAAGGAGAAGCATAAAATCACATTTAACGGATTAGAACCAACAAAAACTTAGGCTCTCTTCACTTGGAAACAGATTTTTCAGATAACTAAAAACTCCTTTTCGACTTGTCTTTTCTTTCAAATCAAGCAATACAACCAAACGTACATAATTAAGCCCCTTATCATGTGAGCCATCCATTAATTCAACTTAAAATACGGTCAAAACAACCCCATCAATGGCTTAACAACAATCAACATGTTAACTCTTTTCAAACTTACAAGTTTTAGTCTTTACAATCGAGCTACAACTCGTAGAAGCTTAGACAAGGGAAGGAGAAGCATAAAATCACATTTAACTGATTAGAACCAATAAAAACTTAGGCTCCCTTCACTTGGAAACAAATTTTTCAGATAACTAAAAACTCCTTTTCGACTTGTCTTTTCTTTCAAATCAAGCAATACAACCAAACGTACATAATTAAGCCCTTATCATGTGAGCCATCCATTAATTCAACTTAAAATACGGTCAAAACAACCCCATCAATGGCTTAACAACAATCAACATGTTAACTCTTTTCAAACTTACAAGTTTTAGTCTTTACAATCGAGCTACAACTCGTAGAAGCTTAGACAAGGGAAGGAGAAGCATAAAATCACATTTAACGGATTAGAACCAACAAAAACTTAGGCTCTCTTCACTTGGAAACAGATTTTTCAGATAACTAAAAACTCCTTTTCGACTTGTCTTTTCTTTCAAATCAAGCAATACAACCAAACGTACATAATTAAGCCCCTTATCATGTGAGCCATCCATTAATTCAACTTAAAATACGGTCAAAACAACCCCATCAATGGCTTAACAACAATCAACATGTTAACTCTTTTCAAACTTACAAGTTTTAGTCTTTACAATCGAGCTACAACTCGTAGAAGCTTAGACAAGGGAAGGAGAAGCATAAAATCACATTTAACGGATTAGAACCAACAAAAACTTAGGCTCTCTTCACTTGGAAACAGATTTTTCAGATAACTAAAAACTCCTTTTCGACTTGTCTTTTCTTTCAAATCAAGCAATACAACCAAACGTACATAATTAAGCCCCTTATCATGTGAGCCATCCATTAATTCAACTTAAAATACGGTCAAAACAACCCCATCAATGGCTTAACAACAATCAACATGTTAACTCTTTTCAAACTTACAAGTTTTAGTCTTTACAATCGAGCTACAACTCGTAGAAGCTTAGACAAGGGAAGGAGAAGCATAAAATCACATTTAACGGATTAGAACCAACAAAAACTTAGGCTCTCTTCACTTGGAAACAGATTTTTCAGATAACTAAAAACTCCTTTTCGACTTGTCTTTTCTTTCAAATCAAGCAATACAACCAAACGTACATAATTAAGCCCCTTATCATGTGAGCCATCCATTAATTCAACTTAAAATACGGTCAAAACAACCCCATCAATGGCTTAACAACAATCAACATGTTAACTCTTTTCAAACTTACAAGTTTTAGTCTTTACAATCGAGCTACAACTCGTAGAAGCTTAGACAAGGGAAGGAGAAGCATAAAATCACATTTAACGGATTAGAACCAACAAAAACTTAGGCTCTCTTCACTTGGAAACAGATTTTTCAGATAACTAAAAACTCCTTTTCGACTTGTCTTTTCTTTCAAATCAAGCAATACAACCAAACGTACATAATTAAGCCCCTTATCATGTGAGCCATCCATTAATTCAACTTAAAATACGGTCAAAACAACCCCATCAATGGCTTAACAACAATCAACATGTTAACTCTTTTCAAACTTACAAGTTTTAGTCTTTACAATCGAGCTACAACTCGTAGAAGCTTAGACAAGGGAAGGAGAAGCATAAAATCACATTTAACGGATTAGAACCAACAAAAACTTAGGCTCTCTTCACTTGGAAACAGATTTTTCAGATAACTAAAAACTCCTTTTCGACTTGTCTTTTCTTTCAAATCAAGCAATACAACCAAACGTACATAATTAAGCCCCTTATCATGTGAGCCATCCATTAATTCAACTTAAAATACGGTCAAAACAACCCCATCAATGGCTTAACAACAATCAACATGTTAACTCTTTTCAAACTTACAAGTTTTAGTCTTTACAATCGAGCTACAACTCGTAGAAGCTTAGACAAGGGAAGGAGAAGCATAAAATCACATTTAACGGATTAGAACCAACAAAAACTTAGGCTCTCTTCACTTGGAAACAGATTTTTCAGATAACTAAAAACTCCTTTTCGACTTGTCTTTTCTTTCAAATCAAGCAATACAACCAAACGTACATAATTAAGCCCCTTATCATGTGAGCCATCCATTAATTCAACTTAAAATACGGTCAAAACAACCCCATCAATGGCTTAACAACAATCAACATGTTAACTCTTTTCAAACTTACAAGTTTTAGTCTTTACAATCGAGCTACAACTCGTAGAAGCTTAGACAAGGGAAGGAGAAGCATAAAATCACATTTAACGGATTAGAACCAACAAAAACTTAGGCTCTCTTCACTTGGAAACAGATTTTTCAGATAACTAAAAACTCCTTTTCGACTTGTCTTTTCTTTCAAATCAAGCAATACAACCAAACGTACATAATTAAGCCCCTTATCATGTGAGCCATCCATTAATTCAACTTAAAATACGGTCAAAACAACCCCATCAATGGCTTAACAACAATCAACATGTTAACTCTTTTCAAACTTACAAGTTTTAGTCTTTACAATCGAGCTACAACTCGTAGAAGCTTAGACAAGGGAAGGAGAAGCATAAAATCACATTTAACGGATTAGAACCAACAAAAACTTAGGCTCTCTTCACTTGGAAACAGATTTTTCAGATAACTAAAAACTCCTTTTCGACTTGTCTTTTCTTTCAAATCAAGCAATACAACCAAACGTACATAATTAAGCCCTTATCATGTGAGCCATCCATTAATTCAACTTAAAATACGGTCAAAACAACCCCATCAATGGCTTAACAACAATCAACATGTTAACTCTTTTCAAACTTACAAGTTTTAGTCTTTACAATCGAGCTACAACTCGTAGAAGCTTAGACAAGGGAAGGAGAAGCATAAAATCACATTTAACGGATTAGAACCAACAAAAACTTAGGCTCTCTTCACTTGGAAACAGATTTTTCAGATAACTAAAAACTCCTTTTCGACTTGTCTTTTCTTTCAAATCAAGCAATACAACCAAACGTACATAATTAAGCCCCTTATCATGTGAGCCATCCATTAATTCAACTTAAAATACGGTCAAAACAACCCCATCAATGGCTTAACAACAATCAACATGTTAACTCTTTTCAAACTTACAAGTTTTAGTCTTTACAATCGAGCTACAACTCGTAGAAGCTTAGACAAGGGAAGGAGAAGCATAAAATCACATTTAACGGATTAGAACCAACAAAAACTTAGGCTCTCTTCACTTGGAAACAGATTTTTCAGATAACTAAAAACTCCTTTTCGACTTGTCTTTTCTTTCAAATCAAGCAATACAACCAAACGTACATAATTAAGCCCTTATCATGTGAGCCATCCATTAATTCAACTTAAAATACGGTCAAAACAACCCCATCAATGGCTTAACAACAATCAACATGTTAACTCTTTTCAAACTTACAAGTTTTAGTCTTTACAATCGAGCTACAACTCGTAGAAGCTTAGACAAGGGAAGGAGAAGCATAAAATCACATTTAACGGATTAGAACCAACAAAAACTTAGGCTCTCTTCACTTGGAAACAGATTTTTCAGATAACTAAAAACTCCTTTTCGACTTGTCTTTTCTTTCAAATCAAGCAATACAACCAAACGTACATAATTAAGCCCCTTATCATGTGAGCCATCCATTAATTCAACTTAAAATACGGTCAAAACAACCCCATCAATGGCTTAACAACAATCAACATGTTAACTCTTTTCAAACTTACAAGTTTTAGTCTTTACAATCGAGCTACAACTCGTAGAAGCTTAGACAAGGGAAGGAGAAGCATAAAATCACATTTAACGGATTAGAACCAACAAAAACTTAGGCTCTCTTCACTTGGAAACAGATTTTTCAGATAACTAAAAACTCCTTTTCGACTTGTCTTTTCTTTCAAATCAAGCAATACAACCAAACGTACATAATTAAGCCCCTTATCATGTGAGCCATCCATTAATTCAACTTAAAATACGGTCAAAACAACCCCATCAATGGCTTAACAACAATCAACATGTTAACTCTTTTCAAACTTACAAGTTTTAGTCTTTACAATCGAGCTACAACTCGTAGAAGCTTAGACAAGGGAAGGAGAAGCATAAAATCACATTTAACGGATTAGAACCAACAAAAACTTAGGCTCTCTTCACTTGGAAACAGATTTTTCAGATAACTAAAAACTCCTTTTCGACTTGTCTTTTCTTTCAAATCAAGCAATACAACCAAACGTACATAATTAAGCCCTTATCATGTGAGCCATCCATTAATTCAACTTAAAATACGGTCAAAACAACCCCATCAATGGCTTAACAACAATCAACATGTTAACTCTTTTCAAACTTACAAGTTTTAGTCTTTACAATCGAGCTACAACTCGTAGAAGCTTAGACAAGGGAAGGAGAAGCATAAAATCACATTTAACGGATTAGAACCAACAAAAACTTAGGCTCTCTTCACTTGGAAACAGATTTTTCAGATAACTAAAAACTCCTTTTCGACTTGTCTTTTCTTTCAAATCAAGCAATACAACCAAACGTACATAATTAAGCCCCTTATCATGTGAGCCATCCATTAATTCAACTTAAAATACGGTCAAAACAACCCCATCAATGGCTTAACAACAATCAACATGTTAACTCTTTTCAAACTTACAAGTTTTAGTCTTTACAATCGAGCTACAACTCGTAGAAGCTTAGACAAGGGAAGGAGAAGCATAAAATCACATTTAACGGATTAGAACCAACAAAAACTTAGGCTCTCTTCACTTGGAAACAGATTTTTCAGATAACTAAAAACTCCTTTTCGACTTGTCTTTTCTTTCAAATCAAGCAATACAACCAAACGTACATAATTAAGCCCCTTATCATGTGAGCCATCCATTAATTCAACTTAAAATACGGTCAAAACAACCCCATCAATGGCTTAACAACAATCAACATGTTAACTCTTTTCAAACTTACAAGTTTTAGTCTTTACAATCGAGCTACAACTCGTAGAAGCTTAGACAAGGGAAGGAGAAGCATAAAATCACATTTAACGGATTAGAACCAACAAAAACTTAGGCTCTCTTCACTTGGAAACAGATTTTTCAGATAACTAAAAACTCCTTTTCGACTTGTCTTTTCTTTCAAATCAAGCAATACAACCAAACGTACATAATTAAGCCCCTTATCATGTGAGCCATCCATTAATTCAACTTAAAATACGGTCAAAACAACCCCATCAATGGCTTAACAACAATCAACATGTTAACTCTTTTCAAACTTACAAGTTTTAGTCTTTACAATCGAGCTACAACTCGTAGAAGCTTAGACAAGGGAAGGAGAAGCATAAAATCACATTTAACGGATTAGAACCAACAAAAACTTAGGCTCTCTTCACTTGGAAACAGATTTTTCAGATAACTAAAAACTCCTTTTCGACTTGTCTTTTCTTTCAAATCAAGCAATACAACCAAACGTACATAATTAAGCCCTTATCATGTGAGCCATCCATTAATTCAACTTAAAATACGGTCAAAACAACCCCATCAATGGCTTAACAACAATCAACATGTTAACTCTTTTCAAACTTACAAGTTTTAGTCTTTACAATCGAGCTACAACTCGTAGAAGCTTAGACAAGGGAAGGAGAAGCATAAAATCACATTTAACGGATTAGAACCAACAAAAACTTAGGCTCTCTTCACTTGGAAACAGATTTTTCAGATAACTAAAAACTCCTTTTCGACTTGTCTTTTCTTTCAAATCAAGCAATACAACCAAACGTACATAATTAAGCCCCTTATCATGTGAGCCATCCATTAATTCAACTTAAAATACGGTCAAAACAACCCCATCAATGGCTTAACAACAATCAACATGTTAACTCTTTTCAAACTTACAAGTTTTAGTCTTTACAATCGAGCTACAACTCGTAGAAGCTTAGACAAGGGAAGGAGAAGCATAAAATCACATTTAACGGATTAGAACCAACAAAAACTTAGGCTCTCTTCACTTGGAAACAGATTTTTCAGATAACTAAAAACTCCTTTTCGACTTGTCTTTTCTTTCAAATCAAGCAATACAACCAAACGTACATAATTAAGCCCCTTATCATGTGAGCCATCCATTAATTCAACTTAAAATACGGTCAAAACAACCCCATCAATGGCTTAACAACAATCAACATGTTAACTCTTTTCAAACTTACAAGTTTTAGTCTTTACAATCGAGCTACAACTCGTAGAAGCTTAGACAAGGGAAGGAGAAGCATAAAATCACATTTAACGGATTAGAACCAACAAAAACTTAGGCTCTCTTCACTTGGAAACAGATTTTTCAGATAACTAAAAACTCCTTTTCGACTTGTCTTTTCTTTCAAATCAAGCAATACAACCAAACGTACATAATTAAGCCCCTTATCATGTGAGCCATCCATTAATTCAACTTAAAATACGGTCAAAACAACCCCATCAATGGCTTAACAACAATCAACATGTTAACTCTTTTCAAACTTACAAGTTTTAGTCTTTACAATCGAGCTACAACTCGTAGAAGCTTAGACAAGGGAAGGAGAAGCATAAAATCACATTTAACGGATTAGAACCAACAAAAACTTAGGCTCTCTTCACTTGGAAACAGATTTTTCAGATAACTAAAAACTCCTTTTCGACTTGTCTTTTCTTTCAAATCAAGCAATACAACCAAACGTACATAATTAAGCCCCTTATCATGTGAGCCATCCATTAATTCAACTTAAAATACGGTCAAAACAACCCCATCAATGGCTTAACAACAATCAACATGTTAACTCTTTTCAAACTTACAAGTTTTAGTCTTTACAATCGAGCTACAACTCGTAGAAGCTTAGACAAGGGAAGGAGAAGCATAAAATCACATTTAACGGATTAGAACCAACAAAAACTTAGGCTCTCTTCACTTGGAAACAGATTTTTCAGATAACTAAAAACTCCTTTTCGACTTGTCTTTTCTTTCAAATCAAGCAATACAACCAAACGTACATAATTAAGCCCTTATCATGTGAGCCATCCATTAATTCAACTTAAAATACGGTCAAAACAACCCCATCAATGGCTTAACAACAATCAACATGTTAACTCTTTTCAAACTTACAAGTTTTAGTCTTTACAATCGAGCTACAACTCGTAGAAGCTTAGACAAGGGAAGGAGAAGCATAAAATCACATTTAACGGATTAGAACCAACAAAAACTTAGGCTCTCTTCACTTGGAAACAGATTTTTCAGATAACTAAAAACTCCTTTTCGACTTGTCTTTTCTTTCAAATCAAGCAATACAACCAAACGTACATAATTAAGCCCCTTATCATGTGAGCCATCCATTAATTCAACTTAAAATACGGTCAAAACAACCCCATCAATGGCTTAACAACAATCAACATGTTAACTCTTTTCAAACTTACAAGTTTTAGTCTTTACAATCGAGCTACAACTCGTAGAAGCTTAGACAAGGGAAGGAGAAGCATAAAATCACATTTAACGGATTAGAACCAACAAAAACTTAGGCTCTCTTCACTTGGAAACAGATTTTTCAGATAACTAAAAACTCCTTTTCGACTTGTCTTTTCTTTCAAATCAAGCAATACAACCAAACGTACATAATTAAGCCCCTTATCATGTGAGCCATCCATTAATTCAACTTAAAATACGGTCAAAACAACCCCATCAATGGCTTAACAACAATCAACATGTTAACTCTTTTCAAACTTACAAGTTTTAGTCTTTACAATCGAGCTACAACTCGTAGAAGCTTAGACAAGGGAAGGAGAAGCATAAAATCACATTTAACGGATTAGAACCAACAAAAACTTAGGCTCTCTTCACTTGGAAACAGATTTTTCAGATAACTAAAAACTCCTTTTCGACTTGTCTTTTCTTTCAAATCAAGCAATACAACCAAACGTACATAATTAAGCCCTTATCATGTGAGCCATCCATTAATTCAACTTAAAATACGGTCAAAACAACCCCATCAATGGCTTAACAACAATCAACATGTTAACTCTTTTCAAACTTACAAGTTTTAGTCTTTACAATCGAGCTACAACTCGTAGAAGCTTAGACAAGGGAAGGAGAAGCATAAAATCACATTTAACGGATTAGAACCAACAAAAACTTAGGCTCTCTTCACTTGGAAACAGATTTTTCAGATAACTAAAAACTCCTTTTCGACTTGTCTTTTCTTTCAAATCAAGCAATACAACCAAACGTACATAATTAAGCCCCTTATCATGTGAGCCATCCATTAATTCAACTTAAAATACGGTCAAAACAACCCCATCAATGGCTTAACAACAATCAACATGTTAACTCTTTTCAAACTTACAAGTTTTAGTCTTTACAATCGAGCTACAACTCGTAGAAGCTTAGACAAGGGAAGGAGAAGCATAAAATCACATTTAACGGATTAGAACCAACAAAAACTTAGGCTCTCTTCACTTGGAAACAGATTTTTCAGATAACTAAAAACTCCTTTTCGACTTGTCTTTTCTTTCAAATCAAGCAATACAACCAAACGTACATAATTAAGCCCCTTATCATGTGAGCCATCCATTAATTCAACTTAAAATACGGTCAAAACAACCCCATCAATGGCTTAACAACAATCAACATGTTAACTCTTTTCAAACTTACAAGTTTTAGTCTTTACAATCGAGCTACAACTCGTAGAAGCTTAGACAAGGGAAGGAGAAGCATAAAATCACATTTAACGGATTAGAACCAACAAAAACTTAGGCTCTTCACTTGGAAACAGATTTTTCAGATAACTAAAAACTCCTTTTCGACTTGTCTTTTCTTTCAAATCAAGCAATACAACCAAACGTACATAATTAAGCCCCTTATCATGTGAGCCATCCATTAATTCAACTTAAAATACGGTCAAAACAACCCCATCAATGGCTTAACAACAATCAACATGTTAACTCTTTTCAAACTTACAAGTTTTAGTCTTTACAATCGAGCTACAACTCGTAGAAGCTTAGCAAAGGGAAGGAGAAGCATAAAATCACATTTAACGGATTAGAACCAACAAAAACTTAGGCTCTCTTCACTTGGAAACAGATTTTTCAGATAACTAAAAACTCCTTTTCGACTTGTCTTTTCTTTCAAATCAAGCAATACAACCAAACGTACATAATTAAGCCCTTATCATGTGAGCCATCCATTAATTCAACTTAAAATACGGTCAAAACAACCCCATCAATGGCTTAACAACAATCAACATGTTAACTCTTTTCAAACTTACAAGTTTTAGTCTTTACAATCGAGCTACAACTCGTAGAAGCTTAGACAAGGGAAGGAGAAGCATAAAATCACATTTAACGGATTAGAACCAACAAAAACTTAGGCTCTCTTCACTTGGAAACAGATTTTTCAGATAACTAAAAACTCCTTTTCGACTTGTCTTTTCTTTCAAATCAAGCAATACAACCAAACGTACATAATTAAGCCCCTTATCATGTGAGCCATCCATTAATTCAACTTAAAATACGGTCAAAACAACCCCATCAATGGCTTAACAACAATCAACATGTTAACTCTTTTCAAACTTACAAGTTTTAGTCTTTACAATCGAGCTACAACTCGTAGAAGCTTAGACAAGGGAAGGAGAAGCATAAAATCACATTTAACGGATTAGAACCAACAAAAACTTAGGCTCTCTTCACTTGGAAACAGATTTTTCAGATAACTAAAAACTCCTTTTCGACTTGTCTTTTCTTTCAAATCAAGCAATACAACCAAACGTACATAATTAAGCCCCTTATCATGTGAGCCATCCATTAATTCAACTTAAAATACGGTCAAAACAACCCCATCAATGGCTTAACAACAATCAACATGTTAACTCTTTTCAAACTTACAAGTTTTAGTCTTTACAATCGAGCTACAACTCGTAGAAGCTTAGACAAGGGAAGGAGAAGCATAAAATCACATTTAACGGATTAGAACCAACAAAAACTTAGGCTCTCTTCACTTGGAAACAGATTTTTCAGATAACTAAAAACTCCTTTTCGACTTGTCTTTTCTTTCAAATCAAGCAATACAACCAAACGTACATAATTAAGCCCCTTATCATGTGAGCCATCCATTAATTCAACTTAAAATACGGTCAAAACAACCCCATCAATGGCTTAACAACAATCAACATGTTAACTCTTTTCAAACTTACAAGTTTTAGTCTTTACAATCGAGCTACAACTCGTAGAAGCTTAGACAAGGGAAGGAGAAGCATAAAATCACATTTAACGGATTAGAACCAACAAAAACTTAGGCTCTCTTCACTTGGAAACAGATTTTTCAGATAACTAAAAACTCCTTTTCGACTTGTCTTTTCTTTCAAATCAAGCAATACAACCAAACGTACATAATTAAGCCCTTATCATGTGAGCCATCCATTAATTCAACTTAAAATACGGTCAAAACAACCCCATCAATGGCTTAACAACAATCAACATGTTAACTCTTTTCAAACTTACAAGTTTTAGTCTTTACAATCGAGCTACAACTCGTAGAAGCTTAGACAAGGGAAGGAGAAGCATAAAATCACATTTAACGGATTAGAACCAACAAAAACTTAGGCTCTCTTCACTTGGAAACAGATTTTTCAGATAACTAAAAACTCCTTTTCGACTTGTCTTTTCTTTCAAATCAAGCAATACAACCAAACGTACATAATTAAGCCCCTTATCATGTGAGCCATCCATTAATTCAACTTAAAATACGGTCAAAACAACCCCATCAATGGCTTAACAACAATCAACATGTTAACTCTTTTCAAACTTACAAGTTTTAGTCTTTACAATCGAGCTACAACTCGTAGAAGCTTAGACAAGGGAAGGAGAAGCATAAAATCACATTTAACGGATTAGAACCAACAAAAACTTAGGCTCTCTTCACTTGGAAACAGATTTTTCAGATAACTAAAAACTCCTTTTCGACTTGTCTTTTCTTTCAAATCAAGCAATACAACCAAACGTACATAATTAAGCCCCTTATCATGTGAGCCATCCATTAATTCAACTTAAAATACGGTCAAAACAACCCCATCAATGGCTTAACAACAATCAACATGTTAACTCTTTTCAAACTTACAAGTTTTAGTCTTTACAATCGAGCTACAACTCGTAGAAGCTTAGACAAGGGAAGGAGAAGCATAAAATCACATTTAACGGATTAGAACCAACAAAAACTTAGGCTCTCTTCACTTGGAAACAGATTTTTCAGATAACTAAAAACTCCTTTTCGACTTGTCTTTTCTTTCAAATCAAGCAATACAACCAAACGTACATAATTAAGCCCCTTATCATGTGAGCCATCCATTAATTCAACTTAAAATACGGTCAAAACAACCCCATCAATGGCTTAACAACAATCAACATGTTAACTCTTTTCAAACTTACAAGTTTTAGTCTTTACAATCGAGCTACAACTCGTAGAAGCTTAGACAAGGGAAGGAGAAGCATAAAATCACATTTAACGGATTAGAACCAACAAAAACTTAGGCTCTCTTCACTTGGAAACAGATTTTTCAGATAACTAAAAACTCCTTTTCGACTTGTCTTTTCTTTCAAATCAAGCAATACAACCAAACGTACATAATTAAGCCCCTTATCATGTGAGCCATCCATTAATTCAACTTAAAATACGGTCAAAACAACCCCATCAATGGCTTAACAACAATCAACATGTTAACTCTTTTCAAACTTACAAGTTTTAGTCTTTACAATCGAGCTACAACTCGTAGAAGCTTAGACAAGGGAAGGAGAAGCATAAAATCACATTTAACGGATTAGAACCAACAAAAACTTAGGCTCTCTTCACTTGGAAACAGATTTTTCAGATAACTAAAAACTCCTTTTCGACTTGTCTTTTCTTTCAAATCAAGCAATACAACCAAACGTACATAATTAAGCCCCTTATCATGTGAGCCATCCATTAATTCAACTTAAAATACGGTCAAAACAACCCCATCAATGGCTTAACAACAATCAACATGTTAACTCTTTTCAAACTTACAAGTTTTAGTCTTTACAATCGAGCTACAACTCGTAGAAGCTTAGACAAGGGAAGGAGAAGCATAAAATCACATTTAACGGATTAGAACCAACAAAAACTTAGGCTCTCTTCACTTGGAAACAGATTTTCAGATAACTAAAAACTCCTTTTCGACATGTCTTTTCTTTCAAATCAAGAAATACAACCAAACGTACATAATTAAGCCCCTTATCATGTGAGTCATCCATTAATTCAACTTAAAATATGGTCAAAACAACCCCATCAATGGCTTAACAACAATCAACATGTTAACTCTTTTCAAACTTACAAGTTTTAGTCTTTACAATCGAGCTACAACTCGTAGAAGCTTAGACAAGGGAAGGAGAAGCATAAAATCACATTTAACGGATTAGAACCAACAAAAACTTAGGCTCTCTTCACTTGGAAACAGATTTTTCAGATAACTAAAAACTCCTTTTCGACTTGTCTTTTCTTTCAAATCAAGCAATACAACCAAACGTACATAATTAAGCCCTTATCATGTGAGCCATCCATTAATTCAACTTAAAATACGGTCAAAACAACCCCATCAATGGCTTAACAACAATCAACATGTTAACTCTTTTCAAACTTACAAGTTTTAGTCTTTACAATCGAGCTACAACTCGTAGAAGCTTAGACAAGGGAAGGAGAAGCATAAAATCACATTTAACGGATTAGAACCAACAAAAACTTAGGCTCTCTTCACTTGGAAACAGATTTTTCAGATAACTAAAAACTCCTTTTCGACTTGTCTTTTCTTTCAAATCAAGCAATACAACCAAACGTACATAATTAAGCCCCTTATCATGTGAGCCATCCATTAATTCAACTTAAAATACGGTCAAAACAACCCCATCAATGGCTTAACAACAATCAACATGTTAACTCTTTTCAAACTTACAAGTTTTAGTCTTTACAATGGAGCTACAACTCGTAGAAGCTTAGACAAGGGAAGGAGAAGCATAAAATCACATTTAACGGATTAGAACCAGCAAAAACTTAGGCTCCCTTCACTTGGAAACAGATTTTTCAGATAACTAAAAACTCCTTTTCGACTTGTCTTTTCTTTCAAATCAAGCAATACAACCAAACGTACATAATTAAGCCCCTTATCATGTGAGCCATCCTTTAATTCAACTTAAAATACGGTCAAAACAACCCCATCAATGGCTTAACAACAATCAACATGTTAACTCTATTCAAACTTACAAGTTTTAGTCTTTACAATGGAGCTACAACTCGTAGAAGCTTAGACAAGGGAAGGAGAAGCATAAAATCACATTTAACTGATTAGAACCAATAAAAACTTAGGCTCACTCCACCTGGAAACAGATTTTTCAGATTACTAAAAACTCCTTTTCGACTTGTCTTTTCTTTCAAATCAAGCAATACAACCAAACGTACATAATTAAGCCCCTTATCATGTGAGCCATCCATTAATTCAACTTAAAATACGGTCAAAACAACCCCATCAATGGCTTAACAACAATCAACATGTTAACTCTTTTCAAACTTACAAGTTTTAGTCTTTACAATCGAGCTACAACTCGTAGAAGCTTAGACAAGGGAAGGAGAAGCATAAAATCACATTTAACGGATTAGAACCAACAAAAACTTAGGCTCTCTTCACTTGGAAACAGATTTTTCAGATAACTAAAAACTCCTTTTCGACTTGTCTTTTCTTTCAAATCAAGCAATACAACCAAACGTACATAATTAAGCCCCTTATCATGTGAGCCATCCATTAATTCAACTTAAAATACGGTCAAAACAACCCCATCAATGGCTTAACAACAATCAACATGTTAACTCTTTTCAAACTTACAAGTTTTAGTCTTTACAATCGAGCTACAACTCGTAGAAGCTTAGACAAGGGAAGGAGAAGCATAAAATCACATTTAACGGATTAGAACCAACAAAAACTTAGGCTCTCTTCACTTGGAAACAGATTTTTCAGATAACTAAAAACTCCTTTTCGACTTGTCTTTTCTTTCAAATCAAGCAATACAACCAAACGTACATAATTAAGCCCCTTATCATGTGAGCCATCCATTAATTCAACTTAAAATACGGTCAAAACAACCCCATCAATGGCTTAACAACAATCAACATGTTAACTCTTTTCAAACTTACAAGTTTTAGTCTTTACAATCGAGCTACAACTCGTAGAAGCTTAGACAAGGGAAGGAGAAGCATAAAATCACATTTAACGGATTAGAACCAACAAAAACTTAGGCTCTCTTCACTTGGAAACAGATTTTTCAGATAACTAAAAACTCCTTTTCGACTTGTCTTTTCTTTCAAATCAAGCAATACAACCAAACGTACATAATTAAGCCCTTATCATGTGAGCCATCCATTAATTCAACTTAAAATACGGTCAAAACAACCCCATCAATGGCTTAACAACAATCAACATGTTAACTCTTTTCAAACTTACAAGTTTTAGTCTTTACAATCGAGCTACAACTCGTAGAAGCTTAGACAAGGGAAGGAGAAGCATAAAATCACATTTAACGGATTAGAACCAACAAAAACTTAGGCTCTCTTCACTTGGAAACAGATTTTTCAGATAACTAAAAACTCCTTTTCGACTTGTCTTTTCTTTCAAATCAAGCAATACAACCAAACGTACATAATTAAGCCCTTATCATGTGAGCCATCCATTAATTCAACTTAAAATACGGTCAAAACAACCCCATCAATGGCTTAACAACAATCAACATGTTAACTCTTTTCAAACTTACAAGTTTTAGTCTTTACAATCGAGCTACAACTCGTAGAAGCTTAGACAAGGGAAGGAGAAGCATAAAATCACATTTAACGGATTAGAACCAACAAAAACTTAGGCTCTCTTCACTTGGAAACAGATTTTTCAGATAACTAAAAACTCCTTTTCGACTTGTCTTTTCTTTCAAATCAAGCAATACAACCAAACGTACATAATTAAGCCCTTATCATGTGAGCCATCCATTAATTCAACTTAAAATACGGTCAAAACAACCCCATCAATGGCTTAACAACAATCAACATGTTAACTCTTTTCAAACTTACAAGTTTTAGTCTTTACAATCGAGCTACAACTCGTAGAAGCTTAGACAAGGGAAGGAGAAGCATAAAATCACATTTAACGGATTAGAACCAACAAAAACTTAGGCTCTCTTCACTTGGAAACAGATTTTTCAGATAACTAAAAACTCCTTTTCGACTTGTCTTTTCTTTCAAATCAAGCAATACAACCAAACGTACATAATTAAGCCCCTTATCATGTGAGCCATCCATTAATTCAACTTAAAATACGGTCAAAACAACCCCATCAATGGCTTAACAACAATCAACATGTTAACTCTTTTCAAACTTACAAGTTTTAGTCTTTACAATCGAGCTACAACTCGTAGAAGCTTAGACAAGGGAAGGAGAAGCATAAAATCACATTTAACGGATTAGAACCAACAAAAACTTAGGCTCTCTTCACTTGGAAACAGATTTTTCAGATAACTAAAAACTCCTTTTCGACTTGTCTTTTCTTTCAAATCAAGCAATACAACCAAACGTACATAATTAAGCCCCTTATCATGTGAGCCATCCATTAATTCAACTTAAAATACGGTCAAAACAACCCCATCAATGGCTTAACAACAATCAACATGTTAACTCTTTTCAAACTTACAAGTTTTAGTCTTTACAATCGAGCTACAACTCGTAGAAGCTTAGACAAGGGAAGGAGAAGCATAAAATCACATTTAACGGATTAGAACCAACAAAAACTTAGGCTCTCTTCACTTGGAAACAGATTTTTCAGATAACTAAAAACTCCTTTTCGACTTGTCTTTTCTTTCAAATCAAGCAATACAACCAAACGTACATAATTAAGCCCCTTATCATGTGAGCCATCCATTAATTCAACTTAAAATACGGTCAAAACAACCCCATCAATGGCTTAACAACAATCAACATGTTAACTCTTTTCAAACTTACAAGTTTTAGTCTTTACAATCGAGCTACAACTCGTAGAAGCTTAGACAAGGGAAGGAGAAGCATAAAATCACATTTAACGGATTAGAACCAACAAAAACTTAGGCTCTCTTCACTTGGAAACAGATTTTTCAGATAACTAAAAACTCCTTTTCGACTTGTCTTTTCTTTCAAATCAAGCAATACAACCAAACGTACATAATTAAGCCCCTTATCATGTGAGCCATCCATTAATTCAACTTAAAATACGGTCAAAACAACCCCATCAATGGCTTAACAACAATCAACATGTTAACTCTTTTCAAACTTACAAGTTTTAGTCTTTACAATCGAGCTACAACTCGTAGAAGCTTAGACAAGGGAAGGAGAAGCATAAAATCACATTTAACGGATTAGAACCAACAAAAACTTAGGCTCTCTTCACTTGGAAACAGATTTTTCAGATAACTAAAAACTCCTTTTCGACTTGTCTTTTCTTTCAAATCAAGCAATACAACCAAACGTACATAATTAAGCCCTTATCATGTGAGCCATCCATTAATTCAACTTAAAATACGGTCAAAACAACCCCATCAATGGCTTAACAACAATCAACATGTTAACTCTTTTCAAACTTACAAGTTTTAGTCTTTACAATCGAGCTACAACTCGTAGAAGCTTAGACAAGGGAAGGAGAAGCATAAAATCACATTTAACGGATTAGAACCAACAAAAACTTAGGCTCTCTTCACTTGGAAACAGATTTTTCAGATAACTAAAAACTCCTTTTCGACTTGTCTTTTCTTTCAAATCAAGCAATACAACCAAACGTACATAATTAAGCCCTTATCATGTGAGCCATCCATTAATTCAACTTAAAATACGGTCAAAACAACCCCATCAATGGCTTAACAACAATCAACATGTTAACTCTTTTCAAACTTACAAGTTTTAGTCTTTACAATCGAGCTACAACTCGTAGAAGCTTAGACAAGGGAAGGAGAAGCATAAAATCACATTTAACGGATTAGAACCAACAAAAACTTAGGCTCTCTTCACTTGGAAACAGATTTTTCAGATAACTAAAAACTCCTTTTCGACTTGTCTTTTCTTTCAAATCAAGCAATACAACCAAACGTACATAATTAAGCCCCTTATCATGTGAGCCATCCATTAATTCAACTTAAAATACGGTCAAAACAACCCCATCAATGGCTTAACAACAATCAACATGTTAACTCTTTTCAAACTTACAAGTTTTAGTCTTTACAATCGAGCTACAACTCGTAGAAGCTTAGACAAGGGAAGGAGAAGCATAAAATCACATTTAACGGATTAGAACCAACAAAAACTTAGGCTCTCTTCACTTGGAAACAGATTTTTCAGATAACTAAAAACTCCTTTTCGACTTGTCTTTTCTTTCAAATCAAGCAATACAACCAAACGTACATAATTAAGCCCTTATCATGTGAGCCATCCATTAATTCAACTTAAAATACGGTCAAAACAACCCCATCAATGGCTTAACAACAATCAACATGTTAACTCTTTTCAAACTTACAAGTTTTAGTCTTTACAATCGAGCTACAACTCGTAGAAGCTTAGACAAGGGAAGGAGAAGCATAAAATCACATTTAACGGATTAGAACCAACAAAAACTTAGGCTCTCTTCACTTGGAAACAGATTTTTCAGATAACTAAAAACTCCTTTTCGACTTGTCTTTTCTTTCAAATCAAGCAATACAACCAAACGTACATAATTAAGCCCCTTATCATGTGAGCCATCCATTAATTCAACTTAAAATACGGTCAAAACAACCCCATCAATGGCTTAACAACAATCAACATGTTAACTCTTTTCAAACTTACAAGTTTTAGTCTTTACAATCGAGCTACAACTCGTAGAAGCTTAGACAAGGGAAGGAGAAGCATAAAATCACATTTAACGGATTAGAACCAACAAAAACTTAGGCTCTCTTCACTTGGAAACAGATTTTTCAGATAACTAAAAACTCCTTTTCGACTTGTCTTTTCTTTCAAATCAAGCAATACAACCAAACGTACATAATTAAGCCCTTATCATGTGAGCCATCCATTAATTCAACTTAAAATACGGTCAAAACAACCCCATCAATGGCTTAACAACAATCAACATGTTAACTCTTTTCAAACTTACAAGTTTTAGTCTTTACAATCGAGCTACAACTCGTAGAAGCTTAGACAAGGGAAGGAGAAGCATAAAATCACATTTAACGGATTAGAACCAACAAAAACTTAGGCTCTCTTCACTTGGAAACAGATTTTTCAGATAACTAAAAACTCCTTTTCGACTTGTCTTTTCTTTCAAATCAAGCAATACAACCAAACGTACATAATTAAGCCCTTATCATGTGAGCCATCCATTAATTCAACTTAAAATACGGTCAAAACAACCCCATCAATGGCTTAACAACAATCAACATGTTAACTCTTTTCAAACTTACAAGTTTTAGTCTTTACAATCGAGCTACAACTCGTAGAAGCTTAGACAAGGGAAGGAGAAGCATAAAATCACATTTAACGGATTAGAACCAACAAAAACTTAGGCTCTCTTCACTTGGAAACAGATTTTTCAGATAACTAAAAACTCCTTTTCGACTTGTCTTTTCTTTCAAATCAAGCAATACAACCAAACGTACATAATTAAGCCCCTTATCATGTGAGCCATCCATTAATTCAACTTAAAATACGGTCAAAACAACCCCATCAATGGCTTAACAACAATCAACATGTTAACTCTTTTCAAACTTACAAGTTTTAGTCTTTACAATCGTTTTATTTAGGATGTGGACTGGACTCGAGGTTCATTTTCTTACCGGACCTTAGGCGCATATGCCAAGAATGATCCTGACCCGGAGAATCAAACTTTGCTATTAATTCACCTATGGTCCCACTGGGCATGCCAAATTTGTTCTCGCCCCGAATTCTGCCTTCTACCATTTTATCGGCTGATGAAATCGGAAGAAAAATTAATTCCTTAACTTAAGCGATTTGGGCTGAAAATGAAACTCTAATTTCCAGCAATGGGTTCCCCAACTACTCCAGAAAGCGTTAGGACAGTGGTGTGAGTAAACGAAGAGGTAAGAAACATGAATACAACCGAGTAAAGTAAAAGTAAAGGATAAAGTAAGGGATAAAAGATAAAGATAGATAAAATTTGAGTTGTTTGATTGATTGTGTGTTTCGTATATACAAAGAATGAGTATTTATAGTACAAAAAGGAAGAAAACCTGTACAAATGTGCCCCCCCCCCCATGTCGGCCATCAAGTAACCCACTAAGCTCAACGGCTGACTATGGTGGAGGTAGTGCCGATTGTCTCGCCCTTTACTCATCTTGTTCGGATAATGGCCCTTTCTTTAGTCGTTGTTGGCGTTATCAGCTTATAGGGTTTCACAACCCTTTTGCCTTGGCCATTGAGGCGTCTCCACCTGAGTGGATCCCAATCGTACCTCTAAGTAACAACTTCAGCGAAGATGCCTTAGTAGCCGATGAAGTTCTTGTAGTCGAAGGCTACGAGTAAATTCATCTCCGAAATAGTTCATGTCATTGAATTCGTTAAACACTTAGCTATTTTTGAGTGTTAACATGTAGTGTTACAAGCGGCACAAACCCTAATAGGTATATTATTGGAGCTATTGCTGTCGGCTTCTAAAGGAGATAATGGTTGTTGCTTCTGATCTCCCAACTTCAATTTGATGCAAGCATTGTTGGTGATACTTTTCATTTTTGATTGATCCAAGTATTTTTGTTCATCTTTGAAGACACCTTGTCTTCTCTCTTCCACCAGCTCAATTTGAGGCTACTTCCTACATTGTTATTCTTCCCTATATGATATGATCCACCATCACTATCCACCTATAAAATCCACAAACAAAAAGATCTGAAAAAGCAAACTTAGCATTAATTACTTAATCTAACAAAATCTGATTGATCTTGGAAAAAAATGTATTATATAAGTATTCAAAAGAATTTTTTGATTTAGATAAAGTAACATGATCAAACATGAGGAAAAAAGACCCTTTTGTTGTATGTACCTCAGGTTGGTGTTATGGCATAAATATTCGGTACGGTGATGATGATAATGTCTGGTTTGATCAATAGTTGAGTTGAAGAAAAAGTGATGATAGGAAGAATGAGAAAAAGATGAAGAAGCCTGATAGTTAGGGCTAACAAGAGAATTGTACTTCAGATCATGATCCTCATTATTATTATTATTAAGTCCAAAAGGAAAGGAGTAGAATTAGTTATATGATCAGTTAGACTAGTCATAGGAAAGCTAGGAAGTGATCAAGAAATGAAAGAAGAATGAGATAGATAGGGAAATTGATCAAGAGGGAGATATTGGTGGGGGGAGTCTTTAAAGGAGAATTTTTAGTCTTAGGAGAGAGGGGCTTAGACATTCACGTGAATTCATGACAACTAAACAAGTTAAAAGAGACAAACAAAAAGGAGAGAAGAGCTGAATACTACCACTCGATTAAATTACCCAACCCTTTCTTCAAAACTATCAGTCCATATCCCAAATTTATTGCAACTTCTTAATGAATAATTAAATCTCCTTTTGATTATATACAGAATAAGGAGGATGATGAGTTCTATAATATTTTTGCTCAATTTCAGGACATGAACATTAATGTTCTCAAAGGTGATAATCTTGTGGAATTGTTAAAATTAATTAAAGCTCCAAATATGAGATCACAGATTATAGATCAACTCCAGGATACTCCAAAACATTCACAAGGAAAACTCTAGACAATCAAATGCTTATACCATGTCAGAATTAAAGAAACAAATGAGGGAGAAACAAAGTATTACTAGTACTCCCAGAGATTTGGAAAAAGAGATTAATAATCTCAAGCAAGAGATATTGGCATTAAAGAAGAGTGCCATAACAAACGGAAGTGATCACTGAGAGGTACCAAAAGAGGTATTGTTTACGGGTTGACAGGCCTGACAGGGCCGTCTTGACTCAGAACAGATCCAAAAACTCCCTAACGCCACCATGGCTCAGCGGGCTACAACAGGATCATCAACATGAGTTTCAGACATTCCGCCTGGGCTGTCCTCTACCCAACCTTAGCACCTTCTCACATGAATCATTAGCTATATCATAGCATAAGTACCATGATTCCAAGTAGTCTAGTGCAACATAGGTTCAACACAAGGGAATTAGCCGATCATGGGCCAATCCAAAATATATAATAAAAATAAAATTAAAATATAAAAATTTAAATTACCTAATATGAAGAGGTCGTGCTCAGTAGAAGAGGATGTAAAGCAAAACTTATGCTTTTATTGTAGAGAGTTTTTACAAAGAGAAGAGACAAATGTTGGCTTAAAAACCTACCTTCTCCCTTCAACTTATGGATCCTTTTTTAATGAATCCTTACAAATAAAGTCACCTAATATGTGGCTGACAAACTTAAAAGATAAAAAGTGACCTAACAAGTGGCCGACAAACCTAAAAGATAAAAAGTAATAAAGTAGAATCAGCCAAAACTTATGGGCCCTACTGTAGTTCAATAATTCATCTACTTTATTAAAGTAGATTCCATCTGTTTGGTGGCTTTTATGATGGGTCCACCGACTGCTTTCCTGTGTATCACACTTTTTCTTTCCCTTTGTCTTTTCCTATGTTGGAGGATGCCTCCATCTTATCTTGAAACTTTGAAACATACTCGTGGATGTCAAAGTCTGCATCATAGGGGTCTTGGGAGTCATGAATATCTTCCTCCTCTGTATGAATGGATGCCATAGAAGTATCTGAGGGGAATTCCTCATCCAGATTTTTTATAATCTTTTTTTACTTCTACCATATAAGATGCTATAATTTCTGCTTTTGATATTACCCACTTTTTAAGTTGGAGTTTTCTGGCAATATGCTGAAATGGACTATTAATCTCTGACTGAGGTTGATCCTCTTTCAATTTGGTATAACCTTCAATTGCCGAGGTTATCTGGTCTATGAGTTCTTGTCCATTCAAAACACCTTCTTTGGTCTTTTGTAATAACTTCTTCCAGAACCTTATATAATAGGTTCAAGTAAACAAGGAATTTGTTCTGGGGTATAACCCACTTCTACTGACCATCACATGATCCATGGAATGGAAAATTCGATGCAGAAATGCATATTAGTAATGCCATTTATAATAGTATTATGATTCTCTAATTCTATGATCCTAGGAGAAACATCAATCTATTCGGTATATAAACCTTTGAATGTTTGTGGCAGGATATTAATAGATGGACCATAATTTATCCACCAATGCCAAAACCAATTGGGTATGTTCTGTTTATAAACATGAGAACATATTTTTATAAACCACGAATGCTTTTTGTTAGGGTTTTCATATAAAAAAGTTTTATAAAAACTATCTATATAATCCCAATAATTAAACTTTACCTGAATTCTTTGTTCAGGATGGAAATATTCCCGTTCTTTTAAAGTGCTAAACCCCAGTCTTCTGGAGTAAATATATTTTTTTATAATGATCTTGGAGAAGTTATAAACTTTCTTAGTATACATAGGGAAATAGTTCTGGATTTCAGCTGATCCCGTGGTTGAGAGTATGGTCTCGTAATGCATTCTTGACTTATAAGTCAAGATGGGAAATGACCCAGTTTCCAATACCTTTATATGAGCTTCCATGGCTCATCTTTCCATTGCAGATTTTTATAATCGAGAATAAGTATGACATCTTTCTTCTCATGTTTTTCATAACCCTCATTATCATGTTGCTCTTCATGAGCAACTTCTGCATATGATGGTTATGTATTATTATTTTCTTTGGATTTTATAAAATCCATGAACTGTTGGTATAACAAACTTTCTTTATCAATGACTGAAGTCCCTATCTGCCCCTGTGCTATAAGCTTTTTGTTTCCATGCTGGACAATAGTATTACCTCGTCCAGTTCCTCTACCTCTTCCGCCACGACCTCTATAATTGGGATCGCCACCCTGCCAATTTAGCCTTATCATCATGTATGACAAAATTATTAATTTATGAACCTAAATATTCTCTAGTCAAGAAATCAGGCAGACTATTATCTTTCCCTTTTTTTTATAATGAATCTCAAAATCAAATGGTGCCAATAAAGCTTGCCACATTGCAAACATTTGTTTAGAAATATCATGTTTGCAGTCTTTGTTAAACATGAATTTGGCCGATTGACAATCAATATTTATAATAAACTTCTGATTGTATAAGTCCCTTGAAATTTTAAAACACTTTTTACAGTTGCTAGAATTTCTTTTGCAACTGTAGAATAATTTTTCTGGCTAGGATTCCATTTGCAAGAGTAGAATTGTATTAAATACTCTTGTTTATCAACTGGAGAGTGTTGCTTCAGTATACCCCCATATTCGATATTTGAAGCATCTGTCTCTATAATCTTTGGCCAAGTAGGATTGGCTAAGGTGAGACAAGGAAGGTTATGAACCTTAACGTTAATTCTTCTGACAACTTGAGTATGATCCTCTGTCCAAGGTGTAGGAACGTTTTTCAGCCGTTCATATAAGATGGCTGTATCTTTTGCCAAATCCTTTATAAAAGGACTGATATAGTTTAGACTGCCCAAAAATCTCTGGAGTTGGGTCTTATCGGTTATAATATCTGGGAATTTTGATGCAAATTTAATGCTTCAATTAATAGGAATGATTTTTCCTTTTTCAATGTTATGACCCAAAAATCTTATTTTTGTTTGAAAAAGGGCCATCTTTGGTTTTGATATGACTAAACCATTCCGTATGATGATCTTTTTAAATAACTCAAGATGTTTGAAATGAGTTTCAATATTATTAGAAAATACTAAAAATATCATCTATATAGACGATGATGAAATTGCTATGAGGCATAAAAATATCATTCATAATATTTTGAAATTCAGAAGGGGCATTTTTTAATCCGAATGGCATTAAATTCCATTCGAATTGTCCCATAGGAACATTAAAAGCATTTTTGTATCTATCTGCTTAATCTGAATCTGCCAGTATCCAAATTTTAAATCGAATTTAGAAAATATAATGACGCTATTAAGCCTATCAAGTAAATCTTTTTTGTTAGGAATAGGATACCTAATCCACTTTAGAGCTTTATTAAGCGGTTTATAATTAATAAAAAGTCGGGGAACTCCCCTTTCTCGCTCAGCATGTTTATTGACATAAAAGGGCATACAAGACCATGGGATTTTTTTCAAACCCTAAACCCCACTTTTCGCCCAACACGATATAGAAATTTTCTCTCTAGGAGAGGCGATTTCCGGCGTGTCCCCAACACAAATCCCGTGACCAATTTCCGGTTACCCTGGCCGTGCTACCCACTGGATGGCCTCCTCCCGAGGTCACCCAGCCTTCGGCGACCCTCCCCCCACCCCTCACCTACTCTAACGTTGTCACCAACACGATCCCCACCCACAAAACCCAACTGCTGCTACTGTTTTCGGCGATATTGTTTTGCCGAAACTTCTCTTGGCCGAAACCCTACTTTCTCAATCCCACAAAAACCAATCACATACTTACATGGATAACCAACAATTCGGTTTAGTTCACTAGAAGTTGCAACGTTAATCGAGCAACAAGATTTGAAGTATGCCGTGGTTGGTAAGTTCAGTCATGGAATGCCCACAATCAATTTCTTAAGGATGGCAATTCCAAAACAATGTGACTTGAAAGCTGAAGTGAGAATTGGGCTTCTTCATAATAGGCATGTCTTGATTCGATGCTCAATCGAAGAAGATTATGTCACGTTGATGTCGAGGACTAGCTTTTGGATTAAGGAGAAAAGAAAATCCTTTTTGATAAGAACTTTCAAATGGGACATGTGGTTTACTCCGGAAGAGGAGACAAGTATGGTGGTGATATGGCTTTCTTTTCCAAATTTACCTCTCAATTTCTATTGTCAATTAACTTTGTTTTCAATAGCCTCATCGGTGGGGAAACCTATTGCAATAGATGCGGATACTTTGAACAAAACAAGACCTAGTTGTGTTAGGGTAAAAGTGGAGGCCGATTTGCTTGAGGAGCACCCACAAAAATACAACATCCAAATTGAGAAAGGGGAAGAGATTCATACAATTTCATACAAAATTCATTATGATTTCTTGCCAAAAATTGTAGTAGTTGTAAATTGCAAGGACATGATCTACAAGGGCGCTGGAAGATCAACCCGGCGTTAAGGCCGGAAAAGGACAAGGGCAGTGGTGACGACAGTGGTTGGCCAAGGTAAGGCTCCAAACCCTCACACATCTTCCTCTTCTCCTCCCATTACCAACTCACACCAATCCGAGTGGCAATTAGTCAAAAACCACCAGAAAAACAATGGTAAAACCCATAAAACCCTATCCGAAATCAAGTTGACAACAATACCGACGCCGGTACCCTACTGCCGACATCAAAACCTATCCGATACAGTGTTGGTGGTGGAGCTCATCCGCCGTCGCCAAACCCTAACCTTACCGTTGACGGCCCAAACCTAGAAAACCCTAACCCTAATCCCTCAAGCCCTAAACAGCTTCAGCCGCAAACCACTATCCCTAACCCTAATACCTTATCAGCGCAAACCACCCACAAAAACCCTAAAACATCATCCACCAACCTAACTGGATTGACGGAAAACCCATCAGAAATTGACTCTGGAAACCTCACTGATTTGCCGGCATCCCCACCGGAAACTACTACCGAAAACCCCACTGATTTGCCGGCATCCCCACCGGAAACTACTATCGGAAACCCCACTGGTTTACCAAAAACCCAACACCCAAATACATTTCCGCCGCGAAACCTTAGCCAAAACCCTAACTCTAATTGAGAAAACCCTACCCGAGAACAAGCCCAACTCGGAAACCCAAACTCGCAAACCCGACCCGACCTAGAAGCCTACTCATCTACATCATTGACCCCACTGCCCAGCCCACAAACCGCCCCACAAACCTTACCCGACCCGGGAGCTCAAAAGTCTAGCCTACCGTACCCCCCGACCCAAAGCCTCTTTTGAGCCCAAATCACTCTAGCCCTAACCCGAATTTGGTTACTATAAACCAAGCATGCGATGCCATTCCATCCTCGAGTAATGCGAGGAGTGGCTCAGAAGATGAGGATGGAGAGGATTTTTTTGACACAGACCCAATGGAACAATCAACTGATGATGACTCGGATATAGAAATGGAGGATGATATGGATAAGGTTCCAGAAGACGAGGAAGAACGACTGTATGTGCGACATACTACTCCTGAGTACCGTGAGCTCATCCAAAAATATACTGAGGATAACAAAAAATATGTGTCAGTGTACGAACTAACCAGAGTTCAAAGGACGGAAAGACGACCCCGCCCTAGAAAACCCAAGAAATGATCCAATACCATGAAAGCTTAGAGGACGAGAAAGAAAAGATACACTATATTATAGACTTTATAAGGCTAGAGGTAGCTTGCAACTTTGTTCTTATATATTTTTTTCATTATGTTAGTATCATGTTATGTAATATCATCATAGAGTGTGTTATCAACTCTATGATGATCATAGAAACTTCATTTTAGCTAGTTCATTCTTCTTACATTCTGGTTAGGTCGAGGCGTGCCTCACCAGGAGTTGTCTTGTACTTCCCCTTTGGGGCCCCATTTCCTTTTTCCTAATTAATAAAATACCACTAGTTGAGAGGTTGTGGCTTATATAAAAAAAAGACCATGGGGATTTTGAGGGTTTTATCAAACCTTTCTGTAATAAAACAGTAATCTCTTTTTTGCATAATTCCAGGTATTCAGAATTTATCTGGGATGGCCAAGCTTTTGTATGGATATTATCCTATTTGAAATCATCCTCATAAGGGAGGGAGACAATATGTTTTTTCCTATCCCAAAAAGCATTGGGAAGGTCACTGCAAACCTGTATTAAAAACTGAGTTTGTATAAGATCATTTTTTTTGTCATAGCTTGGGATTTTCCAACAGTTCTTCAATATTGGAAATATAAATTTCTTGTTTTAAGAAATTGATTTGTTGGTGTTTATGAACCAATCGATGTTTGAGCTCATTTAACACCCTTGAAAAAGGTTCAGTTATAAACTGGAAAGTAATGGGTTTTTCGTCAAAGGTTCCTATAATACCTTTTTTTTTATTATCAATTTTAGTAATTGGAAAAAGTTTTTGTATGAAAGGTGTGCCTAAAATAATTTTCCTGGAAATATCTTTTACCAAAATAAAACTTTCTGCTATACAAGTTTTATTATTGCAAATATAAGCTTTTGGTAATTTAAAAGTAATTTGTAATTTCTGCCCATTAGCAGATCGAACACTATGAGTGGTTTTATGAAAATTAAGTAAAAGGAATAAGACCTTCCTGTATACAATTATATTTGCCCTGCTATCAACAAGAGCAGTGAAATCTTTTTTGGAGTTATAATCAATTAAAAGACTAATCTTTATATAAAACTTTTGTGAAGTGATTAACTCTAGGGTTTGTAAAAAGTTCCATGTTTCATCACTAGCACTTGTTATAAGAAGATTATCTAAGTTGGAGATATCATCCACTGTTGCTGAATCTATAATCTTGTCTTTTCCTTTACCTTCAATACTGGTAATTCGAGCATCGAGCATATCATTACTCTTCTTTAATGTCAATATCTCTTGCTTGAGATTATTAATCTCTTTTTCCAAATCTCTGGGAGTATTAGTAAATCCTTGTTTCTCATATTTGGAGCTTTAATTAATTTTAGCAATTCCACAAGGTTATCACCTTTGAGAACATTAATGTTCATGTCCTGAAATTGAGCAAAAATATTATAGAACTCGTCATCCTCCTTATTCTGTTTACTAGAACAAGGTTGTCCGATTTGACAGGGTAGGTATTCTTCTTCTGAAGGAATATAATCTTGTTTGTTAAGAACTCGAATTTTCTCAGCTGAGGAGGAATCCTTTGCTTCATCTATTTCAAAACCTGAGTCTTCTGGTTCCGAATTGAGTAAAAGCTTGGATAATGATTCTTTTAAATCATCTCCAATGTTAGTGGCTTTAATTTTTTCCTTAACTTTACAATCCTTATAATAGTGGCCTGTCCTACCACATTTCCAACATGCTTTTTGGTTCTTAGAACTTTTAAAATTCTTGCGAGTTTTAAACTCTTTCTTTCTTCTCACCTTTTTATCCAGGCGTTTCATTTTCCATTTTTGGAAACTTTCCTGGTTCTTAGCTTTTCGTCTATGAGACACATTGGCTTTGGGAATATCCATTCCAAATTGACCACAAAACTCTCCCAATTGTTGTTTCTCATTGAGGTTCTGACTTTTTATTTGTTGGTTCAGCTTGATCTCATTACATAAATATAATCCTTCTTGTATGCAAGTGCTTATTAGGCTACCATAGGTATAAATATCATAATTGATTGTGATTCCCCTTTTCTAAGAGATTTTCTAACTCTTTCCGCAAAAAGGGCTGGTAATCCATCTATAAATTTGGACTTCCAGTGAGAACTATTACACTCCGGTAGTTCCATGACTCTGCTAAGGAAAACATCCTTATACCACCTAAATGAGGTGAGAGTTTTGCATCTTAAGTTCCGAAGTAAGGTTCTGATATTCTTAGAATCATCTGACCATCTTCCAGTAAAGTGCTCTATATTATTAATTCCTAAGGTATAAACCGCATTCTGTGCAGGTTCTACCCCTGCTTCAGTTTTAACAGCCCCTATAATACAATTACGCTGTTCCTGGGTTAAATAATGATCTCACCAACCTTTCAACTGGCCAGTGAATCCTGATATAATCATTTCTGCAATAGTTTTGTCTGTGTTACTGTTAGCTTTGCAGATTGTGCTATACATGAGCATTCTATGAACTGCTGTATAAATCTGTCTTTCTGTATAACCATCTATGTTCCATTCATAGATACTCTTCCCACTATAGCTTTTGTTATCAACAATCTCTTGCTCCTAAAACAAGACATCCTGAGGAGTGGACCTAGGATAGTAGTACATCCTTTTGTACTGGTTTCCTAGCATATTTTTCTAGGTTATTAATTTCGTCAGACATCTTCTTTTTATAATCATCTCCAGATAGGTCCAACTCATAATATTTTGTTAAAGGGTTGATTCGCAAACCTTTAAACTTGTCATCTAGTAACTGTTCAAGTTGTGAGTATGCTCTTAACTTGAAATCTTTAATCTCAGGTGGAGGCTGCACACTAGGAATAGCTGCAGAAGTATGAAGACTAGAAGAAGAAGGGACTGACCTCATGATTTTTGAAGTCAACTTCTCTACTCTATTATGTAACAGAACAATTTGTTCACCCAAAACATTCATATAAACATTGGTGTAATTATTCTGTTTAAGTATGATATTAATATGCAAAGTTGTAACTAAAGTAGTATTATTTTCAATAAGATTTGAAAAGGCAGCAAAATCAAGAACTTTATTATCCTTTTCAATCTTGAAAGGTTGTTGAAGAGAGAAAACAATATGAGCAATTTCTCCGCTAGAAAGTTTGTATTCTCTTTCAAGAACAGAGATATAATCTCCCACATATCTAACCATAAACCAAGGAAGAAAAGATATTATTTTGTTAGCTCGAGAAATATCTTTATAAAATTCCTCTTCTTAGCTATCATATTTGTTATCAAAAGTATTAAAAACCATTTTTAAAAGGTTTGCGAATCATCCCTTTAAAAATAGTATGCCAAAACATTTAAAGATATTTTTAATACTTTTGATAATGGGAACCTTTTAAATAATAGTTTTTAATACTTTTGATAACAGTGAGCGTATAGGGCTGCAAGAGGAATTTTATAAAAATATTTCTCGAGCTAACAAAATAATATCTTCTCTTCCTTTGTTTATGGTTAGATATGTGGGAGATTATATCTCTGTTCTTGAAAGAGAATACAAAATTTCTAGCGGAGAAGTTGCTCATACTGTTTTCCCTCCTCAACAACCTTTCATGATTGAAAAGGTTAATAAAGTTCTTGATTTTGATGCCTTTTCAAATCTTATTGAAAATAATACTACTTTAGTTACAACTTCGCATATTAATATCATGCTTAAACAGAATAATTACACCAATGTTTATATGAATGTTTTGGGTGAACAAATTGTTCTGTTACATATTAGAGTAGAGAAGTTGACTTCAAAAATCATGAGGTCAGTCCCTTCTTCTTCTAGTCTTCATACTTCTGCAGCTATTCCTAGTGTGCAACCTCCACCTGAGATTAATGATTTCAAGTTAGGAGCATACTCACAACTTGAACAGTTAATAGATGACAAGTTTAAAGGTTTGTGAATCATACCTTTAACAAAATATTATGAGTTTGACCTAACTGGAGATGATTATAAACTGACATAAAAATATGCTAGGAAACCAGTACAAAGGATGTACTACTATCCTAGGCCCACTCCTCAGGATGTCTTGTTTTAGGAGCAAGAGATTGTTGATAACAATAGCTATAGTGGGAAGAGTATCTATGTATGGAACATAGATGGGGTATATCATATTCCTTTTTTTTATTGGAAAAAATCCCTCATAGGGACAGTACAGACCAGTTTGACGTTTGACCCTGTTTATTTTAATGTTTATCCTAACTTGCAGGTATCTTTGCAAGATCAAAATTCTTTGAATGCTTTAATACTAAGCATTAAGTTGCATGATTATGATTATATGCCTGGAACTGAAGTTATTTGTATTTGTTACAGAATCTATTTCAAACCTTTATACACTATGAATCCAATGTGTAAGATCATGGATTTTAAAAATGAAACTATTTTAATAGAAACTAATTTCGGTAAATAAAATATTACTAGCAGAAGGCCTATTAAATGGGATGAATTGATTTTCCCATGGAATGGGTCATAGAGGGAGCTGCACCTCCCAAGTGTAATTGTAATACTAATATTACTCATATTGAAAAAATCCCTGATGGGATGGTCAAGTTGAAGTTTTCTAAACCAACCTACTTGACAAATGATTTGGGTTCCAGATCTACGAGATCTGATGTTTCAAATCGTTCTTATATCTCACCAGCTGATTATACTGTTAAATATCCTTCACGAGATTCTACTTCTCGTATTCAGGAATTTATACATCTCCAATTGTCTGATAATACTTATAGTAATAGAGTCAATAGAATTATAATTAGTAATGATAATATTACCAGTGGTGTTAAAGAAGAAACAAAAATACCTGAGTCGGACATGGGTTATCCAAGTATTTAATGGATCGAAGTCCAAAAAATGATTTTAACCGGGGATCACTCGCACGAAAAAAAAATCATTAAAGACTTTTATAAACCCAGATGGGAACCTTTTAAAAAATGGTTTTTAATACTTTTGATAACTTGATGAGCGTATAAGCGTCAAGAGAGGAATTTTATAAAAATATTTCTCGAGCTAACAAAATAATATCTTTTCTTCCTTGGTTTATGGTTAGATATGTGGTAGATTATATCTCTGTTCTTGAAAGAGAATACAAACTTTCTAGCGGAGAAGTTGCTCATACTGTTTTCACTCCTCAACAACCTTTCAAGATTGAAAAGGATAATAAAGTTCTTGATTTTGCTGCCTTTTCAAATCTAATTGAAAATAATACTACTTTAGTTACAACTTCGCATATTAATATCATGCTTAAACAGAATAATTACACCAATGTTTATATGAACATTTTGGGTGAACAAATTGTTCAGTTACATAATAGAGTAGAGAAGTTGACTTCGAAAATCATGAGGTCATTCCCTTCTTCTTCTAGTCTTCATACTTACAGCCTATTCCTAGTGTGCAGCCTCCACCTGAGATTAAAGATTTCAAGTTAATAGCATACTCACAACTTGAACAGTTACTAGATGACAAGTTTAAAGGTTTGCGAATCATCCCTTTAACAAAATATTATGAGTTGGACCTATCTGGAGATTATTATAAACAGAAGATGTCTGACGAAATTAATAACCTAGAAAAATATGCTAGGAAACCAGTACAAAGGATGTACTACTATCCTAGGCCCACTCCTCAGGATGTCTTGTTTTAGAAGGAAGAGATTGTTGGTAACAATAGCTAAAGTGGGAAGAGTATCTACGAATGGAACATAGATGGGGTATATCATATTCCTTTTTTAAATGGAAAAAATCCCTTATAGGGACAGTACAGACCAGTTTGACGTTTGACCCTGTTTATTTTAATGCTTATCCTAACTTGCAGGTATCTTTGAAAGATGAAAATTCTTTGAATGCTTTAATACTAAGCATTAGGTTGCATGATTATGATTATATGCTTGGAACTGAAGTTATTTGTATTTGTTACAGAATCTATTTCAAACCTTTATACACTATGAATACCATGTGTAAGATCATGGATTTTAAAAATGAAACTATTTTAATAGAAGCTTATTTCGGTAAATAAAATATTACCAGTAGAAGGCTTATTAAATGGGATGAATTGATTTTCCCATGGAATGGGTCATAGAGGGAGCTGCACCTCCCAAGTGTAATTGTAATACTGATATTACTCATATTGAAAAAATCCCTGATGGGATGGTCAAGTTGAAGTTTTCTAAACCAACCTACTTGACAAATGATTTGGGTTCCAGATCTACGAGATCTGATGTTTCAAATCGTTCTTATATCTCACCAGCTGATTATACTGTTAAATATCCTTCATGAGCTTCTACTTCTCCTATTCAGGAATTTATACATCTTTAATTGTCTGATAATACTTATAGTAATAGAGTCAATAGAATTATAATTGGTAATGATAATATTGCCAGAGGTGTTAAAGAAGACCCAAAAATAACTGAGTCGGACATGGGTTATCCAAGTATTTAATGGATCAAAGTCCAAAAATTGATTTTAACCGGGGATCACTCGCACGAGAAAAAATCATTAAAGACTTTTATAAACCCAGATGGGAACCTTTTAAAAAATGGTTTTTAATACTTTTGATAACAGTGAGCGTATAGCGCTGCAAGAGGAATTTTATAAAAATATTTCTCGAGCTAACAAAATAATATCTTTTGTTCCTTGGTTTATGGTTATATATGTGGAAGATTATATCGCTGTTCTTGAAAGAGAATACAAACTTTCTAGCGGAGAAGTTGTTCATACTGGTTTCCCTCCTCAACAACCTTTCAAGATTGAAAAGGATAATAAAGTTCTTGATTTTGCTGCCTTTTCAAATCTTATTGAAAATAATACTACTTTAGTTACAACTTCGCATATTAATATCATGCTTAAACAAAATAATTACATCAATGTTTATATGAATGTTTTGGGTGAACAAATTGTTCTGTTACATAATAGAGTAGATAAGTTGACTTCGAAAACCATGAGGTCAGTCCCTTCTTCTTCTAGTCTTCATACTTCTGCAGCTATTCCTAGTGTGCAGCCTCCACCTGAGATTAAAGATTTCAAGTTAATAGCATACTCACAACTTGAACAGTTACTAGATGACAAGTTTAAAGGTTTGCGAATCATCCCTTTAACAAAATATTATGAGTTGGACCTATTTGGAGATGATTATAAACAGAAGATGTCTGACGAAATTAATAACCTAGAAAAATATGCTAGGAAACCAGTACAAAGGATGTACTACTATCCTAGGCCCACTCCTCAGGATGTCTTGTTTTAGGAGCAAGAGATTGTTGATAACAATAGCTATAGTGGGAAGAGTATCTATGAATGGAACATAGATGGGGTATATCATATTCCTTTTTTTACTGGAAAAAATCCATTATAGGGACAGTACAGACCAATTTGACGTATGACCCTGTTTATTTTAATGCTTATCCTAACTTGCAGGTATCTTTGCAAGGTGAAAATTCTTCAAATGCTTTACTACTAAGCATTAAGTTGCATGATTATGATTATATGCCTGGAACTGAAGTTATTTGTATTTGTTACAGAATCTATTTCAAACCTTTATACACTATGAATCCAATGTATAAGATCATGGATTTTAAAAATGAAACAATTTTAATAGAAACTAATTTTGGTAAATAAAATATTTCCACCAGAAGGCCTATTAAATAGGATGAATTGATTTTCCCACGGAATGGGTCATAGAGGGAGCTGCACCTCCCAAGAGTAATTGTAATACTAATATTACTCATACTGAAAAAATCCCTGATGGGATGGTGAAGTTGAAGTTTTCTAAACCAACCTACTTGACAAATGATTTGGGTTCCAGATCTACGAGATCTGATGTTTTAAATCATTCTTATATCTCACCAGCTGATTATACTGTTAAATATCCTTCACGAGCTTCTACTTCTCGTATTCAGGAATTTATACATCTTTAATTGTCTGATAATACTTATAGTAATAGAGTCAATAGAATTATAATTGGTAATGATAATATTGCCAGAGGTGTTAAAGAAGACCCAAAAATAACTGAGTCGGACATGGGTTATCCAAGTATTTAATGGATCAAAGTCCAAAAATTGATTTTAACCAGGATCACTCATGCGAGAAAAAATCATTAAAGACTTTTATAAACCCAGATGGGAACCTTTTAAAAAATGGTTTTTAATACTTTTGATAACAGTGAGCGTATAGCGCTGCAAGAGGAATTTTATAAAAATATTTCTCGAGCTAACAAAATAATATCTTTTGTTCCTTGGTTTATGTATGTGGAAGATTATATCGCTGTTCTTGAAAGAGAATACAAACTTTCTAGCGGAGAAGTTGTTCATACTGGTTTCCCTCCTCAACAACCTTTCAAGATTGAAAAGGATAATAAAGTTCTTGATTTTGCTGCCTTTTCAAATCTTATTGAAAATAATACTACTTTAGTTACAACTTCGCATATTAATATCATGCTTAAACAAAATAATTACATCAATGTTTATATGAATGTTTTGGGTGAATAAATTGTTCTGTTACATAATAGAGTAGATAAGTTGACTTCAAAAACCATGAGGTCAGTCCCTTCTTCTTCTAGTCTTCATACTTCTGCAGCTATTCCTAGTGTGCAGCCTCCACCTGAGATTAAAGATTTTAAGTTAATAGCATACTCACAACTTGAACAGTTACTAGATGACAAGTTTAAAGGTTTGCGAATCATCCCTTTAACAAAATATTATGAGTTGGACCTATTTGGAGATGATTATAACCAGAAGATGTCTGACAAAATTAATAATACAGAAAAATATGCTAGGAAACCAGTACAAAGGATGTACTACTATCCTAGGCCCACTCCTCAGGATGTCTTATTTTAGGAGCATCAGATTGTTGATATCAATAGCTATAGTGGGAAGAGTATCTATGAATAGAACATAGATGGGGTATATCATATTACTTTTTTTTACTGGAAAAAATCCCTTATAGGGACAGTACAGACCAATTTGACGTATGATCCTGTTTATTTTAATGCTTATCTTAACTTGCAGGTATCTTTGCGAGATGAAAATTCTTTGAATGCTTTAATACTAAGCATTAAGTTGCATGATTATGATTATATGCCTGGAACTGAAGTTATTTGTATTTGTTACAGAATCTATTTCAAACCTTTATACACTATGAATCCAATGTGTAAGATCATGGATTTTAAAAATGAAACTATTTTAATAGAAACTAATTTCGGTAAATAAAATATTACCAGCATAAGGCCTATTAAATGGGATGAATTGATTTTCTCACGGAATGGGTCATAGAGGGCGCTGCACCTCCCAAGAGTAATTGTAATACTGATATTACTCATATTGAACAAATCCCTGATGGGATGGTCAAGTTGAAGTTTTCTAAACCAACCTACTTGACAAATGATTTGGGTTCCAGATCTACGAGATCTGATGTTTCAAATCGTTCTTATATCTCACCAGCTGATTATACTGTTAAATATCCTTCACGAGCTTCTACTTCTCGTATTCAGGATTTTATACATCTTCAATTGTCTGATAATACTTATAGTAATAGAGTCAATAGAATTATAATTGGTAATGATAATATTGCCAGAGGTGTTAAAGAAGACCCAGAAATAACTGAGTCGGACATGGGTTATCCAAGTATTTAATGGATCAAAGTCCAAAAATTGATTTTAACCGGGGATCACTCGCACGAGAAAAAATCATTAAAGACTTTTATAAACCCAGATGGGAACCTTTTAAATAATGGTTTTTAATACTTTTGATAACAGTGAGCGTATAGGGATGCAAGAGGAATTTTATAAAAAATTTCTCGAGCTAACAAAATAATATCTTTTCTTCCTTGGTTTATGGTTAGATATGTGGGAGATTATATCTCTTTTCTTGAAAGAGAATACAAACTTTCTAGCGGAGAAGTTGCTCATACTGTTTTCCCTCCTCAACAACCTTTCAAGAGTGAAAAGGATCATAAAGTTCTTGATTTTGCTGCCTTTTCAAATCTTATTGAATATAATACTACTTTAGTTACAACTTCGCATATTAATATCATGCTTAAACAGAATAATTACACCAATGTTTATATGAATGTTTTGGGTGAACAAATTGTTCTGTTACATAATAGAGTAGAGAAGTTGACTTCAAAAATCATGAGGTCAGTGCCTTCTTCTTCTAGTCTTCATACTTCTGCAGGTATTCCAAGTGTGCAGTCTCCACCCGAGATTAAAGATTTTAAGTTAAGAGCATACTCACAACTTGAACAGTTACTAGATGACAAGTTTAAAGGTTTGCGAATCATCCCTTTAACAAAATATTATGAGTTGGACCTATCTGGAGATGATTATAAACAGAAGATGTATGACTAAATTAATAATACAGAAAAATATGCCAGGAAACCAGTACAAATGATGTACTACTATCCTAGGCCCACTCCTCAGGATGTCTTGTTTTAGGAGCAAGAGATTGTTGATAACAATAGCTATAGTGGGATGAGTATCTATGAATGGAACATAGATGGGGTATATCATATTCCTTTTTTTAACTGGAAAAAATCCCTTATAGGGACAGTACAGACCAATTTGACGTATGATCCTGTTTATTTTAATGCTTATCCTAACTTGCAGGTATCTTTGCAAGATGAAAATTCTTTGAATGCTTTAATACTAAGCATTAAGTTGCATGATTATGATTATATGACTGGAACTAAAGTTATTTGTATTTGTTACAGAATCTATTTCAAACCTTTATACACTATGAATCCAATGTGTAAGATCATGGATTTTAAAAATGAAACAATTTTAATAGAAACTAATTTCGGTAAATAAAATATTACCAGCATAAGGCCTATTAAATGGGATGAATTGATTTTCCCACGGAATGGGTCGTAGAGGGCGCTGCACCTCCCAAGAGTAATAGTAATACTGATATTACTCAGATTGAACAAATCCCTGATGGGATGGTCACGTTGATGTTTTCTAAACCAACCTACTTGACAAATGATTTGGGTTCCAGATCTACGAGATCTGATGTTTCAAATCGTTCTTATATCTCACCAGCTGATTATACTGTTAAATATCCTTCACGAGCTTCTACTTCTCGTATTCAGGATTTTATATATCTTCAATTGTCTGATAATACTTATAGTAATAGAGTCAATTGAATTATAATTGGTAATGATAATATTGCCAGAGGTGTTAAAGAAGACCGTAAATAATCGAGTCGGACATGGGTTATCCAAGTATTTAATGGATCAAAGTCCAAAATTGATTTTAACCGGGATCACTTTACGAGAAAAAATCATTAAAGACTTTTATAAACCCAGATGGGAACCTTTTAAATAATGGTTTTTAATACTTTTGATAACAGGGAGCGTATAGGGCTGCAAGAGGAATTTTATAAAAATATTTCTCGAGCTAACAAAATAATATCTTTTCTTCCTTGGTTTATGGTTAGATATGTGGGAGATTATATCTCTGTTCTTGAAAGAGAATACAAACTTTCTAGCGGAGAAGTTGCTCATACTGTTTTCCCTCCTCAACAACCTTTCAAGATTGAAAAGGATAATGAAGTTCTTGATTTTGCTGCATTTTCAAATCTTATTGAAAATAATACTACTTTAGTTACAACTTCGCATATTAATATCATGCTTAAAAAGAATAATTACACCAATGTTTATATGAATGTTTTGGGTGAACAATTTGTTCTGTTACATAATAGAGTAGAGAAGTTGACTTCAAAAATCATGAGGTCAGTCCCTTCTTCTTCTAGTCTTCATACTTCTGCAGCTATTCCTAGTGTGCAGCCTCCACCCGAGATTAAATATTTTAAGTTAAGAGCATACTCACAACTTGAACAGTTACTAGATGACAAGTTTAAAGGTTTGCGAATCATCCCTTTAACAAAATATTATGAGTTGGACCTATCTGGAGATGATTATAAACAGAAGATGTATGACTAAATTAATAACCTAGAAAAATATGCTAGGAAACCAGTACAAAGGATGTACTACTATCCTAGGCCCACTCCTCAGGATGTCTTATTTTAGGAGCATCAGATTGTTGATATCAATAGCTATAGTGGGAAGAGTATCTATGAATAGAACATAGATGGGGTATATCATATTACTTTTTTTTACTGGAAAAAATCCCTTATAGGGACAGTACAGACCAATTTGACGTATGATCCTGTTTATTTAAATGCTTATCTTAACTTGCAGGTATCTTTGCGAGATGAAAATTCTTTGAATGCTTTAATACTAAGCATTAAGTTGCATGATTATGATTATATGCCTGGAACTGAAGTTATTTGTATTTGTTACAGAATCTATTTCAAACCTTTATACACTATGAATCCAATGTGTAAGATCATGTATTTTAAAAATGAAACTATTTTAATAGAAACTAATTTCGGTAAATAAAATATTACCAGCAGAAGGCCTATTAAATGGGATGAATTGATTTTCCCACGAAATGGCTCATAGAGGGAGCTGCACCTCCCAAGTGTAATTGTAATACTGATATTACTCATATTGAAAAAATCCCTGATGGGATGGTCAAGTTGAAGTTTTCTAAACCAACCTACTTGACAAATGATTTGGGTTCCAGATCTACGAGATCCGATGTTTCAAATCGTTCTTGTATCTCACCAGCTGATTATACTGTTAAATATCCTTCACGAGCTTCTACTTCTCGTATTCAGGATTTTATACATGTTCAATTGTCTGATAATACTTATAGTAATAGAGTCAATAGAATTATAATTGGTAATGATAATATTGCCAGAGGTGTTAAAGAAGACCCTGAAAAAATTGAGTCGGACATGGGTTATCCAAGTATTTAATGGATCAAAGTCCAAAAATTGATTTTAACCGGGGATCACTCACACGAGAAAAAATCATTAAAGACTTTTATAAACCCAGATGGGAACGTTTTAAAAAATAGTTTTTAATACTTTTGATAACAGTGAGCGTATAGGGCTGCAAGAGGAATTTTATAAAAATATTTCTCGAGCTAACAAAATAATATCTTTTGTTCCTTGGTTTATGGTTAGATATGTGGGAGATTATATCTCTGTTCTTGAAAGAGAATACAAACTTTCTAGCAGAGAAGTTGCTCATACTATTTTCCGTCCTCAACAACCTTTCAAGATTGAAAAGGATAATAAAGTTCTTGATTTTGCTGCCTTTTCAAATCTAATTGAAAATAATACTACTTTAGTTACAACTTCGCATATTAATATCATGCTTAAACAGAATAATTACACCAATGTTTATATGAACATTTTGGGTGAACAAATTGTTCAGTTACATAATAGAGTAGAGAAGTTGACTTCGAAAATCATGAGGTCATTCCCTTCTTCTTCTAGTCTTCATACTTCTGCAGCTATTCCTAGTGTGCAGCCTCCACCTGAGATTAAAGATTTCAAGTTAATAGCATACTCACAACTTGAACAGTTACTAGATGACAAGTTTAAAGGTTTGCGAATCATCCCTTTAACAAAATATTATGAGTTGGACCTATCTGGAGATTATTATAAACAGAAGATGTCTGACGAAATTAATAACCTAGAAAAATATGCTAGGAAACCAGTACAAAGGATGTACTACTATCCTAGGCCCACTCCTCAGGATGTCTTGTTTTAGGTGCAAGAGATTGTTGATAACAATAGCTATAGTGGGAAGAGTATCTATGAATGGAACATAGATGGGGTATATCATATTCCTTTTTTTACTGGAAAAAATCCATTATAGGGACAGTACAGACCAATTTGACGTATGACCCTGTTTATTTAAATGCTTATCCTAACTTGCAGGTATCTTTGCATGGTGAAAATTCTTCAAATGCTTTACTACTAAGCATTAAGTTGCATAATTATGATTATATGCCCGGAACTGAAGTTATTTGTATTTGTTAAAGAATCTATTTCAAACCTTTATACACTATGAATCCAATGTGTAAGATCATGGATTTTAAAAATGAAACTCTTTTAATAGAAACTAATTTCGATAAATAAAATATTACCAGCATAAGGCCTATTAAATGGGATGAAATTGATTTCCCCACGTAATGGGTCATAGAGGGAGCTGCACCTCCCAAGTGTAATTGTAATACTAATATTACTCATATGGAAAAAATCCCTGATGGGATGGTCAAGTTGAAGTTTTCTAAACCATCCTACTTGACATATGATTTGGGTTACAAATCTATGAGGTCTGATGTTTCAAATCGTTCTTATATCTCACCAGCTGATTATACTGTTAAATATCCTTCACGAGCTTCTACTTCTCGTATTCAGGATTTTATACATCTTCAATTGTCTGATAATACTTATAGTAATAGAGTCAATAGAATTATAATTGGTAATGATAATATTGCCAGAGGTGTTAAAGAAGACCCATAAATAACTGAGTCGGACATGGGTTATCCAAATATTTAATGGATCGAAGTCCAAAAATTGATTTTAACCGGGGATCACTCGCACGAGAAAAAATCATTAAAGACTTTTATAAACCTAGATGGGAACCTTTTAAAAAATGGTTTTAAATATTTTTGATAACAGTGAGCGTATAGGGCTGCAAGAGGAATTTTATAAAAATATTTCTCTACCTAACAAAATAATATCTTTTCTTCCTTGGTTTATGGTTAGATATGTGGGAGATTATATCTCTGTTCTTGAAAGAGAATACAAACTTTCTAGCGGAGAAGTTGCTCATACTGGTTTCCCTCCTCAACAACCTTTCAAGATTGAAAAGGATAATAAAATTCTTGATTTTGCTGCCTTTTCAAATCTTATTGAAAATAATACTACTTTAGTTACAACTTCGCATATTAATATCATGCTTAAACAAAATAATTACACCAATGTTTATATGAATGTTTTGGGTGCACAAATTGTTCTGTTACATAATAGAGTAGATAAGTTGACTTCGAAAACCATGAGGTCAGTCCCTTCTTCTTCTAGTATTCATACTTCTGCAGCTATTCCTAGTGTGCAGCCTCCACCTGAGATTAAAGATTTCAAGTTAATTGCATACTCACAACTTGAACAGTTACTAGATGACAAGTTTAAAGGTTTGCGAATCATCCCTTTAACAAAATATTATGAGTTGGACCTATCTGTAGATGATTATAAACAGAAGATGTCTGACAAAAATTAATAATACAGAAAAATATGCTAGGAGACCAGTATAAAGGATGTACTACTATCCTAGGCCCACTCCTCAGGAAGTCTTGTTTTAGGAGCAAGAGATTGTTGATAACAATAGCTATAGTGGGATGAGTATCTATGAATGGAACATAGATGGGGTATATCATATTCCTTTTTTTTACTTGAAAAAATCCCTTATAGGGACAGTACAGACCAATTTGACGTATGATCCTGTTTATTTTAATGCTTATCCTAACTTGCAGGTATCTTTGAAAGATAAAAATTCTTTGAATGCTTTAATACTAAGCATTAAGTTGCATGATTATGATTATATGCCTGGAACTGAAGTTATTTGTATTTGTTACAGAATCTATTTCAAATCTTTATACACTATGAATCCAATGTGTAAGATCATGGATTTTAAAAACGAAACTATTTTAATAAAAACTAATTTCGGTAAATAAAATATTACCAGCATAAGGCCTATTAATTGGGATGAATTGATTTTCTTACGGAATGGGTCATAGAGGGCGCTACATCTCCCAAGAGTAATTGTAATACTGATATTACTCATATTGAACAAATCCCTGATGGGATGGTCAAGTTGAAGTTTTCTAAACCAACCTACTTGACAAATGATTTGGGTTCCAGATCTACGAGATATGATGTTTCAAATCGTTCTTATATCTCACCAGCTGATTATACTGTTAAATATCCTTCACGAGCTTCTACTTCTCGTATTCAGGATTTTATACATCTTCAATTGTCTGATAATACTTATAGTAATAGAGTTAATAGAATTATAATTGGTAATGATAATATTGCAAGAGGTGTTAAAGAAGACCCAGAAATAACTGAGTCGGACATGGGTTATCCAAGTATTTAATGGATCAAAGTCCAAAAATTGATTTTAACCGGGGATCACTCGCACGAGAAAAAATCATTAAAGACTTTTATAAACCCAGATGGGAACCTTTTAAATAATGGTTTTTAATACTTTTGATAACAGTGAGCGTATAGGGATGCAAGAGGAATTTTATAAAAATATTTCTCGAGCTAACAAAATAATATCTTTTGTTCCTTGGTTTATGGTTAGGTATGTGGGAGATTATATCTCTGTTCTTGAAAGAGAATACAAACTTTCTAGCGGAGAAGTTGCTCATACTATTTTCCCTCCTCAACAACCTTTCAAGATTGAAAAGGATAATAAAGTTCTTGATTTTGCTGCCTTTTCAAATATTATTGAATATAATACTACTTTAGTTACAACTTCGCATATTAATATCATGCTTAAACAGAATAATTACACCAATGTTTATATGAATGTTTTGGGTGAACAAATTGTTCTGTTACATAATAAAGTAGAGAAGTTGACTTCAAAAATCATGAGGTCAGTCCCTTCTTCTTCTAGTCTTCATACTTCTGCAGCTATTCCTAGTGTGCAGCCTCCACCCGAGATTAAAGATTTTAAGTTAAGAGCATACTCACAACTTGAACAATTACTAGATGACAAGTTTAAAGGTTTGCGAATCATCCCTTTAACAAAATATTATGAGTTGGACCTATCTGGAGATGATTATAAACAGAAGATGTATGACTAGATTAATAATACAGAAAAATATGCCAGGAAACCAGTACAAAGGATGTACTACTATCCTAGGCCCACTCCTCAGGATGTCTTGTTTTAGGAGCAAGAGATTGTTGATAACAATAGCTATAGTGGGAAGAGTATCTATGAATGGAACATAGATGGGGTATATCTTATTCCTTTTTTTACTGGAAAAAATCCATTATAGGGACAGTACAGACCAATTTGACGTATGACCCTGCTTATTTTAATGCTTCCTAACTTGCAGGTATCTTTGCAAGGTGAAAATTCTTCAAATACTTTACTACTAAGCATTAAGTTGCATGATTATGATTATATGCCTGGAACTGAAGTTATTTGTATTTGTTACAGAATCTATTTCAAACCTTTATACACTATGAATCCAATGTGTAAGATCATGGATTTTAAAAATGAAACAATTTTAATAGAAACTAATTTCGGTAAATAAAATATTACCAGCAGAAGGCCTATTAAATGGGATGAATTGATTTTCCCACGGAATGAGTCATAGAGGGAGCTGCACCTCCCAAGTGTAATTGTAATACTAATATTACTCATATTGAAAAAATCCCTGATGGGATGGTCAAGTTGAAGTTTTCTAAACCATCCTACTTGACATATGATTTGGGTTACAAATATATGAGGTCTGATGTTTCAAATCGTTCTTATATCTCACCAGCTGATTATACTGTTTAATATCCTTCACGAGCTTCTACTTCTCATATTCAGGATTTTATACATCTTCAATTGTCTGATAATACTTATAGTAATAGAGTCAATAGAATTATAATTGGTAATGATAATATTGCCAGAGGTGTTAAAGAAGACCCATAAATAACTGAGTCGGAAATGGGTTATCCAAGTATTTAATGGATCAAAGTTCAAAAATTGATTTTAACCGGGGATCACTCGCACGAGAAAAAATCATTAAAGACTTTTATAAACCTAGATGGGAACCTTTTAAAAAATGGTTTTTAATATTTTTGATAACAGTGAGCGTATAGGGCTGCAAGAGGAATTTTATAAAAATATTTCTCTACCTAACAAAATAATATCTTTTCTTCCTTGGTTTATGGTTAGATATGTGGGAGATTATATCTCTGTTCTTGAAAGAGAATACAAACTTGCTAGCGGAGAAGTTGCTCATACTGGTTTCCCTCCTCAACAACCTTTCAAGATTGAAAAGGATAATAAAATTCTTGATTTTTCTGCCTTTTCAAATCTTATTGAAAATAATACTACTTTAGTTACAACTTCGCATATTAATATCATGCTTAAACAAAATAATTACACCAATGTTTATATGAATGTTTTGGGTGCACAAATTGTTCTGTTACATAATAGAGTAGATAAGTTGACTTCGAAAACCATGAGGTCAGTCCCTTCTTCTTCTAGTATTCATACTTCTGCAGCTATTCCTAGTGTGCAGCCTCCACCTGAGATTAAAGATTTCAAGTTAATTGCATACTCACAACTTGAACAGTTACTAGATGACAAGTTTAAAGGTTTGCGAATCATCCCTTTAACAAAATATTATGAGTTGGACCTATCTGGAGATGATTATAAACAGAAGATGTATGACAAAATTAATAATATGGAAAAATATGCCAGGAAACCTGTACAAAGGATGTACTACTATCCTAGGCCCACTCCTCAGGATGTCTTGTTTTAGGAGCAAGAGATTGTTGATAACAATGGCTATAGTGGGAAGAGTATCTATGAATGGAACATAGATGGGGTATATCATATACCTTTTTTTACTGGAAAAAATCCCTTATAGGGACAGTACAGACCAATTTGACGTATGACCCTGTTTATTTAAATGCTTATCCTAACTTGCAGGTATCTTTGCATGGTGAAAATTATTTGAATGCTATAATACTAAGCATTTAGTTGCATGATTATGATTATATGCCTGGAACTGAAGTTATTTGTATTTGTTACAGAATCTATTTCAAACATTTATACACTATGAATCCAATGTGTAAGATCATGGATTTTAAAAATGAAACTATTTTAATAGATACTAATTTCGGTAAATAAAATATTACCAGCATAAGGCCTATTAAATGGAATGAAATTGATTTTCCCACGGAATGGATCATTGAGGGAGCTGCACCTCCGAATAGTAATTGTAATACTGATATTACTCATATTAAGAAATCCCTGATGGGATGGTCAAGTTGAAGTTTTCTAAACCAACCTACTTGACAAATGATTTGGGTTCCAGATCTACGAGATCTGATGTTTCAAATTATTCTTATATCTCACCAGCTGATTATACTGTTAAATATCCTTCACGAGCTTCTACTTCTCGTATTCAGGAATTTATACATCTTCAATTGTCTGATAATACTTATAGTAATAGAGTCAATAGAATTATAATTGGTAATGATAATATTTCCAGAGGTGTTAAAGAAGACCCAGAAATAACTGAGTCGGACATGGGTTATCCACGAATTTAATGGATCAAAGTCCAAAATTTGATTTTAACCGGGGATCACTCGCTCGAGAGAAAATTATTAAAGACTTTTATAAACCCAGATGGGAACCTTTTAAAAAATGTTTTTTAATACTTTTGATAACAGTGAGCGTATAGCGCTGCAAGCGGTATTTTATAAAAATATTTCCTGAGGTAACAAAATAATATTTTTGTTCCTTATTTTATGGTTAGATATGTGGGAGATTCTATCTCTGTTCTTGAAAGAGAATACAAACTTTCTAGCGGAGAAGTTGCTCATACTGTTTTCCCTCCTCAACCACCTTTCAAGATTGAAAAGGATAATAAAGTTCTTGATTTTGCTGCCTTTTCAAATCTTATTGAAAATAATACTACTTTAGTTACAACTTCGCATATTAATATCATGCTTAAACAGAATAATTACACCAATGTTTATATGAATGTTTTGGGTGAACAAATTGTTCTGTTACATAATAGAGTAGAGAAGTTGACTTCAAAAATCATGAGGTCAGTCCCTTCTTCTTCTAGTCTTCATACTTCTGCAGCTATTCCTAGTGTGCAGCCTCCACCCGAGATTAAAGATTTTAAGTTAAGAGCATACTCACAACTTGAACAGTTACTAAATGACAAGTTTAAAGGTTTGCGAATCATCCCTTTAACAAAATATTATGAGTTGGACCTATCTGGAGATGATTATAAACAGAAGATGTATGACTAAATTAATAATACAGAAAAATATGCCAGGAAACCAGTACAAAGGATGTACTACTATCCTAGGCCCACTCCTCAGGATGTCTTGTTTTAGGAGCAAGAGATTGTTGATAACAATGGCTATAGTGGGAAGAGTATCTATGAATGGAACATAGATGGGGTATATCATATACCTTTTTTTACTGGGAAAAATCCCTTATAGGGACAGTACAGACCAATTTGACGTATGATCCTGTTTATTTTAATGCTTATCCTAACTTGCAGGTATCTTTGAAAGGTGAAAATTATTTGAATGCTATAATACTAAGCATTTAGTTGCATGATTATGATTATATGCCTGGAACTGAAGTTATTTGTATTTGTTACAGAATCTATTTCAAACATTTATACACTATGAATCCAATGTGTAAGATCATGGATTTTAAAAATGAAACTATTTTAATAGATACTAATTTCGGTAAATAAAATATTACCAGCATAAGGCCTATTAAATGGAATGAAATTGATTTTCCCACGGAATGGCTCATTGAGGGAGCTGCACCTCCGAATAGTAATTGTAATATTGATATTACTCATATTAAGAAATCCCTGATGGGATGGTCAAGTTGAAGTTTTATAAACCAACCTACTTGACAAATGATTTGGGTTCCAGATCGACGAGATCTGATGTTTCAAATCATTCTTATATCTCACCAGCTGATTATACTGTTAAATATCCTTCACGAGCTTCTACTTCTCGTATTCAGGAATTTATACATCTTCAATTGTCTGATAATACTTATAGTAATAGAGTCAATAGAATTATAATTGGTAATGATAATATTTCCAGAGGTGTTAAAGAAGACCCAGAAATAACTGAGTCGGACATGGGTTATCCACGAATTTAATGGATCAAAGTCCAAAATTTGATTTTAACCGGGGATCACTCGCTCGAGAGAAAATTATTAAAGACTTTTATAAACCCAGATGGGAACCTTTTAAAAAATGTTTTTTAATACTTTTGATAACAGTGAGCGTATAGCGCTGCAAGCGGTATTTTATAAAAATATTTCCTGAGGTAACAAAATAATATTTTTGTTCCTTATTTTATGGTTAGATATGTGGGAGATTCTATCTCTGTTCTTGAAAGAGAATACAAACTTTCTAGCGGAGAAGTTGCTCATCTTGCTTTCCCTCCTCAACCACCTTTCAAGATTGAAAAGGATAATAAAGTTCTTGATTTTGCTGCCTTTTCAAATCTTATTGAAAATAATACTACTTTAGTTACAACTTCGCATATTAATATCATGCTTAAACAGAATAATTACACCAATGTTTATATGAATGTTTTGGGTGAACAAATTGTTCTGTTACATAATAGAGTAGAGAAGTTGACTTCAAAATCATGAGGTCAGTCCTTCTTCTTCTAGTCTTCATACTTCAAGCTATTCCTAGTGTGCAGCCTCCACCCGAGATTAAAGATTTTAAGTTAAGAGCATACTCACAACTTGAACAGTTACTAAATGACAAGTTTAAAGGTTTGCGAATCATCCCTTTAACAAAATATTATGAGTTGGACCTATCTGGAGATGATTATAAACAGAAGATGTATGACTAAATTAATAATACAGAAAAATATGCCAGGAAACCAGTACAAAGGATGTACTACTATCCTAGGCCCACTCCTCAGGATGTCTTGTTTTAGGTGCAAGAGATTGTTGATAACAATGGCTATAGTGGGAAGAGTATCTATGAATGGAACATAGATGGGGTATATCATATACCTTTTTTTACTGGGAAAAATCCCTTATAGGGACAGTACAGACCAATTTGACGTATGATCCTGTTTATTTTAATGCTTATCCTAACTTGCAGCTATCTTTGAAAGGTGAAAATTATTTGAAGGCTATAATACTGAGCATTTAGTTGGATGATTATGATTATATGCCTGAACTAAGTTATTTGTATTTGTTACAGAATCTCTATTTCAAACATTTATACACTATGAATCCAATGTGTAAGATCATGGATTTTAAAAATGAAACTATTTTAATAGATACTAATTTCGGTAAATAAAATATTACCAGCATAAGGCCTATTAAATGGAATGAAATTGATTTTCCCACGGAATGGCTCATTGAGGGAGCTGCACCTCCGAATAGTAATTGTAATATTGATATTACTCATATTAAGAAATCCCTGATGGGATGGTCAAGTTGAAGTTTTCTAAACCAACCTACTTGACAAATGATTTGGGTTCCAGATCTACGAGATCTGATGTTTCAAATCATTCTTATATCTCACCAGCTGATTATACTGTTAAATATCCTTCACGAGCTTCTACTTCTCGTATTCAGGAATTTATACATCTTCAATTGTCTGATAATACTTATAGTAATAGAGTCAATAGAATTATAATTGGTAATGATAATATTTCCAGAGGTGTTAAAGAAGACCCAGAAATAACTGAGTCGGACATGGGTTATCCACGAATTTAATGGATCAAAGTCCAAAAATTGATTTTAACAGGGGATCACTCGCACGAGAAAAAAATCATTAAAGACTTTTATAAACCCAGACGGGAACCTTTTAAAAAATGGTTTTTAATACTTTTGATAATAGTGAGCGTATAGGGCTGCAAGAGGAATTTTATAAAAATATTTCTCGAGCTAAGATAATATTATCTTTTCTTCCTTGGTTTATGGTTAGATATGTGGGAGATTATATCTCTGTTCTTGAAAGAGAATACAAACTTTCTAGCGGAGAAGTTGCTCATACTGTTTTCCCTCCTCAACAACCTTTCAAGATTGAAAAGGATAATAAAGTTCTTAATTTTGCTGCCTTTTCAAATCTTATTGAAAATAATACTACTTTAGTTACAACTTCGCATATTAATATCATGCTTAAACAAAATAATTACACCAATGTTTATATGAATGTTTTGGGTGAACAAAATGTTCTGTTACATAATAGAGTAGAGAAGTTGACTTCAAAAATCATGAGGTCAGTCCCTTCTTCTTCTTGTCTTCATACTTCTCCAGCTATTCCTAATGTGCAGCCTCCACCTGAGATTAAAGATTTTAAGTTAAGAGCATACTCACAACTTGAACAGTTACTAGATGACAAGTTTAAAGGTTTGTGAATCATCCCTGTAACAAAATATTATGAGTTGGACCTATCTGGAGATGATTATAAACAGAAGATATCTGACGAAATTAATAACCTAGAAAAATATGCTAGGAAACTAGTACAAAGGATGTACTACTATCCTAGGCCCACTCCTCAGGACGTCTTGTTTTAGAAGCAAGAGATTGATGATAACAATAACTATAGTGGGAAGAGTGTCTATGAATGAAACAAAGATGGGGTATATCATATTCCTTTTTATTACTTGAAAAAATCCCTTATAGGGAGAGTACAGACCAGTTTGACGTATGACCCTGTTTATTTTAATGCTTATCCTAACTTGCAGGTATCTTTGAAAGGTGAAAATTCTTTGAATGCTTTAATACTAAGAATTAAGTTGCATTATTATGATTATATGCCTGGAACTGAAGTTATTTGTATTTGTTACAGAATCTATTTCAAACATTTATACACTATGAATCCAATGTGTAAGATCATGGATTTTAAAAATGAAACTCTTTTAATAGAAACTAATTTCGGTAAATAAAATATTACCAGCATAAGGCCTATTAAATGGGATGAAATTGATTTCCCCACGGAATGGGTCATAGAGGGAGCTGCACCTCCCAATAGTAATTGTAATACGGATATTACTCATATTGAACAAACCCCTGATGGGATGGTCAAGTTGATGTTTTCTAAACCAACCTACTTGGCAAGTGATTTGGGTTCCAGATCTACGAGATCTGATGTTTCAAATCATTCTTATATCTCACCAGCTGATTATACTGTTAAATATCCTTCACGAGCTTCTACTTCGTATTCGTGAATTTATACATCTTCAATTGTCTGATAATACTTATAGTAATAGAGTCAATAGAATTATAATTGGTAATGATAATATTGCCAGAGGTGCTAAAGAAGACCCATAAATAGCTAAGTCAGACATGGGTTATCCAAGTATTTAATGGATCAAAGTCCAAAAATTGATTTTAACCAGGGATCACTCGCTCGAGAAAAAATCATTAAAGACTTTTATAAACCCAGATGGGAACCTTTTGAAAAATGGTTTTTAATACTTTTGATAACAGTGAGCGTATAGGGCTGCAAGAGGAATTTTATAAAAATATTTCTCGAGCTAACAAAATAATATCTTTTCTTCCTTGGTTTATGGTTAGATATGTGGGAGATTATATCTCTATTCTTGAAAGAGAATACAAACTTTCTAGCGGAGAAGTTGCTCATACTGTTTTCCCTCCTCAACAACCTTTCAAGATTAAAAAGGATAATAAAGTTCTTGATTTTGCTGCATTTTCAAATCTTATTGAAAATAATACTACTTTAGTTACAACTTCACATATTAATATCATGCTTAAACAGAATAATTACACCAATGTTTATATGAATGTTCTGGGTGAACAAATTGTTCTGTTACATAATAGAGTAGAGAAGTTGACTACGAAAATCATGAGGTCAGTCCCTTCTTCTTCTAGTCTTCATACTTCTGCAGCTATTCCTAGTGTGCAGCCTCCACCTGAGATTAAAGATTTCAAGTTAAGAGCATACTCACAACTTGAACAGTTACTAGATGACAAGTTTAAAGGTTTGCGAATCATCCCTGTAACAAAATATTATGAGTTGGACCTATCTGGAGATGATTATAAACAGAAGATATCTGACGAAATTAATAACCTAGAAAAATATGCTAGGAAACTAGTACAAAGGATGTACTACTATCCTAGGCCCACTCCTCAGGACGTCTTGTTTTAGAAGCAAGAGATTGATGATAACAATAACTATAGTGGGAAGAGTGTCTATGAATGAAACAAAGATGGGGTATATCATATTCCTTTTTATTACTTGAAAAAATCCCTTATAGGGAGAGTACAGACCAGTTTGACGTATGACCCTGTTTATTTTAATGCTTATCCTAACTTGCAGGTATCTTTGAAAGGTGAAAATTCTTTAAATGCTTTAATACTAAGAATTAAGTTGCATTATTATGATTATATGCCTGGAACTGAAGTTATTTGTATTTGTTACAGAATCTATTTCAAACATTTATACACTATGAATCCAATGTGTAAGATCATGGATTTTAAAAATGAAACTCTTTTAATAGAAACTAATTTCGGTAAATAAAATATTACCAGCATAAGGCCTATTAAATGGGATGAAATTGATTTCCCCACGGAATGGGTCATAGAGGGAGCTGCACCTCCCAATAGTAATTGCAATACGGATATTACTCATACTGAACAAACCCCTGATGGGATGGTCAAGTTGAAGTTTTCTAAACCAACCTACTTGGCAAGTGATTTGGGTTCCAGATCTACGAGATCAGATGTTTCAAATCATTCATATATCTCACCCGCTGATTATACTGTTAAATATCCTTCACGAGCTTCTACTTCTCATATTCAGGAATTTATACATCTTCAATTGTCTGATAAAACTTATAGTAATAGAGTCAATAGAGTTATAATTGGTAATGATAATATTTCCAGAGGTGTTAAAGAAGACCCATAAATAGCTAAGTCAGACATGGGTTATCCAAGTATTTAATGGATCAAAGTCCAAAAATTGATTTTAACCGGGGATGGCTCGCTCGAGAAAAAATCATTAAAGACTTTTATAAACCCAGATGGGAACCTTTTGAAAAATGGTTTTTAATATTTTTGATAACAGTGAGCGTATAGCGCTGCAAGAGGAATTTTATAAAAATATTTCTCGAGCTAACAAAATAATATCTATTGTTCATTGGTTTATGGTTAGATATGTGGGAGATTATATCTCTGTTCTTGAAAGAGAATACAAACTTTCTAGCGGAGAAGTTGCTCATACTATTTTCCCTCCTCAACAACCTTTCAAGATTGAAAAGGATAATAAAGTTCTTGATTTTGCTGCATTTTCAAATCTTATTGAAAATACTACTACTTTAGTTACAACTTCGCATATTAATATCATGCTTAAACAGAATAATTACACCAATGTTTATATGAATGTTCTGGGTGAACAAATTGTTCTGTTACATAATAGAGTAGAGAAGTTGACTTCGAAAATCATGAGGTCAGTCCCTTCTTCTTCTAGTCTTCACACTTCTGTAGCTATTCCTAGTGTGCTGCCTCCACCTGAGATTAAAGATTTTAAGTTAAGAGCATACTCACAACTTGAACAGTTACTAGATGACAAGTTTAAAGGTTTGCGAATCATCCCTGTAACAAAATATTATGAGTTGGACCTATCTGGAGATGATTATAAACAGAAGATGTATGACGAAATTAATAACCTAGAAAAATATGCCAGGAAACCAGTACAAAGGATGTACTACTATCCTAGGCCCACTCCTCAAGATGTCTTGTTTTAGGAGCAAGAGATTGTTGATAACAATAGCTATAGTGGGAAGAGTATCTATGAATGGAACATAGATGGGGTATATCATATTCCTTTTTTTTACTGGAAAAAATCCCTTATAGGGACAGTACAGACCAATTTGACGTATGACCCTGTTTATTTTAATGCTTATCCTAACTTGCAGGTATCATTGCAAGGTGAAAATTCTTTGAATGCTTTAATACTAAGCATTAAGTTGCATAATTATGATTATATGCCTGTAACTGAAGTTATTTGTATTTGTTACAGAATCTATTTCAAACATTTATACACTATGAATCCAATGTGTAAGATCATGGATTTTAAAAATGAAACTCTTTTAATAGAAACTAATTTCGGTAAATAAAATATTACCAGCATAAGGCCTATTAAATGGGATGAAATTGATTTTCCCACGGAATGGCTCATTGAGGGAGGTGCACCTCCCAATAGTAATTATAATACGGATATTACTCATATTGAACAAACCCCTGATGGGATGGTCAAGTTGATGTTTTCTAAACCAACCTACTTGGCAAGTGATTTGGGTTCCAGATCTACGAGATCTGATGTTTCAAATCATTCTTATATCTCACCAGCTGATTATACTGTTAAATATCCTTCACGAGCTTCTACTTCTCGTATTCAGGAATTTATACATCTTCTATTGTCTGATAATACTTATAGTAATAGAGTCAATAGAATTATAATTGGTAATGATAATATTGCCAGAGGTGTTAAAGAAGACCCATAAATATCTAAGTCAGACATGGGTTATCCAAGTATTTAATGGATCAAAGTCCAAAAATTGATTTTAACCAGGGATCACTCGCTCGAGAAAAAATCATTAAAGACTTTTATAAACCCAGATGGGAACCTTTTGAAAAATGGTTTTTAATACTTTTGATAACAGTGAGCGTATAGGGCTGCAAGAGGAATTTTATAAAAATATTTCTCGAGCTAACAAAATAATATCTTTTCTTCCTTGGTTTATGGTTAGATATGTGGGAGATTATATCTCTGTTCTTGAAAGAGAATACAAACTTTCTAGCGGAGAAGTTGCTCATACTGTTTTCCCTCCTCAACAACCTTTCAAGATTGAAAAGGATAATAAAGTTCTTGATTTTGCTGCCTTTTCAAATCTTATTGAAAATAATACTACTTTAGTTACAACTTCACATATTAATATCATGCTTAAACAGAATAATTACACCAATGTTTATATGAATGTTCTGGGTGAACAAATTGTTCTGTTACATAATAGAGTAGAGAAGTTGACTTCGAAAATCATTAGGTCAGTCCCTTCTTCTTCTAGTCTTCATACTTCTGCAGCTATTCCTAGTGTGCAGCCTCCACCTGAGATTAAAGATTTCAAGTTAAGAGCATACTCACAACTTGAACAGTTACTAGATGACAAGTTTAAAGGTTTGCGAATCATCCCTGTAACAAAATATTATGAGTTGGACCTATCTGGAGATGATTATAAACAGAAGATATCTGACGAAATTAATAACCTAGAAAAATATGCTAGGAAACCAGTACAAAGGATGTACTACTATCCTAGGCCCACTCCTCAGGATGTCTTGTTTTAGAAGCAAGAGATTGATGATAACAATAACTATAGTGGGAAGAGTGTCTATGAATGAAACAAAGATGTGGTATATCATATTCCTTTTTATTACTTGAAAAAATCCCTTATAGGGAGAGTACAGACCAGTTTGACGTATGACCCTGTTTATTTTAATGCTTATCCTAACTTGCAGGTATCTTTGAAAGGTGAAAATTGTTTGAATGCTTTAATACTAAGAATTAAGTTGCATTATTATGATTATATGCCTGGAACTGAAGTTATTTGTATTTGTTACAGAATCTATTTCAAACATTTATACACTATGAATCCAATGTGTAAGATCATGGATTTTAAAAATGAAACTCTTTTAATAGAAACTAATTTCGGTAAATAAAATATTACCAGCATAAGGCCTATTAAATGGGATGAAATTGATTTCCCCACGGAATAGGTCATAGAGGGAGCTGCACCTCCCAATAGTAATTGTAATACGGATATTACTCATACTGAACAAACCCCTGATGGGATGGTCAAGTTGAAGTTTTCTAAACCAACCTACTTGGCAAGTGATTTGGGTTCCAGATCTACGAGATCAGATGTTTCAAATCATTCATATATCTCACCCGCTGATTATACTGTTAAATATCCTTCACGAGCTTCTACTTCTCGTATTCAGGAATTTATACATCTTCAATTGTCTGATAAAACTTATAGTAATAGAGTCAATAGAGTTATAATTGGTAATGATAATATTTCCATAGGTGTTAAAGAAGACCCATAAATAGCTAAGTCAGACATGGGTTATCCAAGTATTTAATGGATCAAAGTCCAAAAATTGATTTTAACCGGGGATGGCTCGCTCGAGAAAAAATCATTAAAGACTTTTATAAACCCAGATGGGAACCTTTTGAAAAATGGTTTTTAATATTTTTGATAACAGTGAGCGTATAGCGCTGCAAGAGGAATTTTATAAAAATATTTCTCGAGCTAACAAAATAATATCTATTGTTCATTGGTTTATGGTTAGATATGTGGGAGATTATATCTCTGTTCTTGAAAGAGAATACAAACTTTCTAGCGGAGAAGTTGCTCATACTATTTTCCCTCCTCAACAACCTTTCAAGATTGAAAAGGATAATAAAGTTCTTGATTTTGCTGCATTTTCAAATCTTATTGAAAATACTACTACTTTAGTTACAACTTCACATATTAATATCATGCTTAAACAGAATAATTACACCAATGCTTATATGAATGTTCTGGGTGAACAAATTGTTCTGTTACATAATAGAGTAGAGAAGTTGACTTCGAAAATCATGAGGTCAGTCCCTTCTTCTTCTAGTCTTCACACTTCTGTAGCTATTCCTAGTGTGCTGCCTCCACCTGAGATTAAAGATTTTAAGTTAAGAGCATACTCACAACTTGAACAGTTACTAGATGACAAGTTTAAAGGTTTGCGAATCATCCCTGTAACAAAATATTATGAGTTGGACCTATCTGGAGATGATTATAAACAGAAGATGTATGACGAAATTAATAACCTAGAAAAATATGCTAGGAAACCAGTACAAAGGAAGTACTACTATCCTAGGCCCACTCCTCAGGATGTCTTGTTTTAGAAGCAAGAGATTGATGATAACAATAACTATAGTGGGAAGAGTGTCTATGAATGAAACAAAGATGGGGTATATCATATTCCTTTTTATTACTTGAAAAAATCCCTTATAGGGACAGTACAGACCAGTTTGACGTATGACCCTGTTTATTTTAATGCTTATCCTAACTTGCAGGTATCATTGCAAGGTGAAAATTCTTTGAAAGCTTTAATACTAAGCATTAAGTTGCATAATTATGATTATATGCCTGGAACTGAAGTTATTTGTATTTGTTACAGAATCTATTTCAAACATTTATACACTATGAATCCAATGTGTAAGATCATGGATTTTAAAAATGAAACTCATTTAATAGAAACTAATTTCGGTAAATAAAATATTACCAGCATAAGGCCTATTAAATGGGATGAAATTGATTTCCCCACGGAATGGGTCATAGAGGGAGCTGCACCTCCCAATAGTAATTGTAATACGGATATTACTCATATTGAACAAACCACTGATGGGATGGTCAAGTTGATGTTTTCTAAACCAACCTACTTGGCAAGTGATTTGGGTTCCAGATCTACGAGATCTGATGTTTCAAATCATTCTTATACTCGCCAGCTGATTATACTGTTAAATATCCTTCACGAGCTTCTACTTCTCGTATTCAGGAATTTATACATCTTCAATTGTCTGATAATACTTATAGTAATAGAGTCAATAGAATTATAATTGGTAATGATAATATTGCCAGAGGTGTTAAAGAAGACCCATAAATAGCTAAGTCAGACATGGGTTATCCAAGTATTTAATGGATCAAAGTCCAAAAATTGATTTTAACCAGGGATCACTCGCTCGAGAAAAAATCATTAAAGACTTTTATAAACCCAGATGGGAACCTTTTGAAAAATGGTTTTTAATACTTTTGATAACAGTGAGCGTATAGGGCTGCAAGAGGAATTTTATAAAAATATTTCTCGAGCTAACAAAATAATATCTTTTCTTCCTTGGTTTATGGTTAGATATGTGGGAGATTATATCTCTGTTCTTGAAAGAGAATACAAACTTTCTAGCGGAGAAGTTGCTCATACTGTTTTCCCTCCTCAACAACCTTTCAAGATTGAAAAGGATAATAAAGTTCTTGATTTTGCTGCATTTTCAAATCTTATTGAAAATAATACTACTTTAGTTACAACTTCACATATTAATATCATGCTTAAATAGAATAATTACACCAATGTTTATATGAATGTTCTGGGTGAACAAATTGTTCTGTTACATAATAGAGTAGAGAAGTTGACTTCGAAAATCATGAGGTCAGTCCCTTCTTCTTCTAGTCTTCATACTTCTGCAGCTATTCCTAGTGTGCAGCCTCCACCTGAGATTAAAGATTTTAAGTTAAGAGCATACTCATAACTTGAACAGTTACTAGATGACAAGTTTAAAGGTTTGCGAATCATCCCTGTAACAAAATATTATGAGTTGGACCTATCTGGAGATGATTATAAACAGAAGATATCTGACGAAATTAATAACCTAGAAAAATATGCTAGGAAACTAGTACAAAGGATGTACTACTATCCTAGGCCCACTCCTCAAGATGTCTTCTTTTAGAAGCAAGAGATTGTTGATAACAATAACTATAGTGGGAAGAGTGTCTATGAATGAAACAAAGATGGGGTATATCATATTCCTTTTTATTACTTGAAAAAATCCCTTATAGGGACAGTACAGACCAGTTTGACGTATGACCCTGTTTATTTTAATGCTTATCCTAACTTGCAGGTATCTTTGAAAGGTGAAAATTCTATGAATGCTTTAATACTAAGCATTAAGTTGCATAATAATGATTATATGCCTGGAACTGAAGTTATTTGTATTTGTTACAGAATTTATTTCAAACATTTATACACTATGAATCCAATGTGTAAGATCATGGATTTTAAAAGTGAAACTCTTTTAATAGAAACTAATTTCGGTAAATAAAATATTACCAGCATAAGGCCTATTAAATGGAATGAAATTGATTTCCCCATGGAATGGGTCATAGAGGGAGCTGCACCTCCCAATAGTAATTGTAATACGGATATTACTCATACTGAACAAACCCCTGATGGAATGGCCAAGTTGAAGTTTTCTAAACCAACCTACTTGGCAAGTGATTTGGGTTCCAGATCTACGAGATCTGATGTTTCAAGTCATTCTTATATCTCACCAGCTGATTATACTGTTAAATATCCTTCACGAGCTTCTACTTCTCGTATTCAGGAATTTATACATCTTCAATTGTCTGATAATACTTATAGTAATAGAGTCAATAGAATTATAATTGGTAGTGATAATATTACCAGAGGTGTTAAAGAAGACCCATAAATAACTGAGTCAGACATGGGTTATCCAAGTATTTAATGGATCAAAGTCCAAAAATTGATTTTAACCGGGGATGGCTCGCTCGAGAAAAAATCATTAAAGACTTTTATAAATCCCAGGTGGGAACCTTTTGAAAAATGGTTTTTAATATTTTTGATAACAGTGAGCGTATAGCGCTCAAGAGGAATTTTATAAAAATATTTCTCTAGCTAACAAAATAATATCTATTGTTCATTGGTTTATGGTTAAATATGTGGGAGATTATATCTCTGTTCTTGAAAGAGAATACAAACTTTCTAGTGGAGAAGTTGCTCATACTATTTTACCTCCTCAACAACCTTTCAAGATTGAAAAGGATAATAAAGTTCTTGATTTTGCTGCCTTTTCAAATCTTATTGAAAATAATACTACTTTAGTTACAACTTCACATATTAATATCATGCTTAAACAGAATAATTACACCAATGTTTAAATGAATGTTCTGGGTGAACAAATTGTTCTGTTACATAATAGAGTAGAGAAGTTGACTTCGAAAATCATTAGGTCAGTCCCTTCTTCTTCTAGTCTTCATACTTCTGCAGCTATTCCTAGTGTGCAGCCTCCACCTGAGATTAAAGATTTTAAGTTAAGAGCATACTCACAACTTGAACAGTTACTAGATGACAAGTTTAAAGGTTTGCGAATCATCCCTGTAACAAAATATTATGAGTTGGACCTATCTGGAGATGATTATAAATAGAAGATGTATGACAAAATTAATAACCTAGAAAAATATGCTAGGAAACCAGTACGAAGGATGTACTACTATCCTAGGCCCACTCCTCAAGATGTCTTGTTTTAGGAGCAAGAGATTGTTGATAACAATAGCTATATTGGGAAGAGTATCTATGAATGGAACATAGATGGGGTATATCATATTCCTTTTTTTTACTTGAAAAAATCCCTTATAGGGACAGTACAGACCAATTTGACGTATGACCCTGTTTATTTTAATGCTTATCCTAACTTGCAGGTATCATTGCAAGGTGAAAATTCTTTTAATGCTTTAATACAAAGCATTAAGTTGCATTATTATGATTATATGCTTGGAACTGAAGTTATTTGTATTTGTTACAGAATCTATTTCAAACATTTATACACTATGAATCCAATGTGTAAGATCATGGATTTTAAAAATGAAACTCTTTTAATAGAAACTAATTTCGGTAAATAAAATATTACCAGCATAAGGCCTATTAAATGGGATGAAATTGATTTCCCCACGGAATGGGTCATAGAGGGAGCTGCACCTCCCAATAGTAATTGTAATACGGATATTACTCATACTGAACAAACCCCTGATGGGATGGTCAAGTTGAAGTTTTCTAAACCAACCTACTTGGCAAGTGATTTGGGTTCCAGATCTACGAGATCTGATGTTTCAAATCATTCTTATATCTCACCAGCTGATTATACTGTTAAATATCCTTCACGAGCTTCTACTTCTCGTATTCAGGAATTTATACATCTTCAATTGTCTGATAATACTTATAGTAATAGAGTCAATAGAATTATAATTGGTAATGATAATATTGCCAGAGGTGTTAAAAAAGACCCATAAATAGCTAAGTCAGACATGGGTTATCCAAGTATTTAATGGATCAAAGTCCAAAAATTGATTTTAACCGGGGATGGCTCGCTCGAGAAAAAATCATTAAAGACTTTTATAAATCCCAGATGGGAACCTTTTGAAAAATGGTTTTTAATATTTTTGATAACAGTGAGCGTATAGCGCTGCAAGAGGAATTTTATAAAAATATTTCTCGAGCTAACAAAATAATATCTATTGTTCATTGGTTTATGGTTAAATATGTGGGAGATTATATCTCTGTTCTTGAAAGAGAATACAAACTTTCTAGCGGAGAAGTTGCTCATACTATTTTCCCTCCTCAACAACCTTTCAAGATTGAAAAGGATAATAAAGTTCTTGATTTTGCTGCCTTTTCAAATCTTATTGAAAATAATACTACTTTAGTTACAACTTCACATATTAATATCATGCTTAAACAGAATAATTACACCAATGTTTATATGAATGTTCTGGGTGAACAAATTGTTCTGTTACATAATAGAGTAGAGAAGTTGACTTCGAAAATCATGAGGTCAGTCCCTTCTTCTTCTAGTCTTCATACTTCTGCAGCTATTCCTAGTGTGCAGCCTCCACCTGAGATTAAAGATTTTAAGTTAAGAGCATACTCACAACTTGAACAGTTACTAGATGACAAGTTTAAAGGTTTGCGAATCATCCCTTTAACAAAATATTATGAGTTGGACCTATCTGGAGATGATTATAAACAGAAGATGTATGACTAAATTATTAATATAGAAAAATATGCCAGGAAACCAGTACAAAGGATTTACTACTATCCTAGGCCCACTCCTCAGGATGTCTTGTTTTAGGAGCAAGAGATTGTTGATAACAATAGCTATAGTGGGAAGAGTATCTATGAATGGAACATAGATGGGGTATATCATATTCCTTTTTTTAACTGGAAAAAATCCCTTATAGGGACGACAAGAGATGCACCAATTTGACGTATGACCCTGTTTATTTTAATGCTTATCCTAACTTGCAGGTATCATTGCAAGGTGAAAATTCTTTGAATGCTTTAATACTAAGCATTAAGTTGCATTATTATGATTATATGCCTGGAACTGAAGTTATTTGTATTTGTTACGTAATCTATTTCAAACATTTATACACTATGAATCCAATGTGTAAGATCATGGATTTTAAAATGAAACTCTTTTAATAGAAACTAATTTCGTAAATAAAATATTACCAAAGCATAAGGCCTATTAAATGGGATGAAATTGATTTCCCACTGAATGGGTCATAGAGGAGTTGCACCTCCCAATAGTAATTGTAATACTGATATTACTCATACTGAACAAACCCTCGATGGGATGGTCAAGTTGAAGTTTTCTAAACCAACCTACTTGGCAAGTGATTTGGGTTCCGGATCTACGAGATCCGATGTTTCAAATCATTCTTATATCTCACCAAATGATTATATCGTTAAATATCCTTCACGAGCTTCTACTTCGTATTCAGAATTTATACATCTTCACTTGTTTGCTAATACTTATAGTAATAGAGTCAATAGAATTATAATTGGTAATGATAATATTGCCAGAGGTGTTAAAAAGACCCATAAATAGCTAAGTCGCACATGGGTTATCCAAGTATTTAATGGATCAAAGTCCAAAATTGATTTTAACCAGAATCACTCGCCGAGAAAATATCATTAAAGACTTTTATAAACCCAGATGGGAACCTTTTGAAAATGGTTTTTAATACTTTTGATAACAGTGAGCGTATAGGGTCAGCAAGAGGAATTTTATAAAAATATTTCTCGAGCTAACAAAATAATATCTTTTCTTCCTTGGTTTATGGTTAGATATGTGGGAGATTATATCTCTGTTCTTGAAAGAGAATACAAACTTTCTAGCGGAGAAGTTGCTCATACTGCTTTTCCTCCTCAACAACCTTTCAAGATTGAAAAGGATAATAAAGTTCTTGATTTTGTCAGCTTTTTCAAATCTTATTGAAAATAATACTACTTTAGTTACAACTTCACATATTAATGTCATGCTTAAATGTAATAATTACACCAATGTTTATATGAATGTTCTGGGTGAACAAATTGTCCTGTTACATAATAGAGTAGAGAAGTTGACTTGAAAATCATTAGGTCAGTCCCTTCTTCTTCTAGTCTTCATACTTCAGCCTATTCCTAGTGTGCAGCCTCCACTGAGATTAAAGATTTCAAGTTAAGAGCATACTCACAACTTGAATAGTTACTAGATGACAAGTTTAAAGGTTTGCTAATCATCCTCAGAATAAAATATTATGAGTTGGACCTATCTCGAGATGATTATAAATGTAAGATGTATGACTAAATTAATAACCTAGAAAAATATGCCAGAAACCAAGACAAAGTATGTACTACTATCCTAGGCCCACTCCTCAAGATGTCTTGTTTTAGGAGCAAGAGATTGTTGATAACAATAGCTATAGTGGGAAGAGTATCTATGAATGGAACATAGATGGGGTATATCATATTCCTTTTTTTACTTGGAAAAATCCCTTATAGGACAAGATGATGCACCAATTTGACGTATGACCCTGTTTATTTTAATGCTTATCCTAACTTGCAGGTATCATTGCAAGGTGAAAATTCTTTGAATGCTTTAATACTAAGCATTAAGTTGCATTATTATGATTATATGCCTGGAACTGAAGTTATTTGTATTTGTTACAGAATCTATTTCAAACATTTATACACTATGAATCCAATGTGTAAGATCATGGATTTTAAAAATGAAACTCTTTTAATAGAAACTAATTTCGGTAAATAAAATATTACCAGCATAAGGCCTATTAAATGGGATGAAATTGATTTCACCACGGAATGGGTCATAGAGGGAGCTGCACCTCCCAATTGTAATTGTAATACGAATATTACTCATACTGAACAAACCCCTGATGGGATGGTCAAGTTGAAGTTTTCTAAACCAACCTACTTGGCAAGTGATTTGGGTTCCAGATCTACGAGATCTGATGTTTCAAATCATTCTTATATCTCACCAGATTATACTGTTAAATATCCTTCACGAGCTTCTACTTATCGTATTCAGGAATTTATACATCTTCAATTGTCTGATAATACTTATAGTAATAGAGTCAATAGAATTATAATTGGTAATGATAATATTTCCAGAGGTGTTAAAGAAGACCCATAAATAGCTAAGTCAGACATGGGTTATCCAAGTTATTTAATGGATCAAAGTCCAAAAATTGATTTTAACCGGGGATGGCTCGCTCGAGAAAAAATCACTAAAGACTTTTATAAACCCAGATGGGAACCTTTTGAAAAATGGTTTTTAATATTTTTGATAACAGTGAGCGTATAGCGCTGCAAGAGGAATTTTATAAAAATATTTCTCGAGCTAACAAAATAATATCTATTGTTCATTGGTTTATGGTTAGATATGTGGGAGATTATATCTCTGTTCTTGAAAGAGAATACAAACTTTCTAGCGGAGAAGTTGCTCATACTATTTTCCCTCCTCAACAACCTTTCAAGATTGAAAAGGATAATAAAGTTCTTGATTTTGCTGGCTTTTCAAATCTTATTGAAAATAATACTACTTTAGTTACAACTTCACATATTAATATCATGCTTAAACAGAATAATTACACCAATGTTTATATGAATGTTCTGGGTGAACAAATTGTTCATACATAATAGAGTAGAGAAGTTGACTTCAAAATCATTAGGTCAACCTTCTTCTTCTAGTCTTCATACTGCAGCCTATTCCTAGTGTGCAGCCTCCACTGAGATTAAAGATTTCAAGTTAAGAGCATACTCACAACTTGAACAGCATTACTAGATGACAAGTTTAAAGGTTTGCGAATCATCCTCAGAACAAAATATTATGAGTTGGACCTATCTGGAGATGATTATAAATGTAAGATGTATGACTAAATTAATAACCTAGAAAAATATGCCAGAAACCAGACAAAGGATGTACTACTATCCTAGGCCCACTCCTCAAGATGTCTTGTTTTAGGAGCAAGAGATTGTTGATAACAATAGCTATAGTGGGAAGAGTATCTATGAATGGAACATAGATGGGGTATATCATATTCCTTTTTTTCTTGGAAAAAATCCGTTATAGGACTGATGCTGAGACCAATTTGACGTATGACCCTGTTTATTTTAATGCTTATCCTAACTTGCATGTATCATTGCAAGGTGAAAATTCTTTGAATGCTTTAATACTAAGCATTAAGTTGCATAATTATGATTATATGCCTGTAACTGAAGTTATTTGTATTTGTTACAGAATCTATTTCAAACATTTATACACTATGAATCCAATGTGTAAGATCATGGATTTTAAAAATGAAACTCTTTTAATAGAAACTAATTTCGGTAAATAAAATATTACCAGCATAAGGCCTATTAAATGGGATGAAATTGATTTCCCCACGGAATGGGTCATAGAGGGAGCTGCACCTCCCAATTGTAATTGTAATACGAATATTACTCATACTGAACAAACCCCTGATGGGATGGTCAAGTTGAAGTTTTCTAAACCAACCTACTTGGCAAGTGATTTGGGTTCCAGATCTACGAGATCTGATGTTTCAAATCATTCTTATATCTCACTACCGATTATCTTTGTTAAATATCCTTCACGAGCTTCTACTTATCGTATTCAGGAATTTATACATCTTCAATTGTCTGATAATACTTATAGTAATAGAGTCAATAGAATTATAATTGGTAATGATAATATTTCCAGAGGTGTTAAAGAAGACCCATAAATAGCTAAGTCAGACATGGGTTATCCAAGTTATTTAATGGATCAAAGTCCAAAAATTGATTTTAACCGGGGATGGCTCGCTCGAGAAAAAATCACTAAAGACTTTTATAAACCCAGATGGGAACCTTTTGAAAAATGGTTTTTAATATTTTTGATAACAGTGAGCGTATAGCGCTGCAAGAGGAATTTTATAAAAATATTTCTCGAGCTAACAAAATAATATCTATTGTTCATTGGTTTATGGTTAGATATGTGGGAGATTATATCTCTGTTCTTGAAAGAGAATACAAACTTTCTAGCGGAGAAGTTGCTCATACTATTTTCCCTCCTCAACAACCTTTCAAGATTGAAAAGGATAATAAAGTTCATGATTTTGCTGCCTTTTCAAATCTTATTGAAAATAATACTACTTTAGTTACAACTTCACATATTAATATCATGCTTAAACAGAATAATTACACCAATGTTTATATGAATGTTCTGGGTGAACAAATTGTTCTGTTACATAATAGAGTAGAGAAGTTGACTTCGAAAATCATGAGGTCAGTCCCTTCTTCTTCTAGTCTTCATACTTCTGCAGCTATTCCTAGTGTGCAGCCTCCACCTGAGATTAAAGATTTTAAGTTAAGAGCATACTCACAACTTGAACATTTACTAGATGACAAGTTTAAAGGTTTGCGAATCATCCCTGTTACAAAATATTATGAGTTGGACCTATCTGGAGATGATTATAAACAGAAGATGTATGACGAAATTAATAACCTAGAAAAATATGCCAGGAAACCAGTACAAAGGATGTACTACTATCCTAGGCCCACTCCTCAAGATGTCTTGTTTTAGGAGCAAGAGATTGTTGATAACAATAGCTATAGTGGGAAGAGTATCTATGAATGGAACATAGATGGGGTATATCATATTCCTTTTTTTTACTGTAAAAATCCGTTATAGGGACAGTACAGACCAATTTGACGTATGACCCTGTTTATTTTAATGCTTATCCTAACTTGCAGGTATCATTGCAAGGTGAAAATTCTTTGAATGCTTTAATACTAAGCATTAAGTTGCATTATTATGATTATATGCCTGGAACTGAAGTTATTTGTATTTGTTACAGAATCTATTTCAAACATTTATACACTATGAATCCAATGTGTAAGATCATGGATTTTAAAAATGAAACTCTTTTAATAGAAACTAATTTCGGTAAATAAAATATTACCAGCATAAGGCCTATTAAATGGGATGAAATTGATTTCCCCACGGAATGGGTCATAGAGGGAGCTGCACCTCCCAATAGTAATTGTAATACGGATATTACTCATACTGAACAAACCCCTGATGGGATGGTCAAGTTGAAGTTTTCTAAACCAACCTACTTGGCAAGTGATTTGGGTTCCAGATCTACGAGATCTGATGTTTCAAATCATTCTTATATCTCACCGGTGATTATCTTGTTAAATATCCTTCACGAGCTTCTACTTCTCGTATTCAGGAATTTATACATCTTCAATTGTCTGATAATACTTATAGTAATAGAGTCAATAGAATTATAATTGGTAATGATAATATTGCCAGAGGTGTTAAAGAAGACCCATAAATAGCTAAGTCAGACATGGGTTATCCAAGTATTTAATGGATCAAAGTCCAAAAATTGATTTTAACCGGGGATCACTCGCTCGAGAAAAAATCATTAAAGACTTTTATAAACCCAGATGGGAACCTTTTGAAAAATGGTTTTTAATATTTTTGATAACAATGAGCGTATAGCGCTGCAAGAGAAATTTTATAAAAATATTTCTCGAGCTAACAAAATAATATCTTTTCTTCCTTGGTTTATGGTTAGATATGTGGGAGATTATATCTCTGTACTTGAAAGAGAATACAAACTTTCTAGCGGAGAAGTTGCTCATACTGTTTTCCCTCCTAAACAACTTTTCAAGATTAAAAAGGATAATAAAGTTCGTGATTTTGCTGCCTTTTCAAATCTTATTGTAAATAATACTACTTTAGTTACAACTTCGCATATTAATATCATGCTTAAACAGAATAATTACACCAATGTTTATATGAATGTTTTGGGTGAACAAATTGTTCTGTTACATAATAGAGTAGAGAAGTTGACTTCAAAAATCATGAGGTCAGTCCCTTCTTCTTCTAGTCTTCATACTTCTGCAGCTATTCATAGTGTGCAGCCTCCACCCGATATTAAAGATTTCAAGTTAAGAGCATACTCACAACTTGAACAGTTACTAGATGACAAGTTTAAAGGTTTGCGAATCATCCCTTTACCAAAACATTATGAGTTACACCTATCTGGAGATGATTATAAACAGAAGATGTATGACGAAATTAATAACCTAGAAAAATATGCTAGGAAACCATTACAAAGGATGTACTACTATCCTAGGTCCACTCCTCGGGATGTCTTGTTTTAGGAGCAAGAGATTGTTGATAACAATAGATATAGTGGGAAGAGTATCTATGAATGGAACATAGATGGGGTATTTCATATTCCTTTTTTTTACTGGAAAAAATCCCTTATAGGGACAGTACAAAGCAGTTCGACGTTTGACCCTGTTTATTTTAATGCTTATCCTAACTTGCAGGTATCTTTGAAAGATGAAAATACTTTGAAGGCTATAATACTAAGCATTAAGTTTCATGATTAGAATTATATGCCTGGAACAGAAGTTATTTGTATTTGTTACAGAATCTATTTCAAACCTTTATACACTATGAATCCAATGTGTCGGATCATGATTTTTAAAAATGAAACTATTTTAATAGAAACTAATTTCGGTAAATAAAATATTACCAGCAAAAGGCCTATTAAATGGGATGAATTGATTTTCCCACGGAATGGGTCATAGAGGGAGTTGCACCTCCCAAGAGTAATTGTAATACTGATATTACTCATATTGAACAAATCCCTGATGGGATGGTCAAGTTGAAGTTTTCTAAACCAACCTACTTGACAAATGATTTGTGTTCCAGATCTACGAGATCTGATGTTTCAAATCGTTCTTATATCTCACCAGCTGATTAGAACCAGCAAAAACTTAGGCTCTCTTCACCTGGAAACATTTTTTTCATATTACTAAAAACACTTTTTCGACTTGTCTTTTATTTCAAATCAAGCAATACAACCAAACGTAAATAATTAAGCCCCTTATTATGTAAGCCATCCATTAATTCAACTTAAAATACGATCACAACAACCCATCAATGGCTTAACAACAATCAACATGTTAACTCTTTTCAAACTTACAAGTTTTAGTCTTTACAATCGAGTTACAACTCGTAGAAGCTTAGACAAGGGAAGGAGAAGCATAAAATCACATTTAACGGATTAGAACCAACAAAAACTTAGGCTCTCTCCACCTGGAAACAGTTTTTCAGATTACTAAAAACACATTTCCGACTTGTCTTTTCTTTCAAATCAAGCAATACAACGAAACGTACATAATTAATCCCCTTATCATGTGAGCCATCCATTAATTCAACTTAAAATACGGTCAAAACAACCCCATCAATGGCTTAACAACAATCAACATGTTAACTCTTTTCAAACTTACAAGTTTTAGTCTTTACAATCGAGCTACAACTCGTAGAAGCTTAGACAAGGGAAGGAGAAGCATAAAATCACATTTAACGGATTAGAACCAGCAAAAACTTAGGCTCTCTTCACTTGGAAACAGATTTTTTAGATTACTAGAAACACCTTTCCGACTTGTCTTTTATTTCAAATCAAGCAATACAACCAAACGTACATAATTAAGCCCCTTATCATGTAAGCCAACCATTAATTCAACTTAAAATACGGTCACAACAACCCCATCAATGGCTTAACAACAATCAACATGTTAACTCTTTTCAAACTTACAAGTTTTAGTCTTTACAATCGAGCTACAACTCGTAGAAGCTTAGACAAGGGAAGGAGAAGCATAAAATCACATTTAACGGATTAGAACCAACAAAAACTTAGGCTCTCTTCACTTGGAAACAGATTTTTCAGATAACTAAAAACTCCTTTTCGACTTGTCTTTTCTTTCAAATCAAGCAATACAACCAAACGTACATAATTAAGCCCCTTATCATGTGAGCCATCCATTAATTCAACTTAAAATACGGTCAAAACAACCCCATCAATGGCTTAACAACAATCAACATGTTAACTCTTTTCAAACTTACAAGTTTTAGTCTTTACAATCGAGCTACAACTCGTAGAAGCTTAGACAAGGGAAGGAGAAGCATAAAATCACATTTAACGGATTAGAACCAACAAAAACTTAGGCTCTCTCCACCTGGAAACAGATTTTTCAGATTACTAAAAACACATTTCCGACTTGTCTTTTATTTCAAATCAAGCAATACTGCCAAACGTACATAATTAAGCCCTTATCATGTAACCCAGCCATTAATTCAACTTAAAATACGGTCACAACAACCCCATCAGTGGATTAACAACAATCATCATGTTAACTCTTTTCAAACTTACAAGTTTTAGTCTTTACAATCGAGCTACAACTCGTACAAGCTTAGACAAGGGAAGGAGAAGCATAAAATCACATTTAACGGATTAGAACCAGCAAAAACTTAGGCTCTCTTCACCTGGAAACATTTTTTTCATATTACTAAAAACACTTTTTCGACTTGTATTTTCTTTCAAATCAAGCAATACAACCAAACGTACATAATTAAGCCCCTTATCATGTAAGCCATCCATTAATTCAACTTAAAATACGGTCACAACAACCCCATCAATGGCTTAACAACAATCAACATGTTAACTCTTTTCAAACTTACAAGTTTTAGTCTTTACAATCGAGCTACAACTCGTAGAAGCTTAGACAAGGGAAGGAGAAGCATAAAATCACATTTAACGGATTAGAACCAACAAAAACTTAGGCTCTCTCCACCTGGAAACAGATTTTTCAGATTACTAAAAACACATTTCCGACTTGTCTTTTATTTCAAATCAAGAAATACTTCCAAACGTACATAATTAAGCCCCTTATCATGTAAGCCAGCCATTAATTCAACTTAAAATACGGTCACAACAACCCCATCAATGGCTTAACAACAATCAACATGTTAACTCTTTTCAAACTTACAAGTTTTAGTCTTTACAATCGAGCTACAACTCGTAGAAGCTTAGACAAGGGAAGGAGAAGCATAAAATCACATTTAACGGATTAGAACCAGCAAAAACTTAGGCTCTCTTCACTTGGAAACAGATTTTTTAGATTACTAGAAACACCTTTCCGACTTGTCTTTTATTTCAAATCAAGCAATACAACCAAACGTACATAATTAAGCCCCTTATCATGTGAGCCATCCATTAATTCAACTTAAAATACGGTCAAAACAACCCCATCAATGGCTTAACAACAATCAACATGTTAACTCTTTTCAAACTTACAAGTTTTAGTCTTTACAATCGAGCTACAACTCGTAGAAGCTTAGACAAGGGAAGGAGAAGCATAAAATCACATTTAACGGATTAGAACCAGCAAAAACTTAGGCTCTCTTCACCTGGAAACATTTTTTTCATATTACTAAAAACACTTTTTCGACTTGTATTTTCTTTCAAATCAGGCAATATAACCAGACGTACATAATTAATCCCATTATCATGTATGCCATCCATTAATTCAACTTAAAATACGGTCAAAACAACCCCATCAATGGCTTAACAACAATCAACATGTTAACTCTTTTCAAACTTACAAGTTTTAGTCTTTACAATCGAGCTACAACTCGTAGAAGCTTAGACAAGGGAAGGAGAAGCATAAAATCACATTTAACGGATTAGAACCAACAAAAACTTAGGCTCTCTCTACCAGGAAACAGATTTTTCAGATTACTAAAAACACATTTCCGACTTGTCTTTTATTTCAAATCAAGAAATACTGCCAAACGTACATAATTAAGCCCCTTATCATGTGAGCCAGCCATTAATTCAACTTAAAATACGGTCACAACAACCCCATCAGTGGTTTAACAACAATCAGCATGTTAACTCTTTACAAACTTACAAGTTTTAGTCTTTACAATCGAGCTACAACTCGTAGAAGCTTAGACAAGGGAAGGAGAAGCATAAAATCACATTTAACGGATTAGAACCAGCAAAAACTTAGGCTCTCTTCACTTGGAAACAGATTTTTCAGATAACTAAAAACTCCTTTTCGACTTGTCTTTTCTTTCAAATCAAGCAATACAACCAAACGTACATAATTAAGCCCTTATCATGTGAGCCATCCATTAATTCAACTTAAAATACGGTCAAAACAACCCCATCAATGGCTTAACAACAATCAACATGTTAACTCTTTTCAAACTTACAAGTTTTAGTCTTTACAATCGAGCTACAACTCGTAGAAGCTTAGACAAGGGAAGGAGAAGCATAAAATCACATTTAACGGATTAGAACCAACAAAAACTTAGGCTCTCTCCACCTGGAAACAGATTTTTCAGATTACTAAAAACACATTTCCGACTTGTCTTTTATTTCAAATCAAGAAATACTGCCAAACGTACATAATTAAGCCCCTTATCATGTAAGCCAGCCATTAATTCAACTTAAAATACGATCACAACAACCCATCAGTGGTTTAACAACAATCAGCATGTTAACTCTTTTCAAACTTACAAGTTTTAGTCTTTACAATCGAGCTACAACTCGTAGAAGCTTAGACAAGGGAAGGAGAAGCATAAAATCACATTTAACGGATTAGAACCAGCAAAAACTTAGGCTCTCTTCACTTGGAAACATATTTTTTAGATTACTAAAAACTCCTTTCCGACTTGTCTTTTCTTTCAAATCAAGCAATACAACCAAACGTACATAATTAAGCCCCTTATCATGTGAGCCATCCATTAATTCAACTTAAAATACGGTCAAAACAACCCCATCAATGGCTTAACAACAATCAACATGTTAACTCTTTTCAAACTTACAAGTTTTAGTCTTTACAATCGAGCTACAACTCGTAGAAGCTTAGACAAGGGAAGGAGAAGCATAAAATCACATTTAACGGATTAGAACCAACAAAAACTTAGGCTCTCTCCACCTGGAAACAGATTTTTCAGATTACTAAAAACACATTTCCGACTTGTCTTTTCTTTCAAATCAAGCAATACAACGAAACGTACATAATTAATCCCCTTATCATGTGAGCCATCCATTAATTCAACTTAAAATACGGTCAAAACAACCCCATCAATGGCTTAACAACAATCAACATGTTAACTCTTTTCAAACTTACAAGTTTTAGTCTTTACAATCGAGTTACAACTCGTAGAAGCTTAGACAAGGGAAGGAGAAGCATAAAATCACATTTAACGGATTAGAACCAGCAAAAACTTAGGCTCTCTTCACTTGGAAACAGATTTTTTAGATTACTAGAAACACCTTTCCGACTTGTCTTTTATTTCAAATCAAGCAATACAACCAAACGTACATAATTAAGCCCCTTATCATGTGAGCCATCCATTAATTCAACTTAAAATACGGTCAAAACAACCCCATCAATGGCTTAACAACAATCAACATGTTAACTCTTTTCAAACTTACAAGTTTTAGTCTTTACAATCGAGCTACAACTCGTAGAAGCTTAGACAAGGGAAGGAGAAGCATAAAATCACATTTAACGGATTAGAACCAGCAAAAACTTACGCTCTCTTCACTTGGAAACAGATTTTTCAGATAACTAAAAACTCCTTTTCGACTTGTCTTTTCTTTCAAATCAAGCAATACAACCAAACGGACATAATTAAGCCCCTTATCATGTGAGCCATCCAATAATTCAACTTAAAATACGGTCACAACAACCCATCAGTGGTTTAACAACAATCAGCATGTTAACTCTTTTCAAACTTACAAGTTTTAGTCTTTACAATCGAGCTACAACTTGTAGAAGCTTAGACAAGGGAAGGAGAAGCATAAAATCACATTTAACGGATTAGAACCAGCAAAAACTTAGGCTCCCTTCACTTGGAAACAGATTTTTCAGATAACTAAAAACTCCTTTTCGACTTGTCTTTTCTTTCAAATCAAGCAATACTGCCAAACGTACATAATTAAGCCCCTTATCATGTAAGCCAACCATTAATTCAACTTAAAATACGGTCACAACAACCCCATCAGTGGATTAACAACAATCATCATGTTAACTCTTTTCAAACTTACAAGTTTTAGTCTTTACAATCGAGCTACAACTCGTAGAAGCTTAGACAAGGGAAGGAGAAGCATAAAATCACATTTAACGGATTAGAACCAGCAAAAACTTAGGCTCTCTTCACTTGGAAACAGATTTTTCAGATAACTAAAAACACCTTTCCGACTTGTCTTTTATTTCAAATCAAGCAATACAACCAAACGTAAATAATTAAGCCCCTTATCATGTAAGCCATCCATTAATTCAACTTAAAATACGATCACAACAACCCATCAGTGGTTTAACAACAATCAGCATGTTAACTCTTTTCAAACTTACAAGTTTTAGTCTTTACAATCGAGCTACAACTCGTAGAAGCTTAGACAAGGGAAGGAGAAGCATAAAATCACATTTAACGGATTAGAACCAGCAAAAACTTAGGCTCTCTTCACTTGGAAACATATTTTTTAGATTACTAAAAACTCCTTTCCGACTTGTCTTTTCTTTCAAATCAAGCAATACAACCAAACGTACATAATTAAGCCCCTTATCATGTGAGCCATCCATTAATTCAACTTAAAATACGGTCAAAACAACCCCATCAATGGCTTAACAACAATCAACATGTTAACTCTTTTCAAACTTACAAGTTTTAGTCTTTACAATCGAGCTACAACTCGTAGAAGCTTAGACAAGGGAAGGAGAAGCATAAAATCACATTTAACGGATTAGAACCAACAAAAACTTAGGCTCTCTCCACCTGGAAACAGATTTTTCAGATTACTAAAAACACATTTCCGACTTGTCTTTTCTTTCAAATCAAGCAATACAACCAAACGTACATAATTAAGCCCCTTATCATGTGAGCCATCCATTAATTCAACTTAAAATACGGTCAAAACAACCCCATCAATGGCTTAACAACAATCAACATGTTAACTCTTTTCAAACTTACAAGTTTTAGTCTTTACAATCGAGCTACAACTCGTAGAAGCTTAGACAAGGGAAGGAGAAGCATAAAATCACATTTAACGGATTAGAACCAGCAAAAACTTAGGCTCTCTTCACTTGGAAACAGATTTTTTAGATTACTAGAAACACCTTTCCGACTTGTCTTTTATTTCAAATCAAGCAATACAACCAAACGTACATAATTAAGCCCCTTATCATGTGAGCCATCCATTAATTCAACTTAAAATACGGTCAAAACAACCCCATCAATGGCTTAACAACAATCAACATGTTAACTCTTTTCAAACTTACAAGTTTTAGTCTTTACAATCGAGCTACAACTCGTAGAAGCTTAGACAAGGGAAGGAGAAGCATAAAATCACATTTAACGGATTAGAACCAACAAAAACTTAAGCTCTCTTCACCTGGAAACAGATTTTTCAGATAACTAAAAACTCTTTTTCGACTTGTCTTTTCTTTCAAATCAAGCAATACAACCAAACGTACATAATTAAGCCCCTTATCATGTGAGCCATCCATTAATTCAACTTAAAATACGGTCACAACAACCCATCAATGGCTTAACAACAATCAACATGTTAACTCTTTTCAAACTTACAAGTTTTAGTCTTTACAATGGAGCTACAACTCGTAGAAGCTTAGACAAGGGAAGGAGAAGCATAAAATCACATTTAACGGATTAGAACCAGCAAAAACTTACGCTCTCTTCACTTGGAAACAGATTTTTCAGATAACTAAAAACTCCTTTTCGACTTGTCTTTTCTTTCAAATCAAGCAATACAACCAAACGGACATAATTAAGCCCCTTATCATGTGAGCCATCCAATAATTCAACTTAAAATACGGTCACAACAACCCATCAGTGGTTTAACAACAATCAGCATGTTAACTCTTTTCAAACTTACAAGTTTTAGTCTTTACAATCGAGCTACAACTTGTAGAAGCTTAGACAAGGGAAGGAGAAGCATAAAATCACATTTAACGGATTAGAACCAGCAAAAACTTAGGCTCTCTCCACCTGGAAACAGATTTTTCAGATTACTAAAAACACATTTCCGACTTGTCTTTTCTTTCAAATCAAGCAATACAATGAAACGTACATAATTAATCCCATTATCATGTGAGCCATCCATTAATTCAACTTAAAATACGGTCACAACAACCCCATCAGTGGATTAACAACAATCATCATGTTAACTCTTTTCAAACTTACAAGTTTTAGTCTTTACAATCGAGCTACAACTCGTAGAAGCTTAGACAAGGGAAGGAGAAGCATAAAATCACATTTAACGGATTAGAACCAACAAAAACTTAGGCTCTCTCCACCTGGAAACAGATTTTTCAGATTACTAAAAACACATTTCCGACTTGTCTTTTATTTCAAATCAAGCAATACAACCAAACGTAAATAATTAAGCCCCTTATCATGTAAGCCATCCATTAATTCAACTTAAAATACGATCACAACAACCCATCAGTGGTTTAACAACAATCAGCATGTTAACTCTTTTCAAACTTACAAGTTTTAGTCTTTACAATCGAGCTACAACTCGTAGAAGCTTAGACAAGGGAAGGAGAAGCATAAAATCACATTTAACGGATTAGAACCAGCAAAAACTTAGGCTCTCTTCACTTGGAAACATATTTTTTAGATTACTAAAAACTCCTTTCCGACTTGTCTTTTCTTTCAAATCTAGCAATACAACCAAACGTATATAATTAAGCCCTTTATCATGAGAGCCATCCATTAATTCAACTTAAAATACGGTCACAACAACCCAATCAGTGGCTTAACAACAATCAACATGTTAACTCTTTTCAAACATACAAGTTTTAGTCTTTACAATCGAGCTACAACTCGTAGAAGCTTAGACAAGGGAAGGAGAAGCATAAAATCACATTTAACGAATTAGAACCAGCAAAAACTTAGGCTCTCTTCACTTGGAAACAAATTTTTCAGATAACTAAAAACTCTTTTCCGAGTTGTATTTTCTTTCAAATCAGGCAATACAACCAGAGGTACATAATTACGCCCCTTATCATGTAAGCCAGCCATTAATTCAACTTAAAATACGGTCACAACAACCCCATCAGTGGATTAACAACAATCATCATGTTAACTCTTTTCAAACTTACAAGTTTTAGTCTTTACAATCGAGCTACAACTCGTAGAAGCTTAGACAAGGGAAGGAGAAGCATAAAATCACATTTAACGGATTAGAACCAGCAAAAACTTAGGCTCTCTTCACTTGGAAACAGATTTTTTAGATTACTAGAAACACCTTTCCGACTTGTCTTTTATTTCAAATCAAGCAATACAACCAAACGTAAATAATTAAGCCCCTTATCATGTAAGCCATCCATTAATTCAACTTAAAATACGGTCACAACAACCCATCAGTGGCTTAAAAACAATCAGCATGTTAACTCTTTTCAAACTTACAAGTTTTAGTCTTTACAATCGAGCTACAACTCGTAGAAGCTTAGACAAGGGAAGGAGAAGCATAAAATCACATTTAACGGATTAGAACCAGCAAAAACTTAGGCTCTCTTCACTTGGAAACAGATTTTTCAGATAACTAAAAACTCCTTTTCGACTTGTCTTTTCTTTCAAATCAAGAAATACAACCAAACGTACATAATTAAGCCCATTATCATGTGAGCCATCCATTAATTCAACTTAAAATACGGTCACAACAACCCCATCAGTGGCTTAACAACAATCAACATGTTAACTCTTTTCAAACTTACAAGTTTTAGTCTTTACAATCGAGCTACAACTCGTAGAAGCTTAGACAAGGGAAGGAGAAGCATAAAATCACATTTAACGGATTAGAACCAACAAAAACTTAGGCTCTCTTCACTTGGAAACAGATTTTTCAGATAACTAAAAACACCTTTCCGACTTGTCTTTTATTCCAAATCAAGCAATACAACCAAACGTAAATAATTAAGCCCCTTATCATGTAAGCCATCCATTAATTCAACTTAAAATACGGTCACAACAACCCATCAGTGGTTTAACAACAATCAGCATGTTAACTCTTTTCAAACTTACAAGTTTTAGTCTTTACAATCGAGCTACAACTCGTAGAAGCTTAGACAAGGGAAGGAGAAGCATAAAATCACATTTAACGGATTAGAACCAACAAAAACTTAGGCTCTCTCCACCTGGAAACAGATTTTTCAGATTACTAAAAACACATTTCCGACTTGTCTTTTATTTCAAATCAGGCAATATAACCAGACGTACATAATTAATCCCATTATCATGTATGCCAGCCATTAATTATACTTAAAATACGGTCACAACAACCCATCAGTGGTTTAACAACAATCAACATGTTAACTCTTTTCAAACTTACAAGTTTTAGTCTTTACAATCGAGTTACAACTCGTAGAAGCTTAGACAAGGGAAGGAGAAGCATAAAATCACATTTAACGGATTAGAACCAGCAAAAACTTAGGCTCTCTTCACCTGGAAACAGATTTTTTAGATTACTAAAAACACCTTTCCGACTTGTCTTTCATTTCAAATCAAGCAATACAACCAAACGTAAATAATTAAGCCCCTTATCATGTAAGCCATCCATTAATTCAACTTAAAATACGATCACAACAACCCATCAGTGGTTTAACAACAATCAGCATGTTAACTCTTTTCAAACTTACAAGTTTTAGTCTTTACAATCGAGCTACAACTCGTAGAAGCTTAGACAAGGGAAGGAGAAGCATAAAATCACATTTAACGGATTAGAACCAGCAAAAACTTAGGCTCTCTTCACTTGGAAACAGATTTTTCAGATAACTAAAAACTCCTTTTCGACTTGTCTTTTCTTTCAAATCAAGCAATACAACCAAACGTACATAATTAAGCCCTTATCATGTGAGCCATCCATTAATTCAACTTAAAATACGGTCAAAACAACCCCATCAATGGCTTAACAACAATCAACATGTTAACTCTTTTCAAACTTACAAGTTTTAGTCTTTACAATCGAGCTACAACTCGTAGAAGCTTAGACAAGGGAAGGAGAAGCATAAAATCACATTTAACGGATTAGAACCCACAAAAACTTAGGCTCTCTCCACCTGGAAACAGATTTTTCAGATTACTAAAAACACATTTCCGACTTGTCTTTTATTTCAAATCAAGCAATACTGCCAAACGTACATAATTAAGCCCCTTATCATGTGAGCCATCCATTAATTCAACTTAAAATACGGTCAAAACAACCCCATCAATGGCTTAACAACAATCAACATGTTAACTCTTTTCAAACTTACAAGTTTTAGTCTTTACAATCGAGCTACAACTCGTAGAAGCTTAGACAAGGGAAGGAGAAGCATAAAATCACATTTAACGGATTAGAACCAGCAAAAACTTAGGCTCTCTTCACCTGGAAACAGATTTTTTAGATTACTAAAAACACCTTTCCGACTTGTCTTTTATTTCAAATCAAGCAATACAACCAAACGTAAATAATTAAGCCCCTTATCATGTAAGCCATCCATTAATTCAACTTAAAATACGATCACAACAACCCATCAGTGGTTTAACAACAATCAGCATGTTAACTCTTTTCAAACTTACAAGTTTTAGTCTTTACAATCGAGATACAACTCGTACAAGCTTAGACAAGGGAAGGAGAAGCATAAAATCACATTTAACGGATTAGAACCAGCAAAAACTTAGGCTCTCTTCACCTGGAAACATTTTTTTCATATTACTAAAAACACTTTTTCGACTTGTATTTTCTTTCAAATCAGGCAATATAACCAGACGTACATAATTAATCCCATTATCATGTATGCCAGCCATTAATTATACTTAAAATACGGTCACAACAACCCATCAGTGGTTTAACAACAATCAACATGTTAACTCTTTTCAAACTTACAAGTTTTAGTCTTTACAATCGAGTTACAACTCGTAGAAGCTTAGACAAGGGAAGGAGAAGCATAAAATCACATTTAACGGATTAGAACCAGCAAAAACTTAGGCTCTCTTCACTTGGAAACAGATTTTTCAGATAACTAAAAACTCCTTTTCGACTTGTCTTTTCTTTCAAATCAAGCAATACAACCAAACGTACATAATTAAGCCCCTTATCATGTAAGCCAACCATTAATTCAACTTAAAATACGGTCACAACAACCCCATCAGTGGATTAACAACAATCATCATGTTAACTCTTTTCAAACTTACAAGTTTTAGTCTTTACAATCGAGCTACAACTCGTAGAAGCTTAGACAAGGGAAGGAGAAGCATAAAATCACATTTAACGGATTAGAACCAACAAAAACTTAGGCTCTCTCCACCTGGAAACAGATTTTTCAGATTACTAAAAACACATTTCCGACTTGTCTTTTATTTCAAATCAAGCAATACTGCCAAACGTACATAATTAAGCCCCTTATCATGTAAGCCAACCATTAATTCAACTTAAAATACGATCACAACAACCCATCAGTGGTTTAACAACAATCAGCATGTTAACTCTTTTCAAACTTACAAGTTTTAGTCTTTACAATCGAGCTACAACTTGTAGAAGCTTAGACAAGGGAAGGAGAAGCATAAAATCACATTTAACGGATTAGAACCAGCAAAAACTTAGGCTCTCTTCACTTGGAAACAGATTTTTCAGATAACTAAAAACTCCTTTTCGACTTGTCTTTTCTTTCAAATCAAGCAATACAACCAAACGTACATAATTAAGCCCCTTATCATGTGAGCCATCCATTAATTCAACTTAAAATACGGTCAAAACAACCCCATCAATGGCTTAACAACAATCAACATGTTAACTCTTTTCAAACTTACAAGTTTTAGTCTTTACAATCGAGCTACAACTCGTAGAAGCTTAGACAAGGGAAGGAGAAGCATAAAATCACATTTAACGGATTAGAACCAACAAAAACTTAGGCTCTCTCCACCTGGAAACAGATTTTTCAGATTACTAAAAATACATTTCCAACTTATCTTTTATTTCAAATCAAGCAATACTGCCAAACGTACATAATTAAGCCCCTTATCATGTAACCCAGCCATTAATTCAACTTAAAATACGGTCACAACAACCCCATCAGTGGTTTAACAACAATCAGCATGTTAACTCTTTTCAAACTTACAAGTTTTAGTCTTTACAATCGAGCTACAACTCGTAGAAGCTTAGACAAGGGAAGGAGACGCATAAAATCACATTTAACGGATTAGAACCATAAAAAACTTAGGCTCTCTTCACCTGGAAACAAATTTTTTAGATTACTAAAAACACCTTTCCGACTTGTCTTTTATTTCAAATCAAGCAATACAACCAAACGTAAATAATTAAGCCCCTTATCATGTAACCCAGCCATTAATTCAATTTAAAATACGGTCACAACAACCCATCAGTGGCTTAAAAATAATCAGCATGTTAACTCTTTTCAAACTTACAAGTTTTAGTCTTTACAATCGAGATACAACTCGTACAAGCTTAGACAAGGGAAGGAGAAGTATAAAATCACATTTAACGGATTAGAACCAGCAAAAACTTAGGCTCTCTTCACCTGGAAACATTTTTTTCATATTACTAAAAACACTTTTTCGACTTGTCTTTTATTTCAAATCAAGCAATACAACCAAACGTAAATAATTAAGCCCCTTATTATGTAAGCCATCCATTAATTCAACTTAAAATACGATCACAACAACCCATCAGTGGTTTAACAACAATCAGCATGTTAACTCTTTACAAACTTACAAGTTTTAGTTTTTACAATCGAGTTACAACTCGTAGAAGCTTAGACAAGGGAAGGAGAAGCATAAAATCACATTTAACTTATTAGAACCAGCAAAAACTTAGGCTCTCTTCACTTGGAAACAGATTTTTCAGATAACTAAAAACTCCTTTTCGACTTGTCTTTTCTTTCAAATCAAGCAATACAACGAAACGTACATAATTAATCCCCTTATCATGTGAGCCATCCATTAATTCAACTTAAAATACGATCACAACAACCCATCAGTGGTTTAACAACAATCAGCATGTTAACTCTTTTCAAACTTACAAGTTTTAGTCTTTACAATCGAGTTACAACTCGTAGAAGCTTAGACAAGGGAAGGAGAAGCATAAAATCACATTTAACGGATTAGAACCAGCAAAAACTTAGGCTCTCTTCACCTGGAAACAGATTTTTTAGATTTCTAAAAACACCTTTCCGACTTGTCTTTTATTTCAAATCAAGCAATACAACCAAATGTAAATAATTAAGCCCCTTATCATGTAAGCCATCCATTAATTCAACTTAAAATACGATCACAACAACCCATCAGTGGTTTAACAACAATCAGCATGTTAACTCTTTTCAAACTTACAATTTTTAGTCTTTACAATCGAGATACAACTCGTAGAAGCTTAGACAAGGGAAGGAGAAGCATAAAATCACATTTAACGGATTAGAACCAGCAAAAACTTAGGCTCTCTTCACTTGGAAACAGATTTTTCAGATAACTAAAAACACCTTTCCGACTTGTCTTTTATTTCAAATCAAGCAATACAACCAAACGTAAATAATTAAGCCCCTTATCATGTAAGCCATCCATTAATTCAACTTAAAATACGGTCACAACAACCCATCAGTGGTTTAACAACAATCAGCATGTTAACTCTTTTCAAACTTACAAGTTTTAGTCTTTACAATCGAGCTACAACTCGTAGAAGCTTAGACAAGGGAAGGAGAAGCATAAAATCACATTTAACGGATTAGAACCAGCAAAAACTTAGGCTCTCTTCACCTGGAAACATTTTTTTCATATTACTAAAAACACTTTTTCGACTTGTCTTTTCTTTCAAATCAAGCAATACAACCAAACGTACATAATTAAGCCCCTTATCATGTGAGCCATCCATTAATTCAACTTAAAATACGGTCACAACAACCCATCAGTGGTTTAACAACAATCAGCATGTTAACTCTTTTCAAACTTACAAGTTTTAGTCTTTACAATCGAGCTACAACTTGTAGAAGCTTAGACAAGGGAAGGAGAAGCATAAAATCACATTTAACGGATTAGAACCAGCAAAAACTTAGGCTCTCTTCACCTGGAAACATATTGTTCATATTACTAAAAACACTTTTCCGACTTGTCTTTTCTTTCAAATCTAGCAATATAACCAAACGTATATAATTAAGCCCTTTATCATGAGAGCCATCCATTAATTCAACTTAAAATACGGTCACAACAACCCAATCAGTGGCTTAACAACAATCAACATGTTAACTCTTTTCAAACATACAAGTTTTAGTCTTTACAATCGAGCTACAACTCGTAGAAGCTTAGACAAGGGAAGGAGAAGCATAAAATCACATTTAACGGATTAGAACCAGCAAAAACTTAGGCTCTCTTCACCTGGAAACAGATTTTTAGATTACTAAAAACACCTTTCCGACTTGTCTTTTATTTCAAATCAAGCAATACAACCAAACGTAAATAATTAAGCCCCTTATCATGTAAGCCATCCATTAATTCAACTTAAAATACGATCACAACAACCCATCAGTGGTTTAACAACAATCAGCATGTTAACTCTTTTCAAACTTACAAGTTTTAGTCTTTACAATCGAGCTACAACTCGTAGAAGCTTAGACAAGGGAAGGAGAAGCATAAAATCACATTTAACGGATTAGAACCAGCAAAAACTTAGGCTCTCTTCACCTGGAAACATTTTTTTCATATTACTAAAAACACTTTTTCGACTTGTATTTTATTTCAAATCAAGAAATACTTCCAAACGTACATAATTAAGCCCCTTATCATGTATGCCAGCCATTAATTATACTTAAAATACGATCACAACAACCCAGCAGTGGCTTAAAAACAATCAGCATGTTAACTCTTTTCAAACTTACAAGTTTTAGTCTTTACAATCGAGCTACAACTCGTAGAAGCTTAGACAAGGGAAGGAGAAGCATAAAATCACATTTAACGGATTAGAACCAACAAAAACTTAAGCTCTCTTCACCTGGAAACAGATTTTTTAGATTACTAGAAACACCTTTCCGACTTGTCTTTTATTTCAAATCAAGCAATACAAACAAACGTAAATAATTAAGCCCCTTATCATGTAAGCCATCCATTAATTCAACTTAAAATACGATCACAACAACCCATCAGTGGTTTAACAACAATCAGCATGTTAACTCTTTTCAAACTTACAAGTTTTAGTCTTTACAATCGAGCTACAACTCGTAGAAGCTTAGACAAGGGAAGGAGAAGCATAAAATCACATTTAACGGATTAGAACCCACAAAAACTTAGGCTCTCTCCACCTGGAAACAGATTTTTCAGATAACTAAAAACTCTTTTTCGACTTGTCTTTTATTTCAAATCAAGCAATACTGCCAAACGTACATAATTAAGCCCCTTATCATGTAAGCCAACCATTAATTCAACTTAAAATACGGTCACAACAACCCCATCAGTGGATTAACAACAATCATCATGTTAACTCTTTTCAAACTTACAAGTTTTAGTCTTTACAATCGAGCTACAACTCGTAGAAGCTTAGACAAGGGAAGGAGAAGCATAAAATCACATTTAACGGATTAGAACCAGCAAAAACTTAGGCTCTCTTCACCTGGAAACAGATTTTTTAGATTACTAAAAACACCTTTCCGACTTGTCTTTTATTTCAAATCAAGCAATACAACCAAACGTACATAATTAAGCCCCTTATCATGTGAGCCATCCATTAATTCAACTTAAAATACGGTCAAAACAACCCCATCAATGGCTTAACAACAATCAACATGTTAACTCTTTTCAAACTTACAAGTTTTAGTCTTTACAATCGAGCTACAACTCGTAGAAGCTTAGACAAGGGAAGGAGAAGCATAAAATCACATTTAACGGATTAGAACCAACAAAAACTTAGGCTCTCTTCACTTGGAAACAGATTTTTCAGATTACTAAAAACACCTTTCCGACTTGTCTTTCATTTCAAATCAAGCAATACAACCAAACGTAAATAATTAAGCCCCTTATCATGTAAGCCATCCATTAATTCAACTTAAAATACGATCACAACAACCCATCAGTGGTTTAAGAACAATCAGCATGTTAACTCTTTTCAAACTTACAAGTTTTAGTCTTTACAATCGAGATACAACTCGTACAAGCTTAGACAAGGGAAGGAGAAGTATAAAATCACATTTAACGGATTAGAACCAGCAAAAACTTAGGCTCTCTTCACCTGGAAACATTTTTTTCATATTACTAAAAACACTTTTTCGACTTGTATTTTCTTTCAAATCAGGCAATATAACCAGACGTACATAATTAATCCCATTATCATGTATGCCAGCCATTAATTATACTTAAAATACGGTCACAACAACCCATCAGTGGCTTAAAAACAATCAGCATGTTAACTCTTTTCAAACTTACAAGTTTTAGTCTTTACAATCGAGCTACAACTCGTAGAAGCTTAGACAAGGGAAGGAGAAGCATAAAATCACATTTAACGGATTAGAACCAGCAAAAACTTAGGCTCTCTTCACTTGGAAACAGATTTTTCAGATAACTAAAAACTCCTTTTCGACTTGTCTTTTCTTTCAAATCAAGCAATACAACCAAACGTAAATAATTAAGCCCCTTATTATGTAAGCCATCCATTAATTCAACTTAAAATACGATCACAACAACCCATCAGTGGATTAACAACAATCAGCATGTTAACTCTTTTCAAACTTACAAGTTTTAGTCTTTACAATCGAGTTACAACTCGTAGAAGCTTAGACAAGGGAAGGAGAAGCATAAAATCACATTTAACGGATTAGAACCAGCAAAAACTTAGGCTCTCTTCACTTGGAAACAGATTTTTTAGATTACTAGAAACACCTTTCCGACTTGTCTTTTATTTCAAATCAAGCAATACAACCAAACGTACATAATTAAGCCCCTTATCATGTGAGCCATCCAATAATTCAACTTAAAATACGGTCACAACAACCCATCAGTGGTTTAACAACAATCAGCATGTTAACTCTTTTCAAACTTACAAGTTTTAGTCTTTACAATCGAGCTACAACTTGTAGAAGCTTAGACAAGGGAAGGAGAAGCATAAAATCACATTTAACGGATTAGAACCAGCAAAAACTTAGGCTCCCTTCACTTGGAAACAGATTTTTCAGATAACTAAAAACTCCTTTTCGACTTGTCTTTTCTTTCAAATCAAGCAATACAACCAAACGTACATAATTAAGCCCCTTATCATGTGAGCCATCCATTAATTCAACTTAAAATACGGTCACAACAACCCATCAATGGCTTAACAACAATCAACATGTTAACTCTTTTCAAACTTACAAGTTTTAGTCTTTACAATGGAGCTACAACTCGTAGAAGCTTAGACAAGGGAAGGAGAAGCATAAAATCACATTTAACGGATTAGAACCAGCAAAAACTTAGGCTCCCTTCACTTGGAAACAGATTTTTCAGATAACTAAAAACACCTTTCCGACTTGTCTTTTATTTCAAATCAAGCAATACAACCAAACGTAAATAATTAAGCCCCTTATCATGTAAGCCATCCATTAATTCAACTTAAAATACGGTCACAACAACCCATCAGTGGCTTAAAAACAATCAGCATGTTAACTCTTTTCAAACTTACAAGTTTTAGTCTTTACAATCGAGCTACAACTCGTAGAAGCTTAGACAAGGGAAGGAGAAGCATAAAATCACATTTAACGGATTAGAACCAACAAAAACTTAAGCTCTCTTCACCTGGAAACAGATTTTTTAGATTACTAAAAACACCTTTCCGACTTGTCTTTTATTTCAAATCAAGCAATACAACCAAACGTAAATAATTAAGCCCCTTATCATGTAAGCCATCCATTAATTCAACTTAAAATACGATCACAACAACCCATCAGTGGTTTAACAACAATCAGCATGTTAACTCTTTTCAAACTTACAAGTTTTAGTCTTTACAATCGAGCTACAACTCGTAGAAGCTTAGACAAGGGAAGGAGAAGCATAAAATCACATTTAACGGATTAGAACCAACAAAAACTTAAGCTCTCTTCACCTGGAAACAGATTTTTTAGATTACTAGAAACACCTTTCCGACTTGTCTTTTATTTCAAATCAAGCAATACAACCAAACGTACATAATTAATCCCATTATCATGTATGCCAGCCATTAATTATACTTAAAATACGGTCACAACAACCAATCAGTGGCTTAAAAACAATCAGCATGTTAACTCTTTTCAAACTTACAAGTTTTAGTCTTTACAATCGAGCTACAACTCGTAGAAGCTTAGACAAGGGAAGGAGAAGCATAAAATCACATTTAACGGATTAGAACCAGCAAAAACTTAGGCTCTCTTCACCTGGAAACAGATTTTTTAGATTACTAGAAACACCTTTCCGACTTGTCTTTTATTTCAAATCAAGCAATACAACCAAACGTAAATAATTAAGCCCCTTATCATGTAAGCCATCCATTAATTCAACTTAAAATACGATCACAACAACCCATCAGTGGTTTAACAACAATCAGCATGTTAACTCTTTTCAAACTTACAAGTTTTAGTCTTTACAATCGAGATACAACTCGTAGAAGCTTAGACAAGGGAAGGAGAAGCATAAAATCACATTTAACGGATTAGAACCAGCAAAAACTTAGGCTCTCTTCACCTGGAAACATATTTTTCATATTCCTAAAACACTTTTCCGACTTGTATTTTCTTTCAAATCAGGCAATATAACCAGACGTACATAATTAATCCCATTATCATGTATGCCAGCCATTAATTATACTTAAAATACGGTCACAACAACCAATCAGTGTCTTAAAAACAATCAGTATGTTAACTCTTTTCAAACTTACAAGTTTTAGTCTTTACAATCGAGCTACAACTCGTAGAATCTTAGACAAGGGAAGGAGAAGCATAAAATCACATTTAACGGATTAGAACCAACAAAAACTTAAGCTCTCTTCACCTGGAAACAGATTTTTTAGATTACTAGAAACACCTTTCCGACTTGTCTTTTATTTCAAATCAAGCAATACAACCAAACGTAAATAATTAAGCCCCTTATCATGTAAGCCATCCATTAATTCAACTTAAAATACGATCACAACAACCCATCAGTGGTTTAACAACAATCAGCATGTTAACTCTTTTCAAACTTACAAGTTTTAGTCTTTACAATCGAGCTACAACTCGTAGAAGCTTAGACAAGGGAAGGAGAAGCATAAAATCACATTTAACGGATTAGAACCAGCAAAAACTTAGGCTCTCTTCACTTGGAAACATATTTTTCAGATAACTAAAAACTCTTTTTCGACTTGTCTTTTCTTTCAAATCAAGCAATACAACCAAACGTACATAATTAAGCCCCTTATCATGTGAGCCATCCATTAATTCAACTTAAAATACGGTCACAACAACCCATCAGTGGTTTAACAACAATCAGCATGTTAACTCTTTTCAAACTTACAAGTTTTAGTCTTTACAATCGAGCTACAACTCGTAGAAGCTTAGACAAGGGAAGGAGAAGCATAAAATCACATTTAACGGATTAGAACCAGCAAAAACTTAGGCTCTCTTCACTTGGAAACAGATTTTTCAGATAACTAAAAACTCCTTTTCGACTTGTCTTTTCTTTCAAATCAAGCAATACAACCAAACGTACATAATTAAGCCCCTTATCATGTAAGCCAGCCATTAATTATACTTAAAATACGGTCACAACAACCCATCAGTGGCTTAAAAACAATCAGCATGTTAACTCTTTTCAAACTTACAAGTTTTAGTCTTTACAATCGAGCTACAACTCGTAGAAGCTTAGACAAGGGAAGGAGAAGCATAAAATCACATTTAACGGATTAGAACCAGCAAAAACTTAGGCTCTCTTCACCTGGAAACAGATTTTTTAGATTACTAAAAACACCTTTCCGACTTGTCTTTTATTTCAAATCAAGCAATACAACCAAACGGACATAATTAAGCCCCTTATCATGTGAGCCATCCAATAATTCAACTTAAAATACGGTCACAACAACCCATCAGTGGTTTAACAACAATCAGCATGTTAACTCTTTTCAAACTTACAAGTTTTAGTCTTTACAATCGAGCTACAACTCGTAGAAGCTTAGACAAGGGAAGGAGAAGCATAAAATCACATTTAACGGATTAGAACCAGCAAAAACTTAGGCTCTCTTCACTTGGAAACAGATTTTTCAGATAACTAAAAACTCCTTTTCGACTTGTCTTTTCTTTCAAATCAAGCAATACAACCAAACGTACATAATTAAGCCCCTTATCATGTAAGCCAGCCATTAATTCAACTTAAAATACGGTCACAACAACCCATCAGTGGCTTAAAAACAATCAGCATGTTAACTCTTTTCAAACTTACAAGTTTTAGTCTTTACAATCGAGCTACAACTCGTAGAAGCTTAGACAAGGGAAGGAGAAGCATAAAATCACATTTAACGGATTAGAACCAACAAAAACTTAGGCTCTCTCCACCTGGAAACAGATTTTTCAGATTACTAAAAACACATTTCCGACTTGTCTTTTATTTCAAATCAAGAAATACTGCCAAACGTACATAATTAAGCCCCTTATCATGTAAGCCAGCCATTAATTCAACTTAAAATACGGTCACAACAACCCATCAGTGGCTTAAAAACAATCAGCATGTTAACTCTTTTCAAACTTACAAGTTTTAGTCTTTACAATCGAGCTACAACTCGTAGAAGCTTAGACAAGGGAAGGAGAAGCATAAAATCACATTTAACGGATTAGAACCAGCAAAAACTTAGGCTCTCTTCACCTGGAAACAGATTTTTTAGATTACTAAAAACACCTTTCCGACTTGTCTTTTATTTCAAATCAAGCAATACAACCAAACGTAAATAATTAAGCCCCTTATCATGTAAGCCATCCATTAATTCAACTTAAAATACGATCACAACAACCCATCAGTGGTTTAACAACAATCAGCATGTTAACTCTTTTCAAACTTACAAGTTTTAGTCTTTACAATCGAGATACAACTCGTAGAAGCTTAGACAAGGGAAGGAGAAGCATAAAATCACATTTAACGGATTAGAACCAGCAAAAACTTAGGCTCTCTTCACCTGGAAACATTTTTTTCATATCACTAAAAACACTTTTCCGACTTGTATTTTCTTTCAAATCAGGCAATATAACCAGACTTACATAATTAATCCCATTATCATGTATGCCAGCCATTAATTATACTTAAAATACGGTCACAACAACCAATCAGTGGCTTAAAAACAATCAGCATGTTAACTCTTTTCAAACTTACAAGTTTTAGTCTTTACAATCGAGCTACAACTCGTAGAAGCTTAGACAAGGGAAGGAGAAGCATAAAATCACATTTAACGGATTAGAACCAGCAAAAACTTAGGCTCTCTTCACCTGGAAACAGATTTTTTAGATTACTAAAAACACCTTTCCGACTTGTCTTTCATTTCAAATCAAGCAATACAACCAAACGTAAATAATTAAGCCCCTTATCATGTAAGCCATCCATTAATTCAACTTAAAATACGATCACAACAACCCATCAGTGGTTTAAGAACAATCAGCATGTTAACTCTTTTCAAACTTACAAGTTTTAGTCTTTACAATCGAGATACAACTCGTACAAGCTTAGACAAGGGAAGGAGAAGTATAAAATCACATTTAACGGATTAGAACCAGCAAAAACTTAGGCTCTCTTCACCTGGAAACATTTTTTTCATATTACTAAAAACACTTTTCCGACTTGTATTTTCTTTCAAATCAGGCAATATAACCAGACGTACATAATTAATCCCATTATCATGTATGCCAGCCATTAATTATACTTAAAATACGGTCACAACAACCCATCAGTGGCTTAAAAACAATCAGCATGTTAACTCTTTTCAAACTTACAAGTTTTAGTCTTTACAATCGAGCTACAACTCGTAGAAGCTTAGACAAGGGAAGGAGAAGCATAAAATCACATTTAACGGATTAGAACCAACAAAAACTTAAGCTCTCTTCACCTGGAAACAGATTTTTTAGATTACTAGAAACACCTTTCCGACTTGTCTTTTATTTCAAATCAAGCAATACAACCAAACGTAAATAATTAAGCCCCTTATTATGTAAGCCATCCATTAATTCAACTTAAAATACGATCACAACAACCCATCAGTGGTTTAACAACAATCAGCATGTTAACTCTTTTCAAACTTACAAGTTTTAGTCTTTACAATCGAGTTACAACTCGTAGAAGCTTAGACAAGGGAAGGAGAAGCATAAAATCACATTTAACGGATTAGAACCAGCAAAAACTTAGGCTCTCTTCACTTGGAAACAGATTTTTCAGATAACTAAAAACTCCTTTTCGACTTGTCTTTTCTTTCAAATCAAGCAATACAACCAAACGTACATAATTAAGCCCCTTATCATGTGAGCCATCCATTAATTCAACTTAAAATACGGTCAAAACAACCCCATCAATGGCTTAACAACAATCAACATGTTAACTCTTTTCAAACTTACAAGTTTTAGTCTTTACAATCGAGCTACAACTCGTAGAAGCTTAGACAAGGGAAGGAGAAGCATAAAATCACATTTAACGGATTAGAACCAACAAAAACTTAGGCTCTCTCCACCTGGAAACAGATTTTTTAGATTACTAAAAACACCTTTCCGACTTGTCTTTTATTTCAAATCAAGCAATACAACCAAACGTACATAATTAAGCCCCTTATCATGTGAGCCATCCATTAATTCAACTTAAAATACGGTCAAAACAACCCCATCAATGGCTTAACAACAATCAACATGTTAACTCTTTTCAAACTTACAAGTTTTAGTCTTTACAATCGAGCTACAACTCGTAGAAGCTTAGACAAGGGAAGGAGAAGCATAAAATCACATTTAACGGATTAGAACCAACAAAAACTTAAGCTCTCTTCACCTGGAAACAGATTTTTTAGATTACTAAAAACACCTTTCCGACTTGTCTTTTATTTCAAATCAAGCAATACAACCAAACGTAAATAATTAAGCCCTTATCATGTAAGCCATCCATTAATTCAACTTAAAATACGATCACAACAACCCATCAGTGGTTTAACAACAATCAGCATGTTAACTCTTTTCAAACTTACAAGTTTTAGTCTTTACAATCGAGATACAACTCGTAGAAGCTTAGACAAGGGAAGGAGAAGCATAAAATCACATTTAACGGATTAGAACCAGCAAAAACTTAGGCTCTCTTCACCTGGAAACATTTTTTTCATATCACTAAAAACACTTTTCCGACTTGTATTTTCTTTCAAATCAGGCAATATAACCAGACGTACATAATTAATCCCATTATCATGTATGCCAGCCATTAATTATACTTAAAATACGGTCACAACAACCCATCAGTGGCTTAAAAACAATCAGCATGTTAACTCTTTTCAAACTTACAAGTTTTAGTCTTTACAATCGAGCTACAACTCGTAGAAGCTTAGACAAGGGAAGGAGAAGCATAAAATCACATTTAACGGATTAGAACCAACAAAAACTTAGGCTCTCTTCACTTGGAAACAGATTTTTCAGATAACTAAAAACTCCTTTTCGACTTGTCTTTTATTTCAAATCAAGCAATACAACCAAACGTAAATAATTAAGCCCCTTATCATGTAAGCCATCCATTAATTCAACTTAAAATACGATCACAACAACCCATCAGTGGTTTAACAACAATCAGCATGTTAACTCTTTTCAAACTTACAAGTTTTAGTCTTTACAATCGAGCTACAACTCGTAGAAGCTTAGACAAGGGAAGGAGAAGCATAAAATCACATTTAACGGATTAGAACCAGCAAAAACTTAGGCTCTCTTCACCTGGAAACAGATTTTTCAGATAACTAAAAACTCCTTTTCGACTTGTCTTTTCTTTCAAATCAAGCAATACAACCAAACGTACATAATTAAGCCCCTTATCATGTGAGCCATCCATTAATTCAACTTAAAATACGGTCACAACAACCCCATCAGTGGATTAACAACAATCAACATGTTAACTCTTTTCAAACTTACAAGTTTTAGTCTTTACAATCGAGCTACAACTCGTAGAAGCTTAGACAAGGGAAGGAGAAGCATAAAATCACATTTAACGGATTAGAACCAGCAAAAACTTAGGCTCTCTTCACCTGGAAACAGATTTTTTAGATTACTAAAAACACCTTTCCGACTTGTCTTTTATTTCAAATCAAGCAATACAACCAAACGTAAATAATTAAGCCCCTTATCATGTAACCCAACCATTAATTCAATTTAAAATACGGTCACAACAACCCATCAGTGGCTTAAAAATAATCAGCATGTTAACTCTTTTCAAACTTACAAGTTTTAGTCTTTACAATCGAGTTACAACTCGTAGAAGCTTAGACAAGGGAAGGAGAAGCATAAAATCACATTTAACGGATTAGAACCAGCAAAAACTTAGGCTCTCTTCACCTGGAAACATATTTTTTAGATTACTAAAAACACCTTTCCGACTTGTCTTTCATTTCAAATCAAGCAATACAACCAAACGTAAATAATTAAGCCCCTTATCATGTAAGCCATCCATTAATTCAACTTAAAATACGGTCACAACAACCCAATCAGTGGCTTAACAACAATCAACATGTTAACTCTTTTCAAACATACAAGTTTTAGTCTTTACAATCGAGCTACAACTCGTAGAAGCTTAGACAAGGGAAGGAGAAGCATAAAATCACATTTAACAGAATACAACCAGCAAATCTTAGGCTCTCTTCACCTGGAAACAAATTTTTTAGATTACTAAAAGCACCTTTCCGACTTGTCTTTTATTTCAAATCAAGCAATACAACCAAACGTAAATAATTAAGCCCCTTATCATGTAAGCCAGCCATTAATTCAACTTAAAATACGGTCACAACAACCCATCAGTGGCTTAAAAACAATCAGCATGTTAACTCTTTTCAAACTTACAAGTTTTAGTCTTTACAATCGAGCTACAACTCGTAGAAGCTTAGACAAGGGAAGGAGAAGCATAAAATCACATTTAATGGATTAGAACCAGCAAAAACTTAGGCTCTCTTCACCTGGAAATAGATTTTTTAGATTACTAAAAACACCTTTGCGACCTGTCTTTTATTTCAAATCAAGCAATACAACCAAACGTAAATAATTAAGCCCCTTATCATGTAAGCCATCCATTAATTCAACTTAAAATACGATCACAACAACCCATCAGTGGTTTAACAACAATCAGCATGTTAACTCTTTTCAAACTTACAAGTTTTAGTCTTTACAATCGAGCTACAACTCGTAGAAGCTTAGACAAGGGAAGGAGAAGCATAAAATCACATTTAACGGATTAGAACCAGCAAAAACTTAGGCTCTCTTCACCTGGAAACAAATTTTTCAGATTACTAAAAACACCTTTCCGACTTGTCTTTTATTTCAAATCAAGCAATACAACCAAACGTAAATAATTAAGCCCCTTATCATGTAACCCAGCCATTAATTCAATTTAAAATACGGTCACAACAACCCATCAGTGGCTTAAAAACAATCAGCATGTTAACTCTTTTCAAACTTACAAGTTTTAGTCTTTACAATCGAGTTACAACTCGTAGAAGCTTAGACAAGGGAAGGAGAAGCATAAAATCACATTTAACGGATTAGAACCAGCAAAAACTTAGGCTCTCTTCACTTGGAAACAGATTTTTTAGATTACTAGAAACACCTTTCCGACTTGTCTTTTATTTCAAATCAAGCAATACAACCAAACGTAAATAATTAAGCCCCTTATTATGTAAGCCATCCATTAATTCAACTTAAAATACGATCACAACAACCCATCAGTGGTTTAACAACAATCAGCATGTTAACTCTTTTCAAACTTACAAGTTTTAGTCTTTACAATCGAGTTACAACTCGTAGAAGCTTAGACAAGGGAAGGAGAAGCATAAAATCACATTTAACGGATTAGAACCAGCAAAAACTTAGGCTCTCTTCACCTGGAAACAGATTTTTTAGATTACTAGAAACACCTTTCCGACTTGTCTTTTATTTCAAATCAGGCAATATAACCAGACTTACATAATTAATCCCATTATCATGTATGCCAGCCATTAATTATACTTGAAATACGGTCACAACAACCCATCAGTGGCTTAAAAACAATGAGCATGTTAACTCTTTTCAAACTTACAAGTTTTAGTCTTTACAATCGAGCTACAACTCGTAGAAGCTTAGACAAGGGAAGGAGAAGCATAAAATCACATTTAACGGATTAGAACCAACAAAAACTTAGGCTCTCTTCACTTGGAAACAGATTTTTCAGATAACTAAAAACTCCTTTTCGACTTGTCTTTTCTTTCAAATCAAGCAATACAACCAAACGTACATAATTAAGCCCCTTATCATGTAAGCCAACCATTAATTCAACTTAAAATACGGTCACAACAACCCCATCAGTGGATTAACAACAATCATCATGTTAACTCTTTTCAAACTTACAAGTTTTAGTCTTTACAATCGAGCTACAACTCGTAGAAGCTTAGACAAGGGAAGGAGAAGCATAAAATCACATTTAACGGATTAGAACCAGCAAAAACTTAGGCTCTCTTCACCTGGAAACAGATTTTTTAGATTACTAAAAACACCTTTCCGACTTGTCTTTTATTTCAAATCAAGCAATACAACCAAACGTAAATAATTAAGCCCCTTATCATGTAAGCCATCCATTAATTCAACTTAAAATACGGTCACAACAACCCATCAGTGGTTTAACAACAATCAGCATGTTAACTCTTTTCAAACTTACAAGTTTTAGTCTTTACAATCGAGCTACAACTCGTAGAAGCTTAGACAAGGGAAGGAGAAGCATAAAATCACATTTAACGGATTAGAACCAGCAAAAACTTAGGCTCTCTTCACTTGGAAACAGATTTTTCAGATAACTAAAAACTCCTTTTCGACTTGTCTTTTCTTTCAAATCAAGCAATACAACCAAACGTACATAATTAAGCCCCTTATCATGTAAGCCATCCATTAATTCAACTTAAAATACGATCACAACAACCCATCAGTGGATTAACAACAATCAGCATGTTAACTCTTTTCAAACTTACAAGTTTTAGTCTTTACAATCGAGTTACAACTCGTAGAAGCTTAGACAAGGGAAGGAGAAGCATAAAATCACATTTAACGGATTAGAACCAGCAAAAACTTAGGCTCTCTTCACTTGGAAACAGATTTTTTAGATTACTAGAAACACCTTTCCGACTTGTCTTTTATTTCAAATCAAGCAATACAACCAAACGTACATAATTAAGCCCCTTATCATGTGAGCCATCCATTAATTCAACTTAAAATACGGTCACAACAACCCATCAGTGGCTTAAAAACAATCAGCATGTTAACTCTTTTCAAACTTACAAGTTTTAGTCTTTACAATCGAGCTACAACTCGTAGAAGCTTAGACAAGGGAAGGAGAAGCATAAAATCACATTTAACGGATTAGAACCAACAAAAACTTAAGCTCTCTTCACCTGGAAACAGATTTTTTAGATTACTAGAAACACCTTTCCGACTTGTCTTTTATTTCAAATCAAGCAATACAACCAAACGTAAATAATTAAGCCCCTTATCATGTGAGCCATCCATTAATTCAACTTAAAATACGATCACAACAACCCATCAGTGGTTTAACAACAATCAGCATGTTAACTCTTTTCAAACTTACAAGTTTTAGTCTTTACAATCGAGTTACAACTCGTAGAAGCTTAGACAAGGGAAGGAGAAGCATAAAATCACATTTAACGGATTAGAACCAGAAAAAACTTAGGCTCTCTCCACCTGGAAACAGATTTTTCAGATTACTAAAAACACATTTCCGACTTGTCTTTTATTTCAAATCAAGCAATACAACCAAACGTACATAATTAAGCCCCTTATCATGTAAGCCAGCCATTAATTATACTTAAAATACGGTCACAACAACCCATCAGTGGCTTAAAAACAATCAGCATGTTAACTCTTTTCAAACTTACAAGTTTTAGTCTTTACAATCGAGCTACAACTCGTAGAAGCTTAGACAAGGGAAGGAGAAGCATAAAATCACATTTAACGGATTAGAACCAACAAAAACTTAAGCTCTCTTCACCTGGAAACAGATTTTTTAGATTACTAGAAACACCTTTCCGACTTGTCTTTTATTTCAAATCAAGCAATACAACCAAACGTAAATAATTAAGCCCCTTATCATGTAAGCCATCCATTAATTCAACTTAAAATACGATCACAACAACCCATCAGTGGTTTAACAACAATCAGCATGTTAACTCTTTTCAAACTTACAAGTTTTAGTCTTTACAATCGAGATACAACTCGTAGAAGCTTAGACAAGGGAAGGAGAAGCATAAAATCACATTTAACGGATTAGAACCAACAAAAACTTAGGCTCTCTTCACCTGGAAACAGATTTTTTAGATTACTAAAAACACCTTTCCGACTTGTCTTTTATTTCAAATCAAGCAATACAACCAAACGTAAATAATTAAGCCCCTTATCATGTAACCCAGCCATTAATTCAATTTAAAATACGGTCACAACAACCCATAAGTGGCTTAAAAACAATCAGCATGTTAACTTTTTTCAAACTTACAAGTTTTAGTCTTTACAATCGAGCTACAACTCGTAGAAGCTTAGACAAGGGAAGGAGAAGCATAAAATCACATTTAACGGATTAGAACCAACAAAAACTTAGGCTCTCTCCACCTGGAAACAGATTTTTCAGATAACTAAAAACTCCTTTTCGACTTGTCTTTTCTTTCAAATCAAGCAATACAACCAAACGTACATAATTAAGCCCCTTATCATGTAAGCCAACCATTAATTCAACTTAAAATACGGTCACAACAACCCCATCAGTGGATTAACAACAATCATCATGTTAACTCTTTTCAAACTTACAAGTTTTAGTCTTTACAATCGAGCTACAACTCGTAGAAGCTTAGACAAGGGAAGGAGAAGCATAAAATCACATTTAACGGATTAGAACCAGCAAAAACTTAGGCTCTCTTCACCTGGAAACATTTTTTTCATATTACTAAAAACACTTTTCCGACTTGTCTTTTATTTCAAATCAAGCAATACAACCAAACGTAAATAATTAAGCCCCTTATCATGTAAGCCATCCATTAATTCAACTTAAAATACGATCACAACAACCCATCAGTGGTTTAACAACAATCAGCATGTTAACTCTTTTCAAACTTACAAGTTTTAGTCTTTACAATCGAGCTACAACTCGTAGAAGCTTAGACAAGGGAAGGAGAAGCATAAAATCACATTTAACGGATTAGAACCAGCAAAAACTTAGGCTCTCTTCACTTGGAAACATATTTTTCAGATAACTAAAAACTCCTTTTCGACTTGTCTTTTCTTTCAAATCAAGCAATACAACCAAACGTACATAATTAAGCCCCTTATCATGTGAGCCATCCATTAATTCAACTTAAAATACGGTCAAAACAACCCCATCAATGGCTTAACAACAATCAACATGTTAACTCTTTTCAAACTTACAAGTTTTAGTCTTTACAATCGAGCTACAACTCGTAGAAGCTTAGACAAGGGAAGGAGAAGCATAAAATCACATTTAACGGATTAGAACCAACAAAAACTTAGGCTCTCTTCACTTGGAAACAGATTTTTTAGATTACTAGAAACACCTTTCCGACTTGTCTTTTATTTCAAATCAAGCAATACAACCAAACGTAAATAATTAAGCCCCTTATCATGTAAGCCATCCATTAATTCAACTTAAAATACGATCACAACAACCCATCAGTGGTTTAACAACAATCAGCATGTTAACTCTTTTCAAACTTACAAGTTTTAGTCTTTACAATCGAGCTACAACTCGTAGAAGCTTAGACAAGGGAAGGAGAAGCATAAAATCACATTTAACGGATTAGAACCAACAAAAACTTAGGCTCTCTTCACTTGGAAACAGATTTTTCAGATAACTAAAAACTCCTTTTCGACTTGTCTTTTCTTTCAAATCAAGCAATACAACCAAACGTACATAATTAAGCCCCTTATCATGTGAGCCATCCATTAATTCAACTTAAAATACGGTCACAACAACCCCATCAGTGGATTAACAACAATCATCATGTTAACTCTTTTCAAACTTACAAGTTTTAGTCTTTACAATCGAGCTACAACTCGTAGAAGCTTAGACAAGGGAAGGAGAAGCATAAAATCACATTTAACGGATTAGAACCAACAAAAACTTAGGCTCTCTTCACTTGGAAACAGATTTTTTAGATTACTAAAAACACCTTTCCGACTTGTCTTTTATTTCAAATCAAGCAATACAACCAAACGTAAATAATTAAGCCCCTTATCATGTAAGCCATCCATTAATTCAACTTAAAATACGATCACAACAACCCATCAGTGGTTTAACAACAATCAGCATGTTAACTCTTTTCAAACTTACAAGTTTTAGTCTTTACAATCGAGCTACAACTCGTAGAAGCTTAGACAAGGGAAGGAGAAGCATAAAATCACATTTAACGGATTAGAACCAGCAAAAACTTAGGCTCTCTTCACCTGGAAACAGATTTTTCAGATTACTAAAAACTCCTTTTCGACTTGTCTTTTATTTCAAATCAAGCAATACAACCAAACGTAAATAATTAAGCCCCTTATCATGTAAGCCATCCATTAATTCAACTTAAAATACGGTCAAAACAACCCCATCAATGGCTTAACAACAATCAACATGTTAACTCTTTTCAAACTTACAAGTTTTAGTCTTTACAATCGAGCTACAACTCGTAGAAGCTTAGACAAGGGAAGGAGAAGCATAAAATCACATTTAACGGATTAGAACCAGCAAAAACTTAGGCTCTCTTCACCTGGAAACAGATTTTTTAGATTACTAGAAACACCTTTCCGACTTGTCTTTTATTTCAAATCAAGCAATACAACCAAACGTAAATAATTAAGCCCCTTATTATGTAAGCCATCCATTAATTCAACTTAAAATACGATCACAACAACCCATCAGTGGTTTAACAACAATCAGCATGTTAACTCTTTTCAAACTTACAAGTTTTAGTCTTTACAATCGAGTTACAACTCGTAGAAGCTTAGACAAGGGAAGGAGAAGCATAAAATCACATTTAACGGATTAGAACCAGCAAAAACTTAGGCTCTCTTCACTTGGAAACATATTTTTCAGATAACTAAAAACTCCTTTTCGACTTGTCTTTTCTTTCAAATCAAGCAATACAACCAAACGTACATAATTAAGCCCTTATCATGTGAGCCATCCATTAATTCAACTTAAAATACGGTCAAAACAACCCCATCAATGGCTTAACAACAATCAACATGTTAACTCTTTTCAAACTTACAAGTTTTAGTCTTTACAATCGAGCTACAACTCGTAGAAGCTTAGACAAGGGAAGGAGAAGCATAAAATCACATTTAACGGATTAGAACCAGCAAAAACTTAGGCTCTCTTCACCTGGAAACAGATTTTTTAGATTACTAAAAACACCTTTCCGACTTGTCTTTTATTTCAAATCAAGCAATACAACCAAACGTAAATAATTAAGCCCCTTATCATGTAAGCCATCCATTAATTCAACTTAAAATACGATCACAACAACCCATCAGTGGTTTAACAACAATCAGCATGTTAACTCTTTTCAAACTTACAAGTTTTAGTCTTTACAATCGAGCTACAACTCGTAGAAGCTTAGACAAGGGAAGGAGAAGCATAAAATCACATTTAACGGATTAGAACCAGCAAAAACTTAGGCTCTCTTCACTTGGAAACATATTTTTCAGATAACTAAAAACTCCTTTTCGACTTGTCTTTTCTTTCAAATCAAGCAATACAACCAAACGTACATAATTAAGCCCCTTATCATGTAAGCCAGCCATTAATTATACTTAAAATACGGTCACAACAACCCATCAGTGGCTTAAAAACAATCAGCATGTTAACTCTTTTCAAACTTACAAGTTTTAGTCTTTACAATCGAGCTACAACTCGTAGAAGCTTAGACAAGGGAAGGAGAAGCATAAAATCACATTTAACGGATTAGAACCAACAAAAACTTAAGCTCTCTTCACCTGGAAACAGATTTTTTAGATTACTAGAAACACCTTTCCGACTTGTCTTTTATTTCAAATCAAGCAATACAACCAAACGTAAATAATTAAGCCCCTTATTATGTAAGCCATCCATTAATTCAACTTAAAATACGATCACAACAACCCATCAGTGGTTTAACAACAATCAGCATGTTAACTCTTTTCAAACTTACAAGTTTTAGTCTTTACAATCGAGTTACAACTCGTAGAAGCTTAGACAAGGGAAGGAGAAGCATAAAATCACATTTAACGGATTAGAACCAGCAAAAACTTAGGCTCTCTTCACTTGGAAACATATTTTTCAGATAACTAAAAACTCCTTTTCGACTTGTCTTTTCTTTCAAATCAAGCAATACAACCAAACGTACATAATTAAGCCCCTTATCATGTGAGCCATCCATTAATTCAACTTAAAATACGGTCAAAACAACCCCATCAATGGCTTAACAACAATCAACATGTTAACTCTTTTCAAACTTACAAGTTTTAGTCTTTACAATCGAGCTACAACTCGTAGAAGCTTAGACAAGGGAAGGAGAAGCATAAAATCACATTTAACGGATTAGAACCAACAAAAACTTAGGCTCTCTCCACCTGGAAACAGATTTTTTAGATTACTAAAAACACCTTTCCGACTTGTCTTTCATTTCAAATCAAGCAATACAACCAAACGTAAATAATTAAGCCCCTTATCATGTAAGCCATCCATTAATTCAACTTAAAATACGATCACAACAACCCATCAGTGGTTTAAGAACAATCAGCATGTTAACTCTTTTCAAACTTACAAGTTTTAGTCTTTACAATCGAGCTACAACTCGTACAAGCTTAGACAAGGGAAGGAGAAGTATAAAATCACATTTAACGGATTAGAACCAGCAAAAACTTAGGCTCTCTTCACCTGGAAACATTTTTTTCATATTACTAAAAACATATTTCCGACTTGTCTTTTATTTCAAATCAAGAAATACTGCCAAACGTACATAATTAAGCCCCTTATCATGTAAGCCAGCCATTAATTCAACTTAAAATACGGTCACAACAACCCCATCAGTGGATTAACAACAATCATCATGTTAACTCTTTTCAAACTTACAAGTTTTAGTCTTTACAATCGAGCTACAACTCGTAGAAGCTTAGACAAGGGAAGGAGAAGCATAAAATCACATTTAACGGATTAGAACCAGCAAAAACTTAGGCTCTCTTCACCTGGAAACGGCTTTTTTAGATTACTAAAAACACATTTCTGACTTGTCTTTTATTTCAAATCAAGCAATACAACCAAACGTAAATAATTAAGCTCTTATCATGTAAGCCATCCATTAATTCAACTTAAAATACGATCACAACAACCCATCAGTGGTTTAACAACAATCAGCATGTTAACTCTTTTCAAACTTACAAGTTTTAGTCTTTACAATCGAGCTACAACTCGTAGAAGCTTAGACAAGGGAAGGAGAAGCATAAAATCACATTTAACGGATTAGAACCAGCAAAAACTTAGGCTCTCTTCACTTGGAAACATATTTTTCAGATAACTAAAAACTCCTTTTCGACTTGTCTTTTCTTTCAAATCAAGCAATACAACCAAACGTACATAATTAAGCCCCTTATCATGTGAGCCATCCATTAATTCAACTTAAAATACGGTCAAAACAACCCCATCAATGGCTTAACAACAATCAACATGTTAACTCTTTTCAAACTTACAAGTTTTAGTCTTTACAATCGAGCTACAACTCGTAGAAGCTTAGACAAGGGAAGGAGAAGCATAAAATCACATTTAACGGATTAGAACCAACAAAAACTTAGGCTCTCTTCACCTGGAAACAGATTTTTTAGATTACTAAAAACACCTTTCCGACTTGTCTTTTATTTCAAATCAAGCAATACAACCAAACGTAAATAATTAAGCCCCTTATCATGTAAGCCATCCATTAATTCAACTTAAAATACGATCACAACAACCCATCAGTGGTTTAACAACAATCAGCATGTTAACTCTTTTCAAACTTACAAGTTTTAGTCTTTACAATCGAGCTACAACTCGTAGAAGCTTAGACAAGGGAAGGAGAAGCATAAAATCACATTTAACGGATTAGAACCAGCAAAAACTTAGGCTCTCTTCACTTGGAAACATATTTTTCAGATAACTAAAAACTCCTTTTCGACTTGTCTTTTCTTTCAAATCAAGCAATACAACCAAACGTACATAATTAAGCCCCTTATCATGTGAGCCATCCATTAATTCAACTTAAAATACGGTCAAAACAACCCCATCAATGGCTTAACAACAATCAACATGTTAACTCTTTTCAAACTTACAAGTTTTAGTCTTTACAATCGAGCTACAACTCGTAGAAGCTTAGACAAGGGAAGGAGAAGCATAAAATCACATTTAACGGATTAGAACCAACAAAAACTTAAGCTCTCTTCACCTGGAAACAGATTTTTTAGATTACTAGAAACACCTTTCCGACTTGTCTTTTATTTCAAATCAAGCAATACAACCAAACGTAAATAATTAAGCCCCTTATTATGTAAGCCATCCATTAATTCAACTTAAAATACGATCACAACAACCCATCAGTGGTTTAACAACAATCAGCATGTTAACTCTTTTCAAACTTACAAGTTTTAGTCTTTACAATCGAGTTACAACTCGTAGAAGCTTAGACAAGGGAAGGAGAAGCATAAAATCACATTTAACGGATTAGAACCAGCAAAAACTTAGGCTCTCTTCACTTGGAAACATATTTTTCATATTCCTAAAACACTTTTCCGACTTGTCTTTTCTTTCAAATCAAGCAATACAACCAAACGTACATAATTAAGCCCTTTATCATGTGAGCCATCCATTAATTCAACTTAAAATACGGTCAAAACAACCCCATCAATGGATTAACAACAATCAACATGTTAACTCTTTTCAAACTTACAAGTTTTAGTCTTTACAATCGAGCTACAACTCGTAGAAGATTAGACAAGGGAAGGAGAAGCATAAAATCACATTTAACGGATTAGAACCAACAAAAACTTAAGCTCTCTTCACCTGGAAACAGATTTTTTAGATTACTAGAAACACCTTTCCGACTTGTCTTTTATTTCAAATCAAGCAATACAACCAAACGTAAATAATTAAGCCCCTTATCATGTAAGCCATCCATTAATTCAACTTAAAATACGATCACAACAACCCATCAGTGGTTTAACAACAATCAGCATGTTAACTCTTTTCAAACTTACAAGTTTTAGTCTTTACAATCGAGATACAACTCGTAGAAGCTTAGACAAGGGAAGGAGAAGTATAAAATCACATTTAACGGATTAGAACCAGCAAAAACTTAGGCTCTCTTCACCTGGAAACATATTTTTCATATTCCTAAAACACTTTTCCGACTTGTATTTTCTTTCAAATCAGGCAATACAACCAAACGTACATAATTAAGCCCCTTATCATGTGAGCCATCCATTAATTCAACTTAAAATACGGTCACAACAACCAATCAGTGTCTTAAAAACAATCAGTATGTTAACTCTTTTCAAACTTACAAGTTTTAGTCTTTACAATCGAGCTACAACTCGTAGAATCTTAGACAAGGGAAGGAGAAGCATAAAATCACATTTAACGGATTAGAACCAGCAAAAACTTAGGCTCTCTTCACCTGGAAACAGATTTTTTAGATTACTAGAAACACCTTTCCGACTTGTCTTTTATTTCAAATCAAGCAATACAACCAAACGTAAATAATTAAGCCCCTTATTATGTAAGCCATCCATTAATTCAACTTAAAATACGATCACAACAACCCATCAGTGGTTTAACAACAATCAGCATGTTAACTCTTTTCAAACTTACAAGTTTTAGTCTTTACAATCGAGTTACAACTCGTAGAAGCTTAGACAAGGGAAGGAGAAGCATAAAATCACATTTAACGGATTAGAACCAGCAAAAACTTAGGCTCTCTTCACTTGGAAACATATTTTTCAGATAACTAAAAACTCCTTTTCGACTTGTCTTTTCTTTCAAATCAAGCAATACAACCAAACGTACATAATTAAGCCCCTTATCATGTGAGCCATCCATTAATTCAACTTAAAATACGGTCAAAACAACCCCATCAATGGCTTAACAACAATCAACATGTTAACTCTTTTCAAACTTACAAGTTTTAGTCTTTACAATCGAGCTACAACTCGTAGAAGCTTAGACAAGGGAAGGAGAAGCATAAAATCACATTTAACGGATTAGAACCAACAAAAACTTAAGCTCTCTTCACCTGGAAACAGATTTTTTAGATTACTAGAAACACCTTTCCGACTTGTCTTTTATTTCAAATCAAGCAATACAACCAAACGTAAATAATTAAGCCCTTATCATGTAAGCCATCCATTAATTCAACTTAAAATACGATCACAACAACCCATCAGTGGTTTAACAACAATCAGCATGTTAACTCTTTTCAAACTTACAAGTTTTAGTCTTTACAATCGAGTTACAACTCGTAGAAGCTTAGACAAGGGAAGGAGAAGCATAAAATCACATTTAACGGATTAGAACCAGCAAAAACTTAGGCTCTCTTCACTTGGAAACATATTTTTCAGATAACTAAAAACTCCTTTTCGACTTGTCTTTTCTTTCAAATCAAGCAATACAACCAAACGTACATAATTAAGCCCCTTATCATGTGAGCCATCCATTAATTCAACTTAAAATACGGTCAAAACAACCCCATCAATGGCTTAACAACAATCAACATGTTAACTCTTTTCAAACTTACAAGTTTTAGTCTTTACAATCGAGCTACAACTCGTAGAAGCTTAGACAAGGGAAGGAGAAGCATAAAATCACATTTAACGGATTAGAACCAACAAAAACTTAAGCTCTCTTCACCTGGAAACAGATTTTTTAGATTACTAGAAACACCTTTCCGACTTGTCTTTTATTTCAAATCAAGCAATACAACCAAACGTAAATAATTAAGCCCCTTATCATGTAAGCCATCCATTAATTCAACTTAAAATACGATCACAACAACCCATCAGTGGTTTAACAACAATCAGCATGTTAACTCTTTTCAAACTTACAAGTTTTAGTCTTTACAATCGAGATACAACTCGTAGAAGCTTAGACAAGGGAAGGAGAAGCATAAAATCACATTTAACGGATTAGAACCAGCAAAAACTTAGGCTCTCTTCACCTGGAAACATTTTTTTCATATTACTAAAAACACATTTCCGACTTGTCTTTTATTTCAAATCAAGAAATACTGCCAAACGTACATAATTAAGCCCCTTATCATGTAAGCCAGCCATTAATTCAACTTAAAATACGGTCACAACAACCCCATCAGTGGATTAACAACAATCATCATGTTAACTCTTTTCAAACTTACAAGTTTTAGTCTTTACAATCGAGCTACAACTCGTAGAAGCTTAGACAAGGGAAGGAGAAGCATAAAATCACATTTAACGGATTAGAACCAGCAAAAACTTAGGCTCTCTTCACCTGGAAACAGATTTTTTAGATTACTAAAAACACCTTTCCGACTTGTCTTTTATTTCAAATCAAGCAATACAACCAAACGTAAATAATTAAGCCCCTTATCATGTAAGCCATCCATTAATTCAACTTAAAATACGATCACAACAACCCATCAGTGGTTTAACAACAATCAGCATGTTAACTCTTTTCAAACTTACAAGTTTTAGTCTTTACAATCGAGATACAACTCGTAGAAGCTTAGACAAGGGAAGGAGAAGTATAAAATCACATTTAACGGATTAGAACCAGCAAAAACTTAGGCTCTCTTCACCTGGAAACATATTTTTCAGATAACTAAAAACTCCTTTTCGACTTGTCTTTTCTTTCAAATCAAGCAATACAACCAAACGTACATAATTAAGCCCCTTATCATGTAAGCCAGCCATTAATTCAACTTAAAATACGGTCACAACAACCCCATCAGTGGATTAACAACAATCATCATGTTAACTCTTTTCAAACTTACAAGTTTTAGTCTTTACAATCGAGCTACAACTCGTAGAAGCTTAGACAAGGGAAGGAGAAGCATAAAATCACATTTAACGGATTAGAACCAGCAAAAACTTAGGCTCTCTTCACCTGGAAACAGATATTTTAGATTACTAAAAACACCTTTCCGACTTGTCTTTCATTTCAAATCAAGCAATACAACCAAACGTAAATAATTAAGCCCCTTATCATGTAAGCCATCCATTAATTCAACTTAAAATACGATCACAACAACCCATCAGTGGTTTAAGAACAATCAGCATGTTAACTCTTTTCAAACTTACAAGTTTTAGTCTTTACAATCGAGCTACAACTCGTAGAAGCTTAGACAAGGGAAGGAGAAGCATAAAATCACATTTAACGGATTAGAACCAGCAAAAACTTAGGCTCTCTTCACTTGGAAACATATTTTTTAGATTACTAAAAACTCCTTTCCGACTTGTCTTTTCTTTCAAATCTAGCAATACAACCAAACGTATATAATTAAGCCCTTTATCATGAGAGCCATCCATTAATTCAACTTAAAATACGGTCACAACAACCCATCAGTGGCTTAACAACAATCATCATGTTAACTCTTTTCAAACTTACAAGTTTTAGTCTTTACAATCGAGCTACAACTCGTAGAAGCTTAGACAAGGGAATGAGAAGCATAAAATCACATTTAACGGATTAGAACCAACAAAAACTTAGGCTCTCTTCACTTGGAAACAGATTTTTCAGATAACTAAAAACTCCTTTTCGACTTGTCTTTTCTTTCAAATCAAGCAATACAACCAAGCGTACATAATTAAGCCCCTTATCATGTAAGCCAACCATTAATTCAACATAAAATACGGTCACAACAACCCCATCAGTGGATTAACAACAATCATCATGTTAACTCTTTTCAAACTTACAAGTTTTAGTCTTTACAATCGAGCTACAACTCGTAGAAGCTTAGACAAGGGAATGAGAAGCATAAAATCACATTTAACGGATTAGAACCAACAAAAACTTAGGCTCTCTTCACTTGGAAACAGATTTTTCAGATTACTAAAACCACATTTTCGACTTGTCTTTTATTTCAAATCAAGCAATACTGCCAAACGTACATAATTAAGCCCCTTATCATGTAAGCCATCCATTAATTCAATTTAAAATACGGTCACAACAACCCATCAGTGGCTTAAAAACAATCAGCATGTTAACTCTTTTCAAACTTACAAGTTTTAGTCTTTACAATCGAGCTACAACTCGTAGAAGCTTAGACAAGGGAAGGAGAAGCATAAAATCACATTTAACGGATTAGAACCAGCAAAAACTTAGGCTCTCTTCACTTGGAAACAGATTTTTCAGATAACTAAAAACACCTTTCCGACTTGTCTTTTATTCCAAATCAAGCAATACAACCAAACGTAAATAATTAAGCCCCTTATCATGTAAGCCATCCATTAATTCAACTTAAAATACGGTCACAACAACCCATCAGTGGTTTAACAACAATCAGCATGTTAACTCTTTTCAAACTTACAAGTTTTAGTCTTTACAATCGAGCTACAACTCGTAGAAGCTTAGACAAGGGAAGGAGAAGCATAAAATCACATTTAACGGATTAGAACCAGCAAAAACTTAGGCTCTCTTCACTTGGAAACATATTTTTCAGATAACTAAAAACTCCTTTTCGACTTGTCTTTTCTTTCAAATCAAGCAATACAACCAAACGTACATAATTAAGCCCCTTATCATGTAAGCCAGCCATTAATTCAACTTAAAATACGGTCAAAACAACCCCATCAATGGCTTAACAACAATCAACATGTTAACTCTTTTCAAACTTACAAGTTTTAGTCTTTACAATCGAGCTACAACTCGTAGAAGCTTAGACAAGGGAAGGAGAAGCATAAAATCACATTTAACGGATTAGAACCAACAAAAACTTAGGCTCTCTTCACTTGGAAACAGATTTTTCAGATAACTAAAAACTCCTTTTCGACTCGTCTTTTCTTTCAAATCAAGCAATACAACCAAACGTACATAATTAAGCCCCTTATCATGTGAGCCATCCATTAATTCAACTTAAAATACGGTCACAACAACCCATCAGTGGTTTAACAACAATCAGCATGTTAACTCTTTTCAAACTTACAAGTTTTAGTCTTTACAATCGAGCTACAACTTGTAGAAGCTTAGACAAGGGAAGGAGAAGCATAAAATCACATTTAACGGATTAGAACCAGCAAAAACTTAGGCTCTCTTCACTTGGAAACATATTTTTTAGATTACTAAAAACTCCTTTCCGACTTGTCTTTTCTTTCAAATCTAGCAATACAACCAAGCGTACATAATTAAGCCCCTTATCATGTAAGCCAACCATTAATTCAACTTAAAATACGGTCACAACAACCCCATCAGTGGCTTAACAACAATCAACATGTTAACTCTTTTCAAACTTACAAGTTTTAGTCTTTACAATCGAGCTACAACTCGTAGAAGCTTAGACAAGGGAAGGAGAAGCATAAAATCACATTTAACGGATTAGAACCAGCAAAAACTTAGGCTCTCTTCACTTGGAAACAGATTTTTCAGATTACTAAAAACACCTTTCCGACTTGTCTTTTATTTCAAATCAAGCAATACAACCAAACGTAAATAATTAAGCCCTTATCATGTAAGCCATCCATTAATTCAACTTAAAATACGATCACAACAACCCATCAGTGGTTTAACAACAATCAGCATGTTAACTCTTTTCAAACTTACAAGTTTTAGTCTTTACAATCGAGCTACAACTCGTAGAAGCTTAGACAAGGGAAGGAGAAGCATAAAATCACATTTAACGGATTAGAACCAGCAAAAACTTAGGCTCTCTTCACTTGGAAACATATTTTTCAGATAACTAAAAACTCCTTTTCGACTTGTCTTTTCTTTCAAATCAAGCAATACAACCAAACGTACATAATTAAGCCCCTTATCATGTGAGCCATCCATTAATTCAACTTAAAATACGGTCAAAACAACCCCATCAATGGCTTAACAACAATCAACATGTTAACTCTTTTCAAACTTACAAGTTTTAGTCTTTACAATCGAGCTACAACTCGTAGAAGCTTAGACAAGGGAAGGAGAAGCATAAAATCACATTTAACGGATTAGAACCAACAAAAACTTAGGCTCTCTTCACTTGGAAACAGATTTTTTAGATTACTAGAAACACCTTTCCGACTTGTCTTTTATTTCAAATCAAGCAATACAACCAAACGTAAATAATTAAGCCCCTTATCATGTGAGCCATCCATTAATTCAACTTAAAATACGATCACAACAACCCATCAGTGGTTTAACAACAATCAGCATGTTAACTCTTTTCAAACTTACAAGTTTTAGTCTTTACAATCGAGTTACAACTCGTAGAAGCTTAGACAAGGGAAGGAGAAGCATAAAATCACATTTAACGGATTAGAACCAGCAAAAACTTACGCTCTCTTCACTTGGAAACAGATTTTTCAGATAACTAAAAACTCCTTTCGACTTATCTTTTCTTTCAAATCAAGCAATACAACCAAACGTACATAATGAAGCCCCTTATCATGTGAGCCATCCATTAATTCAACTTAAAATACGGTCAAAACAACCCCATCAATGGCTTAACAACAATCAACATGTTAACTCTTTTCAAACTTACAAGTTTTAGTCTTTACAATCGAGCTACAACTCGTAGAAGCTTAGACAAGGGAAGGAGAAGCATAAAATCACATTTAACGGATTAGAACCAACAAAAACTTAGGCTCTCTTCACTTGGAAACAGATTTTTCAGATTACTAAAAACACATTTTCGACTTGTCTTTTATTTCAAATCAAGCAATACTGCCAAACGTACATAATTAAGCCCCTTATCATGTAAGCCATCCATTAATTCAATTTAAAATACGGTCACAACAACCCATCAGTGGCTTAAAAACAATCAGCATGTTAACTCTTTTCAAACTTACAAGTTTTAGTCTTTACAATCGAGTTACAACTCGTAGAAGCTTAGACAAGGGAAGGAGAAGCATAAAATCACATTTAACGGATTAGAACCAGCAAAAACTTAGGCTCTCTTCACTTGGAAACAGATTTTTTAGATTACTAAAAACACCTTTCTGACTTGTCTTTTCTTTCAAATAAAGCAATACAACCAAACGTACATAATTAAGCCCCTTATCATGTAAGCCAGCCATTAATTATACTTAAAATACGGTCACAACAACCCATCAGTGGCTTAAAAACAATCAGCATGTTAACTCTTTTCAAACTTACAATTTTAAGTCTTTACAATCGAGCTACAACTCGTAGAAGCTTAGACAAGGGAATGAGAAGCATAAAATCACATTTAACGGATTAGAACCAGCAAAAACTTAGGCTCTCTTCACTTGGAAACAGATTTTTCAGATTACTAAAAACACCTTTCCGACTTGTCTTTTCTTTCAAATCAAGCAATACAACCAAACGTACATAATTAAGCCCCTTATCATGTAAGCCATCCATTAATTCAACTTAAAATACGGTCACAACAACCCCATCAGTGGATTAACAACAATCAACATGTTAACTCTTTTCAAACTTACAAGTTTTAGTCTTTACAATCGAGCTACAACTCGTAGAAGCTTAGACAAGGGAAGGAGAAGCATAAAATCACATTTAACGGATTAGAACCAACAAAAACTTAGTCTCTCTTCACCTGGAAACAGATTTTTTAGATTACTAAAAACACCTTTCCGCCTTGTCTTTTATTTCAAATCAAGCAATACAACCAAACGTAAATAATTAAGCCCCTTATCATGTAAGCTAGCCATTAATTCAACTTAAAATACGGTCACAACAACCCATCAATGGCTTAACAACAATCAGCATGTTAACTCTTTTCAAACTTACAAGTTTTAGTCTTTACAATCGAGCTACAACTTGTAGAAGCTTAGACAAGGGAAGGAGAAGCATAAAATCACATTTAACGGATTAGAACCAGCAAAAACTTAGGCTCTCTTCACCTGGAAACATATTGTTCATATTACTAAAAACTCCTTTTCGACTTATCTTTTCTTTCAAATCAAGCAATACAACCAAACGGACATAATTAAGCCCCTTATCATGTGAGCCATCCAATAATTCAACTTAAAATACGGTCACAACAACCCATCAATGGCTTAACAACAATCAACATGTTAACTCTTTTCAAACTTACAAGTTTTAGTCTTTACAATCGAGCTACAACTCGTAGAAGCTTAGACAAGGGAAGGAGAAGCATAAAATCACATTTAACGGATTAGAACCCACAAAAACTTAGGCTCTCTCCACCTGGAAACAGATTTTTCAGATAACTAAAAACTCCTTTTCGACTTGTCTTTTCTTTCAAATCAAGCAATACAACCAAACGTACATAATTAAGCCCCTTATCATGTGAGCCATCCATTAATTCAACTTAAAATACGGTCAAAACAACCCCATCAATGGCTTAACAACAATCAACATGTTAACTCTTTTCAAACTTACAAGTTTTAGTCTTTACAATCGAGTTACAACTCGTAGAAGCTTAGACAAGGGAAGGAGAAGCATAAAATCACATTTAACGGATTAGAACCAGCAAAAACTTACGCTCTCTTCACTTGGAAACAGATTTTTCAGATAACTAAAAACTCCTTTTCGACTTGTCTTTTCTTTCAAATCAAGCAATACAACCAAACGTACATAATCAAGCCCCTTATCATGTGAGCCATCCATTAATTCAACTTAAAATACGGTCAAAACAACCCCATCAATGGCTTAACAACAATCAACATGTTAACTCTTTTCAAACTTACAAGTTTTAGTCTTTACAATCGAGCTACAACTCGTAGAAGCTTAGACAAGGGAAGGAGAAGCATAAAATCACATTTAACGGATTAGAACCAACAAAAACTTAGGCTCTCTTCACTTGTTACATATTTTTCAGATAACTAAAAACTCCTTTTCGACTTGTCTTTTCTTTCAAATCAAGCAATACAACCAAACGTACATAATTAAGCCCCTTATCATGTGAGCCATCCAATAATTCAACTTAAAATACGGTCACAACAACCCATCAGTGGTTTAACAACAATCAGCATGTTAACTCTTTTCAAACTTACAAGTTTTAGTCTTTACAATCGAGCTACAACTTGTAGAAGCTTAGACAAGGGAAGGAGAAGCATAAAATCACATTTAACGGATTAGAACCAGCAAAAACTTAGGCTCCCTTCACTTGGAAACAGATTTTTCAGATAACTAAAAACTCCTTTTCGACTTGTCTTTTCTTTCAAATCAAGCAATACAACCAAACGTACATAATTAAGCCCCTTATCATGTGAGCCATCCATTAATTCAACTTAAAATACGGTCAAAACAACCCCATCAATGGCTTAACAACAATCAACATGTTAACTCTTTTCAAACTTACAAGTTTTAGTCTTTACAATCGAGCTACAACTCGTAGAAGCTTAGACAAGGGAAGGAGAAGCATAAAATCACATTTAACGGATTAGAACCAACAAAAACTTAGGCTCTCTTCACTTGGAAACAGATTTTTCAGATAACTAAAAACTCCTTTTCGACTTGTCTTTTCTTTCAAATCAAGCAATACTGCCAAACGTACATAATTAAGCCCCTTATCATGTAAGCCAACCATTAATTCAACTTAAAATACGGTCACAACAACCCCATCAATGGCTTAACAACAATCAACATGTTAACTCTTTTCAAACTTACAAGTTTTAGTCTTTACAATCGAGCTACAACTCGTAGAAGCTTAGACAAGGGAAGGAGAAGCATAAAATCACATTTAACGGATTAGAACCAGCAAAAACTTAGGCTCTCTTCACTTGGAAACATATTTTTCAGATAACTAAAAACTCTTTTTCGACTTGTCTTTTCTTTCAAATCAAGCAATACAACCAAACGTACATAATTAAGCCCTTTATCATGTGAGCCATCCATTAATTCAACTTAAAATACGATCACAACAACCCATCAGTGGCTTAACAACAATCAGCATGTTAACTCTTTTCAAACTTACAAGTTTTAGTCTTTACAATCGAGCTACAACTCGTAGAAGCTTAGACAAGGGAAGGAGAAGCATAAAATCACATTTAACGGATTAGAACCAGCAAAAACTTAGGCTCTCTTCACTTGGAAACAGATTTTTCAGATAACTAAAAACTCCTTTTCGACTTGTCTTTTCTTTCAAATCAAGCAATACAACCAAACGTACATAATTAAGCCCCTTATCATGTGAGCCATCCATTAATTCAACTTAAAATACGGTCACAACAACCCATCAGTGGTTTAACAACAATCAGCATGTTAACTCTTTTCAAACTTACAAGTTTTAGTCTTTACAATCGAGCTACAACTCGTAGAAGCTTAGACAAGGGAAGGAGAAGCATAAAATCACATTTAACGGATTAGAACCAGCAAAAACTTAGGCTCTCTTCACTTGGAAACAGATTTTTCAGATAACTAAAAACACCTTTTCGACTTGTCTTTTCTTTCAAATCAAGCAATACAACCAAACGTACATAATTAAGCCCCTTATCATGTGAGCCATCCATTAATTCAACTTAAAATACGGTCAAAACAACCCCATCAATGGCTTAACAACAATCAACATGTTAACTCTTTTCAAACTTACAAGTTTTAGTCTTTACAATCGAGCTACAACTCGTAGAAGCTTAGACAAGGGAAGGAGAAGCATAAAATCACATTTAACGGATTAGAACCAACAAAAACTTAGGCTCTCTCCACCTGGAAACAGATTTTTCAGATTACTAAAAACACGTTTTCGACTTGTATTTTCTTTCAAATCAAGAAATACTTCCAAACGTACATAATTAAGCCCCTTATCATGTAAGCCAGCCATTAATTCAACTTAAAATACGGTCACAACAATCCCATCAGTGGATTAACAACAATCATCATGTTAACTATTTTCAAACTTACAAGTTTTAGTCTTTACAATCGAGCTACAACTCGTAGAAGCTTAGACAAGGGAAGGAGAAGCATAAAATCACATTTAACGGATTAGAACCAGCAAAAACTTAGGCTCTCTTCACTTGGAAACAAATTTTTCAGATAACTAAAAACTCCTTTTCGACTTGTCTTTTCTTTCAAATCAAGCAATACAACCAAACGGACATAATTAAGCCCCTTATCATGTGAGCCATCCAATAATTCAACTTAAAATACGGTCACAACAACCCATCAGTGGTTTAACAACAATCAGCATGTTAACTCTTTTCAAACTTACAAGTTTTAGTCTTTACAATCGAGCTACAACTCGTAGAAGCTTAGACAAGGGAAGGAGAAGCATAAAATCACATTTAACGGATTAGAACCAGCAAAAACTTAGGCTCTCTTCACTTGGAAACAGATTTTTCAGATAACTAAAAACTCCTTTTCGACTTGTCTTTTCTTTCAAATCAAGCAATACAACCAAACGTACATAATTAAGCCCCTTATCATGTGAGCCATCCATTAATTCAACTTAAAATACGGTCAAAACAACCCCATCAATGGCTTAACAACAATCAACATGTTAACTCTTTTCAAACTTACAAGTTTTAGTCTTTACAATCGAGCTACAACTCGTAGAAGCTTAGACAAGGGAAGGAGAAGCATAAAATCACATTTAACGGATTAGAACCAACAAAAACTTAAGCTCTCTTCACCTGGAAACAGATTTTTTAGATTACTAGAAACACCTTTCCGACTTGTCTTTTATTTCAAATCAAGCAATACAACCAAACGTAAATAATTAAGCCCCTTATCATGTAAGCCATCCATTAATTCAACTTAAAATACGGTCACAACAACCCATCAGTGGTTTAACAACAATCAGCATGTTAACTCTTTTCAAACTTACAAGTTTTAGTCTTTACAATCGAGCTACAACTCGTAGAAGCTTAGACAAGGGAAGGAGAAGCATAAAATCACATTTAACGGATTAGAACCAGCAAAAACTTAGGCTCTCTTCACTTGGAAACATATTTTTCAGATAACTAAAAACACCTTTTCGACTTGTCTTTTCTTTCAAATCAAGCAATACAACCAAACGTACATAATTAAGCCCCTTATCATGTGAGCCATCCATTAATTCAACTTAAAATACGGTCAAAACAACCCCATCAATGGCTTAACAACAATCAACATGTTAACTCTTTTCAAACTTACAAGTTTTAGTCTTTACAATCGAGCTACAACTCGTAGAAGCTTAGACAAGGGAAGGAGAAGCATAAAATCACATTTAACGGATTAGAACCAACAAAAACTTAAGCTCTCTTCACCTGGAAATAGATTTTTTAGATTACTAGAAACACCTTTCCGACTTGTCTTTTATTTCAAATCAAGCAATACAAACAAACTTAAATAATTACCCCCGTATCATGTAAGCCATCCATTAATTCAACTTAAAATACGGTCACAACAACCCCATCAGTGGTTTAACAACAATCAGCATGTTAACTCTTTTCAAACTTACAAGTTTTAGTCTTTACAATCGAGTTACAACTCGTACAAGCTTTAGACGAGGGAAGGAGAAGCGTAAAATCACATTTAACGGATTAGAACCAGCAAAAACATAGGCTCTCTTCACCTGGAAACAGATTTTTCAGATAACTAAAAACTCTTTTTCGACTTGTCTTTTCTTTCAAATCAAGCAATACAACCAAACGTACATAATTAAGCCCTTTATCATGTGAGCCATCCATTAATTCAACTTAAAATACGGTCAAAACAACCCCATCAATGGATTAACAACAATCAACATGTTAACTCTTTTCAAACTTACAAGTTTTAGTCTTTACAATCGAGCTACAACTCGTAGAAGCTTAGACAAGGGAAGGAGAAGCATAAAATCACATTTAACTGATTAGAACCAATAAAAACTTAGGCTCACTCCACCTGGAAACAGATTTTTTCAGATTACTAAAAACTCCTTTTCGACTTGTCTTTTCTTTCAAATCAAGCAATACAACCAAACGTACATAATTAAGCCCCTTATCATGTGAGCCATCCATTAATTCAACTTAAAATACGGTCAAAACAACCCCATCAATGGCTTAACAACAATCAACATGTTAACTCTTTTCAAACTTACAAGTTTTAGTCTTTACAATCGAGCTACAACTCGTAGAAGCTTAGACAAGGGAAGGAGAAGCATAAAATCACATTTAACGGATTAGAACCAACAAAAACTTAGGCTCTCTTCACTTGGAAACAGATTTTTCAGATAACTAAAAACTCCTTTTCCGACTTGTCTTTTATTTCAAATCAAGCAATACAACCAAACGTACATAATTAAGCCCCTTATCATGTAAGCCATCCATTAATTCAACTTAAAATACGGTCAAAACAACCCCATCAATGGCTTAACAACAATCAACATGTTAACTCTTTTCAAACTTACAAGTTTTAGTCTTTACAATCGAGCTACAACTCGTAGAAGCTTAGACAAGGGAAGGAGAAGCATAAAATCACATTTAACGGATTAGAACCCACAAAAACTTAGGCTCTCTCCACCTGGAAACAGATTTTTCAGATTACTAAAAACACATTTCCGACTTGTCTTTTATTTCAAATCAAGCAATACAACCAAGCGTACATAATTAAGCCCCTTATCATGTGAGCCATCCATTAATTCAACTTAAAATACGGTCACAACAACCCATCAGTGGTTTAACAACAATCAGCATGTTAACTCTTTTCAAACTTACAAGTTTTAGTCTTTACAATCGAGCTACAACTTGTAGAAGCTTAGACAAGGGAAGGAGAAGCATAAAATCACATTTAACGGATTAGAACCAGCAAAAACTTAGGCTCCCTTCACTTGGAAACAGATTTTTCAGATAACTAAAAACTCCTTTTCGACTTGTCTTTTCTTTCAAATCAAGCAATACAACCAAACGTACATAATTAAGCCCCTTATCATGTGAGCCATCCATTAATTCAACTTAAAATACGGTCAAAACAACCCCATCAATGGCTTAACAACAATCAACATGTTAACTCTTTTCAAACTTACAAGTTTTAGTCTTTACAATCGAGCTACAACTCGTAGAAGCTTAGACAAGGGAAGGAGAAGCATAAAATCACATTTAACGGATTAGAACCAACAAAAACTTAGGCTCACTCCACCTGGAAACAGATTTTTCAGATTACTAAAAACTCCTTTTCGACTTGTCTTTTCTTTCAAATCAAGCAATACAACCAAACGGACATAATTAAGCCCCTTATCATGTGAGCCATCCAATAATTCAACTTAAAATACGGTCACAACAACCCATCAGTGGTTTAACAACAATCAGCATGTTAACTCTTTTCAAACTTACAAGTTTTAGTCTTTACAATCGAGCTACAACTTGTAGAAGCTTAGACAAGGGAAGGAGAAGGATAAAATCACATTTAACGGATTAGAACCAACTAAAACTTAGGCTCCCTTCACTTGGAAACAGATTTTTCAGATAACTAAAAACTCCTTTTCGACTTGTCTTTTCTTTCAAATCAAGCAATACAACCAAACGTACATAATTAAGCCCCTTATCATGTGAGCCATCCATTAATTCAACTTAAAATACGGTCAAAACAACCCCATCAATGGCTTAACAACAATCAACATGTTAACTCTTTTCAAACTTACAAGTTTTAGTCTTTACAATGGAGCTACAACTCGTAGAAGCTTAGACAAGGGAAGGAGAAGCATAAAATCACATTTAACGGATTAGAACCAACAAAACATGGTCTAAAGGAATAGATTTGACATGAATGTACTATCTTCCTGTACTGCCTATACTAAGGGTTATTCTACCCTTTACTAAGTCCCAAGATCTCTATAGGTTGTTCTCATTGCAATTCTACCATTATGGAAATCAAGGTAACAATACTTACATTATCCCATCAAAATATCAAGGTCCTTATAACCTCTTGTATTTAGGTACTCTTCACCTCCTTCTCCTTTCTTTTCTTGCATCCAGAAAGTAGCGCCTTACCTTTCTAGGCTTTCATTATCTCCTCTGCATCTCAAATGTTCATACTCTAAGACGGTAGTATAACACTCCCACCTGTGGCATATCAATAACTTGATGGGGGGCTTTCATTTACTTGTTATAAATATGAACTGGACGAAGTATTTCTAGTATCCGAGATTATTGGAACTGTATAAAGCACAAGTTAGACTCGAATTCTTACAACTCAGCTCTACTGCACGATCTAAGAAAGACACACCCCTAAATAAGACATTACTAGACACATCTTGCAGACTCCCTAGGAGAGACCTGCTCTGATATCAAGTTTGTCACACCCTAACCTTAGGGGGTATGGCCGACACCCATAACCATAAGGCCCGAGCAGACCAACTGTAATACCTGAGTGCAATCATATGAAGCTTGGGCCGGCAAGGCCTCCTAATAGCAATAATAAGATGGAAAGCATCAAGTAACCTACACGCAGAAAAGGCCTAATACAATCTATGCATAAACTAGGGCCGACAAGGCCATCACGAATATATCAACAACAAAAATAATCATATGCATATGAAGTAGTACCTACCGACTTTGTACAGCAACTCCAGAGAAGTGGACTGCGACAACCAGTAGCTGGGAGCAGATATCATACTGTGGAAGTGAGTTATCTTATCTATATATACTTGCGGGCATAAACATAGCGCCCCAGAAAGGGACGTCATTACGAAAGATGTACTGAATGTGTAAGGCAGGTAAAGTACATAAATAAAATATGATATATGGAGGAAGAGTACAAAAGTCAACCTGAAACTCATAACAAGCCTCTAAGGGCATACACTGTCAAATCATGAATATATATGTATGTCTGTAAAAATCAATCCACTCAACCGAAAAAATTATGTCATATCATATCGTATCTAGCCTCATAGAGGACTCGGTCGTACTCGGCCTTACAAAGACCCAGTAATGTAAAAACCAGCTACAGTGGTGTACATATATAAGTGTCATACCCAGCTGACTATAGCGCAACTCGGTAAGAAAATAGATATATATATATATAAGTGCAATGCAAGTCATGAATCTGAAAGGCCTTATGGATTCACTCGAAATGAGTCAAGGTCGTTATCTTCCGATTATCATTATGTGACAATGTCTGTATCAATTACCTGAGAGTCAACAAGGATCATAAAAATACATAATATTCAAGATGCTATCAAGGCGGGAAGTGATCCCGACAAAGGACAATAAGAGTCATGAACTATAACAATATGAAACAATAAGGTTCACAAGCTATAATGTTAAGAATAGAGTACCTTTTTAAGTGACGGTGTTCTGGTTACGTTTCTTCGTAGATCATGTCAAAAGAAAGAAAGTGTGAGCCTTAACATAACTTATCAATGGAGATATCTACAATCCATGAGCTCACGAACGTTCTACGAATGAATTTCTACATCATACGAAGAATTTGTATTAATTATGGGTTCAAATCTTATAAGAAAGTTCATTTAGACATTTTGTCAAACACCTTGCGTGCATAACATTTGTAAACTCTTCATAGCTTAATTTATACCTATACCAAAACCACAATCTCCTCAAACTCATTCCTTAAATATCCCTAACACATAAAACCAGAATTCACTACTTCCACAACTCTATAATTTCACCAAAACAACCCAACAACAAGTTACCCTAACTTCAAGTTCACAAGTTCATGTCCTATAGGATTTTCTTCAAAAATTCCATCTTAACACTTATATAATCTTAATAATATGATAAAGGAGGTGAAACTTACCTTAATCCACAAAAACCACTTCAATTTTTAGCTTACTTCACCACCAAGAATTGATACAATGAAGAGAAAGACGATTCTACGATAACCATGGGATTTCTTACGTCGGATTAGCTTAGTTTGCCTCTTGATTTCTCCTTGGATAATATAGAACTCTTTAGGGAGAGTTTAGGACTTGTTAAGGTTACGACAATGAGTTAAAATAAGCTTAAGTCGAGTTGGGGTCTATTTGTAGAAAGATAAGAAAGTTGGCACTGTCATAACCCATGGCGAGGTCTGGGAACCTCAAACCTTGCATGCGAATCGTAGGTTAGGTCGCAGACCTTACCAACATTCAGCCAAATATTTCTACCCTACATCGCTTTCTTGAATCGTCCATAACCTTTTGTATAGAGCTTTGATCGATAAACGGTTTGTTACATTTGAAATAAGACTATATGAACTTGAATTTAGATAGGCTATGCATCCCACAATTCCATATACACTAAGGAGATATACACGTGTCAAGTTGGCCCAAAAATCATGTTTGAAATTCTATCTGCCCTTCCCCGAGTTTCGACAAACTTAATTTATTTGATTCGTTTGGTCTCAAACTCTTATGAACTTTCGTAACACCTGTTTAAACTTATTTTCATCCAGATATGGGATCTTACCCTCACCAGGCTCTATATTACTTTACTTATGATGCATATGTGTGCAAAATTACGGGGTGTAACATGTTGTTAGGATAAAGCATATCTAAGAACTTTCGTCTTGTCTGTATTATTTTGTCTAGTTGATAAGGAATCTTGTTGTAGAAATCTAGGGATTAAATATGTGTGAATGTTCATTACTTGGAACCAACTCCCACATTTTCTCTCCTATGATTGTATCATGCACCCCAACATGTGCCTAGCATATCACTTAACCCATAGAAATCATGTTAATCTAAACTCAACCTATTTGTTGCTCTTGTTTGTCTGATTGTTTTACTTGCTATTTGTTTTGATTAAGAAGATTGAATGGGCTAAATAGGGTAAGTATGGGATAGAGAATGTTCTCCATGTGGCTGATTGATGTTAGATCCTAGTGTTCTGATGTTTTACTTGGTTGGGAGATCTGCGAAAGTTTATTTTCTTCATTACTATTTATTGGTATGCTTAGATGCATACATTGTTGACATAGTTATATCATGAATAGCTTTGTTTCTTCTTGAGTGACCATTTACATGAGTTCTGCTTTATCCTTCCCTTCTCTTTTGCTTGTAATAGTTGAATTAATTGAATATGATGATCATATCATCTCATCCCTCATGCATTTACAACTATATTTGTGCCTTGAGAATAACCTAAAATCCCAGAATACATGTTGCAAATTTTTCATTTGTTTAAGTGTTGAATGATATAGTTCTGAAGGGATAAGGATTAGAGATAGAGATGTGTGTGATACATGTATATTGGCATCTTCTTTGGATCATCTTCTTTTCTAATTTTCTATGTGAGAGTAGAAGGCATGTAGTGAATATACACAGGTATATACAATATGTATATCATATATACCGAGTATATCATGTATATCCTAGTGTATATTACTTGGATAACCAAGTTGTGGAAGTTCTAGGCTCAACCCATTTTTCTCCTTTCCTTCGATGCCTCTATTCATTGACTTTAGCTGGGCTAGGCCCACCAATGCTGTCTCATTTCAGTTTTTACATTGCTGCTACTATCTTAGATGGGCTAGGCCCAATTATTGTATCCTAGTTGTTCTGATTCATCTATGGGTTGTTACCTTCTCTGAATTATTTTTCTTGTGTTTCGTGATACTTCTTTTAATCGATATGTGTCCTTGTTAATGTGTGATACATATGTGAATTACTTGTAAAGATTTTGTGTTTAAATATGATAAGTCTAGATACCTTCTAACTTGTATTTTCCTTTTCCCCTCTTGTTTTCCGTCTACACATCGCAATGGGACACTTGGGCCTCCGTACCTCTCAAGCCAGTTGGGCCTTCATCAAGTTCGGTTTTTGTAGTTGTGCATTGAAGGCCTATGGGTGAAAATAGCCAACTGGTGGGCTTCGGTAAGCCCACCAGCCTAAACTTATCTCCTTTACATTTAATATATTTGTAATATATGTAATACTTGTATAAAATATGTATTTTGATAGTTTTGGAATCATTATGGTTACGACCTGGGATAGGAAAAATGATATGTACATCATTTAGTTTAGTATTGCCATAAAATTGATTTCAAATGAATTAAAAAGGACTTGAACATTTTTTGAACGTGAAATAATCTTGAAGGACAAAATTGGACTAATTTCAAAATTAATTGAATTACTTCTTTCAAATGGGTTGGTTGACCAAACTTGTCATGACTCCTTTTCATGAGTCATTGTGGCACCTACACATTCCACACTGATAGGCAAACCACTTCCCAAATTATCAAAAAAATTAAGAATCAATGCGAAAAAGTAATATTAAGTAAGATATCTCATATTTCTGTAAAAGCGGAACATAAGTCGGAATCATCAAATACAACTCCAAGAACTGATCAATAGTATAAGAGCGCTAATACGGATACAAGTCTGAATAAAAGACCACATAAGCCAAAACTGAACTATATAGTCTGAAAATTTGAATAGTGTCTCTCGAATCAAGATAAAGACAGAGTAAGAGAATGAGCATCCAAGGTATGCTGAAAGATAGTATTCTCACCCTCAATACTGGAAGTCAACCTGCTCGGACTCAAACTTGAGATCTTGAACTGACAGAGGGAGTTGTACCTACATCAGAAAAGATGCAGGAAGTGTAGCATAAATACACAACGTACCCCCGTAGACATCATAGGCCGACAACGATGGAAGATACGTAACAGAGATAAATATCAAGTTGAAACCAAATAAGCCAATACTAGACAGTTCAATAGCTCATATAAGTCACGTTGTACACATATCAATTCATTGATTTATCAAGTCACATTATTCATATAAGGTTCCAATCACAGTCAAGTACAATCAATCCATTCACATATACATGGACCATACTATCATAGTGCCCACCGACTAGTACTCTTTTGTCCAAGTCATATTCAAGATTAACCCCATTTACCCAACTTATCACATTAAATAAACGAATCTAACTTACATCACAACAACTATTTTAGAACGCTTCCAAGAGTATTACTCCTAAGCTACACATGATGACTTTAACTTCTTTATTAATATTAGCATTTAATCTTAGTTAAGTCTCTATACAGTTATGCTCTGACACACATAGATCATTACACATCTACCTTTTCACTAGTGACACTTATCACAGGTTCCTTACTAGACTCGTTACCCATTCACACGATCAATTACCAGACAACACACAAATGCACATAATTCCCTGAACCTAAACAATAGTCATGGCATAATCGACATTTTCGACCATAGTAGCAGTTGACATCAACACTTAGACTTACAATTATTAAATCCAAAACCCATACACGAGGAAGCAAGCCACACACGGCAACTAAATCAATTCAACAACCTCAGCCATTTATTCAAGTGTTCATAGAGACCCACATAATCATTATTTCCAAGTATTCATAGAGACAAACTCAATCATAGCGACCATTTCGGTCCAATAAAATCAATTCGGTCCAAGTAAATTAGGGTTTCACCAAATTTCCAATAACCAATCATATCACATTACCAAACCATAATTAATCAATATATAGATGTATGTATGATATGAATGCAATGCATATACAAGGTACCTTTCTCAACTTGGTATACAATATGTCAAGGTTTCATTATGAACTGTACACCCATGAGGGACCCGCGAAGTCCATTTATCGCTCCTAGCCAACTGGAATTCCATACACGAATCTGCTAGAGCACCAGACTCATTTGTCTGAACAATATCATATTGCAGGCGTGCAACTTTGTTCCCTGCGTATCAATATATGTTGCAACGTGCAACTCGAGCCATCTGTATCATCATCATCTTAATGTTGCCATAATCTCATAAGTGTTCTTACTTTTCTGATCTCTTGGGCCCACAACATATCCATACCTCTCATATCAATATCATAGAACTATGAGTGTATGAATCCAAATGATAATATAAGGTAAGATATCATTATATAATGAGAAGCAACCAACTAAGGAGATGAAATATCACATGCTTCCAAGAGTTCAATAACATACATATAATCTAATCACATGATTTCATATCAAAGCAATCTATCAACAATAATCCTAGTACAATCAATATATCATGTCAAAGCATGTGTGATGAATAAACACAACAATATCAACTATGGCGACAAGCCCAAATAACAGCAGTCGAAATCAACATAAGGTTGATCCCCAAAATCACCCATCATCAAAGTTCAATACCGGTACCCACTCAAACGTTCATCACAACCATTTGAGTGGGACCCTCAAAAATGTCCAATACCCCTCAACATTTATATCTACTACGTACTTCTATCGGAGTCTTGAAAAGCTAAATCATAGCCTACCTCAAAGCCGAGCGGGAGCGTTACCAAATCAAGCCTCAAAGACAGCCTTGCCCTTTTTTCTTCCCTCGTGATAATTGAAGTCTATTCACACATATTACATAGTTAATATAAAGCTTAACACAACAAAAGCAAGACTTCCAATACCCATCTCGGGCCCATGCCATCAAGACTAAAACTTTACTACACAAAATCCAAGATTACATACTAGATAATCATATCCTTAAATTAATTGAAACTATATTCACATTTGAGCCCTCAAAAACAACAACATACCCAGTGAAATCTCACAACGTGGGGTCTAGAGAGGGTAGAGTATACGTAGACCTTACCTCTACCTTGGTAAGTAGAGAGGATATTTTTGAAAGATCATCGGCTCAAGAAAAAATATAAGCACAAGCAAAAGAAAGAGAAATGATCAAACCCGGACAAGAAATTTAAAGCAATATGAAAATGAGAGTACCAAAAGCGAACAGACCAGGATAAAACATTCTTGAAAAAAAAAAGCAGTGTTTACCGCAGATAAATATGAGAAACAAAGTAGGTAGTGGAGCATACAGCAACAGAAACCAAAGGACGGTGGACTATAAAATAATATTGCGTCTACTAGTATGATAGGCTAGGCAGGCTACAATCATAACACTATACTACGAGTATGTAAGCATAAGTAGGACTACGCTCAACTACCTATTACCCTTCTACCCTAATTTGTGTCCTCCACAATCCCCTATCTAAGGTCATGTCCTCAGTAAGTTGCACCCGCACCATATCCCATCTAATCACCTCTTCCCAATACTTTTTCGGCCTACCTCTACCCCTCGTGCATTCGTCCATAAACAACCTCTCATACCTCCACACTGGGGTATTTGTGCCTCTACTGCATATGGCCGAACTATCTAAACCTCACTTCCCACATCTTATCCTCTACCGAGGCCACTTCCACTTTGTCACGGATATCATCATTTCTTATCATATCCCTCCTTATATGCCCACACATCTAACTCAGAATCCTCATCTCCGCAACTTTCATATTTTAGATATGCGAAGTTCTGACTGGCCAACACTCCACCCCATACAACATAGTCAGTCTAACCACCACTTTATAGAAGTTTCCTTTATGTTTTGGTGGCACTTTTTATCGCATAAGAATCTAGATGAAAGCCTCCATTTCATCCACCCTGCACCAATACGATGTGTTAAATCTTCATCAATCTCTCTATTCCCTTGGATAATAGACCCAAGATACTTAAAACTTTCTTTCTTTGGAATGATCTGAGTATCAAACCTCACCTCCATGCCTATCTCATGGTCGCTCCCATTACTGAACTTGCACTCTAAGTATTTTGTCTTGGTCCTACTCAACTTGAACCATTTATACTCCACAGTCTATCACCAAATATCTATCTTAGCATTTACTCCGCTGCGAGTCTCATCAATCAAGACTATATCATCTGCGAATAACATACACCATGGCACATCCCCTTGAATTTGTCGCATCAGTCCATCTATCACCAAGGCAAATAAGAATGGGCTTAGAGTTGATCCCTGGTGCAACCCCATTATCACTGAAAAGGGCTCCGAGTCTCCTCCTACTATCAGTACCCTAGTCTTGGCTCCATCACACATATCCTTGATCTCCCTAATTTATGCCATAGGTACACCTCTAACCTCCAAACATCTCCATAGAACCTCCCTAGGGACTTTGTCGTATGCCTTCTCAAGGTTGATGAAAACCATATGTGCGTCCCTCTTCCTCTCCCTATACTGCTCCACCAACCTCCTAAGAATGGCTTATGTAGTCAAATACCCCGGCATGAATCCAAAATGGTTCTTATAATTAGACATACCTCTTCTCACCCTCATCTTCACGACCCTTTCCCAAACTTTCATAGTGTGGCTTAGAAACTTGATACCCTTATAGTTGTTGCAGCTCTAGATATCACATTTGTTCTTATACAAAGGAATAATTGTACTCCACCTCCATTCTTCAAGCATTCTTGTCGTCTTAAATATGACATTAAACAACTCGATCAGCCACTCAAAACCTGTCCTACCTGCGCTCTTCCAAAATTCAACTAGGATCTCGTCATGCCTGGTTGCTCGTCCCTTGTGCATACTACGAACATCACCCTTAACCTCTTCAATCTTAATACTTCTACAATATCAAAAATACTGGTACCTTCTGGATTGCTCTAGATCTCCCAGCACAATGTCTTTATATCCTTCTTCGTTCAAGAGTTTATGAAAGTAAGACTTTCACCTCCGTGTAATAAGCGCGTCCTCCACCAGTACTTTGTCATTCTCGTACTCGATTCACCTCACGTGATCCAAGTAATGTGTCCTCCTCTCCCTCACCTTGGATAGTCTATACAACTTCTTATCTCTGCCTTTTCCCTCTAATTCCACATACAGGCATTCAAAAGTTGTCATTTTTGCTGCCGTAATTGCTAGTTTTTCCTCGTTCCTCGCCATCTTATATAATTCCTTATTCGTCCACTTCTCTACCTCATCCTTTCTTTCTACCAATTTTGCATACGCCACTTTATTTTGCTTCCACCTACTGTTGAACTTTACTATTCATCACCAGTCCCCTCGATGCCCACCACAGCTACCCCGCGAGACCCCTAAAACTTCTCTATCTACCTCTCGAATGCAACTGGCTATCCTATCCCACATACCAGTCGCATCCCCACTACTCCCCTAAGCCCCCTAAGCCATTAACCTCTCCCCCATCTCCTGTGCACTAGCCATGTTCAAACTTCCCCATTTAATTATTAGCATGCCATCCACAACCCTTCTCTTCTTCTCCATCTTGATCTCCAAATTCATCACTAAAAGCTTATGTCAGGTTGTAAGACACTCACTCGGTATTACCTTACAGTCTTTAAAAAGACAGTTATCAACCTTCATAAGGAGCAAAAAGTCTATCTGAGTCGTAGCCACCGAACTACAGAAAGTCACCAAGTGCTCCTCCTTCTTCAGGAACCTCAAATTGGCTATCACCATCCCAAAAGCTTTAGCGAACTCCAAAAATAAGATGCCTCCCTCATTTTTGTCCCTGAGGCCAAAGCCTCCATGCACGTCGTCATATCCCTCCGGAAGTGACCCGATATATCCATTGAAATTCTCTCCTACAAATATCTTCTCAGTGGGTGGTATACTGCCCACCACCTTATCCAAATTCTCCCAAAAGTGCCTCTTCTCATCTTCGTCCATGCCCTCCTGCGGCGCATAAGCACTAATAATGTTCATAGTAGACCCTTCAACTATCAACTTAATCTCCATCATACTGTCATTTACCCTCCTAACCTTTACCACCTGGTCCTTTAGCTCACTGTCTACTAAAATGCCTACCCCATTCCTATACCTCGACCTACCTGAGAACCATAACTTATAACCTTCCACATCCTTAGCCTTAAGTCCTACCCATTTGGTCTCCTCGACACAGGCTATATTAATCCTCCTCTTCTTACGAATCTTAACTAGCTCTATGGAATTCCCCGTTAAAGTTCCAATATTCCAATACCCTATTCTCAACCTAGCATCACCCTTACCCCACTTACCCCCCAACCCTCGCCCCCGTCCCCGACCAAGAACATGACCCTAGTTTACCATCATTTACCAAAGCCACTATAGTAAAAAATACAAGATAAGAACACTATAATATATCTAATTGCAAGAAGTAAGAAAAAGTATGAATCTTATAATCAATAAAGCAATCAGAGAATGCATCAACTAAATCAGCTACCCAAAGCAAGCAAAATGCAGTACATAAACTAAGGGAATTAATTAACTAACGAGAAAGATAGACAAAGATCAACAAGTGAATCGGAGGTACCAATTCTAGTATGAATGGACCTGGACTATAGATGCTCCTCCACAAACTGATGGTGTTTCCTTATGTTCTTCCTCTCTTGCTTGCTTACTGCTACAAATTCCCTCTGGTGTAGTGATAATTGTAAGTCACCGAAAACCTGGGGTTTCCGACGAGGACTCCTACCAGAAAATAGGGTTTCCAAATAGAAAAGTATAGGAAATTGCAGTTCTAGCTCACTGAAATAAACAACAATAGTGTTCACCAGGAGTAGCAGTGGTAGTGTTTGCCGGAAAAGAAAAAATAAGGAAAAAGAAGAAGGAGAGAGAAAAGGGAAAGGAGGGCGGGCATAACTCTTGTTGGGAGATGGTGGTTGGCTCGGTGATGATAGTCGCGGCAGTATTCACCAGAAGTAGTAGTGGAAGTGTATGCCAAAAAAAAAAAGGAAGAGAAAAGTTACGTCATTTACCAACAATATGCAAATTGATACAATTTTCTTTTCTCCTTGCATCGTATTCGATTTGATCCCTTAAATGAACAATAATTAAAAAGCCCTAATTTGAAACCCTAGAAATTTACCCTTTTGAAATCAAGGTTCTATAATCAAATTAAGCCTAAAAACATAATTATCTATCATTACCCAATCCTAATTTATAATATTATCACTTTTAAATCCATAAACCTCCATTAAAATCAACCATGTAACTCTCTTATTTTCATAAATATAAAAACATCATCTTCCCTAACTTAATAATATGCTAAACCCCCATTAAAGAGCTTACAAATATCACTTAAGCCACAAAAAGGAATAAACCTATTACCTCTAGGTAAAAAATGCTCCTAAAGCTCTGAAATTCCTCCAAGGTGGCACTGGTTTCGAGGGTTTGCTATTTGGGGTAAATAAATCTGACCTACAAATATTTATAGGACCATGAATAGTATTTCATCCCAAACGGAATTGACTCTGCTGGAGCGGACCAGCTATGACGGACAAACCCCTCGTTGGGGTGAGGTCACCTCACCCATCGCCATGGCTGACCATTCTCCACGGCGGACAGACCTCTCACCGAAGCGGACAAGCCGGAGTGGACACTAGTGTCGTTGTGCCGAACACAAGAACCTAGATCATGAACAACAACCCAAACCTTCCAGTGAACGACTAAAATACACCCGAGACGCCCAAAACACAAACCAAAAACACTCATCTATGGTAAACAGTGCTACAAACTCGCTCATATCCTCGAATTTCACAAATAACTGATCTAAGGCATACTTTTCTAAAGAATTATCCGGGAAAACCAAATAACAAAATTTCACAAATAAAGCCACAAATACATCCACAAATACATCCAATTGCCTCAAGAAGTGAACCAATGACTCAACTAAGTCATAAATGACCCTCTGAAACAATCGAAAGTGACAGAATCGGAAAACCTATCTAGATAAAAGTCAACCTTGAGTCAAACTAACCGACTCTTAGTTTCTAGTCTTTGGGTTTTTCATCCAAACCTCATATAAATAGACCTCGGGATACATGCCACCCATTCCCGCACATCACAAACCCCACATACTGATCACGGGAAGGGTAAACTATTCAAATAAAAGTCTTTAGCTAAAAATGATCGGACGGGTCTTTACAAAACTAGGCCAGATTAATAAATGATTTGGGTTGTTTCTTTAAGAAAAACATGGGCCAAACATTTGGATTACAAAATGATTTGCCAAAAATAGATTTCTGCGGGCTGGGTATGAATATCAAAAACTGTTTTATAGGCTAGCCCAACACAAAAAAATGTTTTTTTCTTAAAAACAGTAAATAGAACCCTTTAAGGAATTTGGAGTTAAAGAATGTGATTCGGGAATATGGAAATACGAGTTGACCTTCAACATAGCATAAAAAATGGAAAGACTTGTATTTTTTACTACACTTTAACATGGCATTCAAATAAATTATACTATTTTGTTTTAAAAAGATTTTAAAGAAGAATGTATAAGGAATATTTGTACAATTAACTAGACTAAATAAGTAGAGTTCTACTCAAATTAAATCTTGAGTGTACTTTAGTCTTAAAGTAAATTTATATAATTACCCCTATACTAACCATTTTAAGCAGAGTTTAACTTCTTGGTTTTCAAAAGCCCTTTGCTAGTTTGAAATACATGAATGATATCTTAATGACTTTTTTTGCGGAAAATAAACACTTTTGAGAAATTTATAACAAGAAACATGCTATGGATTTGAAGATCAACTGTATTCTACGGATCCTTAATACCGGAGTTTCTAACACCTTTCCTCGAAATCACCAGAACCCTTACCTCGACTCTAGTTTAAAGAGGATGTTTCACGGATTTCCTGAATAAACCTTTTGGCTTGGTTTTCCTAATTTACCTATAAATTAGGTAGCGGCTCTAAAATTACATTATCCGACTTAGAGAACCAACAATCTCTTAGTAGCTTTTTATGCCTCCGCGTAAAAGTGAACCGTAACAGCAGCCAACAAGAATATAAAGAGGATACTGAGGAAATGACAGACAACTACAAGTGTTGGCATGAACAGATGCCCTACGCATTGTTGGGATACCGAACAACATTTCGGACCTCAACAGGAGTAACTCCATACTTGTCTATGATATCGAAGCAATTATACTAGTCGAGGTAGAGATATTGTCACTCAGAATCATACAAGAAGCAATACTGGACAATGCAGAGTGGGTCCGAAAAAGATACGAGTAACTGGCTCTAATTGATGAGCAAACGATGGTCGTCGTATGTCATGGTCAATTGTACTAGTAGAGAATGGCACGTGCCTTCAACAAACGGGTCAGAGCCCGAGTCTTTAAGATAGGAAAATGAGTTCGCAAGGTATTATCAATAGGAGTTGTAATCCTAGCAGAGATAGACGGCCAAGAAAGGCCCAAATAAATCAACTCAGATGCAATCAAGAGATACTACGCATGAAGGCACACTCTTTCAATTTGTAATAGCATTTCTTTTACTTGTAATCACTACACAAGACCTATATCTTACGACAGAGATACGTAGAAAAATCCTCATCGGATTTTGTCTTTTATTCTATAATAGAAAAAACCAAATGACATTTTCTTGTAATATGAACTACGTGATGACCTGATATCCCGAGGTGGGATACGTAGGCAGTCCACTTAGGATGGGGTAACATTATTATAAAAAATCAATCATTTTTTCTGAACTACATTCGACCTGATTCCTTCTATGACAGGATACGTAGATTCTCTTAGAGCTCAGTCGCACCAAACAAAAAAACAAAGAAACCACTAGGAAGCCTCTAATATACGAAGATTTCGAAATCTCCTAGCAGAATCCCTAGACCCCAAACTTGCAACACCGACAAATCCAGTAGAAGAGTCAGCCGGTCTTAGACTTAGCTAGGCAGAATTTTTTAAAGGGTCTCAAAATTCCTTCAGCACAATTCAGCACGAGAGTTCGCTGCAAGACAACTTCAACTGGGGAATTTTTTTAGGGAGTCAAAAATTTCACCGAACAAACAAGGAACTCGCCTCGAAGCGCCAAAGATGGTCAAATGACCTCGCTCAAAGTGTATATGTCATGACAATGACATAATAACTTTTTTAATAAATAAAAATGTCTTTTAGTCAAATGTTGTTTAAATTTATGATCAACATTTTTCGAAATTATTTTCTCATATCATAAGTTAAATTCATCTCTCATAACACCGAGCCTAAGAGTGTCAGCACCAGAAGGTAGAGGAATGGCATACCATGAGTCGATAACACGTGTCAACCTCATGAAAACTAACATTTTTTCTGTGATTGAAAGTTTCCAAAATGACATTTGGAGGATGACGGTTTATTCCACTAAATCATTTGTTCATGATGAAACCGGAAAAAGCAAAGAAGAAACTCTAATACCGGAAGATGACACAATTTGTCCATGAGAGCCACAAAAGGGACAAAGCGCCATAAGGGCAACACAATCCAGCCATGAGAGCCACAGAAAGAATAAAGCGCCACAGGGCGGCACAATCCGGCCATGAGAGCCACAAAAAGGACAAAGTGTCATAAGGATGGCACAATTTGGCCATTAGAGCCACAAAAGTGACAAAGCATCATAAGGGCGGCATAATCTGACCATGAGAGCCATAAAAAGGACAAAGCATCATAAGGGCAGCACAATCCGGCCATGAGAGCCACAAAAGGGTCAAAGTGCCACAAGTACAACACAACCGGCCATGAGAGTCACAAAAAGGGACAAAACGCCACAAGGGGGCATAATCTGTCCATGAGAGCCATAAAAAGGATAAAGTGTCATAAGAGCGGCACAAATTGGGAGGGTCACAACCGACAAAAGAATGAAAGAAAGATGATCTAGCCTCAAGGGTCATATCTGTCATAAACTGCATGTCGAGAGGAAAATTCATATAAACTGCATACCGAGATAACCATTCATACAAATTGCATATGAAGAAGGCCATTCATAAAAACATACCGAGAGGGTTATTCATACAAACAAGCATGCCGAGAGGGCCATTCATACAAAAAAGGATGCCGAGAGGGCCATTCATACAAACTACATATTGAGAGGGCCATTCAAACAAACTGCATGCCGAGAGGTCCATTCATCCAAACTGTATGCCGAGAGGGCCATTCATATAAACTGCATACCGATAGGGTCATCCATACATATTACATGCCAAGAAGACCATTCATACAAACAAGCATGCCAATAGGGTCATTCATACAAACACTACTGTGAAGGTCATTCATACAAATACATACATGCCTAGAGGTACATTCAAACAAACTGCATGACGAGAGGGCCATTCATACAAATAAGAATGCCGAGAGAGTCATCCATACAAACTGAATACCGAGAAGGCCATTCATTCATACATAAACACTGTCGGGAAGGCCATTTATTCATATTCAATTGTCGCAAGGGCCATATATGCATTCATACCAATCAATAAAGTCATGCGAGCAAGATGATATCGGGGGAGGCATCCATTCGAACAAAGTCAATCAAAGAAACTACATGAGCCAGATGATGTCGGAGGAGGCATCCGCTCAAATAAAATCAACCCAAAAAATCATATGAGCCAGACGGTATCGGAGGAGGCATCTGCTCGAACAAAGTCAACTAGAGAAACCACACGATCCAAACAATGTCAGAGAAGGCATCCGCTTAAACAATATCAACCAGAAAAATCATACGAGCCAGGCGGTATCAGAGAAGGCATCCACTCAAACAAGTTCAATCAAGAAATCACACAACCCATACATTGTCGAAGGTGTCACCCGCTCAAAATAGCCGCTCAAGAGGGCACAAAAAAAATCCATGCATGTGTGGTAGAACAAAATAATCAAACACATCAGTATCCCATCAAACAAAAATAGGTCATAAGCTACCGGAGGAGGAAAGCAAGCAGACCAGATCCAAACGCGTGCGAAGCAAACGTGGAACCTTTTCTTAGGTAGCCGACCGAAACATTGTGCCAACGAGAGTCAAGCTATCTAGACTTGGGCTTCAATATCACTCCATACCACACTCGATCACAAATAGTAAGAGAAAAATTTAAGTTTTTAAAACCCCGCCAACGGTCGAACATATATCAGAAAAGTTTTTCAAAACAGGTAAAGGCACTCCCGCATAAGGGATACCCTTTTCAACATATTGAGTCAAACTATTCAAATCCAATTTCTAGGATTTTGGGGTTCTATAAATTGAACCCCACCCTCTGATTATCAAAAAGTTTTTCATGATCGAAATAAGCTTTTTTCAATCCAAAAAGGTTTTTTCATGGAAAGAGGAAGGCCATTGAATTTATAATCTTTTATATACTTTAAGAGCTTGATATTCAATTTAAAAGTTGGATTAAATTCGAGTAAATTGGACTCCAAGTCCTTTGCTGGAATCCTAAGTCTTGAATTCAGTCCATTAGTTTTAAACTTTTCTTTTTTCTTGTGTGTGAGTGTGTGATCTAGTGGAGGAGTAGATATCAAGCCCCAACCTCGACCAAGGCTGCCACCATAAGAGGTATTTCATTTTCCTCCTTAATTCCTTATCATTTCATTAAGTTCTTAGTTATGTTATGTGATTCGTTGTCACACCTTAAATCTGGGGAGGCATGGCCGACACTTGGTGCCTTACTTGGCCCCGAGCGAACCATATGAAACTCGCGGATGCTCGAGACAACACTAAGTTAGGCTGACAAGGCAATACTCTGTACAATCTATAATAACATCTATTTCTTCTGAAATAAAGTCAACTGAAAAGACATATATATGTATATATGGGCCGAAAAGGCCATCATGATGTCATACACAATAAAATAATTAGGTCTACAAACCTCTAGAAAATTATAAATGTGTTACGGTAGGGACAGGGTCCCGACCTACCTATAATATCTATATATAGAGGAATACTCTCGAAATATGGACACGGTAACTCTGACTGAGATGGAGCTTACCGATCGGCTGAAATCTTATGTACTACTCGGGAGGCCTCTCTTCATGTCTCTCAAAAACCTGCAGGCATGATCCAGCGTCCATAAATAAAAATACGTCAGTACGAAATAATGTACTAAGTATGTAAAGAGGCTAAATAACTGAAACTGTAACATACGTCTGAACAAAGATAAAGTCAGAGGTAACTTGGAATGTACTCGCATGTCTCTACTAAACTTATATACATAATATACTCTCGCATTTACCTGGACACATATAGGGCTCGATGTGTATCTACCCGGACGTAGGAGCCTCGGTGTATATCTACCCGGTTGTATAGGCTCAGTTTTCTCTACCCGGCCATGTAGGCTCGGTGTTGCTCACAATAACAACCCAACAACTATCAACAATATATATCACTACCAACAGTTCTTCTACACACAATAAGCTCTAAATACTTAAAGTATTCCCGTCAAGGGACGGATAGGATAAGAGAACAATATAACTCTAAAGGAAATGAAATCGGAACTCCTTTGGGGGACATAGGCTCGTTTCAGTTTCGGACATGCCAAGTATGAAAAGGAAGAACCTTAACATACATTTGTAACCTTCTGCCCAACAACAAATAAGCTTAACTCGCCGCTCCTTAGTCTACAATAATGGAATGATTTTAACGCCATATTACAAGTGACATAATGATCGTATTTCGGATGATAAACTTTATTTCATAACAAAATGGCCAGCATCATCCCTATTTCTTTAACCTCCCACAAGTTCAAGACAGTCATAATGGCAGCCCAAATAAACAATAACTTCTTAATAGGTTCTTTAAATAACCCAACGATTTAATGAGCGGCGTGCTCGGTTTACGACTAACAAAGGTATATCTTAAACCCCTTTTTTTATTCATGAAAATTTCAATAACAACAACAACAATATACTCAGGTTATTCCATTAATTTTAAGCCCACAAAATAACTCAAAACAATCACCACATAGTCCATATGACAATAACAACATCTATTACGAATTCCGGTATAAATCTCGTACTCCCTCATATAATTACTTATTTATCACTTGGATAAACTCAAATACACCTATGAGAGGAGAATTCTTACCTTATATTCTACGAACTACTCTTCTTCCATCTTACTTCACTTCAAAGAAACCCCGAATTTGACAACACGACAAACGAAACAATGGAATCGAAGCGGAGAATAAAACCCGTACATTGTTCTTGATAAAAATTACACCCCGCTTCCATATGATTTGGATCCCACGTTGCTATTTTGGTTGTGAAATAAGATAATATTCGTTGAGTAAGTTGTTGTCCAATAAATTCATTCATTCACTACATTTAGTGTCTTGAGATAGTAATTGTTGGAATGAAAAACTATTTGTGAAATATTGACACCTTGCCTTCCATGTGTCATTGACACAAGCCATGAGCTTTGACTATTTATAGGCCACTTGATGCACTATTATACAACTTGCTGCCACGTGGAAAAAAATGTTGCACTCTTTTCCAATCCATTAACCTCATTTAATTCAATACCTCCGTTATAATTCATTATTTAGTTAAGTACACACATAATTAATTTTTTGATCTCAATTCACTTAAGTATTAATCACTTTTAACACACTTTTTATACTTAATATCATAATCATGTGATACAACACTCTTCTATAGCCTCATTTGTCACACATAAAATATTATTTCATATCATCATCGTCACACTTTTCCGTCTAAATCATTTCGGGACTTCACCATTTTATACACCGAGCTCTTCATTTGCATTCTTAAATATGACCAAATCTTACGAGCTCAAGTAAATTTTTTCATGTTGGATGGTTCAATTTTCTAGTAAAAAAATGTGGGGTATTATAGCTTGGACCATATTTTATTCAAATAAATGTTGAACCTCGATGAAATATATTTTCTTTGATTCCTTAACTTCTAATCCTTACGATATATCTGTGCTATAATTCTGACCATCTATAAGATTGGGGATAACCTACATGCTTTGTAACACATGAAAACAAAGAATGTAACATTCTTAATGTGATTGTGTGTTGATAAACCTGTTTTGCCTAATTTTAGAACTGTTGAAGTATGATAGTTACTTTAAGAAGCATATATTAGCTTATAAATGTAATTTTTGAATTCTGATTGTTTAAATTTGTGTGATAAATGTGTTTACTGATTAATCTTATGCTAATATACTAAAACATGGCATATGTTAGTCATATCAAACTACTTAGGTGAGAAAATAATTTCACTTAGTCTTAAATAAATGTTATTACTGGCTAGGAGGATTTATGTTAACACGGATGTGTGAAAATGACCTCTTTTAGTATGTTGTGTGCTAGATGATCTAAAACAAGAAGCATGCTTACTTAGTTTGTATCTAAGTGACCATTTAGGGCTAGTATAGTGTAAATTTGACCTTAATATAACCTAGAAGCAACACACAGGCTCTAGGATAGCTAACAATGACTCACCAATCTAAATGTTGAACTGTTAGAATATAAAAGGCCCATTTGAGATCTATTTCTACTAGCGTAATTTAAAATCTAAATTTGAATGATAGTTTTGGCATAGTTCTTAATATAATAAGTTAGTTTGAACCTATGAATCCTACTTTCTTGGTCTGAGATCAGTTAGGTTTTAAAATGCGAGTAACTTTACTTTACTTGGCCTAGTATGTGTAAATGTTTGAAAATGGGGATGGTTGTGAACTCATGATATTCTTAGATGCTTCATAAATCTGTTTTGACTTGTATTTTGCTAGTTCATAGGCATATTGGGAGGTTTGGGTTTGATATCTGATACTATGGTTCAACTGCTCATCATTTACTAGTTTGTGTTCATTATTTACCATAACCTGAACTCAACTTAAGTCAAGGATTAATTTTTAAGACTCTTTAGTTTATCTCTTGAACTCTGTGAGCTTGCATTTTTGTGTCTATGAATTTTCTTAGGCCCAGTTATGTGTTTGTCAACCTGAATCTTAAAAACTGATAGTGTGATTGACTTGTTGGACTGGTAGATGTCTGTTTTAGAACCTCTGCTCATATCTTGAACCAAATAGCCCTCTGTATGCCTCAATATAACTTTGCTCTATCTGGTGTGGACTATTTTGAGGTCATTCTGCTTGTTTTGGTCTCAAATACTATGAATAACCATATTTGCCTGCATTAGGATTAGTTTTATTGAAATGTTAATTGTCTCAAAATGGTCAAAAGTTGGCTATAGTGTCATGATAGGTAATTATTTGCATCTAATTGTGTATCCATGCCAAGACTGTTAACTCAAAGATTAACCACTTAGTTTGACATCTGTTTTTGAATCATCTTAATTTAACCTCTATCTAGGTTAAACTAGAAGTTCTGTGTTGCTAGATGGTTTGTGTCTTGTGATCTAATTTATACACTAGCCATCATGTATTTGAAATAGTTTGAGATGTACTCTAGTTTAAATCTGATAGTCTGCTCCTTACCTTAAGCTATGCATGAACCAATATTGTTAACTTGACTAAGACCTATAGATTATGTGAACACTGCCATGGGATTTTATGCTCTAAATGTTATATGCTTATCATGAATTTAAAAGTATCATTATAATAGCCTGCTAAACTGTCAAGTGATTAGATATGATCCCAAGTCTTATTATAGAAAGCATGTTTGTAGGTTAGCCTAGGACTAGTCTGTCAATGGCTAAATATGAGCATGTGTGTGAACTAAATTGCCTTCTCCCTGCATGATTCTTCTGTATCTTTGTAACCTGTCCAAATGTCATGTTTACTTCCTAAATGCTAGCTAAAATAGGAAAACATGCTAGCCTTGCCTAAAATGCATTTAACATGTATACCTTAGCCTCTTCTTTCCTATATGGTTGAGCTGTTAAATTGTATAAGAGAAAGGTTAGGTGTAATGTATGCTACATAAGACATGTCTCTTATATGAATATGCTACTTTATGTGTTAAAACTGGTCCATATAGCATGAATTTGAAATCTAGAGATGCCCTGAGTGATACTATCATCTTGTATGCATAACATATCTATTTGGCTGCTATATACATGGGTTGAACTTTTAACTAATAACTGGTAATCATGTTTACGTTTAGCTGTCTTAAAATTCTAAAAAAAATGGGGGGATTAAGGGCTTGTTAGTGTAGCATTTCTATGCCTACCATTTTCCTCATTTCTGTGATGTGTGTTGTGTATATGTATGATATACAAAGGGCATATATTGACTGTATACCTAGTATAATTGTATACTAGGTATACAAGTAGTATAATTGTATATTAGGTATACAAGTTGAGTATACTCCTTGTATATCACTCAGAACTCCATGAGTATTCTTCTGTTGGGCTTCGACCCAATACATTAAGTTTTTATTTCTTATTGTTTAATGCATCCAATGGGCTTGGCCAATTTCTCTTTAATTTTCCTTGCTTTATTTCTCCGTTATTGTTAGCAGCTATTTGGGCCAGGCCCACACGTCTTAATTTGTTACGTTTGTTCTGCTATTTGCCTAGTTTGGGCTCAACCTACTTTGATTGTTTCATTTATGCTGCTGAGCATAATTGTTTGGGCAGTGTCTTTTGCTATTTAATTTGGGCCACAAACATTATTGGGCTGTTTTTGTTTGTTAAAATTATTTAAATTACTTATTAGATAGGTATGGGTATATTCTAACTTGTAGTTTCCTTTTCCCCTCTCTTTCTCCTACACACTATGACGGGCCACTTGGGCCACTGAATCTTCAACCAGTTGGGACAAAGGCCCAACTATTTCATTTTCATCGAGTCCAAGCGTAGCGGCGCGTGAAGGTCGAACTATGGGTGAAAATAATTAACTGGTGGGCTCTGTAGGCCCACCATCCTAACTCTTCTCCTTTCATCTATTTTATTATATTTTGTATAATTGTACTTGTATAAATACTTTATATGATTTTTGGAACCCATATGATTACATCCTAGGATTAGACAAAATGATACTTACATCGTATAAAATGGATAGATTCTCAATAACATGTTTTCAAATCAACGCAATTGAACTTGTACGTTTTTTGAATAAATAAAAGATGAAACAATTTTAGAAGGCTTAACTTGGACTGAATTTGTATAAGAAAACTGAATTGTCTTTGATTAAAATTGGATTGTTTGCACTTCTAAAAATCTCGACTTTTTTGGTATAAAAATCGAACTAAACAATGAAAGAAATTGGACTGTTTTGAGAAGAAAACAAAGCTGAAAACTTGGACAAAAATTTAAGCTTCAAAAACTGATTTTAAATGGAAATTGGGATGAGTTTTTACAACCTTTAAGGATTATTTTTGGTCCAAGCCCAACTCGTTTGATCTCTAAAAAATATAAGAAAGAACCATTGCAAGCCTATGTTTGAGATGCTGGCTTGTGAATATGAGTTGACCTCTTAAAATAACAAAAGACTTGTATTTTATTTAAAACCCATAGTATGTCATTTCAAACAAACTATATTTTTTTTTCTTCAAATATTTTTAAAAAAATGTATAAGGATATTGGAAATACCATTGGACTAAAATAGTGGAGTTGTATTCAAATTAAATTTTGACTGTTCTTTGGTCTGAAAATGGATTGACTAAACTACCCCTATACGAACTTTTCAAGCGGATTCAAATCTTTTGTTTCCAAAATCCCCGTTCAGACTTGAAATGAAAATGAGAAAACATGTTATAAATTTTACGAAAATAAATACGCTTAAAGCATTTTTTATCAATTAAACATGCTATAGAACCTCAAGGTCAGCCGTATTCTACGGATCCTTAATACAGGAGTGTCTAACACCTTGCTCAGGGGATCACAAGAACCTTTACCTCGAACTCTGGTTTAAAAAGTATTTTTCACAGATTTTGAATAAATTCTTTTAACTTGTTTTCCTAATTTTCTAATAAATTAGGTGGCTACTCTAAAAGATAAATATCCAATAGAGTTCCAAGAATCTCTTAGTAGCTTCTATGCCTCCGTGTAAAAGTGAATCGTAACAAGTACAATATTTCACCCACAGACGGATGGTCAATCTGATCGAACTATTCAATTTCTAGAGGATATGTTGTAGGTATGTGTGATTAACTTTAGTGGCCATTGGAACCAGTTATTTCCCTTAGAGGAGTTTGTCTAAAACAACAGTTATCATTCGAGTATTGAGATGGCACCATTTAAGGCTTTGTATGGTAGGAGGTCTCGTTCTCCAGTTGGTTGATTTGACGCGTTCAAGATGAGGTCATGGGGTACATACCTGTTGAGATATTCCTTGGATAAAGTGAAGTTGATTCAGTAGAAGCTCCTAGAGGCTCAGAGTAGATAGAAAGAGTATGCGGATTCGAAGGTTCGTGATGTGGAGTTCATGGTTGTTGATCATGTTCTATTGAAGGTTTCGCTCATAAAAGGTGTGATGAGATTTGGGAAGAAGGGAGAGTTAAGTTCAAGGTTTATTGGGTCGTTCGAGATCATTCAGTGCATTGGTGAGGTTGAGTATGAGTTAGCTTTAACACCAGGTTTATCAATTGTTCATCCCGTATTCCATGTTTCCATGCTGAAGAGGTACCATTCAAACGGGTCCTACATAATCAAATGGGACTCGATGCGTTTTGACTAAAATTAGGATTTGTGGAAGATCATGTGACAATTTTGGATAGGCAAGTAAGAAAGTTGAGGTCCAAAGAACTAGCCTCAGTGAATGTGTAACAGAACCATCGCCCAGTTGAGGAGGCCACTTGGGAGACCGTAGAGGATATATGGGACTGATATCTCGAGTTGTTCGTCAGTTCAAGTACCATCCTCTCTGTTCCCTTTCATATCGTTTGAGGACGAACAATTATTTGATTGGTATTTAATGTAATGACCCGTTACGTCCTTTATTCCATTTTGACATATTATTCCCCAAATTACTCTTCTAGTTGTCTCTTTTAGTGTGTATGACTCGTGGGGATGTATGATGCGCTTTCTGAAGAAATTGGGTTTGTTTCAAAAGGGAAATCCTAATTTTGAAGTTTCTAAAGTTATGATTTTGAAGAATTTGACTAAAAGTTGACTTTTGAGTAAATGTGTCTGTAATTGATTTTCGTTAGTTTCCTTAGGTCTGGAATGTGGTTTATGATTTAGTCAAGCGATTGGTTCGGCCTGCCGGCGTTCGGGAGTGTTTTGGGTGTTTGGTTGAGATTATGTAAATTTAAGATTTTAGAGTTGACCTTGGTAAATATCGGGTCAAGATAACTTTTTTTTGGGAATTCCCAGTGCGCGAGCAGTTTTGTAGCATGTGTTTATGACTGAAATGCATATTTGGTTTGTGTCTGAGGGGTCTCGAGTGAGTTTCGAGTGTTGAATCCAAATTTGGGGAAATCAAAATCTTCCTGTGTTCAGTTGCTAGTTTCCATCTTCACGTTCGCGAGGGAGGACCGTGATCACGTGACTTGACCAGGGTGGTCAACGCGATCGTGAGATCTTTGTCGTATTCACAAAGGGGGAAGGGGCTGAGCCGGGTATGATTCACGTTTGTGATGTTTTGGCCAGGTCAGGGTCACAATCGCGAGGCGTGGCTCGCGTTTGCAAAGAAGCGTAGGGCAGAACAATGATTTGAATCCCAACTTCGATTTTTTACTCCATTTCTCACATAAATCAAGTTCTAGATCTCCTTTGTTTGGTGAAATCAAGTATTTTCGTCAAGATTCAGTGTTGGGGTAAGATTCTAACACTCATTTAAGTAATTCCCCATGAATCCTTTCATTGTTATTCAATCCTTCACATGGTTTTAGATTGTAGAATAAGGGTTTTGTCATGAATTGGATTTTGTAAAAATTAATGAAATTGAAGGTTCAAATGTGAATAGAATTTCATGATTTTAGGATATTGAATATTTAGATTATGGGAAAGTTATTTTACGTTAAATTCCATGTTTGCCCATGGGGCTCGAGTTTGGATATTTTGGGTACGTTTTTGGATTTCGGGGAATGTATAGAAATATGGGTGTAGTTAGATTCGTATACTCATCTAGAATGCGTAAATGATATATTTGGATCGAGTTGAAGCTTCTATGAAAGGAAATGAGATTGCTTGAGGAGTTTGTGGCACGTTGCTCGGCCTTTGAGGCAGGTTATGACTTACTCTTTTAGACTCCATTTGAAAGTGCTCATATATAATATAAATGTTGTCGGGGTATGCATGTGAGACTTCGGGCAATGGAGGTGGTGATGATAAATCCACTAGCTTGGTATGGTTGTTGCTTATGTGGTCTATGACAGCCATGTGTGAATTATACTTGAACTGTTGGATTCTTCATCGTGATATATCTCTTAAAAATCATGTAAGAGGAATCATTCTTGAAAGTGAGTTGATATTATGTAACTATATGGCATTCACATATTCATTCATATATTCATAATATTGTTGGTATATGGAATCATTAACGCCATAGTTCATCATTTTTTATACCCTTATTGATTGAACTGTTAGAAAGAGAATACGAGGTTGTCTCAAATCCTGGAATAAAGGTAAGAGTGTTGTTCTCCCAGTCCGACGGTAAAGACTGGCTGTATAGTGAGTTTCTCACAGTCTGGAGATAAAGTCGGGTAGTACAGTGAGTGGTCATAATCCAATGGGAATTAGCCTTGGCCGGTATAGTAATAGGTATATGGACCTCACGAGTTCTCCATGGGTCATGACTATATGGGAAAGCCCTTAACATGTATGTACCAGGTTTGTATTGACCGATTGCATTGCATATCACTTGGATTCATACTATCCCTAAATAATTATGTGGTCCCATGATACATTTATGATTAAATGAAAAGGCTTAATCTTTATTCTTGTAATTGACAGAGCCTTGAGCTTTATGACTAATTTAGAGCCGAATGGGCTTAAAGGCTGTTTAAAGAAGAAGAATTAAGCTTTATGACATGAATTTGATGTGAACTTGGTAATTTCGTAATCTAAAAAAACTAACGACTTTATGCAAAATGTATGGTCCATCATTATTTATATTGTCTATGTGTGTTTCTTCGTTATCGGCCTATGATACTTACGGGATACTAGTGTTGTACTCATACTACACTTGTTGTACTTTGTGCAGATACTGATCTGAGTACCAGTTTGAGTTCTCATGGCTTTTTTTTAAAATCTAAAATAACTATCAAAGTGCATGCTGTGTTTTATTAAAGAAAAAGAGTCAGATACTGCACAAAAAAGTAAAAACATAAAATCAAATCTAAGATACCGCATACAATGTCCAAAAGCGCCTCTTAAAATTACAGAAATTGATTTCCATCAACTGAAAGTGATCTGAACTTCAGCTATAGTTCAAGTGTTCGGTTGATGCTATCTCAAGTCACCTCAAAGCTCTCACCAGTTGCTATGGAATCAATAAACCATTAGCAGAATCCTTCTAACTTGAACAAATACTAAAGTAATATGTTTTTGTTTTTGAGGGGCTACAGTAATCAAACCTCGTGGCTGATTGCGAGGCACAACTTTCACCACTTTTTGGGTGAGCTGTATGGATGACCCGTGACCCCTAAATGTCTCCTCTTTATTTACTTTATGTACTTGGCTTTCCACAGATAATTTATTTCGTTCTATCTGTATCAGACTTATGATTAGCGCTCTTGTATGACTTAAATCTGATTTTGGGATATGATTATACTCTGACTTTATCAAGTATTTATACTATTGAGACTTAAAGAGAATCTTGTTTGTTTAATATTTTTCCTCTTTACTTATGATTTGTAGTTGATAAATGGGGGATGATTCGCCTACCGGTAGGATATTGTAGGTGCCATCATTACCCATGATTTGGGTCATGATAGTTGGTTTCCTTCCTGTATATATGTGAAATCTGAGCTTGTAGTACCTCCATGTTAAACTGTATTTCCTCTATCATTACAGTGATCTTCGTTTCCACTTCCGCATGAATACCAAAGAGTCTATTTCTACCAGAATATGTGAGAGTCTAGCTGTTCTGCGATATTTCATTACCTCCATTATAGTTGTGGTCTTTTCTTCTATGTTTGTAGTATTATAGATCTCTTGATCTTGAGCATACACTAAGTCCTCTCTATCATTCCTCAAGAAAAATTATATAAACTTCTACCTGAATTATCTCTACTAGCCCCATCTGTGTTGCATTTCAGTCTTTTTAATGGTGGTAGCTCCCAAACAACCTTAACATAGAATGTCGTAAGTTTATAGTTGCCTAGAACACTGATCAAACCTGGCCAATCTACAGGTAAGCTCAGCATCCGTGGAAATCTTACTCAATTGTAAACTGACGTACCGAGTGTTGAAACAGATATAGATGTAACACCCCATACTACGGACTAATGATTGAACCAAAATGAATAAGAAAATTTTGTAAGTGTCGGACACAGAGGGGGTCTCGGTACGCGAGGTCCATATCACACAATTTGGATATGTCGGAGGTCCCGCCTCAACCTAGGGTGATTGTCTGGAGGATTTTTATGAAAATTGGCTAAGTATAGGAGCAGGGAAGAGCGTCGCATGGACCATAGTGTGGCTTTTGCTCGCGATTGTTCTACCCAGACCTATGAATAGGAAACTTACTTGGATTTTTTAGAATCTACTCATTCCAACTCTATTCTCAAGCCCTATGCTACAATTTTATCCTCTATTATCCTCCTACGTCAAGGTAAGATCGCTCAAATGATTTCAAAGCTTTTATATTAATTCAATATCATTATTAACATGATTCTTCAACCAAAACATTGGATTTCCAAGGTAAATCCTTCCAGGAGTTGAAATCTAGGGTTTTTGGTGATCTTTGTCAGAGAATCAGTTTAGTTCGTTAAATTAGAATGATTACATGTATGTAAGACTAATTCTCTATGTGCGAGAATATCATTGTTCTTCCTTATACCATGGTTTCCCATAATTTCCATGAAAATTGCATCAACCATAGATTTATGCCCTAGTTTCATGATAGGGCTTAGAGCTTCTATACTTTAAACGATATAGCTTAATATTTCATTTATATCAGTCTGAACATAAAGAACTCAGCATATAATCCATGTATGTCTATGTTTTTGTTTGCATGAGCTTCAAGTATGAAACATGAAATGTCCACGATCAGTTATTACTCTAATTTCCATGAATACTCTAAGATTCCATGTCTCATGATAATTGTACTTTGTATAAATGTTAGAACTATAGTATAATGACGGTATGATTCACATACACACGATATGAATTACGAAATGATAAAAAAAATTACTTGGGCCCGAGGCCACATGTTGTATATCTATACTTGGGCCTAAGGCCACAAATTGTGCACTTATAATTGGGCCAGAGGTCAAATGTATGAACTCTAATAAACAGGTGATTTTCCTATGTTCACGGGAGGCACTTATGATTATGATACTCATGTTCAGTTAGTCTCATGTTTCTATTTCTGTTTCTGTTCAATTTCAGTATTCAGTTATGTTATACGCTTATAATTTTAGGCTACCCATTCCCTCGAGCACCCCATTGATATTTATTCATTCAGTTAGTTTTACATACGAGTACTATTCCACAGTACTTACGTCTCTTTTTTCTGAGGGGTGCTACATTTTATAATGCATGTAGAGAGACTTAGGGCGACAAAACTTCTCGTTAGGACTTGCTTGTATCAACCAGTTGCGGGCCTCACTTTATTAGATAGTTAATCTATGTGGGGCCTTTGTCCCGATAATAGTTAGTTTTTATGTTCATTTCAGAGGATTCGTAAATTAGACTAGCATGTCATGTCAGATATTGTTTTAGCCATGGTGGCTACACAATATGTTTTAAAACTATTTCAGTTTTCATAATTAAATATTTATTTAAACTTTTCAGTATTTAACTACTCTTATGATTTATATTCCGCATACGTTCATGTTTCAAGTTATTTAAATTCATACATGTGGTTCGCTCAGTCAAGTTTAGGCACTCAATGCCTGTCTGCCCAGGCCTAGGTTCTAGGTGTGACAAAGGTTCAAGTGTCCTAGGGAGTCTATAAAATTGTGTCTAGTGTAGTCTTTTTTGTGTGTGTGTGTGTGCGCGCCATACATGTAAATGGATGACAACCAAGACATTCAGGATTAGGTCACTTCTTTTCTACTCTAGATTATGCAGTTAGAGCTATCCTTCAGAAAACAATTCTAACTAGTGAGTATTACGTTTCTTTCAGAAAATGCCTGCCACGAGAAAGTCAGTTACGAGCCAAAGGGCTACTAGTGATGTTGCCCTAAATGTGGACTCTGAGACTCATGGAGTTCACACTAGGCCTTTGGGACTTCCATCAAGTTTAGTATCCTCGACTTCATACCTACCAACTACGGAAAGGTCTATAGAGGTTCGAACCAGTCACTCCACCGCCAAGTTCATCTATTATGTATGCTAGGGAAGCTATCCAGTTGCTCACCCAAATTTTTTCTACACAAGCTAAGCGTCAGGGAACGACTTCAAGTACTAGTTCTCATGATGGGTTATCTAGTTCAATGATTCAAGAATTCATTCACATGAACCCTCTAGTGTTCACAGGGTCCAATCTAGCAGAGGATCCACAAAATTTCATTGATGAGATTCATATGACTCTCATATTATGAATGCTACTAAAGACTCAGGTAGTGGAGTTTCTTGTCTATCAAGTGAATGATGTTTCTATGAGGCATAGAGAGATTCCTGAGGGGAGGATGCACCTCCTGTGATGTGGGATGAATTTGTAGAGGCCTTTATTAACCACTTCTTGCCTATAGTTATCAGGAAGGTAAGACTTTAGAGTTTTATAGACTTAGAAAGGACAAGATGAGTGTAAGCGAGTATTATCTGAAGTTCATCTCATTTTCCAAGTATGCTCCGGCTATGAATTCTTCTATGAGGGCCAGGGCTAGACGTTTTGTGCTTAGTCTTGGACCCAACTTGATTGGTGATGTTAACATTTATTCTCTAAATAAGGATATGACCATCACCAAGATGGTGGCTTTTCCCAAGACACCGAGGACAACAAGAAGAACGAGAAACAGTAGGAAATGAAAGACAAAATTAAGTAAAAGAGATAATTCTATAGGTCACTTTAATCATGAAGGATCTTAGGGAGGTGGAAGTAGACAATTATTCAATAAGAGGTCATCAGGGCCTGCTCCATCTACAACCATTGCACCAGTTCCCAAGTCGAAGTATGACTAAAAAGGTCAGTTTAGCCAAAAAAAAAGTTTAAGAGCACCAGGCTCTCATTCACTAACTAGTTTAGGCCAAAACATATCTGTAACGAAATGTGGTAGGAGATACCAAAGAGTATGTCATTCGAGATGTATGTGTTGTGGGCGTGGAAATCTAGGTGGATATGAGGGACTGTCCATCAGCGAAGTAGGGTACTTGGGGTGATGTGGATCAGTCTACAAATTCTACAGCTCCTCAATATTCTCAAGACCAAGTAGGGCGTGGTACAACTAAGTCTGGAAATGCAAGTGGAGGTTAGAACCGCTTGTATGCTTTTGCAAGTCTCCATGATTTAGAGGTATTCTGAAATGTTGTCACTAGTATAATGATAGTTTTCACATATGATGTTTATGATCTTATTGATACTAGATCCACTTTATCATGTGTTACCCCATTTACTGCTATGAAATTCGGGGTAGAGCCAGAAAAGTTGCATGAACCATTTTATGTATCTACCTTAGTTTGTGAGTTAGTTATAGCTAGACACGTAAAAAGGGGTTGTCAAGTTAAAGTGTATCATCACAATATTGTAGCCAACTTAGTTAAGTTGGAGATGGTAGATTTTGTTATAATCATAGGCATGGATTAGTTTTCATCATGTTATACCACATTAGGTTGTAGAACCAAAGTTGTAAGTTTTCATTCTCCAAACGAACTAGTTTTAGAATGGAAGGGTGACGTAGTAGTACCAATGGGTAGTTTCATCTCCTATCTTAAGGCCAGATTGATGATTACCAAGGGATGTATATATCACCTAGTTCGAGCCAGGGATGCATATACTAAGGCCCCGACTCTTCAGTCTATTCCAGTTGCTAATGAATTTCCAAAAGTTTCCCGAAGATTTTCCCAAAGTCCCTCTTGATAAGGAGATTGATTTTGGAATTTACTTACTTCCTAGCACCAAGATGATATCCATTCTTCCACATAGAATAGCTCTAGTAGAGTTGAAAGAATTATGGCTCAATGTAAGATCTTCTTGATAAATGAATCATTAGACCAAATGTCTCGCATTGGGGAACACTTGTCTTATTAGTTCCAAAGAAGGATGGGTCTTTGTGAATATGCATTGAATATCGTTAGTTGAACAAGTTCATTATTAAGAATAAGTATCCGCTTTCCAAAATCAATGATTTGTTCAATCAGATTCAGAGTGCCCAAAGTTATCCCATGATTGACCTCAAGATAAGGTTAACATTAATTGAAGGTCAAAGAAAAGGATATTCCAAAGATATCTTTCAGGACCTGTTGCAATCACTTGGAATTACTCGTTATGTCTTTTGGGATGACGAATGCGCCATCAGCTTTCATGGACCTTATGAATAGAGTATTCAAGCCTCACCTTGATTTATTCATCATGTCTTTATTGATGACATCTTGGTTTATTTTCATAATGAGGCTGACCATGTAAAACACCTCATAATAGTGTTGTAGACCCTTAAAGACCGCAAGCTTTATGGTAAACTTTTGAAGTATGAATTTGGGCTGAAATCTGTAGAGTTTCTAGGCGATGTAATTTTTATAGAAGGCATAAAGGTTGATTTCAGAAAATTGAGGTCGTGACGCATTTCCCCAGACCCACTTCAAAAATAGAGATAAAAAGTTTCTTGGGTTTAGCTGGGTACTACAAACCTTTTGTGGAGGGGTTTTCCTCTATCTCAAATCCGTAGACTAAGTTGGAGTATAAAAATGTCAAGTTTCAATGGTCAGATGCATGTGAGAAAATATTTCAAGAGTTGAAAACAAGATTTGACTTTTTCTCCAGTTTTAACTTAATCGGAGGGAACCAAAGGGTTCGTAGTATATTGTGATGCTTCAAGAGTTGGTATTGGATGTGTTTTGATTCAGCATGGGAAGTAGTATCTTATGCATCCAGACAACTCAATGTCCATGAAAAAATTATCTGACTCATGACTTGGAGTTGACAGTCATGGTGTTCGTGTTGAAAATATGGCATCACAATTTGTATGGAGTGCAGATAGATATTTTCACCAAACACAAGAGCCTTCAATATATATTCAAGCAGAAGGAATTGAATATCAAACAAAAAGGTGGTTGGACTAACTCAAGGACTGTGATGTGGGTATTTCCTACTATCCAGTAAATGTGAATGTTGTAGCCGATGCTCTTAGTCAGTGATCCGTGGGATGTTTATCTCATGTTAAGGAAGACAACCACTTAGCAAATCTAGGAGTTTGACTTTTGGAATCCAAAAATAGTGGTGTTGTTGTGCAAAACATAGTTGAATCCTCCTTAGTATCTGAGGTGAAGGAGAAGCAGTTTCATGATCCCTTCTTGTTGGAGTTAAAGGACGATGGTTCTAATTGGCAAGAAATGAATTAACCAAATCAAGCAATGAAACTAAAGGCAAATTAGATTGGTTACCAAACCCTCCAAAAGATAGACACAAAATTGGAATCAAAAGGAACCAAAAGATATATTAAAGCTTAAGACCTCAATTGAATTAACCAAATCAAGCACTTAACCTATGAGATAGAAACAAGATAGAAATAGTAATGAAACTAAAGGCAAATTTAGATTGGTTACCAAACCCTCCAAAAGATTCAACCAAGAGAACCTATACTATAAGAATTCGAAAAGGAATTCGAATGATTCCACAAGTGAGTAATCTCATGTAAGAATCAACGACAAAGTTCTTCAAGCAACTAAGGAATTACACTATAGAAACTAAGGCTAACAACTAAAGCTAAAACTAAGAGATATTTTTATTCAATCTAAGTGTCTAAGGCTTGAGAACCACTATATATAGTGTAAGACTTTCATTACAAACTAGGCCAAAATGTTATCATAGCCCAAAATTGCAAAAGTACTTGAAAAGGCTCTTCTTCAGCTCAAAGTCATAAGTTGCGACTCGCAGGTTGAGCCACATGTCACACCTGGGATTCGCAGGTTGTGCTACATGTGATGTCGGTCTTAACTCGACTCCGTCTTAACTCCAAGTGATCATCCAAATGGCATATGCTCTCTTATGTGGATCCTCAAGGGTCTCCAAAGCCTCTCTTTGCATCAACATGACTTGTAAAGTTTGGAGTTCCTTGACTTATTATCGGGTGAAGGATCTTTAATGATTTGTGCCCCTCAGTATCGTATAATCCTCTCCTTCTTGAAAGGATTTTTCCTCAAATCCGAATCTTGCAAAAACCAAGAAGAGATATACAATAACACGGGCCTCATAGTATGAGGGTTAGGAAAAAAGATAATAATAGAATTGTCATGCCAACGATACATAAATTTGTGATATAACCACATATCAATAAGCACAATGATTGATGTTTCCATATATGAGGCATCAAGAAGTTGATTCCCCCAATATCATGAAACGAGGCTAAAGTAAACAAACCAATGGATTCAAAGCAGGCGATGCTACATTGGTTCTAGAAGACATGACGCACATTTGATGCTCACTTCTCAAACAAGAGGGGTCCTTCTCAAGGCTAGATGCAGGTCGTAAAAAAGAACAAACCAATTCAAGACTCCAATTCTCGGACTAACCCAACCCAAAAATGGAATTTCTATCACATAATTACAAGTGAATATAACACTGGGGTCAAAGACTAGTATACCTCCCAAGCTATCTTGCACACATTCTCCATGTAAGCCCAAAATAATACTAAGTAACAATACAAGGAAATATTAACATGAATGATCGTAAGTGTTACTACCAAATAAAGAGGCTACATGAGAGGCATCATCACATTTATGGAATATCATACACTTAGATATTGTTGGGAATCTATGTACCACAACACAAATGCTATCACGGTTCCCTTTGGTTCTTGGAAGACCCTAAACAAGGACTATAAAATTGTCTATCCAAGGACCAAAAGAAGTGGATGAGAGAGATGTACAAACCTTTAAGATGACACAATCCCTTTGTTATCTCCTCGGTATTCATGTCATCATATGCCTGCAAATGAGAAGATAAAATAGTAGTATCATGGTTCATACGTGATAAAGGATCTTTATTGACAAGAGATATCATGAAGTGCCTCTCATCAACATATTACAAATAATTTCTTAGTGTAGAGGTCATGCAAAACTTTGCTTTTCCTTGTGCGAAACTTTTCTCTTCTCGAACACGCAAGATGTCTTTCTCTTTTTTCTAATATTTCCCCATTTGAGTCCTCTCCCATAATTCCTTTCCCGACTCTCCATCATCACTCTCCAACATCACACTCTTCATCATCATCGGTGCGGTAGTCATCATGTATAGCCACGATTGATTTTTGATTGGGACATTCACTTGAAATGTGCCCTATAACATTGAATAGTAAGGGTGAGGGAAGTTAGGTTTTGAATTGTTACCTCCATTTTATTTGTAATGAACCTTACTTTGAAGGGTGTAAGTAATGGCCTTGGGCTTCTTCCAAGTTGATGAGGATTCCCATTTTTTGTCGTTCTTGCACCATGATAAAGTTGAAGTACTCTTTTCCTTATAGGTCCTCTCCTCTTCGAAATTCGCTTCAATCTTGGAAGCATCATGAAAATCATCCCCTAAGGTTCAATAATTTTGTAGCTTCATGCATTTGGAGATCTCATGATTCAAGTTGGCCACAAATGTTATCACCATGAAGTTCAAATGCTCTTCGACTTCGGATTTCATCCTTATGTCCTCAAACTCATAGAAGTACCTTTTAATACTCTTGTCGCCTTGCTTTAGCATGTACACTTTTTTGATAACTTCTTGATAATATTTATGTGTCACATACCTTGCTTCCATGAGCTCCACAAACTCCCACCAAGTAGGTACCTCTTATATATGGTGTCGATCTCTATCTTGCTCCTTGGATTCCCACCAAGTGGATGCATATCTCTCAAATCGTGTAAGGGCATACTTTGTTTTCATGGCATCAAAAATGTTGTTGGTGAGAAAGACTTTCTCAGTTTGCAATTTCCACTAAAGGAATTATTCTGGGTCACTACTACCTTTGAATTTGGGAAGATTCACCTTGAAGGTATTTAAATTGCAATCTTGGCCACCTTTGTCTCCATAACCTTGCAATCCTACGCTTTGGTATCTACCAATACCTCTTTTCCTTCCATTACCCCAATTGACAACATCTCCATGTTCTCCCCCATGTCGTGGTTCATCCCACCATCCTTCTTGAGCAACTTTCTCAATTATGTCGTCAAAGAGAGGATTCACATAGTTCTGTACTAGGTAAGGTTCTTGATTAAAGTCTTGTGGAGGAAGATTTATTGGGTGTTTTGGTTAAGTTTCGTCATAGAGAGGGTTCATATAATTCTGCACTAGGTAAGGTTCTTGATTTGGGAGTTCATCTTGGAGAGGGTGATTTGTTTGATAATGTGGATAAGAGATGGGTTTCCTTACAAAAGGGTTGAGAGTTGGTTTTTCGGAAAGTAGATTGTTGGGTTTGTTGGGGATGTGTAGGGGTAGGTTGAGGAAGGTATAACATATTCCTTTGTCCGGGAGTAAGAGGTGGTGACCTACTTGGGTTATCGGTCATCCCTTCTCCGTCATTGGGTTGTGGAGTCCCCACTGGACTTGTATTTTCAACATGGACCAACCTAGATGCCAAACTTCCCGTTCGCTCCTTTATCCCACCTACTTTTACTCTGAACCCTGAGTATGAGGGCCAACAGGTCCTCTCCATCATGAGAATGCTCGCTGGAGTTAGTCACTGTACTTGACAAAATTAACAAACGAGTTGGTACTAAAAGATCTTTACGTCGCTCGTGTTTAACACTCGTTCCTCACCACACTTTAGTGATCTTCCAAGTTGGAAAAAACCTTTGTGCAATCAACTCACTAGGTTTATTATCCTATGTGGATGAAAAGATTCTTCTTAAAGAGAAAGATGGAAGACTCTATAAAAGCTAATAGACAGAGCCAAAGAAGTTCAACGAAAACCAGCGAAAAGCGTTAGAATAATTAGTACAAAATGAAATACTGACACAAGAACTAGCAAACACAAGTAGGAACAAGTACTAAATGCATACTAGTCGAAAGAAACAAGGAAAGGAATTGCAAAAACTGGGAAACAAATAAAATTCTAGGGTCAATTGTGTGATAACTTGAAAACACGGCCTTGAAGCCTCAATTGATCTAAGGAACACAAAAACCAACTAGCAACCAAGGATCGAAGAATATTTGAAAATTGAAGTGAAATAAAATGAGAATTAGAAGTCCAAAACCTAAAATGCATGATTTGTTATTCCTGTGTGTGTCCTGCGACTCACAGGTATTGCTTGCAAACCTCTCCTATGTCTCGTAGGATGAGCAAGCAAGTTGTCGAGTTTCTATCATGCTGTGCAAATCACGTGCGACTTGTAGGTGGGGTCTGCCACCTCTCCGGCATTTTGTAGATCGCGCAACCTAGCGACAAGTTTATGTCATCAACATTTCCTTGGAATCCATTTATTCCCTGTCCTTTCAGTACCTTGGGCCGACTATTTCAAATATTTTTCCCTTTCTGATCTCAAAACACTTTTCTTAACTTTTCAAACCCTTCTTTTGGCGTTTTTCTTCACCAAGAACTTGATGAACAGTGAAGAACACCCAAAATTATTGCTAGGATCAAATCATCTCTGATTCGTCCTAAATTTTATATCTAACTTCACCTCAACATAGAGAACAAAGCCCACTCAATTTCGAAATATTTTAACCTTCAAATAGATAAACCCATTTGGTTATTCTTCAAACCTTGAAGGTCTTCAATGCTGAACATGACCAAAACTCTTCTAAATGGCTTGAAACTTCAGATTTTGATAGATTCAACTTCAAAGAACTCAAGTCTATCAACCAATTCACTCAAATCAAATAAACAAAGGATTTTTTTTGTGGATTTTCAAAATTTTCAGATTTTGTATTTTTCAAAATAAGAACCAAGGATTAAAAATAGTAGAAACAATCTTTTATCCTATGCTCTGATACCAAATGATTCGATTTGAGATAGCGGAAGAAATAACAATAGCAGAGATAGAAGGTAGACACAAGAGTTGGAATCAAAAGTTATATATTAAAGCTAAAAAACTCAATTGAATTAACCAAATCAAGCACCTAACTTATGATATAGAAGCAAGACTCAAATGGTAATGAAACTAAAGGAAAATTTGGATTGGTTATCAAACCCTCCAATAGATTCAATGTCATGACCCAAAATTGTGTCGTGAGGGCACCTACCCTAACCTGTAGGCAAACCACTAACATCCAAACATTAATAATACAAAGCAAATACGGAAACATTAAGGAAACAATATAGGTATTATTAAGCCTTAGAACTCAATATATAAACCTTGAAAAAAAATCCCCAAAATCTGGTTGTCATGAGTACAGAGCTACTAACTGGAATACAAGTCTGGAATTATATGCCAATCATTGTCTGAAATATAAAGGATAAAAAGGTAAAATAACAAGTGGGAGGGTTCCAGTGTTGGGATAGTGTCTGCGGCTCACCCTGGACTCCCAAGAAAGATCTACATGCGCCGCATCTAAGCTCCTCTGTTGATGTTCGGATCAGTACCTGCATATAGAGTGAAGCAAGTGTAGAGTAAGTACGAGAAGCATGTGTACCCAACAACATCGTATAAAGTGAATACGGGAAGCACGTACACCCAACAGCATCGTCGACAGATCCTAATTATAGCAGTGGCAAGGATTGGTACTCCTAATACTTCTCTTCTTTCTTGGTTAGTCAAATATATACTTTATAATCATTATAACCATCTAACTATGGATTCCACATAACCATCTAACTAAGGCTTCCATAACCACCCAAATGATAACATAAATTACTTTTCAAAGATCATACTAATGTCTCTACCTTTACCTCATTTAGGATAAGTTTAGCCATAAGGTTTCAACCTACACCCAATCGGGCATCTAAATCCCAAGATTTCATCTTTTGTATAAATAAAATAGTTTTCTATTAAAGGTTCAATCTTTTAGTTCTTATACTAAGGAATACGTAAAGATCACATCTTTATTAGCATTTCTAGCAATCAAGGTCATAACGATCTCATCCTTATATCATTACCATACCGTCTCATATTTTTGTCTTACATCAAGAATAAGCTACAAGTTGCCAGTATTTCTTTCCTTAAAAGTCACATGATCATAAAGTCTATCAAAATCAACATCGAGTACACACATCATTAAATACATATCAAGAATATGAATGAATGCAATGCAGATGATATGTATGCACGTATGCAATGGACATATGTACTCGGCATACACACGCTGCTACAGTAGCTGTCACGTGACTAATGGGGGACTCATGAGGTCCATATACCCATCCAAAATTTCCCATCGAATCCCAGCTCTATGGTTGTAGTATCATCATCAATTAACATATGGAATTTCTCATCAGTTCCCGGCTCTCTGCTGTAGTATCATCATCAATCATCATTCTCTTACCATGTACCATATCCAGTAATCGACTTTCAATCCCCTTTATCAGTATCTCAACAGTTCAATGCCAATAATAATATGAATGAACAATAAGGATATGTCTACACCATTTCAAAGAATAATAAATATAAACAACATTATCAAATCCTTTTCAATTATTTAGACGAGATGTAGAGTGATGAATACATGACAAGTCAAATCACAATAAGTTATCAATCATGGATATGAGCCCAAATAAGAAGCATACATACCAACCTAATGGATTTATGCACCACGCTCATGGCCCAAAGACTAAACACATAATCTACATCATGTATATCATACTAAGTTCATTAAATTACCCTTTAGGTACACTGGTTCCCGTACAAGTCCTCGTCACCTCACTAGTACGGGGTCCCCAATTCCCCATTACTCCTCTTAATTATTAAACCAACACATAAACACTATATTAAGGTCTAGTAAGTCTCAACTTTCCTAATCATGAAGTCACATAGCTCACGAACGATTTCAAGCTCGATTCGCGTGAAGATTAAGCCTCTCGGAAGCTCCATCGTGTCCAAACTCACCGAACGAGTTCAATCTTGTCACAATAGCAGTCTACAGAGGTATACAAGTCCAACGATACACATATTACTATACTTTATTTCAGAACCCAAAAAGTCACCTAAAATAGGATTCAAAGCCTCAAAGGGTAAAACGGGAAATTTAGTATAAAATTATTTTACCCAATCTCTAGGGAGTCCATATACCAAGATTCATCCAAATATAATATCAATTTCATGCTTAAATAGACAAAATACCATTTTCCAAATTAGGTTCATAACCCATGAAATCTACATCCCAAACCATAGATTCTACCATTAAATTCTTTACTAATCAATGAAATAATCCAAAAAGAAATATTAGAAGCTTACCCAGCAGATGAACCTTACAAAAACCCCAAAAATTTCCTTAGACCGAGTTCCCATGCTCCAAATATGTGAATAAGAACCCAACACTCGAAATGAAAATTAAATATCTGATCTGAAATAGCGATTCTGCTTTTGCGAAATCGACTTCGCTGGTGTGGATACGCTTCGACAGAAAAATAAGCCACCGAGGCGAGGTCACTTAATCTCCCAGATATCCGCTGCGGTAGAAATGACTCGGCAGAGGCACACTCGCCTCTGCGAGAAAAGCCTCCGTAGAAACGGACACTTAGCACCTGAATGATACTATCATGAACGAGCCAACCATCTACAGAGGCGGACACTCAGAAGTAGACGGAGGATCGTTGGCGCGGACACCAGCAACAACCCAAACATATCCAATTCTTTGTCAAACACCCGAAATAGGGCCCCCACCCCCTCCCCCATCTGAATGCAAACCAAGCATACATTCCTATCACAAAACATACTTCGGAACTGCTCGTGCACTTGGAATTCCCAAAAAAAGGTCTCCAAATCTTGGGTTTGAACAAAGTCAACCCTTAAGTTCTAGATTCTCTATTTCACAACCAATGACCTAAAATGCACCCAATTGCCTTGGGAATCAAACCGAAGGCTCGACTAAGTCATAAATGGCATTCCAAGTCTAATGGAACTGACAAACCCATGAAAAAAACACATTTACCCAAAAGTCAACTATGAGTCAAATCTATTCTTTTATTTACTTTAAAACTCACTAAAGTCCATCCGAAACTTGCCTGATTGCCTCAGGAACTGTGCCACCCATTTCCAAAAGTTATAAATACCGAGATAAAGATACGGAAAGGGTATTATTGGGAAAACAAATTCTAAAGTTCAAAATAACCAAATGAGTCGTTACATTCAATCAAGAGCACCTATACTATAAGAGTTCAACAAGGAATTCGATTGATTCCACAAGTGAGAAATCTCATGTGAGAATCAAGGACAAAGTTCTTCAAGAAACTAAAGAATTAGACTATAGAAACTAAGGCTACCAACTAAATCTATAAACTAAAAGATATGTTTATCATCCAAATTCCATCTAAGCTTCTAAACCTTGAGAACCACTATATATAGTGTAATGATTTTATTACAAACTAGGCCCAAAATTGACCATATCCCCAAGTTGCAAAATTAGTTGAAAAGGCTTTTCTTCAGCTACTCATATGTTGAGACGAATGTCACACCTGCGATTTGCAGGTTGTGCCACATGTGGCACTGGTCTTCACTCTACTTTGTCTTCACTCCAAGCGATCATCCAAACATTGTATGCTCTCTTATGTGGATCCTCAAGGGTCTTCAAAGCCTCTTTTTGCATCAACATGGCTTGTAAAGTTTGGAGTTCATTGGCTTGTTTTCAGTGAAGGATCTTGAATTATTTGTGCCCCATGGTATATCGTATTAGTTGATAAGATGCATGTGATGAAAAATACTATCTTAGAATCAATGTGACGAGAAAAAATGAAATAGAAGAAAAAGAAATGTTCTTGATATGAGAAATAAAAATAAAAGGAAGGAATTGGGAAAACAATTAATTGAAAGAGGGCTAAAAATAAAGTGAATGAATAAATATTGGGTTTAAAGTCTAAAGAGTGAAAACTCTTAGAGAAGTGTAAGTCACTATTTTGTAGTTGTCCTACATGTCCCCTAACCAACATTACAACCCCTTACAAGTCCTGTTTGATTCTAGCTTAGCATACTTACATTAGTTTAGATCTACATAATGGGAAAGCCTAAGGTACTTTGTGTGTACGTTTATATTCATTTTTGAGTGTAAAAGTTGATCATTGATGCTATGTCCTTAGTTTACATTCAATATTTGAATGTGTGGACTATTAGTTTTCTAGGCGAGGGCATGTGTTTCACGATAGATAGGTGATGTTATTAAATTTCTTCTACAAAGTAAGTGAATTAGGAAGTTTATGAGTTAGAGTTCGTCCTTGAGGTTAGGAGTTTATGAGTATGATGTTTAATTGAATTGAATGGTGTATAATGCATGATGATTAGGAAGTGGTGTTATGATGATTTTGATTATTGTAGAGCCCAATTATTGGTATCAACCTATGTCATAGGTGTTTGGATATTCTTGAGTAAGAGTCACACAATAATTGTAAGTGTAGAGTGTAGGATTTTCTTGAGGAAAAGCAAAGGTTTGTCTATGATTGTGATCGGCGACTAGAAATACATATTTTAGCTACATTTTGTCTTATATTTTGATCAGTTTTATTGTGTATAAGTTGATTTTTTTCATTTTATACTTATTATTTATGTTTTGTTGTGTAGGAGATGATTTGCGCTTAACTGGTCGAAAAATGAGATTTGAAGTCTGAGTAAAAGTCCAAGGCATGACAAATGATTAAGTATAGAACCCAAGCTTCATGCGCACAAAACATTATAAACTAACTATACGTGAATTATACATCGAGTATAGTGTGAGTATACACTTTGAGAATACACCATCCAACACATGGCCATCGTCAGCCACCATTAGAGACCCATGAGTATTTTTTGTCAAGGTATTCCATTTTCTGATAGATCTAGTTGTTTTATTAGAGAACGGGGGTGATGAGGCAATGGAGTGAAAGATGGATTAAATGACTTTTTCCTATTCCAGTTCCACCATCACAGAAACACTGGTAATACCCCAAAAATCCACCTGTAAAACCCCTTAAACTTCACCAAATTTCATCCATTGCTACCTCATTTCGCCGTGCCTTGAACCACTTTTAAACCACTGTAGACCAAAAAATATCCATCACCACATGTCCTCAAGAACCCACAAGGAACACATATTCCTCCCTCGACATGATATGGAAACCTATCAAAGTACCCCATTTTTCACATTAGAAACACTTCAAGAAAAGAAGAGAAGAGAGGAGGAAGGTTCTGAAGGTGTGGAGTGTAAAGAGGAGGAGAGGATAATAGTGGACAGATCTAGTAATTTGCAATGATTTGGAGCAGAAAAAGGAAGAGACATAGGAGTTTGGCCGAAGGTGAGGCTCTTCGTTGTTGATGTTGCGCATGAAATGGTGATGGGAGGTTATGATGAAGGAGATGGAAGCATGGTGGTGTTTTTGATCTGTTTTTGTGGTTGTTGGCTATCGGTTGAAGCTACCAACGATGGAGACGTCAAGGAGAAAGATAAGAGGTATTTACCATCTGTTTGATAAAAGAGCAAGTTCCTAAGTATAAGAGGGTGATAGGACTAAAACTGTTGATTATGCTTTTGTAGGATATACCACTAATTATAAAGCAATTCAATTTTCGGTTCACAAATCAGAAAATTCAAACATTCATATTATTATGATGATGACTCAAATAATGTTGAATTCTTCGAAGAATTCAACTTCTGGTTCACAAATCAGAAAATTCCAACAAATATGATGATGTAGTCAAATAATATTGAATTCTTCGAACAAAACACACATATATATATATATATACAAAGAGATTCAGGTTGTGAAGGATCTAAATGACCTCGAGAAGGAACAATAAAAAATACTCCTAAGGAGAAGATTTCAAGACATATAAACACATCAAAGGATATCTAATACCTTTGGATCAAATTTTCTGACATTCTTATTGAAAAATGAGCCTCAAACATTTGAAGAAGCTATGTCTTCCTCAGAATTATAATTTTTCGAAGAGATCGTCAATAGTAAGATAGAATTCATATTGATCAACCATATATCAAAATTGGTTGATCTTCCTCCTAGAATAAAATCTTTAGGTTTCAAATAAATTTACAAATTGAAGATAGAAGATGATGTCACTATTAAAACATATAATTCAAGACTTGTCATCAAAGATTTTAGACAATACGAAGGTCTTGACTCATTTGATACATGCTCCCCATTTATGAGGATTACATCCATTTGGGTGTCAATAGCATTGGTCGTTGTGTACGGTCTTAACATATATCAAATAGATGTTAAAATAACTTTTTAAAGGGATATTTGGAGGAAGAAACATGCATTGAGAAATTTGAAGAATTTATAGTTTCTGGAAAAGAAAATAAGGTGTCAAGTCTTTTTACGAATTAAAACAAGCACTTAAACATTGATATGTAAAATTTGACAATATAAGGTTGTCAAATGATTTCATGATCAATGAATGTGACAAACTAAATGCGTCTACATTAAGAATAATTCAAATGAATGATATGTTGTTAATGAGTAATGACATAGTCAACATAAATGCTACTAAATATATGCTAATTAGAAATTTGTTATGAGAGACTTAGGAGTTGCGACTTAGTTATGGGAATTAGATCCATATTAAGTTCCAAACCCAAATTAAAATCAAACCACATATTAGGTCAGTTGTCGGTTGATTATATCTATTTTATCCAATTTATCCGTTTGGTTGAATTTTGCGATTTCATTTGAACATCCATAGATCTACCTCTGAAATTGTCTTAATTTCATAGCTTAGGCTAGGCTAAGTCCACTTGGGACTTTATTAAAGACTGTTGAATTTGCATCATGATCTCATTGTATAACAACATACAAAATATAGTCCCGTACGTGAAATCTGTGGAGGGGTAGGGGTACGCAAATCTTACCCTATCTTGGAGACAAGAGAGAGGGCTCCTTCCCCTTCTTGCTGCCATAGAAGCATGAAAAAATGGAGTTTTCCTGTCACCATTCTTCAACCAAGAAAGCCTGGATTTCTGCCTATAAAATGATTCTTCCACGACTCTCGCTTGGGTTCTAACTTCAAACTTCATAGGAGTTGTTGCCTGTGATAGACCCTCTACTCAAGGAAAATATTTTTTGGAACATATTTGAAATAAATGCAAGAGATAACCAAAGTAAAAGAAACAACAACAACAACAACAACAACAACAACAACAACAACAACAACAACAACAATAATAATAATAATAATAATAATAATAATAATAATAATAATAATAATAATAATAATAATAATAATAATAATAATAATAATAATAATAATAATAATAATAATAATAATAATAATAATAATAATAATAATAATAATAATAATAATAATAATAATAATAATAATAATAATAATAATAATAATAATAATAATAATAATAATAATAATAATAATGGTAAGAGAACATATAGGTGCTCTAGATTAGAACCTTACTCTACCACAGTAAGAGAAAAAACATTTATAGTCACCTACTAACCGTCTATCCTAATTCTCAACCTCCGTACTGTTCTATTTAAGGTCATGTCCTCGGTAAGTGGAAGATATGTCATGTCCAGTCTAATTACCTCTCTCCAATTCTTCTTCAGTTTACCTCTACCTCTCCTCAAACCTATCACTGTCAATCTCTCATACCTCCTAACTGGGGTATCTGTGCTCCCCCCTCTTCACATGCCCAAATCATCTCAGCTTCGCTTCCAGCATTTGGTCCACCGCAGAGGCTACTTCCACCTTGTAAAGTATAACTTAGTTCTTAATCTTGTCTCTCCTAGTATGCTCACATATCCATCTAAGCATCCTCTTTTATGCTACCTTCATTTTCTAAATATAAGAGTTCATGACTGGACAACACTCCACCTCGTACAACATAGTGGGTCTAACAACTACTCTATAGAACTTACCTTTAAGTCTCGATGATACATTTTTATCACATAGGACACCAGATATGAGCCTCTATTTCATCCACCCCTCCAATATGATGTGCGACATCCTCGCCGATCTCCCTATTTCCTTAAATTATAGACCCAAGATACTTGAAGTTTTCTCTATTAGGGATGACTTGCGTATGAATCCTTACTTCCCAATCCGTCTCTTGTGATGCGGCACTGAACTTGCACTCTATGTACTCTATTTTAGTCTTGCTCAGCCTTAAGCCTTTAGACTCTAGGGTCTGTTTCCAAACCTCCAGTCTATTATTAACTCTGTTACGTGTATCATCGACCAATACTATATATGTAGTATGCAAATAACATACATCATGGTACTTCCTCTTGAATATGTCATGCCGATTCATTCATCACCAAGAATAAACACGGGCTGAGAGTTGATCCCCGGTGCAACCCCATAATTACTGGGAAGTGTTTGGAGTCTCCTCCCACTATCCTCACTCGGCTCTTGACTCCATCATACATGTTGTATGTCACAAGTATACACCTCTAGACTCCAAGCATCTCCATAAAATCTTCCTTGAGACATTGTCATATGCCTTTTGTAGGTCGATGAACACCGTATGTAAGTCTCTTTTCTCTCCCTATACTGCTCCAACAATCTCCTTAAAAGGTGAATGACTTCTGTTGTCAATCGCCCACCATGAATATCTAATTGGTTCTCTAAAATAGACACATTCCTCCTCATCCTCATGTTGACCTCCTTCATCCAAACATTCATATCGTGACTTAATCTTATTTTGGTAAAATATAGTTATCAAAAGATATATAGAAATGGGATTTTCTTGATGTCACTGAATGTATAAAACACGTTGCAAAAACTTTTAGGTAAAGAAGAAAATTTGCGTCGACAATGCAACACAAAATCTTTTGGAAAACATATTCTAGTAGATCCGCATATATTGACTCTACATTAGAAAAAAGGGAAAGTAAAGGAAGAAAACAACGAAGTTAACGTGAAAATCTCATGCGAGCCATTGTTCTAATCTAACAAAGTCAAGAATTGATATCTAACCAATATTCTCCATTTAGATCGCATCATCATTCACATTTTAAAAAGTTCTTACGTGGCATCTTCTGAGTGGCCTTATATCTTTTGAGAAGATTCGTGCCTTCATACAAGGGTACAAGATTAAGGTTCCTCACATTTTTAGCAAATTCCATTTGCTATCAAAGATCTTGGTCTACTTGTATGACGTACTTAATATTAATCCTGTCTTAGCTGATGATCATTACTATAAACCCGTTATGGCAAATCTGAAGTTTGATTTGATATATAGTAATGTCAACGGTCATTTATTTCTAATAAAGCTGATCTCGTTACAAGAAAGATTTTGGAATAGATAGTTCTCTAAAATTCTACGACCAAGTGCCGGCTGAATGATAAAGCAGCCAAAGCAACGGTTTTAGGTCCCTAAATTTTGGGAGCCCCATTTTCACTAATAATATATTTATTAGTAGTTTTTTTCTAAAAATATTTACTCCTTCTGTCCTAATGTATCTGATACTTTTCGTTTCTCGAGCATGAATTTTGACAAATATTTTAAGATGAATTTTTTCACCAAATTGATATGAAAAAGCTATAACTTATTAGTACTTTTCATTAGTTCTCAAATATATAAATTTTCATCTAAGATGGAAATATTCAAATCGGGTCGCTCCGACCCGGGTCAGTGACCCGACCCGGATCAGTGATCCAAACTCGAATCAGATTTCAGCACCAAATTCAGATAACCAATAACAAGAATATGGAATGCAAGAATTCTGGAAATATCCAAATCGGGTCGACCCGACCCGGATCAGTGTTTCAACCCGGATCAGATTTCAACACCCAATTCAGATAACCAATAACAAGAATATGAAATGCAAGAATTCTGAAAATGTTACCCAACCGGGTCGACCCGACCCGGGTCAGTGACCCGACCCGGGTCAGTGACCCGACCCGGATCAGCGATCCAAACTCGAATCAGATTTCAACACCAAATTCAGATAACCAATAACAAGAATATGAAATGCAAGAATTCTGAAAATGTTACCCAACCGGGTCGACCCGACAGTCGATGTTACCGACCGAATCGATGGTCCAAACCCGAATCAGATTTTAACACCAAATTCAGATAACCAATAACATACATAAATATGAAAATGCCAGAATTCTGGAAATAATACCCAAACCCGGGTCAGTTGACCGGTCAGATCGACCGACCGAATCATGTGTCAATCGAGAGAATCAAAAGTGGAGAACAAACCTTTTCGGACTTGATTCTTGAATAACAAGGAAGGCAAATGTTTGAAATCAAGAACACAACAAATATTTATATATTGAATCGTTTTCCAAAAATCCTCCGAAAATTCCTTTGAAAATCCTCTCAAAAATCTGTCCAATCTCCTAAAAAATCTCCTCTTAAAATGAAGAACAATCATGGGGTATTTATAGGTGGATTCCCCCCCCAAGAATCGAGTTTGAAATTCAAAATAAAGGAGCTAACAATTACGGATTTTGTGGGTATGGGTCGCGGATTTTGTGGGTGTCGGCGTAACAGAGGGGGGTTGGTGGTGTCAGGGTCGGTGGTGGCGAGGCGAGGTGACCGCGAGTGGGGTCGGCGTGGGGTGTGCGGTCATGGCGATTTGTGGGGGTAGGGTTCGGTTTTTTTGTTTTTGGTTTTAGGGTTTTTGGGTTTTGGGGAATTAAAAGGGGCAAGGAAATGGGTCGGGTAGGGGTGTTGGGCGGTTCGGGTTTCGGGAGAATGGGCTGGTCCGATTGGGCTTGGGAATTGGGGATTTAATTGGGTGGCGAATTGGTTTTTGGGCTGGTGGATGTTTTGAATAAAAGGGGAAGGGATGTTGGGCACCTGAGTTGGGTTGTGGGAATTAAATTTGGGAATTGGGTTTGGACGAAAAATGAGTTTTAATTTAGGTTGGGTAGAAATTGTATTGGGTTGGGAAATGAAATGGGTTAGGAATTTAAAAAATAAAAGGGGTTTAATATTAAAACATATTTATATATATATATATATATATATATATATATTTTGTAAAAGATGTGAATTATTTAACATAACGACGTGATAATAATAAAATATAATATTTGCGAAATGCTTAATGCTTAATAAAAGGGAAATGCGATGCAATTTTGCGAGAATAAAATAACATAGAATTTCGGATAACTTATGGTTATTATAAAATATGCAAATGATATAAAATATGCGAATAATAATAATAATACGAAGATACACACATATATGCCTATATTTTAAAATTATTTTAAAAGTGTCAAAATATTAAAAATTACGAATAAAATCATAAAAGATGGGACAAAATTGGGTGTCAACAGATGCCCCTCTTTGGACGGAGACGATGAAAGAGTTTTCGGCCAAAGAAAGTTGACTGAGTAGCCAATTTTGTCCTGATCATCGGGACTGCATGGTAAGAAATAGAATCCCGAGGGGTATAGAAGTTGCAAAAGATGGTGCACATTCAAGCAACACTGCCCCAAAGGTCGACTTAGGATGACACCGTCGCAGATGAGAAACTAATGGGAAAAGCGGATCGACGTCAAGTAGGTCGTTGACCAAATTACCTCGATTCGCCGTAAGAGATAGCTCCACGTTGTGATAAAGTTCCCGCAAATTAAAAACTCCTCGCAAACTAAAGCTTAAGATATAATTAGTGTATAATCACGAGAAAAATTGTAGAGAAAATAAGTTGGAAATACCCGCATTAGGAGGTGGGCGCCAGACTGAAATTAAAATACCCTCATTATAAGGTGGCGTCTGACTGAAATTAAAATACCCTCATTATAAGGTGGGCGCCTGACTGAAATTAAAATACCCGCATTATAAGGTGGGCGCCTGAAATGACGTCGTTGGATTGACGTGTTGTGTTGAAGACGTCGTTGTAATATTGTTGACGTCGTTGTAATTATGTAAAAGACAGTTGTTGTGCTGCATGTAACGTCGAGGACGTTGTTGTAATCTTTGTTTTCTTTGTAAAGATAATTGTTGTGCTGAAGACGTCGTTGTAATGCTGTTGACGTCGTTGTAATACTATAAAAATAAATGTTGTGCAGAAGACGTCGTTGTAATGCTGTTGACGCCATTGTAATGCTGTAAAAATAAATGTTGTGCTGAAGACGCCGTTGCGTAGGCGTGTTGTTGATGACGCCGTTGTATGGGCGCGCTGCTGATGACATCATTGTAATGTTGTTGATGTCGTTGTAATGCTGTAAAAGATAGTTGATTTGCAGAAGACGCCGTTGCATAGGCGTGTTGTTCATGACACCGTTGTATGGGCGCGTTGCTGATGACATCATTGTAATGTTGTTGATGTCGTTGTTGTAAGAATGTAACGCTGGGGTCGTCGTTGTATCGACGTGTTGTGTTGAAGACGTCATTGTGATGACGTTGTTGCAAGAATGTAATGATGTTTGTTGTAAGAGATAGGCGTTGCGCTGAAGACGTCGTTGAAATGTTGTTGACGTCGTTGTAATGTTGTAAAAAAAGCTGGCGTGCTGCTGTAACGTCGTGGACGTTGTGGTAATGTAGTTTTGCTGTAGAAGGTAGATGTTGAGCTGAATGCGTCATTGTAATGTTGTTGACGTCATTGTAATGCTGTAAAAATAGATGTCGTGTTGCCGTAACGTCGTGGACGTTGTTGTAATGCTGTTGAAGATAGTTGATGTGTCGCGAACGCCAATGACGTTGTTGTAATCTTTGTAAAGATAGTCAGCTGCGTTGAAGACGTCATTATAATTTTGTTGACGCCGTCGAGATGCGTAAAAGATAATTGTCGTCTTTGCGTTGTCGTAAAGATAGTCAGCTGCGTTGAAGACGTCATTGTAATCTTTGTTACGCCCGTTGAGATGCGGTAAAGATAGTTGCTTTGCATTGCCGTAAAGATAGTTGTTGTTTTGAAGACGTCATTGTAATGTTGTTGACGCCGTTGAGATCTCAGAAAAGATAGTTGTTGTGTTGCCGTAAAGATAGATCTTTGCCGAAGACGTCATTGTAGTCTTTGTTGGCGCCGTTGAGATGTCAGAAAAGATAGTTGTTGTGTTGTCGTAAAAGATATTGTCGCTACCAAGACGTCATTGTAGTGTCGCTGACGCCGTTGAGATGCGGTAAAAGATAGTTGTCGCGTTGAAGACGTCATTGTAATGTTGTTGACGTCGTTGTAAAGTCAGAAAAGATATTTGTTGTGCCGCCATAACGCCGATGGCGTTTTGAAATGTTGTCCTGTTGTAAGAGATGTAAGTGGCGTCCTTGCCGTCAGTTCTTTGTAATAGGGTTCCACGTTGTGCTGAATCTTCTGCCGATCCAAACTCATGTGAATTGAAATGTCGTCCTGGCACGGGCGAAAATGTGATGCGACGTCTTTGCCGTCGGGTTTGCCTTGTTGTCGTTCTTTGTGATCCGAAATAACATCTTTGTGCAGACATAATAGTCGGGACCCTGTAGGTCAAGATGATGTCTTCGTATAAATGCAGAACAAGAACGCAATCCTTGTAGTGAGTTGTGGTGCCGAAATTCTTTGGGGAATTGATCATAAGTGATGTGGCTTCCCTACTTTTTCAACTTGAAGAACCTGTACTCAAAGAAAATTTGTGAGTTTGGGGAGGGGTGGTTGATTCGCGTTGACTTTGTAGCTTCTGCTCTTGATAGTTGCATGTCCTGCTGATTCGGACCTATAGCTCCTGTCTGGTTCCCAGTCTTGGCTAACCGTTAATGAAAACATTTGTTGAAAATAAGTTGTTTATAAGAAAGTATGCTTATCATTAAAAAGTTCTTGTCGAACTCTAATGAAAATATTTGTTGAAAATGATTTGCTTATAAGAAAATATGCATATATGTAAAATATCTTGTCAAACTCTAATGAAAATATTTGGTGAAAATAAATTGCGTATAAGAAAGTATGCATATTAGTAATAAAAATCTTGTCAAACTCTAATGAAAGTATTTGTTGAAAATAAATTGCTTATAAGAAAGTATGCATATATGTAAATGTCTGTCGAGCAGCGACATGCGGTGAAACAAAGCAAACGTCTCATCCAAAATCCTCTTAGGCTGAAGACTTAGTTTGCCGATGCTTTTCCATGTTTATCGGCGTCCTCCGGCAGTGATCCCTTAAAAATGCCCCAGTTTCCGATATGTGAGGATGATGATCTTTTGAACGGACAACCGAGTCTTGTGTAGATTGCTTGCCTGTCCTATCAGGGTGATCAGATGGGTGCATTTTGTCCTATGTGAGATAAATGAGAAAATATTTCCTAATGGTGGGACCGGTCGATTTAGGCGCCACGTATCCCCATGAAGGAATCAGGTCATGACGTAGTTCATTACAAGTAAAGAGGGTTGTAAGGTTTTTCTAAAGATGGGACCTGAAGCCGATGTGGCCGCCTACGTATCCCGCCGAGGGAATCAGGTCATAACGTAGTTCAGGTAAGCAAAGGAGATTGTAAGGATTTTTCTAAAGATGGGACCGGTCGATGTGGCCGCCACGTATCCCGCCGAGGAATCAGTCATAACGTAGTTCAGGTAAGCAAAGGAGATTGTAAGGATTTTTCTAAAGATGGGACCGGTCGATGTGGCGCCACGTATCCCGCCGAGGGAATCAGGTCATAACGTAGTTCAGGTTTACAAGTAAAAAGGAACTTGGGGAAATTTGTGATCTAAGAAACGGAACCCTACGTGGGTTCTATGCGTATCCCGACGAGGGAGCGCAACTTTTACAACATAGAAAAAGTATTACATAGAGAATAACTAATCTTAGATATGGTATCTCTTCCCTGCATCTGCATTGATGGTTTTTGGCCATTCTATTCTGATAAGGTTGCCCCGGACAACTGCGTCCATCTGCTTTTCATCAATCAGTGTCTTAGTATATGATTATGTATCCACTTGACTGCGAAAGATATAGCATTGCCCTAGTAGAAGTCCAGATTGTAGTGCAGTTGCCTAAGAGTACAGATGGCAAACGTCCGTGCCGATGCTTGTAACTTATCAACCATCCTGATGTTTCATCCAAATCTGGCTTTGACTTATTCCAAAAATGCCTCAATTCTTCCGCTTGTGAGTCTTCCTTATATTCTTCGAAGCCTTGCTTGTTTGGGACCTTGTTTGCTTGTTTCATTATATGTCACATACTGCCGACAAATTAGTTTGCATGATGAAAAAAGAAAAGAGAATTATTGAACAAAACATATTTTATAATAGCAAAAGCAGTGCAGATTTGTCATTTTAAGCTTTCAAAAGGTAGAGGCAAAACACATTAAATGCATATATGTGATTCAGGCCTCAATCTGAATCGCATTGTTTCATTAAATATTAATGCAGTTAACTAGTTTCTGGGAGAAACAAGGCCAGGGCACATGTCCAATTTTCCCAAAACATCTCCTTGCTCTGCATCCCAAATGGTTGAGCTTCTAGCGTAATCACCGAGAATCATATTGCATTTTGCTTCTTCTTCATCAATGAAAAATCTTTTGAATCCCTTCACGAGGTCATTTGCATTGTCCTCTTTTGATTCCCGAGTGGCGCATGCTTTGACGAATGACTGACTCAGAGGCGGAACAAGTTTTGGTAAAGAAGTATCTCCTTCCTTCTGAGATTGGTTGATAAGACTTTTCCAAGAAAAGATGATGCCATGATCCGCGGCTTTGGAGGAAGTGCTTACTCCAAAGCGGTGCCCTCACTTGGATCAGTAATTATAGGGGTGATAAAGGCCGATGATTCAACCTTTTCCTCTCTCTGGACTGGCACAATGGTTCCTTCCAAGTTGTGTTCTTCATCAACAGTAATCATGTTCACATTGGTATTGTCCTGATCTGGCAAAGGGTTATCATTTACATTAGAGGAAGGTCCTTTCAGTTGGATAACTCCTTCTTTGATCAATGTCTCAATTTTGTTTCTGAGGGCATAGCAATTCTCGATTGTCGTGCCCAGAATCCCGAGTGGTCCGCACAATCCTTAGTCTCATCGTGCCATTTTGGACCAGGATTGGGGACATTTCCTGGGATGGGCTGGAGTATTCCTGCGGTTTTCAGTCTTTCATATAATTGGGCTCGAGGTTCGGCTAAAGGTGTATAGGTTTTGGCTGGCTTTCTTTCGTATTTTCTTGCGGTCCTGGTGCATTTGGTGTATGGACTTGTGGATGAGGCAAGTATGCGGGCTGATATTGTGGGGATTTGGGTAGAGGTGGCGCTCGGCGAGGCCATATATTGGATGGGTATGGTAAACAGGTAGGGACCAGGTGGGTATTGATAGTAAGGTTGAGGGCTTTGGGTGTATGGGTAATAATAGGAAGGTGAGGACTTTGGTTGTTTTGATTGTAGTAGGGAGGTGGGGTGATGGCATTTGGTAGGTTGACATTTGATTTGGCCTATGTTTACAACTATCACCACAGAGGACACTCCATCTCTCTTTCTCTTTCTTGCTCCCTCAAATGAGTCCGATTGGATTGTCTCACTTGTTGCTTGCAATGCTACAAAGTTTGTAATTCTTCCTGTTCTGATTCCCTCTTCTATGAAATCTCCCATCCTTATAACTTCAGAGAAACTTCGTCCTATGACGCTTATCATTCTCTCATAGTATGTTGCATCTTTCAAAGATTGTACAAAGAGAGTGGTCATGTCACTTTCTTCTATCGGGGTTGAACTTTCACGCTTCGCCCTCCACTTCATGGCGTATTCTCCGAAGGTCTCTGTGGACTTCTTTTCCAACTTCATCGATAAAATCTGTCCAAGATCGTGTCGATGTTGAATTTAAATCTGTCCACGAAATCTTGTGCCATCGTGCCCCAATTACGCCATTTTTGCGGGTTTTGACTTGTGTACCAGTCGAGTGCTTCTCCTGTCAAACTCCTTACGAACAACTTCATTATGATGGCCTGATTTTTACCTACCCCAATCAGTTTGTCGCAGTACGATCTCAAATGAGAGTAAGGATTTCCTTTCCCATCAAACAAGTCAAATTTTGGCATTTTATATCCGACAAGCAATTCAATGTCGGGATGCATGCACAAATCTTCGTACTCGAGTCCTTCATGCCCCTTGCTGGTTTGGATAATCTTGAATGCTTCTTTCAGGCTATGAATCTCTCTCGCCACACTTTCACCGGTTCTGATCCTCACCTGCCTGTCCATTTCTTCACACTGGCCAATTTCCTGAAGAGTCATGTTTGGTACTGTGGTTGTAAAAGGTTGAGCTTCCGTTGCATATACTGGTGGCACGTGATGTTCGTTGGGATCAGCGACGTGTGCCATCAATATGTGTTGGCCTGCTTGGTGATTTTGCATGGAAGATGTGTTTTGGATGAGTGGGTTAATTTGGGTATGCGGAGTTGCAGGGTCATTTTGTAGCGGGCTTAGTTGTGGACTAGCTTGCGGGTTAGTGTGCTGTGGATCGGTTTTGTTTAGTGGCGAATTTTCGGGGAGGTTTTGGGAAAATTGTTGTTCATGAGATGAAAAAGTTTGCGGTGCAGCTGCATCTGTCCCTTGTTCAGGGAGTGGAGTATTGGCGCTAATGGACAGGCTGGTGAGATTTTGGAGCCGCTCTATCTCGGTCTGCATGGCTGCCATCTGTTGTAACAGTTTGGCGATGTATTTTCCTTGGACGGTAGCATTTCTATTTTCCGAAGCCTCTGGTTCATCTCTGGAAAGAGTGATAAGTTCCAGGCCAGTCTGTTCGGATGCATCTAAATCAGTCATTTTGCTGAAGGATTGTGCCTTTGACCTCGTGAAGTAGGGATGATCCGCCATTTTTAGTCAACGCAAATCAACCTTTGGGAAAATAATCTAGACAAAATAAACCTTCTAAAAAAAATTAAAGAAAAACAAGTTAGTACAAGGCGAGTAATTATTGCTTTAAATAATATGCACATAGTGAAAAAGCAGGAGAAAACAACAAAATGATTGTAAGACAATTAAATGCGCATCCTAATATGCATGGGGCCTCCCTTATGCCGGAGGTGGGCCTAAACGCCAGATATGCGGGATTGCGACAGATTTGATCCAAGCTGCTAAACTGCAATGCTTTGTCGGAAATGAGACAAAATGAATGTACATTTTCCAATTTCAAAGATGTCATGATTAGCCTTGCATTAGTCTATCCTTATCACGCTACACATAATATGATGATTGGTCGTTGGGTTGTGAGACCCGTAGACATCTTTGGCGGATTTCTTAATTGTGGAGTCGATACCAAGGATCGACCCACCTAAGGTGTATGCATGCATGACTTAAAATAAAGGGTGGTATAGCTCTATCCTAAATTTTCTAAGATTTGGCTGACTAGACACAAGGTTCCCGAGCGGACTACTCGAGTGAGAAGGCTACACGGCCACCGGATGGTCCGGTCACTCCGCGCATACGCCAACTCTCCTAAAATTTGGTAGATTGAAAGAAATTTACGGGTGCGCAAAACACACCTCGCGTGTAGTGTGTGATAGTGTCAATTTTCCAGAGTGGAAGAAATATGAGCGAAATGCCAATTTAAGATAAGCAGTAAAAAATATGGAAATTAAAGCAGTTATGCATGCAAAAAATTTTACAAAGGAAACAAATCAAAGCATTTCGTCAAACAAAGAGTGAAAGTAAAGCACAATTATAATTAACCTGAATTTTGCTATGGTTAAGAGCCTGAATTCCCCAGTGGAGTCGCCATGCTGTACGCGCCCGTTTTTCGACCTGGCTCGGGTCAAAGCGGAGCACGGACGTGTTCGGGGTGATTCCTGGGTAAAAGGGTTGAGGAGTCGCCACCTAATTTTTTTTACGGTGAATTAGGACACCTAAATATTTAAACTAAGTGCTGCGATGTAAACTCCAATTTTAAGGTCTGCGAAACTAGCGAGATTCTAGGTAAGGGTTCTTTATTATCCTAAAGGGAAGGGGTTAGGCATCCTTTAAGATCCGCTAACTTGCGGTTATCCGGTCAAACTCAGTTTAATTATTGCTAGAAAAATGCATGTTTTACAAGTATAATAGATTAAAAGATGTTTGCAAATAATTAGTAAATGATGCATTTTATACAAGTACGTATTCAGATGATATAAAAAGAAAGATACATGTAAAGTTTTGAAAAATATGTATTTTGTGACAATAAATTATTTATACTATCAAAGAAGTAAAATTTTGGGAATCATTGAATTGTAAATTGACAAAAGATAAACTTATCCGGAATGATTAATAAAGCAAATAAAGATGACAAAGTTGTTTTTTTTGAAAATCTTGAATACGCGTGACGAGCCTAAAATAAATAACTAGCGAAGGGTTTCTAAGTTTGATTTTAACCGAGCCTACAAATAAATAAGCTAGCGACGGGTTTCAAATCTTAAACTAACCTATGAATAAATCCTAAGTTTGCCTATTCTAAGCATTTCAATAATTACATAAGTGCGATAAATAATATTACAATACAAAGCGAGATAAAAGCTGAATTAAAGAAAGAAATAACAATAAATAAACTCCGAGGAATATTTGTCGTTATTTACTTTAATCCCTGCAAGCTGTAAAAAACAAACGGTTAAAAACAGTTAAATACAAATAACTTCATATCCGTATTCAAAACAGTGAATGTTTTGATCGCGGAGGGCTCAGACTTAAATTTTGAAAAGAACATTCCAATCACGTCGTGGCTGCAAACATATGACTAATGTGGTTATTTTGATTGTCTCGCCTACTAAACGTGTTGGTCTCTCGGGTGAAATAGAAAAGATCACTATAATCACGTCGTGGCTGCGAATATATAACTTGTTGGTTATTTTAGTCACCTCGCCTACTAAACATGTTGATCTCGGAAAAAGGTTTAAGCCTCATCATTGCCCAGAAGTTATATTTCCGTCTTTGCAACTGTGGAGGCCTCAAAATCGACGAATATTTTTCATCGGCCAGTGTAGTATCGTGTTCAAATCAGCAAAATTAAATCAAAGCGATAGAAGAAGCGATAGCGATGTGAGCGTAAAAACAGTAGGCAGAGGAAAAACAGCTCCGAAAATGACGCGGTGTCTAGTTTAAAACAAGAAACAAGAGAACGGTAATTTGAATGTCAAACAAAGGGACTGGAACAGGAAAACAATGTTTGAAAGGTGCGGTGTTCAGTCTAAAACAGTAAAAATGATAAAAACAGTAAAACAGTAATCTGAAACGGGGAGCAAACAGAAAAAAACAAACGCCCGAACAGACGCGGTATTTATTCAAAACAGTAAAACAATGATATCCGTCGCAAGAAATCTAAAACAGTAAACTTAATAAAACAATAATATATCCGTTGCACAGATATCTAAAACAGTTATACTAAAAAACAGAGAAGCGAAACGAAAGAAAAGCGCGGCCTCGAATTCAATTTCGTCGGCCTTAATGCGATATTAATAAAACAGGAAAACAGTGCCAAAGAAACGGCAAAGTGAGCATTTTAAAATATCCGACCCGAAGTTCTCAAATTCGGAAATATTCAAATCGGTCGCTCAGGACCGTCGATGATCTGACGATCGATGATCCAAACTCGAATCAGATTTCAGCACCAAATTCAGATAACCAATAACAAGAATATGGAATGCAAGAATTCTGGAAATATCCCAAATCGGGTCGACCCGACCCGGATCAGTGACTCGACCCGGATCAGTGTTTCAACCCAGATAAGATTTCAACACCCAATTCAGATAACCAATAACAAGAATATGAAATGCAAGAATTCTGAAAATGTTACCCAACTGGGTCGACCCGACCGTCAAGGATCTGACCGGATCGTTGACCGACCGAATCGATGGTCCAAACCTCAATCATATTTTAACACCAAATTCAGATAACCAATAACAAGAAAATGAAATGCAAGAATTACGAAAATGTTACCCAAGCCGGTCGACCCGAGCCATTCGATGACCGACGAATCGATGGTCCAAACCCGAATCAGATTTTAACACCAAATTCAGATAACCAATAACATACATAAATATGAAAATCCCAGAATTCTGGAAATAATACCCAAACCCGGGTCAGTGACCCGGGTCGGGTCGACCCGACCCGAATCATGTGTCGAAATCAGAGAATCAAAAGTGGAGAACAAACTTTTTCGAACTTGATTCTTGAATAACAAGGAAGGCAAATGTTTGAAATCAAGAACACAACAAATATTTATATATTGAATCGTTTTCCAAAAATCCTCCGAAAATTCCTTTGAAAATCCTCTAAAAAATCTGTCCAATCTCCTCAAAAATCTCCTCTTAAAATGAAGAACAATCATGGGGTATTTATAGGTGGATTCCCCCCCAAGAATCGAGTTTGAAATTCAAAATAAAGGAGCTAACAATTACGGATTTTGTGGGTATGGGTCGCGGATTTTGTGGGTGTCGGCGTAACAAAGGGGGGTTGGTGGTGTCAGGGGTCGGTGGTGGCAGGGGCGAGGTGACCGGCGAGTGGGGTCGGGGGCGTGGGGTGTGCCGTCGCGGCGATTTGTGAGGGGGTAGGGTTCGGTTTTTTTTTGTTTTTGGTTTTAGGGTTTTTGGGTTTTGGGGGAATTAAAAGGGCAAGGGGAAATGGGTCGGGTAGGGGTGTTGGGCGGTTCAGGTTTCTGGGAGAATGGGCTGGTCCGATTGGGCTTGGGAATTGGGGATTTAATTGGGCTGGGCGGGTGGTTTTTGGGCTGGTGGATGTTTTGAATAAAAGGGAAGGGATGTTGGGCAGTAGGAGTTGGGTTGTGGGAATTAAATTTGGGAATTGGGTTTGGACGAAAAATGGGTTTTAATTTAGGTTGGGTAGAAATTGTATTGGGTTGGGAAATGAAATGGGTTAGGAATTTAAAAAATAAAAGGGGTTTAATATTAAAACATATTTATATATATATATATATATATATATATATATATATATATATATATATATATATATATATATATATATATATATATATATATATATTTTGTAAAAGATGTGAATTATTTAACATAACGATTTGATAATAATAAAATATAATATTTATAAATGCTTAATGCTTAATAAAAGGGAAATGCGATGCAATTTTGCGAGAATAAAATAACATAGAATTTCGGATAACTTATGGTTATTATAAAATATGCAAATGATATAAAATATGCGAATAATAATAATAATACGAAGATACACACATATATGCCTATATTTTAAAATTATTTTAAAAGTGTCAAAATATTAAAAATTACGAATAAAATCATAAAAGATGGGATAAAATTGGGTGTCAACCCCAAACACTTAACCAAATCAAATCTCTAATACTTGGTGTGTACTCGGACATACACCTCACATTTCGTGTTCATCCCTCGTCCAAACCACTTCAATACTTCCACCACCACATCCCAAAACACCTCCCTAACATACAATGTAAAGTTCACTACCCGAGATCATACGTATCCAACTGTCCAAGCCCGACAACAACAAACAGTCCACCAAAACCAACTGTGCCGAGACTTCACCATTTCAGCTCATTTCTGTGGCATTACCACCACAAAACCACCAAGTCCCGATCATCACCCTGACTCTCAACACACCCGTGACAACTCCACACAATGCCTAAGCCCGACTCCAAACATAACTACCCGAAATATCCACCAAACACCACACTTCCCGGCCAAGCCGAGAACTGAGACACCCTACTTTGGCATCCAATTTCAGGTCAACCCGAATATAAATAAGACCCGACCCATTACCCACTAACACCCCTTCTTACTTGCATCACCTCTCCCCGTGTTTATGAGCATCACATTCACATATTTTATGCAAACCCTCGATCCGCCAAAGATGATGAAGTTGAAACTCTAGTGTTTGGGACTCGTATTTTGTTTGACTATGCTAGGTTTGATAAGATTTTTAAAATAAAAAGCAGTGGTTTATCTGACTTACCCAAAGGTTCTTGGCCCGCTGATTTTGAAATCTCTTTTGAACAAGCATAGAGGAGTCTCTCTCTTGAATCCTCTAGTTTCATTCATCATGTGTTAGGTCCTAGAAATCTCTCTTTTAAGACTCGTGTATTGGCTCACATTGTTGCTACCACCATTATGCCTCGTGTACGTTATCTATCTACCGTCACTCAGCATGACACCCTGCTTACTTACTGCTTGGTCCACAAGTGTAAGTTAAATCTTGCCTCTCATCATAAATTATATTTTCTTTAATCTGTGTCTGATCCAACAAATTTTCCATATGGAATGTTGATCACTCTCATTATGGAAGCCCATAATGTCAATCTTGATCATCATCCATCTCTCATGGTTAAGCAATGCTATGACTCTTGTACTTTTGCAAGCATGGGGTATGTCTTCCTCAATGGTGTGTGAATCCTTAAGAAGGTTGAAAAGGATCCTAATACTCTCTACCCTCCTACTCATACTAAATCCAAACCCTCTACCTTTTTAGTCAACCTCAATCCTGAAAGCTCTAATGATGTCCTTGTCCAAATTGCTGCCCTTGATGTCAAGCTCGAATCTTTCAAAATTCATGTAGAAAAGATGACGGCCGTTGTAAAAGAAACTAGTGCAGATGTGACACACATGCATGCCAAAATTGATTAGGCCCTCAAGGAAGCTGCTAAGTTGACTACCAAAATTCAGACCTGTGTCAATGACATTCCAAAGAAAATGTCCGACACAATGGATGTTATGAAAGACACAATGGTTATCACCTTGGCCTACTTTTTACCGACCTTTTTCTAGTGAGCCTTGGAGTAACTGGTAAAGTTGTTGCCATGTGACCAGGAGGTCATGGGTTCAAGGTGTGGAAACAACCTCTTGCAGAATGTGAGGTAAGGTTGTGTACAATAGAACCTTATGGTTTGGTCCTTCCCCAGTCCCCGTTCATAGCGGGAGCTTAGTTCATCGGGCTGCCCTTTTTTTTCAAGTAACAACAGGAGCAAACACATGCACAGGAAAATGAGCAAGGGCTAGATATAATCTTTTTTTTGTTTTTCTTGGTGCTGAGATATCAACACACTGTTCTTTTATATATGCTATGCTTCTATGTTCTCTCTTTTTTTAATTAATAACAAAGGGGGAGAAGAAAGTCAATTGTTCAGGAGGAGCCAACTGCTCAAGGGGAGTCGACTATTCTGGGGAAGTAAACTACTCCTAGTCGACTACTATAATCAGAACATGACAGGAAAGTTGATTACATCTTGAGTATTTATTGTCATCATCAAGAATGGAGAGATTGTTAGTGTCAAGATTTTGATGGTGACTTATATTTGTATGCAGGAAATACTCAAAGATGCACAAGACACAAGTGGGTTAAATCAAGAACATTTAGCTGACTATATAGTCAGACCAACAACCTAAGACACAAGCCCAGTTGTTCAACCCACAACCAACCTAGCTAGTTGAAGCCAAGCTCGGACGCAAGGATCAAGTCAAGAAGGAAAGAAAATATGCGGCATTGACATGATATATTCAAATTTGCATATTTATGTAAGCTAGTACCAAGAATCAAATCAAAGGAGGATGCAATAAATGATTTACCATCAGCGAGCAACATCAAATGAAGGTGGAATCAACATGTCTAGAAGATATTCCAATCGGCTGAACAAGATTTACTCAAGCAAGGAAATGCATCATGGAATATCAAGCTCTAACCTTATTCTTGGAAATATGATCACTAATTCCTCTTTTCATGGATCAATTCTCTTAGGCTGCTATCTCTGCCAAAGGATTCAAAATGGCCACATGCTCATACTATTTAAAGGAGACTCCAAAGACGAAGAACCTCATACATTCATTTCAATTTCTCAAGCTCTCTACCATACTTTTAACAAGCATTGTAAACTTCGAGTGATTTATAGTGTATACAAAAAAAATGAGAAGAGATATAGTATAGTTGGTGAGGCATTGTATTAATAGATTACGAGTGTTTGAGTGTAGACGTAGGAACTTCATTCAAACCATCATTATACCAAAAAAATTATAAAAGAGCTGCAGAGAACACCCTTGCAATCCAAGGGACTAGATTAGGATTCACATTGAATTTGAACCAACATAAAAACATCTGGTGTCATTTACTTTTTGTTAACAGTCGACTAACATCTTGAAGTAGTCGACTAAGGAACAAAAAATTACATTTCACCCACTATCCTCTTGCATTTTCAATAGTAACCTAAGATTTATGTTTAAAGTTAAGAGGGTTAAATTAATGAAATTGGATGCCAAGTTTTGGGCTTTAAGATTTGGTATTTCAGATTTAGGGTTCTTAATGATTGAATAACCTATTGCTAAGCCTGAATTGCTAATTTAATTCCATAATTATGAGTGAAATTCTAGGGTTTATCCTAATTTGGGGATTTTGGTTCAAAGTGAAATTAAAGACCTAATTGGGGTTTGTTGACCCTTAAACTTAAGGATATGATTAATTAGACAACGATTATGATTTTGTGATATTAAAGTTTCAACTTTACCCTTGTAGGCTCGGGGTCGCTTTGGGGGTTAGCCTTTCGGTGTCTTTGAAAGGTCTTATCTGTGTTTGTTTTTAGAATTATGTGTTAATGTAGAACATGTGATTAGAGAATACGAATGTTCGGAGGCACGCAAGTCCTTTGTATGGGACTAGTTCATGGTACCTGTTTGGTTGAGAGGTAGGCTACAATTTTCTCTATTAGACTCCGATAGATACATGTAGTATTTATCGCTATTGAGGGGTATTAGGCATGATGGGGGTCCCACCTTAGTGATTGTGATTAGGATTTGTACAGATACTGGTGTTTTATTATTTGGGGGATCATACTTAGGTTGATCCTGAATGCTATAATGTAGGCTTGCCATGATTGATCATATTTGTGATTGAAATTACTCATCACTCTATGCATACTGATATGAAAAGACTGATTATGTGTTATTGATAATATTGAGTCATGTGTTATTCATCTTTTGAACATGATTTCATCTCATACTTCATGATTGCTTACTTTATTTACTGTTTCATTCTTACATTCATATTATCCTAATATTGGAATGAAGTTGGTTATGGAATGTTGTTGGTCCAATGAGACCTGGAAACAAATGTAAATTATATTGCTGTGAGATGATTTGGTTACTAAGATGATGTGAATTGATATGTCTTGAAAAATGAGTCTGTAATTGATTATCTAGCTAGTCTGATGGATCATTATGGTTGGTTATGAGTGGTATATGGACTCGCGGAATCCCCTATAGGTCATAACTACTAGGCAATGTACTGTTGTCATGCCACAAATATGTGGAGGCATGGCCGGTACCTGGTGCTATACTTAGACCTCGAGCATACCACTGTAACTTATATATCTAAATAATCGTATACGCTATCTGGCCGATAAGGCCAGATGTAAATCAAACATAACGTCTTAGGGCGACAAGGCCAACATATGCCTCTGAAAATAGTAAAACCCAAAACAAGATATACATAAAGGCTGACAAGACCGCCATACCAGTAGTACTAGACACACATGATACATCTACAAGCCTCTAAGAGTAAAAACTGTACTATGGTCGGAATAAGGCCCCAGCCTACCCATAATTTATTTATACACAATGCTCTAAACCTGGTAACTTCGAATGACATGGAGCTTACCACACTAGATGGTACTCAACAAATCCTACTAGTGCAAATTTCCGGGTAGCCTGTCTGAACATGCGGGCATGAACACAGTGCCCTCAAGAAAAAGGGATGTCAGTACGAAATAATGTAACAAGTATGTAAGGCGACTGAAACTGATACTGAACTAAATATAAGATAATCTAAAAGTAAACTGAAGAGTCAATAAAGGAACCAACTATACTTACCAAGATGCACAGATGATGATCCTCGAGGTCGAGTTTGGTTTGAGAAAAAGGCTTGTAATTCCATTTGGTTGGTGTGACGCCCCAAACCTTTGCCTATACAAGGTATCACGTCCATCCTTGGGACACTTAACATCATCCGAGGGCTTGTGTGCTAACCCCACCACGGCGGAACCTATCCAAAGATGGTCCAAGGCTACAGAATTCATGGCGGTACATAGTTGCTTTGATTCGACTCCTTCTTCTCATTATGTCATATGGAATTACTATGACCTTACTGTCAGTGCGTTGTACCGTTATGCTATCTATGACAAGGCATTAGATTATATGAGAGTCATGGGACACTATGGGAAATCTTCTGGGCGAAGACCGTTTCACTTGTATTCAGATCCCTATTTAGTGAGTTTAGAGAAAGGCGTCCACAAAATAAAACTTCCGAACTTATTTAGAGGTGGAAATATTAAATCAACACTTATTGTTGAGAATTTTGTTTCACACTTAGATAGCGCGAATTCGAGGACGAATTCTTTCAAAGAAGGGGAGTCTGATGGAAATATCCCAATGAGCTCAAGGTGTCCAATTGATCCTCAAGGTGATAAGTGCGGGGTTCCAAAGATGTTCAATCAACCAATGATAATGTGCTTAAAAATGCGTGGAAAGTGGAGTGGAGTTGGAGTTATCACATGAAGATCTAAGAATCATGTTTTATTCGGCCTTCTTGTTGGTCTTAGCCGAGACCATCTTTTCTTTTAGCTCGTTGTTTTCATTTATTTCTTAGCTTAGCTTTTAACTCTTAGCTTAGGACATGATGTAATGTGTAAACAACTCTTAGCTCCCCTTTAGGACACAATTAATAAACCATGCACTAGGAAAGAGGGAGACAAAAGCCGAGAGGTTCTCCAATGGGACCAAAACAGTATAAAGTTTGTCCAAGCCACGATGGCAAGGACAAAGGATGACTTGGTCGACACCATGGCAAGGACAAGAGACTTCTAGAAGATGGATACTTCAAGGACTGAATTTGAAGACAAGAAACTCGTCCAAATAGAAGGCCAAGAGTTGGTCGAAATTGCTTGTCAAACAAGAACAAAGAATGGAAGCTTCCAAACTAGTTCCAAGAAGATGAAGTCTTGAACGGACCAATCCATCCCCTTTTCGACTTCGACACCACAAAGAGGTGTGAAAGAGTTTCAGCTCAACTTTTTCTCCAAGAAAATCCAAACCTTTTCCCATTGATCACACCAAAGTCGAGAAGCCTCTTGGCCACAAATAAAACCCGACCCCTTTTCCCACTAGGCCGGAAGTTTGTGTCTTTAGTTTGTTTTCTAGAATAGTCTTTTTGTTTACTATAAATAGGAACCTTAGGACTTGTAAATTATCAGAGTTTATTGATATATAAAAGTGAGTTTTACTCAAAGCTAATTGTATTCACTTGTGTGTGTTTACTTTTAGTTGGTTCTTGTGTGAACCAAACTCTCATTCGGTGCAAGTATTGATTAGGACTTGTGTGACCTAGTCTATACCCAAGCTTGAAGAACACCCTTGGTGGTAAACGAAGGTTTTTACTTGTGTGGACCAACTTAGTCTAAGCCTTGGGAGCAACAAGGGCATCGATCACCTTCACTTGTCTTGTTCACGGGCATTGCGACTAGCAAACCCCGGTCTCGACCTTATGGCATTGATCACCAAATACTTGGTGTCGGTTCGGGAAATTAACTCCTTGTTACTCTATCCTTGGGCCTATCCTCCATACCTCACGAAATCCACAGCTACTAAAAATCACAACCATCAACACTTAACCAAAATAAGTTTACCACACTTGGTGTGCGTCCGGACTTGTATCTCGCATTCCGATTGCATCCCTCGATCAAACTACCTCTACCCTTCCACCAACACACTCCAGAATACTCCCTTAACGTTCTCTATATATCCATTAACCGAAACCTCTCACAAATAACAATCTAAGCCCGACAACGCATAAACAGTCCACTACAATCACCAACCGAGACCTCACTGCCTCAGTTCAGTCCCTAGCCTTTCAACCACCAAACCACTAATCCCTGAGAATATTCTTGACCCTCAACATCCTCCGCACACCTACACAAATATCCTAAGTCCTAAACGACTCAAAACACCCCGCCCAACCCGACAACACCAAACTGTCCGTATAAGACTCCTTACCGAGAACCTCACTGGTTCAGTTCTATTCCATTGTCCTACCACAACTCAACCACCGAACCCCGACCTGCAATCTAACCCTCAACGTGTCCACAACCACTCCACAAAACTCCTTGAACCTATTCCCTATATACCCACCCGAAATCACCACCCAACACCCCACTGTTCCGATAATCCGAGAACCAATAACACCCCTACTTGTGCCTCAATTTCGGGTCAACCCGATTGTAACCAACACCCGACCCACTTACCCAACATCACCCCTCCTTATATACATAATATATATGCATATATCTCGTCATATCTCATCATATCATTTCAGCCTCTATGGGCATAATCATCATCACATAGCAACTTATCAGGTGGTGTGCATATATAACACCGTATCCCTTTTCCCATCCCATATATATATATAATTCATACCATATAGTAGTGTATATAATACATAGATCAAGGGTAATACATGAATATAATGCATGAATGATAATAAAATATTCTGAGTTTATCGGAGTGACGTAATGCCGCTTCACCTCCGAATAACATTATGAATACTAATATCTTTTTCATACACCGCAATAGATTTAGGAACATATTTAGACATGCTTTGAACATAGGAATGAATAACATGAACATCTTTAACTACTAAGAGTAGCATCATTTATGAGACAATATTACTTTTACGTTTCGTACTTAGAACATGCCAAAAGAAAGAAGGATTTTCCTTAACATACCTTGATTTAACCTTCGAATGAATACGACGAGTCGATCCTTCATATAAATTCTTAACCTCGGTTTATTCCTAGCTGATGGAGGTCCCGCAAAGTCTAATGACTCAATCAACATTAATCTTGTAAGAGTAAACATTACTCTAAACCTTTACTTGAAACTCCAATTATTCCCAAACGATCTCCGATGACCTCAATCCCGTACACACACTTAGATATTTGTCCCAAATAATTTGTATTCTATAACCTCAATCAAGCTCAAATATATAACTTATTGGGAGTGTCCCATTTCCTAGCAAGGAGAAAGTAATCTCGGGATCATAGATACATGGGTGGGTAAATTATTTTTGGAAGGTAAAATCAATTATAGATTTGTAGCCATGAATTTTCACATAGGTGCTGCTATTACTATGAATATTCTAAGAAGTTTTAGGTGTCATATATTGCTGGACCATACATTTTAGGCGGTGAAGAGGAGGCATCATATATCCTTGGATATTTAGTAAGAATTTCTAGAACTCCTTTGATAAATTATTTATTAACCCTTGACTTAACATAAAGAAATCGATAAAGTGATTTGTAATAATATCCGTCATTATGGTAAATGATTAAGTTTATAGATGCATGATGTGGAAGGAGGAAAATGATCTGCAATTCTAGGTGGCACTATAAGGTCTAGTGCAACAATGTGGCTTTTTATAAGTGTATACTAATTGTACACGTAGAACACACTTGGACCAAGCATTTGGTTATTTATCCACTAATTAAATCATGGTTATTTTATAAAATTACGACATATACTAATATTATTTTCAATTCTCGTCGTCACACTTATTAAGCCCTAAATTATTTTGGAACTGCATCCTTTTATATACTAAGCTCTTTATTTGCATACGTGAATATGACCAAAAATCCTCCAAGGCTCGGGTCTACTAGCATACGTCTAGCTGTTCAAATCATCACCCGAACGTATGGAATGTTACATCCTTTTGCCCTTAGAAACATTCATCCTCGAATGTTTGGGTGTCATATCAAAGGATTCTAGCTCTTGGGATTTTTTTTTTAAAATTGGCAGAATTTCCTCTACAAATAGGACTGTCCGGATCCCCGTCACGTAGCCAAAAACACAACCACCGCTTCACGGGGCCATATAATATAACATATATTATTATACCAAACCTCACATGGTCATCCAACATTAATTATAATAATCTGAAATAGAACTCACCTTATGCTTCTCTCGGAGCCTCGGCGTTGGCCTGAAATAGGTAAGGATATTTGTTCTTCATCTCCTCTTCTGCCTCCCATGTCATCTCTCCTACATTTTACTCTGCCATAGAACTTTCACGGAGGCTACTTCTTTAGTCCTAAACTTGCGGACTTGACAATCTAAGATAGCAATAGGAACCTCTTTATATAGTAGGTCCTCTGTAACCTTCACATCGTCAATCGGTACAATCCGGGAAGGATCCCCAACACACGCTCTTAACATAGAAACATGAAAAACTGGATGAACAAACTCTAACTCCAAATGCAGGTCTAATTCGTAAGCTATTTGGCCGATTCGTCGAATTATGCGATATGACCCAATATACCTTGGGCTGAGCTTTCCCTTTTTCCAAAATCTCATTACACCCTTCATATGAGAAATCTTCAAGAAGGCCCAATCATTTACTTGGAACTCTAAGTCCTGCCATTGCACATCTGAATATGACTTCTGATGACTCTGAGCGGTTAATAATGGTTCTTGGAATAAGTTTCACATTCTCTATGTCTTGGTGCACTAGGTCAGGCCCAAATAATTCTGATTCGCCTACTTCGAACCATTCGATAGGAGATTTACATTTTCGTCCATTCAAAGTTTTATATGGAGCCATCTTGATACTATCATGATAACTGTTATTGTACGCAAATTCAATAAGGGGTAGATGGTCATCCCAACTTCCCTTTAAGTCCAATACGCAAGCTCGTAGCATGTCTTCGAGCGTTTGAATCATACGCCCTGCCTGCCCGTCTGTCTGAGGGTGGAAAGTTGTGCTAAGATTAATTTTGAGTGCCCAAACATTTTTTTTAAATGATCTCCAGAAATTAACTGTGAATTGCGCACCTCGGTCAGATATAATAGAAATAGGCATACCATGAAGGCGAACAATCTCCTTAACGTACAACTTTGCGTAGTCCTCTACTGTGTAGGTAGTTTTGACCGTCAGGAATTGAGCTGATTTGGTCAGTCTATCAACCATCACCCAAAAAGACTCACACTTATGATAAGAGCGAGGTAAACCCATAATGAAATCATTTTCCATTTCCATATCGGGATATCAATGTTCTGAGTCAAGTCATCGGGCTTTTGGTGCTCTACTTTTACTTACTGACAATTAAGACACTAAACTACCACATCTGTAATGTTCCTCTTCATGTCGTTCTACCAATACATACCTTTAAGATCCTAATACATCTTAGTAGATCTAGGGTGAATTTCATATCGCAAGCAATTGACCTCTGTAATAATCTTGTCACGTAATCCTGCTACATTAGGAATACACAAATGGACCTTCCGCCTAGGGGTCCCTCCCCCATTATGCTCGAAAGTTGCGATTCTCTTTTGTTAGATATCCTCCCCAATCTTCCCTAAAAATGGGATCTTCATCATGACGTTCCTTTTTCTTCTAGTATGAGGGATGACCCTTCTACATTCTGAGTCAGAGGGCTATCACTATCTAAATCCTCTAAGTCGACTCCCACTTACCTAACTGATGTGTTCCCTCAGGTCAACTTCTCTCCTTAGTCCTTACATTAGTCAACCCGTTTGTGGGTGAATGATTCTATTGTCAACTTAGCTTTGTTTACTAATTGGTGTGCTGAAAACTCGTATATTTGTAAAAAATTATGGAAAATGTCATCGAATCTGAAGTGCGTGTATCATCGCAGTTAACTATTTTGTACTTTCTCACTACTTGTAATTATAAACAACTTCCTTCATTTACTTCTTTTGACACTTGTTCACTCATTTTCTTACATGCCGTACTCTTCTTAGTTCTAAAATATTCTGGTATACATACGTAATCTCAAAAACTTCTCATGATTCCAATCCTTGGCATTACTACACCTTAAAGTATGAGTTGTTAACTTATTCCCTTATTCTATACATGGAAGATTCTGGATAATTTGCATTACATGACGTTGGCCTACTATATCCAAGCCTGGTCATTATACTTAGATTCGAATTCCTTCACTTGCCTCATGGCTAAGACTTTCTGTCAATAGCGCTTTGGGAAAAGATTTCCTTGATCTCGTTAAGTTGTAAACCCATTAGCTTATCTACCTAGTAGAACCATTAGTTGGTTCCGTTTACATAGTTTCTGAGAGGTATGACTGCATATGTTATGGAATTGATGCTTCGTATGTTTAGATCCAACTCACTGTGTTACATGATCCAATGACTTGTCAAGATTTCTTGTCTTATCATTATTAGATCTCTCATCGACCGAGTGTTCATTCGTCTTACCTTTACATTTCCATTTCAAGTTGCCTTGGGGAGTCTCTTATCTCAAAGTATTTCTCATACTATCTTCCTGAATATCAGAGGTTCGTCACCTTTGGCCGAAGAGTTCTTACTGTCCCTCTTCTACCATTGGTCCTTACGATGTTCTAGAGTAATCATACCTTTGTGAAACATGCATAACTATAATTTTATTCACCTTTATCTTTTTTGTCGTAATCATTCCTTCTATTCGTCGAAAAAAACATTTATGTCTTGATACTTGATCATACCATTCCACCCATACTTATTAATTGTCTTCATATTTCTTACAACCATTCTTCGATTGTTCCATAGTTCTCGTCCTCAATTGCCCCTAACAAACTATTGTTATCCAGAGGTTATTTAGAATTGTAATATGTTGCACAATGAAGCCGAAGACCTTACCAGTCCAATACCTATAACATGTCTTAGCTTACTAACATTGATACATGTAATTCTCAATAATACGATGTATGGCCCTTTATGCACAGACAAGAGTCTTATTTCCCCTTCCACTACCATGGATAACTCGATCCTTATATATGACATGGGCTCACTACTTTGGGTACGTCATTTTACGTGAGCTTCTTAAATTTACTAATGGTCACTCTTCACACGATACAATTGTGGAAATCCATTCTCGTTAATGATATCCTAGGACAAATCCCAATCTATTCTAGGTAAGACATTACAATTTAGGTCGCAAGTACATAACATATTCCCTTCTTCTAATCAACAAGAGCCACTGTAAAATGTGTAGATTTCTATAATCTACTAAACCTTCCAATGATGTCTTCTGCTTTTCATCTGTACAACTCATAATCATATTATCCTTACCCTTGCGCATCAACATGGGATACTTCAAAATGTTGTGGCCATGGCTGCCACACTAAACCAACCCCATGTACTTTTGCAGCATAATCCAACATGCGATCAACCATACTGACTACAAGATGGTCGGAACGGTCTCACTCGACCTTTACAACTTTGACCCTGAGATATTGGCATCTTTAAACCCTTTAAATATCGATGATCCCTGACTAATAAACTCCCTAGGTTATAAGCTCCCTGACCCCTCAAGGGGCCTATCCCTATCAGATGCTCTAGGATGAAGTCGTGCCTGGGAGGTAACCAATTGAATCAATACATGTACCACTCTCCTTACATCCTTATAAGACGGAGCTGGTGGTAGGACTGATGGTACGGGAGCTTCCCTCAACTCCACTGGTACTACTAGATTCGTCGATACCTGGGAAAGTAACTTACTCATATCCTCTGACGGATCTGTCTCAATAGAGAGCATACTACTCACATTTACACTCAATCCAACCTCAATTTCCCTGCTAATCATAGCCCTATTGGAAAAAGGCATTGTTGTAATCATAAACACGATAAGATTTACAAAGAGAATTCTTACAACTCAGCTCTATAGCACGATTCTAGATCAAGAAGGAAGGTAACTATCATCCTAAATGCCCTGTAGCCTCCTGTATATAAGTGTGGTGTACAATACACCCATAAATAAGACTCTATTAGACATGACTTGTAGACTCCCTAGGACAAACCTGCTCTGATACCAAGTTTGTCATGACCCAAATCGGTGGGTCATGACGGGCTCCCAGACCTTACTTGACAGGTACCACTAATCATATATGTAACATCTAACCATAATTAATCATGGGCCCCGAGGGCCGTCACAAAGTACCCTGCTGACCCATTCATATACACATACTAAGGTCGACAAGGCCATACACGACCACCATTCATAGGACAACTGTCTACAAGCCTCTAAAGAGTACGTTACACTATAAGGTCAGGACAGGTCCCCGCCATACCCCTATGCATATCCAGAATATCGTACCATGACTAGACTACAACTCTGGAACAAATAGAGTGCTCTAACATCAGCTGAACCAGCAACCTACTAGTGCGAACCGTCACCCTGTTTACCTGAGTCTGCGGGCATGAAACGCAGTGTCCCCCGATAAAAGGAACGTCAGTACGACTGATGTGCTGAGTATGTCAGGCATGAAGAATAGCATAATAGAGACCTGAAAGTAAACTGAGACAAGAAGAAACCAACCAGTAGTGAATGCCTCTGAGGGCCTAAATATGCCTAAGTGTCATGTACAATGAGGTCATACATATATATGTGCGTATATAACGTCGTATCCCATCATATCATTTTAGCCTCTGTGGGCATAATCATCATCATATACCAACTGATCAGGTGGTGTGCATATATAACGCCGTATTCCTTTTCCTATCCCCTATATATATATAATGTATACCATATAGACTACTATATATGGTAATAATGCATGAATATAATGACGTATTCATTCATGCATTATATTCATGTATTATCGTGTTTATGTGGGTCAAGGATAATACATGAATATCTGCATGAATGATAATAAAACATTCTGAGTTTGTCGAACTAACGTAATGCAGCTTCACCTCCGATTAACATTATGAATACTAACATCTTTTTCATATACCTCAATAAGGATTTAGGAACATATTTAGACATGCTTTGAACATAGGAATGAATAACACAAACATCCTTAACTACTAAGAGTAGAATCATTTATGGGACAATATTACGTTTACGTTTCGTACTTAGAACATGCCAAAAGAAAGAAGGATTTTCCATAACATACCTTGATTTAACCTTCGAATGAATACGACGAGTCGATCCTTCGTAGAAATGCTTAACCTCGGTTTCTTCCTAGATAACAGAGGTCCCGTGAAGTCTATGACTCAATCAACATTAATCTTGTAAAAGTTAAAAAATTACTCTAAACCTTTACTTGAAACTCCAATTATTCCCAAACGATCTCCGATGACCTCAATCCCGTACACACACTTAGATATTTTTCCCAAATAATTTGTATTCTATAACCTCAATCAAGCTCAAATATATAACTTATTGGGAGTGTCCCATTTCCTAGCAAGGAGAAAGTAATATCGGGATCATAGATATATGGATGGGTAAATGATTTTGGAAGTTAAAATCCATTCTAGATTTGTATCCATGAATTTTCACATAGGGGCTGCTATTACTATGAATATTATAAGATGTTTTAGGTGTCATATATTTCTGGACCAAACATCTTAGGTGGTGAAGAGGCAACATATATCCTTGGATATTTAGTAAGAATTTTTAGAACTCCTTTGATAAATTATTTATTAACCCATGACTTAACATAAAGAAATGGACAAAGTGATATGTACTAATATTTGTCATTGTGGTAAAATGATTAAGTTTATAGAAGCATGATGTGGAAGGAGGAAATTGATCCGCAAGTCTAGGTGGCACTACAAGGTCTAGTGCAACAATGTGGCTTTTTTATAAGTGTACACTAATTGTACATGTAGAACACACTTGGACCAAGCATTTAGTTATATATCCACTAATTAAATCATCGCTATTTTATAAAATTAGGATATATACTAATATTATTTTCAATTCCCGTCATCACACTTATTAAGCCCTAAATTATTTCAGAACCGCATCCTTCTATATACTAAGGTCTTATTTGCATACGTGAATATGACCAAAAATCCTCCAAGGCTCGGGTCTACTAGCATACGTCTAGTTGTTTAAATCATCGCCCGAAAGTACGGGATGTTACAGTATCATCTTTTACGGTCTATAAAAATTCATAGAGGTTCCGTCAGTTATTAAAACAAATTGACAGTTCAAATTAACGGTCCGTAAAATGTTTTACTGTCCATATAATCCAGGCGAAAAATCTGATCTGTAGAACTTAAACTTGTTTTCAACATAAAACTCTTTATTTTGGTTTCCTAAACCCCTGAAATATGAACAAGGCTTAATTTGAAGGTATGGGGTGTTACAATCTCTCCCCCTTGTGACCATTCATCCTCGAATGATGAGCCATGGTTAAGAACAGGACTAGACATGGCATGAGCACATGAACGTGGAGAAATATAACATGAAACATGGAAACTAAACTGACATGATTACATGAAAAAATGAACATGGGGACATAGAACATGAGTACTAGATACATGAATGTGAAACATGAGACATGAATACTAAAGGCATTTACCTTTTGTATTTTCTGCTTGTTCCTCAAATAAGTGTGGATATTTGGACTTCATATCTTCCTCGCCTTCCCATGTGGCCTCCTCAACATTCTGAATTCTCCACAGCACTTTCACTACCCAACTTCCTTAGTTATCAACATCAAATCTGACTATCCAAAATAGCCACAGAGATCTCCTTATAGGTCAAACCATCCTTAACTGTAATGGATTCGGTAAAGACAACCAACGACGGGTCTCTCACACACTTTCTCAACATGGATACATGAAACACTGGATGCATAGCAATTAAGTCTTGTGGAAATTCAAGTTCATAAACCACTTGGCCAACTCTCCTCAAAATCCTGTATGGTCTGATATATCTGGGACTAAGCTTTCCTTTCTTTCCAAACCTCATGACACCTTGTATAGGTGAAACTTTCATAAATACTCAATCATCAACTTGAAACTCCAAGTCTATGTGCCTCACATCTGAATAGGAATTCTGGAGACTCTGAGCTATTTTCAAACGCTCCTGAATCAACTTAACTTTCTCCATAGCCTGATGGCCCAAGTCTGGTACTAACAACTCTGCTTTACCAACTTCAAACCAACCAATTGGTGATCTACACCTTCGCCCATACAGTGCTTCAAATGGTGTCATATGGATACTAGCATGATAATTGTTATTATAGACAAACTCAATGAGAGGAAAATGATCATCCTAATTACCCTTATAATCGAGAACACATTCTCTCAACGTATCCTCAAAAGTCTGAATGTATGTGTTGCATGGCCATCTATTTGAGGATGAAAAGTTGTGCTAAGATTTACCTTGGTACTCAATCCTTTCTAGAAAGACTTCCAAAAGTTTGTTGTGAACAGAGCTCCACGATTTGAAATCACTGGTGTCCCATGAAGCCTAACAATTTCTCGGATGTACAACTTAGCATAATCATTTGCTAAATATGTGGTCTTAACTGGCAAGAAGTGGGCTCATTTAGTCAGTCGGTCCACAATCACCCAAATTGAATCATGCCTTCGGACTGAGCGAGGTAGACATGTTATAAAATTATAACACCTTGTATCTTCATGCTAAAATTTAACTCGTATGAGGGGACCTTAATAGAACCAAAATGAGGAGTGTAGTAAGAGTTTTGAAAATTAATCAAGACATAAGAAGAGTCTTTGGGCAAAGTATAGTCGGAAGCTACCCTACAAAGTATATTTTCAAGTGAGTTTTCACGAGGCCTCATTTAAGGAGATCATAACACCATTATATGTTGTGATTTTGGAAAAACTCAAATGTAAAAGTTGTGGATATTTGAAATAACTTTCCAACCATATATGGTAGAGCTCCAACGGAGCTCTTTTCTAGGAGTTATGACCATTGTACCGAGACATTGTCAGTACCGCCAAAAAATGTAAAAAATCCATCTAAGTGTAATATGGATAGGGTAGCTCACCCAGTGAAGCCAATAGAGAGACAACACCTTGCCATATACATCACCCAGCGAGGTGGGACGTCCAAAATGCATTGCTTCAAAAAAATTCATCTCAGCATAAAATGGACAGGGGAGTTCTCTCGGTAAAGCCTAGAGCGAGACAACACTCACTATGGACCTCGCTTAGCGAGGTGGGGTATCCAAATGGAATGTCCTATAAATTCAACACTTAGTCTAAAAATTCATTTAGCAACTCATCCAACTTCGTAGAAAACCCTTCCAATAACATTATTATCTCCTTTCAACCTCCCACATCAAGGTAAGATCATTCATATGATTATTAATCCATTTTAGCATTTATTTCATGATTCCTAACAATATTAAGCCTTGGAAATTCATAGATTGTTGCTAGAGTCTTCATCGTGGACAAGAAACCCTACAACTCAAACTCAAGAGGATTGAACTTCAAAAATGTAATGCTTTTACTCTCTAATCTATTATAGTTGTAAATTGGTGATTAAGAGTTCTTGGGTCATAAGTTGATGGGTTTGATAAAGAGAAACATATGAACCATTGTAGGGTTTTGGATTGTTGACTTCGGATTGTTGTTATGTTATGGGTGATGATGAATGATGTTAGTTATATTTATATGAGATTATAGAATCACCTAGAAACAAGAGAATGAGAATTGGGTGAAGAAAACACCATTAATAAAGGTTATGGAGCTTTATGTCCACAAAGTGTTTGACAAAATGCCTAGATGGACAAAGAATGAGTATTCTCACTAATATTGACTCCCTTTGACGTATATTGTTATAGATTCAAGTCTAAAGAGGCGTCGAACATTGTAATACGCTTAAAGGGCAGAATTGAGGTATGTGAGGCTAACTCTCTATGTTTGGGAATGTTAATTATTCTCCTTACGCCATATTCTTTATTGAATATTATGAATTGCCTCAGAATATAGCTATGCCTTAGTTTTCTAAATAGTTGCAGAACTTTTATTTTCTAGTTTCGTAATCTGTTCATGATTGTCATTTTGAGCATTGTGAACTCAGAACGTAATTAGTATAGACTCGTGTTTGATATTCATGAGTCTAAGTCTAGAAACTCAGTAGGTCTAGAAACAGTGAAGGCTTCAGGTCTCTTAATCAGTTTATGCACACATGACTCAGTATAGCTCTATTCAGTATTCCAGTATCATGTGTTTCAGTATAATTCAGTATTTTAGTATCATGCATTACAATATGAATTGAGTTCATGTCTTAGTTTAGTACAATATTAGTTAGTACTTCATATCAACACCTCAGTATGTTTTTATGTCTCAGTATAGAAACTCTTAGTACCCTATAACAGTGTTATAGTATGACTCTGAAGATTTATGTTAGAACTACAGTTATACACATAGCTGGTAGTGGATTATGCTACCCTCCATGTTATGAAGCATGGTGCATGATGATATGATATATAGTCTGGCAGTGGATGATGTTGCCCGCCATGTTATGAACCTTGGTGCATTATGATATATAGTCTGGCAGTGGATGATGTTGTCTGCCATGTTATGAACCATGGTGCATTACGATATATAGCCTGGTAGTGCATGATGCTACCCACCATATTATGAAGCATGGTGCATTATTTGAGATATAGTCTGGTGGTGGGTATGATGACGCATGCCATGTCACGACTCATAGTGCATTGTTTGAGATACCTATTCTCTGAGTTCAAATGGATTATGAACCCCAGTGTGGTTCATTATATAACATAGGTGACTTCCTCCTTCCTCCCCCCTCCCATGGTAACAAAATTACTATGCTCAATGACACTTATGTCTATATTTTAGTTTCAGCTCAGGCATCTGTATTCATATTTATCTTATGTTCATGTATTTGGGCTACCCATTTCATGGATTACCCCACAAACTATCTATTGTTTCCATTGATTTTAAATACTAGTGCAATTCAAATGTACTAACATCCTTTTTGCCCAGGGCTTGCAAGTAACGACTTTCAAGATGACACATCTGCACGCTAGGATCTCTAGTATCAATTGAGTTGGTGAGCCCCAGTCTTTTGGGTCCTTATTATTTATTTTGCAGTCTTTATAGTTTATTACATACAGTTAGGTATATCGGGGGCCTTGTCTCAGAAAACAGTTAGCATCTCAGTAGTCTTCAGAGGCTTCATAGACTAGAGTAATGGTTAGAAAAAGTTTATCAGATTTTCATTTTTGCAGTGTTGGCACTTTTACTATGTTTAGACTTATTCAGTATTTTCTGCACTTAATGATTATTCAGTCAGACTTTAGTATGTTAGCATGTGTTAGTTTAATTCCTCTTTCATTATGTTTTGATATCAGATGTTGATTTATCCAGCAGTTGGTTTGGTCGGTCACATGTAGCAGGCACCGAGTGTCGTTTTACGTCTAGGCCATGGTTCGGAGCGTGACAAAAATCTATGTTTATCATCTATCATTTCTAAACAAAAATATCAATATTCTGAGCTAACCCACCAGGCCTCTGGTGCTCGGCTTTCACCTGTTGACAATTTCGAAACTTGGCTACAAAATCTTCCACATTCCTCTTCATATCGTTCCACCAATAAATCTCTTTAAGATCATGATACATATTGGTAGAACATGGGTGAATAGAATATCTAAAATTGTTCGCTTGTACTATGATTCTCTCTCTGAGTCTGTCCATATCTGGAACATATAACCTGCCTAGTTACATCAAAGTACCGTCATCTCCCCATTGTTCAAAAGTTATTGTCTTATGCTTATGAATCCCCTCTTTCAGCTGCAACAAGTAGGGATCACTAAACTGTTACTCCTTCACCTCGGCTACTAAGGAGGATTCAGACTTGTTCTGGACAACAACAACACCATCTTTGAAGTCTATAAGTCGAACTCCTAAACTGGCTAGTCGAGGAATCTCTTTCGCCATGGTTCTCTTATCTTCTTCAATATGAGCTAAACTTCTCATGGATCACCGACTAAGAGCATCGACTACCACTTTCTCTTTCCCTGGATGGTAGAGAAACACTATATCATAATCCTTTATCAATTCGAGCCATCTTCTTTGTCTAAAATTCAACTCCCGATGTTTGAAAATATATTGAAGGCTCTTGTGATCTGTAAAAATATCAATGTGAACTCCATACAAATAATGACACCAAATCTTAAGGGCAAAAATCACGGCTGCTAATTCTATGTCATGAGTCGGATAATTATTTTCATGAGGTTTTAGCTATCCACCTACATAAGCTATAACATTACTACGCTGCATAAAACACATCTAAGACCAACTTCTGAAGCATCACATTAAACAACAAACCCTCAGTTCCCTCTGGTAATGTTAATACTAGAGCAGAAGTCAATCTCATTTTCAATTCCTCGTAACTACGCTGACAGGCATCTAACCACTGGAATTTGACTTTCTTCTGAGTTATCTAGTCAATAGAGCTGACATAGAAGAAACCCCTGCTATGAAACATCTGTAATAGCCTGCCAAACTAAAAAAACTTTGTATACCTGAAGCAGAAGTGGGGTCTGGGATAATTCTTAACATCGTCTATTTTCTTAAAATAAATTTGGACACCTTCGTCTGAGATCACATGGCCTAAGAATGCTATCGACTTCAACAAAAAATCACACTTGGAAAACTTTGCATAAATCTCGTAGTCCTGAAGTGTCCACACCATTATTCTGAGATGTTTTGCATAAGCATCCTCGCTACGGGAATAGACTACAATATCATCAATGAAGATAATGATGAAAAGATCAAGATAAGGGTTGAAGACTCTGTTCATAAGATCCATGGAAGCAGTTGGTGCATTCGTCAATCTGAATGACATGACACAAAATTTGAAATGACCATAACAAGTTTTGAAGGATATTTTCAGAATATCAATTTCCTTAACCATAAACTGATGGTACCCTGATCTGAGGTCAATCTTGAAATAACACTGAGCACCCTGAAGTTGGTCGAATAAGTCATCAATTCTGGAATAGGGTATTTGTTCTTAATGGTGACCTTGTTCAACTGTCGGTAGTCAATGTACATACGCAAAGACCCATCTTTCTTTCAAACAAACAAAACTTGCGCACCCCATGGTGAGACACTTGGTCTAATAAATCTCTTATTAAGGAGATCTTTCAACTGGGCTTTTAGTTCTCTTAACTTTGCTGGGTCTATTCTGTATGGAATAATATATATCGGCTTAGTATCGAGAAGTAGATCAATTCCAAATTCAATCTCCCTGACGAGAGGAACTCCGAGAAGATCTTCTGAAAAGACTTCTGGAATCTCATTGACAACTGGTACTGACTGAAGAGTCGGGGTCTCGATATCTGCATCTCTAACCTGAATTAGATGGTAAATTTACCCCTTAGATACTATCTTTCTGGCTTTAAGATAGGAAATAAATCTCCCTATGTGTACTACTGCATCACCCTTCCATTCTATGGCTGGTTCACCAGGAAATTCGAAACTGACAATTTTGGTTTTACAACCTAGTGTGGCATAACATGAAGACAACCAATACATACCCATGATTATATTGAAGTCTAGCATTTTTAACTAGACAACCCCTATATACCCGCCTGGCTATAACTGATTCACTAAGTAGAGTGGATACCTCAAAAGGTTCATGTAACTTTTTTGGTTCTACCCCATATTTCTTAAGAACAAAAGAGGTTACATATGAATGATTGGATCCAGGATCCATAAGGGAAAAAACGTCAAAAATGAAAATGGTTAATATACCTTTGACCACATCTGCACAGGCCTCTGTATCTTGATGACCTAATAGTGTGTACAAGCGGTTCGGACCTCTGCCTGTATTACCATACTTATCTGGACCATGCCCTAATTAGGCCTAAGAATTATGAGGAACTGTAAAATTTGTGGACTAAGCCACATTACCTCCTGCATCCTGCCTCATTGATGGATAGTCCCTCAGAAAATGAACCTACTAACCACAACCATAGAAGATGTCCATACCCATGCGACACTCCCCTAGGTGTCTCCTACCATACTTACCACAAACTGGATTATTGAATGTGTCTTGACCCAAGCTGGCATGTGACTGAGAACTTGATGGTCTAAAGTTGTCTTTTGTGATCTTTCCTAAATTTAAGGACTAGGCACTGGTTGAAGATGGAGTAGGTCCGAATGACCTGTTCATAAATAATTATCTACCTACACCTCCCCTATGATTGAAATGACATGAAGACATGGATCTCTTATTAAACTCCATGTCCTTCTCTTTCTGCAAGACTTTCTCTTCCTTCAACCAGCTCTCATTATCCTGTATGAAGGCAACTATATTTGTAATAGTCATATCCTTGTTCTAAGCTGTAATATTGGATGCATCCTACAAATATGGATCAAGACCATACACGAAACACCTAAATCTGGCCCTCATGTCTGGAACTATATATGGAGCACACTTAGACAGAGAAACAAAGTGAAGATAGTATTCATGTACACTCCTTCCATTCTGTCTGAGCTTCTTAGACTCTATAGCCTTTGCCTCCATGACCTCTATTGGAAAAAGTGCTTAATGAAGGCATATGCAAACTCATCACAAGTAGCATGAGACCCATCCTTCCCTCGGAAATGCTCCCAAGACTCATACCAGATGTTAGCAACATCCTGCAACTGATAAGCTCCCAACTCTGTTGTCTCTAACTCAATAACATGCATAACACAAAAGATTTTCTAAAGTGCATCAATAAAATTCTGGGGATCCTCTGTCTTGCTTGACCGTATGAATATCGGAGGGTCCATGCGCAGAAACTCACAAGTCCTGAAGCTGAATGACTCCCCACTAGTTCATGTACTTGTAGTCATTTCTTATCGGTAGGCTTGAGTAGCCACAATCTAGGTGAGTAGCTGAATAGCTCCCCTAACATTCGAGTTAGTGGAACTAGGCAGCGGAACTGAGATCTCCAGAGGCCTTGTGGTATCGGGTAGGGGTGTTGTACCTGAATTGGCTCCCTAAGCTTGAGCATCTTCCTCACAAGTAGCATTAGCAGCAGCTCACTTGCTTGTAGCTGATTTCCTTTTTGCATGCATTTTCTAAAATACATAATACACACGAGTTAGAAGGATATCTTGAAGGTATAGCTTTAACTGCACGATCTAGAGTATGAAAGAAGTGAGACAATCCTAGATGTCTTGGTGGTCAAATGTTCACATGTGTGGGGTCCTCACACATATAACGGTGAGCCTACTTGACACAGTTTCATAGACTCTCTAAGACACTTGAACTTTGACTCTGATACCAAGCTTTGTAATGCCCCAAACCATGTCCTGTGTGAAATACGACACTCGGTGTCTGACTATATGTGATCGAACCAACCACATGGCTTGTTGATCATAGGCATTCATGGAATTAAAGGTAATGGGAATTCATGGATTACGCGCAGATTCCTGATAACTACAATGGAATATCAGGAACACAATAATGAATTAATAATACAACATGGTATATCATGAAACATGTAATTTAGGGCTATCATGAAATTGGAATAAATCCTAATTCATGGAAAAACATGGCATGGGGAAGAACATGGATATTCCCACACGTGGATAGAAGATCTACATACCTTGCTTTCTCCTAGTCTTGTCTTAAAGAACCGAACTTTGAATAAGAACTCCAAAGATTGAACCTTGAAATCTTGGATTGTGTTTATCTTGAAAACCCTAGGTTAAGAATAATGAATTTCGACTTAGAATTCATGTACATACGTTAGAATTCACTTGAAATACTTGGAATAGACTTACCTTTATGTATGAGACATATGGGAGGATAGAATCTTCGTGCTAGGGCTTGAAAAGAGTGAAAATTGATTTTTCAGGTATAAGTCTCGTATTTATATTGTTCCCAATCAACTTTAAACTCCCCGTTTTAGTTTCATAAACCCCTGAAGTATGAACAAGGCTTAGTTTGAAGGTATGAGGTATTACAAAAATACCTTGGTCATTTTATTACTGAGGATGGGGTCTAGACTGATCCACATAAAGTTGAAGATGTCAAGAACTGATCTAAGCCCACAACACTCAAACAATTGAGGGGTTCTTAGGGTTAGCTGGCTATTATAGGAGGTTTAAACAAGGCTTTTGTATCATAGGCAGACCTCTCACTGATATGTTTATGAAAGAGGGGTTCATATGGTCATCCGTAGCTGAGGATGCATTTGAGATATTAAAAATTGCCTTAACCAAGGCTCATGTGTTAAGCATTGCCTAATATTAACCAAACATTTGTGATAGATACTTATGCAAGTGGTTATGGAATTTGTGTTGTTCTTATGCAAAAGGGACATCCCATAGCTTTTTTAAGCAAGACCTTATCTAACAGGTATGATGTTATGTCAGTATATGACATGGAATTGTTGGATATTGTCCATGCTGTTTCTAAATGATATCAATACTTATTGAGACAAAAGTTCATAATCAGTACTGATCATAGGGCTTTAAAGTACTTAATGGAGCAGAAAATTCACACCAACTCCCAACTCATGTGGCTGACAAAATTAATGTCATTTGACTATGTGATAGAATACAAGAAGGGGGTTGAGAACAAGGTTGTTGATGCCTTGTCTAGAGTTTATGGGGCTGAACTACTGAGTTTAATGGTTTCTACTACTAATTCTGACTTACTTCAAGCTATTACTACAAGTTGGAGTACTGATGTTGAACTTCAGAACCTCATTACTCAACTATAGATTTCTTCACAGTTCACTTGGTCATGTAATCAGTTGAGAAGGAAGGGAAGATTGTTTATGAGGAAGAATCCTACTTTGAGGAATATAACCATTGAGTTTTGGCACTCAACTCCACATGGAGGGCATTCAAGGGTGGATGTTACTTTGAAGAGACTGCTAACCTTATTTTGTTGGATGATTATCATAAGTGATGTGAAGTTGTTTATACAATAATTTGATAGGTGTTAAAAAAACAAAGAAGATCTTCCAGCCTACCCTAGTTTACTATGGCCATTACCCATCCCTGATGTGATATGGTCTCAGGTAAGTATGGATTTTATTGATGGATTGCCTAAGTCCAAGGATTATAAAGTTATTTTGGTGGTGGTAGATAGACTGAGCAAGTATGCTCATTTTATTGCTCTTAAACACCCCTATATAGTACAATCAGTAGCTAGAGTTTACTTGGATGAAGTGGTGAGACTACATAGGTTGCCAGAAACAAATACAAGTGATAGATATGTTATTTTCCTCAGTTCATTTTAGCAGGAGTTGTTCACATTACAAGGTGTCCAGTTGAATACCTCTACAACATATCACCCTTAGTCTGATGGACAAACTGAGGTGGTGAACATGTGTTTGGAGACTTACTTAAGGTGTTTCTGTAATGAAGAAGCTACAGATTGGCAGTCTTGTTTACCTATGGCTGAGTACTGATACAACACCTCCTACCATTCAACTATTCAGACTACTTCATATGAAGCTATGTATGGGAGACCACCCCTCTGCATCTTCCCTATTTACCAGGGGAATCATCTTCTACTGAGTTGGATAACACTCTCATTCAGAGAGAATTGAAGTTGCAGCTACTCAAACATCACTTTCTCATAGCTCAAGTGAGGATGAAACATGCATATTGTAACACCTCATATCTTTAAACTAAGTTTTGTTCATGATTAAGGAGTGTAGAAAACTAAGACGGGGAGTTAAAGTTGAAACCAATTTTAGTTCTGCACACCTGATTTTTACGCCAAGTTTATATGGACCGTAAAAGTTTTACGGACCATCGAATCAAACCGTACATTTTGTTTTTGAAATTGACGGAAACCCAATAAATTTGATGGATCGTAGCAGATTATACGACATTCTCTTCAACTTTTAGCAGTCACTGGAAATTTTTAGTTTTATGACGGTCTGATTATACGGACGTATAAAATTATACGATCCAGACCTAAACCATAGAAAATTTAACGGTTCATCAAATTGAACCGTAAAAGTCCCGACGGGCTGAATAGTATAAATACAAGACTTAATCCCAAAAATCAGTTTTTCATAATCTCAAGCCCTAGAACGAATCTCTTCCCAACCTTCTCCTACAGCAAGGTAAGCCTTTTCCACGCGATTCTAAGTGATTCTAACGTATACACATGAATTCCTAAGTAAAATCCATTGTTCTTAACCTAGGATTTTCAAGATAAACCATCCTAAGGTTTCAAGGTTCAAGCTTTGAGTTTCTTCTTTCAAGTTTAGATTTTTAAAACAAGTTTTGGAGTGATTAAGGTATGTAGAGCTTTTATTCACGTGTGGGAATATCCACGTTCTTCCCAGCCACGTTTTTCCATAAAACATGAATTCTTCATAAGTTTAGGATTTTGTTCCATTATCATGATAACCCTAATACATGTAATATTATATGTCATGTCTATATTCCAATTTATCAATTGTATTCATGATAGGTCATTATGATTGTCATGAACATGTCAGTAATCAATGAACGCATGCTTTAAATTTCATTAATTCTTAATTACAAGTTATAATTATTAATACTTAATTCCATGAAACTATACATGTTTTCTAGGATTTATACAAGTTATATGATATATCTTTTCACATGTTAAACTATAATTGCAAACCATATTTTACAAGTTATTTTTATGAAATCCATGGACTTACAAGCCAATTATTTTCAAGTACATGTTTTTGGGAGTTGCATAGATCACTGAGAAGGCTCAGATAGCCTGAAACTATGTATGCTAGCATAGGATAAGGGTCGCTCCGCCTAGAGGATGATACCTATAGATTATTGATTGGATTCATTCATGTAATATTCATGTCTCATACCCCGATAAGGTATGGGAACGCTCTGCTGGTCGGGCCAGGTACCAGACTCCACGTACCCATGTGGTGATTCATATTGTCGATTATACTACTGCTCTCCCCATAGATATGCAGATTTTTCAAGATTTTATACATGTTACTTTACTGGATGATGGAAAATTTATTTCTACAAGAAGGTGATATTGTAAGAGTGAAAATGCAACACTTCCTAACGGAAAATATGTCAAATTGCAGCCCCACACAAAGGATTTCTTGGATATTTCCAACCCTAAGGCCATGTGAGTTTGGTGAAGTTGTATTTCCTTTTCTCGCTATGCAACTTTTGCAGTTTTATACTAGTTCTTGAGAAGCCCCATGAATCTGCATAATTTCAATCTACTCTATTAGACTTAGAGATTAACAGTCTGTACTACCAAACTACATGAGTTATTTCACCAGTGGAAAGCTGACCACGTTATAAAAGCTATATTGCTTCAGTAAATTAGTATATAAGAATTACACTAGCTAATTCCACATCTGCTCTGTTGTTGGATTGAGCTTCATATAATATATTTTATTAGGCATTACCCTTCTCCCAGAAGTATACACTCACCAATGGAGTGTGTCATCAATCATTTTGGCACCAAGAAAAATAATTTGACTTCGCAACAGATATACATATATGTAGTTTTTTTAAAGATTTTTATACATGTTATTCATGTCAGATCATGTTCATATTCAATTTCAGTTTCATGTGCCTGCTTATTATTTCAGTTGCTTTACATACAATACAATTCAAATGTACTAACGTCTCTTTGCATGGGGCCTACACTTCACGGTGCAGGTGCTGAGTTTCAAGACAACGGAGCTACACGCTAGGACTTCACTCGCATCAACTATTGGTGAGCCCCATTTCATTCGGGGTGTCAGTCTATTTACTTTCATAATTATAGTTTATAGTACAGGTATGCTAGGGCCTTGTCCTTGTAAATAATTTTGCAGAATCATGTGTTAGATATTTCATTGACTTGACTAGTTTAGCATGTCAGTCATGTTAGTATTATTATTTTCAAACTTATTATAATTTTACATATTTCCGCAATATATTTTTAGACTGCATTTTAGTACTATGTTTTACACATTTTATTATTATCATTATTGCATGTTTTGATGCTCATGTTGACAAGAAAGTCATATGGTTTACTCGGTCATATGCAGTCAGGCACCGAGTGCCATGTTTCACCTAGGCCATGGTTCGGAGCATTCAAAATCAGGAAAAGCAAAAGTAGGTGAACTTTTTCCATCTGCTTAAGCCTCATGTGACAAAGTTACCTGCTATCTTTTTTTTATAACCGTGATTTCTGGGCCAACCTGCGTGCACCTCAACTAATTCCACGAATACATGTCACCTCCAACCATCAACATGTACTAGGTAACTCTATTCACCAAAGCTAGAACAAATGAGAAAAAAACATCTAGTGTTTATGTCTCTACTGGAAGTTGACTAGCGTTGACCAAGTTTGATAGCAGGGTTGACGATTACTGTGCTTGACCATCATCGGAGACTTCAGATGGATTCTTCATACATGGTGTCACGACCCAAATCGGACGGTCGCGATAGGCACCCAGACCCATCCTGCCGGGTACCGCTAAGCATATAATCACCATCAAATCATAAGTAAACACGGGCCACAAAGGCCGTCACCCAGTACCCTACGGACACATAGAAATAAAATACTAGAAGGAAGCCATGTAAAATCTTGCCAAAAGGCCCAACTTATATACATACATACCGAGGCCGACAAGGCCATACACGATGGTTATACATAGGACATCTGTCTACAAGCCTCTAAAGAGTACATGACATCACAAGGATGGGATAGGGCCCCGCCATACCCATATTCATATGCAAAACACCATACCACGACCAGACTGCAACTCCAAAAAAAGTGGAGTGCTCCAATGTTAGCTGAACCAGCAACCTACTACTGCGAACTGTCCCCCTGTTTACTTGAGCCTGCGGGTATGAAATGCAGCGTCCCCCGACAAAAAAGACGTCAGTACGACTAATGTACTGAGTATGTCAGGCATGAAGAATAGCATAATAGAGATATAAACATAAACTGAGATAAAAATAGTCGATAACGATATCTGATAGCAATAGCCGACAGAAATAGACGACCAGCAACATCCGACTGAAACAGCTGACAGTAACAACCGACAAAAACAGCCGATGGAAATGGCTGACAGCAACAACAGACAGAAACAACCGACGAAAATGGTTGACCAGCAGTAAATGCCTCTGAGGGTCCTAATACATATGCCTAAATGTCATGCAAAATGCAAATACGTTATACATATAAATATTGGCCACACAAGGGCATCATATCATATTGGCCTCATTGGGCATATTTCTTGTCGTGATAGTATGTACCAGTTGCAGGTGGTGACGCGTATATAACGTCATTCCCTTTTCCCCATCCCCTACATATATATAATTTATACCATATAATAGTGTATATCCACCGATTATCCTTTATCTATAACTCTCTAGGATTCAACATTAAACGAAAATCTAAACATTAGTCATACATCCCAAGTATGGACACCTTCAAGATAGAAGTTACTAATACGTCATCAACTATAACGACTCGCATAGTCATTTTAGTACTTTGACTAGAAATCCCTAAAATACCCTTCTAGAGTCTTTATTTGTGTGTTTGTGACTTGAATGGATGGGTGGCACCATTTCCGAGGTTATCGGGTGAGTTTCAGACCCATTTTTGTAAGTTTAGAAATTCCTAAGTTAAGAGAATAGGAAGGTTTGATTCATAGTTGACTTTTGGGTAAATGTGTCTCTTTTTGTGGTTTCGTCAATTCCATTATGTTCAGAATAATTTTTATGAATTAGTGGAGCCTTCAGTTTGGATCCCGAGGCAGTCGGATGCGTTTTGAGTAGTTGGTTGAGAAGTAGAAGTTTATTAACTTAAGGGTTGTCTTTGGTTAATCCTGGGCCAAGGTGACCTTTTTCAGAAATTCCGAGTGCGCGAGCAAGTTCATAACATGTTTTATGGTATAAATACATATTTGATTTGTGTTCATAGTCTAAATGAGTTTCGGTGTTGGTTCGAGATTTGGAAAAAACCAGAAAATCTGATTTCAGTTGTTGCTAGTTTCCTTTTACACGTTCGCGTAGAACTGGCCTTGGCATCACGTTCGTGAAGGGGAGATGGGATCCGGGCTGGGTCACCCAGGCACATCGCGATCGCAAGTGGTGTTTCTCATTCACGAAGAGTAAATCAAACCTGGGCAGAATTAAAAACTCATTTCGAACTTCATCTTTCATTTATCCATTTTAGAAGCAGAGCTCAGTTTTTGATGATTTCAAGTGGAAACCTCGAGACTCTTCATTGGGGTAAGATATGAACCATAATCTAAGTCATTTCCATTGATTTATTCCTTTAGTTTAAACTTTAATCCATGATATCTTAAGTATAAAATTAGGGCTTTCCATAGAAAGTGGGCTTAGTAATTTTCATGTAATTGATGGTCCAATTGAGGTTGGATTCTTGTGATTTTATGAATTTAGACTAATTAGGTTATGAGTAGACCATTTTTATAGTAAAATTCTCATTTTGTCTTTGTCGGCCCAGGGTTATCTTTTTGGTTGATTTTTAGAATTTGAATTAAAAAATAGCCATATGGGTGTTGTTAGATTCGTATGACCTTGTAGAATACAATTGGGACCTTGATGAACTGTTTTCGCAATAAATTACCGTCTTGACCTTCCTAGTTTGGGGATGGGTTTTGAATTGAACTTTTTGGACCCAAATCCTTTCTTATGACAATATAGTTATTGTTAGACTCGTAATCTCATCTAGCTATCATATTTTAATAGATAAGGTACATTCTGAGTCTTAAAGAAAGGGGAAATCTTTGGAGTGACTCTTTGACATCGGATTCAGACAAGTTGAGACTTACTAGACCTTAATATACTATTTATGTGTTGGTTAAGTAATTTAGGGGTATAGTAGGAATTGGGGTCCCGTACTCGTGAGGTGACGAGCACTTGTGCGGGTATCGGTGTACTTTAAAGGATAATTAAAGTGTAAAGTATGTATACTTGTGAATGTTGTTTACTTGGGCTATGTTAGCCATGCTTGGTAGATTCTTGATTATGATTTGTCATGCATTCATTACTCTACATCTCATCTAAAATCGTGACAAGAAACTTGTATTGATAACTGATTTGATTTTATGCTTCTGCATGGTGTACACATATCCATTTCATATATCCATGATATTATTGATAATTGATTGATGAGATACTGAAAAGGGACCTTGAAGGCTAGTTATTTAGATATGGTACCTGGTAAGAGTGTAATATTTATGATTTTTCTTGCCTAAATGGAAGAATGATGGAATCTTTATGGATTCTTAATGGTAAAAGAAGAAATCATAGAACTTTGTGGGACTAGATGCCTTATTTGGACATAGGATGGATCTTGTGGATATACTTGACTTCTTTTTACTAAAGATTGGAACTTTATGATAAATCTTGATAACATCGATGATCCATGAGGATGACTTAGTCGTAGAACTGTTTATATACTAACTAAATAAGTAGAGAAGTATTGTAATGTACCAACTCTCGCTACCGCAATAATTAGGGTTGGTCAATGATGTTGCTGGGTACATGTGCTTCATGTACTCGCTCTACACTTGTTGCACCTTCTTTGTGCAGGCACTGATCCGAGTTCGAGTCGAGCATAATGGTTCGGTCGCTTTGGAGAGCTTGACTTGGAGTCCAGGGTGAGTGGCAGATGCCTTTCCATGCACTGGATTCTCTTATCCCTTTTATTTCATGTCTTCGTTACTTCAGACATCATTTGTATTAAGTATTCGGACTTTGTAATAGTATTTATAAGCTCTTGTACATGTGACTTTCAGATTTTGGGAATTTGACCTAGCTTTCATTTATTAAGTTATTAAGATCTTGTCAGTACATTGAGTGTTTTCTTAATTTCTGCACTTTCAATTATGTATATTATCTTGTATAATTGGAATTCGCCTACGGGTTCAGGATATGTTCCCTCACGACACAAATAAGATTTTTGGTCGTGACATCAACTACTATGGTAAAGTTAGATAGATAAACATTAGTGATACATCTCGCACATAGTGGGACCTTAATGCATTAGACTACCCTTTTTAGTGATACATCCCAAATATGGACACTTTCAAGTCAGAAGTTACTACTACGTCATTAACTAATATGGTAAAGTTAGATAAATGCACCGATTCTTAATATCAACTTGCACCCAAATAATTAATGCAACATAACCGCATCAAAGACTATTTTTAACACAAGTCTGCTATGCATAACAAGCGAACCATGCAAAATGACCTTAAATGGTTTATGCCACAGTAGTAGGCAAAGCTGAAGAATTTTCCAAAATTCTCATCCAAAAGTAGAAATATCAAATTAAGTATTATTTGATGGTGCAAAAATGCAAGAAATAAACCCATAATTATTAGATTGGAGAGCTCTTGTCTTGCTTTCTCTAACAATTAATTAAAGTGAGAAATGGAAACACGCACTTCCTTAATTAGGAACTAACAGATATGTCAATTTTAATGTGACCTTGCATGGTTGCGTGCATAAGGAAGCTGTTGTCTAGAATAAATTTGATAGCTAATCTCCCCAAACTCATGATTTATATGATGAAACTCTAGAAAAGAGTGATAGAGCATAGTAAACTTGGGAACACGACAAGAGTGAAAGAAAATCAATTTGAATTTATGCCTGGTAGATCTATAATGGAGACTATACTCTTACTAAGAAAAATGATGGAAATCTATCGCAAAACGAAGAAAGACATTACACATAGTGTTTATTGATCTAGAGAAAGCATATGATATACTACCACACAAGGTTCTTCGGTAGGTTATTGAGAAAAAAGGAATTTATATTAAATATATAAATGTCATAAAGGACATGTATGAAGGAGCCGTTACTAGCGTGAAAATAGTGGTAGATGACACTGAGGAGTTTCCCATAATGGTGGGTTTACACTAGGGGAACGAGCTAACCATCATAATACAATAGAAGATTCCATGGTGTATGTTATTTTCTTATCATATTGTGTTAATTGAAGAAACTAGTGAGGGTGTCAACCAAAAGCTTGAACTATGTAGAAGCACGTTAGAGAGTAAGGGTTTCAGATAAGTAGAAGTAAACTGAATACATGCATTGCAGGTTTAGTCAGCATGAGGGAGATAAGTTGAGGTAGGACTAGATTGGATTGCAGTGTCAAAATGTAAACAATTTAGTTACCTTGGCTCGTTGTTTCAAGAGAATGGAATGATAGATGAAGATGTTACTCATAGGATTACAACCGGATGGTTGAAATGAAGAAGTGTTACCGGGATGTTATGTGATAGAATGATACCTACCAACGTGAAAGGTAAGTTATACAGAACAACTATAAGACCGGCTATGTTATATGATACTGAATGTTGGGCTATTAAAATCCAACATATCCACAAGCTGCGTGTTGTAGAGATGCGGATGCTAAGATGAATGTGTAGTCATACTAGATAAGAGATGAGGATAGACTTTAGACTTGTATGAAACTTTTATTATTGTTATATTTTTCACTTTTATTATTGTTATATTTTTCACTTTTATTTTAGTTATTATGATGATGATATAATATGAGCTTAAATGAAGAAATGAAGATTCATATAGCTGACCCCAACTTGTTTGGGACTGAGGCATAGTTATTTCTATATTTAGAAAAAAATAAACTCTAAACTTCCCCTTTTACTAGAAACAAAATAATTTACACCCACACAAATTATATCTACACCACAAATTTCAAAAGTATTCTTTTTTTTCTTAAATTTCGTGCCTAGTCAAAAGTATTCTTAAGACTTGTATGAAATTTTTATTATTATTATTATTGTTGTTGTATTTTTCACTTTTATTTTAGTTATTATGACGATGATATAATATGAGCTTAAATGAAGAAAAGAATACTTTTGGGACTGAGGCGTAATTGTTGTTTCTATATTTAGAAAAAAATAAACTCTAAACTTCCCATTTTACTATAAATGAAATAATTTACAACCACACAAATTATATCTACACCACAAGTTTCAAAAGTATTCTTTTCTTTCTTAAACTCCGTTTCTAGTCAAACTATATCATATAAAATGGGATGAATGGAGTTGTTGTTGTTGTTGTATTTTTCACTTTTATTTTAGTTATTATTATGATGATGATCTAATATGAGCTTAAATGAAGATTCATATAGCCGATCCAAATTTATTTGAGACTGAAGCGTAGTTATTGTTTCTATATTTAGAAAATAATAGACTCTAAACTTTCCCTTTTACTAGAAATGAAATATTTTACAATAACACAAATTATAACTATACCATAAATTTCAAAAGTATTCTTTTTTTTCTTAATTCTATGTCAAATTCTGTGTCAAATCAAATTATATATTAGATGAATGAAACGGAAGGAGTAGTAAATAGGAATGCATAGATATATGTTACTCTAATCAACATAGGAAAATTAGAAACTAACTGAATTTCTCTCTCTTCTCTTTCCTCTCTTCTCTCTTAAATATTAAATTTATTTTATTTTTGTACTAATTTCCAATTGAAAAATGTGTAGTGGTTATTTTTCGTTGAATGTCGGTTGAAAAAATCTAAATAAAAGTATTTCCACACGAAAAAATTATGAAATTTTCCAAGTATTTCAAATAGAATCTGTTTCTCACCATATATTTTTTCAGTGATCTGGTTTAATGAGAATGAGGTGGAAAAATAATATTTTATAACATAAATTTTCTGCTGAATATCGGTGAGAAAAACTTTTTTTTTCTAGTAGTGCTTCTCTCTCTTCTCTCTTCTCTCTCACACACATTAAAAGTGCATTTCAACATTAAAACAAAAACGTATGAATACATAAACACTACCTATACATAGATTAGATATATGTAGCTCTGAATTAATCTAAACTTCAGAAACATATATGTAAGTGTAATAAAATGAAAGGACCTTCGCCAGAGAGGGCGTCGGGGAAAACGAGATCAAAATCGTGACAAGTATCGAGTTTCTTGTAACGGATGATCTTCTCCCTCAACTTCCGTAACGTGACAGGTGGCCGCCCATCTGTATCAACCGAATCGAAGCTTCCACAGCTCCTGAATTTGAACTGAATTGACATTCTTTTCTAAAACCAAAAAGGAAAGAAACAACAAGGTTTCTCAATTCTAGTGAATTCCTGAAGAATTTTTGTAAATACTGTATATACTCTTAGGTTTTAAGTAAAGACAATTCTAGTGATTATCGCCGCTTCAGGGTGTTGAGTAGCTGACAGGTGCTCTCAAGAGTATTATGGTGCATGGTTATATACTTGGCTAGAGAATATGGATTCTGAATATCAAAAAATTTGGGTTATTTAAACTAAACACCCTACTACTATGACTTAGTTATAATGAACCTCATAGTATATTTTAACATCAAATATTTACCTCCTCAATACTATGAAAATCTTACACTTATAACCCTATGATATTATCATTATTTTTCGAAAAACATTAAAGTAATGGAAATCCTATACTAATAAAACTTCATCTCAAGAATAACATTAAAGTAATGGAAATCCTACACTAATAAAACTTCATCTAACTGAGTATCTTTAAGATATTTTTGAATAAGGGATACAATTATTTTTTTCCTTTATATATATTCCCTTATAGATAAAAAGTATCGTTTGGTACGCAAGATAAGGTAGAATGTATTAAAATTAAATTTGAGATAAAATTTATACTATATTTAGTTGACGATATAAATTTATCTCAGGATTAAACATTAGCTTCTTTTTAAGAAGGTGGCTAAAAGTTAAATGGGGAGACCAAATAGAGTGCCTCGTAATTTTTTTTCTTTTTTGTTGTGCAAAATAATATGTAGAGAAAAGGATTTGAGTTTTTTTCGTAGAGTTTGTATATACATAAACAATACGGGAGATAATATACTAACTTTTTGAGGTGCTAATCGGAATATAGTCCTCGGTTGAAATTTGTAAAGTAATTAAAAATTAGTCATAACTTTGAAAAGCGCGAATGTATTTTTCTTCTGAGAATGCTCAACTTTTCTCTACATATTATTTTGCACAACCTAATGTACAAGGATATAATTATTTTTCTCCTTTATATATTCCCTTATAGATAAAAAGTCCTCGGGGTCATTTGATAGGGTGCGCAAGAATAGTACTGATAAGGTGGATTAGTAATGCATGAATAAATTATGCTGAGATTATTTCATATCGACTGTTTGGTGTGGTGTATTAAAAATAACATGCATTGCATAATTTCTAGAAAAATATCCTCCACATTCTTTAGCTTTGAGGGACTTCAAGGCCAATTTTACATTTAACCATGCTTATGCATATAAAAATAGTCATGGTATTGCTAATACCATGGTTTGCTATATATAACATTAGTTATATATAGGATAGTACCAAATAGGGTAAAAAAGACAACAACATATCTATTGCAATCCCATAAATAGTGTCTGAAGAGGGCGCAAGTCGCCTTTACTCCACACCCAAAGATAAATACATGGCTACGAGTTGTGTAAAGGCAAAAGACTTGAAAGGTGACACTTCTTCAAAGGCTGAATTATTGTCTGCGCTACGTTCAACTCGAGAGGAAAAAAAACCCTTGAATGATCGCTTGTCTACTTTAGAAGATGAGATGAAAGAAATTAAGAAAATAAGTATTTTTCGCTGCACAACAATCATATGTCCCGCCTACGACATCGCCCGTTTCAACTGAGTGACCACTGTTTTTGTCTGCTGATCAAGTTAGTAACAATATACCCGACTTTTAAATTTATTTTGTTGATTTGCGTATAGTCAATTCCTATCTTACACTGACTCTAACAGTTGCTTGAATTCACCTCTTCTGAATGGAGGACCACTTGCTTCACATCACCACTCTTAATAACACTTGACAAACACATCAAATTTACTTATGGGATTTGTTAGAAAGTTATGAGCCTAGGATTCTAATTAATATTTTGGGTTGAGTAGATACATTGTCCTTGCCCCTCAGGATTCATGAGTTTAGAACCTTAGCTGACAAGTACTTAGCATATAAATTTGCTATTTTTAAATTGTAGAGTCAGTCTAATTATTTATATTCGTTGTCTCTTCGAGAATCAAATGTACTTGACAGTGCATTTGTTTAGTAAGACTCTTGAACTGAAATGAGCATTCTTGAGGTTGTGCAAAATAGTCCCTGTTTAAAAGCAAGGAGATATATATGTATTGCCTATATAGCAGATTTTTTCTTTGAAAGCAAGGAGACATATATGTAGGGCCTTTATAGCTGATTTTTTTCTTTCTTAATAACATTTCCCTATCTAGAGAGGTCTCTATACTTGCATATGCTCTATTGATTTGCATTTGAAAATTAAACTTTACGCAATTTGAAGGTTGGGGCGCCATTTTGTGGCATTATGCTTCCATGGCTGCTCATTTAACGTTTGTTGGAAGCTAGTAGCTGCTATAATTAGCTTTGTGACAAATGAAGTATTAAATTTTTGCCACTATTGAATAATGTTGAGGAAGACTAACAACCTTATTTCGTGAGAAGAAGAATTCACAAAAGGGGAGGGTGGTAGACTAGCTGGTTAAGTCTATTATAGCTTTATAGTGCAAAATAAATGCTTTTCCTGATTTAAAGAATTTTGAGGAAGACTGACAACCTTCTTTGTATGGTTTGCGTTTGCTGCATCTTTAAGTTCAAAGTTCCTTTAGTCTTTTGTATATAGTTGGTGCTATTGTAATTTGTTTTAGAGTTCCTATATATTTGTGGCAATCTCGGTTCAAAGTCTGTAGCATTTGTTGTTTGCAGCGAGCTCTTATTTTTGTAACTTCGCCACTGTAATCTATAGAAATTGAGAGAAGTCCTGTTGCTTGTTTCTCTTCAAATGGGAAACGACTCCTTAAGTTCAAACACTTCCAGTATGCTTGTCACGGTTATCTTAATTTCTCCAAGGAATAGGGATTTTCAAGCTTGAGTTGACCATATCTTAATTTCTTGATTGAGATTTATAAGAATTTAATGTTCCTAGAGCATATCTGGCGTTTCTAGCATGAATATGAAAGAGTTATGTTATTCCCGGCTCTTAGCAAAATTAGAAAGAGAAATTCATTTAAGAATGGAAATCTTTTATGCTCCTCTACTTAACACACCATGTTTTTCTTTTCCACGGATGTATCATGTGCTTTTTGTCTGTATTTAAAAGATAGGAAGGAATAATTGCATAGATTTGGGTTAAACTACTCTTTTCAAGTAGTGTTGTCATGTGAAAAGTGTAAATATTGTAATTAAAAGCTATCACTTCGTCGTTTAGGGAGTGTCACGACTTCAAGTGCTTCGTGCACTTCAAACAATGACACAAAGTGAACCCAACAAGAAAAGGCCGATTCTTTTGAATCTCAACTTTGAGGGGTTAGATTGATCTATTAGAAGTTTAAATTAATTATTTTAATAAAAATTTTGATTATTATAGTATTAAATTTATATATGTATAGTATTTTAATTTTCTTAAGTTGATCGCTTCACTTAAAAGAAGCATGCACTTCGCTTTAAAGGAGCATGTGCCTCACTTGAAAGAAGTGTGCACCTCGAACCCCAAGGACCATGTTGCTTTTTGTGTTTTCTTTTGAAAACATTGAGCGCGAATATACCAACACAATTAAACCTTAATCTCAACTATAGTTGGTATTGATCGATATTTCCTATATGTATTTTTATTCCTTTCATTGTATTTGGTCTTCACTAAGTCTGTATGAACTTCGAGAGGTTGTAAGTCCTTTATAATAACTTCCTTCTACATGATTTTAAAGCTCTCTCAACCCCTTTTAATCTTTCACGTGAAATACATGCAGTAAAAATCGTGTGAATCAGGTTCAAACACATTATAAATTTTCTACTCTGATGCTAACATATACACCCATGATGTTTTTCATAACAATGAATACATGGCATTGTCACTACAAAAAAAACACAAATTGCGGGGGTTAAATTTACAAATTGCAGAGATTGAAAACCCCCGCAATATGTTGTCTCCGCGGTTTTTAGAACCTCCGCAATTACGTTCGCCACAAATTGTTTGCGGGGATTTTTAGAGAACCAAACCTTCACAATTTGTTTAGCATAATTTATTTTTTATTTTACGGTGGTCATAACCTCCGCAATGTGCATAATTTTTGTTTCATTTTGCGGGGGTCACATGTAGGGAATTGTTGGGTACAAAGCATATAAGTAAGGCACAACGGAAGTTTAAAATTTTTTATTCTTACTTACCCCAACAATAATTCTGGTACGGTTATACAACAATGAAACTTGTAATATAAAACATATACTTACAAGTTGGAAAATCTTGAGTCTTTTTCTACTGTTAGGTGCACACGCGATTGCCCTTCCAATTGCAAATTCCAAGCTTCAATGTACTTCTCCTTCAGAAAGCTAGGAAATCCGGCAGAGGTTCGAGAGAGTATTTTATTCTAAGTCTAAGGCTTAGAATGTTATTCTGAAAATTGGTGTAGTATAATGAAAGTGAATGACTCTATTTATAGTTGAAAATTAGGTCAAAAAACCGGATTAGGGTTTGACCTTGGGCCTGGCCCAAAATCGACGCAGAGGAGTCGCGGCCCTAGGGTATAGGCGTCGCGGCCCTAGGGTATGGGCGTCGCGACGCTCGATGTGCAGTTATATTGTCTCGATTTAATTTCCTTGCATTCTTAATTAAATCCAAAATCTAATTTTGACTTAATTAATGTAATCATTATTCATCTAAATGCCTCGATTCCAAATCTAACATTTTAATTAGTCTCTCAATACATCCTTAGATTGAAACGGACAATCGACATAGCGTGACCCTACATGCCTTCTCATACTGACATTAATCAAATTAAGGTCTACGTGAAACTCCTAGACGGCGCGCCAGAAGACGAACTCAATATGTGAAGTACGTTTATGCGAATCCAGTAAACTTAACCTTTATGTGGTAAGATAAAATCATTTCATTCACGACACACTCGATCAAGCTTAGGATTTGTCAAGTGTCTATCGAAATGACTTAATCATTGTATCTCATCTATATTAGTCGACGACTAGACCATATTCTAAATATATCTATTGCGTTGGCCAACGACTTAGTCAACCTAATATCACTGAGAATCCGAGTGTTCTCTCAAACTTACATTCGAGGAATGAATCCTAATTTTGGCTCAACTACCACCTTCAATCCACATCGTAATGTACTTAATACAAGCCGTATCTCAACCTACAAGGCATTTGAGCTTAGGATGGGGTCAAAGTACATTACTTTGTAGATAAGGCGCGTATTGACCTCAAGTCTAAGGACTTCTATCTCCCGCACGTTGATCATTCGTTAGACAAGTATAACAAGCAGTATATCAGCAGGGTATACCAATACTTCCAAAGTATCCATGTGCCCATCACGAGTAACCATTACTCGTAGCATGTGAGACATACTACATCCTCTAAGAATGTGATGCAGACCACATGTCGATTTATCACACATCATCGATATTCCATTCTCGATGATCATTAATCGAGGCTATTTTAAGAGTTATGCTCTATCATAAAATATCTCACTCTATTAATGACAACGTAAGCTCAAAGGATGCACATTAATGAATAATTAGAAACAATCAAATAATAATTCAATAATTGCAAATGTCAAAATATTAATCTCCATTAATAATAATATGAATGTGTATAAAGTATATTTGTCCTAATACAAATTGTCTCTAGCACATAAATATACTTCCATCACAACCTCCACAATGTTCGGCATAATATTGTTTATTATTATTATTGTTATTGGGATACAAATTACACATATATAACAAGATTCAATAATTAGACCAATATACAGTCATTATTACAATAAATAATATGGAAATACTTTTAGTAGAAGAAACATCAATATTTAATTGAATCATAAAAATGTTAATCTATACAGCAACATCATAAGATTATCAGATTCTCGTAACACCTTTATTCCCTAAGAAGATAAGAAATAAAAAAAATGCTAATACATCAGACATGAAAAATGGATCAAACTTATGTTAAACTTATGTTTTCTCCAAAAGCGGAAGAGAGAGATCCAATGTAAGTGCAAATGAGACCCCAATGAACTGGAGCCTTTCAGGCCGTCTTTCACGTAAAGGGACAAGTAACGGAGGAAGATCTGGTTCTTCGTTTTATATTTTCTTCGAGCAAGGAGACCTGCAAGGAACGGAGTTTGAATTCAATAGCAAAAAGCAAACAAACGTTCTAATCCCACATCAAAGTCTTTCTAGCTTTGTCAACCATCTCGTTTGCCATATTACAGCTAATTGTCAATCAGACGGCCTTAACACAATATACACACTAGACATTGGTCTGAAGACAAACCACATGAATATGAAGGAAAGACAGAGATTCAATGAGAAATAACGTTATGATTTAACACTGTAAAAGAAAGTACAATGATATAACTTTTTTGCAATATTAGACGCCCAAATGATAACAGGAAAGTCAATAACCTAAAGTACAAACTGCAAAGTTAGATCAAATAAGATTACCTCTTCTGCAGCTTCAGTTACATTGGTTTAAGGAGTCTCCAATGTATCTTCTGTCTCTACTTCGGATAATAGCGTAAATGACCGTCAAAGTACCTATTAGCAGTAAATTAACTTATTGTTCCTCAAAGATACATATAGGAAAGATATGTGTTAACTGTGATTATGTCACTCAATACAGATGGATTAAACCCATTTAGTAGAAGAAGAATAATATGTACTTAACTGAAAACATATTGAAAGAATTTCACATCTTTAAATCTTGCACAATTTAACAAATTGAGACCTAAGAACATACCTGCTGAAATGATAGAAATCTAGAAATGAAAACTTAAAAGCCATGATGCATAATAATATGCAGATTCACAAGTGTAAAACAAAGCCCTACTATGTAGACTTGCAAGTGTAAAAGGAATTAGTCAACAAGTGCACAATGCCACAACCCTTTCAGATCATCATCAACAATCAACAAAAAAAAACATAAATATCACAAAGACGCAAATTTGAAAATGTCATTCTTGTGCATCCTCAAAGGAAACATTTTGCGTGATTTTAGTATTTGAACAACTATTACATTTCATATATACTACAACTAAGATCCATCAATGAAACAGTCACCGGCTCACCACATACTCTTAAGGTTTCTCAAGACCTGCAAATCCACTTTTTAATCTTCATCCAGGAAAAGCGTTCTTGATTAAGTAGTACCATGTAATTATCCTTATTTGAGATTATAGTGAGCAGCCATTTCACATCATTTTGGGTAGGTAAAGGTATGTTGTTCAGAGGCCATCGAGGCCATATTTGGGATTCACAGTGCTATGAATTTTTAAATCTTTGTTGCACCAAACAACAAGGGTCATCCTTGACCTTTGACATACAAACAGACAACAATGATATGAAAGGTTGCAGCCTAGGCAATAAACCAACTGAAATATTTAATTCTTTTTTGAAACTTACCAGCTGAAATAATTAATTCATGGTCAAACCAAACAAAATAACAAGCAATCGACAGAATACTATTCTGATTCATCCAATCACATGTTTGATCACAATTAATCCTCAACTGCCAACATCTAAAAGGAACTTAAGAAACAGATGACTGAGACTTACCGGGGCATTGCCTATAAAAAATGGAGCATATATATGTTTTCTCCAAAAGGGGAAGAGATCCAATGTAAGTCCAAATGAGACTTTCCAATCCCACATAGAAGTCTTTCTAGCTTTTTCAACCATCTCGTTTGCCATATTACAGCTAATTGTCAATCAAACGACCTTAACACAATATACACACTAGACAGTGGTTTGCAGACAAACCACATCAATATGAAAGAAGACAGAGATTCAATGAGAAATAACATTATGATTATACACTGTTGAAGAAAGTACAATGATATAACGTCTTTGCAATTTTTGACACCCAAGTGATAACAGGGAAGTCAATGACCTAAAGTACAAACTGCAAAGGTAGATCAAATAAGATTACCTCTTCTGCAGCTTCAGTTACATTGGTTTAAGGAGTCTCCAATGTATCTTCTGTCTCTACTTCGGATAATAGCGTAAATGACCGTCAAAGTACCTATTAGCAGTAAATTAACTTATTGTTCCTCAAAGATACATATAGGAAAGATATGTGTTAACTGTGATTATGTCACTCAATACAGATGGATTAAACCCATTTAGTAGAAGAAGAATAATATGTACTTAACTGAAAACATATTGAAAGAATTTCACATCTTTAAATCTTGCACAATTTAACAAATTGAGACCTAAGAACATACCTGCTGAAATGATAGAAATCTAGAAATGAAAACTTAAAAGCCATGATGCATAATAATATGCAGATTCACAAGTGTAAAACAAAGCCCTACTATGTAGACTTGCAAGTGTAAAAGGAATTAGTCAACAAGTGCACAATGCCACAACCCTTTCAGATCATCATCAACAATCAACAACAAAAAAAAACATAAATATCACAAAGACGCAAATTTGAAAATGTCATTCTTGTGCATCCTCAAAGGAAACATTTTGCGTGATTTTAGTATTTGAACAACTATTACATTTCATATATACTACAACTAAGATCCATCAATGAAACAGTCACCGGCTCACCACATACTCTTAAGGTTTCTCAAGACCTGCAAATCCACTTTTTAATCTTCATCCAGGAAAAGCGTTCTTGATTAAGTAGTACCATGTAATTATCCTTATTTGAGATTATAGTGAGCAGCCATTTCACATCATTTTGGGTAGGTAAAGGTATGTTGTTCAGAGGCCATCGAGGCCATATTTGGGATTCACAGTGCTATGAATTTTTAAATCTTTGTTGCACCAAACAACAAGGGTCATCCTTGACCTTTGACATACAAACAGACAACAATGATATGAAAGGTTGCAGCCTAGGCAATAAACCAACTGAAATATTTAATTCTTTTTGAAACTTACCAGCTGAAATAATTAATTCATGGTCAAACCAAACAAAATAACAAGCAATCGACAGAATACTATTCTGATTCATCCAATCACATGTTTGATCACAATTAATCCTCAACTGCCAACATCTAAAAGGAACTTAAGAAACAGATGACTGAGACTTACCGGGGCATTGCCTATAAAAAATGGAGCATATATATGTTTTCTCCAAAAGGGGAAGAGATCCAATGTAAGTCCAAATGAGACTTTCCAATCCCACATAGAAGTCTTTCTAGCTTTTTCAACCATCTCGTTTGCCATATTACAGCTAATTGTCAATCAAACGACCTTAACACAATATACACACTAGACAGTGGTTTGCAGACAAACCACATCAATATGAAAGAAGACAGAGATTCAATGAGAAATAACATTATGATTATACACTGTTGAAGAAAGTACAATGATATAACGTCTTTGCAATTTTTGACACCCAAGTGATAACAGGGAAGTCAATGACCGGAAGTACAAACTGCAAAGGTAGATCAAATAAGATTACCTCTTCTGCAGCTTCAGTTACATTGGTTTAAGGAGTCTCCAATGTATCTTCTGTCTCTACTTCGGATAATAGCGTAAATGACCGTCAAAGTACCTATTAGCAGTAAATTAACTTATTGTTCCTCAAAGATACATATAGGAAAGATATGTGTTAACTGTGATTATGTCACTCAATACAGATGGATTAAACCCATTTAGTAGAAGAAGAATAATATGTACTTAACTGAAAACATATTGAAAGAATTTCACATCTTTAAATCTTGCACAATTTAACAAATTGAGACCTAAGAACATACCTGCTGAAATGATAGAAATCTAGAAATGAAAACTTAAAAGCCATGATGCATAATAATATGCAGATTCACAAGTGTAAAACAAAGCCCTACTATGTAGACTTGCAAGTGTAAAAGGAATTAGTCAACAAGTGCACAATGCCACAACCCTTTCAGATCATCATCAACAATCAACAACAAAAAAAAACATAAATATCACAAAGACGCAAATTTGAAAATGTCATTCTTGTGCATCCTCAAACGAAACATTTTGTGTGATTTTAGTATTTGAACAACTATTACATTTCATATATACTACAACTAAGATCCATCAATGAAACAGTCACCGGCTCACCACATACTCTTAAGGTTTCTCAAGACCTGCAAATCCACTTTTTAATCTTCATCCAGGAAAAGCGTTCTTGATTAAGTAGTACCATGTAATTATCCTTATTTGAGATTATAGTGAGCAGCCATTTCACATCATTTTGGGTAGGTAAAGGTATGTTGTTCAGAGGCCATCGAGGCCATATTTGGGATTCACAGTGCTATGAATTTTTAAATCTTTGTTGCACCAAACAACAAGGGTCATCCTTGACCTTTGACATACAAACAGACAACAATGATATGAAAGGTTGCAGCCTAGGCAATAAACCAACTGAAATATTTAATTCTTTTTTGAAACTTACCAGCTGAAATAATTAATTCATGGTCAAACCAAACAAAATAACAAGCAATCGACAGAATACTATTCTGATTCATCCAATCACATGTTTGATCACAATTAATCCTCAACTGCCAACATCTAAAAGGAACTTAAGAAACAGATGACTGAGACTTACCGGGGCATTGCCTATAAAAAATGGAGCATATATATGTTTTCTCCAAAAGGGGAAGAGATCCAATGTAAGTCCAAATGAGACTTTCCAATCCCACATAGAAGTCTTTCTAGCTTTTTCAACCATCTCGTTTGCCATATTACAGCTAATTGTCAATCAAACGACCTTAACACAATATACACACTAGACAGTGGTTTGCAGACAAACCACATCAATATGAAAGAAGACAGAGATTCAATGAGAAATAACATTATGATTATACACTGTTGAAGAAAGTACAATGATATAACGTCTTTGCAATTTTTGACACCCAAGTGATAACAGGGAAGTCAATGACCTAAAGTACAAACTGCAAAGGTAGATCAAATAAGATTACCTCTTCTGCAGCTTCAGTTACATTGACTTGAGGAATCTCCAATGTATCTTCTGTCTCTACTTCAGATAATTGCGTAAGCTGACCCTCAAAGTACCTAGTAGCAGTAAATTAACTTATTGTTCCTCAAAGATACATATAGGAAAGATATGTGTTAACTGTGATTATGTCACTCAATACAGATGGATTAAACCCATTTAGTAGAAGAAGAATAATATGTACTTAACTGAAAACATATTGAAAGAATTTCACATCTTTAAATCTTGCACAATTTAACAAATTGAGACCTAAGAACATACCTGCTGAAATGATAGAAATCTAGAAATGAAAACTTAAAAGCCATGATGCATAATAATATGCAGATTCACAAGTGTAAAACAAAGCCCTACTATGTAGACTTGCAAGTGTAAAAGGAATTAGTCAACAAGTGCACAATGCCACAACCCTTTCAGATCATCATCAACAATCAACAACAAAAAAAAACATAAATATCACAAAGACGCAAATTTGAAAATGTCATTCTTGTGCATCCTCAAAGGAAACATTTTGCGTGATTTTAGTATTTGAACAACTATTACATTTCATATATACTACAACTAAGATCCATCAATGAAACAGTCACCGGCTCACCACATACTCTTAAGGTTTCTCAAGACCTGCAAATCCACTTTTTAATCTTCATCCAGGAAAAGCGTTCTTGATTAAGTAGTACCATGTAATTATCCTTATTTGAGATTATAGTGAGCAGCCATTTCACATCATTTTGGGTAGGTAAAGGTATGTTGTTCAGAGGCCATCGAGGCCATATTTGGGATTCACAGTGCTATGAATTTTTAAATCTTTGTTGCACCAAACAACAAGGGTCATCCTTGACCTTTGACATACAAACAGACAACAATGATATGAAAGGTTGCAGCCTAGGCAATAAACCAACTGAAATATTTAATTCTTTTTTGAAACTTACCAGCTGAAATAATTAATTCATGGTCAAACCAAACAAAATAACAAGCAATCGACAGAATACTATTCTGATTCATCCAATCACATGTTTGATCACAATTAATCCTCAACTGCCAACATCTAAAAGGAACTTAAGAAACAGATGACTGAGACTTACCGGGGCATTGCCTATAAAAAATGGAGCATATATATGTTTTCTCCAAAAGGGGAAGAGATCCAATGTAAGTCCAAATGAGACTTTCCAATCCCACATAGAAGTCTTTCTAGCTTTTTCAACCATCTCGTTTGCCATATTACAGCTAATTGTCAATCAAACGACCTTAACACAATATACACACTAGACAGTGGTTTGCAGACAAACCACATCAATATGAAAGAAGACAGAGATTCAATGAGAAATAACATTATGATTATACACTGTTGAAGAAAGTACAATGATATAACGTCTTTGCAATTTTTGACACCCAAGTGATAACAGGGAAGTCAATGACCTAAAGTACAAACTGCAAAGGTAGATCAAATAAGATTACCTCTTCTGCAGCTTCAGTTACATTGACTTGAGGAATCTCCAATGTATCTTCTGTCTCTACTTCAGATAATTGCGTAAGCTGACCCTCAAAGTACCTAGTAGCAGTAAATTTAATACTTTAGATAATTGCGTAAAGTAAATATTGACTTTAATTCATATTGATCCATATAATCTAACTAGACTCCCAAAATGAAGTCTAGTCTTTGAAATAACACCTTCAGTCAATCTCTCACATTGATTGGAATTCTAAATTCAATTCGCCAGTATCCATATATATTTAAGGCAAAAAAGGAAAATAAACACCTAATGATAACTATTCATCTGCTTTACACCATATAAATGTAACCAAAACCGTTATCTACATGAATTCTAAAGACTTACACCTACAATTAATGACTAGGTCTTTTACCACTTGTGAGTAAGCCTGGTGGTTCTGTTGGAAATTAGCCTTTGGCGGGGAGATGCGTCCACCCATCTTTGATGAATTAAACACTAGTGTTCCGTATGTTGGAGACCTCGTCTCTTTACACATGCATGATCTACGAAGTGAGTAGATGACCGTAGGGCCAAGAATCGTCTAATTTCGTTAAGAAATGAAAGAGATATTGGTCCACGAAGTAAGGTGTTTGAGACATGGAAATGTGGTGTGGGACAAATCTACCACATCGGTGGGAATAGGAAGAATTGCTCTCTATATAAGTCTCTAATTGGTAAAGGGTTTGGGACCCCAAGGGGTATCCCATGTGTTTAAAGGAGGGAAGACCTAGATGTGCTTGGGTTCAAGGCTAAGCCCACCAGCGCTGCCGCCGCTTCGCCCGTCTCCGTCCGATTCCGAAGTTAGGGTTTCGGTTCACTGTGTCATGTGGGTCAGGCCTTTCTGATATTATCTTTTTGGACCAGAGAACTCTGCCAGATGTACAGTTTGATCCCTGAAGTTTCAGATGTACAGTTTGGACCAGAATTCTTTCATATGTACAGTTTGGTCCCTGAAGTTTCAATATTTACAGTTTGGTCCCCAGAGTTTCTGGGAAGGTGACGGAAGGCAGAAAGCCTACCGTTGGGACTGTTTTTTGAGGCATTAATCAGCCATTACTTGGCTGATTAACTCCTCCATTAACAGCCCATTACTTGGCCATTTACAACCTTAAATCAGCCTCCTTGATGGCCTTTTACTGCCTTTACTTGGCTGTTTTAATGGCCTCCTAATGGCCATTAACAGCCATGTTTTGGGCAGTTGTACAGCCCCTCCTCATGCTATATATTGAGCTTCATTTGGCTCAAAACAGAAGAAAGAAACATGCAGAATACAGGCAGTAAACAGGCCACAAAACAGACGAAAAGACACTGAAAAATCAGCAAACCAGTGGCTGAAAAATCAGCAAACCAGTGGCTGAAAAATCAGCAAAACAGTGGCTGAAAATCAGTCAAAAACAGTGACCAAACCCTCACGTATACACAAGATATACACTACAGAGACACACTATATACACAGAGACAAAAGAGAAGAGTATTGAGAAACTCTTCCTTCCTATTCCATATCTTCAGCAAGTCGAGTCATATTTGTTTTCTTCGCCAGGCTCAACCTATTGGCTTTGAGATTAAAGTGTTGTTTTATCTTGGGAGACTATTGCCCGCTAACGTAAAAGCATATATACGGGGCAATCTTGTCTTAAGGATAGAGGGCTATCCTCGACTCAACACACAACGTTGTAACCATCCAGATTTAGTTGTTTCTTGATTTCAGGTTATCAAGATTCAAGACACAACAAACTTGCGGCAGTTCTCAATATTGGCTTTGCAAGTTGATCAAGATTCAAGACACAACACACATGCGGCAATTTTGAAGATTGACAATTTATTTATCCTTTCGAACATTTGTAATAGTTATTACTTCCCGTACTGCTTTATAAAGTACCATAGAAACCCCAACAGGTTCTACAATCAACGAAAAAGTTGTAGAACCTACAATCAGCAGAAATCAAAATGGCAGAAACTAATGATTTCGTTTGCATTAATGAATTTCCTTTAAAAGCCACAACAAGAAACTAGACTAGATTCCTGTTATTCAGAGCCTAGCCAATTAAAGAGCCTGGTGAAGAACAAAGGTTGCAGAGAAACATGATATGGTTAAGGGATGGGAAAGCAAATATCTTTTAGTACCATAATCAGACTCTAACTACCCATAGAATACAAATAATGTTTTATCTCAAATGACCAGGGAGTATTCGAGATTAGCATACCTTCTTCTTCTACTTGAAGAAAATATCAATGATCTTCATATATTCATTTGTCACTCTCTGCATAGAAACATGAAGATTGCCATAAGAAAGGGTAATTGTTTTGTTGGCCTCAAATAAAATCTCTAAATAAACAAATCAAAATAATTATAAAGGATATTATCTTAATAATCACTTGGCAGAAAGACAATAAGAACCCTAATTGAATTAAGATTATAATTGCAAACACGACATTTACAACCAGAGATATACTATTTAAAAAACGAACAAATCTTAATTTCAGTAGAAATACTAATTGACATCAAAACACATTACTAGCCAACACAAAGTACACAAGAAGATGAACTTCAAATCCTTTACATGAACGACGAACGAATCTTAATTTCAGCAGAGAAGCAGTAAAGGAAAAACACAAAATCGTTAGTTGTGAACTGAATTCCAACCAGATTACCGATTTTCTAGAACTATGTTAATACAATATCAAATTTCCTTCGACAATAATTTCAATCCGCATAATATTATTATAATCAAATAGTTATTTCAAAAGCAAATTAAAAGAGGTCGATTTCAAATATTATTGTTCAAGTAATTCTACATACGAAGCAAATCGAAAATGACAGATCTGGAACGATCTCACTATAACTTGTTTAAGTAATTCTACATCCAATGCAGTACTTAAACATAAACTCATAACGAAAAGTTCACTAATTTCACTTGTTTTTCAAATCAATTGAACTGAAAAATCGGAATTGAAAATTGCGTACCTTTATTCGTGAGAAGAGGAGAAGCTCGGACAAAATCAAATGCGGCTCGAGAATTGAACTTCATATCTCCTGTTCAATTACACACTGTGAGAGAGAGAGATACCATTAGGCTAAGCGAATGCCATTTCTTCAAAACCACCGAACTTACATACGACGATGAAAACACAAAATCAGACTACAAGCTTATCATCACTGATTATACTGATGAAAACACAAAATCAGTTAATTTCAGTAGAATCAATGAAGGAAAAACATAAATAAACAGAGAAAATCTACATGCAAGATGAAAGAAAACGTAATCAAACCTTAAATCAGTAGAAACTTTGAAGAAATTGACAATTTTTTCTAATCTTGTTGAAGATATCTAAAGAAATCAAAGATTTAGGGAGTTTTAGAGAGAGGAGAAGTTCTGGGTTTGGCAAAAAATGAGGGAAACTAAATATTCTCCGCGCTCTTTTTTTTTTTTTTTTGTTCCGCGCTCTTTTCTTTTAACGTCTAGCGGAGGTTTTAATTCCCACATTTAATATAGGTTCGCGGAGGTTATTTGTTCCCCCAATTAAACCTCCACAAATCCCGTCTTTTTTTTTTAGTGTGTCGGCAATATTTATTGTTTAGCTGCACGCGTTAGTACATAATTGCATTGCACTAAAGTGCCGCATATGTGAAGTGAAACACCTAGCCACATAGCGCCTAGCTTCAGGTTTAACCGCACACTACAAAAAAGGCTTAAATAGCGGGGGTGCACTTAACCGACACAAATATAAGGAAATAGTGGCGGCTTGAAACCTCCACCATCTGGGAAAAAAATACCGCACACTTTTCTCATACTTTTTCCCGGCTTGCTCTTTTTTTTTTCTTTGAAACAAAATAAAACTATTTATTTCTCAAAAGGTCCGCCTCCCACTAATCTCAAAAGCTTCGCGGCTCCTCCTCAAGATAAAACTAGGGGTGAGCACGACTACAGAATATTCAGATATTCGATCGGAACCGACACTAACGGGTAGGTTTTGAGTAGATATATTATAATAACGGGTAGGGTTCGGGTAGTAAATTTAGAAACCGATCAATGTCGGATCCGGTTCCGGTTCCGGCAAATAGAAACAGGGTACCCGGACCCGGAACCGATACCCGGAACCTATAAAATATTAAATATTTTTACTTTTTTAAAAAACATTTGGACCACTTTTAACTTTCTCCAAAATTGTTTATTGCACGACTACATATTGATTTTTCCCATTCCAAGACGTAAATATTTTAGCTTTTTCACCCCTTTATTCTAGAATGTTCTTTGTGCTCTAAGAGAAAACACTCAAAACTCTCTCAATAACAATGACGTTTTAGCTACACCACCGAGCTTCATCGTCGTCGTTGTTGAAGCTTTCTCTCAGGTACTTTCATCGTTGTCGTCATTGAAGCTTCACCTTTGCTTCTTTCTCTCACTTGGTTGTGTTCACTTCATTCCTAAAATGCATATGGGTTCATATCTAACTCTTCAATTTCTTTTTAATATCATATGTTTCTTTTCTATTCCTAAAATGCATATGGGTTCATATCTAACTCTTCAATTTCTTTTTAATATCATATGCTTCTGTTCTATTTCAGGCGATACTCATCTTCAATTTGTATTACTTTTTTTGAAATGTAAATCTATTTTTAAAATTTGTGTATATTTTTGTAGTTGTGAAAATGAAATTTAGGAATTTACTAGTATAATAAAGCTTTTCTTTTGTATCGAAGAGCTTATGAACACGAAAATAAGTTTAATTCAGATATTTTTAAATTTATTTTGAAATCAACACGTTCAATTAATTGAGTGTCAAATTTGGCTTGCAATTTTAGGGTTTGGTTACAGAATTAGCTTTTCTACAATGAATAAGTTTTCTAAAACTTCTTATAAGGATACTAAAAACTCCGATTGCAGGCTAAAAACTACTTGATGAAATTATTTTAGAACTCTTTTTTATTCTCATAAGCTTAAAAATTATTGCTTAATTTATGTTTTTTATTTACTGAGTGCAGGAACCTACGGACCTGGGTCCTGTAGGTTCCGGGTAATGATTGCTACGGGTAGGTTCCGGATAGTAAATTTAGGAACCGATATTTTACCGGGTAGGGTCCGGGTAGTTAAAAAATGTTAGGGTACCCGGACCCGCTCACCCCTAGGTAAAACCCTTTGTTTCAATTTTGTGAAATTAGCTCAAATTTCATGCTTCTTTCTCAAACATTAACTCATATACATACCCACTTTAATTTTCACAAAATTAAATTTTTTGTGTTAACTTTCCTTATATGCAAAGGCATCTAGCGTAGCAATCGACATATATTTCTCTCTGAAATGTCCTCAACATGATTTCTTCTCCCTCCTTGACTCATTTAGGGTTTTTGTTTGCAGAGAAGTGGTAGAAGAGAAGAAGACGCTTTTTTGATGTTACTAATTTGTTTTTTTTTCCATTTAGTTTTCTGAAGAGTATTTTTCGATTAATTTCGTGTGTTTTTGAATTGCATGTCTTTTAATTTTATTTTCGCTGTTGTTTAGGGTACTATCTGGTTGATTTTGGTGTTTCTATATTTATTTGAGATTTCTTTGTTGAATTGGTAGTTTTACAATTGGGATTGAGGCACAATTTTTGTTGTTGTTGTTGTTGTTGTAGAAATAGTAGTAGCGGACAATCATTCTACTATTCTGATAAATTTTAGTGAACATCAGATCATAATTCTCTTTTATAATATTGAAATGAGACGGGCTTAATGGAGTGACGTGGACAAGGATTCATATAACAAACACCAACTTACTTAGGGATTGAGGCGTAATTGTTATTGTTGTTGTAGTAGTAAGTGGTGGTATCAGATTATAATTCTCAATCAAAATTTTATATTTGTATTCCTTTGGTGTAAATTTTAGTGAATATGAGATTTTTAATCCCTTTTATAATATGGGATTGTCGGGCTTAAATCAAGAGACATGGATAGTGAGAATTCATATAGCTAACGTTAACCTACTTGGAATTGAAGCACACTTATTGTTGTTGTTGTATCAGATTATAATTCTCAATAGAAGTTGTTTATTCACCTTTGGTGTAAAAAGGGTAATCTATATTCTTCCAACAATTGCAGTTAAGTGGTGTAAAAAAGTGATGACTATCTGGTACTATGTTTATTTTGGCTCTGTATTTCTTAACCCAAAATCCTCTAAAACAAATTAATTTCGGAGATTTTTTAACGTATTAATTTGGGAGGGGTAGGGTTGTTGAAAGCCATTATTGAAACAATAATGGAGATAGGGCCAGGGGAGGGGGAATACATTTTAGTGTGTTTTCTTGTACACAATGAGAACTCAAGTAGATATTAATCTATGTACAAAGTGCTTTCTTTTAATAGATTAATAATTTTTTTTGTTCGAAGGTTCCATTGCTGATTCCAATCGATTATCAATTCTAGAACTCGTTTTGTTGTAATCGAATTAGTTTTACAGGTTCTTTTCAACCCTTCTAATGTTCATTTAATCTTCTATTAAGAATTAATGTGCGATGAGTTTATTTGACATTTGAGTCAGCCTCATTTTCTGTATATCAGTGTAGTCGTTGCTGAAGATTGTTAGTTTCTTCTTAATTTGAGATTTAGTAGCTTGGTTTGTCTTGTTTCATTGCTTATAGAGATAATGTCCTGTCTAGAATCGAGATTTAGCCCTTGAGCGTTCTTGTTAGAGCAACATAGAATTGCATATATTCTTCTGTTATCGTGGACATAAACTACTCCTTAAGTAATCTGCAACTAACAAATGGAGTACTAAAACATAAAGTTAAGGGTGGTATGAAGGCTTTCTTTGGGGCTCTTGTTTTACTTAGTTTGCTATGACTCATTTTGTATGGGATTTTCATCAATCAGGAAACTAAATAAATCACTGCTAGTGCAATGAATCGTTTAGAGGTTTTGAAGATCATACACACTGAAAAGTATATCCTCAAAAGAATTCAAACCTCAATTACGTGAGCAAAAGAAGTGTGTTTACGATAATCAATTCCATTTCGAACTGGTATCTACTGTAGTTGTATTTTTATTATTGTAACATGTTAACTCCCTTAGTTCTCACTTCTCAAGTTTCTAATCTAATGTATATTATAGATAATAGCATGTAGTAATTCTTTTGATGACTTGATAGTGTAAAAAGAAATTATATTGCAAGTATATAGAAGTTATAACTCTTAATATGTATGTATTTAGCTTATATACATCAATTATTTTTTAGTTAGGTTCCTAATCACACTTGCTATTTATAGTTACATGTTGTAATCTTTTTGATGACTTGGAGTGCAACACTGTCAGTTGAATTCATTATGTATATACTGTACTTGGTTATTCAGGAAAGCAGAGAAGACAACTAAGTTTGCAACCAAACCAGTGAGAATACTTAAGTCCCAATTCAAAGTATATCTCCAAAGATGAAATTTTGACTTAGATTTATGTTTTCTATATTCTGTCGTATCTGCTTTTATGTATAATCTTTGGATTCTCTTTTTGATGTGGTTAGGGAGGGCAAATTGAAGTGGATGCAAAACAACTTAGAGAGTATGGTCACAAGGGTGTATTTCATAGCTAATTATTATAAGAACATTGAGAAATTGCTCTAAGTCAAACTCAGATTTTCATAACCCGTCAATTTTTCAGGCGACTTAGCTAGAGAAAACATATATTTTTACTATCCTAGCTAGTTGGCCATCATATCACATGTCATTGTTCACATGATAAATTTTTTGTTTAATTCGATAAGAATTTGAGTTTATATTATTTGTCACTATGGTTATTTTTTATGGAATTCGGCTTATATATTGTTCAGTAATATTTGCTTAGTCCGAATCAAAATATTCAAATAGGAAAAGAAATTTCAATAACAAAAGCATCGTGGCGAAAATAAATTGCCACTAATTATTATTTTTAAATCATTAACATCATATTGTGCGGGTCATAAAACCCCCACATAATTTTTTAAGAAAGAATTGAAATCATGTTTTGGGGGATTATAAATCTCCACAATTTTTTTTTTGAAATAGTAAAAAATATATTTTTGGGGTAATAAATTTCCACTAATATTGAAAGAATATATACGTATATATCGTGTATATTCCATATATATTTTGTATATTCCTATTAGAATTTGTGTACAAATATAATTATGATAGTAGTCTTGTTTTAGAAAAAGATAGTAGTCTTGTATTAGAAAAAGATAGTAGTCTTGTATTAGAAAAAGGTAGATTTAATTTTCATAATTAAATATTGTATTTCATGTATATATACATTTTACATTAATGAAAATAATCAAGGGTGATTATTCTTTCATGGTATCAGCAGTCTAGGGCAAACTTTTTCTTCTCCAAAATTTTGCTTCCGCCGGCCGTAACTATCCCCCCTTCCCTTCAATTTTTTCCCGAATCCCTAATTCTTCTCATGTTCTTTCATCATGTCTACCACAAAAAACACATTTCATCCTGCCCTTGCAGTCTCCAATATCAAGAACAACATCCCTATTATTCTTAAGATGGAAAACGTCCAATACACGATGTGGGCAGAACTATTTAAAATCCACGCACGGTCTAATAAAGTCATCCATCACATCGTCCCACGGGAAAAAGGCAAGGAGAATGTGTCTACCACCAATGATAAAATAGAGTTGCAGGCAACTCTTGATGCTACGATACTCCAATGGATTTATTCCACAATCTCTATGGACCTCTTCCAGACTATTATTGAATCCGACGCCACGACAATGGTAGCTTGGAATAGGTTGCATGATTTATATTAGGATACCAAAAATTCCCATGTCGTGACCCTTGAGCAGGAATTCTCCCACATAAACATAGAGGATTTTCCGAATGCCTCAGCCTATTGTCAAAGGCTCAAGGAGTTGTCGAATCAATTCAAGAACGTTGGCGCGCCAGTCACTAATGATCGTCTTGTTCTTCAGATGGTTGCAGGCCTCTCCGAGGCTTATAATGGCGTTGGAACTCTTCTTTGTCAAAGCAATCTTATCCCGCCATTCTACCAAACATGTTTCATGCTCACCTTAGAAGAAGCTGGGTTGGCTAAAAAGGTGGAAACTGGAGCCAATTCCTCCATGATGGTAGCCACGTCACGCGATACCAATGACTCTCACTCCTTTTCGGGAAATTCTAGCCAAAATCGTAAAATAGTGGTGGCAAAAGGGCCAAAATTGGAAAAATGGTAGCAAAATCATCGCGGCGGTGGTGGCAGCGGCGACAATTGCAGCGACGGTGGGGCGGAAGTGGCCAGCAGACTGGCTGCAGCACCACTTGCCGCAACCTTGGGCCAGTGCACAGTGGTCGTGGGGTTGGGCAAGTGGGCAGTGGTCCAATCCACAGTTTCTGTCTGATCCAGCACCGTATTGGGCTAGGCCCAACGGATTCCAGTAGACAATGGCTTCACGAAATGGGCCTTGGCAGTAGGCTGGCCTGCTTGGGCCTCGTCCACATCAGGCTTTCGCTACTGCGAGCTCAGCACCAACTCCAACTTCCACGAATATCGAGGCAGTGATGCACATACTTTGATTAAATCCTCCATATGCAAATTGGTACATAGACACCAATGCCACTTCTTATATGACGTCTGCGCCAAGTAATCTCTCATCTTATTTATTTTGAGCAAAAATCATGGCATCATTGTTGGTAATGGTAATTCAATTTCAATTCATGGTTATGGTCACACAAATTTGTCTCCCCCGAACCCACCTTTAGCCTTGAAAAATGTCCTTCATGCTCCTCAACTAATAAAAAAATTGGTGTATGTTCGTAAATTTACAACTGATAATTGGGTTTATGTTGACTTTGACCTTTTTGGATTTTCGGTGAAGGATTTCACAACGGAGATACCTCTAATGAGATGTAATAGTCGGTGCGAGTTATATCTCATCACCACCATCGCCACTAATCAAGCTACACCATCTACGTTTGCCACTTTAGCACCTTTCTTATGGCATGTTCGTTTTTAAAAACTGCTGCAATAATACTCGTGGCAACAATAATTGTGACGTTTTCCGAAACCGCCACAATTCATTTTGTGGGGGCTGGAAACTTCCAACAATTGACTAAAAAATCACAATAGGTGTTTTCTTGTAGTGGCACCTTTTACAACACTACTATCTATTAAAGTATGATCTCCAGGTCCTTGTTTGTTAGCGCACAAAAGTTTTAAGAAATAGAACGCATCGTATTCATCAAACATTTCTCCACTAAAGTAATAAAGATCACTCATAAATACAAGTTGGTCATAGATATAGGCCATAAATGTTTACGACATATAAAGTTTTCATCTCGATAAAATAAAGTTGTTGATGATGTGCTTGCTATGTGTAGGTTTATGGTCGGGAATGGGGTGCTAGTGAGTTTTCTCTGAAAAGATTCCCCTCATATGCCTCGGTATCTTCTTTGCATATCTTAAGTGTTCAAAGAAGTTTAATCTCACTCCTTCAATGAAAACTATGTTGAAGAGGAACGTTGCAGCTTTTGCTGCTAGATTTAGGACAAACTCAAAGTACCTGCAAAATCAATCACAAACTTGTCCTAGTCCTTTGCATGGTGGGGACCCATCAAAGAAACAAGATTTCTCAATTCTTGTGAAATATTACATGAATTGAGATTAAAGAAGAAGACCTGCAACTTAGTGATTATCGCCTGGGTGTTGAGTAGCTGATAGGTGTTCTCAAGAGTGTTAGAGAGAGTATGAATTTGGGAAGATAAGTTTGCAAAATGAAAGTTAATGTTAAATATACCCGTGATATACATGGGGTTGTATACCATGTATATCATAGTTTCACAAAGGCATTTACCTAACGTGAAACCGTATCACGGTTGGTAGCCGATTTGTAGCATAATTAGTGTAAAATAATTGTATTGTACACTTACCATAATTATATGATTCTTGTACTATTGGAATAGAGTTTTGAGAGTAGAATATGAATAGAATTTTCCTATTATGGAAAATTGTAAATTGTATATATATTCTTTCATTAATGAAAATAATCAAGAAGTTATATTCTTTTATTGTATTACAAGTCTAGGTTAAATTTTTCTCTCCCCAAAACCTTCTTCTTGTGCATGATTTCTGAAACATCACCCTCGGTTTTCGTGCCCTTTGCTGCCTTCTTTCCTCTCAATTTTCTTCCAAATCCCTACGTCACACCATACATTCATTGTGATGGCTAAGAACACGTTTCACCCTGTCCTTACTATTTCTAACGTCAAGAATCACATCCCTATCGTTCTTGAAATAGAAAACGTCCAATACGCGACGTGGGCCGAACTGTTCAAAATTCACACACGCTCGCATCAAGTCCTCCATCATATTATCCCCACGGCCCCTGCAGATACGAGGGTCCCTAAACCCGAGGATGATCCTCAATTATGGACGACTCTTGATGCTACCGTTCTTCAGTGGCTTTACTCCACTATATCTACTGAGCTGTTGCAAATGATTATCGAACCAAACGCTACGGCGATGGATGCTTGGAACAGGATGCGTTACATATTCCAAGATAATCCTTCCTTATGGCATGCACGTTTGGGTCACCTTGGTCGTCTATTGTTTCTTCCTTACATAAAAATATCTTTATTTCGTGTAAGGGTACGTGTTGTACTCCAATTTGTCAATCTTGTTCTCTAGGGAAAATTGTTAGATTACCGTTTGTAGCCTCTACCTCTCGTAGCTTAATGCCATTTGATATTATTCATAGCGATTTATGGACATCTCCTGTTCTCCATTCTTTGAGTCATCGTTATTATGTTCTATTTTTGGATGATTATTCTAATTTTTATGGACTTTTCCGTTAGCGAAAAAATCTCAATTTTTCCACATTCTTAATATTTAGAGCATTCATCCGTACCCAATTCGAACGGGAAATAAAAAATACTCAATGTGATAATGGTAAAGAATATGATAATGGATTGTTTCTGGAATTTTGTGATACTAATGGAATAATTTTTTGTTTCTCTTGTCCCTATACGTCCTCATAAAATGGGAAAGCCGAACACAAAATTCATACCATTAATAATATTGTCCGAACTTTATTGGTTAATGCTTTCGCACCCTCTTCTTTTTGGCATCATGCTCTACAAATGACTACATATCTTCTTAACATACTTCCTAGTAAAGGTTTGACATATTTCACCCCTCTTCAAATCTTATTTAATAAGATTCCTTCATATTCACATCTTTGGGTCTTTGGGTTCTTGTGTTATCCACTCTTTCCGTCCACCACAATTAACAAACTTCAGGCCCGTTCTACCCCTTCTACCTCTTGTGTGTTTTTAGGTTATCCGTCTAATTATCGTGGTTACAAATATTTTGATTTATTATCTAATAAAATCATCATTAGTCGCCATGTTATTTTTGACGAAACCCAATTTCCGTTTGCTAACATGGGTAGTCCCGTGCCTATTCGTATAATTTTTTGGACAATGCCATCTCTCCATATATTATCCACCATGTATTGGACTTGTCCCACATCGAAACTCTGCCAGCGGGCCCACTACCCTGTTGGACCCACTGTTCCGCATAACCCCACTATTTTAGGTCCAGCTTCTGCCCCAATTTTGGTAATTGGGATAGTTTCCTAGCCCAATACCGTCCCTGGTCCCACCGCCTTGCCTCGGTATTGTTTCCATTGTTTGGGCCAAGAGGCCCATCACAGGTCTTTGGCCGTCCGTCGCTTCATTCCTGATATTTCCCAAAATCCATCTAAATCTCCCCCGAGTCACAGACCTGTCACTCGTAGTCAACGGGGTATTTTTAATCCAAAAAGACATTTTAATTTAAATTCTAATGTTCTTAAATCCCCCCTACCCCGTAACCTAGTGTCCGCCTTAAATCACCCAAATTAGAAATTGGTTATGACCGACGAATATGATGCTCTTATTGCAAATAAGACATGGGAGTTGGTACCCCATCCTTCTGGTGTTAATATTATTCGATCTTTGTGGATTTTTACTCATAAGGATAATTCTGATGGTTCTTTTGTGAGGCATAAGGCTCGTCTTGTAGGTGATGGTAAGACTCATCAGGTTGGCGTGGATTGTTGTGAGACGTTTAGTCCAGTGGTCAAATCGGCTACCATTCACACTGTTCTAAGCTTGGCTCTTTCCAAAGCATGGCCCATTCATCAGTTAGATGTGAATAATTATTTCTTACATGGTGATCTTAAGGAAACCGTTTACATGCATCAGCCCTTGGATTTTGAGATCCCAATTATCCTCATCATGTCTGTTTATTGAAGAAGTCCTTGTATGGGCTTAAGTAGGCCCCATGGGCTTGGTATAAGAGATTTACAGACTATGTTTCATTTATTGGGTTTACGCACAGCATGTCTGATAATTCATTGTTCATATATCATCGTGGTTCTTCCCAGGCTTATATTCTATTATATGTTGTTGATATTATCTTGACTGCCTCTACTGATGTGTTGCGCAAGTCTATCATGACCATGCTCGGTTCTGAGTTTGCTATGAAAGACTTGGGGTCCTTGAGTTATTTTTTTAGGATTGCTGTCACTCGTCATGCATGCGGGTTGTTCTTGTCACAACGTAAGTATGCAACTGAGATCATTGAGCGAGCTGGTATGTCCTCATACAAGTCTACTTCCATTCCAGTTGATACTAAACCCAAGTTGGGTGCTGCGGCTGGCTCACCGTATGAGGATCCGACCCACTATCGCAGTCTTGTAGGGGCACTTAAGAATCTTACATTCACGAGACCTGATATTACTTATGTCGTCCAGTAGGTGTGTTTATTTATGCATAATCCTCGAGTTGAGCACATGAATCCTCTCAAACGCATCATCCGATACTTACAGGGCACACTTGAGTATGGGTTGTATTTTTATCCGTCATCGGTCTCCACACTTGTCTTTTATACATATGCTGATTGGGGTAGCTGTCCAGACACTAGACATTTTACGTCTGGTTACTGTATGTTTCTTGGTTATAACTTGGTCTCATGGTCTGCCAAACGGCAAACTACCTTATCCCGCTCTAATGTAGAGGTCGAGTATCGAGGGATGGCCAATGTGGTCTCTGAATCATGTTGGTTACATAATCTTCTCTAAGAGCCTCACTTTTCCATTAAAAAATCTACCTTGATTTATTGTGATAATGTTAGTGCAGTCTATCTTTCTGGCAATCCGGTTCAACATCGGCGCACTAAACATATTGAGATGGACATATATTTTGTTCACGAAAAGGTAGCTCGTGGGCAAGTACGCGTCTTACATGTCTCTTCCAGGTATCAAATTGCAAACATCTTTGCCAAAGGTCTTCCGTCAGTACTCTTTGAAGATTTTAGGGACAGTCTCAGCGTACGAAGACCGCCCGCTATGACTGCGGGGGTGTGTTAAATATACCTGTGATATACATGGGGTTGTATACCATGTATATCACGATTTCACAAAGGCATTTACCTAACGTGAAACCATGATATACACAGTATACAAACCCGAGTATATCACGGTTGGTAGCCGATTTGTACAATAATTAGTGTAAAATAATTGTATTGTACACTTACCGTAATTATAGAATTCTTGTACTACTAGAATAGGATTTTGGGAGTAGAATAGAAATAGAATTTTCCTATTATGAAAAATTGTAAATTGTATATATACTCTTTCATTAATGAAAATAATTAAGAAATTATATTCTTTCAGTTAAGCATGGTTATATACTAGTGATGGGTTGGATTCTTGAAATCTATTTAATTTTGGGTTAACATCTTAATTTAGTGGAGTAGGTTTATTTTTGTCCTCTAAATATCATCCCGAGCATCTATAATTCTTTGAATTTTCTAAAGTGCACCTTTAATCCAATTAATAGAATCAGGCTAAAAACTAACTGTAACTTTAACAAGGAATGAAGATGAGTAAGCTGGTTTAATACGTCACTATATAAGTGCATTAATTAATTTTATAATCCAAAATGTTTTTCAAATATGTAATACATTTTGTATAAAATAATAAAAAATACACGTGCAATGCAGGTGCAGAGAACATTGTCATTAATTGTTGTCAGTGTCTATATACACGTGCAGAGAAAATACATGTTTTTTTCCTTTCGGTTGCTCCGTGTCAGTTTCTCTGTTCACCACCGGTTTCTCATTAATTGTTGTCGGTATCTCAAACTTCCACCTTCCTTTGTTTACCCTTCTTCCTTTTTTCTTCAACCAACATTGTCATATTCGATGAAGTCTTGTTTATCTTTTCCTTGATTTGAACGTTTTGCCTTTGTCGGCATCTCTCTCTTATGACATTGCTTAGCTGGTAGAGTTTAAGTGCTTCATTTCCTAGAAATTTTCCTGTTCCTTTGATCTTGTAACAATTGTTCAGTTCCATTAGACATCCGACCAAAACTTTTGCACTTCTTTGTCATTACTATCTTAATAAGCACGATGATGATCTCTACAATCACTTTCTGATAGCTTAGGTGGTTCTTGTATGACTCTAGTTATTATATGTGTATGCCTTTGTGGACTGAGTTATCTAGCATCTATTGCTGTCAGGAGATAGCAGGTATTTCATGAATTAATTAAAAAAAAATAAAAGTTAAAAAAGATTAGCACGATGATCTTACTGATTCACTTGGTGATGAAATGACAAACATTTTGTTAGGACTTCCAATAAAAAATCTCATGCAATTAAGGTCTGTTTGCAAATCTCGGTATAATCTCATTAGAGATTCTCATTTTGTTAGCATGCATATGAATCAACATTCCTCATGTAAGGAAAGAATCTATTTGATCGGTAAAGATATGAACTTAAATGTTGCGAAGGAAATGGAGTATTGCACTTTGTGTTGGAAATTTGCCTTTGGTGAGAGTTGAGTCACCTATCTTTAATGACTTAAACACTAGGGTTCCGCATGTTTGAGACTTTGATTCTTCATACGTACATAATCTACTAAGTGAGTAGATGACCGTAGGGCCAAGGATCATCAAATTTCGTTGAGAATGAAAGAGATATTGGTCCATGAAGTGAGGTGTTTGAAGTATGAAAATGTGGTATAGACTAGTTCTCCCTCATCGGTGGGGGAATGAAGATTTGTTTAGTTTATAAGTCTCAAAATTGGCTAAGGGTTTGGAACCCCAAGGGGTAACCCATGTGTTTGAAGGAAGGAGGACCTAGATGTGCTTTGGTTCGAGGCTAAGTCCACACACGCGCCGCCGCCGCCCGTCCGGTCCGGGCTCGGATCTCGGGTCGCGGGATCAAAGTGCTTGTAATCTCAGTTTGTTGTAATATTTAGTAGTTACTTATTTCCCATTTCCTGCAACTATTGTAATCTACAATTTTAAGACAAGATTAGCTTGCTGTAACTGCTTAGAAACATGACTGGAAACACTTATGATTCTGCTACTGCTGATGCTGCTACTCAAGGCAACCCCTCTATCTTCCCTCCTGCTATTGCTGCTGGTCAAGGCAACTCATCTGCCTTCCCCACTACTTCCCAAGGCACATCCAATGCCTTTACTACTCTTCAAGGGAACGTGACAGTTCCTCTACCATCTGCATTCCACCATGAACGCCCAAAAAAATTCATGGGCTCCAACTTTAAGAGATGGCATCAGAAGATGTTGTTTTACTTGACGGCTATGGGAATGACTCGGTTCCTACCAGAAGATCCTCCACAATCTGGAGATGAAATGGACCCTCAGCCTACTGAAACGGCTGAAAGGGGCCAAGATATCCATGTCATTAATGGCATGAAGATGGTTCTTGATGCATGGAGTCATAGCGACTTCATGTGTAAGAACTATATTTTGAACTGTCTGTCTGACCCACTCTAGACGGTGTATTGCACCGTAGGCACTGCCAAAGAGTTATGGGAGAATTCCTGAAATTTCAAATGGTAGATAGCAAAATAGTGATGTCCCAAGTCGAGGAATTCCAAATGATTCTACATCACCTGGATTTGGAAGGTATGAAACCAAATGAGCAGTTTTTGGTTGCATCACTGATTGAAAAGTTATTTCACTCGTGGAATGAGTTTATGAGTTACTTAAAACTCAAGACAAATGAGATGACCTTTGAAGAACTTATTATCAAACTCCAGATTCAGGAAGATAATAAGAAGGCCTTGCCTAGGGGAAAACAACCTTCTGAGGCAAAGAAAAATCTGTCTGAGGCGAAAGGGAACTCAAGCAAGAAGCGCAAATTCCAGAAAGACGGCAAGACCCAAGCAACGGAGAAGTTCAAATGAAATTGTAACCACTGTGGAAAACCTGGTCACATGATCAAGGACTGCCGCAAACTCAAGACTGAGCAACAAGAGAAGGCCAAGGCAAAAGGCAAGGCACAACCTAACGTCGTCAAAGACACGCTTCTGGACGACATGATTGAGGAGTTCTCAGTGGTGGTGCTTGAAGCAAACCTGGTTGAGAATCCCATGCAGTGGTGGATGGACACGGGTGCTACCAGACACATATGTTCCCATAGAGATGCCTTCTCCACGTATACGCCAGTCACCGACAAGAAGTTGTTCCTGGGTAACAACGCTTCCTCTGACGTGCTGGGGGTAGGAAAGGTGGTCCTGAAGATGACTTCTGGAAATGAGCTCACTCTGAAGGAAGTGATGCATGTCCCTGATATTAGGAGGAATTTAATTTCAGGTCCTTTATTAGTTAATGCTGGTTTTAGGCTAGTATTTGAGTCCAATAAAGTTGTAATCACTAAGAATGACATTTTTGTGGGGAGAGGCTTCGTCTGTGAAGGCCTCTCAAAGTTAACGCCATGTTTGTAATGCATCCAAGCAATAATATTGAAGCTTATTCTTACTTGTTTGAGTCATCTAATTTATGGCATCATAGATTAGGACATGTTAACTACAAGTCCATCCAAAGGTTGGTCAAGTTGGAGTTACTACAAGTCCATCCAAAGGTTGGTCAAGTTGGAGTTATTGCCGTCTATCGACGTAAACCCTCAACATAAGTGTGAGGTGTGCGTAGAGGCAAAACTCACAAAGCTTCCTTTTCGATCCGTTGAAAGGAATACCGCTCCTCTAGAACTTATTCACATAGAGATATATGTGATTTGAAGTTTGCACAAACTAGAGGGGGGAACAAGTACTTTGTGACATTCATTGATGATAGCACAAGGTATTGTTACCTTTACTTGTTGAAAAGTAAAGATGAAGCCTTTGAAGCATTCCGACACTACGAAGCAGAAGTTGAGAACCAACTAAACATGCGGATTAAAGCAATACGTAGCGATAGAGAGGGATAATACATAGCGCCATTTGAGGAATATTGTGCCGAATCAGGAATTATTCATCAAACGATTGCTCCATACTCACCTCAGTCGAACGGTGTTGCTGAACGCAAGAACCGCACATTGAAGAAAATGATGAATGTCTTGCTCATCCATTCCGGTCTTCCCCAAAACATGTGGGGAGAAGTTCTCCTTACCGCTAATACGATGCTTAATAGAGTCCCACATAAGGGTAAGGACAAAACTCCATATGAATTATGAAAAGGAAAGAAAGCCACCTATAAATATTTAAAGGTGTGGGGTTGTTTGACAAAGGTCGAAGTGCCTAAGCCAAAGCAGGTCAAGATTATGCCTAAGACTGTAGATTGCATTTTCATCGGATATGAAAATAACAGTAGTGCTTATCGCTTCTTAGTGCATAAGTCAGATATTTCAGATATCCATGGGGTACAATCATGGAATCAACGAATGCTCAATTCTTTGAGGACACTTTTCCTATAAAGGAAAAAAATATAACCTCTCGCAAACGAAGTTATGAACAGAGCTCTTAGGAACTTGGAGTCATTGACTGCCCGAATCTAGATAGTTCAGGTCTAGTGGACTTCGAAGTGGCTGAATATCCGGAATCTAGTGTTCCAGATCCTCAGAACTTGGAGACTCCAGAGATAGAACTAAGGCGAAGTAAAAGGGATAGGAAGGATAAAACCTTTGGTCCTGACTTCGTAGCTTATATAGTTGATGACGAACGAAGGAAAATTACTGAAGCATTGTCAACTCCAGAGGCACCGCTATGGAAAGAAGCTATTGAGAGTGAAATAGACTTCATCCGACATAACCATACTTGGGAGTTGGTTGATCTTCCTCCGCGAAATAAACCGTTGGGTTGTCAATGAATAATCAAACGGAAGTATAGAGCAGATGGGTCTATAGATAAGTATAAGGCCAGGTTGGTAGTTGAGGGCTATCGACAGAAAGAAGGCCTTGACTATTTTGACACGTACTCCTCGGTGTCTAGGATGACGTCCATATGAGTATTCATTGCGATTGCAGCATTGCATGACCTTGAGATATATCAAATGGATATTAAGACAGCCTTCGTAAATGGTAATTTAGAAGAAGAAATCTATATGGAACAACCCGAAGGGTATGTGGTTCCAGGGCAAGAGAAAAAAGTTTGTCGACTTGTCAAATCTCTGTACGGACTGAAACAAGCCCCGAAGCAATGGCACGAAAAGTTTGATAGTACTCTACTATCAAAGGGTTTCTCCATTAACGAGTGTGACAAATGTGTCTACACGAAAGGTAACTCTGACTCGTTCGTCATGATATGACTATACGTAGATGATATGTTGATCACATGAAGCAGTCCTAGGGTAATCCTAGAGACTAAGAACATGTTGAATCAATGCTTCGACATGAAGGATATGTGTATCGCAGATGTCATCTTAGGGATAAAAATTTCTAAGACGTCTCACGGACTGGTCTTATCTAAATCTCACTACATCGAGGATGTTTTGAGAAAGTTTGAGGTGTTTGACAGTTCGCCTATGAAGTCACCACTGGATAGAAATCAAAAACTTGATAAAAATCGTGGTGCACCCGTATGCCACGAGCAATATGCACAGGTGATTGGGAGTTTGATGTATGTAACAAACTGCACCCGACCTAATATTGCTTATGCAGTCAATAATTTGGCTAGGTTTACCGTAATTCAAGTAATGATAATTGGAGAGCGTTGAATCGGGTGCTACGTTACCTGAAGTACACGCTAAATTACGGGTTACATTATTCGAGATATTCAGCTGTACTAGAGGGGCACAGTGATGCAAACTGGATATCTGATATAGAGAACACCAAGTCCACCAGTGGGTATATATTTACAATTGGTGGTGGGGCTGTATCTTGGAAATACTCTAAGCAAACTTGCATCGCCCGATCCACGATATAATCAGAGTTTATCGCTTTAGACAAAGCAGGAGAAGAAGCTGAGTGGCTTCACGACTTCTTAGAGGATGTCCCGTGTTGGGACAAACCCGTACATTCAGTGATGATTCACTGCGACAACCAGTCGGCTTTAGGAAAGGCACGGAGTTTTATATACAATGACAAATCTCGTCATATTCGACGGAGACATAAGACCGTTAGGCAGCTGATCATTACGGGTATAATATCCATTGATTACATAAAATTAAAAGATAACATAGCAGACCCACTGACAAAGGGCATACCCAGAGATCAGATATTCTTCTTGTGTAGGGGAATGGGCTTAAAACCCAAGCTTTAAGGACCAATACGGTGGTAACCCAACCTTACTGACTGGATATCCCAGGAATTTGGTTCAATGGGAAAACTAGGATGTAAAGGTTCAGTTGAGCGCTTTGGTGGAAGCAAGAGAACTTCGGGTTATGATTTCTGTAAGGAACATAAACCCAAAGTCGTTCCCGTGATAGACGTTAAGTGCTATCTGCAGTGTGGGTAAAGGTTAAGTTTCCAAAACCTTTAATGATCCTCAACGGTTGAGGTTAGGTTTAGGGAAACTTTTAATGGTTTCTAACACTTGTGAAGTGGGGTATAGCAGGATACATTGTAGGAGACTACCTATTTAAGTGAGAGGACATGCCGCCTCAAATGAACACACTTAAGAATCCAAGAAGTGTCCCGGCCACAACGGACAAAACATTACGAAGAAAAGAGTAAGGGAATTTGTTGTGTTGGTACAATTGAATTGGCTTACACTAAACATTGACGGTTCAAGACATCACGTTCACCGCGCAGTAAGTAAGTCCGATGGTATTTAACTATGGATGGTTCAAAGCTAAAGCTACCTCTCCTTATGCAACATCAGTCCACTGAAATATTGCAGGAAATAGGCAGGTGTGAGTGAGCCAAAATCTCTTTCAAGAGGGGATTGTTGGAAATTTGACTTTGGTGGGAGTTACGTCCATCCATCTTTAATGACTTAAACACTAGGATTCCGCATGTTGGAGACTTTGATTCTTCACACGTGCATAATCTACTAAGTGAGTAGATGACCGTAGGGCCAAGGATCGTCAAATTTCGTTGAGAAATGAAAGAGATATTGGTACACGAAGTGAGGTGTTTGAAGCATAAAAATGTGGTATAAACTAATTCTCCCTCATCAGTGGGGGGTAGGAAGATTTGTTTAGTTTATAAGTCTCAAAATTGGCTAAGGGTTTGGGAACCCAAGGGGTAATCCATGTGTTTGAAGGGGGGATGACCTAGATGTGCTTTGGTTCGAGGCTAAGTCCACACGGGCCGCCGCCGTCCCGTCCGGGGTCGGGTAGCGGGTCGTGGGACTTGGGCCTTGGGATTCTTCTGATATTTTGGTCCCTGAAGTTTCAGGTTAGATAAAATTGGAAAGAGAACTTGATGCTTTTTGGAATGTTAAAACTCAATTAATCTGCACATCAATTCAGTCATTTACTTGGCTGAATAACTACTCACTAAAGCTCCAATACGTTGCACATTAATTCAGTCATTTACTTGACTGAATTACTCCTCACTAATTGTCATTACATGACCATTAACAACAATTAGTTTGGCAGTTGACAAGTCCCATTCATGCACTATATATTGAAGCATTTGACTCAATTGTTGAGACTACACACAAACGAAAAACATAAATCTTCCTACTACTTTCCAGCATCATTTCATTACACTAAGTCCTTCAAAGTAACACTTGAGTTTTCTTTGCTCATTTTTTGAGTTGTTGTTTTATCTTGGGAGACTATTGTCCAAAACTTAAAAGGATATATACGGGGCAATCTTGTCTTAAAGACAGGGTGTCATCACTCGACCCAGCAAATCAAGTGCTTGTAATCTCAGTTTGTTGTTTTAGTTTATTGAATTTTCAGTTTGTTGTTTTAGTTTATTGAATTTTCAGTTTGTTGTTTTAGTTTATTGAATTTTCAGTTTGTTGTAATTTCATTTTGTTGTAATATTTAGCAGTTACTTATTTCCCGTTTCCTGCAACTATTGTAATCTACACTTTGCAATCTGACAAAATATTTTCCGAGCATAAGAAATTGAAATTTCCTTTGTGGGAATCAACTAAAAGTTTTGAAGTCTTTGGTTGTTGCAACAATGTTCTCTTTCTTATTTACCCTATAACTCCTCAATCTGGTTTCTAAATGTATTTTTGGAATCCGATCACAAAATAGTCAAGAATCTTTGTAGTTCCCCCTTCAGCTTCTTAATGTTCCTGTTTATGTAGTGTTCGGGTTTAGGTGGGTACCTTGATTGGACGAATATAAAGTGATAAGGATTGTGTTTTCTGAGAAAATAAATATAACGGAGCCCCCGAAACTTCCGCCTGTTGTTGAGATTTACTCATTGAAAATAGATTCTTTTACAAAGATTGAAATTGAACTTTTATACTTTATTACCAGCCATATGGCAAAGGCATTTCTAGGTGGATCTGTTGATTACAATGGTTGTAGGAAATGGTAAATGAGTAACTGCTAAGTATTACAACAAAATCAAACTGAAATTACAAAAACCCGAGACCCGAGACCGGACCGGCGGCGGCGGCGCGCATGTGGACTTAGCTTCGAACCAAAGCACATCTAGGTCCTCCCTCCTTCAAACACATGGGATACCCCTTGAGGTCCCAAGCCCTTAGCCAATTTTGAGACTTATAAACTAAATAAATCTTCCTTCCCCCACCGATGAGGGAGAATTGGTCTCTACCACATTTTCATGCTTCAAACACCTCACTTCGTGGACTAATAGCTCTTTCATTTCTCAACGAAATTTGACGATCATTGGCCCTACGGTCATCTACTCACTTAGTTTATTATGCACATGTGAAGAATCAAGGTCTCCAACATGCGGAACCCTAGTGTTTAAGTCATTAAAGATGGTTGGACGCAACTTCCACCGAATGCAAATTTCCAACAGGATCTACATATTAGGTTGCACAAAAAGTTTATAGTATTGAATATGATGACTTCATTTTATCTTTCAATATGGCTGATCACGTTTTTAAAGAAATAAAACTGTCAAAGTCTTGTCTCAATGATGGTGAATTAATGGGGTCATTAGCAGTCTTTCGTGATTCACTTTACCTATTTTCATATAAGGTGAGTCTGGTTATACTTGATTTGGGAACTAAATCTTGGCCTAGAAAATTTCATAATGATAGGAATGAAGAACCTGAGCATCAAACTCAAGAGTAAAAAAAGCTTCGCAAGTAGTGAGCCAGTAAAGTCCATGTGAAAGCCTAATTGGTTTTCGTCTTGTTTCTGAATGTTCACCTGGTCATTAGTTTTTCACATGAAGGTTAAATTTGTTTATTTTTAATATTAGTCACCTCTGTGTTATATGTATAACTTTATGAGGATAATGAAAGACGTAGTTATTGTGTTGTACGTTAATAGTGTTGATTACAAAGGTTGCCGAAAACGAAAATAAGTAACTGCTAAGTATTACAACAATTGAAATTTCAATATGCTTGAACAAGAAACTGGAACAAGAAATTGGAACAATTTGATATGCTGGGTCGAGTGATGTCACTCTGTCTTTAAGACAAAATTGCCCCGTACATATCCTTTCTACATTCTGGACAATAGTCTCCCAAGATAAAATAGCAACTCAACAAATGAGCAAAGGAAACTCAAGTGTTATTTTGAAGAACTTTGAGTAATGAAATGATGCTGAATGTAGGAAGAAGATTTTGCTTTTTCGTTTTGTTTTTCTGTAGTCTCAACAATTGTGCAAAGGCTTCATTATATAGTGTAAGGAGGGGACTTATTAACTGCCCACATAATTGTTGTTACTGGTCAAGTAATGACAATTATGGAGGTAGTAATTCAGCCAAAATAAATGACAATTAACGTTCAAAAACCAACAGCAAAAGCACAAGTTCTCTGCCCAATTTAACTTACCTGAAATGACTCACGACCCGTGACCCGATCCCGAGCCCAGACCGGACGGGCGGGTGGCGGCGGCGCGTGTGTGGGCTTAGCCTCGAACCAAAGCACATCTAGGTCCTCCCTCCTTCAAACACATGGGATACCCCTTAGGGTCCCAAATCCCAAGCCAATTTTGAGACTTATAAACTAAACAAATCTTCCTTCCCCCACCAATAAGGGAGGATTAGTCTTTACCACATTTTCATGCTTCAAACACCTCACTTCGTTGACCAATATCTCTTTCATTTCTCAACGAAATTTGATGATCCTTGGCCCCACGGTCATCTACTTACTTAGTAGATTATGCACGTGTGAAGAATCAAAGTCTCCAACATGTGGAACTCAAGTGTTTAAGTCATTAAAGATGGTTGGACGCAACTCCCGCCAAAGGCAAATTTCCAACAAATAGAGGTGTCAAATGGGTAGGGGCTCTATTGCGTCCAAACTCACGTGAAAGCGTGTGTGGTCGTACAAGTAATATAGTGATTTTTAAAAATCGGATGTCGAACCTACATGGACTTGTGATTAACCGTCAACTAAATCAAACGATCCTAATTATCTACACAAGAGATGAGATATGAATGTTTTAATTATAAACTATCTAAAATAAAAGAAAACAAGTAATGAACTTCAACCAAGAAAGAGCGGGTTTTTATGTTATCAATGAGATGAATGTTCCAGGGTTGCGGTTAGTTCACCAATCTTATTGAGTTATCAAACTATTTCTACTTAATCCAGATTATTGACGATTGCTAATTAACCAGATTATTAATCTCATGGTATTCTCCCGAACCACTACTCGCCAATTCAAAACAGTTCACCGTCTATATTCCTATGGAATTGACTTGTTAAGAACTCAATTCATCAACAGTATTTAACTAAACGCGGTGTCTAGGTATATTTCTATCCTCGCCCAACTGTAGGGATAATTTGATCACACACTCTTTAACCCTTCTATAATCTAACAACATATTTTCCAAGTATGTATATTAGATAGTCGATAGAACTTAACTGCTAGCCAAACAATCAAACAATTATGCACAGAATTAAACAAACAATCAAAATCAATAACTCGTATTAAGATACGAAATCGCCATCAAACATCAATAGTCATGGTTTACCACAACCCAAGAACGAGAAATTTAGCTCCACATAGACATGGAGAAAATACAACAAATTATCCAAAGAAAATATAAAAGTGAGTAGATGAAGAAGAAGAAGAGGTAAAACCCAATAATCTCCGGCCTTCACAGCGGCTCCAAACTCTCTTTAGGTCAAAAGTTTTGAACTCCGGATCACAAGTTGTCCAAAATTCTACAAAAACCCTGTTTGATGGACTATTTATAGATGTAGGAAAAGCCTAAATAAAATAATTGAGTAAAAAATAAACTAGAAAGAGTTAATTTTAGGATATCCTTCTTCGCGTAGCACAACTCCAAGCGACCAAATATCTGGCGTTCTAGGATGCGCCGTGAGGCGTCTCTGAAATTTGATTTTCAGCAACACCTATTCGCTCACTAATGCCACATAGATAATTTTTGTATTCAAGCCTTTAAGTTGTTGCCTTCAATTTCTGCCACGAATACTCCTTTCACTTTGTATTTGCATCTGAAATCATTCCAATCATTGCATAATTATGGTGTTTAAAGAAATATGTTTCATATGGCTATAAACTAAGTAACTAATCTTCCTAATTACAATTGGAATATAAATTTATCTAATATAAAAGATATACAAAGATACGAGAATATTCTGGAAATATTCTATCACACCCCTGCAGTCGAAGCAGGAGGTTCTCGTACGCTGAGACTGGCTCGGAAATCATCAAAACGTATGCGCAGAAGTCCTTTAGTAAATATATCATCAATCTGATAACTGGAAGGAACATGAAAGACACGAACTTGTCCACGAGCCACTTTTTCACGTACAAAGTGAATATCTATTTCAATATGTTTAGTGCGCTGATGTTGAACGGGATTGTCGGAGAGATATATTGCACTGACATTATCACAGTAGACCAATGTAGCCTTGCGGATTTGGCAGTGAAGTTCCAGCAGAAGGTTGCGTATCCAACAAGACTCAGAGACAACATTCGCGACTCCTCTGTACTAGGCTTCGATACTGGATAGAGACAGAGTAGGTTGTCTTTTAGAAGATTAAGAAAGCAAGTAATCTCTGAGGAAGATATAGTAACCTGACGTGGATCGATGAGTGTCCGGACAGCCACCCTAGTCAGCGTCAGAATAAGAGGTGATACCAAAGAGTGTGGACTTGTACAAGTGGAGGCCGAAGTAAAGATTACCTTGTACATAGCGCAAAATATGTTTGAGCGCTTTCATATGTGCATCCGTCGGGATGTGCATATGTAAGCATATTTGTTGCACGACATATGATATATCTGGTCTAGTGAAAGTGAGATATTGTAATGCTCCTGCTAAACTATGATAGTGAGTCGGGTCGGCATACGGAGAACCCAAAGAGGCACTAAGTTTAAAATTAGTATCCACTGGTGTGTGGGCCGGTTTGCAAGACGCCATGCCTGCTCGGTCAAAGATCTCTTCGGCGTACTTCCTTTGACAAAAAAATAAGCCAGATGCATGTCTCGTAATAGCAATGCCCAAAAAATAGCTTAGGGGGCCCAAATCCTTCATAGCAAACTCAGAGGCAATGCGTGACATAATGGACCGACGAACTGCATTAGAAGATATAGTGAGGATGATATCATCAACATATAGTAGGATGTATGTCATGTCATTACCCTTGCTATAGATGAAAAGTGAATGATCAGATTTATTATGTGAAAAACCGATAGAGGATACAAAATCAGCAAACCGTTGATACCATGCACGAAGAGCATGTTTCAGTCCATAGAGTGATTTCTTCAAAAAACACACATAATCTGGATGAACCGGATCCTTGAATCTTACAGGCTAATGCATATATAGGGTTTCATAAAGGTCCTTATGCAAGAAAGCATTTTTGACGTCAAGCTGATGAATAGGCCAAGATTTGGACAAAGCAATAATGAGAATGGTCCGAATAGTCACCGGTTTCACCACCGGGCTAAAAGTTTCATCACAATCCATTCCCACCTGTTGAGACCTGACATCACCTATAAGACGAGCCTAGTGCCTCTCAAAAGAACCATCAGATTTCTTTTTATGTCGAAAAATCCACATAGAATGAATAATATTAGCATCAGGAGGATGAGGTACTAGATTCCACGTCTTATTTTTAATAAGAGCATTATATTTGTCAATCATTGCATTTTTTCAATTAGGATCGAACAAGACATATTTTGGATTTCGAGGAACATGGGAAGGGGCAATCAAAGTGGACAAGTTAAATAGTTGTTTGGGTTTGAAAATGTCGTGCATAGTACGGGTTTCCATTGTCCGTCGGGGTGCCGTTGGGGGTTGGACGGGATCGGGAAGGGGTGGGGCCAAGATGGGGCAGTGATATCGGGGAGAGGAGGCTAGCTGAGAGGCAGTCGAGAAGGGCTGTTCCGAGGCTCCCGTTGTGGGGTTGGGTAGACTACCCGCCTCGGGACAATGGTGATGGGGCTAGTTGTTGGTGATAGTGACGACTGATTTTGCAAGTGATGAATTAGAAGGAAATTTAGGCCATCATTTAGGAAGTCATAGGAATTTGGAGGTGGAGAATTGAGTTTGGCAAAGGGGAATTGGGACTCATCGAATATGACATGCCTCAAAATAATTATTTTTTGGCTTGACAAGTCATAATAATTGTAACCTCGGTGATTGGGAGGGTAACAAAGAAAGACACACGGAGATGACCGAGATTGCTGCTTGTTGATTTTAGTAGAGGGATGGAGGGGGTAGCATAGACATCTGAAAGTTCGTAAATGCTTATAGGAAGGATCCCGAAGATAGCGAACTTGAGTGGGTGACTTGTGTTTGAGACACTTGTTTGGGAGAATGTTCAAGAGATAGGTTGCCATTGAGAGGGCGTAATGCCAAAAATAGAAGGGATAGAGGCGTGGGCAAGGAGGGCATGAATTAAGTTATTTACGATTCTAATTTTTCGTTCGGCCTTTCCATTTTGTGGAGAGGTGTGTGGATAGGAAAAACAAAAAAAATGTCGTGTTTGGCGCAGAACAGTTTGAATTTTTTATTATCGAATTCTCTCCCATTGTCACATTGAAGACATTTGATATTCTTTTCAAATTATGTCTTTATTAAAGCCCTAAAGGAAGAAAAAAATAGAATATAACTTGGGACTTATTACCAATGGGAAAACTTCATAGAAAGTTGAAATAATCATCCAAAAACAACACATAATATCTATGCTCGGTCATGCTTTAAATAGGAGAAGCCCATAAATCACTGTGTATTATATCAAATGGGATTAAAGTACATGTGGATGAAGAATAAAATGGCAATTTGACATGTTTTCCAAAAAAGCAAGATTCAAAAACAGGAGTATTAGAGACATGTTTCCAATCAATAAATTTATTTTTGTTAAGGGAGCGTAAAACAGAATTTCCCGGATGTCCTAATCTATTATGCCATAAAATAGATGAAAGTGCTGCAAAGGTTAATAGAGAGGAGGTTGGATGACCGACGGTGGTGGTGATAAGATAAAGGTCCTCGATGCTGTCACATCTCATTATTTGCATTCCTTTCATAAGGTCCATTACAGAAAAACCAAAAGGATTAAATTTAAGGGAAACATTATTGTCGGTTGTGAAATGACGCACATAGATTAGATTTTTTATAAGTTTCAGGGCATGGATGACATTGTTTAAAACTAACGGCGGATGTGGTGGGGAGAGGGATGATTATCAGTAACCTCAAATGGGAATGTCTTGTCCACTACTACTAATAATATTTTGATTTAAATTGCTCATATTGAAATAAGATAAGTACCTTGGGATGCCATCATATGAGATGTGGCGCCAGTATCCATGTATAAATTGTCATCTGAAACGTTAAGAGAGTGCGTAGGTTGAAGAAGGAGAGACTTGTACACTGTATGCCTGCTATGGATGTGTGTTGAGGATGTCTGGCAAGGGTTGTTGGGCCGAAGGTGGAGCCCATGAGGATGTCGGGTAGGGGCACTGTGGAGCAGCACAAGATGGCTGGGTCCACAGAGCCCTTGATGGGTAGACAACCCATGGTGGAGGCTGCTTCCACTACTGCGGGTGGCTGTCGGCCGGCGGGGGCTGCCCTCTGCCACCGTTGCTACTGTTTTCGATTTGGCCAGCATGGTTTTGGCCATAATTTTTCCCTTTGTTGTTATTCCGGGATTGTCAGCCATGTTTTGGATCGTGGGCTTGTCGGTGTGGCAGGGTAGATGCCGAGCCCATCAGGTTGGCAATGGTGCCGTCGGTGGTCACGAGGGTGAGATCAGCGGTATTTGCATTGGCCGCAGCTTTCTTGGTTTTCTGGATTTCTTCAAGGATGAGTCTCGAATGGGCCTCACAGAATAGAGGTAATGGCATACTTTGTTGGAGGACGGTAGCGCCGTCATAAGATTCATTCAAACCCACAATGAGTTGCATCACCAATTGTTGATTGGTGACTAGTGCACCGACGTTGGATAGTTGATCGGCAATCATCTTAAGTTCTTGACAATAGGCTGACGCATTAGGAAAATTATCCCGCTGAATGTCCTTGAATTGATTTTCCAAATACAAGGCACGTTGTGTCTTGTTATCATGAAAAATACTTTCCAAGCGCTCCCACGTTTGTCGTGCAGTGACATCGGTTTCAATGATTGTATGCAATAGATTATTTGAGATCGTGCCATAGATCCATTGTAGGACAACCGCATCTAAGCGGGACCAAAGTTCATCATCAGAATCATCAGGTTTTTTCAGGGGCTTTGATTTTGAAGGAATGATATGGTCGATGACTTTATACACATGATAATGAATCTTAAATAGTTCTGTGCGAGATGAATACTGAACCTTTTCCATCTCAAGAGTTATGTGAATGAAATTCTTGATGTTGTTAACTGCAAGAGCAAGATGGAATTTAGGTTGTTCAGCCATTGGAAATTGGAGAAGAAGAGATGAAGTAGGCTGCCTAGAAGTCGAAGAAAGAAGGAGGACGACAACGGAAAAAAGGGAGGACTGTCGAGGGGGGGAGGGGCGGCGGCTGAGGAGAAAAAGTTAGGGTTTGGCTCTAATACAATAAATGAATATGTTCCCTGCCTTTCATTGATTATTGTGTATGATATATATAGTGTTACATAATTATTACATGGCTACAAACTAGGTAACTAATCTTCCTAATTACAATCGGAATATAAATTTACCTAATATAAAAGATATACAAAGATACAGAAATATTCTGAAAATATTCTACCAGTGTTCCCCACTTTGTCTCCTTTCCTCTTTTTCCTTATTTTCTTTTCCGCTTTTTATTCAATTTTGCTCCAAATTTCTTCATCTTTACACCGTTTTATTCCTACATAGTAAAAATATAATATTAGTCTAAACCACTATAATTAATACTCAGAAGGTGATTAAAAGTACTAGAATGTGAGGCAACAATGACTAAACATATGTATTTTTGATCGAACATCATCACCCCACACTTCAACTCTTGTTCGTTCTCGAGCAAGCATTAAAATCACATTCAATAAATCAAGCCTATGAACACCACCACTTTGATTGATACCAACAATTAGGCCCTATAGCAACTTACAACATCCATAAACTTGTTGCTCCCAAACGCACACGCAAGCGTATGTGGTCGTACAAGTAATTTAGTGATTTTAGAAATTGGATGTCGAACCCGCAAGGATATGATCAACCGTCAACTAAATTAAATGAATTCTAATTATCTAAACAAGAGATGAATTTCTTGGGTAATAATTACAAACTATCTAAAAATAAAAGAAAACTAGTAATGAACTTCAACCAAGAAAGAGCGGGTTTTTATATTATCAATGATATGTTACCGATCTAGGGCTATGTGCTATCTAACAATCACATTGTATTCTTCAATTGATTCAACTTCTTAATTTATCTGGTTTACTGATTGACAGTGTTGATATTACGACTACTAATCTCTCGAGTCCTCTATCCATCTATTCGTATTACTTTCACGCCTATATCTCTATGGTCATGAACCTTAACACGAATGCATTTATATTTCCCGTATATAAACCAAGCAGGGAGAACTAGGTATATCTCTATCCTAGACGCAAATTTGTTCCCCAATGTCCAGGGTTGAGATCCTGCTCTATTTAATCTTATTGCTATCCTAGTATTCCTCTCTCGAGTTCCATCTAAGATTTAAATATAGTATCCGATTGTTGATCAAGCAACCAAATAATTAAGCTCAAAATTAAATAAATAAAACAATATAATAAGCTAATTAATTGAAATCAATATTCGAATAACAACGTTCATGAAAGAACCATAACCCTAGAACAAGAAGTAGCTCCACATAAACATAGAGAAAATAAAACAATTCATTCAAGGAAAATATAAAAACGAGTAGTATGGAGAAGAAAAGGTAAAACCAAATAATCTACGGCCTTCACGACGGCTCCAAACTCTCTCTATGTCAAAAGTTCTGAACTCCGGGTCACAAGTCGTCCAAAGTTCTGCGAAAACCCCGTCTTATGGACAATTTATAGGTGTAGGAAAAGCCCAAATAAAATAACCGAATCCAAAATAAATTAGGAATAGTTAATTTTCGAATATCCTACTTCGTGTAGCACAACTCCAAGCGACCAAATATTTCGCGTTCTAGGATGCGCCGCGCGGCGTCTTTGAAATTTGATTTTCAGCAACACCTTTTCGGTCACGGATGCCACATAGAGAAAAGTTTTATTCGAGACTTTAAGTTGTTGCCTTCAATTTCTGACCCGGATACTCCTTTCACTTTGTATTTGCATTGCTCTTCAATTTATTTTACATCTAAAATCATTCCAATCATTGCATAATTATTGTGTTCCCCACTTTGTCTCCTTTCCTCTCCTGTAATAAGAATAAGTAATAAACAATAAAAAAACATCCATCGTTCAGAAAGGTTAACTATTTGAATAAATTATTATGGCAACATAGACAATTAAAAACATTGTTAATAGAAACAATAAACTTGCATAGAATAATAATTGATTATGAAACAAATTGGCTAGCAGAAAATAGAGATTCTGAAATATACGAAAATAAAGGTATAGAATTGGTAGAGATATTAAAAAATATGGATGAAGAACAACATTTATATGAAAGATTAGTAGAACTGAATACACAGATAATAGAACACAATGACGATATAAACCAGTTAAAATCAGAATTAAGAATGGAGATAGAACATTATGGATGAAAGTAGAATAATACAACTGCACGAAAAGAGATTACAGTTAGACAGAATAGCTGAAAGACCACTTACATACAACAGAGATATAAATCAACACATTATAAGTTGTAGAATAGGAATAGAAATAATAGAGGAAAAAGATAAACAACTGCAAGAAAATTATCAAACAATTAATAAATAGGAAGAAAAGATAACATTCTTGAGAAACCTATCAGCACTAAGAGAAGAGAAACTAAGGCAAAAAGAAGAAGTATCTGTAAAAAAGATATTTAAAATAAAATGGTTTGAAAGAAATAAGGAGATTAGATATATAACACATAAACATGAAAATATAATAGATACTACCAGTACTAATGGAAGAACAAAGATTAATTTGATAAGTGATGAAGTAATAAAAAGAGAATTGAGTAAATTATCAACTAAAGAAGCGAAAAAATATAGAAATATTTACTTTGGAGGAGTAGAATTTACGATAAAAGCATATTTTCAAAAGAATATTGATACACCAATACAAATCTACGTATTAGATGACAGAATATTAGGAAATTTGCAAGACGCATTAATATCTGTAATAAAAGGAAATTTAGTATATCAAAAGTTAAAATTTACTATACAATCAGACTTTAGCGTATCGTTAAAAGATGAACATAAAGACTTAGCTTTAACACTATACTATAAGTTAGATGGAATAAACATGCCACCAGGAAGTAAAGTAATGAGTATAGAAACAAAAATGATATACGCCTTAACAGGAAATCACCATGTAAAGAAACAATATGAAATGAATATTATAGTACCAAAAATGTATAAAGAAATACTTGAACAAATAGAGCATAAGGAAAACTCTAAGATAACTATACCAGAAGAAATATTCATGGATTTTAATACTAGAACGTTAACACCTTCAAGAAGATTAATACCAAGAATAGAAGGATCTAGACTAAGTATAACTAGAGAATCGTTATTAACACAACAGAATAGTTTACCAAGAATACAACCTAGAACAATAGACTTAATAAATATAGACAGTAGTAGATTAAAAATCAAAGTTATAATATTTAAAAATATGATAACTATAGATGGAATAGCAGAAATAAATACTGGAGCAATTAAAAGTTTTATACATATTAGTAAGATAAATGAAAATGAGTGTAATGTAGTAGAACCACAAACTTATAATTACCCTGAAAATGAAAGAGAAATAATAATTACTAAAAGTATAAATTTAAGATTCAAAATTCAAGATTTAGAATATAAGATAAATATAGGAGTAATAGAATATGATAGCTTAAATGAATTATTATTAGGAAGTGATTTTTTGACTATGATAAACTATAAGATAAACAACAATGGAATTGAAATAAATGATCAAGGAAAAACTAGATTCATAAATAAAATATGAACGTACAGCTAAAAATAATAAAGAAAAAACAAAATTAAAGACAATAAAGACGGCCTTATCAAGAGAAATATATTCCCAACTAAAATACTTAGAATACAGCGCAAGAGAAATGAAGTTAGAAAATGATATAGAACAACTAGAAAAGCAATGCGATAAGTTTAATAAAGTATGGATAGATATGGGTAACGGATGGAAAAAACGAATAAACAATCCTGACTAATCCTAACGATAAGATAGATGAGTTATGGGAAGAAATATTATTAAAAGAGAAAATGAAAAGCGTCCTACTACAAATGGATGAAATAAAAGAAAACCAAACCAAAACTCAATAAATGATAAGAGAAGAATTGACTAACCTATGGAATGTATCTGAAATACCAACGTTTAAGTTAATATTAGAAAAGCTAAATATGTTATTAGAAGAAAAAATCAAAGGAAAACAAAAAGAAATTAATAATGAAGCTAGCACGAGTAAAGAGAATACAATAGCTAAGACGAATACTCATAAACCAGAAATAGTATCAATAGATGCTTGGAGAAGAAGTAAAGTACCAGTAATGGTAGACATAAGTAAGATAAAACCTAGATTATTAAAAGATGTAACAGAAACTTTAGACAGACTAGTAATACTAAATAAAGAAGGAGAATTCTAATGGAACCTAGTGCGATTACATTCTTAAGAAGCCATGGTAAACAGATTATAGAAAAAGAAAGACATAAATATGAACCTATAAGACCTAAACCAATAAAAGAAGAAATGCCAAAAGAAGTAAAAGAACCCTTAAAAGAAGTAGAAAAAACAACCTACGAATACCTAAACTTAAGACTAGATAGACAAGAACAACAGATAAGTGAATTAAAAACAGAGAATCTAAAGTTAAGATTACACGATAATGGAGAATGGTATGACAAATATAAAAAGTATAAAAGAAAGCATAAAGATACTAAGAAAATACTAAAAGAAACCAAGGTAGAACTAAAAGAGACTAAAATAGAACTAAAAGAAGTAAAACAGGAATTATTGGAACTTAAAGAAGAAATACATATCTTAACTGAACAATTAAAGAAACTAAAAGGAAAAAAGAAAATAAAGAAATTAAGATTAAGTGATGAAACTACTACAAGCAGTAATGAAAAATCTGATAGCAATACAGAAGAAGATAGTAACAACGAAAGATTAACTAATCAAGAATTACAGGTAGTAGAGTTCATAGAAGAAGAAGAAAACTCTGAGAATACAGAAATAGTAAAAGAGAATAACCAAATAATAGAAGCTTTACAAAATATGAAAAGAGTAAATGCGATAATAGAAGATGAACCAGATAGCGATATAGAAGATGAGTATAATGAACAGGTAGAAACCGAGATAGAATCAGAGAATATAATAAATGAAGATGCAGACGACTATCCCGAAGAAGAATTAGTAGACCCTAATCTAGAAGTAATAAAAAGAAGAAGAGCTAGATTACCAGACCATATACCTATAGGATAACAAGCCGAATTTAAAGAGTTTGTAGGATCAATGACCCAAGGAGTAAATTATAACGGATACTTTCTATACCTAGATAACATTTATGATGAATAAGAAGTAGGAAGAAGAATAACAAACTGGAATTTAGGAATGTATATAGCATTAATGAATAGTACACAAACAGAAAATCTAGATTATATGTATGATCTAATATCGAAAACACTAATTGGAAAAGTTGCATACTGGATAGAATCAATAGCATATCAATTGAGAGGAGAAGTATTAAGTCATGCAACCGATTGGAAATCAATGTTAATGATATTTGATTTACTGTTAAAAAGAGATTTTTTAGGAGAAAAATGGTTAGTAGCTAGGAAAAACGTACTAGTAGAAAGAAAAACTGAAATAATAATGAATTTGAATAATATGAAATGTTGTAAGATAAACAAATTACCAGAATATACGATTAGCTTTAGTAAATTCTTTTACGAAGCAAGATTCTTACCTGAAGAAGGAATAATTTATCAACAACTATACTATGACCATCTACCTATACCCTATAACATCGAAATATCAAAAGAATACATCCAACTAGAACCAAAAGAAAATACTCTAGGAGAAAGAATAAGAGTACTAAAAGCTTATCTAATGCGAAAATGCGAAGAATATAGATTACAACAAAAGATTAAGAAAGATAGGATTAAGAGAAATATGTGGATTTATAGAAAAAAGATTAATATTTGGAAGTGATGATAAAAGGAAATAAAAGAAGTATAAGAAATATAAAAGACATAAGAGACGCGAAGATAAATATGAAAGGAATCATAAATCTAAAAGATATAAAAGAAAACCTTATTATAAATCTTATAAGAAAAAGAGATTTAAGAGATACAGGAATAATTCGGAAACAAGAAATAAATTTAGATATAAAAGAAAACTCAGAAAAAAAAGAAACATAAACCCAATAAAAGAAACCTTATCAATAGATTAGGAAACAAAACTTGGTTTAGCAAGTTCGATTGTAAAATTGGATTTTGGCAGATAAAACTGACTAATGAATCAAGAAATTTAACAGCATTCAGTGCCCCGCAAGGACACTATGAATGGAATGTACTACCAATGGGATTAAAAACCGCACCATAAATATTTCAAAGAAGAATGGACCAGGTATTTAGAAAACTGCAGACTTCTGCATAATATATGTGGATGATATATTAATTTATAGTAATGATTTAAAAGATCATATCAAGCACTTAGAACAATTTATAGAAACTGTAAAACAACATGGAATACTTTTATCTGAAAAGAAATCTGAAATATTCAAGAATACTATTGAATTTTTAGGATACATTGTAGACAATGAAGGAATACAATTACAAGAACATGTTGTATCAAAGATTAAAAATTTTAAAGATAAATTAGAGAATAAAAGAGAAGTACAACAATTCTTAGGAGTAATAAGTTACGCCTCAGATCATATAAAAGATTTACCATACCTAAGAAAACCTTTACAAGATCTAATAAAGAAAAATGTAGCCTTTGAATGGAAAGAAGAACATACAAAAGATATAAACCAGATTAAAGAAAAGGTAAAATCATTACCAAAACACAGAGTACCAACAGAAAAAGATCAACTTGAACTCTTTACAGATGCTAGTGACATAGGATGGGGAGCAGTCCTAATAGCATATGATAAAGAAGATATAGATAAAGAGAAAATGTTAATTTGCGGATATGGCGGTAGAACATGGAAGCCAAACGAAAAGAATTACCATATAAATGAGAAAGAATTATTAGCTGTGAAATTTGGAATAAAAAGATTCCATTACCATTTACTACCGGTTAAGTTTATTGTTAGAACGGATAATACACAGGTAAAAGCCTTTATTACAAACAAAATAGACTCCTTACCAGAATTGAATAAAAGAAGAAAATGGCAATCATTCTTTTATTGCTATGATTTTATTGTTAAGAATATATCTGGAACTAAGAATGTTTTAGCTGATTTTCTTAGCAGATATAACAATGTCAATTAACAGCGAAGACTTCGAAGAATACATAGCCAAGGCTATGCAAGAGATTATCCGAACAAATGAAACATTGATTACCAGATTACAAGAAAATACCCAGTCAATCAACAAACTAGCAGAAGCCATACATGACTTCTCTAAACTGAAAATCCTATAGCAAGAAGCCCAACAGAAAAAACCGACTACCATACCACCAGTACAACAAAAAACTTTTACACCATTCTTATCAAAATTAATGACTATGCCATCACAAATACCCTCAACATCAGCAGCGGTATCAATGGCAGATACACTGAAATATAAACCAGAATTGATTAGTGCTTACGAAAAAATTAATAAATTTTATGATTATAAGACTAATGCTGATATTGTATGCAGTGCAAAACTGAGTAAATATCCAAGGTTTATCTGCAGTGAAAGAGCAAATTTGAGTATAGTGGAAAGACTATTTACATACGAATTCATTGACAAAATAATTACAGATGAAAAGATGATCAATATCACCAGATTACCACAGATTATCACCAGATCAACGGAGCTTATGATGAAATCTTTTGGTAAAGGAATCTACGGAATACAAATCCTAGACGCCTCAACAGATTTAAAAGGTAAACCGATTGTTATCCGTCAAATATTTAAAACAGGAAGGAATAGCACCATCAGCGGGGATGACAAGAATTTGAACATGAAAATTCCCTGTACGTTGGAGAAATTTCAAGATTGGCTTAGTGCCAAAAGAGTATTTGGACTAATGACATTGAAAACAAGAATAGAGAACATGCTAAGAACAAGGAAAGCATCCGTAATTGGATGTTCCAAAGGTGGAGATGTAGAGGAGATAATGACCCTTTACTATGACAACGACATAGAAGTAAAGGAGACCACTGAGTTAACCTTATTATTAAACAAGATTACCAGCCTAAAGCATACCCATGCAGAGGAAACTATAATACATTACAAGACTATGGTGGAACAAAAGAAAAGACCAATGATAAGAACAGAAACGCCATCATCATCTAATGTAAACATAAAAAAAGAGCAAAGTCCTGATCCTTTTGAATAAGGAGGGAAACATTGATTATTTTTACAGGAATCATGTAGATTTATCTACTTGAGACCTAATTGATTATCTTGGCAGGGAGCATGTAGTTTTAACTACTTGTAACCCAAATTGATTATGGCCTCACGGCCCAAAAGATTATTATGGTGGGAATATGTAGTTTTACTACTTATAACCCAAACATATTAGGAGCCTCACGGCCCAAAAAGATTATTATGCTGGGAATATGTAGTTCCTACTACTTATAACCCAAACAGATTAGGAGCCTCACGGCCCAAAATATTATCATGGGAGGGAATATGTAGCTTTGCTACCTATAACTCAAAAAAGAGGCCTTATGGCCCAAAAATGATTATGGCCTAACGTAGTTTTCAACTACGGTAAAGCCCAAAAAAGATTAACAGAATACGATTGATTACTGAAAGAAACTTGCAAGAAAATCAACCGGACAACTGGAAAGCATTAAACAGAAAAGCAGCCAGACAAGAAAATGACATCCTGACAAGAAGTCATCAACAAACAAGACAAGCAGCCGAATAAAGACAAGAGGAATAATGACTACTTTGAAAGAAGAAGAAGAAGACAAACAACTTTAGAAAAGTAACAGACAAGGCACTGTAGCCTTTAAGACTTTTTGAAAAGATTTTTGTCGATTACTATTTACTTTACTACTTTCTGATTAAAAGTTGAATAGTGAATAGTCGAGGTTATCTATAAAAGGAGCCTCTTGTACAAAGGAGGATTCATTCGAAATTTGAAAGACAGAACTCTTACACCTTACAAAAACTCTCTCATGTTTAGCTAAAGCACCTTTTAGTCTATAATCCAATATCAAGCCCATAATCAAATATCAACGAAGAACAAGATAAGATTAATCGAATATCAACAAAGAATATCATAAAAACAAGAGTAAACTGCTTTGAAAACTTATGATTAGAACAATATGAGTAAGAACACAACATCTTTCAGAAGATTATCAGAGGATATCCGTGAGGACTCCCAAGCACCCAGGCCATTATCCCGTAAAGTCAGGAGGACGCAGGGAGGCAGGGCCATAGGTGGGTTGAGCTACTCAGGTGATCTGAGAATCTGAATAAAGGTATGTGTTCAGACTATGTGTTTCTAATTATGATTTTGATAAGCATATTACTCTACTGTTATGATATTCGGATATTGATAGACGATTATTGTTATAATGTTTAGATATTGGTAGACGATTATCTGAATATTGATATAAGGTTATAGACTATTTATTAAAAAAATGAAATCGAAATCAAGATTACCTACCGATTATTGCCTGATTAACTCTGAAAAACGATTAACAAACAAGATTACCATCTATGTTCTGACCTCTAGGGGTTATTAGATGATGAAAAGATCCGCCGTACAGAATTTTGTACGGCTGTACGGCGGATCTTTTCTTCATCTAATAACCCCCAGAGGTCAGAGCATAGATGGTAATCTTGTTTGTTAATCATTTTTCAGAGTTAATCAGGCAATAATCGGTAGGTAATCTTGATTTCGATTTCATTTTTTAATAAATAGTCTATAACCTTCTATCAGTATCAAGATAATCGTCTACCAATATCCAAACATTATAACAATAATCGTCTATCAATATCCGAATATCATAACAGTAGAGTAATATGCTTATCAAAATCATAATTAGAAACAGAAACTTGATCTTGTGATAAAACTAAAGAAGAAAAAGTTAAAAAGTGTAAATGTTGGAATTGTAACGAGAAAGGACACTATGCAAACAAGTGCCCAAAGTTAAAGAAAAAAGGAGTAAAATACATTAATACAGAAAAATTTATAATGAGTCTACAACAGATTAAAGACAATAATAATAGATGGTATGACTATGAAGATTTTTATGTTAGTGAAACAGAATTTGGTATCAGAGCCTGTAATAAGAACAAGTAATAAACAATGAAAAAACATTCATCGTTCAGAAATGTTAACTATTTGAATAAATTATTATGGCAACATAGACAATTAAAAACATTGTTAATAGAAACAAGAAACTTGCATAGAATAATAATTGATTATGAAACAAATTGGCTAGCAGAAAATAGAGATTCTGAAATATACGAAAATAAAGGTATAGAATTGGTAGAGATATTAAAAAATATGGATGAAGAACAACATTCATATGAAAGATTAGTAGAACTGAATACACAGATAATAGAACACAATGACGATATAAACCATTTAAAATAAGAATTAAGAATGGAGATAGAACATTATGGATGAAAGTAGAATAATACAACTGCACGAAAAGAGATTACAGTTAGACAGAATAGCTGAAAGACTACTTACATACAACAGAGATATAAATCAACACATTATAAGTTGTAGAATAGGAATAGAAATAATAGAGGAAAAAGATAAACAACTGCAAGAAAATTATCAGACAATTAATAAACAGGAAGAAAAGATAACATTCTTGAGAAACCTATCAGCACTAAGAGAAGAGAAACTAAGGCAAAAAGAAGAAGAAATCGATAAAGTAAAGGAACAGAAATTCGGAGAAAAAATAAAAAATGAAGATGAAATTAGAGATTTAAAAGAAATCATAAAAGAGCAATATAGATACATAGATTTATTAAAATATGGATAAAGGAAAAGAAATAGCAACAGATTCAAAGGAAGTATATTATCAAATGAATACTTATGAAGGAGGAACGACTCAAACACTAAGTTTTAAACCCGATACATATCAAAAGATTCAAGATGAAAAAGAAGAAGTATCTGTAAAAAAGATATTTAAAACAAAATGGTTTGAAAGAAATAAGGAGATTAGATATATAGCACATAAACATGAAAATATAATAGATACTACCAGTACTAATGGAAGAACAAAGATTAATTTGATAAGTGATGAAGTAATAAAAGGAGAATTGAGTAAATTATCAACTAAAGAAGCGAAAAAATATAGAAATATTTACTTTGGAGGAGTAGAATTTACGATAAAAACATATTTTCAAAAGAATATTGATACACCAATACAAATCTATGTATTAGATGACAGAATATTAGGAAATTTGCAAGAGGCATTAATATATGTAATAAAAGGAAATTTAGTATATCAAAAGTTAAAATTTACTATACAACCAGACTTTAGCGTATCGTTAAAAGATGAACATAAAGACTTAGCTTTAACACTATACTATAAGTTAGATGGAATAAACATGCCACCAGGAAGTAAAGTAATGAGTATAGAAACAAAAATGATATACGCCTTAACAGGAAATCACCATGTAAAGAAACAATATGAAATGAATATTATAGTACCAAAAATGTGGATTTACAGAAAAAAGATTAATATTTGGATGTGATGATAAAAGGAAAGAAAAGAAGTATAAGAAATATAAAAGACATAAGAGACGCGAAGATAAATATGAAAGGAATCATAAATCTAAAAGATATAAAAGAAAACCTTATTATAAATCTTATAAGAAAAAGAGATTTAAGAGATACAGGAATAATCCGGTTATTTCTATTATTTCTTGCAGTTGTTTATCTTTTTCCTCTATTATTTCTATTCCTATTCTACAACTTATAATGTGTTGATTTATATCTCTGTTGTATGTAAGTGGTCTTTCAGCTATTCTGTCTAACTGTAATCTCTTTTCGTGTAGTTGTATTATTCTACTTTCATCCATAATGTTCTATCTTCATTCTTAATTCTGATTTTAACTGGTTTATATCGTCATTGTGTTCTATTATCTGTGTATTCAGTTCTACTAATCTTTCATATGAATGTTGTTCTTCATCCATATTTTTTAATATCTCTACCAATTCTATACCTTTATTTTCGTATATTTCAGAATCTCTATTTTCTGCTAGCCAATTTGTTTCATAATCAATTATTATTCTATGCAAGTTTCTTGTTTCTATTAACAATGTTTTTAATTGTCTATGTTGCCATAATAATTTATTCAAATAGTTAACCTTTCTGAACGATGAATGTTTTTTCATTATTTATTACGTGTTCTTATTACAGGCTCTGATACCAAATTATGTACGGCTGTACGGCGGATCTTTTCATCATCTAATAACCCCTAGAGGTCAGAACATAGTTTCAAGATCCTTTCTGAACGATGGATGTTTTCTATGTTCATTGCTAATATTCAATTTTGCTCCAAATCTCTTCATCTTCATACAACTTTATTCCTACATATTAAAAATATAATATTAGTCCAAACCACTATAATTAATACTCAACAGACGATTAAAAGTACTAGAATGTGGCTAAAATATATATATTTTTGACCGAAGGCTCAATTTGAGCGGGTTAAAATGGGTGAGTTAATAAATGGACATGTCATTGACCTGCCTAAAAGTTACATTGGCTGAAATGAGTTGGGCTAAAAATCAGGTCATAACCAACCTGTCCAATTCTAACTAAGTATTAATATCTTTGTTTGTTCTTTTATAAATAGTAGTTACTCGGCATGTGCGTTGCATGTATATTTCAAGTCATTTAATATAAGATTATAAACCATATAAGTTAATTATTAAAACATGTCTTGAGTTGCAAAATATAAAGTAAAATTTTGAGAAGATTATGAATATATATGATCCTTGATTAGCGATATGGCTGCTGAACTTAAAAATGAAGGATGTCATGTGATCATGAGAATTGGAACAATCAAAATTATTTACTTGTATATGTTATCGTGTAAACAATTGGACACTCGCATTGTAAGTGTATATGATGAAAATTTTGAATCTAAAAAATGTAACGATATGTTTGGTAGTTTTATGCCTTTTCACTATTTTTTCCCTTCAATATCCTTTTCGTAGCTTCATCATGGTTTATGACTTAAGGGGATGGGTAGCACGATTCCCGAGCTAATCAGGTGAGTTTATTTAGCAAATTTGAAAGTTCTTAAGTTAAAGAAACAAGGGTAAATGGGTCTGTATCGGAGTATCGCCGATTCCATTAGGTCGGGAACGCGAGTTATGACTTTGTCTAGTAGATAATTCGGGTCCCGAGGGACTCGAGTGCGTTTTGGACCTTGGATTGGAAACTAGTTACTATATTAAAAGCACGAAGGACCTAAGAAATGTTGATTGAAGTTTTTGCCCTTCATTAAAAGACTCTATTATAGTTACTATTTTTCTAATATTTGGACTTTGAAATTAAATAATAATAAAATTATTAAATCGATTCCTAATCTGATCTACATAAGAAGTCCTACTATTTATGAATAAATCAATTAAGATTGACCTTATACAAATTTTATCATTATTCGAATGTCCTAAATAATGTAGTAATAAAAAAAAAACAAAATTCATATAGTCATCACTAATCATTACAAATGTTGTACTGAAAGTTTGATGAACGCTATTTTGGGCCATTTAATCACTACACATCGTGATGAAGAAAAATGAAAAAGAGGACGAATTAAATTCTCTAAACAGGATATATATTTTATTAGTGGGTTAATTTTGTTATTGACACAAGAAATTTCTTTTTTGTCAATTGTATCCATCATATTCAGGAGCATATATTTTCCTCTAAAATTTCTCTTGATTATATAATCAGACAATTTTTTTTATTTTTTTGTACTGATTAATATAGGGTACACATGCAACGTAGGTCTCTAGAGTATCACATTTGTACTTGCAATGTGTGATATCTATTTATGGTGCACTTCCAAAATGAATATCAATATCATCAACAATAGCTTTGATCATGATAGAGAAATTAAAGTGACTAAAAGGAACATACTTCAAGAACATTGTATATAAAGATATAATAGGACAAACAATGGTTGTATCTGGGATGGATATCATACCTTCATCCTTAATTAAATGTCTTAATTTTGAGCCTTGGCTATGAAAAAATTCTAAAAATTCAACAAACGATGCTAACGAGCAACAAAATGGATGCGCTAAGATGCAATGACTTTCACGCAACTCTTATGTCCTTGTTTCTTTCCGTATCTTACATGGTAAAATAATCTTTCGCGCTACATGCTCACCTTTACATGGGGAGCGCTTACCTCTATAATGGGCTTTGCACATCGAGAATTTTCGGATTAGTAAAGGCTTCAACGTGTGGATGATGGACACCGAGTGAAAAATAATAATAAAAAAAGAGATATGAGGTGCGTTGCAACCACATAACATCTACTATTATTTCATAGAATGAAATATCTATAATTACATAGTATACCATATAACTTAAGCTGATTCTTTACAAGTTTAGAAGATATTCAATCTTTTTAACTCAAGTATTTTGATTCTATTTAATAACATTAAAGTTTTTCACATTTTAACATCAAATACAATTTTATTTTTAATTAATGCGACATGCATGTGAAACGCACATACCATAAGGGCCAGGAATTGGATAAGGGCTAGATGAATGAACTTTCTTGAGCATTGTTCTTTTTAAGAAAATGCTAAGTAACACTTAGTGGAGGGATATTTTATTAATAATAATAAAAATAGAAAAACAAAAAATAAATAAAATCCAAATACTCCCGACAAATCCAAAAATCCTATGAAACAACATCAATTGCAAAATAGGAAAGTTCTCGAGTCCAGGAGCTACTCGTTTTCTCGGGAGTATCACCAAAGCCACTTCTTCACCAATTGACGTGATATGCATGTGCAACGCACGTACGCTAAAACTATTTGAATAATAAATGGAAAAGGCTCAAATATGCCATCGAACTATTGAAAATGACTCATTTATGCCACTTGTCAATAGTTTGGCTAATTTATGCCATCCCCGTTACAAAAATGGCTCATTCATGCCATTTTTCATTAACGTTGGTTTTACAATACCAGTTATGAAATGTGGCCTTCAATTAGAGGTCCACGTCATTTAATTAAACCAGTCCAATTTTAAATCCCAAATTAATAGAAAATTCAACTCATACACCCGATCAACCCGCAACCATAATCTAGTTGGAGGCCACGTGTCATATATGGCATTGTAAAACGGACGTTAATGAAAAATGGCATGGATGAGCCATTTTGGTAACGGTGATGGCATAAATAAGCCCAACTATTGACGAGTGGCATAAATGAGTCATTCCCGATAGTTCGATGACATATTTGAGCCAAATAACTGAGAGCAAGATGAGAACAAAATACGATAATAATGCGACCACATCAAATCAATCTCTACATAAAATAATTATTTTCGTAGTTAAATAACGATATATTTAAAAATATGATACAATAAAATTTAAATAACAATCAAAACAAATATTATTTTAAAATAATATTACAATACAATTGTTTGCAACAAATTTTAAGCGATAAAAATTGACTACAAATCACAAACAAAATATGTTGAAATAGAGATTTATTGATTAATATTGCAGGTACAAGATCTATTTAATCACTTGATTCTTCTCTCCTAAAATTTCTCTGTAATTTGAGGGTTGTTAGTAGTGTATTTCTTGAATGTAGGAAAACCTCCTTCTGATGTATTTGATCTCCAAGAACATCGGGCAGTTTGATAAATGCAGTATTTATTGCCTTGATCTCTTTGTAAATATCCTAGGGATTTATGAAATTTTCGAGATCTGATGTATTGTTCTCTTTATGAATACCTATGAATTTATGGGATATTTGAGATTTTGATCTCTTTATGAATACCCACGAGGTTATGGGATATTCCAGATCTTGATCTTTTTGTGATTATTCCATGAGTTTATGGAACTTTTGAGATGCCTTTTTAAGTTAATATATGTCCTTTTATATAGATGTGAGCTGGGTTTAAGGTAGAAAAGCCTCCAAGAAGCCCTAACAGACCTTAGAGTTTTAATATGGATTGAACTCGTCATGTAGAGTCCCAGAAAACTTCGATGTCTACAAAAGCCCCCTACTTCAAGACTTGTCGGGGTGTAGGCTTGTGAAACTCGAAGACGAGACTTGAAGTATCCATAAAAATGAAGCTTTCATCTTTCACTGCGGAATTGATTTGTAAGAGAATAGATGAAGGGCAGATTTGATCCGACTGAGCGTGCCAATTTGTTTGCAACAAATTTTAAGTGATAGAAACTGACTATAAATCACAAACGAAATATGTTGAAACAGAGATTTTATGGATGAATATTATGGGTACAAGATCTATTTAATCCCATGATTCGTCTCTCCTAAAATTTCTCTGTAATTCGAGGGATGTTAGTAGCGTATTTCTTGAATGTAGGAAAATCTCCTTGTGATGTATTTGATCTCCAAGAACGTCGGGCAGTTTGATAAAGGCAATATTTTTTGCCTTGATCTCTTTGCAAATATCATATAGCTGTAGTGTCCGGCTCAATGATCGTCTGTAAAAGGTCGGTATAAATAGTGGAATAAATCCACTGAAGGATGGTAGCATCAAGAGTAATCCATAACTGAGGATCCTCCGCGAGAGTAGGGGTAGCGGAAGGAATAATATGATGGAGGACTTGATGTGAGATTGCGTGAATTTTGAACAACTCTGCCCACGTCATATATTGGACGTTTTCCATCTCAAGAACAATAATGATGTGGTTCTTGATGTTGGAAACAGTAAGCGCAGGATGAAATACGTTTTTAGACATAACGAAAGAACACAAGATGAAGGGATTTGGATAAATTTGGGAAGAGAAGAGAGACGAAGGGCATGGAACCCGAGATGGTGGCTCGGAAACCGAGATCAGCGGAAGAAAAAAAATGGGAGAGGTATGAAAAAACTAAACTTTTGATACCATGAAAGAAATAATCCCTTGATTATTTTCATTGATGAATGAGTATATATACAATTTACAATTTCCATAATATGGAAAATCATATTCCTATTCTACTCCCAAAACCCTATTTAATTTGTTCAACAATTCTATAATTATGGTAAATGTATAATGCTAATTAAATACAACAATATATTACATAAATATACAAGTATACATGGAATAGGTTTTCCTTGTGTTTTTGTAATATACACGGTATACATAAGGTAGTGTATATACCGTGTATATCACCGTATATTTATCACTAACTAAAGAACAATCCAACATGCTTTTTGTCACGACCCAAACCGGAGGGCCGCAACTGGCACCCGAACCCTACCTGCCGGGTGCCACTAGCCATATATTTAATATCTAGCCGTAATTATCCACGGCCACAAGGGTCGTCACTCAGTACTCTGCTGACATATATAAACATCGAAACAGTAAACCAGAAACCCAACTACATATATATACACCAAGGTCGACGAGGCCGTACAAGACTACTACATACACAAGACACCTATCTACAACCTCTAAAGAGTATGTGATATCAAAAGGGTCGGGACAGGGCCCCGCCAACCCGTATAGACAAGAAAAAATTACCGTACCAAGATAGACCGACACTCCAAACAGGGGGATTGTCGCCTTGCCTACGTAAACCTGCGGGCATGAAACGTAGCGTCCCCTGACAAAAGGGACGTCAGTACGACTGATGTACTGAGTACGTCATGCATGAATAATAGCATAACAGGGGTATAACAATAACTGAAACAGAAACAACCGACTAGCAGTAAATACCTCTGAGGGCCCTAATATATATGCCTAAATGTTATGCACAATGCAAATGCGGTATATATATATATATATATATATATATATATATATATATATTGCGGAACATGCAATCCGATCCATATATGTATTTATATTGCAAAACGTGCAACCCGATCCAATATATGTATATATGTATATATGCATGAGTGGCAATGAAACATTCTTGAACTTATCGGATGACATAATATCTTGGTACCTTCGGCTAACATCGGGAATATTAACATCTTTTTCATATACCTCAATAAGGATTTAGGAACATATTTAGACATGTTTTTTAACATCGGAATCAATAACATGAATATTTTTAACTACTATGAGTAGAATAATTTATGGAACAATATCACGGTTATATTTCATTACATGTAACATGCCAAAAGAAAGAAATAATTTGCCTTGACAGACCTTGATATTAGAAAGAGAATGAAAATCGTTTGCTGCAACTTTGTTGGGATTGGGAGAATGAAAGAAATATTGAAATCGGACAGGGGCACAATATATTTACTACTGCATTTGCACGAGTTTTCTTACTCAATTTCCTACTACTAACGTGAAGTGCTATCTAACCTACTAACTTAGAATGAAATGTTGTCTACTTTGCTAACTTAGAATGAAATGCCTATCTAAGCTACTAACTTAGAATGAAATGCCTATCTAAGCTACTAACTTAGAATGAAATATTGTCTACTATCCTATTAGTAATATTAGGCTTAGTCATTTAGAAACCCCGTACCGTTTGCCCAAACTCACGAGCTGCTACAAACCCACTCAATTAACTCTCATGCACACTTGTCTAATAACGTGTCCACTTGCTAACTCATATTACCTTAGTCACCTCTAACTACTACACGTCAAACTCCCACTCCACTTTGTCCCCTCCACTAGAATTAATTAATCACACACACCATTAATCAATTATACACATAATTAATTTCGTGGCCCCAATTCACTTAAATCTTAATAACTTATAAACCTTCATATACTCAATGTCATAATTTTGTGATATGACACTAATCCATAACCTCTTTGGGGATATACAACTATTATTATTAATCCCCATTGTCACACTTGTTACGTCCAAAATTATTTCGGGGCTGCCTCATTTTATATACTAATATCTTTATTAGCATACATATTCCCCGAGGCTCGAGTCTACTTTCATACATTTAGGTGCTCAACCCATCGCCCAAAATTACGGGATGTTACATCCTTCCCCTCTTAGAAACATTCGTCCTCGAATGTTGGGGTGACACATCTACTCCTTGTCGCGTAACCAGCGAATACAACTACTTGTTCACAGAATCATATATTATCACATACGTTACTACATCTACATCAAACTTATAGCATGAAAATAGAACTCACCTTATGCTTCTCTTGGAACCTCGATGCTAGTCTGGAATAGGTGTGGATATTTGTGCATCATTTCCTCTTCCTCCTCTCATGTCATTTCTTTCACGTTCTTATTTCGCCACAGAACTTTCACGAAGACTACTTTTTTAGTCCTCAACTTACGAACTTGTCGATCTAGGATAGCAACAGGAACCTCTTCATAAGATAAATTCTCCATAATCTCCACCTCGTCAACCCGTACAATTCGGGAAGGATCTCTAAATTGCCCGAGAATTTCTAGTTGAATCAGGAGCCTTCTCATTCTATACATGATCTCACCATAGAAACATGGAAAATTAGATGAACAAACTCCAACTCCGAAGGCAAATACAATTCATAAGCTACTTGACCGATTCGTCGAATTATACGATATGATCCAATATACCTTGGACTGATCTTTCTTTTCTTCCCGAATCTCATTACACCCTTCATAGGATAAATCTTCAAGAAAACCCAATCATCAACCTGAAACTCTAAGTCTCGTCTTCGCACATCTGCATATGACTTCTGAAAACTCTGAGTCGTTAACCGCCGTTCTTGGATAAGCTTTACCTTCTCTATGGCTTGGTGTACTAAGTCATGCCCAAATAACTCTGATTCGCCTACCTCGAACAATTCGATAGGAGATCTACATCTTCGTCCGTACAAAGCCTCGTATGGAGCCATTTTAATGCGGGCATGATAACTGTTATTGTACGCAAACTCAATAAGGGGTAAATGATCATCCCAATTTCCCTTAAAGTCCAATACACAAGCTTGTAGCATATCCTCGAGCGTCTAAATTGTTCGCTCGGCTTGCCCGTCTGTCTGAGGATGGAAAGTTGTGTTAAGATTACCTTGAGTGCCTAAACCTTTCTGAAATATCTTCCAGAAGTTAGCTGTAAACTAAGCCCCTCGGTCAGATATAATAGAAACAGGCACACCACGAAGGCGAACAATCTTCTTTACATACAACTTCGCGTAGTCCTCGGCTGTGTAGGTAGTTCTGACCGGCAAGAAATGAGCTGATTTGGTCAGTCTGTCAACAATTACCGAAATAGAATCAAACTTACGATAAGAGCGAGGTAAACCCGTAATAAAATCTATATTAATCATTTCCCATTTTCACATTGGAATCTCAATGTTCTGATTCAAACTACCGGGCTTCTGGTGCTCTATTTTTACTTGCTGGAAATTAGGACACTGAGCTACAAATTCCGCCACGCTCCTCTTGATGTCGTTCTATCAATAAATATTCCTAAGATCATGATACATTTTAGTAGATTCCGGGTGAATAGAATATAGTGAGCAATGGACCTCCATCATAAATCTATCCCATAATCCTACTACATTTGGAACACATAGACGGCCCTGGTGCCTGAGAATTCCATGTTCGTCAATCTCAAAGGTTGTGGTCTTCTTCTGTTGAATGCCCTCTCTGATCTTTCTCAAACTAGGGTCTTTCCATTGACATTCCTTAATTTCCGATATGAGGGACGATTTTGACACATTCCGAATCACAAAACCACCATCCTCCGAATCTGTTAGTCGGACTCCCAAACTAGCTAACTGATGGAGCTCTCTTACTAGTTCCTTCATCTCGACCTGCATCGGAGTCGAGTTGATCATCGACTTATGACTGAGTGCGTCTGCTACAACATTAGCTTTATCAGGATGGTATAAGATGTCCACATCATAATCCGTCAATACTTCAAGCCACTTTCCTTGCCTCAAGTTCAACTCTTTCTGCTTAAATATGTATTGCAGACCTTTATGATCTGTGAAAATGTCTACATGAACACCATACAAGTAGTGCCGCCAAATCTTCAATTCATAGACCATTGCTGCAAACTCCAAATTGTGTGTCGGATAGTTTTTCTTATGTTTCCTCAATTGCCTTGAAGCATAGGCAATCACTTTAGCATGCTGCATTAGCACACATCCTAAACCTGCTCCCGAGGCGTCATAATACACCACGTACCCTTCTGGACCATCTGGAAGAGTAAGGACTGGTGCTGATGTTAGTCTATCCTTTAACTCTTGGAAGCTCTGCTCAAAAGCATCGGACCACTGGAGCTTTATGGCCTTTTGGGTCAACTTTGTTAATGGTGCTGATATAGTAGAGAACCCTTCTACAAACCTCCTATAATAGCCGGCTAAGCCCAAAAAGTTGCGAACCTCTGATGGAGTCGTATGTCTTGGCCAATTCTTCACTACTTCAATCTTCTGAGTGTCAACTTTTATAGCTTCGTCTGACACTATATGACTAAGAAAAGCCACTGAGTTCAATCAAAATTCACACTTGGAGAGCTTTGCATACAACTTATGGTCCCGGAGCGTCTGTAGTACTATCTGCAAATGATCCACATGCTTTGCTTCCGAGTGAGAGTACACCAAAATATTATCTATAAATACTATCACAAATACATTCAGAAATGGGCAAAACACGTTGTTCATTAGATCCATAAATGATGCCGGGGCGTTTTTGAGTCCAAATGACATTACTAAAAACTCGAAGTGCCCATACCTTGTCCTGAAAGTCATTTTTGGAATGTCCTTCTCATTGACCCTTAGCTGATAGTACCCTGACCTTAGGTCGATCTTTGAGAAACATCTTGAACCTTGTAACTGGTCAAATAAATCGTCAATTCTAGGAAGGGGGTACTTGTTCTTGATCGTGACTTTATTCAGCTGTCGATAGTCGATACACATCCGTAACGAGCCATCTTTCTTTCGTACAAACAATACCGGCGCACCCTAAGAAGATATGCTAGGCCTTAATAAAGCCTTTCTCAAGCAAATCTTTTAATTGCTCTTTTAATTATTTCAATTCAGCTGGAGCCATCCTATAAGGAGGAATAGCTATCGAATGAGTGTTTGGCAACACATTTATACTGAACTCAATTTCCCTTTCGAGAGGAAGGCTTGGAAGTTCGTCTGGAAATATATCAAGAAACTCATTAACCACCGAAATTGATTGAGACGTAGGTGGTTAGACATCGACATCTCTCGCCCGAACAAGATGGTATATACAACCTTTGGAGATCATCTTTCTTTCCTTAAGGTATGAAATAAACCTACCTTTTGGCGACACCGTATTGCCCTTCCATTCAAGAACTGGCTCGCTTGGGAACTGAAATTTAACAATCTTTGTTCGGCAATCAACATTAGCATAGCATGATGCCAGCCAATCCATGCCCATAATAACATCAAAATCCACCATCTCTAGTTCTACCAAATCTGCTAGGGTTTGATGGCTATAAGCTAATACTGCACAATTCCGATAGACCCGTCTAGCAACTACCGATTCACCAACCGGCGTAGATACCACAAATGGATCTCTTATCAATTCCGTCTCCACCCCAAATTTATAGGCAATAAAAGTGGTGATATATGATAGATTGGAGCCTGGATCTAACAACGCATACACATTATGTGAAAAGACCGATAATGTACCTGTAATGACATCAGGTGAGGACTCTTGCCCCTGGCGTCCCATCAATGCATAATGTGATTCTGGCTACCACTGAAATTAGTTGCTCCACCCCTACCTCTGCATCGACCGGATAATGTCTGCTAGCCTTGCCCTGATGGGCGTACTAACATGATGAAGTTGTTGAAGATCCGACTGGCTTTGCCCTAACACCTTCGCCTCCTGTTGTACAGTCTCGCCTAATATGACCAGGTTCACCACAAGAATAACACACCCTTGCTCCTTGTTGGCACGACCCTGGATGGATCTTACCACACTGTTCACATAGAGCCAATGGTGGCCTCATCTGAGTAGTATCTCCTCTATAATAAGACCCTGACGCTCGTGAACCTGGTCCCAACTGAATATACCGATCAGCCTTCGACCCTGAAAATGGAAATGATGCGCTAGATGCTGGGTAGGATGGGCGCCTATAAAGCTGTGGTCTGGGCCCACCTCTGAATTCCCTCACGTCACCTATGGACCGAGCCCTTTTATGCTAGCCTCTATCACATTCTCGATCTACCCGTTGTTGCCTCTTACGATCCTTCAAATTTTGTGCACAAGCCTGAATGCGAGCAATATCCATACTCAGATTCAGAGAAGTCGTAGTACACTCGTTGACCAAGTGCGGCCCTAAGCCAGTAACAAACCTATGTACCCGGTCACTCATCTCAGCTATAATCATAAGACCATGCATCTGCCAATGAATTAAAAAGCTATATTCTCGAACACTCATGCTGCCTTGTTGAAGGAGTAGGAACCTATCCTGCCTGGCCCGTCGAAGCTCGACTGGTAGAAAATGCTGTAAGAAGGCCTCTGAAAACTCTCTCCATCCTGTTGGTGGAGCACGAGGTCCCCTAGATTGCTCTCATTTCTTATACTAGGTCACCGCGACATCCTGCAGTCTATAAGAAGCAAACTTTACCGACTTAGTATCGGTAGCATCCATTACCCGCAAGGTACGCTGTATCTGATCAAGAAAATTTTATGGGTCCGCGTTCAGGTCTAACCCTGTGAATACCGGAGGGTCTAAGTTAATGAAATCTCGAGCTCTCGCGCTAGCAGCTCTATCAGAAGGACTGGGAATCTCATGTTGGGCCTGAGCGGCCACTAATCGAGTCAATAACTGTACAACACTTCGCATATCAAGATCCACATCTGGAGTATCAAGTGGAGGAACTGGGGGTACTGCAGCTCCACTGATCTCCCCCGATGGTGGTGAACTAGGGGAATCATATGAAAGAGTCACATTGTGGGTCTCACTCTGGCCCTCACTAGCGGGTGGCAATCGGCTAGCACTTTTGCCCGCGATCGTATCCAACACCCTCCACTATGCACGATTTATGAGATGAAAGAAGGGAAATCATCCCTATATGTCAGGTAGCCTCCTGCTTATAAGTATGGTGCACAACATACCCATAAACACAGATATGCTCTGATACCAAGTTTGTCATGACCCAAACCGGAGGGCCGCGATGGGCACCCGGACCCTACCCGTCGGGTACCACTAGCCATATATTTAATATCTACCCGTAATTATCCGTGGCCTCAAGGGTCGTCACTCAGTACTCTGCTGACATATATAAACATCGAAACAGTAAACCAGAAACCCAACTACATATATATACACCAAGGCCGACGAGGCCGTACAAGACTACTGCACACACATGACACCTGTCTACAAGTCTCTAAAGAGTATGTGATATAAAAAGGGTCGGGACAGGGCCCTGCCATACCCGTATATACAAGAAAAATTACCGTACCAAGATAGACCGACACTCTGAAATAAGGGGAGTGCTCCGAAGTCTGCTGAGTCAGCAACCTACTAACGTGGATTGTCGCCTTGCCTACGTAAATCAACTGGCATGAAACGCAGCGTCCCCCGACAAAAGGGACGTCAGTATGACTGATGTATTGAGTATGTCAGGCATGAATAACAGTATAACAGGGGTATAATAATAACTGAAACAGAAATAGCCGACCAACGGTAAATGCCTCTGAGGGCCCTAATACATATGCCTAAATGTTATGCACAATGTAAATGTGGTATATATATATATGTTGCGGAACGTGCAACCCGATCCAATATATGTATATATGTTGCGAAATATGCAACCCGATCCAATATATGTATATATGCATGAATGGCAATGAAACATTCTTGAACTCATCGGATGACGTAATATCTTGGTACCTTCGGTTAACATCGGGAATATTAACATTTTTTCCATATACCTCAATAAGGATTTAGGAACATATTTAGACATGATTTTTAACATCGGAATCAATAACATGAATATTCTTAACTACTAGGAGTAGAATAATTTATGGAATAATATTATTGTTATATTCCGTTACATGGAACATGCCAAAAGAAAAAAAACAAATTCCTTGACATACTTTGATACTAGAAAGAGAATGAAAATCGTTTGTTGCAGCTTTGTTGGGATTGGGAGAACGAAAGAAATATTGAAATTGGACAGGGGCACAATATATTTGCTACTGCATTTGCACGATTTTTCTTACTCAATTTCCTACTACTAACGTGAAGTGCTATCTAACCTACTAACTTAGAATGAAATGTTGTCTACTTTGCTAACTTAGAATGAAATGCCTATCTAAGCTACTAACTTAGAATGAAATGTTTTCTACTAACCTATTAGTAATATTAGGCTTAGTCATTTAGGAACCCCATACCATTTGCCCAAACTCACGAGCTGCCACAAACCCACTCAATTAACTCTCATGCACACTTGTCTAATAACGTGTCCACTTGCTAACTCATATTACCTTAGTCACCTCTAACTACTACACATCAAACTCCCACTCCACTTTGTCCCCTCCACTAAAATTAATTAATCACACACACACAATTAATTTTGTGGCCCCAATTCACTTAAATCTTAATAACTTATAAAACCTTCATATACTCAATGTCATAATTTTGTGATATGACACTAGTCCATAACCTCTTTAGGGATATACAACTATTATTAATCTCCATCGTCACACTTGTTACGTCCAAAATTATTTCGGAGTTGCGTCCTTTTATATACTAATCTCTTTATTAGCATACGTAAATATAGCATAAATTTCTCAAGTCTCGGGTCTACTTGCATACGTTTAGGTGCTCAACCTATCGCCCAAAATTACGGGATGTTACACTTTTTCTAACAACTATTACTACATGATCCCAAGAAAGTTAGGGTCGAATATATGGCTCTCTTCACTCATTTAAGCTCATAAAAGAAATTAGAAATTCTCTATAGTTTCTACTGCCGTAAATATCTCCAACACACACTTTTTTCAATCCACAAAATTTAGCAGAAATCAGAATCAGCTTACCTCAACCTCGCTTTCAGTTTCCATACTGGCATTCCACCTCTATAATACCTCACCAGAGTCCTTGCTCAGGATCACAAGAATCACACTTTGTAGCTTTCCAGATTTCAATCACTCTACATGAACACAATCACCGAGAAAACAATCATTTCCCTACCTAAATATGATCTGAACTAATCAATAACTTTGACAAAATTATAGAACTTACCAGTGTGTGGGGCATTTAAGTTGAAAATGATTCTGACTTCATTTTTCTGCGAAACAACTGTTGATATTCAAGAAATTTGTTTATTAATTCATACGCGATGGAATGAATTAGGATATTTCTCGCAGTAGTTTCTGGTTTTTTCGCAGTGAAGAATTGACATAGAACTTCTTTTGAGAGATACATCAGAATCATTAACACTATAAAATAAAAAATCTGGCGGTACCTGCATGTAATAATGACATATACATCAATCCATCACAACATTAAGAAATTGTTGTCAAATTACATCTACTCATAATTCAGAGGAAAGAATAAAGCTCAACTGCAGAGGAATCATCAATAACTTCAATAGAAATTCTCTTTCGAGTTGGGCAAAGGTCTCTCCTGTTCTATTTGATCGTGGACTCACATGACACTACATCCCTTTTTTATATTTTTTTCTACTCTCCCTTGTACTCCTACATTGTATATACATTCTTAGCTTTGTGTTCATACTCTATTTTTTCTATTTGTAGCAGTTATTGGTAATGCTTTTTGGCTCGATAATTCTGTCATTTAGTGGCATTTTTATTTCAACTATTTATTTAGTCATGCTCCAATCATGTTGATCCACTTAGTGTAATGTTTTATCGCTATTAGACTATAGCTAAGGCCAAAGATGAACCTTTTCAAAAGAGAGATTGGAAAGCAGTTGAACATGTATTGTGTAATCGAAGGTGAAGGAGAAATTCTAAAAGCAGTTGTTACACTCTACCAACAGATATTTTCACAAAAACAAAAGGCTAAAGATCTGACTATGCTAGAGGTTATTACCAAGGTTGTAACTGATGAATTCAAATGGTAATCAAGATTCATGAGCTAAAGTTTTCATCAGCTTTTCCAGCTCTTCCTTCCAACCTTTTTGTCTCTAGCTTATATTCAAAACTATGAATCTGTTTGAATGTACCACAGGATATTTCTTTAGCTTAAGCCTTCTCTTATCAATAGTTATCCTTACCACACAAATATATACTCATATGCATATTATTATTCAAAGTAAGCATAAAAAGCTTAAGGAAGGTAAAGCACTCACCTCAAAGCCTCGTTCATGTACCTTGTTGTAATTTAGGCATCATAGACAAAACTGACTTTTTTCTTAACCTGTCTCTAACGTCTCTTTGGTAGACAGAACCTTCTTGCCCATCTGAAACGCCATTTTTGTGAAGCAATAGATGACCTCGACATTTTACCCATAGGTCAGAAAAAAGAGATTCTTAAAAGATTTTCTTCAGTATTTAACCCACTATCCTTCAGATACCCCATTCAAGATGAAGTTCAGACCTTAAATCATTTTCTATGAAAACCATTTCTGCCCCTGTCAAAAGAGATAAGTAAGAAAAGAAATTAAGTTCATCTAGACATATCATCAAACACCCTGGGCACATCAGCGTGCGAATCTGATACATGCATTTGAAAATGCAACATATCAGAGATGAAATAAAGCACAACCTCTATTAATAGTTTAAACTAAATATACACAAAATCAATATATTACTGTTTTGTTTTTGTAAATTGATCACCCAAATATGATGATGATAATGATGATGATGATGATGATGATGATGATGATGATGATGATGATGATGAAGAACAAGAAGAGGTAAATTTTCTTGACTTCAGAATAATTTGAAAATTTACTCTCAAAAGAAACTAATATCATTGACAAATGTGTTAATCGATGCCTATCATATTCTTGTTAATGAGAAGAGTGCTCTAAATTAAGAAATTGATGACTTAGAACAAGAGAGGGATGATATGGTAGTTACCATTATAGATTTGAAAGAACGGGTTGATGAGGTAATTAAAGAAAACATCCTGTTAGAAAATCAAATCAAAAAATGGATGGACACTCCCTCTAAAAGAAAGAGTCTAGCTAGGGAGACTCAACTGGAGCTTGAGAAGGAGCTTAAGAAAATTAAAATAAGTCTCATTACTGAGATAGAAAAAAATAGACGGCTACAGGAAGATTTAAAAAAAATATAAGTGAATCTTGATAAGTTACTTCATTGGACCTGGTCCTCTGATGTTATTACCTCTATGTACAAGAGTAAATGTGGGGTAGGCAAGGGCTGAGTTTTGAAAAGGTGAAAACTCCTTACAATTCCCATAGCAAATATGTCACTACAACTGAAAAATGGTTGTGCACTCACTACTGTCATACTGGTCATTACAAAAGTACATGCAAAGCACGATTTAAGTCATTTCAGGAAAATAAGAATTTTGTTGAGAAAGAACTCAGAGTTGAGGGACCTGGTCCCCGGGAAAAGAAAAATGTCCTGCCTGTATGGACTAGAAGAAGTCTGATTCACCCATTCTATAATTATAAGGGACCCAAGTTGGCTTGGGTTTCCAAATCTAATCATTAATTTTGTTTGCAGGTTGTGGTGAGAGGAGGCAGTCAAAGATAATTTATGAATAGTGATTGCTCAAAGCACATAATTGGTAGAATAGATGATTTCCTCACTCAAAGCCTTTCAAGATGGGAGTGTCTTTTGGTAATGGCAAGAAAGGATACATTTTTGGTGTTGGAAAGATTGGGAAGACACTATATCATGAAATTGAGAATGTGTATAAATGGGTTAAAGTATAGCTTGTTGAGTGTGTCCCAAATCTGTGATAAAGGAAATGCGATGAAGTTCTTGTCCTGCTCTTGCACTATCACCAATCTCAAAACTGGTGAAGTGGTGCTAGTAGCAAAAAGGTTCAAGAAAATCTATGTTGCAGACTTTGATTCTTTGAATGGTAGTGACTTGACATGCCTAAGTACTATGGATGATGATGATATCGCACAGATGACTATGACATGCAAGTTTCTCTTTGCTGAACAAGTTCGTTGCGAAGGACATGGTTCATAGGCTGCCTAAGGCCAAGTTCAAAGATCACAAGGTACGTAATGCTTGCATAAAAGGGAAGCAGGTCAGATCTTCCTTCAAACCTAAGAAAGAAGTGAGTACCTTAAGGCTACTTGATCTTCTTCACATGAATCTTTGTGTAACAATGATGATCCTAAGCAGAGGAGGAAAAAAGTATATTTTTATGATTGTTGATGATTACTCCAGGTTCACTTGGACTCTATTTTTAAGAACCAAAGATGAATCATTCCCTATGTTCGTTGCCTTTCTGAAACAGATTCAGGTGAAACTGAGAAATAATATTATGAGTATTAGATCTGATCATGGTACTGAGTTTGACAATGCCATGTTTGAAGAGTTCTATGCTGAAAATGGTATAAGTCACAACTTTTCTACTACTAGAAGACCTCAGTAAAACGATGATGTAGAGAGGGAAAACGGGATACTTAAAGATATGGCTAGAACAATGTTGATAGCAAGTGGTGTGTCTAAAAGGTTTTGTGCTGAAGTTGTCAACATTGCATGTCATGTGATCAACAGATGCATGATTAGGTCCATGCTTGAGAAGACTCCTTATGAATTGCTCAATGAGAGAAATCGCAAGATAACTTACTTAATAGCCTTTGGATGCAAATGTTTTGTCCTCAACAATGGTAAGGATGCTTTGGGAAAAATTGATGCAAAAAGTGATTAAGGAATCTTTCTTGGTTACTCATCTCACAGCAAGACATACAAGGTCTACAACAAAAGAACTCAGTGTGTGAAGAAAAGTGTGCATGTGATCTTTGATGAATCAAATGAATTGGGTGATAAAGGGACACTCAATGATGAAGCTGAAGATGGGAAATTTTCAAGAATTCCTGATGAAGTAATAGAAATCTCAAATGGAAATACTGATTTGATGAGTCAAATCAAGCAAAGCAATGAAGAATATGCAACAGAGTCTATAGAAGGCACAGAGAAACCTGGTTCTGCCATTACTCCACTTGAAGTTGAACATCGAGTGACTGATGTTGTATCAGGCATTCCTGAAGCGGAAGTGTAAATCATGCCTCTGTTGATGTTAATGATGGATCCAGGCACTCCTGAAGCTAGACAAGGAACCTGGTCCATCAATTCCTGTAGTTCAAGTATCCAACTGGAAGCAGTAAGGGATCTCATCCACTGTAAAATGTGATTACTCCCTTAGACTCTAGTATTCAGACTAGCTCTAAGGCAAGAAATATGTTTCCCTTCACAACCCTCCTATTGCAAATTGAACCCAAAAATATCAAGGAAGCATTGAAAGATGCTGACTGGATAGTTGCTATGTAAGAAGAGCTCCATCAATTTGAAAGAAACCAAGTGTGGCACCTGGTCCCTAGGCCTTCAGACATAACAATGATTCGGACTAGGTGGGTGTTTCGCAATAAGCTTGATAAATTTGGAAACACTACAAGAAACAAGGCAAGGCTGGTGGTTCAAGGTTACAATCAAGAATAAAGAATAGACTATGATGAGACTTTTTCTCCTGTTGCAAGAATGGAAGCAATCAAGATTCTTATTGCCTTTGCATCTCGTATGGAATTCAAACTGTTCCAAATGTATGTCAAAAATGCCTTTCTAAATGGATATCTAAAGGAGGGAGTCTTTGTCAAGCAACCCCCTGGTTTTGAGAACCATGAACATCCTGAGCATGTGTTCAAACTTGACAAGGCTCTATATAGTTTAAAGCATCGTATGAGAGATTGTAAAAGTTTCTTCTTGAAAATGGCTTTACAAGAGAAAAAACTAACAACACTTTATTTTTGAAAAAGAGAGGAAGGAATCTATTGATTTTGCAAGTTTATGTTGATGATATCATCTTTGGTGCCACTAATGACTCCCTCTGTGAATAATTTTTCAAGCTCATGGAAAGTGAATTTTAGATGAGCATGATGGGTGAGATAAATTTATTCCTTGGATTGCAAGTGAAGTAAACCCCAAATGGAACCATGATCAGTAAACAAAAGTATATCAAGGAGTTGCTTAAGAGATTTTGAGATGGAGAATGTGAAGTCTATTGATACACCTATTGCCACTGCTACTCGGCTAGACATGGATGAACTTGGTTCTCCTGTCAATGAAACCATGTATAGGGGTATCATTGAGTCTCTATTGTACTTAACTGCTAGCAGACCCGACATTATCTTTAGTGTTGGGTTATGTGCAAGGTTCCAATCAAGTCCCAAGGAATCTCATTTGAAGGCTACAAAAAGAATTTTGAGGTATCTCAAAGGGACTTTAGACATGGTCTTCTTCTATCCTTCAGGAGATAATTTTGACTTGTTGGATATGCTAATGCTGATTATACTGGATATCTGGTAGAGAGAAAGAGCATGTCTGGAATGACACATTTTCTGGGGCTATGTTTAATTTCATGGGGTACAAAGAAATAAAACTTTGTGGCTCTTTCTACTGTTGAAGCTGAGTATGTGGCTGCTGCCTCTTGTTGTGCTCAATTGTTATGGATAAAACAACAGTTTGAGGATTTTGATGTTCTTACTGGCTGTGTGCCCTTGTTGTGTGATAATACAAGTGCACTTAATATGACAAAAAATCTAGTACAACATAAAAGGACCAAGCACATTGATGTCATGCACTATTTCCTAAGGGATAATGTTGAGAAGGGTTTGATTTGTATGAAGTTCTACAAGACAGAAGACCAGGTTGCAGACATTTTCACCAAGGCACTGAGCATGGAGCACTTTGAAAGAAATTGCTTGGAGTTGGGCTTGATCAAGCTCAACTAGTTAGTCCCTCACAGGTTACCTCAATGATTGGCTATGTTAAGAGGAAAGTATAATGCTAAAAAGTATTTTTTCCGTGGCATCTAACTCATTCTTATAATGTCACAAGTATACATGCATGCCAATTTTAGGACAACACAAACATAGGTGATATTGCATCTTTCAGAGTTTTTGCCTAACAATTTTCACAATTGTCAAGGGACTTGGTCCTTGTGACTCAGGTTAGTAGTCCTTTAAGTGCTTGTATGTTTTTTAATTGCTTAAAGCCAAGTCATTAAAGTATTCCCTCCTTCAAATTCAAAATAATTTTTTTCAAACGATGCATCGTCCCTGAACCAACCCGATCCCTCTTCTCACACCCAATCAAAACAATCACTTTTCTCCTTTAAATACAAATTATCTTACCTCACTCATCACTTAAACTCTCAAATATTCATATGCTCTCTCTATCTCCTAAACATACTGGTTCTCGCAATCTCTTCACTTCCTTCTTTATTTTTCTTTGCCAAACTCAACATGACTAATTCGGAATCATCCACTCCAAACATGCTAGAAACGAACCCCACTCTGTCACCTTCCAAAGCTCCAACACCTTCTGAACTAAAACCCCTTATTTTACCCCCAAAATTCCCAATCTCCACCAACCAAAATATCACTGTCACACCCCTAAAATCTCCTATTTATTGTCCTCTTAGGACTCGCAAAAGTCAAATCCCAAAGAAATTCGTGTCATCTTCCTAAATCTCCAGTACGATTGAAAAGTTCGACTCAGTGGGAAGTAGGCAAACTGTCTCTATATTGAAATCCCTTCAAAGTACAAAGGAATTAGAGTTGGATGATGAAATCAAGGTTACGAGTCAAATAGTTGAGGAGATAGAGGCACAATGTGGTGTAAAAAAAGACCTGATCTCTAGTGACATGCATGAGCGTAGTGATATTGGTGTTGCAGAGGAACATAAACAAGTATTCGATAAGGACATCGTTGAGGACACCATGGCAAATTAAGTAAATTTATTCCACCTAATAGTGTTAAAGAGGTGAATAAGTCGTCAATGGAGTTTGATGGGTCTATATCTGAAATGGGTTAGGGTAGGTCTAATATTTTGGAAAGTGAGGCTGAGATTATTGCTGATTTTGCTAATACTTTAAGGACTTTGATAGATAGTGGAGAAATTCAGGGAGAAATGATGTTTGTGCAGAAAATAAGGGAAATGAAGGAGGGACTTGGTCCCTCAGCCCAAGGTAAGTCTGAGTCTTCTGCACTCAAGATAACTCTTATTTTGGATGAGACACCAGGTTCCTCTAGGGTAAATTTAGATGTTGATGTCATTCCACAAACTGTGTCTACTATTGTTGTGCCCTTGGGGGAACTCTCTCCTGGGAAGGAACCTAGTTCTATTGGTCATGCTTAGGTTGTTGATTCTAAGGATGAAGAGCCACTATGTTTTAAGCGTAGAAGGGCCACTTGTGTTGAACAACCAAAGAACATGGATGTGCCCAAAGAAAAAAAACATATTCCATAAACGGCTCCTAGAACCAGACAAAGCAAAAAGGCTGCGAAGGCTACTTTGAAATCTTCCTTAAAGGCAAGTAAAGAAAAAGGCTCCAAAAAGACGAGAAGCTAATATGTGAGAAGTAGGTTGGTTGGTGAAGATGTTATGGTTGATGCAGATGTTGTGGTTGATGAAGATGTTGTGGAAGATGAAGTGGAAGAGTCCCCACTTATAAGAAAAAATTCAAAGAAGAAGAAAAATGAGAAAATGAAAACTGTTGAGAATGATGTCACAGAGGATGAGGGTGACAAGTCGTAAAATGAGGAGTATGAAACTCGACCTCTCCATAAAAGGAAGAGGAAGGGTAGTACCAGTGAGGAACATAGTTCCTCAAAGAAATAAAAAGTTGGGAAGAGTGTTGGGCAGAGTGAGAAGGAAAGAAAAGAGATCTTGCGGAGTCAAAATGTACTGTTGGGGGAGTGTTTGATTTTGATCTTGCTGAAAAGTTTGGCATGAAGGAACTGCTTGAGATTGTTGAGTTCCAAAAATGGACTCGTCTCTTTGTCTCACCAGCTTCTAGAGTGTTTGAAGCAGAAGTTGGTTAAATTTATACAAACTTATGATATACTGATGACTACACTCTGGTCTTCTCTGTGAATGGGACATATTTTGTGTTGGATGAAGTCAAAATTGGTGAAATTCTTGGTGTCCCAACTGATGGGAAAAAGAGAGTGGCTGGAAAGGCGTTTGATGCATTTATAGAATTGATTGTGAAAAGGGAGGGGTCTGCTACTAGATCAAGACTGTTCAATAAGGATCTTAAGCCAGAGTATCAGCTCTTGTTTGCACTAGTGAAAAAAGTGCTACTTCTAAGAGTTGAAGGACTCTCTATTGCTTCCATCGCGGACCTTGTCCTTCTTGAGGCACTGTAAACTTTCAAGCCTATTAGTCTGCCCGCTTTCATGATTGAGCACATGGTGAATGTTTGTTAATGCAATAGAGGGCATACATGGTCTTCCATATGGTTTCTTCCTTACAAAAATCCTTAAGCACTTTAAGGTCAAAATAGGAAAGGCCACTGCGGGCACCAGAAAACATATGATATGCATGGCCACTTTGGAAGAGTGTGAATGTGCACCAAAGAAGTGTGGTGTTGGCAGCAATTATACTATCTCAACTCGCATTGAGGCCCAAAAGAAGTCCACTGCTGAGATTCAATGGCTTAATGTTGAAAATGCTCTCATAAGCGTTCGACTTACTAAGAAGGCATGGGAACCTGGTTCCAGTGATGCTGTGGAGGCTGCTAATGTTGAGAATGCGACATGGCTGAAAATGAGAAGTTGAGACAGAAGGTTGATGATCTTCATGATCAGATGCTTCAGGATCAACGCACTAACAGTGAAAGAGTGGATAGGCTCTAGCTAAATGATATCCCTATTTTCCCATCCTTTTTGCTCCCTTCTTATGTCCTTCTTCCCATGTTCTTAAGACTTGTTCCTCCTCCTCCTTCAGTCCCATTCTTTTGCTCCTTATTTTTACTTAATGACTTTGGTACTGATGGCAGTTTAACTATCATATTTTATACTGTTTTGGCTACTATGTTTGATGATGCTAAACTAAATCTAGGCAATTACTCTGTTTTATGCCAATACACTGGGTCGTTGTTCATGTTTCTGCTCATGTTGTGTTTCCTAAGTGTCCTCGGATTAATGCTACTGAACTTCTTTTTTCTTGTGCCATTTTTATTGCTATTTTCAATGATGCCAAAAGGGGGAAAATGAGGAATAAAGGGCAAAACTGAAATGCATGATGTGTATGTTGTGTTCAAGGGGTAAGTTGAGGGGTAAAATGATATTACTATGATTTTTTGTTAAGCTTGAAAGATAAGTTTGATCCGCAGAGGGAACAAGTAGGGAACCTAGTTCTCAAGGGGGATGTCAATTATGTGTTTGTCATCATCAAAAGGGGGAAATTGATAAGTTATGTCATCTTGTGTTTTGATGACCATTCGAGGAACCAGATAGGGACCAGGTCTGCGATCCGTTCCCTCGGCTATCGTCTGATCAACACTACAAGCCGTAAAGTCAGATCTTGTTCATTGGCGAAGTACAAAGAAGATCAGCTGCGGTTGCTAGTGGTCAAACCAAGGGATGAATTGTTCATATCTCTTCACATGCTCCCCAATATATATATAACATGTTATAAGGTTTAAGGTAACACTTGAAAACCTAAAATCACTCTCACAAGTGCAGCCGCCACACGTTTCTCCAAGTGCTCTCAAGAACAAAGTTGTTGCAAACTGAAGGACCAGATCCCAACACTGAAGATGTCTAAGTCCTTTAGTTTATTTTGAGTCTTTGTCATTTTGTTCTTTATTTTAATCCTACTCTACTTTTAAGAAGTATCATAATATGATAGATTTCAACCTTTGTTGGTTTGTGTTCTTGGCTATAGTTAGTCAAGATTTGTAGCTTTGCAATAGAGTTATTGTAAAGGGCTTACAATAGATGTATTATAAGGGGTGAGTAATTAATAATTTAATACCTAGGTTGCAATAGCTTGTAATCTGAAGTTGCTCAGTTAGTAAAGTTAAAAATTCTACTTGGTAGGTCGTGATTTTTAATCCCTTGAGCAAGGAGTTTTACACGTAAATATATGTGTTATTTAGTTTTTGCTTCTGCTTAAGGAAACAAATAGAGAACCTGATTCTCTATACTGTTTGGTGGACTCTTAGTTGCTGTAAATATATATATATAGTAGATTGAACCCCGTTGCTTCTTCATGTGTTTACTTTTTTATATTTTTGAACCCCCTTAGTAAATATTCTGACTCCACCACTGCATATAATACACATAGTTATACATACATACTATACAATAGTGTATACTACACAATAATGCATATATTGCGGCCATATTGGTAAACTATTCGGCCGAACTGTAGATATCTGTAACTTTCTCAAAAATTGATGGATTTCGTACGCTTGGCCTATTAAATTTTGGCTTCAACCCTAACAATCGCGTAGACTGGCCCAAGATCCTAGAATGGACCTTGAGTTGTTCTGTTTCCTTTTCCACCAGCTTCTCCCAACTTTGTAGTATCAAATATCAGTCCAACATTACGAAATAGCTAAAATAGTAGTATGAACTAAGCCTGTCAAGTGGGTCAGGCCGGGCCATTTTAACGTGGGCCATATCGAGTCGATTTGGGGTCGGGTCGGGCCGTTCTTAAGAGGGCCGGGATGGGCCGGACTTGGGGAAGGGAAAATGTGTTTGATACAACCCTCTACCCGTGAAGGGTTACATAGTGGGTTATCGGGCTGGTTTTAGTTAGTGGGCCGGGCCGAATTTTAGGTTTTATTTTTTAGAAAAAATCTAATACTAAAGTAGCCTCCATCTAAAGTTGTGTGGCTATAAATCATTGCATAAAGATAAATTATTTTTAAATTAAATATATTAGGAGGACTATTACACCTCCCCCCCCCCCACTTTAGGATTGGCTTCTATGGCTTACTTTATTTATCTTCTCAAATGCAGATTCCATCATTTCATGGATGTTTTAAATTTATGTAACAATATTTCTTACTCCGAGATAAATTAACTAAGTGTTTTATGTTTATAGCTACATATTTTTTAGGAATTAACATACGAATTAATTGGCTCTGTAAAGTGTAAACCTATACGGCTATACCCATGACATACTATAGTCCCCAACTTAATTCGTTAGCCACGTAATTGAAATTGATAAACTGGGAATCAGCCACCAAAATTTAACTTCCTTTACTGCTTCAATTAGTATACTAAATGTGAATGGTTGAGTTGAGAAAACACCAAAATGTAACTGTATAAAATTGACTATAATTAATTTCTTTTTGAACAGATTTTGAGTAAAATGATTGTACACTTAATTAATTAGAGTTATATATTTTCTCTAGTAATTAAGTGAATGTTCCAAAACTATTGCTGGAATGGAAAAGAAATAGCATACATGCATATGATGCTCAATCTATCACTATTTTGTGTTTATAATTCTTATTTCTCATTGTCAATGCAAATTTATACAATATAGAATACTATTTGATAGTAAAAAATTTAGCCGGGCCGGGCCCCCATTGGACCATCAACGGATCACTGGCGGGCAGGCTACCAGGCTGTCCACCTTGTCCGACCCAGCCCACTAATAAGTCCTACCTAACCCAGCCCACTTGACATGTTTAGTATGAACTAGTTGAAGTTTGGAATGCCTCAACAATTTTATAACTACTCTTAGGCGCTCTATATCTTCCCGTTTGCCTTTCTTGATCTTTTGCTTTATGGTCCTTCATTCATTTTTTGAAGATTAATCATAATTACCTGTTTGGTTATCTATATTTGCTCTTTTCTATTCCTCTGTTATATCTCTGGGATAAATAACATGGGTTTTCATTTTTATTCAGTTTTGTCTATTTTTTTACGGAAAAGACTCAAATATGTCATTAAACTATTGTAAATGGCTTATTTATGTCACTCGTCAATAGTTTGACTCATTTATGTCATCGTCGTTACAAAAATGACTCATTCATGTCATTTTTCATTAACACCAATTTTACAATACCAGATATGACACGTGGTCTCCAATTAGAGGTCCATGTCGTTTAATTAAACCAGCCTAATTTTAAATCCCAAACTAATAAAAAAACATGACCTATATATCGGAATCTAGTTGGAGGCCACGTGTCATATCTGGTATTGTAAAACTGACGTTAATGAAAAATAGCATGGATGAACTATTTTGGTAACGGTGATGGCATAAATGAGCCAAACTATTGATGGCATAAATGAGCCAAACTATTGATGGCATAAATGAGTCATATCCAATAGTTCGATGGCCTATTTGAGCCTTCTCCAAGTTTTTTATAACTAGTCTCTTGGAGCGTGTGTTGCACGTTTGTCCCTATCATTATTATAAAATTCCTACATATTTAAAAAGCTTTAAGTGATAAAATAGAAAATGTTGAAATCAGAACATGAATTTTACCATTTAAAATTTATTTATTAAACAAAATTCATAATAGTGGGATGATGAAGTTTCCTCTAGCAAGAAATACCTGATGCTAATTAAGATAATATAATCTCTAATGGTATGAATATGTTGTTAAAGCTAGTTAATGAATAAAACTAGCCAAGTTGGTGTGAATGAGAAATGGAAGGCAACCTTTCCGAACAGTCACCAACCTATTCCGAAGAGGCACCTTCAAGGCTATATAAACTAAGGCAATGCCTCATTTTAAAGATACCAAAACCAAAAATTTCTGCATCTGAAATTCTGCATTCTTTTTCACAAATAAAACTATCGAGTCTTACTGTGTTTCGTTGCCAACTTTGAGTTCGTCGAAGTCGAAGGCGTTTGACGTACCGCTACTCCTCGCGACAGTATATCCGCTTTATCCTGGGAGGAAGTAATCCATAACCTCGGTACAGTGAGGGGATTAAATTCCTTAAGGACACACAAAGTGAATTCTGTGGTCTCGGATATTTTCTTACTTACGTATTATTTTTCCAGTTCTGCTTTTTCCTGGTTTTTGTCTTTCCGTTTGGTTTCTGTTTTTCCTGATTTTGAACACAGGCACAACAACAAGCTTAAGGAATTTAAACATTATTTCTGTGTTCATTTGTTCTTGTTTAACAATTACAGAACATTGTCGGAAAAAAAAAAGTGTATGTTTGTTGTTTCGATGTAACGAACTTGTATGTTGTTTGGAGACTAAACTCTTCGGATTTTCTACTCCGGTTGAGATTAAAGTTTCCATAACTTTCTACTCCTTTGGGTACTTGATTTGAAGATATAAAAACTTCATCAAGTATACAACAGAAAAAAAAAAGAAAAAAAAAGGTGTTTGTTGTTTCGGTGTAACGAACTTATATGTTGTTTGGAGACTAAAATCTTCGGATTTTCTACTCCGGTTGAGATTAAAGTTTTCATAACTCTCTACTCATTTGGGTACTTGATTTGAAGATATAAAAACTTCATCAAGTATACAACATACAATTTACTGCATTTCGTTTCAAGTATTTTAAATCTGTTTGTGTAACCTTGATTCGGTTTGAAGAAATAAAATCTTCACCGTTGTGTATTATAATTGTTGCTGTCAAAACTGATTCAGTTCGATAATTTATGGCGTTCACGGTGGGACATGTCAATTACAGAACCTTGCGAAAAATGATTAGTTTGGAAGTATTGACTAAGTTTGAATGCAATCAATCAAAATGTCAAATCTGTGTTGAGTCTAAGTATGTTAAACATCCTTATAAGTCAGTTGAAAGGAATTCAAGTCCTTTAGACTTAATCCATACAGATATTTGTGACATGAAGTCAATCCCATCTCGCGGTAGAAAGAAGTATTTCATAACTTTTACTGACGATAGTACGCGGTATTGCTACGTTTATTTACTTAATAGTAAAGATGAAGCAATTGAAGCATTCAGGCAATACAAAACTGAAGTTGAGACTCAACTTAACAAAAAGATTAAAATGATAAGGAGTGATAGGGGCGGTGAATATGAATCTCCTTTTGAACAAATATGTTTGGAATATGGCATTATTCATCAAACAACTGCCCCTTACTCGCCACAATCAAACGGAATTGCGGAAAGGAAAAATAGAACCCTGAAAGAAATGATGAATGCCCTGTTAATAAGTTCTGGTTTACCCTGTAACTTGTGGGAAGCCATTCTAACAAACTAGCCGAATACTCACTCGAGTCCCCCATAGCAAAACAAAATCTATTCCCTACAAAAAGTGGAAAGGAAGGAAGCCAAATCTGGGATACTTCAAAGTGTGGGGGTGTTTGGCCAAGGTGCAAATTCCTAAACCCAAAAAGGGTAAAAATAGGACCTAAAACCATTGATTGTGTTTTCATAGGATATGCCACAAATAGTAAGGCATATCGATTCTGGTTCACAAATCGAAAAATCCCGACATTCGTAAATACGGTAATTGAATCAGATAATGCTGACTTCTTTGAAACCATATATCCGTATAAAAAGGAATGTGAGTCGTCTAGCAAAGAATCTAAACGACCTCGGGAAGAAACAAAGGAGAATATTCCTGATGAGGAAAAACCGAGACGCAGCAAACGTCAAAGGACGTCTACTTCATTTGGACCAGAATTTCTAACATTTTTGTTGGAGAATGAGCCTCGAACCTTCAACGAAGCTATGTCTTCATCGAAAGCTCAATTTTGGAAAGAGGCAATCAATAGTGAGATAGAATCCATCTTAAACAACCATACTTGGGAATTGGTTGACCTTCCTCCAGGAAATAAACCTTTAGGTTCCAAATGGATTTTCAAGCGGAAAATGAAAGCTGATGGTACTATTGATAAATATAAGGCAAGACTAGTTGTTAAAGGGTTTAGACAACGAGAAGGTCTTGATTACTTTGATACATACTCGCCGGTAACGAGGATTACATCTATTCGGGTGTTAGAAGCGTTAGCCGTGTATGCGATCTTGAAATCCATCAAATGGATGTGAAAACAAATTTTCTTAAATGGAGAGTTAGAGGAAGAAATTTACATGGAACAACCTCGAGGGGTTTGTAGTTCCAGGGAAAGAGAAGAAGGTGTGTCGACTTGTTAAGTCTCTTTACGGACTAAACCAAGCACCCAAACAAGGCATGCAAAATTTGACCATACAATGCTGTCAAATGGATTCAAGATAAATGAGTGTGATAAATGTGTCTACATTAAGAACACTCCAAACCACGTAGTCATTGTTTGTTTGTACGTGGATGATATGTTGATAATGAGTAACGACATTGCTAACATAAATGCTACTAAGCGCATGCTTGCTAGTAAGTTTGATATGAAAGACTTAGGAGTTGCCGATTTAATTCTGGGAATTAAAATCCACAAGACTCCTCAAGGTCTAGCATTGTCTCAATCTCATTATATTGAAACGGTACTTGAAAAGTTCAAATATTTGGACTTTAAAGTTGCAAAGACGCCAATTGATATGAACCTTGCTCTTGCAAAGAATAAAGGTGAAAGTCATTCTCAATTGGATTATGCCAGAGTGTTGGGAAGTTTGATGTATATCATGAAGTGTTCGCGACCTGATATTGCATGTGCTATAAGTAAACTAAGTCGCTACACTAGTAATCCCGACCAAAAACATTGGCTGGCAATGAAACGAGTTTTGGGGTATTTAAAACATACTCAAAACTTTGCTTTGCATTATAACGAGGTATCCTGCAGCTATTGAAGGATACAATGATGCAAATTGATCACCGGTTCAATCGAAACTAAATCCACAAGTGGATATGTTTTTACCATAGGTGGAGGAGCAGTGTCTTGGAAGTCATCCAAATGCATATGTATCGCCCGCTCTACAATGGAATCTGAGTTCATAGCTTTAGACAAAGCCGTGAAGAAGTTGAATGGCTCCGGAATTTCTTAGAAGATATTCCATTTTGGCCCAAACCGTTGGCTCCTATATGCATACATTGCGATAGCCAAGCGGCAATAGGAAGAGTCGGGAGCCTTATGTACAACGGAAAGTCTCGTCACATACGACGAAGACATAATACCGTTAGACAACTACTCTCTAGTGGAATTATCACAATTGACTATGTTAAGTCAAGAGATAATGTGTCGGATCCACTAACTAAAGGCCTAACTAGAGAGGTAGTTGAAAGATCATCAAGGGGAATGGGACTATGGCCGAGGACAAGTCATCGTGACGGTAACTCTACCTAGAAGACTGGAGATCCCAAGATCTAGGTTCAAAGAGATCAAACAAAGTCATTAATGACGGTTCAACATTGTCACAATAACTCTTTGGTCCATTCTCGTGATGAGACAATGTTCAAGCACTGGATAAAGCATTACGGCTTTTTAATGGTTTCTAAGTTTGGTACGGGTTATATCAAATAGTGTATCTACGGGATGACACATTTAGGAATCACCTATGTAAGTGTGAAGGGTAAGCCGCTTCAAGGAGAATTATGTAAGGCCAAGTCTCTACGCACTTATGAACTGTGCAAAGTGTTCATGACTGAAACGAACAAAACAATGAGAACCAAAGACGGTTAAAGGGTTAATTGTGTGACATGTGGTTGTCTAGGTATACACCAAAGCTCGACGGTTCAAGGATATCACATCTACCGATTGACCGAGTATATCCGACATATGTTCACTACGGAAAGTTCAAAGAGAAATCTACTTATCCAGATGCGATTAATCCTTGCTTACGAATCACACAGTTTTTTGTCATGCATGTTTTTCATCATATAGCCATTCCCCATTCATGTGGGGGATTGTTAAAGCTAGTTAATGAATAAAACTAGCCAAGTTGGTGTGAATGAGAAATGGAAGGCAACCTTTCCGAACAATCACCAACCTATTCCGAAGAAGCACCTTCAAGGCTATATAAACTAAGGCAATGCCTCATTTTAAAGATACCAAAACCAAAATTTCTGCATCTGAAATTCTGCATTCTTTTCACAAATAAAACTATCGAGTCTTCTTGTGTTTCGTTGCCAACTTTGAGTTCGTCGAAGTCGGCGCGTTTGACGTACCGCTACTCCTGCGACAGGTATATCCGTTTTATCCTGGGAGGAAGGAATCCATAACCTCGGGTACAGTGAGTGGATTAAAATGCTTAACGACACACAAGGAATTCTCGGGTCTCGGATATTTTCTTACTTCTGTATTATTTTTCCAGTTTCTGTTTTTCCTGGTTTTTGTCTTTCCGTTTGGTTTCTGTTTTTCCTGATTTTGAACACAAGCACAACAACATATGTTAATGAATTCTTGCTCTAAACTTAATAGATGCATGTAAATACATTAGGAAAAATTAGCAAAAACATAAAGAAATGGTATATATTTTCACAAAATCTGCGAAGGCAACTTTAAAAATGGAGGAAATTAACTTTGCTGCTACAAGCCTACAACCTTTTGTTTCTTCAATACTCCTATATAGAGGTTAAAAAGACTCTTTATAATATGACTTACCATCAATAATCACACTAAATAAAGGTTGTAGGCTAAAATTTGAAAATGTCATGCTACCCGCAAATTCCTCTTAGATGTATGATACATCTTTCTCTTCTTAGTGTCTAGGAGAAAGTGCTACCCGAAACAGTAAATGGACTATAAAAAGAATGTCGATACATCTTAAGAGGAATTTGTGTCATATAGCAGTCACAAAGCATCAAATGAAGAAATTACAGCTTCAAATTGCCAATTTATTTGCATTGCAAAATTAAGCCGACTGGTTATAGAGTGGCTAAAAGAAACAAATTTAACTTGAGGGAGAATTTGGATGCTAATAAAAAGCTCATGACATTTTCAAATTTGCGGATGGGTTCCTATAACATTTTGATATTTATAGATCACCAAATATAGGGATCATTTATTACATAGGAATCTATAAAGTAAAGAGTTAGAGAAATGTAAACCATGAAGATACATATATACATAAAAAGGACAGTTCGGTGCACTAAGTTCCCGCTATGTGCGGTGTCCGGGGAATGGTCGGACCATAAGGGTCTATTGTATGCAGTCTTACCTCACATTTCCGCAAGAGGTTGTTTCCACGGCTTGAATCCATGACCTCCTGGTCACATGACATCAACTTTACTAGTTACTCCAAGACACGGGAATATTAACAATTTTTTTCGGAAACCGTGAAATTTGTTAAATGCATCAACTATTAAGTTCCTTAACAGTTTCGACGCACCCTCTTAAATTCCAAGATAAGCTTTGTAATTAATTGTTTGTGCATTTAATCATTAATGTTGTAGAAATAATTTAGTTTCTAAAATGTTATTTAATTTTGGTATAAAAACATCAAGTGAAGGATAAAATGATCATTCAACTTTAAATGGCCATTTTGGTAATTCAACTTTTTATTTTGGAGCTTCCCACTTTTATAATAATATGATATGATAGAATATGGTGATGGTTTGTTTCTGTAAAGGCTTATAGATGTCCAGAACTAACATCTCTTTTAGTTGTTTCTTTTGAAAGTATGTATGTTCTACACACAATTATTATTAGGGATAAATGTACTTGAACACATTCGTATTATTAATAAGATTAATATTTATGACATTTGCAATTATTAAATTATTATTTTATTGTTTGTAATTATTCATTAATGTGCATCCCTTGAGCTTACATTGTCATTAATAGAGTGAGTTATTGATGATAGAGCGTAACTCTAAAATAGTCTCGACTAATGATCATCGAGAATGGGATATCGATGATATGTTATACGTCGACATGTGGTCTGCACATTCTTAGAGAATGTAGTATGTCTCACTTGCTACTAGTAATGGTTACTAGTGATGAACACATGAATACTTTTGAAAAGTATTGGTATACCCTGCTGATAAACTATTTGTTATACATATTTAAAGTGTTATCAGCGTATGGGAGATGAAAGTCCTTTGACTTGAGGTCAATACACACCTTGTTTACAGAGTAATGTACTTTGATCATGTCCTAAGCTTAAACTCCTTATAGGATAAGATACGGCTTGTGTTGGGTACATTATGATGTAAATTAAGATGGTAGTTGAGTCAAGAATAGGCTTCATTCCTCGATTGGATATTCGAGAGAGCACTCAACTTCTCAGTGATATTAGGTCGACCAAGTCATTGGCCAATGCAAGAGACATATTTAGAATATGATCTAGTTGTCGACTAATATAGATGAGATAAAGTGATCAAGCTATTTGGATAGACACATGGCAAATCCTAAGCTTGATCGAGTGTTCGCGAATGAAAGGAATTTATCATCTCACATAAAGGTTATGTTCGCTGGATTCATGTAAACGTACTTCATATATTGAGTTCGTCATACGACGCAGTCTAGGAGTTCCGTATGGACCTTAATTGGATTAATGTCGATCTATGAAGGCCTATAGGGTCATACTATGTCAATTGTATCTTCGATCTAAGGGTGTAATACTCGATTTAGAATCGAGATATTTTAATTGATAATGACTATGGGATAATTTCTATTAGATGAAAGTTATTTAATTAAATCAAAATTGGATTTTGGATTTAATGTGCTGAAAATATATATTAAATGAAAAGATGGGAAACACCATTTTGACGTGAGGCGTCGCGGCGCCAGCCCAGTCGGACTGGGCCACTGCATCTCGTTTTGGGCCAGATTTGAAGCCCAATCCAAATATGAATTTTGCCCTAATTTCACCTATAAATATAAAGCACCTTCTCATTCATTATCATTTACAAGAAATATACATACACTAAGAATACCAATTCTCATAACAATTCTAGACTTAGAGTCTAGGATAAAACTCTCTCAAACCCCTACCAAAATTTCCTGGCTTTCTTGACCGAGGAATACACTGAAGCATAGTGCTTGCAATCGAAGGGACAGTCGCGTGTACTCCCTAAGTAAAGACTCCAGATAATACAACCTATAAGTGTTAATGTTTTATATTACATATTTTAATTGTCATATAACCATACCAGAAGAAATTGTTGGGGTAAGTAGAACAAAATTTTAAACTTTCGCTGCTTTACTTATGTGTTTTGAACCAAACAAAACCCTACAGTGGTATCAGAGCCCAGGCTGGTTCAATGGTTATATAACAATTGAATAACATAATAATATGGATTAAACATAAAATTGGATTACAACAAAGCTTCTTGAAATCCTACATATCTTGACCGAACGGTTAACTTTTTGATATCACCCTAAATTATCACCTACGCTAAATCGAGGAAGTCATTCCATTCTAACTCGAACTAAGACAAAAGTGCAGATATCCGGCTCATTGCACGGTGCACAACAAAGAACGGGTAAGAATGGATGATGGTCGAAATGTGCATTATTGATAATGGTGGGTGAGGATAAAGATTTGTGATTTGATTCCTAAATTGGATTTAGGGCTCGAACGATTTTAAAAAAAAATATCAACACAGAAAGATTTTGTCAGGACGTCGGCACCGCGGCCCTATGGTAGGGCACCGCGGCGCTTGCTAAGGTTTCAAGGCGGCTTCGCGGCTCCATGGTGGAGCGTCGCGACCCTAATGCTTCATTTTTTAATTCTGGACTTACTGGACAGTAGGCGCCGCGACCCTAAATGATTATAGAAGTCGAAAGGCTTCTACCTTGTGAGCATCACGACTCTAAAGCATTGCAGAAGCGTTCTGCCTTGGTGGCGCTGCGACCCTAATGATGGGCGCCGCGGCCCCCACCTGTAAAAAAAATTGAGTTAAGAATGTTTAACCCATGATTATTATTATACAGTATATTATTTGATAAGTATGATATTTATGTGCTAAATGATTGTCATTTGGATTACTAGAATAGTGTCCGCAAATAATTGTCTGGGTAGGCGGCACCCGGTATTTGTTAAACCTCTTAATATCATGCTTGGGTAGGCGGTACCCAATAAATGCTTAGTCATTTGCATGATAATTAAGATGCTTTGTTGGACATAGGATGCTAGAGTTGATCTTGGTTAAAACCCTAAATTAAAATGTTCCCCAAAATTTAATACAAGTCTCATTTAAAATGAACGAGTCGTCCGTTATAATTGATTGTAGTGCAAAATCCTTTTCGGCAAGATGAGTATTTATGCCACAACATTTTATCTAAGTCTACGAGGACTCAGACTCTTTTATAGATTCATGTTAAATGTAGAAGTGGGTGATAAACCTTCATGAGTTACACCACAGTGTTTGCTCTATAAGAAAAAAACTTACTTAGATACATAATTGCAGTCGCATAACGGGGTTGACTTGCTAGGCTGTCTTGGCGCCACAGTGTCGGACAAGCCGAGGGATGCAGATCAATTATTTAGAACATTCGGTCAAACAAGAGTTATAAATTATTTGTAATTGATTTGGAGACCTACCAGGTTATTCTATTGAAGTTATCAGCCATAGCAAACGTGGAGATAGCATGAACCTGGATCTTGGCCCATTATGACCATATTTGATATGAGTCTGTATTCTTCCATGGGGTCGAAGGGTATGTTGAAATAGTGGGAGCTAATTAAACTAAAGGCCATGTTAATTAGTTAACGAATGTGTTAAATAGAAATTGTATTAGAGTATAATTTCAAGTCTATCTATTTCTTCAGTATATAAAATGTTGAATCTATTATTGAAAATGTTGGTCGAGACAAACAAGTTGACTGGAGAAAATTATCCTTACTGGTTAAGAAATCTGCGATTGGTATTAAGACTAGAAAGAATTGAGTATGTGTTAGACACAATATTCCCCACAGTCCCTGCTGAAAACACTGATGAGTATGCCCTGTTTAACAATGTGGCTTATCATAAACATTTGAACGATGCTACCTTGACACAATATGTAATGTTGTCTTCCATGACTATGGAGTTACAGAGGCAACATGAAAACATAGGCCCCAATGAAATGCTAGAACACTTGAAGAGTCTCTATGACAAACTGTCTCAAACAATGGAATATGAACTGTTGAGAGACCCTTTCAAATGTAAGTTGAATGTCAGCGCATGTTCTAAAGAAGGACTGCACGGCTCTAGGAGGAGGCAAAGCACTAGGTGCTTCCAACTCTACTGGACAAGGTATGTTTGTCATTGAAATAAATATGTCTATAAGTAACTCTCACTGCTGGGTATTGGATACCGCTTGTGGCTCATATATTTGTAATAATGTGCGGTGACTGATTGACAGCAGAAAGGTTAGACCTTGGGAGGTAGACCTGCGCGTTGAAAATAGAGCACAAGTGGATGTTGAACGCGTGAGAACTTATAGACTAGATTTACCTTCAGCCTTTTGTTTAGAACTAAATAATTATTATTTTGTTCCCTCATTAACGAGGAATATCATTTATATCCCAATGTTAGACATTGAGGGGTTTTCCTCATTTATTGCCAATGTCAGTTATGTACTGTCTTTTAATGATTTTGTTTGTGGAAATGCTCCACTTGTGGATGGTTTGTATGTTCTAAACTATAGTCATGAAATTTTCAATGTGCAAAATAAACGAGTTAAGATAAGTAATCCAAGAAACTCCACCTACTTATGGCACTGTAGACTTAGTCACATCAATGAATCAAGGATAGCAGGATTAAGAAAGTTAGACTACCTAGAACCAAGGTTGTTTTATATACACCTCCTCAACTAGATTACCATTGAGAAAATCGATTTTGACGTCCATATGCCAAATGTCATAGTCATAATATGCAGCTATTGCATGCAAAATCCAAATGGACTTAATCTTAGCAGCATGTGAAAAGGTTTCATCATAATCGACCCCAGGCCGTTGATTATAACCTTTAGCCACCAACCTTTCTTTATAAGTCTGTACATTTCCAAATGCATCGATCTTCTTCTTGAAGACCCATTTGCATCCTATGGGTTTAACCCCAGCTGACAAATCAACCAAGTTCCACACTTGATTGATGTACATAGATTTCATCTCGGATTTCATGGCTTCTTGCCATCTCTTTGAATCAATGTCCAACATTGATTCGCTATAGGTTGTAGGCTCATCATTATCGGGAATATCTATCTCACTGTGTTTCCAAAAGTAGATTTAGTTTTTCAGGAGGACGATGAGTTCTAGTGGACCTACGGAGTTGATTGTTTTGTAGTTCAGTGCTTGGTATGTTCTGATTGTGAGAGGGTTCTTGTGTGTTGGATAATCCACTAACTTGAGAGCTTTCAAGCATATCATTTTCATGTATTTCCTGAATGGGAGGAGGTGCAACCATTGCATCTGCTCCCAAAGGCTGTGTAATAGGATCTTGCATTTTTGCTTTGTTCCTCGTAACACTCCCACTGAATTCTTGCCTTGGTCATTCGGCAAGGATTCAACATCTATGTTATCTTGAAGTTCTTGAATTTCTTCAAGTTCTATCTCTGTGCAACTATGTTCCTTGTAGACATATTATTCTTCAAAGAAAGTTGTGTTCCTGGAAACAATGACCCTACGTTCTCCAGGAAGATAGAAGTAGTATCCCTTAGTTTCCTTTGGATACCCCCACGAAGTAACATTTCTCACTTTTGGATTTCAACTTGTCAGTGAGCATCTTCTTAACATATGCAGGGCACCCCCAGGGTCTCATATGTTTAAGAGCTGGCTTCTTGCCATACCATATCTCATAGGGTGTCTTTTCTACTGACTTGGAAGAACCATGTTCAGAACATATATTGAGGTTTGTAGAGCATGTCCCCAAAGGTATTTCGGTAGAGCTAAGAAGCTCATCATGGATCGAACCATATCTAATAAGGTTCAGTTTCTTCTTTCGGCAACTCCATTCATCTGTGGTGTTCCAGGAGGTGTCCACTCTGAATGGACTCCATGTAGCTTTAAGTAATCTAGAAAATCCTTGCTCAAGTATTCACCTCCTCGATCCGAGCAAAGGTTCTTGATACTTGTTGCAAGTTGTTTCTCTACTTCCGACTTGTACTCTTTGAACTTCTCAAAAGCCTCGGATTTATGTCTCATAAGATACACATATCCTTACCTTGTGAAGTCATCAGTAAAAGTGATGAAGTATGGGAAACCTCCTTTAGCTTGAGTCGAAAATGGCCCACATACATCAGTAAAGACCAATTCAAGCACCTCCTTGGCTTATACACCTTTCCCAGAAAGTGGATTATTGGTCATCTTGCCTCTCAAGCAAGATTCGCAGTTACCATAAGACTCCAAGTCAAATGGTTCGAGGTAGTCTAACTTCTTCAACCTTTCTATCCTTGATTCATTGATATGACCAAGTCTGCAATGCCATAGGTATCTAGAGTTTCTATTACTTATCTTAGCTTGTTTATTTTGTACATTGAATATTTCTCGACTACAGTTTAGTGTATATAATCCATCCATAAGAGGAGTAGTTCCATATATAACATTATCAAAAGACAATACTTGACTGCCATTATAAATATATGAGGAAAAACCCTCCATGTCCAAAACAGGGATAGGAATGACATTGTTACACCTCGTAAGATTAAGGAAATAGGATTCAAATACCGGAAATTAGTATACAAGAGGATACGAGGCTTATGAAACTCTCGGAAATTAAAAGAAGTTGGTTTGAGATTTTTTTTTATTGAAGAACTTGGGGGGCCAAAGTGTAAAAAGAAAATCAGATTTTTTATATACCTACACTCACCTCTTCATCTTCTTTCTAACTTAACCAAAAAAAAACTCTCATTCTCTCCTCCAAGCTCAGCCGAAAAACCCTCCACCCATAACCAAATTTAAGGTTTTTATCTTCTCTTCTTAGACTATATTTTCACCAAAAATTGAAAGACAAAACAACGCCAAAAACAGTGGCAAAAACAGTGGCAAAATAGCCACTGCTGGCCGAGAATGTGCCCAGAAATTTTGAGATTTTTGGGATGAAAGTTTGGAAGAAAAACGTGTAGGGATGATGGCTTAACATTGTAGAACACTTGCATGTCAATTGGAGTTGAAGAAGTGAACAAAAAAGGGATAGAAATACGAAAACAGTGGGGATTTTCAGACCCGGGCAGTGAGCAAATTGTGCGGACTATTTTGGACAAAATTTGAGGTATAAAATTCTTCTTTCTATAATTTAATTGGAATGCATGTTGTTATAATTAAGGATATGAATTTGTGTTAAGGAAAATTTGGAATTTAAATAATGCATGTGACAATTTTGGGCTAGTTGCCAATTTGGGACAGATTTTGGTGATTGTTGGATTCATTGGTTATTATTGTTATTATTATCACTAATTGCATGATGAAATTGAAAGGAAACATTTATACTAAAGTTTAAAATTAGTTATATGGAAGTATTGAAATATGGAATTGGATTTTAGGAGTTAAGAGAAGAGTTATGGAATTATGACATGCTGTGGCCAAGAACTTGCATGAAATCGTTGGACATGTTGAGATGGGTATGGACTATTTTAGGGACTGTTTTGTGGTGTTATAATGCTGAAAATTTAGTTACCATTATGCATATTTAAGTGTGGTAATTGCCAATGTAAGTCCTAAAGGAATAAGGATATAGAAAGGTGTAGAAAGGCTTCACATTCTACCCTCGTTGTTGTTGTAACATGGACTATTTTTGTGGGATGTTTTAATGTAGATTAAGAGGCTAAATTTACATGAGAAGTGGGTGTGTAAATCCCCTTTGTTGTTGTTTTGGTTGTGCCCTTAATTGGTGCTTGGTTATTGATGTTGTTAGCCTCGTTTGGAAGTTGTGGAAACATGTATAAACAAGGGAAGTGCTGCCCGAATGTTTATAGAATAGAAAGTCGTTATTCGCTATAAAGTATGCCAGTGATCATAGAATTGACGAACGTATTACCATTATTATAGGTTGAAGTTCTAAAATGAGACGTACTCTAATATTGAGTTGATTAGTTCGTCTAAGAGGTATGTGAACTATTCCTTCTTTCTTTGGCATGATTTTTATTTAATAAAGGTACGGCGGACGTACATGATTCTTATATAGTTTAATTCCTAAAGATGTTAGTTATGAGAAGTGCCTATGATTTTTCAGTAAAGAGTTTATTATGACATTATTATAATGATTGTATTGGGAGTCAAATAAAAATTTTGATTGCATAGGGTTACTCATGAAATCTACTCGTGCTAAGTGTTATTACTTCACTTCACCGAGTCCGGGGTCGGGTTATGTTCGTGCACAGCCTTGCATTGTTTACCGAGTCCCAGAATGGGCCGAGTTATGATATGACTTTACCGAGTTCCAGAATGGGCCGGGTTACGATTTGACTTTACCGAGTCCCAGAATGGACCGGGTTATGATATGACTTCACCGAGTCCCAATATGGGGCGGGTTATGATATGATTCCACCGAGTCCCGCATTAGTGGGACGGGTTATGTTACAGGTATATATATATGTATATGGACAGGCATTCATGTTTTCTTCACTTGACTCTCATTTTTATAAGGCACAACTGACTTTTATTGTTTATGGCACAGTTGGATTTGAATCCTGATTTTTATACTGACCTCTTGTTATCCATTGGCTACTTATGATCTCATTTGCAGTATTTCATGTTTACATACTCAGTACATTATTTCGTACTGACCCCCTTTCCTCGGGGGGCTGCGTTCATGCCCGCTGGTACAGGTGCTCAGTTCTACGGTTTAGGTTCCTGCGCAGCTGTTTGGAAAGCTCCTTTGATCCAGAGCTTTACCATTTTGGTACAGAACCCCATCATTTTTATTTATGTATATTTAGGAGCACGACGGGGCCCTGTCCCGTCATATGTCATTGTCCTTCTTATAGAGGTCTGTAGACAGTTGTGGGTTGTACTTATGTAAGGGTTATAACTCTGTTTTGGTCAGTCATGCTATTGTACTCTGTGTTGGGGTGTCCCCGTGTATATATGATATTATCTAGTGGCAGCCTTGTCGGCTTGCCTGTTGTATTGTGTTGGCTAGTTGTGACTCCTCAGGAGGCAGGTACATTCGGGGGTAAAGGCAGCCTTGTCGGCTTGCCTACCCTGGCATATGTTGTTATTGCAGCGTTATACTGCCGGATTTCAAACTCATTAGGTGTTAGCTGGATTATGTGTGACATGTCAGGATAATGACGTCATTAGGGCGGTTAGTCGGGGCCCGTCGGGTCGGGTCGTGACAGACATTCCTCGTTAACGAGGGTACATAGTAACAATCATTTAACACTATACAATATCCAGAAGGCAAATTTAATTTATAAGTTTCTACGCGCTCAGCATCCACTCGTGCTCAATTTTCAACACGTAGGTCCACCTCTCTTGGTCCAACCTTCATGCTATCAGTTAGCCCCTGCACATTGGTACAAATGTGTGAGCCACAAACGGTATCCAATACCCAGGAATGAGAATTATTTATAGACATATTTATTTCAATGACATACATACCTTGTCCACCAGAGGTAGAAGCACCTGGTACTTTTCCTCCTCCTGGTGCAGTGTAGTCCTTCTTCACATTCCCCTTGTTGTTGTAGTTGAGGCATACATCCTTAGCCGGATTCACCTTCTTCTTCTTCACACCTCCCTTAGGCTTCATAGCTGAGGGCGCAACGACTCCTTTGCCCTTCTTCTTCTGTCATTCCTTACCTTTCGTCTTAGGTCGGCTAGTAGAGCTCACCATGAGCACAACTTTGCCATTGGAAGTGGAAGACTCAAAGGTCTTGAGCATGTTGTGCAGCTCCGGCAGACTCGCTTTCGTTCCATTCGTATTGTAATTCACTATGATTTCAAATGAACGAGGGAGAGAGTTCAGGATGAGGGTGGTAGCGATATTCTTTTGCAACTTCGTTCCAATTGAAGCAAGTCTCTCTATCAGCCCTGTCATTTTCAACACATGCTGCGAGACATGGCCCCCTTCATTGAGCTTACACTTAAAAAGTTCTATTAGTAACTCATATTCCATAGTCTGGGATTGTGAGTCATAGAGACTCTTCAAGTGTTCGAGCATCTCATTGGGACCCATGTTCTCATGTTGTCTCTGAAGTTTTATAGACATGGAAGACAATATCACGCACTGTGCTGAAGTGGTATCATCTAGGTGTTTTTGGTAAGCATCCTTATCAAAAGAGGCATATTCAACAGAGTCTGTCGCAGGGACTGTTGGGAACACCGTGTCCAACACGTATTCTAATTTCTCTTGTCTCAGCACTATTCGCAAATTTCTTATCCAATAAAGGTAGTTAGGTCCAGTAAGTTTGTTCATTTCAATCAACATTTTCAATGATAAGCTCGACATCTTTGATAATCTGAAGAATTAGATAGACTGAAAATCAAACTCAAAATTTATTTCCTATTATACACATTCGTTTAGGCTATCAACATGGTTTTTGTTTAATTAGCTCCCACTATTTTAACATACTTCTACGACCCCAGGGTAGAATACGAACCTATATTAATTGAGGTCATGATGGGCCAAGATCCAAGCCTATGCTATCTCCGCATTTGCTTTGGCTGATAACTTTAATAACACATCTTGGTAGATTCTAAACCAATTGCAAAACATATCTGCAACTCTTGGTTGATCAAATATTATATTTAATCTTGCGTCCTTAGATTAGTCGTCACTTTGGCGCCAAGATTTGTCTAAGCAAGTCAACCCCATTGCACGGTTGCATTTATGTATCTAAGTAAATTTCGCCTTTGTGAGCAAACACTTTGGTGCAAATACCCACAAAGATTATCGTTTACCTTTACATTTAAAACACATCTGTGAAAGAGTCTAGGTCATCGTAGACTTAGAGCAAATTATTTGGCATAAATACTCGTATCGCCGAAAAGGATTTTGCACTCTAACAATTATAATGGACGACGCGTTTTAATTTAGACTTGTATTTAAAATTTTGGGGAACATTTTAATTTAGACTTGTATTTACGCCATATCCATTATGACATCTTAATATCATGCAAAACTAATGACACATAGTTGGGAACCGTCAACCCAATAGGGATGATATAAGATGGTTTAATCAAATACTAGGCGTCGCCGGCCCAGACAGTTATAGCGAACACTAAGCTAATTATTAAATGAAAGCATTTAAACACTTAACATATAGTTCGTATATTATTCAATAATATACAATTAATAATAATCATGGATTAAGTTGTCTAAACTCTAAAATTTATGTCTAATCCAAACAGTGTCTTAAACATTTTCTAATTTTAAAAACTGATTTTCAGGATATTTCTGTAAGTTCCAGATTTTCAGAATTTATAGTTTAGTCCCTCAAAAATTTAAAATTTCAATTTTGAACCCCTTTAAATTCAGAAAATCCAATTTTAATTTTTAGAAAATATTTTTGGATTTCAGGGACTTGTCTGTAATTTCCAAAATTTTAAATTATTTACAGATTTGGCCCAAGGGACCAAATTTTCTTTTCTGAAATTTATAGATTTTCCCCAAGGACCAAATTTGATGATTTTAAAAACTTTTCCAGGGACCAAATTGCAATTTCAGAAACTTCTAAAATTTTCAGATTTGCCCCAAGGGCTAAATTACAATTTCGGAAATCTCCACTGCCCCAACGGAACAATGATCTCCGCATTGTTCACGCCGGAACAGTGTTCGGTTACTGTTCACTGTTCTGAATTATTTTATTTTATTTTTTAAATTGGAGCCTGCCGGAACAGTGTTCAGTTACTGTTCACTATTCCGATTTTTTTTTTATATAAAAAAAATTGGAGCCCTAGTGCCGCGGCAAACCCTAGGTGGCGCCGCGACGGTCCATCGTGGAGTTACGGCGCCTCCGTCTCAGTAGCACAAAATTCCTATTTCCGAAACCCTAAAACTGGTTCAGGGTCAGATTTGCAGATTCATCTTCGTTACCCTTCACTATCAAACAACACGTTCATCGACCATCATCCAATCCCTTCTCGTTCTTCGCTTCAGTGCACCATGTTCGCAATGAACCGGTTACACACATTGACTTGGAAGAGTTAGATCGGAATGACTTTCTCGATTACATAATTGTTTTATAGTTTGGGAGACAAAGATGATGTGCTTTTAAGATATTAGGTTTTCAACCTTTAAACGACATAAATTTCAGATTTAAATAAATTTTAACCCATATTATTATTAATTAAGTACCTTATAATCATACAAAACAGCTCTGACTCTAATACCACTGTAGGGTTTTTTTTGGGTTGTTGTACGCAGCGGATATTGAAAACTTATTTCAAACCCAACAAACGTAGAACTGTTTGACTATGTGGTAATTTAAAACCGTAAACATAAGACTCTGAATGGTACTTACATGTTTACAATATCTAGAATCTTTATCAACTCTTGGTGCGCACGCGAATGCCCTTTCGATTGCAAGCTCCAAGCTTCAATGTATTCCTCTTTTGGAAAGCTAGGAAATCCGACAGAGGTTCGAGAAAGTGTTTTGATTCTAAGTCTCTAAGACTTAGAATAATGATATGAAAATCAAGTGTAATGAATAATGAAGTGTAGGTCTGTATTTATAGGTGAAAAATTAGGTCAAAATGGTTTGACCTTGGGCCTGGCCTAAAATTCGAGACAGATTAGGTCATGGCGTCGCGGCCTTATGGTGTGGGCATCGCGGCGCTGATGTGGCCCTACACTGTCTCATTTTATTTTCTGCACATTCTTAATTAAATCCAAAATCCAATTTTGACTTAATTAAAATAATCATTAATCATTTAAATATCTCGATTCTAAATCGAATAATTAATACTCTCTCAATACATCCTTAGATCGAAAAGACAATCGACATAGTGTGACCCTACAGGCCTTCACATATCGACATTAATCAAATTAAGGTCTATGTGGAACTCCTAGACGGTGTCGCAAGACGAACTCAATATGTGAAGTACGTTTATACGAATCCAGTAAACTTAACCTTTATATGGTAAGATAAAATCCGTTCATTCACGACACACCCGATTAAGCTTAGGATTTGTCAAGTGTCTATCCAAATGGCTTAATCATTGTATCTCATCTATATTAGTTGGCAACTAGATTATATTCTAAATATGTCTATTGCGTTGGCCAATGACTTAGTCAACCTAATATCACTGAGAATCTGAGTGTTCTCTCGAATATACATTCGAGGAATGAATCCTAATCTTGGCTCTACTACCACCTTTAATCCACATCGTAATGTCCCCAATACAAGCCGTATCTCAACCTATAGGGCATTTGAGCTTAGGACATGATCAAAGTATATTACTCTGTAGACAAGGTGCGCATTGACCTCAAGTCTAAGGACTTCTATCTCCCACACGCTGATCATACTTTAGACAAGTATAACAAACAGTATATCAGCAGGGTATACCAATACTTTCAAAGTATCCATATGTCCATCAGGAGTATCCATTACTCATAGCAGGTGAGACATACTACATCCTCTAAGGATGTGATGCAGACTACATGTCGACTTAACACATATCATCGATATCCCATTCTCGGTGATCATTAGTCAAGGCTATTTTAAGAGTTACGTTATAATATTAATATCTCACATTATTAATAACAATGTAACCTCTAGGGATGTATATTATAGAATATTATAAATAGTCAACTAATAATTTAATAATTGCAGATGCCAAAATATTAATCTCCATTAATAATAATACGAACGTGTATAAAGTACATTTGTCCTAATACTGATTGTCTCTAGGACATACATATACTTTCAATTATGTTATGCATAACTAATGCATAGGAAACTATTGTATTAGTAATGCAATAGGTTTTAATGCATGCATAACCATGGTTAAAGACACAATTGCCCATGAAGTCCCTCACATAATATAGTATGAAGGGTATTTTTGTAAATAACTAATTATTTTCATAAATTATTCAATGCATGTTATTTCTAATACACCAAATCAAACAGTGGATAAAAAATAATCCCTGCATAATTAGTTACTAATATCAGCATTACTAATATCAATATTACTAAACTCTATTCAGCATTATTCTTATACACTCTACCAAATGAATGGATTAGACCTTTTCCTCACATTTTGTCACGCAGAGTGTCGATGTCGATTTATGTCGGACAAGGCATAAGTTCTATTTTCATCCATAGAGTTCTATTGTCATTCGTAGTTCTTCTTTTCGAACTGTTATTTCTTGGTTTATTCTGACCAATTCAGTGTTGAGATCTATCAATACTCTGTAGTTTCTTATAACATCGTCTAAATTAGAACTTATTGCTGCTAAGTCAGCCTCTTCTTTTATTTTTCATAATCTTTCAGTTTCTTTATTGCTAGTCCTAGTTTCTTTAATTCTACTAAATCACTATAGTATTTTACTAATATTTCACTGTGGTTTCGTCTTTGTAATACTTGGTGTCTTATCATTTTTAGCATGAGAATCCTTTTATTTAATCCTCTAACTTGGACAAATTCTTCTCGAGTTTTCATTATTTATAACTTATTCAATTTACAAGCTCTGATACCATTTTACAGGCGTTATAGGCGGAATCATCTAACAACCCTGAATAGGGTAGGAATATAGATGGCATATTAACATATTCTTTTTTTTCTTCTTCGACGATACTCCTATACAATAGGAACGATATCGTTTTAATTTTTTTTATACTATATAGAATGGGAACGGTATCTTTTTAGTAGTATGGTAATACATGGGCTTTACTGTAGTTTGGACTACATTGGGCCATATTAATTTGTTACATTGTGGATTTCTGTAGTTTAAACTACATTGGGCCATTTCATTCAAAAAAGATTAGGTGATCCTTCTTTTTTCATAGTAACCTGCGTAGTATCCTCATTTATGCTTATAACGGGCCTTTTTCTTTGGCCTATTAAGAGTTTGTACTGTTCTACTATCTCATTGGAGTGTTTGTGCTCCATCTTAGTGATTCTGTCATGCATGTTGGTAAGGTGTGTGGTGTCTTGTGAGAGTACCTCGTTGTTGTAGTATAGTGTGATAATTTCTTCGGTTTCTCCTCCTTTGGAGTTTCCAATAATGATGGCTTTGCCTGCTCTTAGCATATCTTCAATTTTTTATTTCAGGGTTGATAGTCCTATGGCTCTTTTAGCACTGAGCCATTCTTGAAACTTTTCTATAGTACATGGTATTTTCATTTTCAGATCCGTGTCATCTCCTCTTCTATTGCTATTCCTTCCTGTTTAAATAGTTGGCACATAATGATAGCTTTTCCTGTTAAGTCTGTCGAGGCGTCAAACAGTTGTATGCTGTAGATACCTCTTCCAAATGATTCCATCATTAACCTAGAAGATTCTACTAAAACATTGGGTAACTTAGCAATATTATAAAAAGTTTTATCTACTAGTATTTTATCTATAAATCCGTAAGTAAAGAGTTTAAGAACTATATCAGGGTTTGATTTTTCATTGCATAAAAACCTTGGGTATTTGCATAATTTTGCACTTCTTAAAATGTGTGGGTTTGATTTATAATCATAAAATTTATTAATTTGCTCGTAAGCTGTAATATACTCAGGTGAGAATTTCACTTTGTCGCACATTGTTACTACCGTTGAAGACGATGCTGTTATGGGTGATGGTATAGTGGTTGGCATGACTACAAGTTTAGATGTGAAAGTTTTTGGTTTTTCTGTAGGGATTTGGGAAGATTTCAAGGTTTGTAGGGTTTTGAAGTCTTTAAAGGCTTCTGTCAGTTTTTCTAGCAAGTGTGTATTTTCTTCCATTTTGGTTGTAATAATTTTTTGGTTTTGTTTGATGATTCCTGTAACATTGGTAATATATTCTTTGAATTTGTCACTGCTGGTTGACATCGTTGTACCTGATAAGAAAATCAACTAGAATATTCTTAGTTCCAGATATATTTTTGACAATAAAATCATAGCAATAAAAGAATGATTGCCACTTTTTTCTTTTGTTTAATTCTGGCAAATAGTCTATTTTATTTGTAATGAAAGCTCTTACTTGGGTGTTATCTGTTCTAACAATGAATTTTACTGGTAATAGGTGATAATGAAATGTCTTTATTCCAAATTTTACTGCTTATAGTTCTTTTTCGTTAATATGGTAATTTTTCTCATTAGGCTTCCATGTTCCACCACCATATCCACAAATTAGTGGTTTTTCTTTGTCTATATCCTTTTTATCATATGCTATGAGGACTGCTCCCCATCCTATATCACTGACATCAGTAAATAGTTCTAGTTGATCTAGTTCTGTTGGTATTCTATGTTTTGGCAAGTCTTTCACTTTTTCCTTGATCTTATTTATGGCTTTAGTATGTTCTTCCTTCCATTCAAAAGTTATATTTTTTCTAGTTAGTTCCTGTAATGGTTTTCTCAAAAGTGGTAAATCATTTATATGGTCTGAGGCATAGTTTACTACTCCTAGAAATTGTTGTACTTCCTTTTTACTCACTAATTTGTCTTTAAATTTTTTTATTTTTGTTACAATATGTTCCTGTAATTGTAATCCTTCATTATCTATTATGTATCCCAAATATTCTATACTATTTCTGAAGATTTCAGATTTTTTTTCAGATAATAATATTATATGATGTTTCACAGTTTTTATAAATTCTTCTAGATGTTTTATATGATTTTCCAAATCATCACTATATATTAATATGTCGTCAACATATACTATACAGTATTCTGTTAATTTTCTGAACACCTGGTCCATTCTTCTTTGTAGTGCATTTTTTAATCCAAAGGGTAGTACATTCCATTCGTAGTGTCCTTGAGGGGCACTAAATGTTGTTAAAGCTTTTGATTCATTTTTTAGTTTTATTTGCCAAAATCCACTTTTACAATCAAATTTACTGAACCATTTTTTATTCCTTAATCTATTAATAAGGTTTCTTTTGTATGGTAAAAAATATCCATCAAATATAGTTTTCTTGTTTAGTTCTCTATAGTCAATCACCATTCTAGCCTTTACTCTTTTTTGTTCACTATGTTTCCTAACTAAAAAGGCTGGGCTACTATGTGAGCTTTTACTTTCTTGTATTAATTTTAAATCTAATAACTCTTTTTGTTGGGTTTCAAATTTCTTCTGATCGGTTGGGCTATATCTAATAGGCTTAGATCTAACTATATCGCTAAGATTTATTAGTTTGATTTCAACATATATTTTTTCTTTTTCCCATAGTTGCATCGGATTTTCTCCAAAATTTATTTTTAGTATATTGAGGTATTTTTCTCTTAATAATTGTAGGTTATTATTCCTATCCGATCTTATGTTACATATCCTTAGTGTATGTATTGGTAATATTCTATTTAGTATTATCCATTTATTACAAGGTGTTTGTAGGCTGAAAGTATTATTATTTATTACTTGCGTTTTAAAGTAGTCTAGGAAATTGTTTCCTAATAATACTTGTTGTTTCATATCATTTAGTTGGTATATAACTGGTAGTCTAAATATTGTCTTTCCTAATACTATTCTCATGTTTTCTGCTACTATATCTAATTATTTTGTTTGTTCGCTAAAGCCTGATACTTTTATTCTATGTGTTTTAGATCTTTTCCATCTGTGTGGTTCTAATACTTCTTTCTTTGATAGACATAAGTCTGCTCCACTGTCGATAAAGATCTTTTGTTTTATCATTTTATTATGTTTGTATTCTATATGAGCTTCTATGTAGATTTCTACCATCTAATTTTCTAAATTCATTTCTCTTAATTTTTGTTGAAGCTCTTCATCTTGTTCCATTTCTTTTACTTCTTCTAGTAATTTATTCCATCTTATCTCACTTAACCTTTCTCCTATTATGTTAAGGTTTTTTGTAATCTTATTGTATCTATTTTCTATTGCACTAGTAGTTGTAATAAGCTTATTGCGAACATACATTTCATATTGCATCTAGTAATCTCTTTCTTCCAGTAACTTTCTTTCTTCTTGCGACTTCATTTAGTCAGAACTATTTTCACTTTCCGAGTTTTTGTTAACGAAATTAATATTTTCTGGTTCACTTTCTTCATCATTTTGACTGACATAAAAATCTTCATATTCGTACCAATTATTATTTTCTTCTTTTATTTGTTGTAGACTCATTATAAATTGTGTCGTATCTATGTATTTTACATCTTTTTTCTTTAGCTTTGGGCATTTATTAGCATAATGTCCTTTTTCATTGCAATTCCAACATTTACATTCTTTAAGTTTTTCTTCTTCAATTGGTTTTACATATTTTCTTTTCCTAAATTTTCTCTTATGCTTAAATTGTTTCCTGGTTCAAGGGGTATTTCTATACCTTTTGAATCTCTTTTTCCTATAAGGTTTGTAATAAGGTTGTTGGTTTTGTCCGTTGTAATTATTGTATTTTTTATATCTTTTGTGTTGATATTTCTTTTTATGGCTTTTCTTATATTTTTTTTCTCTTTATTATCATCACATCCGAATACTAATCTTCTTTCTGTAAATCCACATACTTCTCTTAATCCTATCTTCTTATCTTTTTTAATCTTTTGTTGCATTCTATATTCTTCACATTTTCGCATTAGGTATGCTCTTAGTACTCTTATTCTTTCTCCTAATGTATTTTCTTTTGGTTCTAGTTGGGTGTATTCCTTCGATATTTCTGTGTTATAAGGTATAGGTAGGTGGTCGTAATAAAGTTGTTGATATATTAAACCTTCTTCTGACAAAAATCTTGCTTCGTGAAATAATTTACTAAAACTTATTGTATATTCTGGTAATTTATTAATTTTACAACATTTCATGTTATTTAGATTCATTATTATCTCAGTTTTTCTTTCTGCGAGTACATTTTTTGGGGTACCAACCATTTTTCTCCTAAAAAATCTTTTTAGTATGATATCAATTATTATTAGCATAGATTTCCAATCTCCTGCATGACTAAATACTTCTCCTCTTAATTGGTATGCTATGGATTCTATCCAATAAGCTACCTTTCCGATTAATATTTTAGATATCAAGTCATACATATATTCTAGGTTTTCTATTTGTGTAGAATTCATTAATGCTATATACATTCCAAGATTCCAGTCATTTATTCTTCTTCCTATTTCTTGTTCATCATAAACATTATCTAAGTCTAAGAAATATCCATTGTAATTTACGCCTTGCGCCATTGATCCTACAAATTCTTTAAATTTAGCTTGTTGTCCTACTGGTATATGATTTGGTAATCTAGTTTGTCTTCTATTTATTATTTCTAGGTTGGGATCTACTAATTCTTCTTCTGGATAATCGTTTGCATCTTCATTTTTTATATCATCAGTTTCTATTTCTGTTTCTATAGGATTATTAAATTCATCTTCTATATCACTTTCGGGTTCTTCTTCTATAATTGCATTTACTTTTTTCATTTTTTGTAAGGCTACTATTATCTGGTTATTTTCCTTTACTATCTCTGAGTCTTCTTCCTCTTCTATGAATTCTGCTACTTTTACCTCTTGGTTTACTAAATCAATGTTGTTATCTTCGTTAGTATCGCTCTCAGTCTTTTCACTACTAGATGTAGTTTCTTCACTTGTTCTATTATTTCTTACTTTCTTTTCCTTTTAACCTTTTTATCTCTTCTGTTAGGATTTTTATTTCATCTTTTAATTCTCCTACTTCTTGTTTTAGTTCTACTTTGGTTTCTTTTAATTCTTTCTTTGTAACCTCAAATTTGTGTTTGTATTTTTTATATTTGTTGTACCATTCCTCATTAATGTGTGTTTTTAATTTGGTATTTTCTGTTTCTAATTCACATAATTTTCGTTCTTGTTTATCTAATTTTAGATTTAAATACTCGTTGGTTTTTTCTCTACGTCTTTTAAGTACATGTTTTCATTTTTTGAATTATTGTCTGGTGTGGTTTTTTCTTTTCTTTTCATTGGTTCATACTTGTATCGTTCTCTTTCCAGTATATTTTTCCATGATTTCTTAAAAACGTAAGTACACTAGGTTCTTGATTTTCCATTTAAAATTGTCTTTTCTTACTCAATATTGCTAGGCAAAAGTTATATTTTTTCTACTTTCTTTGGCAGTCTTGGTTTTATTTTACTAATATCTACCATTATTGATTCTTTACTCTTTCTCCAAGCATCTATTGGTACTATTTCTGGTTGTTGAGTTGTAGTGCTAATTATAGTGTTTTCTTTGCTCGTACTAGGTTCATCTTCCTCTACTTGTTTCCTTTATCTTTACATTTTTCTTCTACTAATATGTTTAGTTTTTCCAATATTATTTTAAATGTTGGTATTTCAGATACGTTCCATAATTTTGTTAATTCTTCTCTTATTATTTCTTGCATTTTTGTTTGGTTTCTTTTAGTTCATCCATTATACTAATGTATTATTCATTTGTTCTTTTACTACTATTTCTTTCCATAATGCACTAATTTTTTCATAGAGCTCGTCAGGATTATTAATTCTTTTTCTCCATCCGTCTTCCATATCTATCCATATTTTATCAAACTTTTCACATTGTTGTTCTAACTTTCTTATCTTTTCTTCTAGCTTTATTTCTTTCGCCTTATATTTTAAGTATTTGAGCTGTGACAATATTTCTTCTGATAAAATTCTTCTTATTGATTTTAATTTCTATTTTTTCTCTATTATTTCTTTCTGTATGTTCATACTTTATTCACGAATCTTGTTTTTCCTTGGTCATTTATTTCAATTCCATTATTATTTATCTTATAATTTATCATGGTTAAAAAGTCACTTCCTAGAAGTAGTTCATTAAAACTATCATATTCTATTACTCCTATATTTATCTTATACTCTAAATCTTGGATTTTGAATTTTAAATTAATACTTTTGGTAATTATTATTTCTCTTTCATTTTCAGGATAATTATAAGTTTGTGGGTCTATTAAATCACAATCATTTTCATCAATTTTACTTATATGTATAAAACTTTTTATAGCTCCAGTATTTACTTCAGCTATACAGTCTGTTGCTATCATCCCTTTAAATATTATTACTTTAATTTTTAATCTATTTGTGTTTATATTTATTAAGTCTAATATTCTAAGTTGTATAGCACTAGTTTGTCGTGACATTGTTGGTTCTCTCGTAATACTTAATCTAGATCCTTCTATTTTTGGTATTAGTCTTTTGGATGGTGTAAGGGTTTTTGTATTAAAATCCATATATATTTCTTCTGGTATAGTTATTTTGGAATTTTCTTTATGTTCTATATGTTCTAATATTTCCTGGTACATCCTTGGTACTAATATATTCATTTCATGTTGTTTCTTTACATGGTGGTTTTCGGTTAGGGCATTTATCATTTTTGTTTCAATACTTATGACTTTACTTCCTGGTGGCATTGTTATTCCATCCAATTTGTAATATAATGTCAAGGCTGTCTTTGTGTTCATCTTTTAATGATATACTAAAGTCTGGTTGTACCGTAAATTTTAATTTCTGATATACTAAATTTCCTTTTACTACTGATATTAAAGCATCTTGTAGATTTCCTAATATCTTATCATCTAATATGTATATTTGTATAGGTGTGTCTATATTTTTTTGAAAATATGATTTTATAGTAAATTCTACTCCTCCAAAGTATATGTTCCTATATTTTTTAGCTTCCCAAGTAGATAGTTTTGATAACTCTCTTTTTATTACTTCATCTGTTATCAAGTTTATATTCGTTCTTTCATTTACACTCATTGTATCTATTGTATTTTCATGCTATGTGCTATGTACCTTATTTCTTTATTTCTTTCAAACCATTTTATTTTAAATATTTTCTTTATAGATAATTCCTCTTTTTCATCTTGTATCTTCTGATATGTTTCAGGCTTAAAGCTTAATGTTTGTGTTGATCCTCCTTCATATGTATTCATTTGATAATATGTTTCTTTAGAGTCTTTTGCTATTTCTTTTCCTTTATCCATATTTTAATAAGTTGATGTACTTATACTGTTCTTCTATTATATCATTTAGATCTTTTAATTCATTATCATTTCTGATTATTTCTCTTAATTTATTTTCTAGAAATTTCATATTTTCTTCTTCCTTCTGTCTTAACTCTTCATCTTTTAATGCTATTTTATTTTTAAATTCTTTAATAGTTCTTTCCTGTTCATAAATTTCTTTAGCATTTTCTTGTAAACTTTTATCTTTTTTATTTATTAGATCTGTACTTATTCTGCAACTTATTATATGTTGTTTATATCTCTATTATATGTAAGGGATTTTTCTGCTATTATTCTAAGTTCTTCTAATTTATTTGGTTGATCTATTAGTCTATTTTCATCCATAGTGTAAGATTGTCATTCGTAGTTCTTCTTTTCGAACTGTTATTTCTTGGTTTATTCTGACTAATTCAGTGTTGAGATCTATCAATACTCTGTAGTTTCTTATAACATCGTCTAAATTAGAACTTATCGCTGCTAAGTCAGCCTCTTCTTTTATTTTTTCATAATCTTTCAGTTTCTTTATTGCTAGTCTTAGTTTCTTTAATTCTACTAAATCACTATAGTATTTTACTAATATTTCATTGTGGTTTCGTCTTTGTAATACTTGGTGTCTTATCCTTTTTAGCATGAGCATCCTTTTATTTAATCCTCTAACTTGGGCAAATTCTTCTCGAGTTTTCATTGTTTATAACGTATTCCATTTACAAGCTTTGATACCATTTTATTTTAAATATTTTCTTTTTATGGCTTTTCTTATATTTCTTTTCTCTTTTATTTTCATCACATCCGAATACTAATCTTCTTTCTGTAAATCCACATACTTCTCTTAATCCTATCTTCTTATCTTTTTTAATCTTTTGTTGCATTCTATATTCTTCACATTTTGGCATTAGGTATGCTCTTAGTACTCTTATTCTTTCTCCTAATGTATTTTCTTTTGGTTCTAGTTGGGTGTATTCCTTCGATATTTCTGTGTTATAAGGTATAGGTAGGTGGTCGTAATAAAGTTGTTGATATATTAAACCTTCTTCTGGCAAGAATTTTGCTTCATAAAAGAATTTAATAAGTACCATTTTACAGGCGTTACAGGAGGATCTTTTCATCATCTAACAACCCTGAAGAGGGTAGGAATATAGATGACATATTAACATATTCATATGTAGGTTTAACAAATAATAGGCATGTAGTACGGAAGTAGGTATTATTAACTCAAAATTCATTTTTTAAATGATAGTCTACAACCTTCTATCAACATTTAACATCATAATTGCAGAGATGTATACTTATCAAGATTATATTTAGAAACACATAGTCTAAAAACATACCTCTTAGCAGAATATTAAGGTCACCGGAGATACTCAACCCACCCTGGTTCTGTCTCCCTTTTTTCCTCTCTGGTGACGGGATAAATGGCCTAGGTGCTGGGAGTTGCTCGACAGATTGTTTCTTAAATTTCCTTTTAAGAGATGGTGTTTTGTCGACTAATATGGTTCTTAAATATAAGCTTTCAAAGTATTTATCTTCTGGTATTATGATATTAATCTTGATATTGGCTATATACTAGAAGGGTTTTTAGCTAGACATGAGAGAGTATTTTAAAGATTGAAGATGTTGTATTTCGAAAGATCTCTTTCAAAGTTACAATGAGGCTCTTTATATAGATAAACTCGGTTGCCTTTCACTATTGGCATGCTGAAAAAGTAATAAAGTTGATACATTATTGTTACCAAAGTCCTAAAGCAAATAGTGCTTTGTCTTTTGTCCTTTCATACTTTTCTAAAAGTTGTTTGTCGTTGCTGCTATTCTTTTCAACATTTGTTGGCTTGTCATCTTCCGTATTTGATTCCTTGTGGGTCCGACGACTTTTATTTTCTTCCACAGGCATCTTTACATGTGTCTTCTTTGCACAGAGGCATCTTTTGTTTGTCTTCTTTTCACTAAAAGACGAAAAAATGTTTTTTTTATACTCCTATAGAATATGAACGGTATCTTTTTAGTAATATGGTAATACATGGGCTTTACTGTAGTATGGACTACATTGGGCCATATTAATTTCTTACATTGTGGCTTTCTGTAGTTTAAACTACATTGGGCCGTTTCATTAAAAAAGGATTAGGTGATCCTTATTTTTTCATAGTAACCTGCGTAGTATCCTCCTTTATGCTTATAACAGGCCTTTTTATTTGGCCTATTAAGAGTTTGTATTGTTCTACTGTCTCATTGGAGTGTTTGTGCTCCATCTTAGTGATTCTGTCATGCATGTTGGTAAGGTGTGTGGTGTCTTGTGAGAGTACCTCGTTGTTGTAGTATAGTGTGATAATTTCTTCGGTTTCTCCTCCTTTGGAGTTTCCAATAATGCTGGCTTTGCCTGCTCTTAGCATATCTTCAATTTTTGATTTTAGGGTTGATAGTCCTATGACTCTTTTAGCACTGAGCCATTCTTGAAACTTTTCTATAGTACATGGTATTTTCATTTTCAGATCCTTGTCATCTCCGCTTATATTGCTATTCCTTCCTGTTTTAAATAGTTGGCATATAATGATAGCTTTTCCTGTTAAGTCTGTCGAGGCGTCAAACAGTTATATGCCGTAGATACCTCTTCCAAATGATTCCATCATTAACCTAGCAGATTCTACTAAAACATTGGGTAATTTAGCAATATTATAAAAAAGTTTTATCTACTAGTATTTTATCTATAAATCCGTAAGTAAAGAGTTTAAGAACTATATCAGGATTTGATTTTTTATTGTATAAAAACCTTGGGTATTTGCTTAATTTTGCACTTCTTAAAATGTGTGGGTTTGATTTATAATCATAAAATTTATAAATTTGCTCGTAAGCTTTAATATACTCAGGTGAGAATTTCACTTTGTCGCACATTGTTACTGTCGTTGAAGACGATGCTGTTATGGGTGATGGTATAGTGGTTGGCATGGCAGCAAGTTTAGATGTGAAAGTTTTTGGTTTTTCTGTAGGGATTTGGGAAGATTTCAAGGTTTGTAGGGTTTTGAAGTCTTTAAAGGCTTCTGTCAGTTTTTCTAGCAAGTGTGTATTTTCTTCCATTTTGGTTGTAATAATTTTTTGGTTTTGTTTGATGATTCCTGTAACATTGGTAATATATTCTTTGAATTTGTCACTGCTGGTTGACATCGTTGTACCTGATAAGAAAATCAACTAGAATATTCTTAGTTCCAGATATATTTTTGACAATAAAATCATAGCAATAAAAGAATGATTGCCACTTTTTTCTTTTGTTTAATTCTGGCAAATAGTCTATTTTATTTGTAATGAAAGCTCTTACTTGGGTGTTATCTGTTCTAACAATGAATTTTACTGGTAATAGGTGATAATGAAATCTCTTTATTCCAAATTTTACTGCTAATAGTTCTTTTTCGTTAATATGGTAATTTTTCTCATTAGGCTTCCATGTTCCACCTCCATATCCACAAATTAGTGATTTTTCTTTGTCTATATCCTTTTTATCATATGCTATGAGGACTGCTCCCCATCCTATATCACTGGCATCAGTAAATAGTTCTAGTTGATCTAGTTCTGTTGGTATTCTATGTTTTGGAAAGTCTTTCACTTTTTCCTTGATCTTATTTATGGCTTTAGTATGTTCTTCCTTCCATTCAAAAGTTATATTTTTTCTAGTTAGTTCCTGTAATGGTTTTCTCAAAAGTGGTAAATCCTTTATATGGTCTGAGGCATAGTTTACTACTCCTAGAAATTGTTGTACTTCCTTTTTACTCTCTAATTTGTCTTTAAATTTTTTTATTTTTGTTACAATATGTTCCTGTAATTGTAATCCTTCATTATCTATTATGTATCCCAAATATTCTATACTATTTCTGAAGATTTCAGATTTCTTTTCAGATAATAATATTCCATGTTATTTCACAGTTTTTATAAATTCTTCTAGATGTTTTATATGATTTTCCAAATCATCACTATATATTAATATGTCGTCAACATATACTATACAGTATTCTGTTAATTTTCTGAACACTTGGTCCATTCTTCATTGAAATATTTGTGGTGCATTTTTTAATCCAAAGGGTAGTACATTCCATTCGTAGTGTCCTTGAGGGGCACTAAATGTTGTTAAAGCTTTTGATTCATTTTTTAGTTTTATTTGCCAAAATCCACTTTTACAATCAAATTTACTGAACCATTTTTTATTCCCTAATCTATTAATAAGGTTTCTTTTGTATGGTAAAAAATATCCATCAAATACAGTTTTCTTGTTTAGTTCTCTATAGTCAATCACCATTCTAGCCTTTCCACTTTTTTGTTCACTATGTTTCCTAACTAAAAAGGCTGGGCTACTATGTGAGCTTTTACTTTCTTGTATTAATTTTAATTCTAATAACTCTTTTAGTTGAGTTTCAAATTCCTTCTGATCTGTTGGGCTATATCTAATAGGCTTAGATCTAACTATATCGCTAAGATTTATTAGTTTGATTTCAGTAGATATTTTTTTCCCATAGTTGCATCGAATTTTTTCCAAAATTTATTTTTAGTATATTGATGTACTTTTCTCTTAATAACTGTAGGTTATTATTCATATCCGGTCTTATGTTACATATCCTTAGTGTATGTATTGGTAATATTCTCTTTAGTATTATCCATTTATTACAAGGTGTTTGTAGGCTGAAAGTATTATTATTTATTACTTGCATTTTAAAGTAGTCTAGGAAATTGTTTCCTAATAATACTTGTTGTTTCATATCATTTAGTTGTTATATAACTGGTAGTCTAAATATTGTCTTTCCTAATACTATTCTCATGTTTTCTGCTACTATATCTAATTCTTTTGTTTGTTCGTTAAAGCCTGATACTTTTGTTCTATGTGTTTTAGATCTTTTCCATCTGTGTGGTTCTAATACTTCTTTCTTTGCTAGACATAAGTCTGCTCCGCAGTCGATAAAGATCTTTTGTTTTATCATTTTATTAGGTTTGTATTCTATATGAGCTTCTATGTAGATTGCGACCATCTAATTTTCTAAATTCATTTTTCTTATTTTTTGTTGAAGCTCTTCATCTTATTCCATTTCTTTTACAATAGATGAAGAGCTTCAACAAAAATTAAGAGAAATGAATTTAGAAAATTAGATGGTAGCAATCTACATATAAGCTCATATAGAATACAAACCTAATAAAATGATAAAACAAAAGATCTTTATTGGACAATGAGCATTTATGTCTAGCAAAGAAAGAAGTATTAGAACCACATAGATGGAAAAGATCTAAAACACATAGAACAAAAGTATCAGGCTTTAACGAACAAACAAAAGAATTAGATATAGTAGCAGAAAACATGAGAATAGTATTAGGAAAGACAATATTTAGACTACCAGTTATATACCAACTAAATGATATGAAACAACAAGTATTATTAGGAAACAATTTCCTAGACTACTTTAAAACGCAAGTAATAAATAATAATACTTTCAGCCTACAAACACCTTGTAATAAATGGATAATACTAAAGAGAATATTACCAATACATACACTAAGGATATGTAACATAAGATCGGATATGAATAATAACCTACAATTATTAAGAGAAAAATACATCAATATACTAAAAATAAATTTTGGAGAAAATCTGATGCAACTATTGGAAAAAGAAAAAATATATGCTGAAATCAAACTAATAAATCTTAGCAATATAGTTAGATCTAAGCCTATTAGATATAGCCCAACAGATCAGAAGGAATTTGAAACTCAACTAAAAGAGTTATTAGAATTAAAATTAATACAAGAAAGTAAAAGCTCACATAGTAGCCCAGCCTTTTTAGTTAGGAAACATAGTGAACAAAAAAGTGGAAAGGCTAGAATGGGGATTGACTATAGAGAACAAAACAAGAAAACTGTATTTGATGGATATTTTTTACCATACAAAAGAAACCTTATTAATAGATTAGGGAATAAAAAATGGTTCAGTAAATTTGATTGTAAAAGTGGATTTTGGCAAATAAAACTAAAAAATGAATCAAAAGCTTTAACAACATTTAGTGCCCCTCAAGGACACTACGAATGGAATGTACTACCCTTTGGATTAAAAAATGCACCACAAATATTTCAAAGAAGAATGGACCAAGTGTTCAGAAAATTAACAGAATACTGTATAGTATATGTTGACGACATATATTAATATAGTGATGATTTGGAAAATCATATAAAACATCTAGAAGAATTTATAAAAACTGTGAAATAACATGGAATATTATTATCTGAAAAGAAATCTGAAATCTTCAGAAATAGTATAGAATATTTGGGATACATAATAGATAATGAAGGATTACAATTACATGAACATATTGTAACAAAAATAAAAAAATTTAAAGACAAATTAGAGAGTAAAAAGGAAGTACAACAATTTCTAGGAGTAGTAAACTATGCCTCAGACCATATAAAGGATTTACCACTTTTGAGAAAACCATTACAGGAACTAACTAGAAAAAATATAACTTTTGAATGGAAGGAAGAACATACTAAAGCCATAAATAAGATCAAGGAAAAAGTGAAAGACTTTCCAAAACATAGAATACCAATGTAACTAGATCAACTAGAACTATTTATCGATGCAAGTGATATAGGATGGGGAGCAAATCCTCATAGCATATGATAAAAAGGATATAGACAAAGAAAAATCACTAATTTGTGGATATGGAGGTGGAACATGGAAGCCTAATGAGAAAAATTACCATATTAACGAAAAAGAACTATTAGCAGTAAAATTTGGAATAAAGAGATTTCATTATCACCTATTACTAGTAAAATTCATTGTTAGAACAGATAACACCCAAGTAAGAGCTTTCATTACAAATAAAATAGACTATTTGCCAGAATTAAACAAAAGAAAAAAGTGGCAATCATTCTTTTATTGCTATGATTTTATTGTCAAAAATATATCTGGAACTAAGAATATTCTAGCTGATTTTCTTACCAGGTACAACGATGTCAACCAGCAGTGACAAATTCTAAGAATATATTACCAATGATACAGGAATCATCAAACAAAACCAAAAAATTATTACAACCAAAATGGAAGAAAATACACACTTGCTAGAACAACTGACAGAAGCCTTTAAAGACTTCAAAACCCTACAAACCTTGAAATCTTCCCAAATCCCTACAGAAAAACCAAAAACTTTCACATCTAAACTTGCTGTCATGCCAACCACTATACCATCACCCATAACAGCATCGTCTTCAACGGCAGTAACAATGTGCGACAAAGTGAAATTCTCACCTGAGTATATTACAGCTTGCGAGCAAATTAATAAATTTTATGATTATAAATCAAACCCACACATTTTAAGAAGTGCAAAATTAAGCAAATACCCAAGGTTTTTATGCAATGAAAAATCAAACCATGATATAGTTCTTAAACTCTTTACTTACGGATTTATAGATAAAATACTAGTAGATGAAACTTTTTTATAATATTGCTAAATTACCCAATGTTTTAGTAGAATCTGCTAGGTTAATGATGGAATCATTTGGAAGAGGTATCTACGGCATATAACTGTTTGACGCCTCGACAGACTTAACAGGAAAAGCTATCATTATATGCCAACTATTTAAAATAGGAAGGAATAGAAATATAAGCGGAGATGACAAGGATCTGAAAAAGAAATTACCATGTACTATAGAAAAGTTTCAAGAATGGCTCAGTGCTAAAAAGCCATAGGACTATCAACCTTGAAATCAAAAATTGAAGATATGCTAAGAGTAGGCAAAGCCAGCATTATTGGAAACTCCAAAGGAGGAGAAACCGAAGAAATTATCACACTATACTACAACAACGAGGTACTCTCACAAGACATACCACACACCTTACCAACATGCATGACAGAATCACTAAGATAGAGCACAAACACTCCAATGAGACAGTAGAACAGTACAAACTCTTAATAGGCCAAAGAAAAAGGCCTGTTATAAGCATAAAGGAGGATACTACGCATGTTACTATGAAAAAAGAAGGATCACCTAATCCTTTTTGAATGAAACAGCCCAATGTAGTTTAAACTACAGAAAGCCACAATGTAACAAATTAATATGGCCCAATGTAGTCCAAACTACAGTAAAGCCCATGTATTACCATATTACTAAAAAGATACCATTCCTATTCTATAGGAGTATAAAAAAACACTTTTTCATCTTTTAGTGAAAAGAAGACAAACAAAAGATGCCTCTATGCAAAGAAGACACATGTAAAGATGCCTGTGGAAGAAAACAAAAGCTGCCGGACCCACAAGGAATCAAATACGGAAGATGACAAGCCAACAAACGTTTAAAAGAATGGCAGCAACGACAAACAACTTTTAGAAAAGTATGAAAGGACAAAAGACAAAGCACTATTTGCTTTAGGACTTTGGTAACAATAATGTATCAACTTTATTACTTTTTCAGCATGCCAATAGTGAAAGGCAACCGAGTTTATCTATATAAAGAGCCTCATTGTAACTTTGAAAGAGATCTTTCGAAATACAACATCTTCAATCTTTAAAATACTCTCTCATGTCTAGCTAAAAACCCTTCTAGTATATAGCCAATATCAAGATTAATATCATAATACCAGAAGATAAATACTTTGAAAGCTTATATTTAAGAACCATATTAGTCGACAAAACACCATCTCTTAAAAGGAAATTTAAGAAACAATCTGTCGAGCAACTCCCAGCACCTAGGCCATTTATCCCGTCACCAGAGAGGAAAAAAGGGAGACAGAACCAGGGTGGGTTGAGTATCTCCGGTGACCTTAATATTCTGCTAAGAGGTATGTTTTTAGACTATGTATTTCTAAATATAATCTTCATAAGTATACATCTCTGCAATTATGATGTTAAATGTTGATAGAAGGTTGTAGACTAACATTTAAAAAATGAATTTTGAATTAATAATATCTGCTTCCGTACTACATGCCTATTATTTGTTAAACCTACATATGAATATGTTAATATGTCATCTGTATTCCTACCATTTTCAGGGTTGTTAGATGATGAAAAGATCCACCTGTAACACCTGTAAAATGGTATCAGAGCTTGTAAATGGAATAAGTTATAAACAATGAAAACTCGAGAAGAATTTGCCCAAGTTAGAGGATTAAATAAAAGGATGCTCATGCTAAAAATGATAAGACACCAAGTATTACTATGACGAAACCACAGTGAAATATTAGTAAAATACTATAGTGATTTAGTAGAATTAAAGAAACTAGGACTAGCAATAAAGAAACTGAAAGATTATGAAAAAATAAAATAAGAGGATGACTTAGCAGCGATAAGTTCTAATTTAGATGATGTTATAAGAAACTACAGAGTATTGATAGATCTCAACACTGAATTAGTCAGAATAAACCAAGAAATAATAGTTCGAAAAGAAGAACTACGAATGACAATAGAACACTATGGATGAAAATAGACTAATAGATAAACAAAATAAATTAGAAGAACTTAGAATAATAGCATAAAAACCCATTACATATAATAGAGATATAAACCAACATATAATAAGTTGCAGAATAAGTACAGATCTAATAAATAAAAAAGATAAAAGTTTACAAGAAAATGCTAAAGAAATTTATGAACAAGAAAGAACTATTAAACAATTAAAAAATAAAATAGCATTAAAAGATGAAGAGTTAAGACAGAAGGAAGAAGAAAATATGAAACTTCTAGAAAATAAATTAAGAGAAATAATCAGAAAGGATAATGAATTAAAAGATCTAAATGATATAATAGAAGAACAGTATAAGTACATCAACTTATTAAAATGTGGATAAAGGAAAAGAAATAGCAAAAGACTCTAAATAAACATATTATCAAATAAATACATATGAAGGAGGATCAACACAAATATTAAGCTTTAAGCCTGAAACATATCAGAAGATACAAGATGAAAAAGAGGAATTATCTATAAAGAATATATTTAAAATAAAATGGTTTGAAAGAAATAAAGAACTAGATCAGGCTTAAAGCTTTTGTTTTACAAGGAAAACAGATGGAATTGCCCTAGCAGAGAATTTATCAGACTTCTTAACTTGAGTAGCATAGGCTAGATAACCAAAAACTTTGACATGATCTAGACAAGTAGGATTGGAAAATAATATCTCAAAAGGAATTTTACCTTTAAGAGTGGAGGAAGGGAGACTGTTTATCAGATAAACAACAATCATTAGTCATTACACATTCTCCCCAAAACTTTAATGAAACACAAGCTTGAAATTTTAGTGATCTAGCAGTGTCTAGTATATATCTGTATCTTCTCTCCACCACTCCATTTTGTTGAGGTGTATACACACAAAAACTCTGTTGTACAACTCTTAAGGACTGAACCAATTCTGTTATCTGAGAGTTGATTAACTCACAACCATTATCAGTTCTAAGCACCTTGACAGTTGCACCAAACACATTTCTAATCATAGTGACTAAGGTTTTAAACACAACACCCACTTCAGATTTAGAGTTTAACAAGAACAACCAAGTGTATCTTAAAAAATCATCAACCAGGGTTAAGAATTACCTTTTTTCATCATATGTAGGCACTCTATATGGCTCTCAAACATCACCATGCAAAAGTTGAAAACATGTTGTTGAATTAGTAGTGCTCAAAGAAAATACCAATCTAGATTGCTTTGTCAAAGGAAACACAATACAAGTGTTCAAAATACCCCGACACTGATACATTTTGAAAGCAACTCAACCTTTTCAAATTTTGATAAGGGACACGTCCTAACCTTCTATGAAAAAGTATAAAACTTGTCTAGGAGACTTTATTTTATTTACAACACAAGACACTACAGACTTTATATCACTGGTAATCTGAGGTCCTTATGAGTACACATGGAAGTCAGCATATAGCACATAAAGATCATTCTCCAGCCTTCCAATCCCCCTCACTTTCTCATTGAAGAGGTCCTAAAAAATCCAGAAATTAGGATAAAACATAGCACAACATTGCAATTCCCTTGTGAGCTTGGAAGCCCCAGAGTCAACTATCCACTTATCAGTGTTAGTAGGATAAGAGTCATGCATTATACCTGTTGCTGCTCTTACTTCAGTCTCAGTATTGTGATCTTTGCCCAGTAGTTGTAAGATCTATCTGTACTACTCAATAGTGAAGTGTGGGCCTGGTGTGTTGTTTAGTTGATCACCTTTTTTACTGCTATCACCCATTGTACTCTAATTGCACTGGCCACCAAATCGTATGTGAAAACATCACCTCTTCCTGCTTCAGAGAAATTAGAAAAATTTCTGAATAGTGAGCAACATTAGGTGCAAATTAGTTCCTCTTATTCCCTTTAAAGTCATTTGGACGTCCATGAAGCTTATAGCAAGTCTCTCTTGTATGTACCTTCCAATTGCAGTAGTCATAATATAGATTTCATTTCTTCTGCTTAGAATTAGAGTTTGAAGCATGACTCATATGTAGAAGAGGTCATCCCTCCATTTCCTCCACCATAGTTCATCATATTAGCTTGTTCTCCATTGAAATTCACATTTCCTTTTTCTTCAAAGAATTTAGATGGCACATTATTTTGTCTGTTACTAGAATCGAATTTTCCCTTTTCCTAAAAAAAATGCCATTACTTCATTCATTCCTCCACTGTCAACAGAGATAGATTTTCCCAGAATTCTTTGACATTCCTCAACAATGACTAGAGAATAAGCTTTGTTCACACTAGATGTAGGATACATCATCATAATTTGACTTCTACACTGATTAAATGACTCAGTCAACCCTATTAAAATCGCATTAACCTCTGATATTCAAAATGCTCAGCATAAGTCATAGATTCAGGACAGGGGCATCCAGGACAAGGCATTAGAGAGTCAAACTCCTCCCATAGTTCATTCATTCTGGAAAAGTAAGTTGACATAGAAGAAGTGCCTTATGTCAATGTGTCAATTTCTTTGTGTAGATAAAATATCCTAGAATCATCAACTTTACCAAATCTCTCCTTTAAATCATTCCAAACCTTTTGTGCACTAGAGGCATATACTATCCCATTAAGTAATTCCTTACTCACATACACCATAATCCACGATAGTACAATCTCATTGCACATAGATCATGTGAAGATGCGTCAAACCTTTTCTTAGCACATTTTCCATAGATGAATCGTAGTATACCCTTTCCTAGCAGTCCAATTCTCATATATCTACTCCATGAGGCATAATTCTCAGAATCAGTTAATTGAATAGACACTAGAGATACCTAAAGTATCTAATGCCTGTAGAAACAATGGATGATGATAGTTAATTACAGTCGTAGAATCACCACTTGTATTCACATGTGCTCCAGTTGCTCTACCATTGATTTCTAGGTTTTCGATCGCCATTGATATGGATTGATAGCAATTAATTGAGAAACTTAATGAATCTTCCAGTATTCAACTCGTAATTTCACCTAACCTCTTATAATTCGACAAATCAACTACTTTTATGAATGATGAACTAATAACACATCGCAAGTAGCTTTTCTCTTCGAATTACTCAACAATACGAAGCTCAATTTGAGCTCAATCGACCAACATTGCTAACCCTAGCTCTAATACCATGTTGAATAACATCAATGGTACAGCCAGGAACAATGAGATAAAGAAGAGAAGTGTCAAGACCTAAACCGGAGGGCCATGATGGGAACCCGGACCTTACTTGTCGAGTACCACTAGTCACATATTTAGCATATATCCGTAATTTTGCATGGCCCATGAGGCCTTCACGAGATACCCTGCTGACATATGAAAATAGTAAACTGGAAAGGAGCTATGCACAATCCTACAATCAGAAGGACCTAGCCTATACATATATACATACCAAGGTCGACAAGGCTATACACGACTACTATACACAGGACAACTGTCTACAAGCCTCTAAAGAGTATGTAACATAAGGTCGGGACAGGGTCCCGCCATACCCTTATGCATATCAAGAATATCGTACCACAACTAGACTGCAACTCTGGAATAAGTAGAGTGTTCCAATATCAGCTGAACCAGCAACCTACTAGTGCAGACCGTCACCCTCTTTACCTGAGCCTGCGGGCATGAAATGCAGCGTCCCCCGATATGTGGAACTTAAAACATTTATATAAGAAATAAACTTTTTAAAGAAAATTAGGCAAGTCTCAACTAAGTGATTGAATGCTAAGTGGATTACCACTAATTTGGTGTTGACATATGGACAATATTCCAATCACCTTAACCACTAAATCTAATATGTTTATTTCCTAGTATGAATATCAACGTGCAACACTAAGTTACAATATATTATTATAGTAGAAACCAAAATGAGAAAATGATGTAAAACCCTTTTTCTTAATTTGATAGTGGCAATGGGGTCCACATCCCCCTTAGGCCACCACTTAAGACTTTACGTTACCATGTGTCCCAACCTAAGTACACTAAAAATGAATAGTCATCCAACATAATTATCTCTATGGACCATGTGTCATTTACCACACACACCACTTCATATACTCAATACCATAATCATGTTGTATAGAACCAATCCATAGCCTCTTTTAGCACACACAAAATATCATTTCCGATCATCGTCATTGCACCTTTAAAATCTTAAATTGCTTCAGAACCGCATTCTTTTATAAACTAAGTTCCTTATTTGCGTACATGAATATAACCAAATTTCCTCGGCCTCAGGTCTACTTACATACGTCTAGCTGTTCAAACCATCACTCGAAATTACGGAGTGTTACATCCTTTCCTCCTTAGAAACATTCATCCTCGAATGTTGGGGTGACGTATCTACTCCCCATCAAGTAACCAAAAAATACAACTACTTCCTTACGGGGCCATATAATATAACATATCTCATTATACCAGACATCATATGATCCTTAAGCATTAATTATAATAATATAAAATAGAACTCACCTTATGCTTCTCTCGGAACCTCGGCGTTGGTCTGAAATAGGTAGGGATATTTGTGTTTCATCTCCTCTTCTGCCTCCCATGTCATTTCTTCTACATTCTTATTCCACCATTGTATCTTCACGGAGGCTGCTTCTTTAGTCCTCAACTTGCGGACTTGTCGATCTAAGATAGTAATAGGAACCTCTTCATATGATATGCCCTCTGTAACCTTCACACCATCACTCGGTACAATCCGAGAAGGATCTCTAATACACTCTCTCAACATGGAAAACTGGATGAACAAACTCTAACTCTGAAGGCAAGTCTAATTTGTAAGCTACTTGGCCGATTCGTCGAATTATGCGATATGGTCCAATATACCTTGGGCTGAGATTTCCCCTTTTCTAAATCTCATTACGCCCTTCATAGGAGAAATCTTCAAGAAGACCCAATCATCCACTTGGAACTCTAAGTCCCGCCACCGCACATCTGAATACGAGTTCTGATGACTCTGAGTGGTTAAAAGCCATTCTTAGATAAGCTTCACATTTTCTATGGCTTGGTGCACCAGGTCAAGCCCAAATGATTCTGATTCGCCTACTTCAGACCATCCGATATGAGATTTACATTTCCATCCATACAAAGCTTCATATGGAGCCATTTTGATACTAGTATGATAACTGTTATTAACTCAAATTCAATAAGGGGTAAATGATCTTTCCAACTTCTCTTAAAGTCCAATACATAAGCTCGTAGCATATCCTCGAGCATTTGAATCGTACGCTTGGCATGTTCGTTTGTTTGAGGGTGGAAAGTTGTGCTAAGATTTACTTGAGTGTCCAAACCTTTTTGAAATGATCTCTAGAAATTAGCTGTGAATTACGCACCTCGATCAGATATAATAGAAATAGGCATACCATGAAGGCGAACAATATCCTTAATGTACAACTTTGAGTAGTCATCGGTTGTGTAGGTAGTTTTTGACCAGCAGGAATTAAGTTGATTTGGTCAGTCTATCAATAATCCCCCAAATAGAATCAAACTTATGATAAGAGCGAGGTAAACCCTAATGAAATCCATATTAATTATTTCCCATTTCCACACTGGAATCTCAATGTTCTGAGTCAAGCCGCCGAGATTTTGGTGCTCTACTTTTACTCGCTGACAATTAAGACACTGAACTATTAACTCCTCAATGTTCCTCTTAATGTCGTCCCACCAATACATACCTTTGAGATCATGATACATCTTAGTAGATCCAGGGTGAATGGAATATCGTGAGCAATGGACATCCCATTATACTCGAAGGTTGCGTTCTCTTTTGTTAGATATCCTTCCTGATCTTCCCTAAAAATGAGATCTTCATCATGACGTTCCTTTTCTTCCAGTATGAGGTATGACCCTGTTGTATTATGAGTCATAGGGCTATCACTATCTGAATCCTCCAATCGGACACCCACTTAGCTAACTGATGCGTTCCCTCATATCAACTTCTCTCATTAGTCCTCACATTAGTCAAGATGTTTATGGTGCATAATTTTATTGTTAACGTTGCTTTGTTTACTAATTGGTGTGCTGAAAATGTTTATATTTGTAGTATCTCAATCATGAATACTTTATGGACAATGTCATTGAATCTGAAGTGCGTGTATTATCACAGTTAACTCTTTCATACTTTCTCACTACTCGTAATTATAAATAACTTCCTTTCTTACTTCTTTTGACACTTGTTCACTCATTTTCTTACTTTTCGTACTCATCTTAATTCTAAAATATTTTGGTATACATACGTACTCTCAGACATTGCTCCTAATTTCAGTCCTTGGCGTTACTACCCCTTAAAGGATGAGTTGTTAACTTATTCCCTTATTCTATACGTGGAAGATTCTGCAAAATTTGCATTACATGACATTGGCCTACTATATCCAAATCTGGTCATTATACTTAGATTCGAATTCCTTAACTTGGCTCATGGCTGAGACTCTCTGTCAATGGCGCTTTGGGAAAAGATTTCCTTGATCTCGTTAAGCTGTAAACCCATTACTTTAGCTATCTCGTAGAACCTTTGGTCAGTTCAAAAATGCTCATAGACATCTGTATTTGCATGACAGTTTATCTTCATTATAATGTCATTATCTCTTGACATATATTTTTAATGTCTACCTTATATCCATAGGCGTCATTGGCCCCTTTTCACCTGTTTAGGTGCTAATCTCGGGCTTTACTCAATGTTACTTCCGTTTACATAATTACTGAGATGTATGACTGCATGTTTTGTTGAACCGATGATTCGTATATTTAGATCCAATTCACGGTATTACATGATCCCATGACTTGTCAAGCTTTCTTGTCTTATCATTATTAGATTTCCTATCGACCGAGTGCTCATTCGTCTGACCTTTACATTTCCATTTCAAGTTGCCTTGGGGGGTCTCTTATCTTAAAGTATTTCTTATACTATCTTCCTGGACATCAAAGGTTCATCACGTTTGGCCGAAGAGTTCTTACTGTCCGTCCTCTACTATTGATCATTACGTTGTTCTGGAGTAATCATACCCATATGAAACCTGCATAACTATAATCTCATTAACCTTTATCCTTCTTGTTGTAATCCTTCCTTCCACTCGTCATTAAACGAAAAACGTTTCTTCATTGACACTTGATCATACCATTCCATTCATACTTATTAACTATTTTCATATTTCCCACAACTATTCTTCGATTGTTCCATAGTTCTCGTTCTCAATTGCCCCTAACAAGCTACTATTATTTAGAGGTTATTTAGAATTGTAACATGCTGCACAATGAAGTCGAAGACCTTACTAGTCCAATAACTATAGCATACATTAGCTTACTAACATTGATTCATGTAATTCTCAATAATACGCGGTATGGCCCTTTACGCACAGACGAGAGGCTTATGTTCCCTTCCACTACCGTGGATGACTCGATTCGTATATATGACTTAGGATCACTATTCTGGGTACATCACTTTACGTGATCTTCTTAAATTTACTGATGGTCACTCTTCAGACAATTCGATTGTAGTAATCCATTCTCGTTAATGATATCCTTGGACAATTTTCAATATGTTATAGGTAAGACATTACAATTTAGGTCGCACGTATATAACATATTCCCTCATTCTAATCAGTAAGAGTCATTATAAAACATGTAGATTTTTATAACCTACAAAACCTTCCAATGATGTCTTCTGCTTTTCATCTGTACAACTCATAATTATTTTATCCCAACCTTTGCACATCAACTTGGGACACTTTGGAATGTTGTGGCCATAGCTGCCACACTAAACCAACCCCCATGTACCTTTGCGGCATAATCTGGTATGCGCTCGATCATACTGACTGCAATATGGTCGGGGCGGTCTCACTCGACCTTTACAACTTTGACCCTGAGATATTGGCATCTTTGAACTCTTTAAATATCGGCGATCCCTGACTAATAAACTCCCTAGGTTATGAGCTCCCTGACCCTTCAAGGGGACTATCTCTATCAGATGCTCTAGGATGAAGTCGTGCCTGGGAAAACAACTTACTCATATCTTCTGATGGATCTGTCTCAATAGAGAGCATACTACTCGCATTTACACTCAATACAACATCAATCTCCCTACTAATCATAGACCTATTGTAAGAAGGCATTGTTGTAATCATAAACACGATAAGATTTACAAAGAAATTTTTTGCAACTCAGCTCTATAGCACGATTCTAGATCAAGAAGAAAGGTAACCATTATCCTAACTGCCCTATAGCCTCCTGTCTATAAGTGTGGTGCACAACATACCTATAAACAAGACTCTACTAGACACTGCTTGTAGACTCCCTAGGACAGACCTGCTCTGATACCAAGTTTGTCATGACTCAAACCGGAGGGCCATGATGGGCACCCGAACCTTACTTGCCGAGTACCACTAGTCACATGTTTAGTATATATCCGTAATTTCGCATGGCCTACGAGGCTGCCACGAGATACCCTGCTGTCATATAAAAATAGTAAACTGGAAATGAGCTATGCAAAATCCTACAACCAGAAGGACCCAACCTATATATATATACATACCAAGGCCGACAAGGCCATACACGACTACTATACACAGGATAACTGTCTACAAGCCTCTAAAGAGTACGTAACATCATAAGGTCCGGACAGGTCCCCGCCATACCCTTATACATATCAAGAATATCGTACCACGACAAGACTGCAACTCTGGAACAAAGAGTGCTCCAATATCAGCTGAACCATCAACCTACTAGTGCGGACCGTCACCCTCTTTTACCTGAGCCTGCGGCCATGAAACGCAGCATCCCCCGACAAAAAGGACATCAGTACGACTGATGTACCGAGTATGTCTGGCATGAAGAAAAACATAATAGAGACCTGAAAGTAACATGACACAATAAACAACCAACCAGTAGAGAATGCCTCTGAGGGCCATAATATGTCTAAGTATCATGTTTGTGGAGAATGCCTCTGAGGGCTATAATATGCATAAGTGTCATGTCTGTGCGAAGTGCCTCTGAGGGTCATAATATGCCTAAATTCCATGGACAATGCGGTCAGGCATATACATATGCGTATATAATGCCATCAAGCCTCTGTTGGCATCCCATCATATTATATCGGCCTCTGTGGGCATAATTATTTTTCGTGTATATTTGTACCAGTTGCAGGTGGTGTGCATATATAACGCCTTCCCTTTTCCCATATCCCATACATATATATAATGCATACATATAGTAGAGTATAACTCTTTTGAGGTTAAGGTATGTCCATGAATATAATGCATGAATGATATGACAATAAGACACTAAAAGTTTGTCGGAGCGATGTAATATCGCTTCACCTCCGATTAACATTATGAATACTAACATCTTTTCCATATACATCAATAAGGATTTAGGAACATATTTATACATGCTTTGACAATAGAAATGAATAACATGAACATCCTTAACTACTAAGAGTAGAATCATTTATAGGACAATATTACGATTACGTTTCGTACTTAGAACATGTCAAAAGAAAAAAATAATTTTCCTTAACATACCTTGATCTTTTTACACTTAAAATTTCGTAGTTACAACAACCTGGCCAATGAACTGGTCTTCATTCTTCTCAACAAGAAAAATGAAAAAGTGCTTAACTTGCCTCACCTTATAGAGTGATACGATACTATGTTTTCTTCTATCCAAATTTAGCTTTTTTTTTTGGACGAGCAACATACAAATTTCTAGGACTATGGTACAAATTATTTTTATACAAATCCCTATCATAGATCTTTATCTCTTCATAAATATCTTCTAGCATATGATGCCACCTAGTTCCTAAATAGGCGGTGGAACTTAAAACATTTATATAAGAAATGAACTTCTTAAAGAAAATTAGGCAAGTCTCAACTAAGTGATTGAATGCTAAGTGGATTACCTCTATTTTGGTGTTGACATGTGGACAATATTCCAGTCACCTTAACCACTAAATCTAATATGTTTATTTCCTAATATGAATACAAACGTGCAACACTAAGTTACAATAAATTATTATAGTAGAAACCAAAATGAGAAAATGATCTAAAACCTTTTTCCTTAATTTGGTAGTGGTAGTGGGGTCCACAACCCCCTTAGGCCACCACTTAAGACTTTATGTTACCATGTGTTCCAACCTAAGTATACTCAAAATAAATAGTCATCCAACATAATTATCTCTATGGACCATGTGTCATTTACCACACACACCACTTCATATACTCAATACCATAGTAGGTCTTTCGAGTATTTCAAGTACTGGTGAAGCTTTAATTGAAGACCTTTCAGTGCCCTTTCATTTGGTCCCTTTTAATCTGAAAGTTCATTCCAGATACAAGGAAATGATTCAGTTCCAGAGTTAAAGATCGTAGTTCTCGAACGAGCAATCGAAAAGATCTTGGAGCATCATCGGGATTAGCCCTCTATAAGCTTTCCCTATCGCTCTGATGAACCTCTTTTCGCCTGTTCTCTAGAGTTCGAGAACAAATTCCTGCCTATCCCTTATTTGTCCATGTTGTCCGTTTTCCGCTAACCCACCTACTCACTCATCAATCGCTTTAGGTTGACTCGCATATTCGATTAAAGATTAGCACACACAAAATATTATTTTCGATCATCGTCGTCGCACCTTTAAAATATTAAATTGCTTCGGAATCGCATTCTTTTATATACTAAGTTCATGTAATGCATACAAGATGATAGTCTACTGTATATATATACATTCCTAACTACTAACTAACTTACACTTATATATTTCAACGTTTCTAGTTATACTTTAGTCCCACTAGTTCTTCTAATACTCCATCAGCAACTCAACACTTCTAATGTACCATCCTTTTGTGTACCCCCTATTTTAGCTCAGGAAATAAGTAACAGTAGTAACTACATCTCCCTTTATATTCCCTGTATGTCTTTAACAACTTAATATATTAGTAGAAATAATCTTTCAGGACCACAAAAAAATGTCCTTAATGTTTAACAAAAGTGGACGCATTTGATCTTGAGAAACGCAAGGCGTCAAACTTAAACTAAGGACTCTTACTTTAAAATCATTACCCACCAACTTTAAAAGAGAATCGGTGAGTGTATCAGATTCATCAATTACCTCATCGTTTTGAACTCTAAACACTAATGTTTAAATAAGAAAATCACTCAAATTGAATAGAAAATTTCTTAATTTGAAGTTTTTGTTGGAAATTAATTAAATGTGGAATCAAGTATATCCCATTAATTTATGACTCGAACAATTGGGGCCCGCACATTGGAAACATCATTTTCATACACGTAGTGTCAAGTATCGCAAATTTCATTAGTGAAAGAGATATTGGTACGTATACGTTTGAGAAATAAAATGATGGACGGTTATTGGTCAAATGACAAAGTATTCCACGTTGGTAAATGAAGGAAGAAGTGTACAAAGTGTAAAATGAAACGAGTCGGAAATCGCCGCGTAGCCATGAAGGGCCGTGGCGCCACACTGTCAGAGCGCCGCGGCGCAAATTGGCTGGCCAGTTACTGGAGCCGCGGCGCTAATTCACAGCGCCGCGGCGCTAAGGAGGCAGAAAGCTACGACGGGAAGTTGAAAAATCTGACCTTTGGGCTGGTTTTGGAGCATTGATTCTCCATTACTTGGCACATGAATTCAGCCATTATTTGGCTGAATGTAACCCCTCAATCAAGTGCAATTACATGGCTATTGAAGGCCATTAGTTGGCTAGTTGAGGGGTCTTCTACTTACACTATAAATTAAGGCCTTTGGCTCAAATGAAACACTACACTCAACACTTAGAAAATATTTACAGATTTTCTGAATTCATCTTCTTCCTCTGTAGCAAAGTTACTATACTCAAAGTTCTTCAAGAGTAACACTTGAGTTTCCTTTGCTCACTTGTTAAAGTTGTTGTTGTATCTTGGGAGACTATTTCTCAACACCGTAAAAGGAGATACGAAACAATCTTGTCATAAAGACAGAGTGACGTCACTCGACTCAGAAAATCACACAAGCAGTTTGTTAAGGTTTTGATTTCCAGTTTTATTGTAATAGTTTGTTTATCCTTTCTACCATTGTAATAGTTACTTACTTCCCGTTAGCTACAACAATTGTATCCCAATAATTTTAAGACAAGATTTGTTGTAAGTAAGTTAGAAAGATGACTGGTATAAATCAAACTGCTTCTGATTCTGCTGATGTTGCTCAAGGCAATCCCTCTGCCTTCACCACTGCTCAAGGCACTCCTAATGCCTTTTTGGTTGCTCAAGGATCATCCAACGCCTTTACTGCCGCTCAAGGGAATGTTGTCGTTCCTCCACTCGTTCGATTTCACCATGAACGCCCTGAAAAGTTCATGGGGTCAAACTTCAAGAGATGGCAACAAAAGATGCTATTCTATCTGAGTGTTATGGGAATGACACGTTTCCTAACAAAAGATTCTCCACAAGCTGGAGATAAAATGGACCCTTCACCTTCTGAAATGGGTGAAGGGGGCATAGGTATCCATGTTATTAATGGCATGAAGATGGTTCTTGATGCATGGAGTCATAGTGATTTCATATGTAAGAATAACATATTGAACTACTTGTCAGACCCTCTCTACACGGTGTATTGCACCGTTGGCATGGCCAAATAGTTGTGGGAGAAGCTGCAAAAGAAGTACAACGCACAAGATACAAGTACTAAGAAATTCATCATTGGGAAATTTCTGAAATTTCAAATGGTGCATAGTAAAACAGTGATGTCCCAAGTCCAGGAATTCCAAATGATTCTACATCACCTAGATTTGGAAGGTATGAAACCAAACAAGCAGTTTATAGTTGCATCACTGATTGAAAAGTTACCTCCTTCATGGAATAAGTTTATGAGTTACTTAAAACTCAAGACAAAGAAGATGACCTTTGAAGAACTTATTATCAAACTCCAAATTCAGGAAGATAATAAGAAGGCCTTGCCTAGGGGTAAACAACTCGCTGAGGCAAAGGAAAATCTGGCTGAGGCCAAAGGGAACCCAAGCAAGAAGCGCAAGTTCCAGAAAGACGGCAAGATCCAAGCAACGGAGAAGTTCAAAGAAAACTGTCACCATTGTGGGAAACCTGGTCACATGATTAAGGACTGCCGCAAACTCAAGACTGAGCAACAAGAGAAGGCTAAGGCTAAGGGCAAGACACATGTTAACGTCATCAAAGACCAGTTTCTCGATGACATGATTGAGGAGTTCTCAGCGGTGGTGCTAGAAGCAAACCTTGTTGAGAATCCCATGCAGTGGTGGATGGACACATGTGCTACAAGACATATCTATTCCAATAGAGATGCCTTCTACACTTATACACCGGTTACAAACAAAAAGCTGTTCATGGGAAAAAACGCTTCCTCTGACGTGCTGGGGGTAGGAAAGGTAGTCCTGAAGATGACTTCTAGAAAGGAGCTCACTCTGAAGAAAGTGATGCATGTTCCTGAGATTAGAAGAAATTTAATTTCAGGTCCTTTATTGGTTAATGCTGGTTTTGGGCTAGTGTTTGAGTTCAATAAATTTGTAGTCACTAAGAATGGAACGTTTGTGGGAAGAGGATTCATCTGTGAAGGCCTCTTCCAAGTGAACACCATGTATGTATTACGCAAAAGCAATAATATTGAAGCCTCTTCTTCTTACTTGCGTGAGTCCTCTAATTTATGGCATCATAGATTAGGACATGTCAACTACAAGTCCATCCGAAGGTTGGTAAAGTTGGAGTTATTGTCGTCTATCGACGTAAACCCTCAACATAAGTGTGAGGTGTGCATAGAGGCAAAACTCACAAAGCTTCCTTTTCGATCCATGGAAAGGAATACCACTCCTCTAGAACTTATTCACACAGATATATGTGATTTGAAGTTTGCACAAACTAGAGGGGGGAACAAGTACTTTGTGACATTCATTGATGATAGCACAAGGTATTATTACCTTTACTTGTTGAAAAGTAAGATTGAAACCTTTGAAGCGTTCCGACGATACTACAAAGCAGAAGTTGAGAACCAACTAAGCATGCAGATTAAATCCATTTGTAGCAATAAAGGGGGAGAATATGTAGCATCATTTGAGGAATATTATGCCCAATCAGGTGTTGTTCATCAAACGACGACTCCATACTCACCTCAATCGAACGGTGTGGCGGAATGTAAGAACCGCACATTGAAGGAAATGATGAATGCCTTGCTCATCAATTCCGGTCTTTCCCAAAATATGCGGGGAGAAGCTATCCTTACCGCTAATACGATTCTTAACAGAGTCCCACATAAGGGTAAGGACAAAACTCCATATGAATCATGGAAGGGAAAGAAACCCACCTATAAATATTTAAAGGTGTGGGGTTATCTGGCAAAGGTTGAAGTACCCAAGCCAAAGCAGGTCAAGATTGGGCCAAAGACTGTAGATTGCATATTCATCGGATATGCAAATAACATTAGTGCTTATCGCTTCTTAGTGCATAAGTCAGATATTCCAGATATCCACGGGGGTACAATCATGGAATCAAGGAATGCTTAATTCTTTGAAGGTACCTTTCCTAGAAAGGAAAAAGACATAACCTCTCGCAAATGAAGTTATAAACAAAGCTCTCAAGAACCGAGAGTCGTTGACGGCTCGGATCTAGATGGTTCAGATCTAGTGGATCTCGAGGTGGCTGAATATTCAGAATCTAGTGTTCTAGATTCTCAGAACTTGGAGACTCCAGAGATGGAACTAAGGCGAAGTAAAAGGGCTAGGAAGGATAAATCCTTCGGTCCTGACTTTGTAGCTTATATGGTTGATGATGAACCAAGGATAGCATGTTTTTACTGGGCACTACCACAAATTAATATAAAAATCAAAGTAAAAATAATAATAGAGTAGCATGTTTTTACTAGGCACTTCCTCACTTTTTATGTGATGCTGACCCACTAGGTCCAGACACGCCAATGGCCATTACTTGCACTAATATTTAGTTAATGGTATCTTTATCTTTCCGGACCAACAAAAAAAGTAATTGTCAAGACCAAAAAAATTTCCATGACCAATATGTGACATATGCAGACAAAACTGATTCCTTTTTCCACACCAGAACTTCAACCAGAACATTTTGTTTAGAAAACACTGCTCTTTGTTCTAAGAATAATATTTGTTTTTCACCAATTCTAGTTCCCAACAATAACTGGATTGGTGAACTCTCACATTCGAGCCAGTTGTTTTTGTAATAAGTTGAGAGAAAGAACTCACCCCTTGCAACCTGCACAATAAAAGCTATAGGAAGCAAACTCTCCTATACAAGTAATAAAAAATATACTGCTGACTCGGAGATAATAGGAAACAAATTTTATTCAAACCTGAATAAAATTTCGCAGGAGGACGAACCCTACTCTCTATAACTCTAATGTTCACATAACCCTAACCCTACTCCCGTCATGATTCACTCCACCACATCTCCAGCGACCAGATAACTCCTCGACTCTCTCTCTCCTGGCCTCTCCCTCTTTCCCGCTCTTCTTCTCTCTCCACCCTTTCTCCTTTATTTTCCCTCCTCTCTGTTCTATTTTTACTTCTGGCGATGATGTTCTCCGGCAAGCCCTACTCTATCTCATTGGAACCCTAGAATCTACTCAAAAGACGAGAACGTGCGGATCTACCCAGGTGCCATCCCGTGCTGCGACTGCTCTATCACGTCGGTCGGGATCAACATCACTGCTACACCCATTTTTCAGCGTCATCTTCTGGAGGCCGACCAGGTTCTATCGTTCCCCTTTTCTTGTTTATTTCTTGTATCTTGTTTTTGGGTTGTATCTTTCTTGTTTCATCTTTATCTCATGTTATAGTTAGCAATTTTGGGTATTATGCTCTGTTGTGTATTTCTTGCTCTATTGTTCTTTCCTCGCTGGTTTGCTAATAGTAGTTTGTTCCATTTCTTGCATTACATTTTTGCATATTTTGTTTCCTGCCAGTAACTTGCCATATTTGTTTATTCTAATTTTGTTGATTTTTTACTTTACTTGATTATTATTATCATTAGTAGTTGTCTGTACTCAATATTTCTTTTTATCTGTGTTGTTCAATTTTGCGTATTGCGTTTTATTGAATTGGGACTTTACATTCTTGTCTGTATTCTTGTTTCCCTTTGTTTTATCATTCGGATCTATAGTAGCCTGACTTACCTCTAGATTATTGGTAACTTGTGCTCTAGTATTGATCCATGTGTGTGTTAGTGTTAACCTTGGACTTGTATTATGTATGGCTTTGCTCTAGTGGCTTTGGTGAATGATGGTATACTAGGGTCATGTTCTCGGTCAGGGACGGGGGCAAGGGGTGGGGGGTAAGGGAGATGCTAGGTTGAGAATAGAGTCTTGGATTATTGGGACTTTAACGCGGAAGACCATAGAGCTAGTTAAGATTCTTAAGAATAGGAAGATTAAGATAGCATGTGTCCAGGAGACCAAATGGGTAGGACCTAAGGCTAAAGTTGTAGACGGGTATAAGTTATGGTTCTCCGATAGGTCGAAGTATAAGAATGGGGTAGGCATTTTGGTAGACAGCGAACTAATGGATCAGGTGGTAGAGGTGAGGAGGGTCAATGACAGGATAATGGCGATTAAGTTGGTAGTTAGAGGGTTCACTATGTATATTATTAGTGCTTATGCGCCACAAGCGGGCTTGAACGAGGAGGAGAAGAGATATTTTTGGGAGGATTTAGACAAAGTGGTGGGAGGTATACCACCCACTGAGAAGTTATTTGTAGGAGGGGATTTCAATGGACATATCGGGTCACTTCCAGGGGGTTATGACGACGTGCATGGATGATTTGGACTCGGGGTCAGGAATGGGGGAGGCGTCTCACTTTTGGAGTTCGCTAGAGCTTGTGGGATGGTGATAGCCAATTCTAGATTCCTGAAGAAGGAGGAACACTTGGTGACTTTCCGTAGTTCGGTGGCTAAGACTCAGATAGACTTTTTGCTCCTTAGGAAGGTTGACAAAGGTCTTTGTAAAGACTGTAAGGTTATTCCGAAGGAGGATCTTACAACCCGATATAAGCTTTTGGTGATAGATTTGGTGATCAAGTTGGAGAAGAAGAAGAGGGTTGTGGATGACAGGTTAAGAATCAAATAGGGAAGTTTGACTATGGCTAGTGCAAAGAAGATGGGGGAGATGTTGATAGCCAAGGGGGATTGAGGGAGTAGTGGGGATGCGACCGGTATGTGGTAAAGGATGGCTAGTTGTATTCGTGAGGTAGCCAGAGAAGTGCTAGGAGTCTCGCGGTGTTATCGTGGTGGATATCGAGGGGACTGGTGGTGGAATGGTGAAGTTCAAGAGAAGGTGGAAGCGAAGAAAGCGGCATATGTGAAATTGATAGAAGAGATGAGGTGGAGAAGTGGACGAATAGGGAACTATATAAGATGGTGAGAAAGGAGGAAAAGATAGCGGTTACGACGGCAAAAACGGCGGCTTTCAAACGCTTGTATGTGGAATTAGAAAAGAAAAGCGAGGATAAGAAGTTGTACAGACCAGCCAATACAAGGGAGATGAGGGCTCGTGACTTTGATCAAGTAAGGTGCATCAAGGACGAGGACGGAAAAGTACTGGTGGAGGAAGCGCATATTAGGCTGGTGGAGGAAGCGCATATTAGGCGGAGGTGTCAGTCTTACTTCCACAAACTCTTGAACGAAAAAAGTGATGGAGACGTTATGCTGGGATATCTGGAGCATTCTGGTAGGCACGGGGATTTTGGATATTGTAGAAATATTAAGGTTAAAGAGGTTACGGGTGTTATTCACAGGATGTGCAGGGGACGAGCGACCGAGCCTGATGAAATCCAGTTGAATTTTGGAAGAGCGCAGGCAAGGCTGGGTTGGAGTGGCTGACTGAGTTGTTTAACGTTATTTTTAAGACGACAAGAATGCCTGAAGAATGGAGGTGGAGTACAATGATTCCCTTGTACAAAAACAAAGGTGATATCTAGAGTTGCAACAACTATAGGAGTATCAAGCTCATGAGCAACTATGAAAGTTTGGGAAAGAGTCGTGGAGACGAGGGTGAGGAGAGGCATGTCTATTTCTGAGAACCAGTTTGGATTCATGCCGGGGCGTTCGACTACCGAAGCCATTCATCTTATTAGGAGGTTGGTGGAGCAGTATAGAAAGAGGAAGAAAGACTTACATATGGTTTTCATCGATCTCGAGAAGGCATACGACAAAGTTCTTAGGGAGGTTCTATGGAGATGTTTGGAGGTTAGAGGCGTACCTGTGGCGTACATTAGGGCGATCAAAGATATGTATGATGGAGACAAGACTAGAGTACGGACAATAGGAGGAGACTCGGAGCACTTCCCATTAATAATGGGGCTACACCAGGGATCAGCTCTTAGCCCATTCCTATTTGCCTTGGTGATGGACGGACTGACGCGACAAATCCAAGGAGAGGTACCATGGTGTATGTTATTCGCAGATGACATAGTCCTAATTGATAAGACTCACAGTGGAGTGAACTCCAAGCTGGAGGTTTGGAGACAAACTCTAGAGTCTAAAGGGTTTAGGTTGAGTAGGACCAAGACAAAATATTTGGAGTACAAGTTCAGCAACGGGAGCGACCCTGAGACAGGCATGGAGGTAAGGCATGGTATTCAGGTCATTCCAAATAATGGAAGCTTCAAGTACCTAGGGTCTATTATCCAAGGCAATTGAGAGATTAATGACGATGTCACACATCGTATTGGGGCAGGGTGGATGAAATGGAGGCTCGCATCTGGAGTCTTGTGCGATAAAAAAGTGCCACCAAAACTTAAAGGCAAGTTCTATAGGGTGGTGGTTAGACCGACTATGTTGTATGGGGCAGAGTGTTGGTTGGTCAATACTTCCCACATACAAAATATGAGAGTGGAGGAGATGAGGATGTTGAGATGGATGTGTGGGCATACAAGGAGAGATAGGATTAGAAATGATGATCTCCAGGAGAAAGTAGGAGTGGCCTCGGTGGATGATAAGATGCGGGAAGCGAGGTTGAGATGGTTCGGGCATGTGCAGAGGAGAGACACAGATGCTCCAGTGCGGAGGTGTGAGAGGTTGGCTATGGACGGGTTCAGGAGGGGTAGAGGTAGGCCAAAGAAGTATTGGGGAGAGGTGATTAGACGGGATATGGCGCAGGTGCAACTTACCGAGGACATGACCTTAGATAGGGGGTTGTAGAGGACACAAATTAGAGTAGTAGGTACTCGAGCGTAGCCCTACTTATGCTTACAAATTGATAGTTTTAGTGTTATTACTATAGGCCCGATTAGCCTATCTCACTACTAGACACATTATTGCTTTATAATCCACTATAGTTTGATTTCTGCTACTATGTGTTGTTTAGTGTATTTTGTTTAGCTTATTTATTTGTGTTAGCTACTGCTCCCTTTTGTCTGAATGCACTTTGTACTGCTTTAATTCCTTATCTGAGTCTGACCGTTTCTCTTAATTTACTATTTACTCTTGCTTTGTTTCGATTACCTTTCTTGTGATTATGCTTTTTCTTCTCGTTAGGGTCTCCCGGAAACAATCGCTATTACCCACCAAGGTGGAGGTAGTACACTCTACCATTACCAGACCCCACGGTGTAGGATTTCACTAGGTATATTGTTGTTGTTGTTGTATTTTATCCAAACCTCTTTTAGCAAGTGTATAACATATACATTGCAGCAATACATGCCTCCCCACTTGGACTGGCTGCTTATTTACTTACACTTTATAATGTTGATTCACTCCAGTAATATTGTTTAAGCCTATAATAAACAGTTGAAGAGAAGAAAATATTGATTTTTTTGTCTTTTGAAAGAGATTGTTCATTCATGAGCATGTCATATTCAAATAAAGCTTGTATAAGGGCATACGAAGTTGCATCAAAAACTCAGATTATTTGTTCAATTAGAACCCGGCAGTAGGGACATGTAGCTCTTCCCTTCTTCCTGTAGTTGTCATTGCAGTTGGCACATACAACCTGATGAGCACAAGGTAAGAAAACAACTGAAACTTCATTCTTCATTCAAATTAAGCACTCCCTATCACCGCTGACAACAGAATCCTCAAATCTATAAAACTTATGCAGCATACTTGCAACATCTCCTTCCGGAAGCTCAGTAGTCTGCGCAGATGCTTTAAGCCAAGACAAATCTTGTCGAAGCCGTTGGACGTCATCCTTGTGCCGCTGCAAATCTATTTCTATCCTAAGGCGCAAAGCCTCAAGCTTTCTTTTGTTAGTAGCCTCAGCTGCTTACTTGAGACACCGCTCTTCCTCTACTTGTGCCAAGGCTTGCTCCTTAGCCCTCTGTTCCTGCCTCCACTTTGCTTGTTGAGTCAGACTTATAAAGAAAGACAACAGTAAGAAAATACAGCTAAAAAACCTCCAATTGATACTAATAAAACATGGAAGACGCGCATACCGATTTTTTCACAATATAAACATAATGGCGAAAAAGGAGTAAGATTTGAAAACAAAATGTGATATGCTACTTTTGAAGGTACATTCCAATTATCATGTGAGATACAACTTCAGAATTGTAACAAAATGATATAGAATGTGTTACGTTTCCAAGTACGGTTTTGGAATGTAATAATTTGGTGACAATGATCGATATTTTTAGCCAACTTATCAGAAAGGGGGAAAAAGAAGAGGGTTTTTTCAGCCAACGGTCAAGCATTCTTGAAATAAGAACATGAATCAATGTAAAAACCGAGTAAAGCATCCACACTTAGAAAATAAAATTAAACTTTCTTAATAAAACTGTAGGCAATCATTACAGTGCGTGCATACAGCCCTAGAAGCATAAAAGCGCTCATTTAAAGAAGCACTGGAAATTATTCATTCATTTCCTAGTTTCACGTAACATACTTCCGTCACATATCATTAATGAGTTTCCTATTTTTTTCTTCTTTGATGAAGAGGTAGAAATTAATGAGTTTCCTCTTCAATCAGTTTGCTGGCAAATTTATCAAAAACGTGCCAAAAATGTGTTGAAACACTCTCTGTTAGTTGTCTGAATCCATAGCTCTGTATAATTTTCTAGTCACTTCGGCATCCCCCTGACCCCCGACCCCTAACCCACCAAATAAGTTTATATCTCCAAAGATAAGACAAGACATACCCAGTGTTATTCAAAGGCGAAAAATGCAAATAAAATATGAGCTTTAATGAAAAAAAGCAAAAAATTGAGAAAAAATACAAATATGTATTGTATAGTCCATGACTAACAATAATAATAATAAATAACAAATATATGGATGAAAAACGAAATATCAATTATTATCACCTCTTCAAGATTACGTTCATTGGCAAGGAAAAGTACACATTATAGCCTTGATGACGACACTGAAGCTCCCATGAAGCGAGGTGAAGTACTTAACATGTTTTGTGCCTCGCCTTAGGGATTAAGTGTGTCGTTGATAACACTGGACATACCAACAAAAGCACTAGCTTGATGTTGCCCCTACTCTGACAAAAAAACATGCTTATCAGCTGAATAACCATCGCGCCACGATTTTGGTAAAACAACGAAGGTAATACAGTGTCAGATGTGTGCTAGACACACGTCACAAGTTTGAATGTTGTTAGGGAGCCAAGTCTAATATTTAGGTGGAGAAGGGTCAAGACCATTAACCAAGGTTCAAAGTTAAAAATCGCAGATTCTTGTTTTTTTAAGAGAAACAATCGTATATCTAAAATAACAAATAAGTTTCTATGCTCCTCAACATGACATCTCTTTTTATTTTCATCTTGGTTCAGATAAAAATCAAGAGAAAAGTATGGTTGTTGATTATCACTCCAATAGTCGATAAGGGAGGGATACTTTAATTCTCAAAGACCATTACCTCCATAGATAAAGTTGAAGGTTCGAGCAGAGTCTAGTCCAGAATTTGAAATTTATGGATTTCTACAACGACCTCAAGTTCATACTACAATAATAATTGAATCAGTAAAATATCTATAGATATTTAGTGAATTTCTTAATATATAACAACAATAAGAACAACATACCCAGTGAAATCCCACAATGTGGGGTCTGAAGAGGGTAGAGTGTACACAGATTTTACCTCTACCTTGATAGGTAGAGTGGTTGTTTCCGAGAGACCCTCGGTTCAAGACAGAGCATAAGCACAAGCAAATCAACAGCAAAAGAAAAGCAATAGCAAATCAAGAGAAACGGTCAGATCCGATCAGAAAAAATTTAAAGTAGTATAAAAATGCTGGTATCAAAAGCGATTAAGCCTTGATAGCGCATTCCGAAAAAGTAAGCAGTAACTAGCACATGTAAATAAGCTAAAAAAAAGTACACTAAAGGACCTATAATAGTAGAAATCAAACTACAGGGGACTATAAAACAATACTACGTCTATTAGTATGATAGGCTAAACGGGCCTACAATACTAACACTACAACTACCAGTTTACAAGCGTAAGTAGGACTACACTCGACTACCTACTACCATTCTACCGTAATCCGTATCCTCCACAACCCTATATCTAAGGTCATGTGCTCAGTAAGTTGCACCTGCACCATATCTTGTCTAATCACCTCTCCCCAATACTTCATTGGCCTACCTCTACCCCTCATGAACCCGTCCATAACCAACTTCTCACACCTCCGTACTGGGGCATTTGTATCTCTTATCTGCACATGCCCAAACCATCGCAACCTCTCTTCCCGCATCTTATCCTCCACAGAGGCCACTCTCACTCTGTCCCGAATATAATCATTTATAATCCTATCCCTCCTTGTATGCCCGCACATCCATCTCAGTATCCTCCGCATCTTAGATGTGCGAAGTCTTGACTGGCCAACACTTCGCCCCATACAACATAGTCGGTCTAACCACCGCCCTATAGAACTTGCCTTTAAGTTTTGGTGGCATATTTTTGTCGCATAAGACTCCAGATACGAGCCTTCATTTCATCGACCCTGCCCCAATACGTTGTGTGACATCATCATCAATCTCTCTATCCCCTTGGATAATAGACTCGAGGTACTTGAAGATTCCTTTCTTTGGAATGACCTGTGTACTAAGCCTCACCTCCACACTTGTCTCAAGGTCGCTCCCGTTACTGAACTTGCACACCAAGTATTCTATCTTGGTCCTACTTAGTCTGAACCCTTTAAATTCAAGAGTCTGTCTCCAAACCTCTAGCTTAGCATTCACTCCGATGTGAGTCTCATCAATCAGGACTATGTCGTATATGAATAACATACACCATGGCACCTCTCCTCGTATTTGTCGCATCAGTCCATCTATTACCAAGGCAAATAAGAATGGGCTAAGAGCTAATCCCTGGTGCAGCCCCATCATCACTGAAAAGTGCTTCAGGTCTCCTACCATTGTCTGTACCTTGGTCTTGGCTCAATCATACATATACTTGATCATCCAAGTGTACGCCACAGGTACACCTCTAACCTCCAAACATCTCCTAGAACCTCCCTAAGAACCTTGTTATATGCCTTCTCGAGGTTAATGAAAACCATATATATGTCTCTCTTACTCTTTCTATACTGCTCCACCAACCTCCTAATAAGAAGAATAACTTCTATGGTTTAACGCCCTGACATACATCCAAACTGGTTCTCGAAAATAAACATGTTTTTTCTCAACCCTCATCTCCACGACCCTTTCTCAAATTTTCATAGTGTGACTTAGCAGCTTGATAGCCCTATAGTTGTTGCAACTGTGGATGTCACCTTTGTTCTTATACAAAGGGATCATTGTACTCCACCTCTATTCTTCGGGCATTCTCGTCATCTTAAAAATGATGTTAAACAACTCAGTCAGCCACTCCAAACTTGCCCTACATGCTCTCTTCCAAAATTCAACTGGGATCTCATCAGGCCCGGTCGCTCGTCCCCTGCACATCCTGTGAATAACACCCGTAACCTTCTCAACCTTAATGTTTCTACAATACCCAAAATCCCCGTGCCTACTAGAATGCTCCACATCTCCCAGCACAACGTCTCCATATCTTTTTTCGTTCTTTTTGGTGAAATAACTTTGCATTAAGTATTGGGAAGACGCGATTCGGGTTTTAGAGCCACAAATAGACCTGTCCACCAGGTCGGGGACCCGCCCGGCCCGGCCAGACCTGACCCAAAAAACCAGGGCCAGGGTCAGCTTATAGCTGACCCGCGAGCCACTCGACCCGAAAAAGTGGGACCCGATCAGGTTCAGGGTCGGGCCAGGGTCAGAATATTTTACCCGTCTAACCCGGCCCGACCTCGACCCGACCCGACCCCGACCCGCATATTTTTAAAATATAATTTATATTATTTTTCCTTCATTAATATTTATTTTGTACTTATATATATTTTTGTCATTAATAAGTGATATAATGCATGTTTTTATAATATATGTATTGCTCTAATCTACATTGAGCTCGACATAAAATAAGATAAAAATGGTAGCTGATTATTAATTATATATTTATATTATTAGTCATTTTGTTAATATCACGGAAGCATAATGTAGGAAGAGAAAGTAGTTGTAAATTGGTGAAACTTTAAATTGTCATAACATAACTCTGCGCTCGGATGTCCGTTTTACCCAAAAAAAATTATTTTGCGTATTTTTTCGAGACAGGGCCGGTCAAACAGCCATAAGGCGGTTTGGCGCAGCCAATTTTTAGAAAAACGTCTGTTTTCCCAATCAATTTGTGTTTTTTCCCAAATCGGTTTCTAATTTTCTTTTTCTTTAGTCAGATCTCACGATATACAATACATTTCAATGTCGAAATTTCGTGGTAATGTAGGGGTGAATGCCAATTTCAATTTTGGACATTCAATTTTTAAAAAAAATAAAAAATTTCTCGACCCGACCCTGGCCCGCCAAAAAATTCCGACGGGTCAGGGCCGACCCGTGACCCGTAGGGTCCCCGAAGGGTCAGGTCCAGGGTCGGAATTTTTTTTAAAAATAGGGTCAGGGTCGGGCAAGCAAAAAAAAAAGCCACCCGACCCGACCTTTGGACAGGTCTAGCCACAAAGGATGACTTGTTGGGTTTGAAATAATCAGGGTGTTATACGAAAGCTAACAATTATAAAAATATACTAAAATATTTCTAAAAATATGATTTGACGTATTAGCCTACATATGAGAAAATTAATATGAAAAACATAAAACTATAGTGAGACTAATCTCATCCTAAATAAAACTCTTTAACTCTAAAAGTATTATATTGTGGATGATATTGTGTTATTGTGTGAAGGAAGGATCATCAATATTTATAGAAGTTCAAAGCTTTCTCCTCATAGGAAAGATTAGTTACCCAATTATAAAATATTTATACTTTTCTTTTAGAAAAAGTAAAAATTAATTATGATGAAATCCAAATAAAGTCGAAAATTCAGGCAAATCGTAACACGTAGGGGTGTGCAGAAACCCGTTTAACCGAACTAATAAAAATGCTATTGGTATATATGTATCGGATTATTGGGTTAACAGTTTATAAACGGTTTTGTAATATTTTTTTATTGGGTTATCAGTTCGATTTTCGATTTTAAGAATTTAGTTAACGGTTAAACCGATAATCTAATAAGATTATTTTAAAACTATCTTTTTATCCCTAATTATATAATAGTGGCTGTAAATTTTAATTTTTAAATAGAAACCCTATATCTAAATTCTTAGTGCAAGCACGCTTATTCTCTCAATTCCCAATTCGCTTATCATTTGTACATTTAATGTTTAGAATGCATAAAAAAATTAGAAAGTTCATTATGATTTGATGATTTGCTGCTTGAGTTGCTACTGTGCGTTTTATAGTTTTTTGTCTTGTAATTTTTGTAGAATCTTTTGGATGAAGGCTTTTAATACATGAACAAATGACAACAAGAGAAAACAAAAAAAATTAGCGAAACATTTTCTTATTGGTAAACTCAAAGAAGTCTGACAATGATACATCAATTTCTTTTATATATATTTTTGAATCTAAATGTTCAGAAACTATATACTCCGTATATAATTATTTAAGTAATTAAAAATCATTAACAAAAGATTATTGACATAGTATCATATAACTGGAACGAAGGTGATTTAAGAAGAATTCTATCAAGAAAATTCTACCACAGGCATGCAAATCCTGAACATGTATATGAAACTCTCGAATAGTTTCATCAATCTCTCTGGCTGAGGTGACATTGACCATTTCAATGGTTGAATCTGATCCTCTTTGCGCTCTCCATGTTCGGTCAAATAGTTTTCATTTTTAGTATACTTTTATTAATTCACTCTGAGATTTCACTAAAGGGTTCAAAACATGAGTAAAAAACACACGAAAAAGTCAAAGAAAATTCAACACACTACAACAAATTTGATTGTCAATGACGAACTATTTTGTCACTAAAAACTAATATTTCGTCACAAATTATAATTTGTGACGAAAACAAATCGTCAAATATTTGTCGCTAAATATGGGTCACTAAAGATATATAAAGACAACTTAGTGTTTCGTCTCTAAATAAATATTATAAGCTACAAAAAAAAAAGAAATTCATCCATGAATGCATACTTTTTATGACGAACTTGATCATAAAAAAAGTATAAAAAATTGTGGTTGATAATGTGTTTTTGTCACTAACTATTATTTTAATTAGTGACGATCACAATTGTCTTTAAAGTCATACGTAATCAGAAAACCAACAGTGCATTTTCGAAGTAAAATGACCATATTGAAGGAATGTGTTCCCTGCCTTTTATTGATTATTATGTACAATATATATAGTGTTACATAATTATTTACTCATTTACAAACTAGGTAACTAATCTTTATAAGTACAATTGGACTACACTTCCTAATTACAATTGGACTACACTTCCTAATTACAATTGGACTACAATTTTACCTAATATAGGAGATATACAAAGAATATTCTAGAAATATTCTATCATACCCTCGCAGTCGAAGCGGGAGGTTCTCGTACGCTGAGACTGGATCGGAAATCATCAAAGAGTGCGCGGAAGCCTTTTAGTAAATATGTCAGCAATCTAATATCGGGGAGGAACATGAAGAGCACGAACTTGTCCACGAGCAACTTTCTCACGTACAAAGTGAATATTCATTTCAATGTATTTAGTGTGTTGATGTTGAACGGGAGTGCCGGAAAGATATATCGAACTTATATTATCATAATAGACCAATGTAGCCTTATGGATGGGCTAGTGAAGTTCCAGGAGAAGGTTGCGTATCCAACAAGACTCAGAGACAATATTAGCTACACCTCGGTACTCGGCTTTGGCACTGAATCGAGACAGAGTAGGTTGTCTTTTAGAAGACCAAGAAAGCAAGTTATCTCCGAGGAACATACAGTAACCCGACGTGGATCGACGAGTGCCAGTACATCCACCCAGTCAGCATCAGAATAAGAGGTGAGGTCGAAAAGTGAGGACTTGTACAGGTGTAAGCCGAAATGAAGAGTACCTTATACATAACGCAAAATTCGTTTGAAGGCATTAATATGTTCATCCGTCGGGTTGTGCATGTGTAAGAATATTTGCTGCACGACATAGGATATATCTGGTTTCGTGAAAGTGAGATACTGCAATGCTCCTGCTAAGTTGCAATTGTGAGTCGGGTCGGCGTACAATGAACCCGAAGAGGCACCGAGTTTGGAATTAGTGTCCATCGGTGTGTGGACCGGTTTGCAAGACGTCATGCCTGCTCGGTCAAGAATCTCTTCAGCGTACTTATTTTGATAAAGAAATAAGTCACCTACATGTCTCATAACAACAATACCCAAAAAATAGCTTAGGGGACCCAAATCCTTCATAGCAAACTCAGAGGCAATAAGTGACATAATGGATCGACGAAGTGCACCAGAAGATGTAGTTAGGATGACGTCATCAACATATAACAGAATGTATGTCATGTCGTTACCCTTGTTATAGATGAAAAGTGAGTGATCAGATTTGCTATGTGAAAAACCGATAGAGGATACAAAGTCAGCAAACTGTTGGTACCACGCACGAGGAGCATGTTTCAGTCCATAGAGTGATTTCTTCAAATGACACACATAATCCGGATGGACTGAATTCCTGAATCCCTAAAGTTGAAGCATATACACGGTCTCATAAAGGTCTCCATGCAAGAAGGCATTTTTGACATTCAGCTGATGAATGGGCCATGATATGGACAAAGTAATACTGAGAAAGGTCCGAATAGTTGTCGGTTTCACCACCGGGCTGAAGGTTTCATCACAATCCACACACATCTGTTGATATCTGCCCTCACCTACAAGACGGGTCTTGTGCCTCTCAAAAGAACCGTCATATTTCTTTTTTGTCTAAAAATCCACATAGAACGAATAATATTAGCATCAGGAGGACGGGGCACTAGCTCCCACGTCTTATTTTCAATAAAAGCATTATATTCGTCAATCATGGCAGATTTCAAATTGGGATCGGACAAGGCATGTTTCGGGTTGCGAGGAAGAGGTGAAGGGGCAACCGAATTCAACAAATTAAATTGTCGTTTGGGTTTGGAAATGTCGTGCATAACATGGGTTTCCATTGTCCGTATGGGTGTCAGGGGAGGGTGGACAGGATCGGGAAGCTGCTGGGCATATTCGTAGGCCGAGAGGGGGCGGCGAAATCTAGGAGAAGAGGCGTTGTCACTAGTCGAGAAGAGGCAGTGACCTCGGGCAACCGGGAGTGGCTATTTCGAGAAGCCTGTGGCGGGGCCGGCTGGTCCACCCGGGATGAGAATGAGGGAGGCGGGTCGGGCGTTGGTGACGGTAGCGACTGATTTTGCAAGTGATGGATTAGAAAGGGATTAAGGTCATCATTTAAGAAGTCATAGGAATTCGAAAGTGGTGAATTTAGTTTGGCAAAGGGGAATTGAGACTCATAAAAAATGACATGCCGAGAAACAATTATTTTTCGGCTGGACAAGTCGTAACAGTTGTAACCACGATTATTATGGGGGTAACCCAAAAATACACATGGGGTGGACCTAGGTTGCAGCTTGTTGATTTATGTGGAGGGATGAAGGGGGTAGCATAGACATCCGAAAGTTCTTAAATGCTTATAGGAAGGATTCTGAAGATAGAGAACTTGAGTGGGAGACTTGTATTTGAGAGACTTGTTGGGGAGAATGTTTAAGAGATAGGTTGACATGGATAGAGCGTAATGCCAAAATGAGGGGGATAGAGGCGTGAGCAAGAAGGGCACGAACTACGTTGTTTATGGTTCTAATTTTTCCTTCAGCTTTGTCATTTTATGGAGAGGTATGGGGACAGGAAAAATGAAAAACAAGGCCGTGTTTAGGGCAGAAAAGTTTGAATTGATTATTATGAAATTCCCTCTCATTGTCACATTGAAAATATTTGATATTCTTTTCAAATTGTGTCTTAATGAAACCGATGAATGAAGAAAAAATAGAATAGACTTGGGATTTATTACCAATGGGAAAAGTCCACATGAAGTTTGAATAATCATCTAAAACAACATATAGTATCGATGCCCGGTTGTGCTTAAAATACGAGAAGTCCATAAATCACTGTGTATTATATCAAAAGTCATTAAACTATGGGTGGATGAAGAATAAAATTGTAACTTGACATATTTCCCAAAAATACAAGATTCACAAACAGGAGGATAAGATACATGTTTGCAATCTATAAATTTATTGTTACGAAGGGAGCGTAAAATGGAGTCTCCCAGATGTCCTAATCTATTATGCCATAAAGAGGAGGAAATAGTTGTCAAGGATGACGGAGAGGAGGCTGGATGACCGATAGTGGTGGTAATAGGATAGAGGTCCCCGGTGCTATCACATCTCATTATTCGCATCCCTATCATAAGGTCTTTCACAGAAAACCAAAAGGATCAAATTAAAGGGAGACATTATTGTCGGTTGTGAAACGACGCACAGAGATTAGATTTTTATAAGTTTCGGGGCATGGAGGACATTATTTAAAGCTAATTGGGGTGTGGTGGGGAGAGGGATGATTGTCCACAACCTCAAATAGGAATGCCTTGTCCACTGCGAACAATAATATTATAATTTAAATTGCTCGTATTGAAATAAGATGAGAGAGTACCTTGGGATGCCGTCATATGAGATGTGGCGCCAGTATTCATGTACCAATTGTTGTCTGGAATGTTGAGGGACATTGTGTTCATAGCCGCCTCAATATCTGTCGGGGCCTAGGTGGAAGAAGGAGAGATATGTGCAGTATATGCCCGCTGAGGACGTGTGCCGAGGATGCCGGGCTGGGGCTGTAGGGCCGGAGGTGGTGCCTAGGAGGACGTCGGGTATGGGCAAGGTAGAGCAGCCGCAGCCCAAGGTGACTTTGTGAGAATGCAGTTCTTGATGTTGTTAACTACAAGAGCATGATAAAATTTAGGTTGTTTAGCCATTGAAAAAATTTGGGGAAGAGGAGAGAGAGGTAGCAACCCAGAGGTAGTAGAAAGAAGAGGGGGAATGTGGTTGCCTAGGGTTAGGCGGCTGAGATGGAGGGGGGGTCGACAACTTTAGAGAAATTTAGAGTTTGGTTGTTGATACCATGAAGGGATATGTTCCCTTCCTTTCATTGATTATTATGTACAATATATATAATGTTACATAAATATTTATTCTTTTACAAACTAGGTAACTAATATTCCTAATTACAATTGGACTACACTTCTTAATTACAATTGGACTACAATTCTTAATTACAATTGGACTATAATTTTACCTAATATAGGAGATGTACAAAGAATATTTTAGAAATATTCTATCACATATCTCCCTCATACGATATTGAAACGCGACAATTCCAATTGCTGTAGTTCCAAATTACGATACGGATCTAACGATTTAATCGAAACACAAATCAAAGCTCGTTTGCGTAAAATGGTACTCCCTCCATTCCAATTTAAGTGTATTACTTTCCTTTTTTGTATGTCCCAAAAAGAATGTATCTTTCTATATTTAGTTAGTTTTTCAATTTCAATGCAAATTTAAGACCACAAGATTTAAAAGACCCCACACATCTTTAATTTAATATCACAAGATTCAAAAGTTTTCCTTTGTTTCTTAAACTTCATGCCAATTCAAACTAAGACACTTAAAATTGGGACGGAGAGAGTACCATTTATGCTCAAAACGACGTCGAAATAAAAAACAAACGGCATACAACCCAAACTCATTCGAAACTCATCGGAATTTAACCAAAATTTGCGGACAAGTCCAAAATCATCATATGAATCTGCTCGAACTCTCAAAACACCCAAATGAGAATGTCTTGGTACGATGTTGACCATGGTCAACTCCAAATTATCTCAAAAGCCAGTTTCTCAACCAACTAGCTAAATCACACCCGAGCCTCTCGGGAATCAAACCAACGACTCTACTAAGTCATAAATCACATTCCGGACCTAATGGAATCAATAAAACTTCAAAAAAGACTAATTTACCCCGTTGTTGACTTTAGTCAACTAAATCCTTTCTTTAACTTAAGAACCTTCTAAAATCTACTTTCTTGTCCGAAACTCACCCAAATCACTCCGGACTCATTCCAACCATCCATATAAGTCAAAAGTCATATTCTGAACCTAAAGGAACCATCAAAATTTGATTCCAAATGTATTTACCCAAAAGTCAACTCTTGGTCATACGTCTCAAACTTAGAACTTCAAAATTTTAAAACTTAGATTTCTTTCACGATTTTTATCCGATTGCCTTGAAAATCACGCCACCTATAACCGCAAGTCATAAACATCAATACAAATCTAACTGAATCAACAAATTTCTAATCCGGGTCTTATTTCTTCCTATGACCATCTTTTTACCATAAATAAGCATATTAAGTACTGAAATCGACTTAATTGTCAAAAAACAACCAAACAAATTCTAAAATTAGTTCCATCAGTTTCTACATGTCATAAATAATATTACAATTCCAATGAAATTTTCAGCTCGCCAATCCGAGCACATTTTTTCAAACTAAACAGTTAATCCAAATAATTAAATACCGGGATTTCCAAAATGAAACTATCTCCTAACGTGAACCAAATGATATATGCTTGACTTCAAATTTTGCAAGCAAGTCAAAATAATTATTAAGGAGCTTTTGAAATAGATGACACGCAAAACAAAGCATCGGTTCTCAAAACGACCGGCTAGATCGTTACAGAACTACAACAATAATGACAGAGGATGGATAAAACATATACTTAGATAGGTTGTTTATATTTCAATTTTGCTAAAGTACAACTAAGTAGGAGTAGAGAGGTGGAACAACTATCTTTAGAACTGTAAAATATTGCGTGGAAATTAATAAAGTTTTTTTCTTCACCAAAAAAAAAGCTTTTGTTTTTGCAGGTGAAGTAATTTTTCAATCATACTTCCAGCAAAGGCAAGCAAATTATCATAAATTTTGACAAAGCTCAAGTGCCAAATTTGCGGTTTAAAACAGTCAAGAGGCGATGGCCAAATTGATTTCGGAAGATACATGGAGCTGCGCTGTGGTGAAATGTGATGAAAATATTAATGCGCACAGCAACAAAGTAGCAAGAATCGAGAATGATGGTACTATCAGCGTGCATTTCAGTAGAATTTGGAGTTGCATTGGAGGTGGTTTTCTTGTGCATTTCATGGCTGCTAGAGGATGATAAATGAACCTTTTACATAGGTACATTCAAGGAAAAATGAAGACACCAACAATCAGTTCACAATAAAGAATAAGTTAATATATAGATAGATACTTAAACTTCGCCTTTACTATCAATTGAACACTTCAAATTATAAAATGATCATCTAGACACCTCAACTTGTCTTCAGTTTGTCAGTTGAACACTCCAACTTTACAGAATGATCATCTAGACACCTCCAAAAATTATGTGCCACGTTAGGTTGGGTGTCCACGAGATACAGTTGGAACGAGATTAGATGTCTAGACGTGCATTCTCAATGTTGGAGTATTTAGTTTCTAGTTGAGGAAAATTAATGTTAGGAATATAGTTGATATGCCCTAGATCCGATCTCACATATGATGATTCGAACATATTTTGTGAATGTTATTTTATTTAAATATATGGCATCTGATATTCTTTATCATACATAGTTGTTATCAACGGTTTGATTAAATATGATAAGATCCTTGATTAAAGTTTTGGGACTTGACATCATGATGGAGATTATGATAATGAGAGAGTCATGTCTCTTATAACTTAATATAAAATTATTTTTGATCGTAGGATTACTTATTAGGATATTAGTGATCCGGTTAGATCAATATGTATGTGGTGGTCTTTATTGGACAAAGATTAGTTTACCTCATTAACTAAATTACATACATAGATGATGCATATAGAGATATGATCATTGAACCGACTCATTGGATAATTCCTAATGGTTAGAATTACCATAAGCTGTCAATGGGATATTATCTTGAGGAATGTGATGTAAGAGTTTTCTTTGACATGAGATCATCATAGTAATTAACACGTTATTTATTATACTTTGATATCGGACATTCATGTCCCTACGGATATGGTTGAAAGGATATTGGGTATGATATAATGCTGGTAGAATTAATGATTGATTAAGATGGAATATGTAAACTCTTGGTAATGAGTTTAAGCTATATGTTGTCATGAATTATAAATGACTAATTAAGACCTTGATCAGGGAAATTGAATGGAAGAAGAAAAGAGTTTCTTAAGTCATTCAATAGTCGATTATAATTTGACATGCACACATAGTTGATTGCCTATTGTGATTTGACAGTTAGACCATATCCTACGGTGATCCGGAGCTATAAGGACAGAAGAAAATATTACATCATTCTTCTACATGGTCTTGAGAGTAAATTGTATACTTCATGCTATTCAGTCGTTAAGGGGTGTTGTTAGACGCCACCTTTGATTAGTATATTGATATGATTAATTTACTATCGGCTTAGTAATGAACCTACAGGGTCGCACACTAACGAGTGCTCCGTTCTTTGTTAATGAACTAATTATTTAATTATTTGATAATTAAATTAGAGAATTTAATTAGTCAAATAAATAGACTTATTAGTTCAAATGGAATATTGTTATATTTTTTGCTAGCACATAGAATATAATTAATATTGTGAATAAATTGGAGTTTTTTAATTGGAATAGAAAATTAAATTATATCTCTTGATTAAAATATATATGTGATAAATATTTGGTATTTAATTATATACACTATATAAATAAATTATTAATAAGTTATGGAAAGTCCAATGGACTTCCTGTAGTTACAAATGGGATTTGATTTTGTCATAAAAGGAAGTTATTAGATTCTAATTTTCAATTGGGAAATTCTCCATAAATTCTCGACGTCATTTAACCAACTTGGAATTGGTTTACGGAATTTCCATATAAGTTTTTCATGAAGTTTATTTTTTGTAAATAAATTGTTTGTAAATCATCACCTTAACCAAATAGGAAATAGGTTTATAGGTGATGCTATATAGTAAAGTGTTTATGAAAGAAGTTTTTCAAATCAAGAGTTGAAAGTGTGTGAATATTACACCAAATTAAGAGAGAAATTTCAGCATAATAGTTTTAATCCAATTTGTTCGCGAGTTCCGTTGATCAAGAGTTGATGGCAAAGATGTTGGAAATTTATCTTTGGTGGGGAGGTGCGTCCACCCGTATTTAATGACTTAAACACTAGGGTTCCGTATGTTGAAGGCTTTGTCTCTTCACACGTGCATAATCTACTAAGTGAGTAGATGACCGTAGGGCCAAGGATCGTCAAATTTCATTGAGAAATGAAAGAGATATTGGTCCACGAAGTAAGGTGTTTGAGGAATGGAAATATGGTGTGGGACAAATCTACCACATCGGTGGGAAAATGAAGAATTATTCTCTTTATAAGCCTCAAAATTGGCTAAGGGTTTGGGACCCCAAGGGGTAACCCATGTGTTTGAAGGAGGGAGGACCTAGATGTGCTTGGGTTCAAGGCTAAGCCCACACGCGCGCCGCCGCCACCCGTCCGGTGGGGGCTCGGGTCGTGAGTCGTGGGCCTTGGGCTTCTTCTGATAGACCCCAAATTATTTAATATTTACAGTTTGGTCCTTGGAGTTTCTGGAAAGATAAAATTGGGAACGACGGATCTGCCTTCCGTTTGGGTTGATTTTTGGACCGTTATTGCACATTAACCAGCCATTACTTGGTTGATTAACTCCCTCCTTCAATGGCCATAATCAGCCATTACTTGGTTGATTAACTCCATCCTTCAATGGCCATAAACAATCATTACTTGGCAGTTGAAGAGTCCCTCCCCTTATGCTATTTATTGGAACTTTTTGGCTCAATTGTGGGCGACAGAAAATGAGACTACAATATACAACACAGAAGTAGAAGAGAGTAACTGAAATTCTGTCCACAAATATTGAATAGAAAACTCAAAACTCTTCCTTCTTTTTCCGTTCTTCAGCAAGTCATTTCGTGTTTTGTTTTCTTCGTCAGAATCAACCTATTTTCTTTGTAATATTGATTAGTTGTTATTTTATCTTGGAAGACTATTACCCATTAACGTAAAAGCATATATATGGGGCAATCTTGTCTTAAAGACAGAGAGTCGTCTCTCGACTCAGCCCACAGTTGTAACAATCCAGATTTAGTGTTTCTTGATTTCAGGTTATCAAGATTCAAGACTCAACAAGCTTGCGATAGTTCTTAGTATTGGCTTGTTTGTTTATCCTTTCGAACACTTGTAATATTTATTTACTTCTCGTACTACTTTACATATCCAACAATTTTAAGACAAGATTCTATTAATGTTCAAAAGATGTCGGTCAAAAGTTGTGTGACCAAATCTGGATATGGCTGTGGGTTTCTGGTAGAAGAGAGTTTTGATTATGATGTTGAAGGTCAACGTGTTCATGGTGTCACCGCTCCTGAGAGTGGTGGGAAAAAGTGCCCACGAGAGGCTGGGGATGTCAACTGGACAAGAGGAGAAGGCTGAAGATGTGGTTCTATCTTGTAGCAGAAGGCCTATATCTGTCCCAGACAAAGGATCCGAATTATGGTAAGGAGGAAATGGACACTCAGTCCGATGAAGTGACTGAAGAGGGCCAGAATCCAAAATTGGGATAAGTAATTTTCCTTTATTGTAAAACATAAGATTAAATGATGTCTGATTAAAAAGGGCTTAAAGTAAGGAGGAATATGAAAATATTTTCCGAAATAATTTATATTCCTTACGCTTTAAAATCAGAAGTTTAATCTCATCTTCCTTCCCGATTAAAGATTGGATTTTGTAAACGACTTAAAAAGATCCGTTCTTTTAAGTGTAATTATTAAAAGTGTGTAAAGTATGTTCGCACATACGAGGGAGAAAGATCCACTGACTGTGCAAAAACTGTTACCACTCTTAAGTAAGCGCCAAGAATTGTCTGGACACCAATCATAAGGGAAGAAGACTAAAAGATAAAGACGTTGAGCCTGTCACAATATTTGGCAAAAGATCCTTCATAGGATGATATTGGACACTCAGTTATACAAAGCCTACGGGCGACTGGAGTGGGGCCAAAATTCCTTTGATAGGATGATATTGGACACTCAGTCATACAAAGCCTACGGGCGACTGGAGTGGGGCCAAAATTTATTTCATAGGAAAAGTAACGGACACCTAGTGTGGTGGACCAGAATTTCCAGAGTCTTAAATGATCTGAAGGCCAGAAGAAAGGCAGAACAGTAATGGACACCTAGTAAGGTGGGCCAGAGTTTCCAGGTCTTAAAATATCTGAAGGCTTAAAGAAAGGCAGAAAAGAAATTGGATACTCAGTCTGCCAAAGCAACTGGAGTGGGCCAGAGTATCCAGATCACATATGATCCGGTTATGCCCTAACCACGGGCAAGAGGTTATTCATGTGAAGCAATGCCACCTCTAAAGTAGAAGGGGCTAGAGAGGTTGTCCTCAATAGGACTTCAGGGAATGGGATCACTCTCAGATGAGGTGATACATGTCCCAAACTTGGTTTAAGGAACGCTGTTGGTCAAGCTGGTTTGAGACTAGTCCAATAGGTCTGTAATAACAAAGAATGGTACAGTATGTATATAGCCAAATAAATGATATATTTGTAATCCGTGCATCTATGCCATCATAGATTAAGACATGTTAAATAGAAAGTCATTCAAAAGCTAACGAAGTTGAGATTGTTGCCTTCTGTCGACATAAACCCTCAAAATGAATGTGAGGTAGACGAAGAGGCAAAATCATCTTTCCATTCCGTCAAAGGAATAACGAAAGAAGCACCGCTCCTCTAGAACTTAGTCACACCTACTTGGGTGATTTGAAGTTTATACAAAATAGAGGGGGGAGACAAGTACTTTGTGACCTTCATTGATGATGGTACAACATATTGCATCATTTGTTTGTAAAAAAGCAAAGATGAAGTTGTTGAAGCGGATAAGCGCTACAAAGCAGAAGTTGAAAATCAACTAAGCCTACGGATTGAGGAATTCGGAGTGATAGAGGGGGAGAATGTGAAACATCGTTCATCAAACGACTGCTCATTACTCACCTCAGTCTAACGGTGTTAGACAAGCGCAAAGATGTACGCCCAAATTATGTGTGGCAAGGCGATCCTTACCGCTAATGCGATTCTCAACAGAAATACGCATAAGGATAAAGATAACCCTCCGTGTGAGATATGGAAATGATCTCACATACAGATGTTGTGATGTAGGGTGGCTTGGTAGATGTTGGAATACCAAAACAGGTCAAGTTGGACCTAAGATTGTAAATTACATATCCACTGGATCTGCAAATAACAATAGTGATTATCGTCTCTTAGTGTCAAAGAATGCTGAATTCTTTGAAGATAACTTTTCTTGAAAAGTAAAAAGGAGTAATTGCTCAAGGTTAACAAGAACTTGCGAGGGCTTGACTCTCCGGAACTGGACGTTCCGTAACTACAGGACTCAGAAGTTGTTGTCTATCCGAAATTTAATATTCCAGATCTACAGAACTCATGGATTCTAGATGTTGAACCGAGACGGAGCAAAGAGGGGACAAAGACTTGTTCCAGGCCTTCTAGCTTGTATGGTTGAGAATCCATGTACAATTAATAAAGAAATGTCATATCCAAAAGTGCTGCTTTGGAAAGAAGCGAAAGAGAGAAATAAATTCCATCATATAGAACCATACTTGTGTAATGGTTGATCTTTCTCCAGGAAAATAACTTTTGGGTTGTGAAAAAGAATACTCAAAAGTGAGTACAAAGTAGATGGATCTACTGACGAGTATAAGGCCTCGTCTACTTGTACACGTGCTTCCCTGTGAATAGCTTAACATCCAGGGCCATTGCAGCCTTGCGTGGCATGGATGTTGAAATAGCCTTCCTAACCGGAGAGTTGGAAGGGGAGAATCAGAGTTGGTTTGCTGGACTGTTGGGCTTCTTCCTGAACTTTCATTTTGGTCCCTGAAATGTTTACATTTTGGTCCTGGAAGTTTCAAATAAAACAGAAACAATGAATCTGACCACAGAAACATTGACTCTGAAGTTAGAAAGCCAACAATTGGAAAACCAACAGTCTGAAAGTGGAATTCATATTGAAACAAAGTCTCGATATGAAAGATATGGGTATCACAAATGACATCTTAGTTATTGGGATTTCTAAGACATCTAACGGACTGGTCTAACTCCAAACTTAGTTATGAGATAGTTGACAGTCTCGTTGAAATCACCAATGGATATGAATCATATAACTGATTGAAATCATGGTGCACCCATATACAATGAGCGATATGCACAGGTCACATGTTGTTCAATGTATGTTACACACTACAACCGACCTAGTATCGGCTTACAAAGCAGATCAGTTGAACTAAGGTTCACTGATGATTCTAAAAATGATCGATAGAAGGTGCTAAGTCAGATATGATGATATCTGAAATATTCACTTATCTACGGATCATGGTATTCTGGATGTCCAGCAGTTCTGGGAGAACAGTGATGCAAACTGGACATCAGATATGAAGAACACCAAAGCCACAAGTAAATATGTATAGTGGGTCTTGGAAAATCCTCTAAGCAAACTTGCATCAGCCGATTCATGATGGAATCGGAGTTTATCGCTTTATACAAAGAATGAAAGAAGTTGAGTAACTTCACGACTCCTTAGAGGACGTCCCTTATTGGGAGAAACCCGTGCCTTCAATAGTTATACACTGTGGCTAGCCGGTCGGCTTCAGGAAGGACATGGATGACGGCGTCTGGACATATCTATCAGGATCTGTTGGAGACATAAGACCGTATGGTAGTTGATCATCACGGGTGTCACTTCCTTGATTACTAATTAAAGGATATAGAGGACCCTTTTAACTAAGGGACTACTCGAAGATCAAGTATTCTGCATGTCTAGGGGAATGGGTTTCAAACCCAAATAATACTAATTTTGCGGTGGTAACCCAACCATACTGATTGGAGATCCCAAGAATTTGGTTCAATGGGAAACTAAGCTGTAAAAAGGTTCAGTTGAGTGCTTCGGTGGAAGAAAGAACACTTCGGATGATGATTTCTGTAAGGAAACATAAATCCAAAGCTATTCCCGTGATAGACATTAAAGTGCTACCTGCATGGTGGGTAAAGGTTAAGCTTCCAAACCTTTAACGATCCTCAAACAGTTGAGGTTAAGGTTGGAGAAACTTTTAATGATTCCTAACACTTGTGAAGTGGGGTATAACAGGATACCTTGTATGGGATCACCTATTTAAGTGCGAGGATAAGCCACCTCAAATGAAAGCACTTAAGAATTCAAGTGTGTCCATGGCCACAACAGACAAAACAATAAGAAGAAAATGAATAAGGAGAGTTATTGTGTTGGTATCATTGTCTTGGCTTACACTAAATACTGACGATTCAAGACATCACGTTCACCGCGCAGTAAGTAAGTCCGGTGGTATTCAACTAGGGAAGGTTCAAAGCAGAAGCTACCTCTCCTGATGCAATATTCTTTCGCTGAAAGATTGCTGAAAGTAGGCACCTTGTGTGTGCGCCAAAATCTCTTTCAATAGGGGATTGTTGGAAATTTTCCTTGGGTGGGGAGGTGCGTTCACCCGTATTTAATGACTTAAACACTAGGGTTATATATGTTGAAGGCTTTGTCTCTTCACATGTGCATAATCTACTAAGTGAGTAGATGACCGTAGGGCCAAGGATCGTTAAATTTCATTGAGAAATGAAAGAGATATTGGTCCACGAAGTAAGGTGTTTGAAGCATGGAAATATGGTGTGGGATAAATCTACCACATCGGTGGAAAAATGAAGAATTGTTCTCTTTATAAGTAGGGCTGGCAATAGATCGGAGGTGGATCGGGTGGAGCTCAATCCGCCTCCACCCGCCAACTATCCATCCACCACCAGACCCATCCATCGCCCTATTTTTTCTTCATCCACATCCGATCCACCCATCATCCACGGGTGAATAGGGTACTTCGCGGATGAAAATTATAACACAATCAGTTTGATACTTTTGGTTTATTTTTCAGTTTTCATACTATCTTGCTTTTCATACTATCTTGCTTTACCATTATAATTTGATCTTGATCCCATGGTAATATTCCTCAACCTATTATATTGCTAACAATTATAGTCATATATAGAGTGATGTTCAACATAGAAAATGTCAATTATGTATAACGTAGTACAAAAATAACATTTTTGATACTAGGAATCATCGGTATTGTCATGTTGAAACTGAAAAAGAATTTCCACTCACTTTAGAAAAATAAAGACAACTATTGGAAATAAAACCAAGTACTAGTAACAACATAAGTCAGGGGTATGTTATCACTGAACTACACAAAAAATAACTATTTATAAACGGGTGGATGGATGGGTCGGGTGGTGGATCGGGTGGTGGGTTGGATGTATGTCCACCCGAATACGACCCGATTAAAATACGTGTTTTATCAGTTTTTCGTCCATATAATCGGGTCGGGTGGATGGATATCCATCGGGTTAGGGTGAAATTGCCAGCCCTATTTATAAGTCTCAAAATTAGCTAAGGGTTTGGAACCCCAAGGGGTAACCCATGTGTTTGAAGGAGGGAGGACCTAGATGTGCTTGGGTTCAAGGCTAAGCCCCCACGCGCGCCGCCGCCGCCCGTCCGGTCGGGGCTCGGGTCATGGGTCGTGGGCTTTGGGCTTCTTCTGATAGATCCCAAATTATTTAATATTTACAGTTTGGTCCCTGGAGTTTCTGGAAAGATGAAATTGGGAACGACGGAAGGCAGAAAGTTTCTGCCTACTGTTTGGGTTGATTTTTGGAGCGTTATTGCACATTAACCAGCCATTACTTGGCTGATTAACTCCCTCCTTCAATGGCCATAAATAGCCATTACTTGGCTGTTAAGGAGTACCTCCCCTTATGCTATATATTGGAGCCTTTTGGGTCAATTGTGGGTGACAGAAAACGAGACTACAATATACAACACAAAAACATAAGAGAGCAACTGAAATTCTGTCCACAAACAGTGAACAGAAAACTCAAAACTCTTCCTTCCTTTTCCGTTCTTCAGCAAGTCGTTTCGTGTTTTGTTTTCTTCGTCAGAATCAACCTATTTTCTTTGTAGTATTGATTAGTTGTTGTTTTATCTTGGGAGACTATTGCCCGTTAACGTAAAAGCATATATACGGGGCAATCTTATCTTAAAGACAGAGAGTCATCTCTCGACTCAGCCCACAATTGTAACAATCCAGATTTAGTGTTTCTTGATTTCAGGTTATCAAGATTCAAGACTCAACAAGCTTGCGATAGTTCTTAATATTGGCTTGTTTGTTTATCCTTTCGAACACTTGTAATATTTATTTACTTCCCGTACTATTTTACATATCCAACAAAAGATTGGTATCGGTGTGGATACGCATAGAGTCTTCGTACTATCGAAGAAATTCTGAACTACGACTCTCGTCACCAGGTTTGTCTTGAAACATATCCTTTTAGATGTAAATATATTTTGAACACAAGTAAATCTATCCAGGATTATATTTTTGTCTTTCGCTTTGTGTTATGAACACTCTATACAATCATTCAGTTAATATATCTATCTATAATAGTATTATGAAAATATGTTCGACGTGACAATTCTTTTGTGCGTCGGAGGAGTATGATCGTGCATTTCAGTGGTGTTCAGGGCTGTGTAAAAGTGACGAATTGTGCATTGTTTGGGTCACAATTAAGACATGAAAAGATGTCAGTAACAGGTACATACACGAATCAATGAGAAGGCATTTGAAAGTGAGTTACAAAGACTGTGACTCTTGGAGGGTACATGAACGAGCATAGGAAATTGCGGATCATATTAGCTTTGAGGGAGTCTCAAGTTGGCATTGATAAGAAATGCTTATGTTAGATTGAAAATTAGCTACTGCTCTGAAAACATATGAATACCATCCATTAGCTACTTGTCAGATCCATTAGCTAGAAAAACCAATACAATCTTAATAGTGTATATGAAATTAATTGTCAGACCATCCATTAGCTACTGATCTAAAAGGATTCATCTAGTATGTGAATTTTATAATTCTCACTTTGTACAAGATCATGCTTCTTTACTTCCCATAAGGTTCAATCTAACATAGCTAATGACTTTTTGTTTTGATCGTATAACGCGATGAAGGAAATAAGAAGAGGGATATGGGTTAAAAGAGTTCTGGGTGGGTCGGGTATCAATTTTATTTGGGACGAGTGTTATATTTGTATATATACAATTCGTTCCTTTGATATACACGGCTTTGTCCGTGTATATCACGACTTCTGTCAATTTTATTTGGGCTGATTTAATTTAGCGATGTGGACATATAATTGAAGGCCACGTGTCAAATTTGATTTTTTAAAAATCAGTCATTTGAGTTGTTAACGGAAAGTGGCATGGATGATCTATTTCGGTCACGGCGATTGCATAAATGAGCTCAACTATTAGCGAGTGACATAAATGAGTCATTTCATAAAATTCGATGACATATTTACGATGGTGTTGGTGATAGTTGGTGACGGTACTAGTTATGATAGTGGAAGTGATTGGGTAGTAAGAATTGTCCGCACTAGTGATAGTGATTGATAGTGGTGGTGGTTGTGAGTATAATTATAATGATGGAGGTGGTAGGTGTGATAGCGACTAACAATAATGGTTGGCAGCTGGTGGTTGCCAGTGGTAGTTGTGATGACAGATATGATTAGTGGTAGTTGGCGATGATGGTGGTGGTTGTGATGGTATAAGTGGTTAGTGATGATGACCGGTGATTGTAGACAGAGGTGATAAAAGTTATTTGCGTAAAAATATTTCTTAATGATATTAAAATTTTGTTCAAGATCTTAATGATTAACATCTATTCAAACCAATTAAGTGTTTAGATCTTAACATAAATAAATATAATTAATAACTTAAAGTCTAAACCATCTAAATTCAAACTTTCATTGAGTTCAAACAAATGAAGCCTTCTTAGATGACTTAAATCTTTTTTTTGTTAAGTTAAGGTCAGTGGGGGTGGCCACCTACTATTTTATTGATTTATAGGCAAAATAAAATAAAATGTCTAAAAAACAAAAGAATAAAAGTCAACAAAATATCGATTAGATGACTTATAATTGATTGGGTGCCTTAGGTAGGTCTCAGTACATCAGCAAACATCTTAATAAATCCCAAAGTACCTTGTTGTTGAGAAAAAGAAAACACACGCAATTATTGTACCCTGTTCCAATTTATACTTTGAAAGCAACCCAAAGAGACATAAAGAAATACGTCTATTTGGATATGGTATAAAATCCTGGTCATTCAGGCGTATTTCGTGATTTACTGATAGTAATATTGAGTGATCGATACTACTATCTTCAGGAATAGTCTGACGTAAGTCAGAAAACTTAATATCAAAAAAAATAATATATTCTTTACTTGATATTTTTTAGCGGTATTCGCTTAAAAAAATTCATCTTCAAAAAATTATGAAAATATGTAATCAAACATTATTTTAATTCTTTTTGAGAAAAAGAGAAACTATCAAACTGGCGTTGGTGTCACGTTTGAATATCTGTTTATGTATTTTACCAAAATATAATAAACAGAAACATAAAAATTTTACACGGAAACAATAATTCACTAAAACACGTCCAAAGGACATAATAGGCGTTTGATTATAAAAATGTGATATTTGAAAAAAGTGGAATTCAAAACTAGGTTGAAAAATAGTACTTAATATTTGGAAGCTAAAAGTTATGTTTGGACATGCAATTATCTTGAAAAAAAGTAAAAAAATTATGAGTGAAAAATCAAAACAACATTTTAAAATTTGAAACTCATATTTGAAACAACAACAATAATAAAATTATACCCAGTGTAGTTTTACAAGTGGGATCCGATGAGGTAGAATGTACGTCTTACCCCTAACTTATAAAGATAGAGAGACTATTTTTGATATATTTTTAGCTCAAATAAAGCATATAAAAAACAGTTATGAAAAGGAAGAATAGTAGAAAAAAGAATAATAACAACAACAAATAATATGATAACCACAACAAAAAAACTAACAGGAACCAGTAAAATCGAAGCAAAAGATAATAATAATAATAATAATAATAATAATAATAATAATAATAATAATAACAGAAAGTCATCTTCAAAAATAATATAAAAATCAATCTAATATATAACCAAATGTTTTTTTTTTATATCCAAACGGCACTAGTCTTAGATGACTTAATCAATTGTCTTACGTAAGTCTCCATACATCAGCAACAATCTTAATAATTTCCATTTTTTTGTAAGAGAGAACATTTTTTTTATTTATAAAAATTCACGCTACGCTCGCTATTGTGTGGTATTCGCTTAAAAAATCATCTTCAAAAAAATAAGAAAATATATAAGCAAACATTGTATTATTTTATTTTTTGGAAAAATGGACAAACAATTCCTAAGTATCAAACTGACATTCAGGCCAAGCTTAAGCATTTATCTATATATTCTACCAAAATATAATAAACAAAAACATAAAAAATTTATATTGAAGCAATGATTCATCGAAACACATCCAAAGTGTAGGCGTTTGGACATAAACATGTGGTATTTGAAAAAAGTTGAATCTAATACTAAGTTGAAAAATGGTATTTGGAAGCTAGATGTTGTGTTTGGACATACATTTATTTTTTAAAAAAATAAAAATTTAATGATTGAATTTTTTTTTACTTGAAAAATTGGTCGAAACTAAATTTTCAAATTTGAAACTCATATAACCAAATGTTATTATAATTTTTTTTTAAAAAAACGAAATTCATATCCAAAAGTTGAATTTGATACTAGGTTGAAATCTGGTACTTGAAAATTAGAAGTTGTGTTTGAATATGTATTTATTTTGAAAAAAGTACTAGTAAAAGTTTTGGGGGTGAAAAACTAGTTAAAACAAAGGTTGTCCAATTTCTAGCCCACGCGATTAAAGTGAACAATATAAAATCTCCTACCTAAAATAACATGCCAATTGCAAATGAACTTTACATACATGACCTTCAAAAGAAAAAAGAAAAAAACTAAAGAAGAAAGTTGTAAGAATTACTACCCTTCCTATTTCCTCCACATGGAAATGATGAGTTCAAACTTCAAAGTTGTAAGAATTACTATTAGTCCGATCCCGGCCCGTTATGATACCCGCCCAGCCCCGATCCCCAAAAAACAATCGATGTCGGGGTTCGAATTCGGGATAGGACCTGGCTTCGTCCCGCCCGTCCCAAACCCAATCCGACCCGCCCCAACCCGACCCCGTCCCACCCCCATCCCGTCTCGCCAGTCCCCCTCCCCTTTGCAAAAACAACCGTTGCAACAACGACCAAATTTTGATTTTGGCCGTTGTCCAACGGCTATAACGGTCATTTTTGCCCCCCATAAACCCCTCCTACCCCCTTAATATTTATTTGTAACCCCTAAGTTAATATATTTATACTTTAACCCTATTTCTCAACTATAAATACCTCATTTTCCTCTTCATTTTTCTCACAAATCTTCCTACCATCTCTCTAATCTCTCAATTTATGTCTCTACAATTCTACATTGCCTACTAAATAATATTATATATTTTTTGTTCATTTATATCAAAGTTCAAAAATTGAGAGTGAAGTTAGCAACTAGCTTGAGGATCATCCATCGAGCAAAATTTCAATTTTCAACCTCGATTACACGTCGACGTTACGTCGGCGTTTGGTACCTTCGTTTCTTCTTTAAATTATTATTGTTACTTAATTTTAATTATCGCACTTAATTTTAATTATCGCACTTAATTTCATTTACTTTAGTTATTTATTTGCATAATTATAATGGAACGCTTTGGACGTATGATTAAGGGTAAGTGTAAGGGTGCTTCTTCTAGTATGGGTAACAAGGGTAAGGGTACTTCTTCTAGTAATTTTATTCCTAGTCCCGATGATTTGATTGATTTCACACATATAAATGAAATTGTTTTTTTAATGATATACCATTAGATGATGATGTATATTCTGCATCTGAACCAGACTTTAATTTTGACGATAATGTAGATGACACACCCACTAGTGCACCTCAACCTCAACCTCAGAGTGAGTCTTAGCCTCAAACTGAAACTGGAATGCATCATATTCCCCCTAGAATGAGTCGAGGCCCCACACAACAAAAATTAAAATCAGCTACATGGGATATTTTTATTGAGACCAAGAGAATCAAGTAGTTAGATGTAAAATTTAAAATCGGAAAAGGTCAAGGTGGGACGAGAGGTTTATTGAGACATGTACAAGGCGAGCACACAACTAGGTAGAATCAATACCAGGCTAAAAAATCTAGTGTGCCAGCTGAGTCGGAACAAGGTTCACATAGTATCCCCGACCAAGTATAGGGTCAAATTAACCCGACGACAGGGGGAATTTTTGGTCCTAAATATGATAAAAACAAAGATAGGAAAAATATGGCCAAATTAGTTGCGGTGGAGGGTTTGCCTTTTTCATTTCCTTCCTCTCCTGGTTTTATTCATTATATTCGAGAAACATATAATCATGTTTTTAACGGTTTTCCTAGATCAACTGTTAGAAGAGATATTTTTAAATTTGCGCATAAATATCAACAATTTTTACGTTATGCATTGTATCATTTTAATGGCAAACTGACTATCACTTCTGACATAGGCCGTAGTACTAACGGTAACGATTATTTAACCGTTATATGTCATTGGATAGATCAGACTTGGTCTATGCAAAAATGTATTATAGCATATAGATATTTTGATGATAGGCACACTGGAACTTTTATTGCACAAAATATTCATGAAATTTGTGATTATTATGGAATAATTGATAAAATCTTATCCGAGGGAACATGAAGCAACGTTGAACAATTTGACCAATAACTTCAATTCCAACCGAAGATCCTCAAGACATTGTGAGAAAATTAGAAAAAAGTATGGTTAACTATGTAATTTTTTTAATTGCAATTTTTACTATGTGATTTGCAACCACCACAAATTGCAATTTTGAAATTGTATTACAAAAAAATCATATTTCTATTAAATAATATAAGAGACACAAAAACAGTCTTGAAATATTTTTATTACACTATCTTGTTCAATTATTGAAGTGTTTATATGTATTATTTTTAAAAATTAAGTGCAAAAAAAAAACAGAAATTTCGATCCCGCCCCACCCCGTCCCCCTAACACCGGTCCCCTTTTCCGGCGGGATGTGGGATGAGAAGGCACATTTGCCTGTCCCGTTAATCCCGGCCCGCCTGTCCCGCCGGAGACCCGATCCCCGTCCCGCCGGACCCTGTCCCGCCAGGACCAGCCCCAGCCCACTGGCCACCCCTAGTTAAAACTATGGTTGTCCAGTGGGCCGGGTTGACCCGATTTCGACCCGGCCCGACCCTAAAAAAATGGAACGAAACTGTAGGTAGCGGGGTTCGATCTCGGGACGGGACTAGGGCTCGTTCTGCCCATCCCGATCCCTCACCCTTCTCGGTCCCTCCCCCTTTTCGCAAAATAACCGTTGCAACAACGACCAAAATTCAATTTTGGTCGTTGTGCAACGGCTATAACGACCATTTTTTCCCCCCACCCCATAAACCCCACTACCCCTTAATATTTATTTTAACCCCTAAGTTAGTATATTTACATTTTAAGCCTATTTCTCAACTATAAATACCTTATTTTTCTCATAAATCTTCCTACCATCTCTCTAATCTCTCAATCTATCTCTATACAAGTCTACATTGCCAACTAATTTTATATTTTATTTACTTATTTGTATCAAAGTTCAAAAATTGGGAGTGAAGTTGGCAACTAGCTTGAGGATCATCCATCGAGCAAAGTTTCAATTTTCAACCTCGATTACACGTCGACATTGCGTCGACGTTTGGTACCTTCATTCCTTCTTTAAATTATTATTGTTACTTAATTTTAATTATCATACTTAATTTTATTTACTTTAATTATTTATTTGCATAATTATAATGGAACGAATTAGACGTTTTATTTCTGGTAGAGGTACTAGGGGTAACAGGGGTAAGAGTGCATCTTCTAGTAATCATATTTCTACTCCCGATGTTTCACTCATATAGATGAAACTGATGTTTTAATGATATTAATATACCATTAGATCATGAGGTATATTCTACAGCTGAACCAGACTTTAATTTTGAAAATAAATTAGACGATAATGTAGATAACACACTCACTAGTGCACCTCCACCTCAGGCTCAGACTGAGGCTCAGCCTGAAACTGAAATTGAAATGCCTCCTATTCCCCATACTATGAGTCGATGCCCCAAATAACGAAAATTAAAATCACATGCATGAGATTTTTTTGATAGGGACAGTGAGAATCAACTAGCTAGATGTAAAATTTGTTAAGAAGTTTATAAATTTAAAAATGGAAAAGGTCATGATGGGACGGAAGGTTTATTGAGATAGGCACACTGAATTATTTATTATAGCATATAGATATATTGTTGATGGACACACTGAATTATTTATTGCAGCTTTTGAACAACGAAACAAAATTGCAATTTTGAAATTGTATTACAAAAAAATTATATTTCTATTAACTAATATAAGAGGCACAAAAACAGCCTCGAGATATTTTTATTACACTATCTTGTTCAATTATTTAAGCGTTTAAATATATATTTTTTAAAATTAAGTGTCTAAAAAAACCCTCAAATCCCGCAACCCGACCCGTCCCCCAAAATCCCGACCCCTCTTCCGGCGGGATGTGGGATGGGACGGGACCTCTTCCCGTCCCGCCTATCCCGATTCACCAGTCCTGCCGGATCCCGATCCCGACCCACCCCCATCTCGCCGGAACCCATCTCAGCCCACCCCGATCCGGCCCGCTGGCCACCCCTAGTTAAAACCACGTTTTAAAATGAAACTCAACTTCAAAAATTATTTTAATAATCAATCTAATGTAAAAAAATTATCCAAACGGGGACTCCTACACTCTTAGATGACTTAATTGATTGGGTGTCTTTCGTAAGCGTCAATACATCAGCAAACATCTTAATAAATCCCAAAGTTTTTCGCAATTTTAATCATTGTACCTTGTCGAGAAAAATAAAAGACAAGACACGCAATTATTGTACCCTGTTCCAATTAATATATACTTTGAAAGCAACTTAAAGAGACGTAAAGAAATATTCTTTACTTGAAAACAATTGACTACAAATAGACCATCACTCCCAATCCCCCTCATGTTTTTCAGTTTGTGCCACTACTGGTATACTTAAGCGTGTATAGTAAGTCTCTTCAAATACCTATGTATGGTTCAGTGCTTCTTGATCATCATCATTATTGTTAATATTATTATTAGTATTATGTGTTTGAAGCATGTTATATAGTGTATTGGGTAAGTGTTTTCTTGACTGTTTCTTGGGGCTTTATTTTGTTTGAGTTATTTGAATCTTTTTCAGGGTTTTGTGAGTCTGATATGATCATGGGTGATAAAGAAGCAGGATCATAAGTGATCTTGAAAAAAGAAAAGAAAAACACTAGACTATTGGGTGTGTTTGGTAGTGTTGAATATACACAATATACACAATATACACAATATACACACAATATACATGTGTATATTAGTCTCGGCTATGCTCACGGATTGGCCCTCGGATGAGCTGATTATTATGTGTAATTTATGGTAAATATTTAGTATCCTAGTTCAGGTAATGTTGTAATATAATTAGTATTGTATTACCATAATTAGTGTATTACCATAAATGTATAGAATAAGATTTTATGAATAGAATAGGAATACGATTCTCCTATTATGTAACTTGTATATATAGCCTTTCAATTAATGAAAATAATCAAGGGATTATTTCTTTCATGGTATCAAGAGTCTAGGTTTATTTTCTCTCTCAAAATTTCCGTCCAAACAGCTGGAATCCGAGCTCCCTTCTCTCATTTTTCGTGCCCCAACGGTGTCCTCTTCCCAAATTTTCTCTTTCAAATCCCTCAATCACGTATTGTTCTGTCGTTATGTCTACGTCAAAGAACACGTTTCAACATGCCCTTACTGTTTCTAACATCAAGAATCATATCTCTATCATTCTTGAAATAGAAAACGTACAATACACGACGTGGGCCGAACTGTTCAAAGTTCACGCACGCTCGCATCAAGTCATCCATCACATAATCCCCGCGGCTCCTGAGGATACGGATGTGCCAAAACGCGAGGATGATCCTAAGTTGTGGACGACTCTTGATGCTACCGTCCTTCAGTGGATATATTCCACTATATCTATCGACCTTTTGCAAACAATTATTGAGCCTGACGCTACGGCACAGGCGACTTGGGATAGACTGCGTGATATATTCCAAGATAATCAAAATTCTAGAGCCGTTACCCTTGAGCAGGATTTCTCCCACGTCAATATGGAAGATTTTCCTAATATTTCGGCTTATTGCAAAAGATTAAAGGAATTGGCAGACCAACTTCGCAACGTTGGCGCGCCGGTTTCGAACGATTGTTTGGTCATCCAAATGGTTTTCGGTCTCTCCGAGGCCTTTAGTGGTGTTGGAACGCTTCTTTGGCAAAGCAATCCGCTTTCGCAATTTTATCAGGCTCGTTCTATACTTACACTAGAAGAAACAGGCATGGAAAAACGAGCGGCTACCGGTACTAATCTCGTAGTCATGATGACCGAGTCCACGGTGTATCCTATCGGTTCCAACAACTCAGGCCAAAACCGCAACAATGGTGGAGACAAAAAGGGTGAAAATAAGAAAAATAATGGAAAGAACCGCGGCGGTAGCCGACAAAATGGTGGTGGCGGTGGGGGTCCTCGCGGTGGTCAGCAGCAGCAGTTCTGGGGCCCACAGTGGGCCCCTATGCAGCAGCATCAGGCCCCACAACTGCAGTTTGGGCCCAGCCAGTTTGCCTACCAATAGGGATGGCAACGGATAGGATGTGGACCGAATCCTACTAGATCCAAATCCATTTCTCATACCTGTATTCAGATTCGGATCCGGATCCATATCCATCGGGTCCATAAAAATCATATCCAAATCCAGATCCATCGGATCCACGGATCGGATCTGGATCCACATGTAAATTTTTTTGCCTTGAATAATATTCTAGATCAAAATAATTGGAACACGTGACACCAGTCAAAATAATGCACTGAATCATATTTGTCACAACATGAACTGTAAAAAGATGAGATAAATACATGCCCTTTCAAGCAAAGTTAAAGGACAACTTCTGAATAGAAGGTTCATTGAACTAGAAGTAGAATGATGAAATTTTGACGCTTAACTGCTAAAAATTAAGAAAAAAGGATAGAAAGGACAAAAGAGAAAGAACTATAACTTGACATCTATGAATTGAGCATATTAACAGTTTCCAGTGCATTCAGTTTCGGATTTCCAGTTTCTCATTTCAAAATTGGCATTTCCAGTTTGGGATTTCCAGTTTCTAGTTCAACTTCCAATGCATTCAGTTTCCAGTGCATTCAGTTTGGGATTTTCAGTTTCTCATTTCTAGTAACTAGCAAACTGGAACTATAACAATGTTCTTTAAAATGCCATCAACATCTTCTATAACCTTCTGTCAAACTTCATAAACTAGTCTTCGAAATCACTAGTTTCAACGTCATCAACATCCTAAAATAACAAAGAAACTATCATATTAAAAAGAGATTACTAAATAAAATAATCTCAATAAATATTTATGATTAAATATATCATTTACCATATCAATATAGTCAACTACTTCCCCTTCTTCTTTAGAATCTTCAGTAACTATCGAACAAGCATTTGTGTCCTCCAAAGTACATTTATTTGAAAGAAATTGAAAAATAAATAGAAGGTTCATGTTAGGGAAAAAAATTGATATTAACGTATATGAGAATAATCAATACATAAATAATAGATACCTTTAATGTCTTCGATCACCCAATTTTGCAAGCACATTAATGCCTCCACTATTTGTCTTTGATCATCCAACATCTCATTAATATTATGCCAATATTTGTCAAACTTGTCAATCATATTTTTAGCTATCATTCTAATGGTCTCAACATCACTCTCCACCCAACACCTCAAAGCAAGTCTTATCTCACACACTTTTCGAAAAAACAAATTAGAAGTAGGATAATTTCTATCGAAAAACACTCTAGTGGCCTTGTAGAAAATTTCCAACTTCTCACAAACAAGTTTTGTCATCATCCAATCATTCTCACTAGGAATAACTAACTTGAGCTTCTTATTCATACGTTTTAACTTAGCAAATACATCTTGAAAAGGCAAAGCGGTATTAAGCATCAAGTAAGTAGATTTCCACCTAGTTTTGACATCAAGAACCACTCTTTTAGGTTTAGAAATATTCAAAAGCCTACAAGCCTCCTCAAAATTTTCAACCCTTTTAGGAGTAGACATCCAAAATAAAATGCAATCTCGAACTTTTTCAATTGCGGGATCAATTACTTCTAAACCATCTTTTACAATCAAGTTTAGAATATGAGCACTACATCTCATGCAAAAACTCCCCACCTAACATTAGATACCTACTTTCCAATTTCTCTAACAAAACATTCATCATTGCATCATTACTGGTACAATTATCAACTACAACCGATGAAATTTTGTTTTCCAAAGAATATTGAGACAAACAATCCATCAAAATATTTGCAATAACCCCCTTTGTATGTGGACATGGCACAAAACAAAACCTAAATAAAAACATACATTAAACACATACAATAAACCTAAAAAATCAGCATTTATAAATAAGAATAAGCTCATTACCTCAAGGTTTGATTGCGTAAAACCCATTGATGATCAATGAAGTGAGATGTCACGACCATGTAGCCCTTTTTTTTGTTGAAAGCCGTCCACATGTCGGTAGTTATTGCAATTCTACCCTCATTATGCTCCAACAGAGCTTTAAGAGAACCTTATCTTCATTGAACTTTTTCAAAATGTAACTCTTCAAAGTGTTCCTCTAAATCATCTTGAAATGAGTATTTAGACTCCTCACGAACCTTTTAAAACCTATATGATTTACAATGGATAGAGGATACTCATGAATCACCACCATACCAACCAATTCTCTCATTAAAAAGTCTTGATCTAATTTCTTTTCCTTTCCCTTTTCTTTAAGTTCTAAAGTAGTAGACCCATCGACTTCCGTTTTAACCTTCAATTGTGTTTGACCACTAACTCCAATCCGCAAATGCTTTCCCGGACATGTCTTCTTAGAATGTTTAAGAAGATGTGAGGTTCCATTCGCACCATTATAAGAGAGTAAAGATGTACAATATTTACACTTTATTCTTGTAATACCTTTCACTACGACCTTATCAAAAGATTCTCATGCCTCGGAAGTGAGTTTCTTACTTGTTAGTTCACTTGATTGACTTTTTTCTTTTACTCCAACCTCAATAAGACCTTCTGAATCCATTTCTAAACCATCCACTCCACAAAGCAGAGGCACTGGAGATGGGCTAAAAGAAGCAGCATGACTTTTATTAGTAACATTTGTATTATTGTTAGATTTTTCACTATCCATTTCATACAAGAAAATATTTGAATACATTACTTAACCACATAACAGAGAAGTATCATGCACATTTTAGTCCAATTAACATATTCAAATCTCAAAATTTGTACTCAAAGGAGCCCCTATAATGACTCAAACAAGAGTTCAAGACAGAAGTAATTCATAGATGTGTGTGTAAATATGAATTGTATCGACGCTTCAATTTACTACAGAAATTTATAAGCAAAAATTAGACTTTGTTCTCTGCTTCTTGTTAGATTTATAAAATCGTACCATTTGAAATACAACAGGAACAAATACTGTGAAAAATGCATTGTATATATACTCTTGACCGTATCTCATCTAACACTACTACTAAATTGAAACACCTAGCTCTCCAAAAAACCAGTGCCACTGCCACCATTACCTTCGATTCCCATACTCTCCATCATTTTTCCTAAAGAATAATAATACACACACACACACACTATCTTTCCTTCACCAGAAATTTCACACACCCTATATATAAATGACTGTTAATATATCTTTCAAACTTCTAAAATATCAAATATTATATAAATGACTGTTAATATATCTTTCAAAATCTCAAAACATCAAATATTATATAAATGAAAAAATAGAACTAACAAAAAGAAGAACTAACAGAAGTTAAAAGGGCCAAAAAAAATCTAACTCACCGTTTAATATGGCAGAAAGTATTGAATCTGATTTGTCTTACTACCTTGGAATCGGAAGGGGTGGACATGTACTGACGTCGTATGAGTAGGGATGGCAAGTAGAGAAGATGGCTAGGGACTAGGGTTTTGGTCTTTGGCTCTTTGCCCCTTTCGTAGTTCGTATGGTATGATATGAATGACTGAGGAGTGAGGAATTTGCGGCTTTTCCCCTTTACCCTTTCGTTGGCTTAACACGCATGGGCTGGGCTTCGGTCCTTTATGAGTAGCTAAATTCATTCTGCTGTCTTAGAGCATGATTGTCTAGAGGTCTGGCTGCTTGATTCTTGATTACTGTTCATCTTTATCTTTACCTTGTTATTATCTTCAGTTCAGTATCTATGTTCTTAAGTTTTTAGTATAAGGTTGTTATGCTCTTTCTCCTAGTTGAGGTATTCAAATAATAACCTGATCAGACGTTGGCTAGCCTAAATTATGCCGTTGAGTAGCTCCAGGAGCCGAATCCGAATTGGTGATCCCGTCGCCAAGATTACTTAGAGAAAGAGATAATCACTAGACTACTAACTACTAAAGAATAAAAGATTAAAACTAAAGACAGTCGCTAAGATCAAGATAAAGTTCGTAACAGTGCAAGCAATCAACAGTCTCCCGACCGATAGTACAATAGCTCTAAGGACAGTAGCCCCTCTCTCATTTTGAAACAAAGCATCTTTTCTTACCCAATTAAATATGCGCACCCATCCGTCTTTCGATAAGATCAGAAGGGCTAATCGCCTCAGGTTAGACTGTATAACCGATAGAAATAAGTTAGTTAAACAACTAAAAGAAGCTCGTCTAGAACTAGCATATTATAAAACCGTAAGACCTTCTGAATATTTAAGTCCTCAAAGACGGACCATGTTTAGGCAGGTAGTAGTTCAAAAGATGATCCTTCTATATACCAGGATTGCTCAATATGCTCATCTCGTAAGAGTCTAAGAAAATATTCTTGAAAACGCTGAATGGTTACTCCAACACTATTTCGCCCAGTATTAAAATAAATAGTTCTGAACGACATAGTATCATTAACAGTGAAAACCTCTGTACTTCGACTATGAAAATAGCTAAAGTAGAAGAGATTTACAAAACTGGGATATTCCCAAAGAACCCTTTAAAACTATTTACGAAACCGGAAGGTTCGATTTTGTAAGAAATTATAATATTAAAACTTGCGAGTCTACAATAGCCATCAATAACTCAAAAGAGATTGTTAAGCTATTAGAAGCTCAAGATATTAGTAATTATAAAAAAGATTTTAATTTCCTTCCCATAGGACTTGTTCAGATAGCTGTCAAACCCCTATACTGTTTAGGTTTAGACACCCCAATCTGTCTTTTGTTAAGAGACTCCAGAATGTTAAACTTTGAAGATTCACTAGTAGGAGTCTTACAGAGTAACCTAGCCAGAGGACCAGTATATTTTAATTGTTATTCCAACTTTTCTGTAGATATCCACGATCAAAATATAATGGATACTCTAACGCTGAATATAAAAACAAAGAATATGAATAGTAAAATTAATACTAAAGAAATTTCTATTATCTATAGAATTTATTACCGTTTAATGAAAACTACCCTAGCCCCAAAAGCTAAGATAATGAGTAACAGAGGTGTTACTATGCTCATGGAAACAAATCAAGAGTATAGCAATATTTTTGTTCCCAGAATGCTTCGCTGGGATGAAATTCTATCTAAAGATGAATGGCACTTTGATGCAATCACCCCACCAGAAATTGAACCAGAAAATTCAAAAATAAAGAATATTGTTCAATACCCTGACGGGTCAATTAATTTAAAGTTTCTTAAATTCAGTCCAGAAACTTCTTCAAAAAGATACTCTACCAGTAGACCATCTTCCTCAAAAACCCGGGAGGATGACTATGACGAAGAAGCTTTAATCCAAGAATTAGAACAAAAAATTAAGGGAGTAGATTTTTCTAAAAGTATTCCTAAAGTCCACTACGAGTCTGTAGCAAGACCAGGTAGCCCTACCCCTAGTGATTTGCAAGGTCCTGCTGAAGGATCACTAGGAATGATTAAAAGAGATAATAAATTCAAGATTGATTTTAAACTCCTTGATAGTTATTGGGTAAACCCTGAAAATGCCATTAAAAGAAAATGGTACGTCGATACGTATACAGAAGAACAGAGATTATCCTTCAGGAAATCTTGGTTTGAGAAGATCCTGTACCCTGAAGTTTTCATATTGTTTGTCTAGGGCCATTATTGGAAGGGCCTGAGATACAATGAATTCCCATTTTGGAGGATAGGTGCTGGTACCTGCTGTTGGGGTCTCCTTTTTGATAGGAGTCACTGGTTTTACTGCCCCTGAGTAAGATTCTGGGGGATTCATTTCGTAGTTTTCTCTGGTCTATACTGATGAGGGGGACGCCTTGAAAGGCACTGTCTGGGCTTTGCTTGCAACTTGCTCCTTTTGATTACCTGTTAATTTAGGAAAGTCTGCTAAAACTGAAAATTTTCCTTCAAAACCTGTGGTTAGAGGAGGCCTGGTAGTTTTTTCTGGGATAAATGGCTGTTTCATTTTTTCATCGGGTCTTAGCTGAAAGGGGGGTCTCATCGGGCGAGAGCCCGGGAAACTTGGCCTCATGACTGCCCTGCAAAAACTCTCTTATTAAAAAATCTGGCAAAGAATTTTCTTCACCTTTTATAAAATCGATTTTAAAATCAAAGCTAGACAACAGTGCTTGCCATCTAGCAAAAATCTGTTTTGACATAAGGTTTTTTTACATCTTTTTGTAAAACGTCTTTGACTGCTTTGCAATCGACTCTTAGTAAAAATTCTTTGTTGACAAGGTCATCCTGAAACTTTGTAATACATAGTACTATAGATAAAATTTCCTTTTTAACTGTACTATAATTTTTCTGGGTGGAGTTCCAGACTCCGGAAGTGAATCTTACTTTGTTCAGTGGTTGCGGGAGAAATCCTTTGTTTGAGGATGCCTTCGTAACCTATATCTGAGGCGTCAGTCTTAACTATCATAAAAGCTTCTGGATTAGGAATTCCTAGGCTGGGGAGCTTTTGGACTATTTCTTTAACTTGTTTAACTGCTCTGGTCTGGTCTTCTGACCAAGGGACTGGGTTTTTCTTTAATTTTTTATAAAGAGGCTCGCAAATCTGTCGGACCTTAGAGATAAAATCTGCAACACAATTGAGACTTCCTAAGAATCTTTGCAGTTGAGTTTTATCTGTTAATTCATCAGGAAATTTGGTAGAGAATTCTATGGCTCTACAGATTGGTTTATAAGTTCATTGATAAAGATCATGTCCTAAGAATCTAATAGACGTCTGAAAAAGTTTTATCTTTTTCGCGCTTACTGCTAAGCCGTTTTTCTTAACTGTTTTAATAAAAGTATTAAGGTGTTTGAAATGCTGATCTATATTTTCTGAAAATATAAGTACATCAGCTATATAAACTATAGAGAACAGACTTAAAGAGTTAAATATATTATTCATTATATTTTGAAATTCTGAAGGGGCATCTTTGAGCCCAAAAGGCATAACGTTCCATTCATATTGCCCAAAGAGGACATTGAACGCAGTTTTATACTTATCCTTTTCTTCAATCTGAATTTGCCAGAATCCAGATTTCATATCAAACTTACTATAGACATTAGCCTTATAGGTTCTTTTTAATAAGTCTCGTTTATTAGGTATCGGGTACCTAATCCATTTAAAATATGGTTAAGGGGTTTATAGTTTATAACTAGTCTGGGGGCTCCTCTTTCCTTTTCGGAGCTATTGTTTACATAAAATGTAGAACAACTCCATTGGGATTTTGAGGGCCGAATGATTTTCTTTTGAAGTAAATCATTAGTTTCTTTCTTACAATATTCCATGGGCTCGTGGCTCATTTGTATTGGCCTTGCTTTAGTGGGAATGACACTTTCGTTAAAATCGTCGACATATGGTAAAGTTACCACGTGTCTTTTCCTTTCCCAAAAGCCATTTGGTAATTCAGAGCAGACTTCTTTTTCAATGGTTTTGAGAAGATCGCTAATCTTGTTAACTACCTCTGGGGTTTTAAGGCGGATTCTATCCGTTTAACTTGTATATCATTTCTTAGAAAATTAATTTGATTAGATAATAATTGTATTCGAAAAATTGTTTTTTGTTTAACATAATTACTTTCATCTTTTGAAAGAGGATTTAAGTAAGGAAAAATAATTTTTTTTCCTAGAGAATTGGTATAAATACCATCCAAATTAGCCGTATAATATTTTATTTGGGTGGCGAAAGGAATACCTAAAATAATCTCTTCTGTAATATTTATTGTAATCACAAAATCGTTGATATAACAGACTCCATTATTACAGACATAAGCTTTAGCTAATTTGTAATTTATTTTTAATCTTTCGCCTGTGGCAGAGTAAAGCTTAGAAGTACTTTTTTCTAAGTATTTAGTAGGGATTAAACCTTCTGCAATGCAGTTTTGATTTGCTCCAGTATCAAAAAGGGAAATTTTGTTAAGGATAACATTTTTATTAATGACTAATTTAATTGGGATATGATAGCTTAGAGCTTTAACTTTGGAAATTAGTTTTAAACCTGATTGATCTAAACTCATAGAATCCTCATCCTCTTCAGAGCCTATTTCAGCTATTCCCTTAGAGGTTGAGGGTCCATACATTACTTCGTTAGCATCTCTAATTATTTTATTGGCAAAGGACTCTAATTCTATAGAACTGAGTCAATCTTTAATATCCTTAATTTCTTGTTTAAGATTGGATACTTCTGTTTGTAAATCTGGGATAATGGTATCAGTTTTAATGGTTTTAAATTTATTTAAAGCATGTTTCATATTAAATGGTTCTACCGTGGCTTTACTATATTTATGATTAATGATAAGCTTTTTTAATTCTACAAGGTATCGTTTCCTAAGGTCTTCGTCATTAATCTGTTCGATCATGTCGAAGAAGAATTCTTGACTGTCTTTTGAGATGACATTGACAGTCCTTGAGTCACAAGTGCAGAAAGTTCCCGTACAATTGCATTCACTGCTAGAGTCGGAACTATCGAAACTGTAATCAACATCGAGGAGCTCTTCGTCGCTATAATCTTCTAATTCGGAAGACTCGCTAGAGGGTTCTCCTAGGATGGTGAAGTGTTTTTCCTTTAACTCGGGGCTTAATTCTAGAAGGTTTATCTTATCCTTCTTCTTGTTGGGAGCCTTACACGTACTTGCTAAGTGTCCTGTTTTACCGTAGTTCCAACACTTGGTTGTTTTGGGGTGGCAACTGGGGTGGTCCTCCGCCTTGCCGCCATCCTAGGTTTATAGGGTTTCCTTTTGTAACTCTTGTATTCTCTTTTGGAAGAAGTACTAGCCTTCCTTTGCTTCTTATGTTTTTTAGCAACTGCTCTAGATGGGGCGGTTATCTTAGTGTAACCGAAGTCTTGACAGAAACTTCCTAACTCTGTGGTGGAAAGTCTTCCTTCTTTCTTTAACTGGTGTCTGAGCTTCAGGTCATTACAAAGTTCTAGACCCGTAAGGTTTATCATGCTGACTATATCTCCGTATGTTAAGCCACTATAGGGTACGTTTCCCTCGAATTTATTTCGAATGGTGGTCCTAACTTTTTCTGCAAAAAGAGGGGGCAAACCGCTTATGAATTTTTCTTTCCAGTAATCATGGTTACAATCTTCCCTGATCATAACCTTGTTGAGGAAGATATCTTTATACCATCTAACATCGTGAATCCTAGGGCAAGTGAGATTACTAAGGATCTCTAAACTTTTTTCTTGGAATAATTTAGGTTATCTTATAAAATGTTTGGCAATACTATAGATGAGGGTAGCACTACAGTTTTCTGCTCTACTGTTTCATCTATTTTGACTACCTGATGGATAGAGGTGTCATTTAATATGCCCTGCCTAAGTTCCTCTGTGAGATAATTATCCCACCAATTCTTAAGCATACCTGTGAATCCTGTAACTATCATAGTAACACACTGCTTATCGCCGTTATTTTTTATTTTAAGGGCTGTTATGGCTATGCCCATTTCATGGAGCTTACTATAAATTTGACCTTCAGCTAGGCCATCGATATTCCATTCCAAGATTTCTGATCCCGAGTGGGAAGTATGAGATAAAAACTCATTCTCTTCGAATTGCATATCTGGGAAAGTATCTCTGGGATAATAATTCTTTTTAGTGGTGTATCTAGATAGCTTATTTAAATCAAATCCATGGTCAGTAATTGTTTTAATGTCTAAACTTTTGTCGGCGAGACTTTGTTGTAGTCGGAGGTTAATCTTCTCTAAAACCTTATCGCTTATGTCGATGGGGTCGACTAGACTGGGGTAATTACTGGATGTAAATTCGGGAATCTTAAAAATAGGATTGGAAGTCCTTATTTCTTTGGAGGGACCTGACCTACTTTTAAAGACAACCTTGCTACTGGTTTGATTAAGTTGAGTGGAAACCACGTGTAGCAACTGATTGGTATAATTATTCTATTGGATAAGCTTGTTTACGTCGTTGTTGGTGGGGTTACCGGTGGGGTCTTTTATGTCCCTTTTGAAGGGAGCGGCTTCTATTACTTCTCCTTCTACGGGAATACTTATTTTTTCTAATGGAGGGGTAACTGAGTCAATAGTTTTGGTACACGTGTACCACTTGGTTACTAGAGTGTTTAATGACTCAGGTTCGCTGCCTAATTGGCCCGTGACCTGGAACCACCTAAAGAATTTGATATTACATCGTAATCTTTTCATATCCATAACCCAAGATTTACTGAAGGATAATCTATGTTCTTCTGTATACGTATCGACGTACCATTTTCTTTTAATGGCGTTTTCAGGGTTTAGCCAATAACTATCAAGGAGTTTAAAATCAATCTTGAATTGATTATCTCTTTTAATCATTCCTAGTGATCCTTCAGCAGGACCTTGCAAATCACTAGGGGTAGGGCTACCTGGTCTTGCTACAGACTCGTAGTGGACTTTAGGAATACTTTTAGAAAAATCTACTCCCTTAATTTTTCGTTCTAATTCTTGGATTAAAGCTTCTTCGTCATAGTCATCCTCCCGGATTTTTGAGGAAGATGGTCTACTGGTAGAGTATCTTTTTGAAGAAGTTTCTGGACTGAATTTAAGAAACTTTAAATTAATTGACCCGTCAGGGTATTGAACAATATTCTTTATTTTTAAATTTTCTGGTTCAATTTCTGGTGGGGTGATTGCATCAAAGTGCCATTCATCTTTAGATAGAATTTCATCCCAGCGAAGCATTCTGGGAACAAAAATATTGCTATACTCTTGGTTTGCTTCCATGAGCATAGTAACACCTCTGTTACTCATTATCTTAGCTTTTGGGAATAGGGTAGTTTTCATTAAACTGTAATAAATTCTATAGATAATAGCAATTTCTTTAGTATTAATTTTACTATTCATACTCTTTGTTTTTATATTCAGCGTTAGAGTATCCATTATATTTTGATCATGGATATCTACAGAAAAGTTGGGATAACAATTAAAATATACTAGTCCTCTGGCTAGGTTACTCTGTAAGACTCCTACTAGTGAATCTTCAAAGTTTAACATTCTGGAGTCTCTTAACAAAAGACAGATTGGGGTGTCTAAACCTAAACGGTATAGGGGTTTGACAGCTATCTGAACAAGTCCTATGTGAAGGAAATTAAAATCTTTTTTATAATTACTAATATCTTGAGCTGCTAATAGCTTAACAATCTCTTTTGAGTTATTGATGGCTATTGTATACTCGCAAGTTTTAATATTATAATTTCTTACAAAATCGAACCTTCCGGTTTCGTAAATAGTTTTAAAGGGTTCTTTGGGAATATCCCAGTTTTGTAAATCTCTTCTACTTTAGCTATTTTCATAGTCAAAGTACAGAGGTTTTCACTGTTAATGATACTATGTCGTTCAGAACTATTTATTTTAATACTGGGCGAAATAGTGTTGGAGTAACCATTCAGCGTTTTCAAGAATATTTTCTTAGACTCTTACGAGATGAGCATATTGAGCAATCCTGGTATATAGAAGGATCATCTTTTGAACTACTACATGCCTAAACATGGTCCGTCTTTGAGGACTTAAATATTCAGAAGGTCTTACGGTTTTATAATATGCTAGTTCTAGAAGAGCTTCTTTTAGTTGTTTAACTAACTTATTTCTATCGGTTATACAATCTAACCTGAGGCGATTAGCCCTTCTGATCCTATCGAAAGACGGATGGGTGCGCATATTTAATTGGGTAAGAAAAGATGCTTTGTTTCAAAATGAGAGAGGGGCTACTGTCCTTAGAGCTATTGTACTATCGGTCGTGAAACTGTTGATTGCTTGCACTGTTACGAACTTTATCTTGATCTTAGCGACTGTCTTTAGTTTTAATCTTTTATTCTTTAGTAGTTAGTAGTCTAGTGATTATCTCTTTCTCTAAGTAATCTTGGCGACGGGATCACCAATCCGGATTCGGCTCACACCTGGAGCTACTCAACGGCATAATTTAGGCTAGCCAACGGCTGATCAGGTTATTATTCGGATACCTCAACTAGGAGAAAGAGCATAACAACCTTATACTAAAAACTTAAGAACATAGATACTGAACTGAAGATAATAACAAGGTAAAGATAAAGATGAACAGTAATCAAGAATCAAGCAGCCAGACCTCTAGACAATCATGCTCTAAGACAGCAGAATGAATTTAGCTACTCATAAAGGACCGAAGCCCATCCCATGCGTGTTAAGCCAACGAAAGGGTAAAGGGGAAAAGCCGCAAAGTCCTCACTCCTCAGTCATTCATATCATACCATACGAACTACGAAAGGGGCAAAGAGCCAAAGACCAAAACCCTAGTCCCTAGCCATCTTCTCTACTTGCCATCCCTACTCATACGACGTCAGTCCATGTCCACCCCTTCCGATTCCAAGGTAGTAAGACAAATCAGATTCAATACTTTCTGCCATATTAAACGGTGAGTTAGATTTTTTTGGCCCTTTTAACTTCTGTTAGTTCTTCTTTTTGTTAGTTCTGTTTTTCATTTATATAATATTTGATGTTTTGAGATTTTGAAAGATATATTAACAGTCATTTATATAATATTTGATATTTTGGAATTTTGAAAGATATATTAATAGTCATTTATATATAGGGTGTGTGAAATTTCTAGTGAAGGAAAGATAGTGTGTGTGTGTATTATTATTCTTTAGGAAAAATGATGGAGAGTATGGGAATCGAAGGTAATGGTGGCTGTGGCACTGGTTTTTTGGAGAGCTAGGTGTTTCAATTTAGTAGTAGTGTTAGATGAGATACGGTCAAGAGTATATATACAATGCATTTTTCACAGTATTTGTTCCTGTTGTATTTCAAATGGTACGATTTTATAAATCTAACAAGAAGCAGAGAAAAAAGACTAATTTTTGCTTATAAATTTCTGTAGCAAATTGAAGCGTCGATACAATTCATATTTACACACACATCTATGAATTACTTCTGTTTTGTACTCTTGTTTGAGTCATTATAGGGGCTCCTTTGAGTACAAATTTTGAGATTTGAATATGTTAATTGGACTAAAATGTGCATGATACTTCTCTGTTATGTGGTTAAGTAATGTATTCAAATATTTTCTTATAGGAAACGGATAGTGAACAATCTAACAATAATACAAATGTTACTAATAAAAGTCATGCTGCTTCTTTTAGCCCATCTCCAGTGCCTCTGCTTTGTGGAGTGGATGGTTTAGAAATGGATTCAGAAGGTCTTATTGAGGTTGGAGTAAAAGAAAAAAGTCAATCAAGTGAACTAACAAGTAAGAAAATCACTTCCGAGGCATGAGAATCTTTTGATAAGGTCGTAGTGAAAGGTATTACAAGAATAAAGTGTAAATATTGTACATCTTTACTCTCTTATAATGGTGCGAATGGAACCTCACATCTTCTTAAACATTCTAAGAAGACATGTCCGGGAAAGCATTTGCGGATTGGAGTTAGTGGTCAAACACAATTGAAGGTTAAAACGGAAGCCGATGGGTCTACTACTTTAGAACTTAAAGAAAAGGGAAAGGAAAAGAAATTAGATCAAGACTTTTCAATGAGAGAATTGGTTGGTATGGTGGTGATTCATGAGTATCCTTTATCTATTGTAAATCATATAGGTTTTAAAAGGTTCATGAGGAGTCTAAATACTCATTTCAAGATGATTTCGAGGAACACTTTGAAGAGTTACATTTTGAAAAAGTTCAATGAAGATAAGGTTCTCTTAAAGCTCTGTTGGAGCATAATGAGGGTAGAATTGCAATAACTACCAACATGTGGACGGCTTCCAACAAAAAAAGGGGCTACATGGTCGTGACATCTCACTTCATTGATCATCAATGGGTTTTACGCAATCAATCCTTGAGGTAATGAGCTTATTTTTATTTATAAATGCTGATTTTTTAGGTTTATTGTATGTGTTTAATGTTTATTTAGGTTTTGTTTTGTGCCATGTCCACATACAAAGGGTTTATTGCAAAGATTTTGATGGATTGTTTGTCTCAATATTCTTTGGAAAACAAAATTTCATCGGTTGTAGTTGATAATTGTACCAGTAATGATGCAATGATGAATGTTTTGTTGGAGAAATTGGAAAGTAGGTATTTAATGTTAGGTGGGGAGTTTTTGCATGAGGTGTAGTGCTCATATTCTAAACTTGATTGTGAAAGATGGTTTAGAAGTAATTGATCCCGCAATTGAAAAAGTTCGAGATTGCATTTTATTTTGGATGTCTACTCCTAAAAGGGTTGAAAAAATTGAGAAGGCTTGTACGCTTTTGAATATTTCTAAACCTAAAAGAGTGGTTCTTGATGTCAAAACTAGGTGGAATTCTACTTACTTGATTCTTAATACCGCTTTGCCTTTTCAAGATGTATTTGCTAAGTTAAAACGTATGAATAAGAAGCTCAAGTTAGTTATTCCTAGCGAGAATGATTGGATGATGACAAAACTTGTTTGTGAGAAGTTGGAAATTTTCTACAAGGCCACTAGAGTGTTTTTCGGTAGAAATTATCCTACTTCTAATTTGTTTTTTCGAAAAGTGTGTGAGATAAGACTTGCTTTGAGGCGTTGGGTGGAGAGTGATGTTGAGACCATTAGAATGATGGCTAAAAATATGATTGACAAGTTTGACAAATATTGGCATAATATTAATGAGATGTTGGATGATCGAAGACAAATAGTGGAGGCATTAATGTGCTTGCAAAATTGGGTGATCGAAGACATTAAAGGTACCTATTATTTATGTATTGATTATTCTCATATACGTTAATATCAATTTTTTCCCTAACATGAACCTTCTATTTATTTTTCAATTTCTTTCAAATAAATGTACTTTGGAGGGCACAAACGCTTGTTCGATAGTTACTAAAGATTCTAAAGAAGAAGGGGAAGTAGTTGACTATATTGATATGGTAAATGATATATTTAATCATAAATATTTATTGAGATGATTTTATTTAGTAATCTCTTTTTAATATGATTGTTTCTTTGTTATTTTAGGATGTTGATGACGTTGAAACTAGTGATTTCGAAGACTAGTTTATGAAGTTTGGGAAATTCGACCCTCAACCAATTTTCTCCTCACATCACTTCGCACATCCTTTCCTTTTTCAACTCGTGATTTGACACTTTTTACTGCATTACTCCTCTATATATTTTGTCTCTCAAGGGGTACGGTAATATCCCTTTCTTGTGGCATCTCAAAGGAAGTGCTTTAGTTCCTTTCCTTCGGCTTCTTCTTTTGGGAAGTGGTTTCTGTCCAATACGCTTTTTCATGTGGCTCGGGATAATGGAATCACAAACACCTCTTCAATGTGTTATACCCCATTACTTCACGTTTTGCCGTATCGTTAATGGATATCGAAGTCCCCGGAAGGGTACGACCTTACTGAATGATAATAAAGGTTAACAGTTTTTTTACAAAGGTACCAGTGTGTTCGATAGTTAAACTAATTGAAGAAAGTACGTTCTGATAAAAAGGGGAAAAACTGGGAATTTGACGGGATAAAGGATTGTCCGTAAAATACTTTGACGGACATTCAATTATCCAAGGTGAACCGCCCTCCTACTCATCGGGGCCTGGCACTTGCCCCGACGGCCTGGTGTAGGTCGCGCGCTTAAGCGCCATCCATTTTCGGGGCTAGTTGATTCGACAGGTGAGTTGTTACACACTCCTTAGCATCAACCTTCTTGTAAGATCAACGGGAAGACTAATAGACCGTCAAAAGTTTGACAGTCCATCTAGTGCACCATCTAATAATGGTATTGTAGAATTTTGACGAGTTTATATATGGGAAATTTGACCCTCTGCCCATTTTCTGCACACGTCACTCCACACATCCTCTCTTTTTTCCACTCGTGATTTTATCTCTCAAAGGGTATGGTAATTTCCTCTTCTTGTGGCATCTCACAAGAAGTACCTTGATTCCTTTCCCTCGGCTTCTTATTTTTGGAATTGGTTTTAGTCCTATACCCCTTTTCATGTGGCTCGGGATAATGGTATCTCAAATACCTCTTCAATGTGTTACACCCCGTAACTTGGCATTTTGTTGTATCGATAACAGATAGCAAAGTCCCAGGAAGGGGTACGACATTACGGAAGGATAATAAATGTTTACAGTCTTTTTACAAAGGTCCTGAAGTGTTCGGGAGTTAAACGAATTGAATAAAGTATGTTATGACGAAAAAGGGAAAAACTCAGAATATGACGGGATAAAGAATGGTCCGTAAAATACTTTGATGGATGGTCGATTATCTATGGTGAGCCGTCAAATATCCTGGAAGATCGACGGGAAGAATGACAGACCGTTAGAAGTTTGATGGTCCGTCGAGTACACCCTCGAATTATAGCAGTGCAGAATTTCGAGGAGTTTATATTTGGGAAATTCGACCCTCAACCAATTTTCTCCTCACATCACTCTGCACATCTCTGCACATCCTTTCCTTTTTCCACTCATGATTTGACACTTTGCACTGCATTACTCCTATGTATCTTTTGTCTCTCAAGAGGTACGATAATATCCCCTTCTTGTGGCATCTCAAAGGAAATGCTTTACTTCCTTTCCTTCAGATTCTTCTTTTGGGAAGTGGTTTCTGTCCTATACCCTTTTTCACGTGGCTCAGGATAATGGTATCTCAAACACCTCTTAAATGTTTTACACCCCGTAACTTTGCATTTAGCCATATCATCAACGGATATCAAAGTCCCGGGAAGGGGTACGACCTTACAGAATGATAATAAAGGTTTGCAGCTTCTTTACAAAGGTACCAGTGTGTTCGAGAGTTGAACTAATTAAAGAAAGTACATTTTGATGAAAAAGGAAAAAACTGGGAATTTGACGGGACAGAGGACAATTTGTAAAATACTTTGACGGACCTTCAATTATCCAATGTGAGCCATCAACCTTCTTGTAAGATCAACGGGAAGAATAATAGACCGTCAAAAGTTTGACAGTCCATCGAGTGCACCATCTAATAATTGTATTGTAGAATTTTGACGAGTTTATATATGGGAAATTCGACCTTCAGCACATTTTCTGCACACGTCACTCCACACATCCTCTCTTTTTTCCACTCGTGATTTGCCACTTTGCACTCCTTTACTCCTCTCTATTTTTTATCTCTCAAGGGGTATGGTAATTTCCTCTTCTTGTGGCATCTCACAAGAAGTACCTTGATTCCTTTCCTTCGGCTTCTTATTTTGGGAATTGGTTTTAGTCCTATACCCCTTTTCATGTGGCTCGGGATAATGGTATCTCAAATACCTCTTCAATGTATTACACCCCGTAACTTGTCATTTCGTTGTATCGATAACAGATAGCAAAGTCCCGGGAAGGGGTACGACATTACGGAAGGATAATAAATGTTTACAGTCTTTTTACAAAGGTCCTGAAGTGTTCGGGAGTTAAAATAATTAAATAAAGTATGTTCTGACGAAAAAGGGAAAAACTCAGAATATGACGGGACAAAGAATGGTCCGTAAATTACTTTGATGGATCGTCGATTATCTATGGTGAGCCATCAAATATCCTGGAAGATCGACGGGAAGAATGACAGACCGTTAGAAGTTTTATGGTCCATCGAGTACACCGTCGAATTATAGCAGTGCAGAATTTCGAGGAGTTTATATTTAGGAAATTCGACCCTCAACCAATTTTCTCCTCACATCACTCTGCACATCCTTTCCTTTTTCCACTCGTGATTTGACACTTTGCACTGCATTACTCCTCTGTATCTTTTGTCTCTCAAGAGGTACGATAATATCCCCTTCTTGTGGCATCTCAAAGGAAATGCTTTACTTCCTTTCCTTCGGATTCTTCTTTTGGGAAGTGGTTTCTGTCCTATACCCTTTTTCACGTGGCTCAGGATAATGGTATCTCAAACACCTCTTAAATGTGTTACACCCCGTAACTTTTCATTTGGCTATATCATCAACGGATATCAAAGTCCCGGGAAGGGATACGACCTTACAGAATGATAATAAAGGTTTGCAGCCTTTTTACAAAGGTACCAGTGTGTTCGAGAGTTAAACTAATTAAAGAAAGTACATTTTGATGAAAAAGGGAAAAACTGGGAATTTGACGGGACAGAGGACGATTCGTAAAATACTTTGACGGACCTTCAATTATCCAATGTGAGCCATCAACCTTCTTGTAAGATCAACGGGAAGAATAATAGACCGTCAAAAGTTTGACAGTCCATCGAGTGCACCATCTAATAATGATATTGTAGAATTTTGACGAGTTTATATATGGGAAAATCGACCCTCAGCCCATTTTTTATCTCTCAAGGGGTATGGTAATTTCCTATTCTTGTGTCATCTCATAAGAAGTACCTTGATTCCTTTCCTTCGGCTTCTTATTTTGGGAATTGGTTTTAGTCCTATACCCCTTTTCATGTGGCTCGGGATAATGGTATCTCTAATACCTCTTCAATGTGTTACACCCCGTAACTTGGCATTTTGATGTATCGATAATGGATAGCAATGTCCCGAGAAGGGGTAAGACATTACGGAAGGATAATAAATGTTTACAGTCTTTTTACAAAGGTCCTGAAGTGTTCGGGAGTTAAACGAATTGAATAGAGTATGTTCTGACGAAAAATGGAAAAACTCAGAATATGACGGGACAAAGAATGGTCCGTAAAATACTTTGACGAATGGTCGATTATCTATGGTGAGCCGTCAAATATCCTGGAAGATCGACGGGAAGAATGACAGACCGTTAGAAGTTTGATGGTCCATCGAGTACACCGTCGAATTATAGCAGTGCATAATTTCGAGGAGTTTATATTTGGGAAATTCGACCCTCAACCAATTTTCTCCTCACATCACTCTGCACATCCTTTCCTTTTTCCACTCGTGATTTGACACTTTGCACTGCATTACTCCTCTGTATCATTTGTCTCTCAAGAGGTACGATAATATCCCCTTCTTGTGGAATCTCAAAGGAAATGCTTTACTTCCTTTCCTTCGGATTCTTCTTTTGGGAAGTGGTTTCTGCGCTTTACCCTTTTCACGTGGCTCGTGATAATGGTATCTCAAACACCTCTTAAATGTGTTACACCCAGTAACTTTGCATTTGGCCATATCATCAACGGATATCAAAGTCCCGGGAAGGGGTACCACCTTACAGAATGATAATAAAGGTTTGCAGCTTTTTTACAAAGGTACCAGTGTGTTCGAGAGTTAAACTAATTAAAGAAAGTACATTTTGATGAAAAAGGGAAAAACTGGGAATTTGACGGGACAGAGGACGATTCGTAAAATACTTTGACGGACCTTCAATTATCCAATGTGAGTCATCAACCTTCTTGTAAGATCAACAGGAAGAATAATAAACCGTCAAAAGTTTGACAGTCCTTCGAGTGCACCATCTAATAATGGTATTGTAGAATTTTGACGAGTTTATATATGGGAAATTCGACCCTCAGCCCATTTTCTGCACACGTCACTCCACACCTCCTCTCTTTTTTCCACTCGTGATTTGCCACTTTGGTCTCCTTTACTCCTCTCTATTTTTTTTTATCTCTCAAGGGGTATGGTAATTTCCTCTTCTTGTGACATCTCACAAAAAGTACCTTGATTGCTTTCCTTCGGCTTCTTATTTTGGGAATTGGTTTTAGTCCTATACTCCTTTTCATGTGGCTCGGGATAATGCTATCTCAAACACCTCTTCAATGTGTTACACCCCGTAACTTGGCATTTCGATGTATCGATAATGGATAGCAAAGTCCCGGGACGGGGTAAGACATTACGAAAGGATAATAAATGTTTACAGTCTTTTTACAAAAGGTCCTGAAGTGTTAAAGATTTAAACGGATTGAATAAAGTATATTCAGAAGAAAAAGGGAAAACATGGAATATGACGGGACAAAGAATGGTCCGTAAAATACTTTGACGAATGGTCGATTATTTATGGTGATCCATCAAATATCCTGGAAGATCGACGGGAACAATGACAGACCGTTAGAAGTTTGATGGTCCATTGAGTACACCATCGAATTATAGCAGTGCAGAATTTCGAGGAGTTTATATTTGGGATATTCGACCCTCAACCAATTTTCTCCTCACATCACTCTGCACATCCTTTCCTTTTTCCACTCGTGATTTGACACTTTGCACTGCATTACTCCTCTGTATCATTTGTCTCTCAAGAAGTACGATAATATCCCCTTCTTGTGGCATCTCAAAGGAAATGCTTTACTTCCTTTCCTTCGGATTCTTCTTTTGGGAAGTGGTTTCTGTCCTTTACCCTTTTTCACGTGGCTCAGGATAATGGTATCTCAAACACCTCTTAAATGTGTTACACCCCGTAACTTTGCATTTGGCCATATCATCAACGGATATCAAAGTCCCGGGAAGGGGTACCACCTTACAGAATGATAATAAAGGTTTGCAGCTTTTTCAAAAAGGTACCAGTGTGTTCGAGAGTTAAACTAATTCAAGAAAGTACATTTTGATGAAAAAGGAAAAAATTGGGAATTTGACGGGACAGAGGACGATTCGTAAAATACTTTGACGGACCTTCAATTATCCAATGTGAGCCATCAACCTTCTTATAAGATCAACGGGAAGAATAATAGACCGTCAAAAGTTTGACAGTCCATCGAGTGCACCATCTAATAATGGTATTGTAGAATTTTGACGAGTTTATAAATGGGAAATTCGACCCTCAGCCCATTATCTGCACACATCACTCCACACATCCTCTCTTTTTTCCACTTGTGATTTGTCACTTTGCTCTCCTTTACTCCTCTCTATTTTTTTATCTCTCAAGGGGTATGGTAATTTCCTCTTCTTGTGTCATCTCACAAGAAGTACCTTGATTCCTTTCCTTCGGCTTCTTATTTTGGGAATTGGTTATAGCCCTATACCCCTTTTCATGTGGCACGGGATAATGGTATCTCAAATACCTCTTCAATGTGTTACACCACGTAACTTGGAATTTCGATGTAACGATAATGGATAGCAAAGACCCGGGATGGGGTAAGACATTACGGAAGGATAATAAATGTTTACAGTCTTTTTACAAAGGTCCTGAAGTGTTCAGGATTAAACGGATTGAATAAAGTATGTTCTGAAGAAAAAGGGAAAAACTCAAAATATGACGGGATAAAGAATGGTCCGTAAAATACTTTGATGGATGGTCGATTATCTATGCTGAGCCGTCAAATATCCTGGAAGATCGACGGGAAGAATGACAGACCGTTAGAAGTTTGATGGTCCGTCGAGTACACCGTCGAATTATAGCAGTGCAGAATTTCGAGGAGTTTATATTTGGGAAATTCGACCCTCAACCAATTTTCTCATCACATCACTCTGCACATCTCTGCACATCCTTTCCTTTTTCCACTCATGATTTGACACTTTGCACTGCATTACTCCTATGTATCTTTTGTCTCTCAAGAGGTACGATAATATCCCCTTCTTGTGGCATCTCAAAGGAAATGCTTTACTTCCTTTCCTTCGGATTCTTCTTTTGGGTAGTGGTTTCTGTCCTATACCCTTTTTCACGTGGCTAAGGATAATGGTATCTCAAACACCTCTTAAATGTGTTACACCCTGTAACTTTGCATTTGGCCATATCATCAACGGATATCAAAGTCCCTGAAGAGTACGACCTTACAGAATGATAATAAAGGTTTGCAGCTTCTTTACAAAGGTACCAGTGTGTTCGAGAGTTAAACTAATTAAAGAAGGTACATTTTGATGAAAAAGGAAAAAACTGGGAATTTGACGGGACAGAGGACGATTCGTAAAATACTTTGACGGACCTTCAATTATCCAATGTGAGCCATCAACCTTCTTGTAAGATCAACGGGAAGAATAATAGACCATCAAAAGTTTGACAGTCCATCCAGTGCACCATCGAATAATGGTATTGCAGAATTTTGACGAGTTTATATATGGGAAATTCGACCCGCAACCCATTTTCTGCACACGTCACTCACACATCCTCTCTTTTTTTCACTCGTGATTTGCCACTTTGCTCTCCTTTACTCCTCTCTATTTTTTATCTCTCAAGGGGTATGGTAATTTCCTCTTCTTGTGTCATCTCACAAGAAGTACCTTGATTCCTTTCCTTCGGCTTCTTATTTTGGGAATTGGCTTTAGTCCTATACCCCTTTTCACGTGGCTCGGGATAATGGTATCTCAAATACCTCTTCAATGTGTTACACCCCGTAACTTGGCATTTCGATGTATCGATAATGGATAGCAAAGTACCTGGATGAGGTAAGACATTAAGGAAGGATAATAAATATTTACAGTCTTTTTACAAAGGTCCTGAAGTGTTCAGGAGTTAAACGGATTGAATAAAGTATGTTCTGAAGAAAAAGGGAAAAACTCGGAATATGATGGGACAAAGAATGGTCCGTAAAATACTTTGACGAATGGTCGATTCTCTATGGTGAGCCGTCAAATATCCTGGAAGATCGACAGGAAGAATGACATACCGTTAGAAGTTTGATGGTCCATCGAGTACACCGTCGAATTATAGAAGTGCAGAATTTCGAGGAGTTTATATTTGGGAAATTCGACCCTCAACCAATTTTCTCCTCACATCACTCTGCACATCTCTGCACATCCTTTCCTTTTTCCACTCGTGATTTGACACTTTGCACTGCATTATTCCTCTGTATATTTTGTCTCTCAAGAGGTACGATAATATCCCCTTCTTGTGGAATCTCAAAGGAAATGCTTTACTTCCTTTCCTTCGGATTCTTCTTTTGGGAAGTGGTTTCTGTCCTTTACCCTTTTTCACGTGGCTCAGGATAATGGTATCTCAAACACCTCTTAAATGTGTTACGCCCCGTAACTTTGCATTTGGCCATATCATCAACGGATATCAAAGTCCCTGAAGGGTACCACCTACAGAATGATAATAAATGTTTGTAGTTTTTTACAAAGGTACCAAGTGTGTTCGAGAGTTAAACTAATTAAAGAAAGTACATTTTGATGAAAAAGGGAAAAGCGGGAATTTGACGACGGAGGGCGATTAAGTAAAATACTTTGACGGACCTTCAATTATCCAATGTGAGCCATCAACCTTCTTGTAAGATCAACAGAAGAATAATAAACCGTCAAAATTTTGATCCACCGAGTGCACCATCTAATAATGGTATTGTAGAATTTTGACGAGTTTATAAATGGGAAATTTGACCCTCAACCCATTTTCTCGCACACATCACTCCACACATCCTCTCTTTTTCCACTCGTGATTTGCCACTTTGCTCTCCTTTACTCCTCTCTATTTTTATCTCTCAAGGTGTATGGTAATTTCCTCTTCTTGTGTCATCTCACAAGAAGTACCTTGATTCCTTTCCTTCGGCTTCTTATTTTGGGAATTGGTTTTAGTCCTATACCCTTTTCATTTGGCACGGGATAATGGTATCTCAAATACCTCTTCAATGTGTTACACCAGTAACTTGGCATTTCGATGTAACGATAATGGATAGCAAAGTCCCGGGAAGGGGTACGATATTACGGAAGGATAATAAATGTTTACAGTCTTTTTACAAAGGTCCTGAAGTGTTCGAGAGTTAAAATAATTAAATAAAGTATGTTCTGACGAAAAAGGGAAAAACTCAGAATATGACGGGACAAAGAATGGTCCGTAAATTACTTTGATGGATCGTCGATTATCTATGGTGAGCCGTCAAATATCCTGGAAGATCGACGGGAAGAATGACATACCGTTAGAAGTTTGATGGTCCATCGAGTACACCGTCGAATTATAGAATTGCAGAATTTCGAGGAGTTTATATTTGGGAAATTCGACCCTCAACCAATTTTCTCCTCACATCACTCTGCACATCCTTTCCTTTTTCCACTCGTGATTTGACACTTTGCACTGCATTATTCCTCTGTATCATTTGTCTCTCAAGAGGTACGATAATATCCCCTTCTTGTGGAATCTCAAAGGAAATGCTTTACTTCCTTTCCTTCGGATTCTTCTTTTGGGAAGTGGTTTCTGTCCTTTACCCTTTTTCACGTGGCTCAGGATAATGGTATCTCAAACACCTCTTAAATGTGTTACACCCCGTAACTTTGCATTTGGCCATATCATCAACGGATATCAAAGTCCCTGAAGGGTACCACCTACGGAATGATAATAAAGGTTTGCAGCTTTTTACAAAGGTACCAGTGTGTTCGAGAGTTAAACTAATTAAAGAAAGTACATTTTGATGAAAAAGGAAAAACTGGGAATTTGAGACGAGGGCGATTAAGTAAAATACTTTGACGGACCTTCAATTATCCAATGTGAGCCATCAACCTTCTTGTAAGATCAACGGGAAGAATAATAGACCGTCAAAATTTTGACAGTCCATCGAGTGCACCATCTAATAATGGTATTGTAGAATTTTGACGAGTTTATATATGGGAAATTCGACCCTCAACCCATTTTCTGCACACGTCACTCACACATCCTTTCTTTTTTCCACTCGTGATTTGCCACTTTACTCTCCTTTACTCCTCTCTATTTTTTATCTCTCAAGGGGTATGGTAATTTCCTCTTCTTGTGTCATCTCACAAGAAGTACCTTGATTCCTTTCCTTCGGCTTCTTATTTTGGGAATTGGTTTTAGTCCTATACCCCTTTTCAGGTGGCTCGGGATAATGGTATCTCAAATACCTCTTCAATGTGTTACACCCCGTAACTTGGCATTTCGATGTATCGATAATGGATAGCAAAGTCCCGGGACGGGGTAAGACATTACGGAAGGATAATAAATGTTTACAGTCTTTTTACAAAGGTCATGAAGTGTTCAGAGTTAAAATAATTGAATAAAGTATATTCAAGAAAAAAGGGAAAAACTCAGAATATGACGGGACAAAGAATGGTCCGTAAATTACTTTGATGGATGGTCGATTATCTATGGTGAGCCATCAAATATCCTGGAAGATCGACGGGAAGAATGACAGACCGTTAGAAGTTTTATGGTCCATCAAGTACACCGTCGAATTATAGCGGTCGTAATTTCGAGGAGTTTATATTTGGGAAATTCGACCATCAACCAATTTTCTCCTCACATCACTGCACATCCTTTCCTTTTTCCACTCGTGATTTGACACTTTGCATTGCATTACTCCTCTATATCATTTGTCTCTCAAGAGGTACGATAATATCCCTTCTTGTGGCATCTCAAAGGAAATGCTTTACTTCCTTTCCTTCAATTCTTCTTTGGGAAGTGGTTTCGCCCTTTACCCTTTTTCACGTGGCTCAGGATAATGGTATCTCAAACACCTCTTAAATGTGTTACACCCGTAACTTTGCATTTGGCCATATCATCAATCGGATATCAAAGTCCCTGAAGGGTACCACCTTACGAATGATAATAAAGGTTTGCGACTTTTTACAAAGGTACCAGTGTGTTCGAGAGTTGAACTAATTAAAGAAAGTACATTTTGATGAAAAAGGAAAAAACTGGGAATTTGACGGGACAGAGGACGATTCGTAAAATACTTTGACGGACCTTCAATTATTCAATGTGAGCCATCAACCTTCTTGTAAGATCAACGGAAAGAATAATATACCATTAAAAGTTTGACAATCCATCGAGTGCACCATCTAATAATGGTATTGTAGAATTTTGATGAGTTTATATATGGGAAATTCGACCCTCAGCCCATTTTCTGCACACGTCACTCCACACCTCCTCTCTTTTTTCCACTCGTGATTTGCCACTTTGCTCTCCTTTACTCCTCTCTATTTTTTTTTATCTCTCAAGGGGTATGGTAATTTCCTCTTCTTGTGACATCTCACAAAAAGTACCTTGATTGCTTTCCTTCGGCTTCTTATTTTGGGAATTGGTTTTAGTCCTATACCCCTTTTCATGTGGCTCGGGATAATGGTATCTCAAACACCTCTTCAATGTGTTACACCCCGTAACTTGGCATTTCGATGTATCGATAATGGATAGCAAAGTCCCGCGATGGGGTAAGACATTACGAAAGGATAATAAATGTTTACAGTCTTTTTACAAAAGGTCCTGAAGTGTTAAAGATTTAAACGGATTGAATAAAGTATATTCTGAAGAAAAAGGGAAAAACACGGAATATGACGGGACAAAGAATGGTCCGTAAAATACTTTGACGAATGGTCGATTATCTATGGTGAGCCATCAAATATCCTGGAAGATCGACGGGAAGAATGACAGACCATTAGAAGTTTGATGGTCCATTGAGTACACCATCGAATTATAGCAGTGCAGAATTTCGAGGAGTTTATATTTGGGAAATTCGACCCTCAACCAATTTTCTCTTCACATCACTCTGCACATCCTTTCCTTTTTCCACTCGTGATTTGACACTTTGCACTGCATTACTCCTCTGTATCATTTGTCTCTCAAGAGGTACGATACTATCCCCTTCTTGTGGAATCTCAAAGGAAATGCTTTACTTCCTTTCCTTCGGATTCTTCTTTTGGGAAGTGGTTTCTGTCCTTTACCCTTTTTCACGTGGCTCAGGATAATGGTATCTCAAACACCTCTTAAATGTGTTACACCCCGTAACTTTGCATTTGGCCATATCATCAACGGATATCAAAGTCCCGGGAAGGGGTACCACCTTACAGAATGATAATAAAGGTTTGCAGCTTTTTTACAAAGGTACCAGTGTGTTCGAGAGTTAAACTAATTAAAGAAAGTACATTTTGATGAAAAAGGAAAAAACTGGGAATTTGACGGGACAGAGGACGATTCGTAAAATACTTTGACGGACCTTCAATTATCCAATGTGAGCCATCAACCTTCTTGTAAGATCAACGGGAAGAATAATAGACCATCAAAATTTTGACAGTCCATCGAGTGCACCATCTAATAATGGTATTGTAGAATTTTGACGAGTTTATATATGGGAAATTCGACCCTCAACCCATTTTCTGCACACGTCACTCACACATCCTCTCTTTTTCCACTCGTGATTTGCCACTTTACTCTCCTTTACTCCTCTCTATTTTTTATCTCTCAAGGGGTATGGTAATTTCCTCTTCTTGTGTCATCTCACAAGAAGTACCTTGATTCCTTTCCTTCGGCTTCTTATTTTGGGAATTGGTTATAGCCCTATACCCCTTTTCATGTGGCACGGGATAATGGTATCTCAAATACCTCTTCAATGTGTTACACCCCGTAACTTGGCATTTCGATGTAACGATAATGGATAGCAAAGTCCCGGGACGGGGTAAGACATTACGGAAGGATAATAAATGTTTACAGTCTTTTTACAAAGGTCCTGAAGTGTTCAGGAGTTAAACGGATTGAATAAAGTATGTTCTGAAGAAAAAGGGAAAAACTCAAAATATGACGGGACAAAGAATGGTCCGTAAAATACTTTGATGGATGGTCGATTATCTTTGGTGAGCCGTCAAATATCCTGGAAGATCGACGGGAAGAATGACAGACCGTTAGAAGTTTGATGGTCCATCGAGTACACCGTCGAATTATAGAAGTGCAGAATTTCGAGGAGTTTATATTTGGGAAATTCGACCCTCAACCAATTTTCTCCTCACATCACTCTGCACATCCTTTCCTTTTTCCACTCGTGATTTGACACTTTGCACTGCATTACTCCTCTGTATCATTTGTCTCTCAAGAGGTACGATAATATATCCTTCTTGTGGCATCTCAAAGGAAATGCTTTACTTCCTTTCCTTCGAATTCTTCTTTTGGGAAGTGGTTTCTGTCCTTTATCCTTTTTCACGTGGCTCAGGATAATGGTATCTCAAACACCTCTTAAATGTGTTACACCCTGTAACTTTGTATTTGGCCATATCATCAACGGATATCAAAGTCCCGGGAAGGGGTACCACCTTACAGAATGATAATAAAGGTTTGCAGCTTTTTCAAAAAGGTACCAGTGTGTTCGAGAGTTAAAATAATTCAAGAAAGTACATTTTGATGAAAAAGGGAAAAACTGGGAATTTGACAGGACATAGGACGATACGTAAAATACTTTGACGGACCTTCAATTATCCAATGTGAGCCATCAACCTTCTTGTAAGATCAATGGGATGAATAATAGACCGTCAAAAGTTTGACAGTCCATCGAGTGCACCATCTAATAATGGTATTGTAGAATTTTGACGAGTTTATAAATGGGAAATTCGACCCTCAACCCATTTTCTGCACACGTCACTCACACATCCTCTCTTTTTCCCACTCGTGATTTGCCACTTTACTCTCCTTTACTCCTCTATATTTTTTATGTCTCAAGGGGTATGGTAATTTCCTCTTCTTGTGTCATCTCACAAGAAGTACCTTGATTCCTTTCCTTCGGCTTCTTATTTTGGGAATTGGCTTTAGTCCTATACCCCTTTTCACGTGGCTCGGGATAATGGTATCTCAAATACCTCTTCAATGTGTTACACCCCGTAACTTGGCATTTCGATGTATCGATAATGGATAGCAAAGTACCTGGATGAGGTAAGACATTAAGGAAGGATAATAAATATTTACAGTCTTTTTACAAAGGTCCTGAAGTGTTCAGGAGTTAAACGGATTGAATAAAGTATGTTGTGAAGAAAAAGGGAAAAACTCAGAATATGATGGAACAAAGAATGGTCCGTAAAATACTTTAACGAATGGTCGATTCTCTATGGTGAGCCGTCAAATATCCTGGAAGATCGACGGGAAGAATGACATTCCGTTAGAAGTTTGATGGTCCATCAAGTACACCGTCGAATTATAGAAGTGCAGAATTTCGAGGAGTTTATATTTGGGAAATTCGACCCTCAACCAATTTTCTCCTCACGTCACTCTGCACATCCTTTCCTTTTTCCACTCGTGATTTGACACTTTGCACTGCATTATTCCTCTGTATCTTTTGTCTCTCAAGAGGTACGATAATATCCCCTTCTTGTGGAATCTCAAAGGAAATGCTTTACTTCCTTTCCTTCGGATTCTTCTTTTGGGAAGTGGTTTCTGTCCTTTACCCCTTTTCACGTGGCTTAGGATAATGGTATCTCAAACACCTCTTAAATGTGTTACACCCCGTAACTTTGCATTTTGCCATATCATCAACGGATATCAAAGTCCCGGGAAGGGGTACCACCTTACAAAATGATAATAAATGTTTGCAGCTTTTTTACAAAGGTACCAGTGTGTTCGAGAGTTAAACTAATTAAAGAAAGTACATTTTGATGAAAAAGGGAAAAAGCTGGAATTTGACTTGGAGACAGAGGGCGATTAAGTAAAATACTTTGACGGACCTTCAATTATCCAATGTGAGCCATCAACCTTCTTGTAAGATCAACAGAAGAATAATAAACCATCAAAAGTTTGATAAATTCCATCCGAGTGCACCATCTAATAATGGTATTGTAGAATTTTGACGAGTTTATAAATGGGAAATTCGACCCTCAGCCCATTATCTGCACACATCACTCTACACATCCTCTTTTTTTTCCACTCGTGATTTGCCACTTTGCTCTCCTTTACTCCTCTCTATTTTTTTATCTCTCAAGGTGTATGGTAATTTCCTCTTCTTGTGTCATCTCACAAGAAGTACCTTGATTCCTTTCCTTCGGCTTCTTATTTTGGGAATTGATTTTAGTCCTATACCCCTTTTCATTTGGCACGGGTTAATGGTATCTCAAATACCTCTTCAATGTGTTACACCCCGTAACTTGGCATTTCGATGTAACGATAATGGATAGCAAAGTCCCGGGAAGGGGTACGACATTACGGAAGGATAATAAATGTTTACAGTCTTTTTACAAAGGTCCTGAAGTGTTCGAGAGTTAAAATAATTAAATAAAGTATGTTCTGACGAAAAAGGGAAAAACTCAGAATATGACGGGACAAAGAATGGTCCGTAAATTACTTTGATGGATCGTCGATTATCTATGGTGAGCCGTCAAATATCCTGGAAGATCGACGGGAAGAATGACAGACCGTTAGAAGTTTGATGGTCCATCGAGTACACCGTCGAATTATAGCAGTGCATAATTTCGAGGAGTTTATATTTGGGAAATTCGACCCTCAACCAATTTTCTCCTCACATCACTCTGCACATCCTTTCCTTTTTCCACTCGTGATTTGACACTTTGCACTGCATTACTCCTCTGTATCATTTGTCTCTCAAGAGGTACGATAATATCCCCTTCTTGTGGAATCTCAAAGGAAATGCTTTACTTCCTTTCCTTCGGATTCTTCTTTTGGGAAGTGGTTTCTGTCCTTTACCCTTTTTCACGTGGCTCAGGATAATGGTATCTCAAACACCTCTTAAATGTGTTACACCCCGTAACTTTGCATTTGGCCATATCATCAACGGATATCAAAGTCCCGGGAAGGGGTACCACCTTACAGAATGATAATAAAGGTTTGCAGCTTTTTTACAAAGGTACCAGTGTGTTCGAGAGTTAAACTAATTAAAGAAAGTACATTTTGATGTAAAAGGGAAAAACTGGGAATTTGACGGGACAGAGGACGATTCGTAAAATACTTTGACGGACCTTCAATTATCCAATGTGAGCCATCAACCTTCTTGTAAGATCAACGGGAAGAATAATAGACCGTCAAAATTTTGACAGTCCATCGAGTGCACCATCTAATAATGGTATTGTAGAATTTTGACGAGTTTATATATGGGAAATTCGACCCTCAACCCATTTTCTGCACACGTCACTCACACATCCTTTCTTTTTTCCACTCGTGATTTGCCACTTTACTCTCCTTTACTCCTCTCTATTTTTTATCTCTCAAGGGGTATGGTAATTTCCTCTTCTTGTGTTATCTCACAAGAAGTACCTTGATTCCTTTCCTTCGGCTTCTTATTTTGGGAATTGGCTTTAGTCCTATACCCCTTTTCACGTGGCTCGGGATAATGGTATCTCAAATACCTCTTCAATGTGTTACACCCCGTAACTTGGCATTTCGATGTATCGATAATGGATAGCAAAGTACCGGGATGGGGTAAGACATTATGGAAGGATAATAAATATTTACAGTCTTTTTACAAAGGTCCTGAAGTGTTCAGGAGTTAAACGGATTGAATAAAGTATGTTGTGAAGAAAAAGGGAAAAACTCAGAATATGATGGAACAAAGAATGGTCCGTAAAATACTTTAACGAATGGTCGATTCTCTATGGCGAGCCGTCAAATATCCTGGAAGATCGACAGGAAGAATGACATACCGTTAGAAGTTTGATGGTCCATCGAGTACACCGTCGAATTATAGAAGTGCAGAATTTCGAGGAGTTTATATTTGGGAAATTCGACCCTCAACCAATTTTCTCCTCACATCACTCTGCACATCCTTTCCTTTTTCCACTCGTGATTTGACACTTTGCACTGCATTATTCCTCTGTATCTTTTGTCTCGCAAGAGGTACGATAATATCCCCTTCTTGTGGAATCTCAAAGGAAATGCTTTACTTCCTTTCCTTCGGATTCTTCTTTTGGGAAGTGGTTTCTGTCCTTTACCCTTTTTCACGTGGCTTAGGATAATGGTATCTCAAACACCTCTTAAATGTGTTACACCCCGTAACTTTGCATTTTGCCATATCATCAACGGATATCAAAGTCCCGGGAAGGGGTACCACCTTACAGAATGATAATAAATGTTTGCAGCTTTTTTACAAAGGTACCAGTGTGTTCGAGAGTTAAACTAATTAAAGAAAGTACATTTTGATGAAAAAGGGAAAAACTGGGAATTTGACGGGACAGAGGACGATTCGTAAAATACTTTGACGGACCTTCAATTATCCAATGTGAGCCATCAACCTTCTTGTAAGATCAACAGGAAGAATAATAAACCGTCAAAAGTTTGACAGTCCTTCGAGTGCACCATCTAATAATGGTATTGTAGAATTTTGACGAGTTTATAAATGGGAAATTCGACCCTCAGCCCATTATCTGCACACATCACTCCACACATCCTCTCTTTTTTCCACTCGTGATTTGCCACTTTGCTCTCCTTTACTCCTCTCTATTTTTTTATCTCTCAAGGTGTATGGTAATTTCCCCTTCTTGTGTCATCTCACAAGAAGTACCTTGATTCCTTTCCTTCGGCTTCTTATTTTGGGAATTGGTTTTAGTCCTATGCCCCTTTTCATTTGGCACGGGATAATGGTATCTCAAATACCTCTTCAATGTGTTACACCCCGTAACTTGGCATTTCGATGTAACGATAATGGATAGCAAAGTCCCGGGAAGGGGTACGATATTACGGAAGGATAATAAATGTTTACAGTCTTTTTACAAAGGTCCTGAAGTGTTCGAGAGTTAAAATAATTAAATAAAGTATGTTCTGACGAAAAAGGGAAAAACTCAGAATATGACGGGACAAAGAATGGTCCGTAAATTACTTTGATGGATCGTCGATTATCTATGGTGAGCCGTCAAATATCCTGGAAGATCGACGGGAAGAATGACAGACCGTTAGAAGTTTTATGGTCCATCGAGTACACCGTCGAATTATAGCAGTGCAGAATTTCGAGGAGTTTATATTTGGGAAATTCGACCGTCAACCAATTTTCTCCTCACATCACTCTGCACATCCTTTCCTTTTTCCACTCGTGATTTGACACTTTGCACTGGATTACTCCTCTGTATCTTTTGTCTCTCAAGAGGTACGATAATATCCCCTTCTTGTGGCATCTCAAAGGAAATGCTTTACTTCCTTTCCTTCGGATTCTTCTTTTGGGAAGTGGTTTCTGTCCTTTACCCTTTTTCACGTGGCTCAGGATAATGGTATCTCAAACACCTCTTAAATGTGTTTCACCCCATAACATTGCATTTGGCCATATCATCAACGGATATCAAAGTCCCGGGAAGGGATTCGACCTTACAGAATGATAATAAAGGTTTGCAGCCTTTTTACAAAGGTACCAGTGTGTTCGAGAGTTGAACTAATTAAAGAAAGTACATTTTGATGAAAAAGGGAAAAACTGGGAATTTGACGGGACAGAGGACGATTCGTAAAATACTTTGACGGACCTTCTATTATCCAATGTGAGCCATCAACCTTCTTGTAAGATCAACGGAAAGAATAATAGACCGTTAAAAGTTTGACAGTCCATCGAGTGCACCCTCTAATAATGGTATTGTAGAATTTTGACGAGTTTATATATGGGAAATTCGACCCTCCGCCCATTTTCTACACACATCACGCCACACATCCTCTTTTTTTTCCACTCGTGATTTGCCACTTTGCTCTCCTTTACTCCTCTCTATTTTTTATCTCTCAAGGGGTATGGTAATTTCCTCTTCTTGTGTCATCTCACAAGAAGTACCTTGATTCCTTTCCTTCGGCTTCTTATTTTGGGAATTGGTTTTAGTCCTATACCCCTTTTCATGTGGCTCGAGATAATGGTATCTCTAATACCTCTTCAATGTGTTACACCCCGTAACTTGACATTTTGATGTATCGATAATGGATAGCAAAGTCCCGGGATGGGGTAAGACATTACGGAAGGATAATAAATATTTACAGTCTTTTTACAAAAGGTCCTGAAGTGTTAAGGATTTAAGCGCATTAAATAAAGTAAGTTCTGAAGGAAAAGGGAAAAACTCAAAATATGATGGGACAAAGAATGGTCCGTAAAATACATTGATGGATGGTCGATTATCTATGGTGAGCCGTCAAATATCCTGGAAGATCGACCGGAAGAATGACAGACCGTTAGAGGTTTGATGGTCCATCGAGTACACCGTCGAATTATTGAAGTGCAGAATTTCGAGGAGTTTTTATTTGGGAAATTCGACCCTCAACCAATTTTCTCCTCACATCACTCTGCACATCCTTTCCTTTTTCCACTCGTGATTTGACACTTTGCACTGCATTACTCCTCTGTATCATTTGTCTCTCAAGAGGTACGATAATATCCCCTTCTTGTGGCATCTCAAAGGAAATGCTTTACTTCCTTTCCTTCGGATTCTTCTTTTGGGAAGTGGTTTCGCCCTTTACCCTTTTTCACGTGGCTCGGGATAATGGTATCTCAAACACCTCTTAAATGTGTTACACCAGTAACTTTGCATTTGGCCATATCATCAACGGATATCAAAGTCCCTGAAGGGGTACCACCTTACAATGATAATAAATGTTTGCAGCTTTTTACAAAGGTACCAAGTGTGTTCGAGAGTTAAACTAATTAAAGAAAGTACATTTTGATGAAAAAGGAAAAACTGGAATTTGACCTGACAGAGGACGATTCAGTAAAATACTTTGACGGACCTTCAATTATCCAATGTGAGTCATCAACCTTCTTGTAAGATCAACAGAAGAATAATAAACCGTCAAAAGTTTGATACCCTTCGAGTGCACCATCTAATAATGGTATTGTAGAATTTTGACGAGTTTATATATGGGAAATTCAACCCTCATCCCATTTTCTGCACACGTCACTCCACACATCCTCTCTTTTTTCCACTCGTGATTTGCCACTTTGCTCTCCTTTACTCCTTTCAATTTTTTTATCTCTCAAGGGGTATGGTAATTTCCTCTTCTTGTGACATCTCACAAGAAGTACCTTGATTCCTTTCCTTCGACTTCTTATTTTGGGAATTGGTTTTAGTCCTATACCCCTTTTCAGGTGGCTCGGGATAATGGTATCTCAAATACCACTTCAATGTGTTACACCCCGAAACTTGGCATTTCGATGTATCGATAATGGATAGCAAAGTCCCGGGATGGGGTAAGACATTACGGAAGGATAATAAATATTTACAGTCTTTTTACAAAAGGTCCTGAAGTGTTAAGGATTTAAGCGCATTAAATAAAGTATGTTCTGAAGGAAAAGGGAAAAACTCAAAATATGATGGGACAAAGAATGGTCCGTAAAATACATTGATGGATGGTCGATTATCTATGGTGAGCCGTCAAATATCCTGGAAGATCGACCGGAAGAATGACAGACCGTTAGAGGTTTGATGGTCCATCGAGTACACCGTCGAATTATTGAAGTGCAGAATTTCGAGGAGTTTTTATTTGGGAAATTCGACCCTCAACCAATTTTCTCCTCACATCACTCTGCACATCCTTTCCTTTTTCCACTCGTGATTTGACACTTTGCACTGCATTACTCCTCTGTATCATTTGTCTCTCAAGAGGTACGATAATATCCCCTTCTTGTGGCATCTCAAAGGAAATGCTTTACTTCCTTTCCTTCGGATTCTTCTTTTGGGAAGTGGTTTCTGTCCTTTACCCTTTTTCACATGGCTCGGGATAATGGTATCTCAAACACCTCTTAAATGTGTTACACCCCGTAACTTTGCATTTGGCCATATCATCAACGGATATCAAAGTCCCGGGAAGGGGTACCACCTTACAGAATGATAATAAAGGTTTGCAGCTTTTTTACAAAGGTACCAGTGTGTTCGAGAGTAAAACTAATTAAAGAAAGTACATTTTGATGAAAAAGGGAAAAACTGGGAATTTGACCGGACAGAGGACGATTCGTAAAATACTTTGACGGACCTTCAATTATCCAATGTGAGTCATCAACCTTCTTGTAAGATCAACAGGAAGAATAATAAACCGTCAAAAGTTTGACAGTCCTTCGAGTGCACCATCTAATAATGGTATTGTAGAATTTTGACGAGTTTATATATGGGAAATTCAACCCTCAGCCCATTTTCTGCACACGTCACTCCACACATCCTCTCTTTTTTCCACTCGTGATTTGCCACTTTGCTCTCCTTTACTCCTTTCAATTTTTTTATCTCTCAAGGGGTATGGTAATTTCCTCTTCTTGTGACATCTCACAAGAAGTACCTTGATTCCTTTCCTTCGACTTCTTATTTTGGGAATTGGTTTTAGTCCTATACCCCTTTTCAGGTGGCTCGGGATAATGGTATCTCAAATACCACTTCAATGTGTTACACCCCGAAACTTGGCATTTCGATGTATCGATAATGGATAGCAAAGTCCCGGGATGGGGTAAGACATTACAAAGGATAATAAATGTTTACGCCTTTTTACAAAGGTCCTGAAGTGTTAAGGATTTAAACGCATTGAATAAAGTATGTTTTCAAGGAAAAGGGAAAACTGAAAATATGATGGGACAAAGAATGGTCCGTAAAATCCATTGATGGATGGTCGATTATCTATGGTGAGCCGTCAAATATCCTGGAAGATCGACCGGAAGAATGACAGACCGTTAGAGGTTTGATGGTCCATCGAGTACACCGTCGAATTATTGAAGTGCACTTTCGAGGAGTTTTTATTTGGGAAATTCGACCCTCAACCAATTTTCTCCTCACATCACTCTGCACATCCTTTCCTTTTTCCACTCGTGATTTGACACTTTGCACTGCATTACTCCTCTGTATCATTTGTCTCTCAAGAGGTACGATAATATCCCCTTCTTGTGGCATCTCAAAGGAAATGCTTTACTTCCTTTCCTTCGGATTCTTCTTTTGGGAAGTGGTTTCTGTCCTTTACCCTTTTTCACGTGGCTCAGGATAATGGTATCTCAAACACCTCTTAAATGTGTTACACCCCGTAACTTTGCATTTGGCCATATCATCAACGGATATCAAAGTCCCGGGAAGGGGTACCACCTTACAGAATGATAATAAAGGTTTGCAGCTTTTTTACAAAGGTACCAGTGTGTTCGAGAGTTAAACTAATTAAAGAAAGTACATTTTGATGAAAAAGGGAAAAACTGGGAATTTGACGGGACAGAGGACGATTCGTAAAATACTTTGACGGACCTTCAATTATCCAATGTGAGCCATCAACCTTCTTGTAAGATCAACGGGAAGAATAATAGACCGTCAAAAGTTTGACAGTCCATCGAGTGCACCATCTAATAATGGTATTGTAGAATTTTGACGAGTTTATATATGGGATATTCAACCTCAAACCCATTTTCTCTCGCACACGCCACTCCACACATCCTCTCTTTTTCCACTCGTGATTTGCCACTTTGCTCTCCTTTACTCCTTTCAATTTTTATCTCTCAAGTGGTATGGTAATTTCCTCTTCTTGTGACATCTCACAAGAAATACCTTGATTCCTTTCCTTCGACTTCTTATTTTGGGAATTGGTTTTAGTCCTATACCCCTTTTCAGGTGGCTCGGGATAATGGTATCTCAAATACCACTTCAATGTGTTACACCCCGAAACTTGGCATTTCGATGTATCGATAATGGATAGAAAAGTCCCTGGATGGGTAAGACATTACGGAAGGATAATAAATATTTACAGCCTTTTTACAAAGGTCCTCAAGTGTTTGGGAGTTAAGCGCATTGAATAAAGTATGTTCAAGGAAAAGGGAAAAACTCAAAATATGACGGGACAAAGAATGGGCCGTAAAATACTTTGATGGATGGTCGAGTATCTATGGTGAGCCGTCAAATATCCTGGAAGATCGACCGGAAGAATGATGCACCGTTAGAGGTTTGATGGTCCATCGAGTACACCGTCGAATTATAGAAGTGCAGAATTTCGAGGAGTTTATATTTGGGAAATTCGACCCTCAACCAATTTTCTCCTCACATCACTGCACATCCTTTCCTTTTTCCACTCGTGATTTGACACTTTGCATCGCATTATTCCTCAGATCATTTGTCTCTCAAGAGGTACGATAATATCCCCTTCTTGTGGCATCTCAAAGGAAATGCTTTACTTCATTTCCTTCGGATTCTTCTTTGGGAAGTGGTTTCGCCCTATACCCTTTTTCACGTGGCTCAGGATAATGGTATCTCAAACACCTCTTAAATGTGTTACACCCCGTAACTTTGCATTTGGCCATATCCTCAACGGATATCAAAGTCCCGGGAAGGGGTACCACCTTACAGAATGATAATAAAGGTTTGCAGCTTTTTTACAAAGGTACCAGTGTGTTCGAGAGTTGAACTAATTAAAGAAAGTACATTTTGATGAAAAAGGGAAAAACTGGGAATTTGACGGGACAGAGGACGATTCGTAAAATACTTTGACGGACCTTCAATTATCCAATGTGAGCCATCAACCTTCTTGTAAGATCAACAGAAAGAATAATAGACCGTCAAAAGTTTGACAGTCTTTCGAGTGCACCATTTAATAATGGTATTGTAGAATTTTGACGAGTTTATATATGGGAAATTCGACCCTCAGCCCATTTTCTGCACACGTCACTCCACACATCCTCTCTTTTTTCCACTCGTGATTTGCCACTTTGCTATCCTTTACTCCTCTCTATTTTTTTATCTCTCAAGGGGTATGGTAATTTCCTCTTCTTGTGACATCTCACAAGAAGTACCTTGATTCCTTTCCTTCGGCTTCTTATTTTGGGAATTGGTTTTAGTCCTATACCCCTTTTCAGGTGGCTCGGGATAATGGTATCTCAAATACCTCTTCAAAGTGTTACACCCCGAAACTTGGCATTTCGATGTATCGATAATGGATAGCAAAGTCTCGGGACGGGGTAACACATTACGGAAGGATAATAAATGTTTACAGTCTTTTTACAAAGGTCCTGAAGTGTTCAGGAATTAAACCGATTGAATAAAGTATGTTCTGAAGGAAAAGGGAAAAACTCAAAATATGATGGGACAAAGAATGGTCCGTATAATACTTTGATGGATGGTCGATTATCTATGGTGAGCCATCAAATATCCTGGAAGATCGACGGGAAGAATGACAGACCGTTAGAAGTTTGATGGTCCATTGAGTACACTGTCGAATTATAGCAGTGCAGAATTTCGAGGAGTTTATATTTGGGAAATTCGACCCTCAACCAATTTTCTCCTCACATAACTCTGCTCATCCTTTCCTTTTTCCACTCGTGATTTGACACTTTGCACTGCATTACTCCTCTGTATCATTTGTCTCTCAAGAGGTACGATAATATCCTCTTCTTGTGGCATCTCAAAGGAAATGCTTTACTTCCTTTCCTTCGAATTCTTCTTTTGGGAAGTGGTTTCTGTCCTTTACCCTTTTTCACGTGGCTCAGGATAATGGTATCTCAAACACCTCTTAAATGTGTTACACCCTGTAACTTTGCATTTGGCCATATCATCAACGGATATCAAAGTCCCGGGAAGGGGTACCACCTTACAGAATGATAATAAAGGTTTGCAGCTTTTTTACAAAGGTACCAGTGTGTTCGAGAGTTAAACTAATTAAAGAAAGTACATTTTGATGAAAAAGGGAAAAACTGGGAATTTGACGGGACAGAGGACGATTCGTAAAATACTTTGACGGACCTTCAATTATCCAATGTGAGCCATCAACCTTCTTGTAAGATCAACGGGAAGAATAATAGACCGTCAAAAGTTTGACAGTCCATCGAGTGCACCATCTAATAATGGTATTGTAGAATTTTGACGAGTTTATATATGGGAAATTCGACCCTCAGCCCATTTTCTGCACACGTCACTCCACACATCCTCTCTTTTTTCCACTCGTGATTTGCCACTTTGCTATCCTTTACTCCTCTCTATTTTTTTTATCTCTCAAGGGGTATGGTAATTTCCTCTTCTTGTGACATCTCACAAGAAGTACCTTGATTCCTTTCCTTCGGCTTCTTATTTTGGGAATTGGTTTTAGTCCTATACCCCTTTTCAGGTGGCTCGGGATAATGGTATCTCAAATACCTCTTCAATGTGTTACACCCCGTAACTTGGCATTTCGATGTATCGATAATGGATAGCAAAGTCCCGGGACGGGGTAAGACATTACGGAAGGATAATAAATGTTTACAGTCTTTTTACAAAGGTCATGAAGTGTTCAGGATTTAAACGGATTGAATAAAGTATATTCTGAAGAAAAAGGGAAAAACACGGAATATGACGGGACAAAGAATGGTCCGTAAAATACTTTGACGAATGGTCGATTATCTATGGTGAGCCATCAAATATCCTGGAAGATCGACGGGAAGAATGACAAACCGTTAGAAGTTTGATGGTCCATTGAGTACACTGTCGAATTATAGCAGTGCAGAATTTCGAGGAGTTTATATTTGGGAAATTCGACCATCAACCAATTTTCTCCTCACATCACTCTGCACATCCTTTCCTTTTTCCACTCGTGATTTGACACTTTGCACTGCATTACTCCTCTGTATCATTTGTCTCTCAAGAGGTACGATAATATCCCCTTCTTGTGGCATCTCAAAGGAAATGCTTTACTTCCTTTCCTTCGAATTCTTCTTTTGGGAAGTGGTTTCTGTCCTTTACCCTTTTTCACGTGGCTCATGATAATGGTATCCCAAACACCTCTTAAATGTGTTACACCCCGTAACTTTGCATTTGGCCATATCATCAACGGATATCAAAGTCCCGGGAAGGGGTACCACCTTACAGAATGATAATAAAGGTTTGCAGCTTTTTTACAAAGGTACCAGTGTGTTTGAGAGTTAAACTAATTAAAGAAAGTACATTTTGATGAAAAAGGAAAAAACTGGGAATTTGACGGGACAGAGGACGATTCGTAAAATACTTTGACGGACCTTCAATTATCCAATGTGAGCCATCAACCTTCTTGTAAGATCAACGGGAAGAATAATAGACAGTCAAAAGTTTGACAGTCCATCGAGTGCACCATCTAATAATGGTATTGTAGAATTTTGACGAGTTTATATATGGGAAATTCGACCCGCAACCCATTTTCTGCACACGTCACTCATACATCCTCTCTTTTTTTCACTCGTGATTTGCCACTTTGCTCTCCTTTACTCCTCTCTATTTTTTATCTCTCAAGGGGTATGGTAATTTCCTCTACTTGTGTCATCTCACACGAAGTTCCTTGATTCATTTCCTTCGGCTTTTTATTTTGGGAATTGGCTTTAGTCCTATACCCCTTTTCATGTGGCTCGGGATAATGGTATCTCAAATACCTCTTCAATGTGTTACACCCCGTAACTTGGCATTTCGATGTATCGATAATGGATAGCAAAGTACCTGGATGAGGTAAGACATTAAGGAAGGATAATAAATATTTACAGTCTTTTTACAAAGGTCCTGAAGTGTTCAGGAGTTAAACGGATTGAATAAAGTATGTTCTGAAGAAAAAGGGAAAAACTCGGAATATGATGGGACAAAGAATGGTCCGTAAAATACTTTGACGAATGGTCGATTCTCTATGGTGAGCCGTCAAATATCCTGGAAGATCGACGGGAAGAATGAAAGACCGTTAGAAGTTTGATGGTCCATCGAGTACACCGTCGAATTATAGAAGTGCATAATTTCGAGGAGTTTATGTTAGGGAAATTCGACCCTCAACCAATTTTCTCCTCACATCACTCTGCACATCCTTTCCTTTTTCCACTCGTGATTTGACACTTTGCACCGCATTACTCCTCTGTATCATTTGTCTCTCAAGAGGTACGATAATATCCCCTTCTTGTGGAATCTCAAAGGAAATGCTTTACTTCCTTTCCTTCGGATTCTTCTTTTGGGAAGTGGTTTCTGTCCTTTACCCTTTTTCACGTGGCTCAGGATAATGGTATCTCAAACACCTCTTAAATGTGTTACACCCCGTAACTTTGCATTTGGCCATATCATCAACGGATATCAAAGTCCCGGGAAGGGGTACGACCTTACAGAATGATAATAAAGGTTTGCAGCCTTTTTACAAAGGTACCAGTGTGTTCGAGAGTTAAACTAATAAAAGAAAGTACATTTTGATGAAAAAGGAAAAAACTGGGAATTTGACGGGACAGAGGACGATTCGTAAAATACTTTGACGGACCTTCAATTATCCAATGTGAGCCATCAACCTTCTTGTAAGATCAACGGGAAGAATAATAGATCGTCAAAAGTTTGACAGTCCATCGAGTGCACCATCTAATAATGGTATTGTAGAATTTTGACGAGTTTATATATGGGAAATTCGACCCTCAGCCCATTTTCTGCACACGTCACTCCACACATCCTCTTTTTTTTCCACTCGTGATTTGCCACTTTGCTCTCCTTTACTCCTCTCTATTTTTTATCTCTCAAGGGGTATGGTAATTTCCTCTTCTTGTGTCATCTCACAAGAAGTACCTTGATTCCTTTCCTTCGGCTTCTTATTTTGGGAATTGGTTTTAGTCCTATACCCCTTTTCACGTGGCTCGGGATAATGGTATCTCAAATACCTCTTCAATGTGTTACACCCCGTAACTTGTCATTTCATTGTATCGATAACAGATAGCAAAGTCCCAGGAAGGGGTACGACATTACGGAAGGATAATAAATATTTACAGTCTTTTTACAAAGGTTCTGAAGTGTTCGGGAGTTAAAATAATTAAATAAAGTATGTTCTGACGAAAAAGGGAAAAACTAAGAATATGACGGGACAAAGAATGGTCCGTAAATTACTTTGATGGATCATCGATTATCTATGGTGAGCCGTCAAATATCGTGGAAGATCGACGGGAAGAATGACAGACCGTTAGAAGTTTTATGGTCCATCGTGTACACCGTCGAATTATAGCAGTGCAGAATTTCGAGGAGTTTATATTTGGGAAATTCGACCCTCAACCAATTTTCTCCTCACATCACTCTGCACATCCTTTCCTTTTTCCACTCGTGATTTGACTCTTCGCACTGGATTACTCCTCTGTATCTTTTGTCTCTCAAGAGGTACGATAATATCCCCTTCTTGTGGCATCTCAAAGGAAATGCTTTACTTCCTTTCCTTCGGATTCTTCTTTTGGGAAGTGGTTTCTGTCCTATACCCTTTTTCACGTGGCTCAGGATAATGGTATCTCAAACACCTCTTAAATGTGTTACACCCCGTAACTTTGCATTTGGCCATATCATCAACGGATATCAAAGTCCCGGGAAGGGGTACGACCTTACAGAATGATAATAAAGGTTTGCAGCTTTTTTACAAAGGTACCAGTGTGTTCGAGAGTTAAACTAATTAAAGAAAGTACATTTTGATGAAAAAGGGAAAAACTGGGAATTTGACGGGACAGAGGACGATTCGTAAAATACTTTGACGGACCTTCAATTATCCAATGTGAGCCATCAACCTTCTTGTAAGATCAACGGGAAGAATAATAGACCGTCAAAAGTTTGACAGTCCATCGAGTGCACCATCTAATAATGGTATTGCAGAATTTTGACGAGTTTATATATGGGAAATTCGACCCTCAGCCCATTTTCTGCACACGTCACTCCACACATCCTCTCTTTTTTCCACTCGTGATTTGCCACTTTGCACTCCTTTACTCCTCTCTATTTTTTATCTCTCAAGTGGTATGGTAATTTCCTCTTCTTGTGGCATCTCACAAGAATTACCTTGATTCCTTTCCTTTGGCTTCTTATTTTGGGAATTGGTTTTAGTCCTATACCCCTTTTCATGTGGCTCGGGATAATGGTATCTCAAATACCTCTTCAATGTGTTACACCCCGTAACTTGGCATTTCGATGTATCGATAATGGATAGAAAAGTCCCGGGAAGGGGTAAGACATTACAGAAGGATAATAAATGTTTACAGTCTTTTTACAAAGGTCCTGAAGTGTTAGGGAGTTAAACGAATTGAATAGAGTATGTTCTCGAAAAAGGGAAAACTTCGAATATGATCGACAAAGAATGGTCCGTAAACTACTTTGACGAATGGTCGATTATCTATGGTGAGCCGTCTAATATCCAGGAAGATCGACGGGAAGAATGACAGACCGTTAGATGTTTGATGGTCCATCGAGTACACCGTCGAATTATAGCAGTGCAGAATTTTGAGGAGTTTATATTTGGGAAATTCGACCCTCAACCAATTTTCTCCTCACTTTACTCCGCACATCCTATCCTTTTTCCACTCGTGATATGACATTTTGCACTGCATTACTCCTATGTATCTTTTTTCTCTCAAGAGGGACGATAGTATCCCCTTCTTGTGGCATCTCAAAGGAAATGCTTTACTTCCTTTCCTTCGGATTCTTCTTTTGGGAAGTGGTTTCTGTCCTATACCCTTTTTCACGTGGCTCAGGATAATGGTATCTCAAACACCTCTTAAATGTGTTACACCCCGTAACTTTGCATTTGGCCATATCATCAACGGATATCAAAGTCCTGGGAAGGGGTACCACCTTACAGAATGATAATAAAGGTTTGCAGCTTTTTTACAAAGGTACCAGTGTGTTCGAGAGTTAAACTTATTAAAGAAAGTACATTTTGATGAAAAAGGGAAAAACTGGGAATTTGACGGGACAGAGGACGATTCGTAAAATACTTTGACGGACCTTCAATTATCCAATGTGAGCCATCAACCTTCTTGTAAGATCAACGGGAAGAATAATAGACCGTCAAAAGTTTGAAAGTCCATCGAGTGCACCATCTAATAATGTTATTGCAGAATTTTGACGAGTTTATATATGGGAAATTCGACCCTCAGCCCATTTTCTGCACACGTCACTCCACACATCCTCTCTTGTTTCCACTCGTGATTTGCCACTTTGCACTCCTTTACTTCTCTCTATTTTTTATCTCTCAAGTGGTATGGTAATTTCCTCTTCTTGTGGCATCTCACAAGAATTACCTAGATTCCTTTCCTTCGGCTTCTTATTTTGGGAATTGGTTTTAGTCCTATACCCCTTTTCATGTGGCTCGGGATAATGGTATCTCAAATACCTCTTCAATGTGTTACACCCCGTAACTTGGCATTTCGATGTATCGATAATGGATAGAAAAGTCCCGGGAAGGGGTAAGACATTACAGAAGGATAATAAATGTTTACAGTCTTTTTACAAAGGTCCTGAAGTTTTTGGGAGTTAAACGAATTGAATAAAGTATGTTCTGACGAAAAAGGGAAAAACTCGGAATATGACTGGACAAAAAATGGTCCGTAAAATACTTTGATGGATGGTCGATTATCTATGGTGAGCCGTCAAATATCCTGGAAGATCGACGGGAAGAATGACAGACCGTTAGAAGTTTGATGGTCCATCGAGTACACCGTCGAATTATAGAAGTGCAGAATTTCGAGGAGTTTATATTTGGGAAATTCGACCCTCAACCAATTTTCTCCTCACATCACTCTGCACATCCTTTCCTTTTTCCACTCGTGATTTGACACTTTGCACTGCATTACTCCTTTGTATCTTTTGTCTCTCAAGAGGTACGATAGTATCACCTTCTTGTGGCATCTCAGAGGAAATGCTTTACTTCCTTTCCCTCGGATTCTTCTTTTGGGAAGTGGTTTCTGTCCTATACCCTTTTTCACGTGGCTCAGGATAATGGTATCTCAAACACCTCTTAAATGTGTTACACCCCGTAACTTTGCATTTGGCCATATCATCAACGGATATCAAAGTCCCGGGAAGGGATACGACCTTACCGAATGATAATAAAGGTTTGCAACCTTTTTACAAAGGTACCAGTGTGTTCGAGAGTTAAACAAATTAAAGAACGTACATTTTGATGAAAAAGGGAAAAACTGCGAATTTGACGGGACAGAGGACGATTCGTAAAATACTTTGACGGACCTTCAATTATCCAATGTGAGCCATCAACCTTCTTGTAAGATCAACGGGAAGAATAATAGACCGTCAAAAGTTTGAAAGTCCATCGAGTGCACCATCTAATAATGTTATTGCAGAATTTTGACGAGTTTATATATGGGAAATTCGACCCTCAGCCCATTTTCTCCACACGTCACTCCACACATCCTCTCTTGTTTCCACTCGTGATTTGCCACTTTGCACTACTTTACTTCTCTCTATTTTTTATCTCTCAAGTGGTATTGTAATTTCCTCTTCTTGTGGCATCTCACAAGAATTACCTAGATTCCTTTCCTTCGGCTTCTTATTTTGGGAATTGGTTTTAGTCCTATACCCCTTTTCATGTGGTTCGGGATAATGGTATCTCAAATACCTCTTCAATGCGTTACACCCCGTAACTTGGCATTTCGATGTATCGATAATGGATAGAAAAGTCCCGGGAAGGAGTAAGACATTACAGAAGGATAATAAATGTTTACAGTCTTTTTACAAAGGTCCTGAAGTTTTTGGGAGTTAAACGAATTGAATAAAGTATGTTCTGACGAAAAAGGGAAAAACTCGGAATATGACTGGACAAAAAATGGTCCGGAAAATACTTTGATGGATGGTCGATTATCTATGGTGAGCTGTCAAAGATCCTGGAAGAACGACGCGAAGAATGACAGACCGTTAGAAGTTTGATGGTCCATCGAGTACACCGTCGAATTATAGAAGTGCAGAATTTCGAGGAGTTTATATTTGGGAAATTCGACCCTCAACCAATTTTCTCCTCACATCACTCTGCACATCCTTTCCTTTTTCCACTCGTGATTTGACACTTTGCACTGCATTACTCCTTTGTATCTTTTGTCTCTCAAGAGGTACGATAGTATCACCTTCTTGTGGCATCTCAAAGGAAATGCTTTACTTCCTTTCCCTCGGATTCGTCTTTTGGGAAGTGGTTTCTGTCCTATACCCTTTTTCACGTGGCTCAGGATAATGGTATCTCAAACACCTCTTAAATGTGTTACACCCCGTAACTTTGCATTTGGCCATATCATCAACGGATATCAAAGTCCCGGGAAGGGATACGACCTTACAGAATGATAATAAAGGTTTGCATCCTTTTTACAAAGGTACCAGTGTGTTCGAGAGTTAAACAAATTAAAGAAAGTACATTTTGATGAAAAAGGGAAAAACTGGGAATTTGACGGGACAGAGGACGAGTCGTAAAATACTTTGACAGACCTTCAATTATCCAATGTGAGCCATCAACCTTCTTGTAAGATCAACGGGAAGAATAATAGACCGTCAAAAGTTTGACAGTCCATCGAGTGCACCATCTAATAATGGTATTGTAGAATTTTGACGAGTTTATATATAGGAAATTCGACCCTCAGCCCAATTTCTGCACACGTCACTCCACACATCCTCTCTTTTTTCCACTCGTGATTTGCCACTTTGCACTCCTTTACTCCTCTCTATTTTTTATCTCTCAAGTGGTATGGTAATTTCCTCTTCTTGTGGCATCTCACAAGAAATACCTTGATTCCTTTCCTTCGGCTTCTTATTTTGGGAATTGGTTTTAGTCCTATACCCCTTTTCATGTTGCTCTGGATAAGGGTATGTCAAAGACCTCTTCAAGGTGTGACACCCCGTAACTTGGCATTTTGATGTATCGATAATGGATAGAAAAGTCCGGGAAGGGGTAAGACATTACGGAAGGATAATAAATGTTCTGATCTTTTTACAAAGGTCCTGAAGTTTTTGGGAGTTAAACGAATTGAATAAAGTATGTTTTGATGAAAAAGGGAAAAACTCGGAATATGACTGGACAAAAAATGGTCCGTAAAATACTTTGATGGATGGTCGATTATCTATGGTGAGCCGTCAAATATCCTGGAAGATCGACGGGAAGAATGACAGACCGTTAGAAGTTTGATGGTCCATCGAGTACACCGTCGAATTATAGAAGTGCAGAATTTCGAGGAGTTTATATTTGGGAAATTCGACCCTCAACCAATTTTCTCCTCACATCACTCTGCACATCCTTTCCTTTTTCCACTCGTGATTTGACACTTTGCACTGCATTATTCCTCTGTATCTTTTGTCTCTCAAGAGGTACGATAATATCCCCTTCTTGTGGAATCTCAAAGGAAATGCTTTACTTCCTTTCCTTCGGATTCTTCTTTTGGGAAGTGGTTTCTGTCCTTTACCCTTTTTCACGTGGCTCAGGATAATGGTATCTCAAACACCTCTTAAATGTGTTACACCCCGTAACTTTGCATTTGGCCATATCATCAACGGATATCAAAGTCCCGGGAAGGGGTACCACCTTACAGAATGATAATAAAGGTTTGCAGCTTTTTACAAAGGTACCGGTGTGTTCGAGAGTTAAACTTATTAAAGAAAGTACATTTTGATGAAAAAGGGAAAAAGCGGGAATTTGATGGAGACAGAGGGCGATTAAGTAAAATACTTTGACGGACCTTCAATTATCCAATGTGAGCAATCAACCTTCTTGTAAGATCAACGGGAAGAATAATAGACCGTCAAAAGTTTGACAGTCCATCGAGTGCACCATCTAATAATGGTATTGTAGAATTTTGACGAGTTTATATATAGGAAATTCGACCCTCAGCCCAATTTCTGCACACGTCACTCCACACATCCTCTCTTTTTTCCACTCGTGATTTGCCACTTTGCACTCCTTTACTCCTCTCTATTTTTTATCTCTCAAGTGGTATGGTAATTTCCTCTTCTTGTGGCATCTCACAAGAAATACCTTGATTCCTTTCCTTCGGCTTCTTATTTTGGGAATTGGTTTTAGTCCTATACCCCTTTTCATGTGGCTCGGGATAATGGTATCTCAAATACCTCTTCAATGTGTTACACCCCGTAACTTGGCATTTTGATGTATCGATAATGGATAGAAAAGTCCCGGGAAGGGGGTAAGACATTACAGAAGGATAATAGATGTTTACAGTCTTTTTACAAAGGTCCTGAAGTTTTTGGGAGTTAAACGAATTGAATAAAGTATGTTCTGACGAAAAAGGGAAAAACTCGGAATATGACTGGACAAAAAATGGTCCGTAAAATACTTTGATGGATGGTCGATTATCTATGGTGAGCCGTCAAATATCCTGGAATATCGACGGGAAGAATGACAGACCGTTAGAAGTTTGATGGTCCATCGAGTACACCGTCGAATTATAGAAGTGCAGAATTTCGAGGAGTTTATATTTGGGAAATTCGACCCTCAACCAATTTTCTCCTCACATCACTCTGCACATCCTTTCCTTTTTCCACTCGTGATATGACACTTTGCACTGCATTATTCCTCTGTATCTTTTGTCTCTCAAGAGGTACGATAGTATCCCCTACTTGTGGCATCTCAAAGGAAATGCTTTACTTCCTTTCCTTCGGATTCTTCTTTTGGGAAGTGGTTTCTGCCCTATACCCTTTTCACGTGGCTCAGATAATGGTATCTCAAACACCTCTTAAATGTGTTACACCAGTAACTTTGCATTTGGCCATATCATCAACGGATATCAAAGTCCTGGGAAGGGATACGACCTTACAGAATGATAATAAAGGTTTGCAACCTTTTTACAAAGGTACCCGGTGTGTTCGAGAGTTAAACTTATTAAAGAAAGTACATTTTGATGAAAAAGGAAAAAGCTGGAATTTGACGGGACAGAGGACGATTCGTAAAATACTTTGACGGACCTTCAATTATCCAATGTGAGCCATCAACCTTCTTGTAAGATCAACGGGAAGAATAATAGACCGTCAAAAGTTTGAAAGTCCATCGAGTGCACCATCTAATAATGTTATTGCAGAATTTTGACGAGTTTATATATGGGAAATTCGACCCTCAGCCCATTTTCTGCACACGTCACTCCACACATCCTCTCTTGTTTCCACTCGTGATTTGCCACTTTGCACTCCTTTACTTCTCTCTATTTTTATCTCTCAAGTGGTATGGTAATTTCCTCTTCTTGTGGCATCTCACAAGAATTACCTAGATTCCTTTCCTTGACTTCTTATTTTGGGAATTGGTTTTAGTCCTATACCCCTTTTCATGTGGCTCGGGATAATGGTATCTCAAATACCTCTTCAATGTGTTACACCCGTAACTTGGCATTTCGATGTATCGATAATGGATAGAAAAGTCCCGGGAAGGGTAAGACATTACTGAAGGATAATAAATGTTTACGATCTTTTTACAAAGGTCCTCAAGTTTTGGGAGTTAAACGAATTGAATAAAGTATGTTCTGACGAAAAAGGGAAAAACTCGGAATATGACTGGACAAAAAATGGTCCGTAAAATACTTTGATGGATGGTCGATTATCTATGGTGAGCCGTCAAATATCCTGGAATATCGACGGGAAGAATGACAGACCGTTAGAAGTTTGATGGTCCATCGAGTACACCGTCGAATTATAGAAGTGCAGAATTTCGTGGAGTTTATATTTGGGAAATTCGACCCTCAACCAATTTTCTCCTCACATCACTCTGCACATCCTTTCCTTTTCCACTCGTGATTTGACACTTTGCACTGCATTACTCCTTTGTATCTTTTGTCTCTCAAGAGGTACGATAGTATCACCTTCTTGTGGCATCTCAGAGGAAATGCTTTACTTCCTTTCCCTCGGATTCTTCTTTTGGGAAGTGGTTTCTGTCCTATACCCTTTTTCACGTGGCTCAGGATAATGGTATCTCAAACACCTCTTAAATGTGTTACACCCCGTAACTTTGCATTTGGCCATATCATCAACGGATATCAAAGTCCCGGGAAGGGATACGACCTTACCGAATGATAATAAAGGTTTGCAACCTTTTTACAAAGGTACCAGTGTGTTCGAGAGTTAAACAAATTAAAGAAAGTACATTTTGATGAAAAAGGGAAAAACTGGGAATTTGACGGGACAGAGGACGATTCGTAAAATACTTTGACGGACCTTCAATTATCCAATGTGAGCCATCAACCTTCTTGTAAGATCAACGGGAAGAATAATAGACCGTCAAAAGTTTGAAAGTCCATCGAGTGCACCATCTAATAATGTTATTGCAGAATTTTGACGAGTTTATATATGGGAAATTCGACCCTCAGCCCATTTTCTGCACACGTCACTCCACACATCCTCTCTTGTTTCCACTCGTGATTTGCCACTTTGCACTCCTTTACTTCTCTCTATTTTTTATCTCTCAAGTGGTATGGTAATTTCCTCTTCTTGTGGCATCTCACAAGAATTACCTAGATTCCTTTCCTTCGGCTTCTTATTTTGGGAATTGGTTTTAGTCCTATACCCCTTTTCATGTGGCTCGGGATAATGGTATCTCAAATACCTCTTCAATGTGTTACACCCCGTAACTTGGCATTTCGATGTATCGATAATGGATAGAAAAGTCCCGGGAAGGGGTAAGACATTACAGAAGGATAATAAATGTTTACGATCTTTTTACAAAGGTCCTGAAGTTTTGGGAGTTAAACGAATTGAATAAAGTATGTTCTGACGAAAAAGGGAAAAACTCGGAATATGACTGGACAAAAAATGGTCCGTAAAATACTTTGATGGATGGTCGATTATCTATGGTGAGCCGTCAAATATCCTGGAAGATCGACGGGAAGAATGACAGACCGTTAGAAGTTTGATGGTCCATCGAGTACACCGTCGAATTATAGAAGTGCAGAATTTCGAGGAGTTTATATTTGGGAAATTCGACCCTCAACCAATTTTCTCCTCACATCACTCTGCACATCCTTTCCTTTTTCCACTCGTGATTTGACACTTTGCACTGCATTATTCCTCTGTATCTTTTGTCTCTCAAGAGGTACGATAGTATCCCCTTCTTGTGGCATCTCAAAGGAAATGCTTTACTTCCTTTCCTTCGGATTCTTCTTTTGGGAAGTGGTTTCTGTCCTATACCCTTTTTCACGTGGCTCAGGATAATGGTATCTCAAACACCTCTTAAATGTGTTACACCCCGTAACTTTGCATTTGGCCATATCATCAACGGATATCAAAGTCCCGGGAAGGGATACGACCTTACCGAATGATAATAAAGGTTTGCAGCTTTTTTACAAAGGTACCAGTGTGTTCGAGAGTTAAACAAATTAAAGAACGTACATTTTGATGAAAAAGGGAAAAACTGGGAATTTGACGGGACAGAAGGGCGATTAAGTAAAATACTTTGACGGACCTTCAATTATCCAATGTGAGCCATCAACCTTCTTGTAAGATCAACGGGAAGAATAATAGACCGTCAAAAGTTTGAAAGTCCATCGAGTGCACCATCTAATAATGTTATTGCAGAATTTTGACGAGTTTATATATGGGAAATTCGACCCTCAGCCCATTTTCTGCACACGTCACTCCACACATCCTCTCTTGTTTCCACTCGTGATTTGCCACTTTGCACTCCTTTACTTCTCTCTATTTTTTATCTCTCAAGTGGTATGGTAATTTCCTCTTCTTGTGGCATCTCACAAGAATTACCTAGATTCCTTTCCTTCGGCTTCTTATTTTGGGAATTGGTTTTAGTCCTATACCCCTTTTCATGTGGCTCGGGATAATGGTATCTCAAATACCTCTTCAATGTGTTACACCCCGTAACTTGGCATTTCGATGTATCGATAATGGATAGAAAAGTCCCGGGAAGGGGTAAGACATTACAGAAGGATAATAAATGTTTCTGATCTTTTACAAAGGTCCTGAAGTTTTTGGGAGTTAAACGAATTGAATAAAGTATGTTTTGACGAAAAAGGGAAAAACTCGGAATATGACTGGACAAAAAATGGTCCGTAAAATACTTTGATGGATGGTCGATTATCTATGGTGACCCGTCAAATATCCTGGAATATCGACGGGAAGAATGACAGACCGTTAGAAGTTTTATGGTCCATCGAGTACACCATCGAATTATAGCATTGCAGAATTTCGAGGAGTTTATATTTGGGAAATTCGACCCTCAACCAATTTTCTCCTCACATCACTCTGCACATCCTTTCCTTTTTCCACTCGTGATTTGACACTTTGCACTGCATTATTCCTCTGTATCTTTTGTCTCTCAAGAGGTACGATAGTATCCCCTTCTTGTGGCATCTCAAAGGAAATGCTTTACTTCCTTTCCTTCGGATTCTTCTTTTGGGAAGTGGTTTCTGTCCTATACCCTTTTTCACGTGGCTCAGGATAATGGTATCTCAAACACCTCTTAAATGTGTTACACCCCGTAATTTTGCATTTGGCCATATCATCAACGGATATCAAAGTCCTGGGAAGGGGTACCACCTTACAGAATGATAATAAAGGTTTGCAGCTTTTTTACAAAGGTACCAGTGTGTTCGAGAGTTAAACTTATTAAATAAAGTACATTTTGATGAAAAAGGGAAAAACTGGGAATTTGACGGGACAGAGGACGATTCGTAAAATACTTTGACGGACCTTCAATTATCCAATGTGAGCCATCAACCTTCTTGTAAGATCAACGGGAAGAATAATAGACCGTCAAAAGTTTGAAAGTCCATCGAGTGCACCATCTAATAATGTTATTGCAGAATTTTGACGAGTTTATATATGGGAAATTCGACCCTCAGCCCATTTTCTGCACACGTCACTCCACACATCCTCTCTTGTTTCCACTCGTGATTTGCCACTTTGCACTCCTTTACTTCTCTCTATTTTTTATCTCTCAAGTGGTATGGTAATTTCCTCTTCTTGTGGCATCTCACAAGAATTACCTAGATTCCTTTCCTTGACTTCTTATTTTGGGAATTGGTTTTAGTCCTATACCCCTTTTCATGTGGCTCGGGATAATGGTATCTCAAATACCTCTTCAATGTGTTACACCAGTAACTTGGCATTTCGATGTATCGATAATGGATAGAAAAGTCCCGGAAAGGGGTAAGACATTACTGAGAAGGATAATAAATGTTTACGCTTTTTACAAAGGTCCTGAAGTTTTGGGAGTTAAACGAATTGAATAAAGTATGTTCTGAAGAAAAAGGAAAAACTTCGGAATATGACTGACAAAAATGGTCCGTAAAATACTTTGATGGATGGTCGATTATCTATGGTGAGCCGTCAAATATCCTGGAAGATCGACGGAAGAATGACAGACCGTTAGAAGTTTGATGGTCCATCGAGTACACCGTCGAATTATAGAAGTCTGAGAATTTTGAGGACTTTATATTTGGGAAATTCGACCCTCAAACAATTTTCTCCTCACATCACTCTGCACATCCTTTCCTTTTTCCACTAGTGATTTGACACTTTGCACTGCATTACTCCTCTGTATCTTTTATCTCTCAAGAGGTACGATAGTATCCCCTTCCTGTGGCATCTCAAAAGAAATGCTTTACTTCCTTTCCTTCGGATTCTTCTTTTGGGAAGTGGTTTCTGTCCTACACCCTTTTTCACGTGGCTTAGGATAATGGTATCTCAAACACCTCTTAAATGTGTTACACCCCGTAACTTTGCATTTGGCCATATCATCAACGGATATCAAAGTCCCGGGAAGGGGTACGACCTTACAGAATGATAATAAAGGTTTGCAGCTTTTTTACAAAGGTACCAGTGTGTTCGAGAGTTAAACTAATTAAAGAAAGTACATTTTGATAAAAAAGGGAAAAACTGGGAATTTGACGGGACAGAGGACGATTCGTAAAATACTTTGACGGACCTTCAATTATCCAATGTGAGCCATCAACCTTCTTGTAAGATCAATGGGAAGAATAATAGACCGTCAAAAGTTTGACAGTCCATCGAGTGCACCATCAGAGTTAAACTAATTAAAGAAAGTACATTTTGTTGAAAAAGGGAAAAACTGGAATTTGACGGGACAGAGGACGATCCGTAAAATACTTTGACGGACCTTCAATTATCCAATGTGAGCCATCAACCTTCTTGTAAGATCAACGGGAAGAATAATAGACCGTCAAAAGTTTGAAAGTCCATCGAGTGCACCATCTAATAATGTTATTGCAGAATTTTGACGAGTTTATATATGGGAAATTCGACCCTCAGCCCATTTTCTGCACACGTCACTCCACACATCCTCTCTTGTTTCCACTCGTGATTTGCCACTTTGCACTCCTTTACTTCTCTCTATTTTTTATCTCTCAAGTGGTATGGTAATTTCCTCTTCTTGTGGCATCTCACAAGAATTACCTAGATTCCTTTCCTTCGGCTTCTTATTTTGGGAATTGGTTTTAGTCCTATACCCCTTTTCATGTGGCTCGGGATAATGGTATCTCAAATACCTCTTCAATGTGTTACACCCCGTAACTTGGCATTTCGATGTATCGATAATGGATAGAAAAGTCCCGGGAAGGGTAAGACATTACAGAAGGATAATAAATGTTTACAGTCTTTTTACAAAGGTCCTGAAGTGTTCGGGAGTTAAACGAATTGAATAAAGTATGTTATGACGAAAAAGGGAAAAACTCATAATATGACGGGATAAAGAATGGTCCGTAAAATACTTTGATGGATGGTCGATTATCTATGCTGAGCCGTCAAATATCCTGGAAGATCGACGGGAAGAATGACAGACCGTTAGAAGTTTGATGGTCCGTCGAGTACACCGTCGAATTATAGCAGTGCAGAATTTCGAGGAGTTTATATTTGGGAAATTCGACCCTCAACCAATTTTCTCCTCACATCACTCTGCACATCCTTTCCTTTTTCCACTCGTGATTTGACACTTTGCACTGCATTATTCCTCTGTATCTTTTGTCTCTCAAGAGGTACGATAGTATCCCCTTCTTGTGGCATCTCAAAGGAAATGCTTTACTTCCTTTCCTTCGGATTCTTCTTTTGGGAAGTGGTTTCTGTCCTATACCCTTTTTCACGTGGCTCAGGATAATGGTATCTCAAACACCTCTTAAATGTGTTACACCCCGTAACTTTGCATTTGGCCATATCATCAACGGATATCAAAGTCCTGGGAAGGGGTACCACCTTACAGAATGATAATAAAGGTTTGCAGCTTTTTTACAAAGGTCCAATGTGTGTTCGAGAGTTAAACTTATTAAAGAAAGTACATTTTGATGAAAAAGGGAAAAATTGGGAATTTGACGGGACAGAGGACGATTCGTAAAATACTTTGACGGACCTTCAATTATCTAATGTGAGCCATCAACCTTCTTGTAAGATCAACGGGAAGAATAATAGACCGTCAAAAGTTTGAAAGTCCATCGAGTGCACCATCTAATAATGTTATTGCAGAATTTTGACGAGTTTATATATGGGAAATTCGACCCTCAGCCCATTTTCTGCACACGTCACTCCACACATCCTCTCTTGTTTCCACTCGTGATTTGCCACTTTGCACTCCTTTACTTCTCTCTATTTTTTATCTCTCAAGTGGTATGGTAATTTCCTCTTCTTGTGGCATCTCACAAGAATTACCTAGATTCCTTTCCTTCGGCTTCTTATTTTGGGAATTGGTTTTAGTCCTATACCCCTTTTCATATGGCTCGGGATAATGGTATCTCAAATACCTCTTCAATGTGTTACACGATGTATCGATAATGGATAGAAAAGTCTCGGGAAGGGGTAAGACATTACAGAAGGATAGTAAATGTTTACAGTCTTTTTACAAAGGTCCTGAAGTTTTTGGGAGTTAAACGAATTGAATAAAGTATGTTCTGACGAAAAAGGGAAAAACTCGGAATATGACTGGACAAAAAATGGTCCGTAAAATACTTTGATGGATGGTCGATTATCTATGGTGAGCCGTCAAATATCCTGGAAGATCGACGGGAAGAATGACAGACCGTTAGAAGTTTGATGGTCCATCGAGTACACCGTCGAATTATAGAAGTGCAGAATTTCGAGGAGTTTATATTTGGGAAATTCGACCCTCAACCAATTTTCTCCTCACATCACTCTGCACATCCTTTCCTTTTTCCACTCGTGATTTGACACTTTGCACTGCATTATTCCTCTGTATCTTTTGTCTCTCAAGAGGTACGATAGTATCCCCTTCTTGTGGCATCTCAAAGGAAATGCTTTACTTCCTTTCCTTCGGATTCTTCTTTTGGGAAGTGGTTTCTGTCCTATACCCTTTTTCACGTGGCTCAGGATAATGGTATCTCAAACACCTCTTAAATGTGTTACACCCCGTAACTTTGCATTTGGCCATATCATCAACGGATATCAAAGTCCCGGGAAGGGATACGACCTTACAGAATGATAATAAAGGTTTGCAGCCTTTTTACAAAGGTACCAGTGTGTTCGAGAGTTAAACAAATTAAAGAACGTACATTTTGATGAAAAAGGGAAAAACTGGGAATTTGACGGGACAGAGGACGATTCGTAAAATACTTTGACGGACCTTCAATTATCCAATGTGAGCCATCAACCTTCTTGTAAGATCAACGGGCAGAATAATAGACCGTCAAAAGTTTGAAAGTCCATCGAGTGCACCATCTAATAATGTTATTGCAGAATTTTGACGAGTTTATATATGGGAAATTTGACCCTCAGCCCATTTTCTGCACACGTCACTCCACACAACCTCTCTTGTTTCCACTCGTGATTTGCCACTTTGCACTCCTTTACTTCTCTCTATTTTTTATCTCTCAAGTGGTATGGTAATTTCCTCTTCTTGTGGCATCTCACAAGAATTACCTAGATTCCTTTCCTTCGGCTTCTTATTTTGGGAATTGGTTTTAGTCCTATACCCCTTTTCATGTGGCTCGGGATAATGGTATCTCAAATACCTCTTCAATGTGTTACACCCCGTAACTTGGCATTTCGATGTATCGATAATGGATAGAAAAGTCCCTGAAGGGGTAAGACATTACGAAGGATAATAAATGTTTACAGTCTTTTTACAAAGGTCCTGAAGTTTTTGGGAGTTAAACGAATTGAATAAAGTATGTTCTGACGAAAAAGGGAAAAACTCGGAATATGACTGGACAAAAAATGGTCCGTAAAATACTTTGATGGATGGTCGATTATCTATGGTGAGCCATCAAATATCCTGGAAGATCGACGGGAAGAATGACAGACCGTTAGAAGTTTGATGGTCCATCGAGTACACCGTCGAATTATAGAAGTGCAGAATTTCGAGGAGTTTATATTTGGGAAATTCGACCCTCAACCAATTTTCTCCTCACATCACTCTGCACATCCTTTCCTTTTTCCACTCGTGATTTGACACTTTGCACTGCATTACTCCTTTGTATCTTTTGTCTCTCAAGAGGTACGATAGTATCACCTTCTTGTGGCATCTCAAAGGAAATGCTTTACTTCCTTTCCCTCGGATTCTTCTTTTGGGAAGTGGTTTCTGTCCTATACCCTTTTTCACATGGCTCAGGATAAAGGTATCTCAAACACCTCTTAAATGTGTTACACCCCGTAACTTTGCATTTGGCCATATCATCAACGGATATCAAAGTCCCGGGAAGGGATACGACCTTACAGAATGATAATAAAGGTTTGCAGCCTTTTTACAAAGGTACCAGTGTGTTCGAGAGTTAAACAAATTTAAGAACGTACATTGTGATGAAAAAGGGAAAAACTGGGAATTTGACGGGACAGAGGACGATTCGTAAAATACTTTGACGGACCTTCAATTATCCAATGTGAGCCATCAACCTTCTTGTAAGATCAACGGGAAGAATAATAGACCGTCAAAAGTTTGACAGTCCATCGAGTGCACCATCTAATAATGGTATTGTAGAATTTTGACGAGTTTATATATAGGAAATTCGACCCTCAGCCCAATTTCTGCACACGTCACTCCACACATCCTCTCTTTTTTCCACTCGTGATTTGCCACTTTGCACTCCTTTACTCCTCTCTATTTTTTATCTCTCAAGTGGTATGGTAATTTCCTCTTCTTGTGGCATCTCACAAGAAATACCTTGATTCCTTTCCTTCGGCTTCTTATTTTGGGAATTGGTTTTAGTCCTATACCCCTTTTCATGTGGCTCGGGATAATGGTATCTCAAATACCTCTTCAATGTGTTACACCCCGTAACTTGGCATTTCGATGTATCGATAATGGATAGCAAAGTCCCGGAAAGGGGTACGACATTACGGAAGGATAATAAATGTTTAGTCTTTTTACAAAGGTCCTGAAGTGTTCAGTAGTTAAACGGATTGAATAAAGTATATTACGAAGAAAAAGGAAAAACTCGAATATGACGGGACAAAGAATGGTCTGTAAAATACTTTGATGCATGGTCGATTATCTATGGTGAGCCGTCAAATATCCTGGAAGATCGACGGGAAGAATGACAGACCGTTAGAAGTTTGATGGTCCATCGAGTACACTGTCGAATTATAGCAGTGCAGAATTTTGAGGACTTTATATTTGGGAAATTCGACCCTCAAACAATTTTCGCCTCACATCACTCTGCACATCCTTTCCTTTTTCCACTAGTGATTTGACACTTTGCACTGTATTACTCCTCTGTATCTTTTGTCTCTCAAGAGGTACGATAGTATCCCCTTCCTGTGGCATCTCAAAGGAAATGCTTTACTTCCTTTCCTTCGGATTCTTCTTTTGGGAAGTGGTTTCTGTCCTATACCCTTTTTCACGTGGCTCAGGATAATGGTATCTCAAACACCTCTTAAATGTGTTACACCCCGTAACTTTGCATTTGATCATATCATCAACGGATATCAAAGTCCCGAGAAGAGGTACGACCTTATAGAATGATAATAAAGGTTTGCGACTTTTTACAAAGGTACCCGGTGTGTTCGAGAGTTAAACTAATTAAAGAAAGTACATTTTGATGAAAAAGGAAAAAACAGGGAATTTGACGGGACAGAGGACGATCCGTAAAATACTTTGACGGACCTTCAATTATCCAATGTGAGCCATCAACCTTCTTGTAAGATCATCGGGAAGAATAATAGACCGTCAAAAGTTTGACAGTCCATCGAGTGCACCATCTAATAATGGTATTGTAGAATTTTGACGAGTTTACATATGGGAAATTGGAACCTCAGCCCATGTTCTGCACACGTCACTCCACACATCCTCTCTTTTTTCCACTCGTGATTTGCCACTTTGCACTCCTTTACTCCTCTCTATTTTTTTTATCTCTCAAGGGGTATGGTAATTTCCTCTTCTTGTGGCATCTCACAAGAAGCACCTTGATTCCTTTCCTTCGGATTCTTATTTTTGGAATTGGTTTTAGTCCTATCCCCCTTTTCATGTGGCTCGGGATAATGGTATCTCAAATACCTCTTCTATGTGTTACACCCCGTAACTTGGCATTTCGATGTATCGATAATGGATAGCAAAGTCCCGGGATGGGGTAAGACATTACGGAAGGATAATAAATGTTTATAGTCTTTTTACAAAGGTCCTGAAGTGTTCAGGAGTTAAACGGATTGAATAAAGTATGTTCTGAAGAAAAAGGGAAAAACTCAGAATATGACGGGACAAAGAATGGTCCGTAAAATATTTTGATGGATGGTCGATTATCTATGGTGAGCCGTCAAATATTCTGGAAGATCGATGGGAAGAATGACAGACCGTTAGAAGTTTGATGGTCCATCGAGTACACCGTTGAATTATAGAAGTGCAGAATTTCGAGGAGTTTATATTTGGGAAATTCGACCCTCAACCAATTTTCTCGTCACATCACTCTGCACATCCTTTCCTTTTTCCACTCGTGATTTGACACTTTGTACTGCATTATTCCTCTGTATCTTTTGTCTCTCAAGAGGTACGATAGTAACCCCTTCTTGTGGCATCTCAAAGGAAATGCTTTACTTCCTATCCTTCAGATTCTTCTTTTGGGTAGTGGTTTCTGTCCTATACCCTTTTTCACATGGCTCAGGATATTGGTATCTCAAACACCTCTTAAATGTGTTACACCCCGTAACTTTGCATTTGTTCATATCATCAACGGATATCAAAGTCCCGGGAAGGGATACGACCTTACAGAATGATAATAAAGGTTTGCAACCTTTTTACAAAGGTACCAGTGTGTTCGAGAGTTAAACAAATTAAAGAACGTACATTTTGATGAAAAAGGGAAAAACTGGGAATTTGACGGGACAGAGGACGATTCGTAAAATACTTTGACGGACCTTCAATTATCCAATGTGAGTCATCAACCTTCTTGTAAGATCAACGGGAAGAATAATAGATCGTCAAAAGTTTGACAGTCCATCGAGTGCACCATCTAATAATGGTATTGTAGAATTTTGACGAGTTTATATAGAGGAAATTTGACCCTCAGCCCATTTTCTGCACACGTCACTCCACACATCCTCTCTTTTTTCCACTCGTGATTTGCCACTTTGCACTCCTTTACTCCTCTCTATTTTTTTTATCTCTCAAGGGGTATGGTAATTTCCTCTTCTTGTGGCATCTCACAAGAAGCACCTTGATTCCTTTCCTTCGGCTTCTTATTTTGGGAATTGGTTTTAGTCCTATCCCCCTTTTCATGTGGCTCGGGATAATGGTATCTCAAATACCTCTTCAATGTGTTACACCCCGTAACTTGGCATTTCGATGTATCGATAATGGATAGCAAAGTCCCGGAAAGGGGTACGACATTACGGAAGGATAATAAATGTTTAGTCTTTTTACAAAGGTCCTGAAGTGTTCAGTAGTTAAACGGATTGAATAAAGTATATTCTGAAGAAAAAGGGAAAACCTCAGAATATGACGGGACAAAGAATGGTCTGTAAAATACTTTGATGCATGGTCGATTATCTATGGTGAGCCGTCAAATATCCTGGAAGATCGACGGGAAGAATGACAGACCGTTAGAAGTTTGATGGTCCATCGAGTACACCGTCGAATTATAGCAGTGCAGAATTTTGAGGACTTTATATTTGGGAAATTCGACTCTCAAACAATTTTCGCCTCACATCACTCTGCACATCCTTTCCTTTTTCCACTAGTGATTTGACACTTTGCACTGCATTACTCCTCTGTATCTTTTGTCTCTCAAGAGGTACGATAGTATCCCCTTCCTGTGGCATCTCAAAGGAAATGCTTTACTTCCTTTCCTTCGGATTCTTCTTTTGGGAAGTGGTTTCTGTCCTATACCCTTTTTCACGTGGCTCAGGATAATGGTATCTCAAACACCTCTTAAATGTGTTACACCCCGTAACTTTGCATTTGATCATATCATCAACGGATATCAAAGTCCCGAGAAGAGGTACGACCTTATAGAATGATAATAAAGGTTTGCAGCTTTTTTACAAAGGTACCAGTGTGTTCGAGAGTTAAACTAATTAAAGAAAGTACATTTTGATGAAAAAGGGAAAAATTGGGAATTTGACGGGAAAGAGGACGATCCGTAAAATACTTTGACGGACCTTCAATTATCCAATGTGAGCCATCAACCTTCTTGTAAGATCATCGGGAAGAATAATAGACCGTCAAAAGTTTGACAGTCCATCGAGTGCACCATCTAATAATGGTATTGTAGAATTTTGACGAGTTTACATATGGGAAATTGGACCCTCAACCCATGTTCTGCACACGTCACTCCACACATCCTCTCTTTTTTCCACTCGTGATTTGCCACTTTGCACTCCTTTACTCCTCTCTATTTTTTTTATCTCTCAAGGGGTATGGTAATTTCCTCTTCTTGTGGCATCTCACAAGAAGCACCTTGATTCCTTTCCTTCGGCTTCTTATTTTTGGAATTGGTTTTAGTCCTATCCCCCTTTTCATGTGGCTCGGGATAATGGTATCTCAAATACCTCTTCAATGTGTTACACCCCGTAACTTGGCATTTCGATGTATCGATAATGGATAGCAAAGTCCCGGGACGGGGTACGACATTACGGAAGTATAATAAATGTTTACAGTCTTTTTACAAAGGTCCTGAAGTGTTCAGGAGTTAAACGGATTGAATAAAGTATGTTCTGAAGAAAAAGGGAAAAACTCAGAATATGACGGGACAAAGAATGGTCCGTAAAATACTTTGATGGATGGTCGATTATCTATGGTGAGCCGTCAAATATCCTGGAAGATCGATGGGAAGAATTACAGACCGTTAGAAGTTTGATGGTCCATCGAGTACACCGTTGAATTATAGAAGTGCAGAATTTCGAGGAGTTTATATTTGGGAAATTCGACCCTCAACCAATTTTCTCGTCACAACACTCTGCACATCTTTTCCTTTTTCCACTCGTGATTTGACACTTTGTACTGCATTATTCCTCTGTATCTTTTGTCTCTCAAGAGGTACGATAGTATCCCCTTCTTGTGGCATCTCAAAGGAAATGCTTTACTTCCTATCCTTCAGATTCTTCTTTTGGGTAGTGGTTTCTGTCCTATACCCTTTTTCACATGGCTCAGGATATTGGTATCTCAAACACCTCTTAAATGTGTTACACCCCGTAACTTTGCATTTGTTCATATCATCAACGGATATCAAAGTCCCGAGAAGGGGTACGACCTTATAGAATGATAATAAAGGTTTGCAGCTTTTTTACAAAGGAAAAAAGGTACCAGTGTGTTCGAGAGTTAAACTAATTAAAGAAAGTACATTTTGATGAAAAAGGGAAAAATTGGGAATTTGACGGGAAAGAGGACGATCCGTAAAATACTTTGACGGACCTTCAATTATCCAATGTGAGCCATCAACCTTCTTGTAAGATCATCGGGAAGAATAATAGACCGTCAAAAGTTTGACAGTCCATCGAGTGCACCATCTAATATTGGTATTGTAGAATTTTGACGAGTTTACATATGGGAAATTGGACCCTCAGCCCATGTTCTGCACACGTCACTCCACACATCCTCTCTTTTTTCCACTCGTGATTTGCCACTTTGCACTCTTTTACTCCTCTCTATTTTTTTTATCTCTCAAGGGGTATGGTAATTTCCTCTTCTTGTGGCATCTCACAAGAAGCACCTTGATTCCTTTCCTTCGGCTTCTTATTTTGTGAATTGGTTTTAGTCCTATCCCCCTTTTCATGTGGCTCGGGATAATGGTATCTCAAATACCTCTTCAATGTGTTACACCCCGTAACTTGGCATTTCGATGTATCGATAATGGATAGCAAAGTCCCGGAAAGGGGTACGACATTACGGAAGGATAATAAATGTTTAGTCTTTTTACAAAGGTCCTGAAGTGTTCAGTAGTTAAACGGATTGAATAAAGTATATTCTGAAGAAAAAGGGAAAAACTCAGAATATGACGGGACAAAGAATGGTCTGTAAAATACTTTGATGCATGGTCGATTATCTATGGTGAGCCGTCAAATATCCTGGAAGATCGACGGGAAGAATGACAGACCGTTAGAAGTTTGATGGTCCATCGAGTACACCGTCGAATTATAGCAGTGCAGAATTTTGAGGACTTTATATTTGGGAAATTCGACCCTCAAACAATTTTCTCCTCACATCACTCTGCACATCCTTTCCTTTTTCCACTAGTGATTTGACACTTTGCACTGCATTACTCCTCTGTATCTTTTGTCTCTCAAGAGGTACGATAGTATCCCCTTCCTGTGGCATCTCAAAGGAAATGCTTTACTTCCTTTCCTTCGGATTCTTCTTTTGGGAAGTGGTTTCTGTCCTATACCCTTTTTCACGTGGCTCAGGATAATGGTATCTCAAACACCTCTTAAATGTGGTACACCCCGTAACTTTGCATTTGATCATATCATCAACGGATATCAAAGTCCCGAGAAGAGGTACGACCTTATAGAATGATAATAAAGGTTTGCAGCTTTTTTACAAAGGTACCAGTGTGTTCGAGAGTTAAACTAATTAAAGAAAGTACATTTTGATGAAAAAGGGAAAAATTGGGAATTTGACGGGAAAGAGGACGATCCGTAAAATACTTTGACGGACCTTCAATTATCCAATGTGAGCCATCAACCTTCTTGTAAGATCATCGGAAAGAATAATAGACAGTCAAAAGTTTGACAGTCCATCGAGTGCACCATCTAATAATGGTATTGTAGAATTTTGACGAGTTTATATAGAGGAAATTCGACCCTCAGCCCATTTTCTGCACACGTCACTCCACACATCCTCTCTCTTTTCCACTCATGATTTGCCACTTTGCACTCCTTTACTCCTCTCTATTTTTTTATCTCTCAAGGGGTGAGGTAATTTCCTCTTCTTGTGTCATCTCACAAGAAGTACCTTGATTCCTTTCCTTCGACTTCTTATTTTGTGAATTGGTTTTAGTCTTATACCCTTTTCATGTGGCTCGGGATAATGGTATCTCAAATGCCTCTTCAATGTGTTACACCCCGTAACTTGGCATTTCGATGTATCGATAATGGATAGCAAAGTCCCGGGAAGGGGTAAGACATTACAGAAGGATAATAAATGTTTACAGTCTTTTTACAAAGGTCCTGAAGTTTTTGGGAGTTAAACGAATTGAATAAAGTATGTTCTGACGAAAAAGGGAAAAACTCGGAATATGACTGGACAAAAAATGGTCCGTAAAATACTTTGATGGATGGTCGATTATCTATGGTGAGCCGTCAAATATCCTGGAAGATCGACGGGAAGAATTACAGACCGTTAGAAGTTTGATGGTCCATCGAGTACACCGTCGAATTATAGCAGTGCAGAATTTTGAGGACTTTATATTTGGGAAATTCGACCCTCAAACAATTTTCTCCACCCATCACTCTGCATATCCTTTCCTTTTTCCACTAGTGATTTGACACTTTGCACTGCATTACTCCTCTGTATCTTTTGTCTCTCAAGAGGTACGATAGTATCCCCTTCCTGTGGCATTTCAAAGGAAATGCTTTACTTCCTTTCCTTCGGATTCTTCTTTTGGGAAGTGGTTTCTGTCCTATACCCTTTTTCACGTGGCTCAGGATAATGGTATCTCAAACACCTCTTAAATGTGTTACACCCCGTAACTTTGCATTTGGTCATATCATCAACGGATATCAAAGTCCCAAGAAGGGGTACGACCTTATAGAATGATAATAAACGTTTGCAGCTTTTTTACAAAGGTACCAGTGTGTTCGAGAGTTAAACTAATTAAAGAAAGTACATTTTGATGAAAAAGGGAAAAATTGGGAATTTGACGGGAAAGAGGACGATCCGTAAAATACTTTGACGGACCTTCAATTATCCAATGTGAGCCATCAACCTTCTTGTAAGATCATCGGAAAGAATAATAGACCGTTAAAAGTTTGACAGTCCATCGAGTGCACCATCTAATAATGGTATTGTAGAATTTTGACGAGTTTACATATGGGAAATTGGACCCTCAGCCCATGTTCTGCACACGTCACTCCACACATTCTTTCTTTTTTCCACTCGTGATTTGCCACTTTGCACTCCTTTACTCCTCTCTATTTTTTTTATCTCTCAAGGGGTATGGTAATTTCCTCTTCTTGTGGCATCTCACAAGAAGCACCTTGATTCCTTTCCTTCGGCTTCTTATTTTGGGAATTGATTTTAGTCCTATACCCCTTTTCATGTGGCTCGGGATAATGGTATCTCAAATACCTCTTCAATGTGTTACACCCCGTAACTTGGCATTTCGATGTATCGATAATGGATAGCAAAGTCCCGAGATGGGGTAAGACATTACGGAAGGATAATAAATGTTTACAGTCTTTTTACAAAGGTCCTGAAGTGTTCAGGAGTTAAACGGATTGAATAAAGTATGTTCTGAAGAAAAAGGAAAAAACTCAGAATATGACGGGACAAAGAATGGTCCGTAAAATACTTTGGCGAATGGTCGATTCTCTATGGTGCGCTGTCAAATATCCTGGAATATCAACGGGAAGAATGACAGACTGTTAGAAGTTTGATGGTCCATCGAGTACACCGTCGAATTATAGCAGTGCAGAATTTCGAGGAGTATACATTTGGGAAATTCGACCCTCAACCAATTTTCTCCTAACATCACTTTGCACATCCTATCCTTTTTCCACTCGTGATTTGACACTTTGCACTGCATTACTCCTATGTATATTTTTTCTCTCAAGAGGGACGATAGTATCCCCTTCTTGTGGCATCTCAAAGGAAATGCTTTACTTCCTTTCCTTCGGATTCTTCTTTTGGGAAGTGGTTTCTGTCCTTTACCCTTTTTCACGTGGCTCAGGATAATGGTATCTCAAACACCTCTTAAATGTGTTACACCCCGTAACTTTGCATTTGGTCATATCATCAACGGATATCAAAGTCCCGGGAAGGGGTACGACCTTACAGAATGATAATAAAGGTTTGCAGCTTTTTTACAAAGGTACCATTGTGTTCGAGAGTTAAATTAATTAAAGAAAGTACATTTTGATGAAAAAGGGAAAAACTGGGATTTTGACGGGACCGAGGACGAGTCGTAAAATACTTTGACGGACCTTCAATTATCCAATGTGAGCCATCAACCTTTTTGTAAGATCAATGGGAAGAATAATAGACCTACAAAAGTTTGAAAGTCCATCGAGTGCACCATCTAATAATGGTATTGTAGAATTTTGACGAGTTTATATATAGGAAATTCGACCCTCAGCCGATTTTTTGCACACGTCACTCCACACATCCTCTCTTTTTTCCACTCGTGATTTGCCACTTTGCTATCCTTTACTCCTCTCTATTTTTTTTATCTCTCAAGGGGTATGGTAATTTCCTCTTCTTGTGACATCTCACAAGAAGTACCTTGATTCCTTTCCTTCGGCTTCTTATTTTGGGAATTGGTTTTAGTCCTATACCCCTTTTCATGTGGCTCGGGATAATGGTATCTCAAATACCTCTTCAATGTGTTACATCCCGTAACTTGGCATTTCGATGTATCGATAATGGATAGCAAAGTCCCGGAAAGGGGTACGACATTACGGAAGGATAATAAATGTTTACAGTCTTTTTACAAAGGTCCTGAAGTGTTCGGGAGTTAAACGAATTGAATAAAGTATGTTTTGACGAAACAGGGAAAAACTCAGAATATGACGGGACAAAGAATGGTCCGTAAAATACTTTGATGGATGGTCGATTATCTATGGTGAGCCGTCAAATATCCATGAAGATCGACGGGAAGAATGACAGACCGTTAGAAGTTTGATGGTCCATCGAGTACACCGTCAAATTATTGCAGTGCAGAATTTTGAGAAGTTTATATTTGGGAAATTCGACCCTCAACCAATTTTATCCTCACATCACTCTGCACATCCTTTCCTTTTTCCACTCGTGAGTTGACATTTTTTACTGCATTACTCCTCTGTATCTTTTGCCTGTCAAGAGGTACGATAATATCCCCTTCTTGTGGCATCTCAAAGGAAATGCTTTACTTCCTTTCCATCGGATTCTTCTTTTGGGTAGTGGTTTCTGTCCTATACCCTTTTTCATGTGGCTCAGGATAATGGTATCTCAAACACCTCTTAAATGTGTTACACCCCGTAACTTTGCATTTGGCCATATCATCATCGAATATCAAAGTCTCGGGAAGGGGTACGACTTTACAGAATGATAATAAAGGTTTGCAGCTTTTTTACAAAGGTACCAGTGTGTTCGAGAGTTAAACTAATTAAAGAAAGTACATGTTGATGAAAAAGGGAAAAACAGGGAATTTGACGGGACAGAGGACGATCCGTAAAATACTTTGACGGACCTTCAATTATCCAATCTGAGCCATCAACCTTCTTGTAAGATCATCGGGAAGAATAATAGACCGTCAAAAGTTTGACAGTCCATCGAGTGCACCATCTAATAATGGTATTGTAGAATTTTGACGAGTTTATATATGGGAAATTCGACTCTCAGCCCATTTTCTGCACACGTCACTCCACACATCCTCTCTTTTTTCCACTCGTGATTTGCCACTTTGCACTCCATTACTCCTCTCTATTTTTTATCTCTCAAGGGTTATGGTAATTTCCTCTTCTTGTGGCGTCTCACAAGAATTACCTTGATTCCTTTCCTTCGACTTCTTATTTTGGGAATTGGTTTTAGTCCTATACCCCTTTTTATGTGGCTCGGGATAATTGTATCTCAAATACCTCTTCAATGTGTTACATCCCGTATCTTGGCATTTCGATATATCGATAATGGATCGCAAAGTCCCGGGAAGGGGTAAGACATTACGAAAGGATAATAAATGTTTACAGTCTTTTTACAAAGGTCCTGAAGTGTTCGAGAGTTAAACGAATTGAATAAAGTATGTTCTGACGAAAAACGGAAAAACTCATAATATGACGGGACAAAGAATGGTTCGTAAATTACTTTGATGGATGGTCGATTATCTATGGTGAGCCGTCAAATATCTTGGAAGATCGACAGGAAGAATGACAGACCGTTAGAAGTTTGATGGTCCATCGAGTACACCGTCGAATTATAGCAGTGCAGAATTTCGAGGAGTTTATATTTGGGAAATTCGATCCTCTACCAATTTTCTCCTCACATCACTCTGCACATCCTTTCCTTTTTCCACTCGTGATTTGACACTTTGCACTGCATTACTCCTATGTATCTTTTGTCTCTCAAGAGGTACGATAATATCCCCTTCTTGTGGCATCTCAAAGGAAATGATTACTTCCTTTCCTTCGGATTCTTCTTTTGGGAAGTGGTTTCTGTCCTATGCCCTTTTTCACATGGCTCAGGATAATGGTATCTCAAACACCTCTTAAATGTGTTACACCCCGTAACTTTGCATTTGGCCATATCATCAACGGATATCAAAGTCCTGGGAAGGGGTACGACCTTACAGAATGATAATAAAGGTTTGCAGCTTTTTTACAAAGGCACCTGTGTGTTTGAGAGTTAAACTAATTAAAGAAAGTACATTTTGATGAAAAAGGGAAAAACTGGAAATTTGACGGGACAGATGACGATTCATAAAATACTTTGACAGACCTTCAATTATCCAATGTGAGCCATCAACCTTCTTGTAAGATCATCGGGAAGAATAATAGACCGTCAAAAGTTTGACAGTCTATCGAGTGAACCATCTAATAATGGTAGTGTAGAATTTTGATGAGTTTACATATGGGAAATTCGACCCTCAGCCCATGTTTTGCACACGTCACTCCACACATCCTCTCTTTTTTCCACTCGTGATTTGCCACTTTGCACTCCTTTAATCCTCTCTATTTTTTATCTCTCAAGGGGTATGGTAATTTCCTCATCTTGTGGCATCTCACAAGAAGCACTTTGATTCCTTTCCTTCAGCTTCTTATTTTGGGAATCGGTTTTAGTCCTATACCCCTTTTCATGTGGCTCGGGATAATGGTATCTCAAATACCTCTTCAATGTGTTACACCCCGTAACTTGGCATTTTGATGTATCGATAATGGATCGCAAAGTCCCGAAAAGGGGTACAACATTACGGAAGGATAATAAATGTTTACAGTCTTTTTACAAAGGTCCTGAAATGTTCAGTAGTTAAACGGATTAAATAAAGTATATTCTGAAGAAATAGGGAAAAACTCAGAATATGACGGGACAAAGAATGGTCCGTAAAATACTTTGACAAATGGTCGATTATCTATGGTGAGCCGTCAAATATCCTGGAAGATTGACGGGAAGAATGACAGACCGTTAGAAGTTTGATGGTCCATCGAGTACACCGTCGAATTATAGCAGTGCAGAATTTTGAGGACTTTATATTTGGGAAATTCGACCCTCAAACAATTTTCTCCTCACATTACTCTGCACATCCTTTCCTTTTTCCACTAGTGATTTGACACTTTGCACTGCATTACTCCTCTGTATCTTTTATCTCTCAAGAGGTACGATAGTATCCCCTTCCTGTGGCATCTCAAAGGAAATGCTTTACTTCCTTTCCTTCGGATTCTTCTTTTGGGAAGTGGTTTCTGTCCTATACCCTTTTTCACGTGGCTCAGGATAATGGTATCTCAAACACCTCTTAAATGTGTTACACCCCGTAACTTTGCATTTGGCCATAGCATCAATGGATATCAAAGTCCCGGGAAGGGGTACGACCATACAAAATGATAATAAAGGTTTGCCGCTTTTTTACAAAGGTACCAGTGTGTTCGAGAGTTAAACTAATTAAAGAAAGTACATTTTGATGAAAAAGGGAAAAATTGGGAATTTGACGGGACAGAGGACGATTCGTAAAATACTTTGACGGACCTTCAATTATCCAATGTGAGCCATCAACCTTCTTGTAAGATCAACGGGAAGAATAATAGACCGTCAAAAGTTTGACAGTCCATCGAGTGCACCATCTAATAATGGTATTGTAGAATTTTGACGAGTTTATATATGGAAAATTCGACCCTCAGCCCATTTTCTGCACACGTCACTCCACACGTCCTCTCTTTTTTCCACTTGTGATTTGCCACTTTGCTCTCCTTTACTCCTCTCTATTTTTTATCTCTCAAGGGGTATGGTAATTTCCTCTTCTTGTGTCATCTCACAAGAAGTACCTTGATTCCTTTCCTTCGGCTTCTTATTTTGGGAATTGGTTTTAGTCCCATACCCCTTCTCATGTCGCTCGGGATAATGGTATCTCAAATACCTCTTCAATGTGTTACACCCCGTAACTTGGCATTTCGATGTATTGATAATGGATAGCAAAGTCCCGAGATAGGGTAAGACATTACGGAAGGATAATAAATGTTTACAGTCTTTTTACAAAGGTCCTGAAGTTTTTGGGAGTTAAACGAATTGAATAAAGTATGTTCTGATGAAAAAGGGAAAAACTCGGAATATGACTGGACAAAAAATGGTCCGTAAAATACTTTGATGGATGGTCGATTATCTATGGTGAGCCGTCAAATATCCTGGAAGATCGACGGGAAGAATGACAGACCGTTAGAAGTTTGATGGTCCATCGAGTACACCGTCGAATTATAAAAGTGCAGAATTTCGAGGAGTTTATATTTCGGAAATTCGACCCTCAACCAATTTTCTCCTCACATCACTTTGCACATCCTTTCCTTTTTCCACTCGTGATTTGACACTTTGCACTGCATTACTCCTATGTATCTTTTTTCTCTCAAGAGGTACGATAGTATCCCCATCTTGTGGCATCTCAAAGGAAATGCTTTACTTCCTTTCCTTCGGATTCTTCTTTTGGGAAGTGGTTTCTGTCCTATACCCTTTTTCACGTGGCTCAGGATAATGGTATCTCAAACACCTCTTAAATGTGTTACACCCCGTAACTTTGCATTTGGCCATATCATCAACGGATATCAAAGTCCCGGGAAGGGGTACGACCTTACAGAATGATAATAAAGGTTTGTAGCTTTTTTACAAAGGTACCAGTGTGTTCGAGAGTTAAATTAATTAAAGAAAGTACATTTTGATGAAAAAGGGAAAAACTGGGATTTTGACGGGACCGAGGACGATTCGTAAAATACTTTGACGGACCTTCAATTATCCAATGTGAGCCATCAACCTTCTTGTAAGATCAACGGGAAGAATAATAGACAGTCAAAAGTTTGATAGTCCATCGAGTGCACCATCTAATAATGGTATTGTAGAATTTTGACGAGTTTATATATGGAAATTCGACCCTCAGCCCATGTTTTGCACACGTCACTCCACACATCCTCTCTTTTTTCCACTCGTGATTTGCCACTTTGCAGTCCTTTACTCCTCTCTATTTTTTATCTCTCAAGGGGTATGGTAATTTCCTCTTCTTGTGGCATCTCACAAGAAGTACCTTGATTCCTTTCCTTCGGCTTCTTATTTTGGGAATTGGTTTTAGTCCTATACCCCTTTTCATGTGGCTCGGGATAATGGTATCTCAAATACCTCTTCAATGTGTTACATCCCGTAACTTGGCATTTCGATGTATCGATAATGGATAGCAAAGTCCCGAGAAGGGGTAAGACATTAGGGAAGGATAATAAATGTTTACAGTCTTTTTACAAAGGTCCTGAAGTGTTCGGGAGTTAAACGAATTGAATAAAGTATGTTCTGACGAAACAGGGAAAAACTCAGAATATGACGGGACAAAGAATGGTCCGTAAAATACTTTGATGGATGGTCGATTATCTATGGTGAGCCGTCAAATATCTTGGAAGATCGACAGGAAGAATGACAGACCGTTAGAAGTTTGATGGTCCATCGAGTACACCGTCTAATTATAGCAGTGCAGAATTTCGAGGAGTTTATATTTGGGAAATTCGATCCTCTACCAATTTTCTCCTCACATCACTCTGCACATCCTTTCCTTTTTCCACTCGTGATTTGACACTTTGCACTGCATTACTCCTCTGTATCTTTTGCCTGTCAAGAGGTACGATAATATCCCCTTCTTGTGGCATCTCAAAGGAAATGCTTTACTTCCTTTCCTTCGGATTCTTCTTTTGGGTAGTGGTTTCTGTCCTATACCCTTTTTCACGTGGCTCAGGATAATGGTATCTCAAACACCTCTTAAATGTGTTACACCCCGTAACTTTGGCCATATCATCATCGAATATCAAAGTCTTGGGAAGGGGTACGACCTTACAGAATGATAATAAAGGTTTGCAGCTTTTTTACAAAGGCACCTGTGTGTTTGAGAGTTAAACTAATTAAAGAAAGTACATTTTGATGAAAAAGGGAAAAACTGGGAATTTGACGGGACAGAGGACGATCCGTAAAATACTTTGACAGACCTTCAATTATCCAATGTGAGCCATCAACCTTCTTGTAAGATCATCGGGAAGAATAATAGACCGTCAAAAGTTTGACTGTCCATCGAGTGAACCATCTAATAATGGTAGTGTAGAATTTTCACGAGTTTACATATGGGAAATTCGACCCTCAGCCCATGTTTTGCACACGTCACTCCACACATCCTCTCTTTTTTCCACTCGTGATTTGCCACTTTGCACTCCTTTACTCCTCTCTATTTTTTATCTCTCAAGGGGTATGGTAATTTTCTCATCTTGTGGCATCTCACAAGAAGCACTTTGATTCCTTTCCTTCGGCTTCTTATTTTGGGAATTGGTTTTAGTCCTATACCCCTTTTCATGTGGGTCGGGATAATGGTATCTCAAATACCTCTTCAATGTGTTACACCCCGTAACTTGGCATTTCGATGTATCGATAATGGATCGCAAAGTCCCGGAAAGGGGTACAACATTACGGAAGGATAATAAATGTTTACAGTCTTTTTACAAAGGTCCTGAAATGTTCAGTAGTTAAACGGATTAAATAAAGTATATTATGAAGAAAAAGGGAAAAACTCAGAATATGACGGGACAAAGAATGGTCCGTAAAATACTTTGACGAATGGTCGATTATCTATGGTGAGCCGTCAAATATCCTGGAAGATCGACGGGAAGAATGACAGACCGTTAGAAGTTTAATGGTCCATCGAGTACACCGTCGAATTATAGCAGTGCAGAATTTTGAGGACTTTATATTTGGGAAATTCGACCCTCAAACAATTTTCTCCTCACATCACTCTGCACATCCTTTCCTTTTTCCACTAGTGATTTGACACTTTGCACTGCATTACTCCTCTGTATCTTTTATCACTCAAGAGGTACGATAGTATCCCCTTCCTGTGGCATCTCAAAGGAAATGCTTTACTTCCTTTCCTTCGGATTCTTCTTTTTGGAAGTGGTTTCTGTCCTATACCCTTTTTCACGTGGCTCAGGATAATGGTATCTCAAACACCTCTTAAATGTGTTACACCCCGTAACTTTGCATTTGGCCATATCATCAACGAATATCAAAGTCCCGGGAAGGGGTACGACCTTACAGAATGATAATAAAGGTTTGTCGCTTTTTTATAAAGGTACCAGTGTGTTCGAGAGTTAAACTAATTAAAGAAAGTACATTTTGATGAAAAACAGAAAAATTGGGAATTTGACGGGACAGAGGACGATTCTTAAAATACTTTGACGGACCTTCAATTATCCAATGTGAGCCATCAACCTTCTTATAAGATCAACGGGAAGAATAATAGACCGTCAAAACTTTGACAGTCCATCGAGTGCACCATCTAATAATGGTATTGTAGAATTTTCACGAGTTTATATATGGGAAATTCGACCCTCAGCCCATTTTCTGCACACGTCACTCCACACGTCCTCTCTTTTTTCCACTTGTGATTTGCCACTTTGCTCTCCTTTACTCCTCTCTATTTTTTATCTCTCAAGGGTTATGGTAATTTCCTCTTCTTGTATCATCTCACAAGAAGTACCTTGATTCCTTTCCTTCGGCTTCTTATTTTGGGAATTGGTTTTAGTCCTATACCCCTTCTCATGTGGCTCGGGATAATGGTATCTCAAATACCTCTTCAATGTGTTACACCCCGTAACTTGGCATTTCGATGTATTGATAATGGATAGCAAAGTCCCGAGATGGGGTAAGACATTACGGAAGGATAATAAATATTTACAGTCTTTTTACAAAGGTGCTGAAGTGTTCAGGAGTTAAACGGATTGAATAAAGTATGTTCTGAAGAAAAAGGGAAAAACTCATAATACGACGGGACAAAGAATGGTCCGTAAAATTCTTTGACGAATGGTCAATTCTCTATGGTGAGCTGTCAAATATCCTGGAATATCAACGGGAAGAATGACAGACCGTTAGAAGTTTGATAGTCCATCGAGTACACCGTCGAATTATAGCAGTGCAGAATTTCGAGGAGTTTACATTTGGGAAATTCGACACTCAACCAATTTTCTCCTAACATCACTTTGCACATCCTTTCCTTTTTCCACTCGTGATTTGACACTTTGCACTGCATTACTCCTATGTATCTTTTTTCTCTCAAGAGGTACGATAGTATCCCCATCTTGTGGCATCTCAAAGGAAATGCTTTACTTCCTTTCCTTCGGATTCTTCTTTTGGGAAGTGGTTTCTGTCCTATACCCTTTTTCACGTGGCTCAGGATAATGGTATCTCAAACACCTCTTAAATGTGTTACACCCCGTAACTTTGCATTTGGCCATATCATCATCGAATATCAAAGTCCTGGGAAGGGGTACGACCTTACAGAATGATAATAAAGGTTTGCAGCTTTTTTACAAAGGTACCAGTGTGTTCGAGAGTTAAATTAATTAAAGAAAGTACATTTTGATGAAAAAGGGAAAAATTGGGATTTTGACGGGACCGAGGACGATTCGTATAATACTTTGACGGACCTTCAATTATCCAATGTGAGCCATCAACCTTCTTGTAAGATCAATGGGAAGAATAATAGACCGTCAAAAGTTTGAAAATCCATCGAGTGCACCATCTAATAATGGTATTGTAGAATTTTGACGAGTTTATATATAGGAAATTCGACCCTCAGCCGATTTTTTGCACACGTCACTCCACACATCCTCTCTTTTTTCCACTCGTGATTTGCCACTTTGCACTCCATTACTCCTCTCTATTTTTTAACTCTCAAGGGTTATGGTAATTTCTACTTCTTGTGGCATCTCACAAGAATTACCTTGATTCCTTTCCTTCGACTTCTTATTTTGGGAATTGGTTTTAGTCCCATACCCCTTTTTATGTGGCTCGGGATAATGGTATCTCAAATACCTCTTCAATGTGTTACACCCCGTAACTTGGCATTTCGATGTATCGATAATGGATAGCAAAGTCCCGAGAAGGGGTAAGACATTACGGAAGGATAATAAATGTTTACAGTCTTTTTACAAAGGTCCTGAAGTGTTCGAGAGTTAAATGAATTGAATAAAGTATGTTCTGACGAAACAGGGAAAAACTCAGAATATGACGGGACAAAGAATGGTCCGTAAAATACTTTGATGGATGGTCGATTATCTATGGTGAGCCATCAAATATCCTGGAAGATCGACGGGAAGAATGACAGACAGTTAGAAGTTTGATGGTCCATCGAGTACACCGTCAAATTATAGCAGTGCAGAATTTTGAGAAGTTTATATTTGGGAAATTCGACCCTCAACAAATTTTATCCTCACATCACTCTGCACATCCTTTCCTTTTTCCACTCGTGATTTGACACTTTGCACTGCATTACTCCTCTGTATCTTTTATCTCTCAAGAGGTACGATAGTATCCCCTTCCTGTGGCATCTCAAAGAAAATGCTTTACTTCCTTTCCTTCGGATTCTTCTTTTGGGAAGTGGTTTCTGTCCTATACCCTTTTTCACGTGGCTCAGGATAATGTTATCTCAAACACCTCTTAAATGTGTTACACCCCGTAAGTTTGCATTTGGCTATATCATCAACGGATATCAAAGTCCCGGGAAGGGGTACGACCTAACATAATGATAATAAAGGTTTGCCGCTTTTTTACAAAGGTACCAGTGTGTTCGAGAGTTAAACTAATTAAAGAAAGTACATTTTGATGAAAAATGGAAAAATTGGGAATTTCACGGGACAGAGGACGATTCGTAAAATACTTGACGGACCTTCAATTATCCAATGTGAGCCATCAACCTTCTTGTAAGATCAACGGGAAGAATAATAGACCGTCAAAACTTTGACAGTCCATCGAGTGCACCATCTAATAATGGTATTGTAGAATTTTGACGAGTTTATATATGGGAAATTCGACCCTCAGCCCATTTTCTGCACACGTCACTCCACACGTCCTCTCTTTTTTCCACTTGTGATTTGCCACTTTGCTCTCCTTTACTCCTCTCTATTTTTTATCTCTCAAGAGGTATGGTAATTTCCTCTTCTTGTGTCATCTCACAAGAAGTACCTTGATTCCTTTCCTTCTACTTCTTATTTTGGGAATTGGTTTTAGTCCCATACCCCATTTTATGTGGCTCGGGATAATGGTATCTCAAATACCTCTTCAATGTGTTACACCCCGTATCTTGGCATTTCGATGTATCGATAATGGATAGCAAAGTCCCAAGAAGGGGTAAGACATTACGGAAGGATAATAAACGTTTACAGTCTTTTTACAAAGGTCCTGAAATGTTCGGGAGTTAAACGAATTAAATAAAGTATGTTCTGACGAAAAAGGGAAAAACTCAGAATATGACGGGACAAAGAATGGTCCGTAAAATACTTTGATGGATGTTCTATTATCTATGGTGAGCCGTCAAATATCCTGGAAGATCGACGGGAAGAATGACAGACCGTTAGAAGTTTGATGGTCCATCGAGTACACCGTCGAATTATAGCAGTGCAGAATTTCGAGGAGTTTATATTTGGGAAATTCGACCCTCAACCAATTTTCTCCTCACATCACTCTGCACATCCTTTCCTTTTTCCACTCGTGATTTGACTCTTTGCACTGCATTACTCCTCTGTATCTTTTGTCTCTCAAGAGGTACGATAGTATCCACTTCATGTGGCATCTCAAAGGAAATGCTTTACTTCCTTTCCTTCGGATTCTTCTTTAGGGAAGTGGTTTCTGTACTATACCCTTTTTCACGTGGCTCAGGATAATGGTATCTCAAACACCTCTTAAATGTGTTACACCCCGTAACTTTGCATTTGGCCATATCATCAACGGATATCAAAGTCTCGGGAAGGGGTACGACCTTACAGAATGATAATAAAGGTTTGCCGCTTTTTTACAAAGGTACCAGTGTGTTTGAGAGTTAAACTAATTAAAGAAAGTACATTTTGATGAAAAAGGGAAAAATTGGGAATTTGACGGGACAGAGGACGATTCGTAAAATACTTTGACGGACCTTCAATTATCCAATGTGAGCCATCAACCTTCTTATAAGATCAACGGGAAGAATAATAGACCGTCAAAAGTTTGACAGACCATCGAGTGCACCATCTAATAATGGTATTGTAGAATTTTGACGAGTTTATATATGGGAAATTTGACCCTCAGCCCATTTTCTGCACACGTCACTCCACACGTCCTTTCTTTTTTCCACTCATGATTTGCCACTTTGCTCTCCTTTACTCCTCTCTATTTTTTATCTCTCAAGGGGTATGGTAATTTCCTCTTCTTGTGGCTTCTCACAAGAAGAACCTTGATTCCTTTCCTTCGGCTTCTTATTTTGGAAATTGGTTTTAGTCCTATACCCCTTTTCATGTGGCTCGGGATAATGGTATCTCAAATACCTCTTCAATGTGTTACACCCCGTAACTTGGCATTTCGATGTATCGATAATGGATAGCAAAGTCCCGAGATGGGGTAAGACATTACGGAAGGATAATAAATGTTTACAGTCTTTTTACAAAGGTCCTGAAGTGTTCAGGAGTTAAACGGATTGAATAAAGTATGTTCTGAAGAAAAAGGGAAAAACTAAGAATATGACGGGACAAAGAATGGTCCGTAAAATACTTTGACGAATGGTCGATTCTCTATGGTGAGCCGTCAAATATCATGGAAGATCAACTGGAAGAATGACAGACCGTTAGAAGTTTGATGGTCCATCGAGTACATCGTCGAATTATAGCAGTGAAGAATTTCGAGGAGTTTATATTTGGGAAATTCCACCCTCAACCAATTTTATCCTGACATCACTCTGCACATCCTTTCCTTTTTCCACTCGTGATTTGACACTTAGCACTGCATTACTCCTCTGTATCTTTTGTCTCTCAAGAATTACGATAATATCCCCTTCTTGTGGCATCTCAAAGGAAGTGCTTTACTTCCTTTACTTCGACTTCTTCTTTTGGGAAGTGGTTTCTGTACTATACCCTTTTTCATGTGGCTTAGGATAATGGTTTCTCAAATACCTCTTAAATGTGTTACACCCCGTAACTTTGCATTTGGCCATATCATCAACGGATATCAAAGTCCCGAGAAGGGGTACAACCTTATAGAATGATAATAAAGGTTTGCAGCTTTTTTAGAAAGGCACCAGTGTGTTCGAGAGTTAAACTGATTAAAGAAAGTACATTTTGATGAAAAAGGGAAAAACTGGGAATTTGACGGGACAGAGGACGATCCGTAAAATACTTTGACGGACCTTCAATTTATCCAATGTGAGCCATCAACCTTCTTGTAAGATCATCGGGAAGAATAATAGACCATTAAAAGTTTGACAGTCCATCGAGTGCACCATCAAATAATGGTATTGTAGAATTTTGACGAGTTTACATATGGGTAATTCGACCCTCAGCCCATGTTCTGCACACGTCACTCCACACATCCTCTCTTTTTTCCACTCGTGATTTGCCACTTTGCACTCCTTTACTCCTCTCTATTTTTTATCTCTCAAGGTGTATGGTAATTTCCTCTTCTTGTGGCATCTCACAAGAAGCACCTTGATTCCTTTCCTCCGGCTTCTTATTTTGGGAATTGGTTTTAGTCCTATACCCCTTTTCATGTGGCTCGGGATAATGGTATCTCAAATACCTCTTCAATGTGTTACACCCCGTAACTTGGCATTTCGATGTATCGATAATGGATAGCAAAGTCCCGGAAAGGGGTACGACATTACGGAAGGATAATAAATGTTTACAGTATTTTTACAAAGGTCCTGAAGTGTTCAGTAGTTAAACAGATTGAATAAAGTTATTCTGAAGAAAAAGGGAAAATTCAGAATATGACGGGACAAAGGGTCCGTATAATACTTTGACGAATGGTCGATTATCTATGGTGAGCAGTCAAATATCCTGGAAGATCGACGGGACGAATGACAGTCCGTTAGAAGTTTGATGGTCCATCGAGTACACCGTCGAATTATAGCAGTGCAGAATTTCAAGGAGTTTATATTTGGGAAACTCGACCCTCAACCAATTTTCACCTCACATCACTCTGCACATCCTTTCCTTTTTCCACTCGTGATTTGACACTTTTTACTGCATTACTCCTCTATATATTTTGTCTCTCAAGGGGTACTGTAATATCCCCTTCTTGTGGCATCTCAAAGGAAGTGCTTTACTTTCTTTCCTTCGGCTTCTTATTTTGGGAAGTGGTTTCTGTCCTATACCCTTTTTCATGTGGCTTAGGATAATGGTATCTCAAACACCTCTTAAATGTGTTACACCCCGTAACTTTGTATTTGGCCATATCATCAACGGATATCAAAGTCCCGGGAAGGGGTACGACCTTACAGAATGATAATAAAGGTTTGCAGCTTTTTTACAAAGGTACCAGTGTGTTCGAGAGTTAAACTAATTAAAGAAAGTACATTTTGATGAAAAAGGGAAAAACTCGAAATTTGACAGGACAGAGGACGATTCGTAAAATACTTTGACGGACCTTCAATTATCCAATGTGAGCCATCAACCTTCTTGTAAGATCATCGGGAAGAATAATAGACCGTCAAAAGTTTGACAGTCCATCGAGTGCACCATCAAATAATGGTATTGTAGAATTTTGACGAGTTTACATATGGGTAATTCGACCCTCAGCCCATGTTCTGAACACGTCACTCCACACATCCTCTCTTTTTTCCACTCGTGATTTGCCACTTTGCTCTCCTTTACTCCTCTCTATTTTTTATCTCTCAAGGTGTATGGTAATTTCTTCTTCTTGTGGCATCTCACAAGAAGCACCTTGATTCCTTTCCTTCGGCTTCTTATTTTGGGAATTGGTTTTAGTCCTATGCCCCTTTTCATGTGGCTCGGGATAATGGTATCTCAAATACCTCTTCAATGTGTTACACCCCGTAACTTGGCATTTCGATGTATCGATAATGGATAGCAAAGTCCCGGAAAGGGGTACGACATTACGGAAGGATAATAAATGTTTACAGTCTTTTTACAAAGGTCCTGAAGTGTTCAGTAGTTAAACGGATTGAATAAAGTATATTCTGAAGAAAAAGGGAAAATTCAGAATATGACGGGACAAAGGGTCCGTATAATACTTTGACGAATGGTCGATTATCTATGGTGAGCAGTCAAATATCCTGGAAGATCGACGGGACGAATGACAATCCGCAAGAAGTTTGCGGGTCCACCGAGCACACCGTCAATTATAGCAAGGTCTGAGAATTTCAAGGAGTTTATATTTGGGAAATTCGACCCTCAACCAATTTTCTCCTCACATCACTTTGCACATCCTTTCCTTTTTCCACTCGTGATTTGACACTTTTTACTGCATTACTCCTCTATATATTTTGTCTCTCAAGGGGTACGGTAATATCCCCTTCTTGTGGCATCTCAAAGGAAGTGCTTTACTTCCTTTCCTTCGGCTTCTTCTTTTGGGAAATGGTTTCTGTCCTATACCCTTTTTCATGTGGCTTAGGATAATGGTATCTCAAACACCTCTTAAATGTGTTACACCCCGTAACTTTGCATTTGGCCATATCATCAACGGATATCAAAGTCCCGGGAAGGGGTACGACCTTACAGAATGATAATAAAGGTTTGCAGCTTTTTTACAAAGGTACCAGTGTGTTCGAGAGTTAAACTAATTAAAGAAAGTACATTTTGATGAAAAAGGGAAAAATTCGGAATTTGACAGGACAGAGGACGATTCGTAAAATACTTTGACGGACCTTCAATTATCCAATGTGAGCCATCAACCTTCTTGTAAGATCATCGGGAAGAATAATAGACCGTCAAAAGTTTGTGATCCATCGAAAGTGCACCATCAAATAATGGTATTGTAGAATTTTGATGAGTTTACATATGGGTAATTCGACCCTCAGCCCATGTTCTGCACACGTCACTCCACACATCCTCTCTTTTTTCCACTCGTGATTTGCCACTTTGCACTCCTTTACTCCTCTCTATTTTTTATCTCTCAAGGTGTATGGTAATTTCCTCTTCTTGTGGCATCTCACAAGAAGCACCTTGATTCCTTTCCTTCGGCTTCTTATATTGGGAATTGGTTTTAGTCCTATACCCCTTTTCATGTGGCTCGGGATAATGGTATCTCAAATACCTCTTCAATGTGTTACACCCCGTAACTTGGCATTTCGATGTATCGATAATGGATAGCAAAGTCCCGGAAAGGGGTACGACATTACGGAAGGATAATAAATGTTTACAGTCTTTTTACAAAGGTCCTGAAGTGTTCAGTAGTTAAACGGATTGAATAAAGTATTTTCTAAAGAAAAAGGGAAAATTCAGAATATGACGGGACAAAGGGTCCGTATAATACTTTGACGAATGGTCGATTATCTATGGTGAGCAGTCAAATATCCTGGAAGATCGACGGGATGAATGACAGTCCGTTAGAAGTTTGATGGTCCATCGAGTACACCGTCGAATTATAGCAGTGCAGAATTTCAAGGAGTTTATATTTGGGAAATTCGACCCTCAACCAATTTTCTCCTCACATCACTCTGCACATCCTTTCCTTTTTCCACTCGTGATTTGACACTTTTTACTGCATTACTCCTCTATATATTTTGTCTCTCAAGGGGTACGGTAATATCCCCTTCTTGTGGCATCTCAAAGGAAGTGATTTACTTCCTTTCCTTCGGCTTCTTCTTTTGGGAAGTGGTTTCTGTCCTATACCCTTTTTCATGTGGCTTAGGATAATGGTATCTCAAACACCTCTTAAATGTGTTACACCCCGTAACTTTGCATTTGGCCATATCATCAACGGATATCAAAGTCCAGGGAAGGGGTACGACCTTACAGAATGATAATAAAGGTTTGCAGCTTTTTTACAAAGGTACCAGTGTGTTCGAGAGTTAAACTAATTAAAGAAAGTACATTGTGATGAAAAAGGGAAAAACTCGAAATTTGACAGGACAGAGGACGATCGTAAAATACTTTGACGGACCTTCAATTATCCAATGTGAGCCATCAACCTTCTTGTAAGATCATCGGGAAGAATAATAGACCGTCAAAAGTTTGACAGTCCATCGAGTGCACCATCAAATAATGGTATTGTAGAATTTTGACAAGTTTACATATAGGTAATTCGACCCTCAGCCCATGTTTTGCACACGTCACTCCACACATCCTCTCTTTTTTCCACTCGTGATTTGCCACTTTGCACTCCTTTACTCCTCTCTATTTTTTATCTCTCAAGGTGTATGGTAATTTCCTCTTCTTGTGGCATCTCACAAGAAGCACCTTGATTCCTTTCCTTCGGCTTCTTATTTTGGGAATTGGTTTTAGTCCTATACCCCTTTTCATGTGGCTCGGGATAATGGTATCTCAAATACCTCTTCAATGTGTTACACCCCGTAACTTGGCATTTCGATGTATCGATAATGGATAGCAAAGTCCCGGAAAGATGTACGACATTACGGAAGGATAATAAATGTTTACAGTCTTTTTACAAAGGTCTTGAAGTGTTCAGTAGTTAAACGGATTGAATAAAGTATATTCGGAAGAAAAAGGGAAAATTCAGAATATCACGGGACAATACTTTGACGAATGGTCGATTATCTATGGTGAGCCGTCAAATATCGTGGAAGATCGATGGCAAGAATGACAGACCATTAGAAGTTTGATGGTCCATCGAGTACACCGTCGAATTATAGCAGTGCAGAATTTCAAGGAGTTTATATTTGGGAAATTCGACCCTCAACCAATTTTCTCCTCACATCACTCTGCACATCCTTTCCTTTTTCCACTCGTGATTTGACACTTTTTACTGCATTACTCCTCTATATATTTTGTCTCTCAAGGGGTACGGTAATATCCCCTTCTTGTGTCATCTCAAAGGAAGTGCTTTACTTCCTTTCCTTCGGCTTCTTCTTTTGGGAAGTGGTTTCTGTCCTATACCCTTTTTCATGTGGCTTAGGATAATGGTATCTCAAACACCTCTTAAATGTGTTACACCCCGTAACTTTGCATTTGGCCATATCATCAACGGATATCAAAGTCCCGGGAAGGGGTACAACCTTACAGAATGATAATAAAGGTTTGCAGCTTTTTTACAAAGGTACCAGTGTGTTCGAGAGTTAAACTAATTAAAGAAAGTACATTTTGATGAAAAAGGGAAACACTCAGAATTTGACAGGACAGAGGACGATTCGTAAAATACTTTGACGGACCTTCCATTATCCAATGTGAGCCATCAACCTTCTTGTAAGATCATCGGGAAGAATAATAGACCGTCAAAAGTTTGACAGTCCATCGAGTGCACCATCAAATAATGGTATTGTAGAATTTTGACGAGTTTACATATGGGTAATTCGACCCTCAGCCCATGTTCTGCACACGTCACTCCACACATCCTCTCTTTTTTCCACTCGTGATTTGCCACTTTGCACTCCTTTACTCCTCTCTATTTTTTATCTCTCAAGGTGTATGGTAGTTTCCTCTTCTTGTGGCATCTCACAAGAAGCACCTTGATTCCTTTCCTTCGGCTTCTTATTTTGGGAATTGGTTTTAGTCCTATACCCCTTTTCATGTGGCTCGGGATAATGGTATCTCAAATACCTCTTCAATGTGTTACACCCCGTAACTTGGCATTTCGATGTATCGATAATGGATAGCAAAGTCCCGGAAAGGGGTACGACATTACGGAAGGATAATAAATGTTTACAGTCTTTTTACAAAGGTCCTGAAGTGTTCAGTAGTTAAACGGATTGAATAAAGTATATTCGGAAGGAAAAGGGAAAATTCAGAATATCACGGGACAATACTTTGACGAATGGTCGATTATCTATGGTGAGCCGTCAAATATCGTGGAAGATCGATGGCAAGAATGACAGACCATTAGAAGTTTGATGGTCCATCGAGTACACCGTCGAATTATAGCAGTGCAGAATTTCGAGAAGAAACATATTTGGTAAATTAGACCCTCAACCAATTTTCTCCTCACATCACTCTGCACATCCTTTCCTTTTTCCACTCGTGATTTTACACTTTGCACTGCATTACTCCTCTGTATCTTTTGTCTCTCAAGAGGTACGATAGTATCCCCTTCCTGTGGCATCTCAAAGGAAATGCTTTACTTCCTTTCCTTCGGATTCTTCTTTTGGGAAGTGGTTTCTGTCCTATACCCTTTTTCACGTGGCTCAGTATAATGGTATCTCAAACACCTCTTAAATGTGTTACACCCCGTAACTTTGCATTTGGCCATATCATCAACGGATATCAAAGTCCCGGGAAGGGGTACGACCTTACAGAATGATAATAAAGGTTTGCAGCTTTTTTACAAAGGTACCAGTGTGTTCGAGAGTTAAACTAATTAAAGAAAGTACATTTTGATGAAAAAGGGAAAACTGGGAATTTGACGGGACAGAGGACGATTCGTAAAATACTTTGACGGACCTTTAATTATCCAATGTGAACCATCATCCTTCTTGTAAGATCAACGGGAAGAATAATAGACCGCCAAAAGTTTGACAGTCCATCGAGTGCACCATCTAATAATGGTATTGTAGAATTTTGACGAGTTTATATATGGGAAATTCGACCCTCAGCCCATTTTCTGCACACGTCACTCCACACATCCTCTCTTTTTTGGACTCGCGATTTTTTACTTCCTTTACTGCTCACTATTTTTTATCTCTCAAGGGGTATGGTATTTCCTCTTCTTGTGGCATCTCACAAGAAGTACCTTGATTCCTTTCCTTCGGCTTCTTATTTTGTGAATTGGTTTTAGTCCTATACCCCTTTTCATATGACTCGGGATAATGGTATCTCAAATACCTCTTCAATGTGTTACACCCCGTAACTTGGCATTTCGATGTATCGATAATGGATAGCAAAGTCCCGAGAAGGGGTAAGACATTACAGAAGGATAATAAATGTTTACAGTCTTTTTACAAAGGTCCTGAAATGTTCGGGAGTTAAACGAATTAAATAAAGTATGTTCTGACGAAAAAGGGAAAAACTCAGAATATGACGGGACAAAGAATGGTCCGTAAAATACTTTGATGGATGTTCTATTATCTATGGTGAGCCGTCAAATATCCTGGAAGATCGACGGGAAGAATGACAGACCGTTAGAAGTTTGATGGTCCATCGAGTACACCGTCGAATTATAGCAGTGCAGAATTTTGAGGAGTTTATATTTGGGAAATTCGACCCTCAACCAATTTTCTCCTCACATCACTCTGCACATCCTTTCCTTTTTCCACTCATGATTTGACACTTTGCACTGCATTACTCCTCTGTATCTTCTGTCTCTCCAGAGGTACGATAATATCCCCTTCTTGTGGTATCTCAAAGGAAATGCTTTACTTTCTTTCCTTCGGATTCTTCTTTTGGGAAGTGGTTTCTGTCCTATACCCTTTTTCACGTGGCTCAGGATAATGGTATCTCAAACACCTCTTAAATGTGTTACACCCCGTAACTTTTCATTTGGCCATATCATCAACGGGTATCAAAGTCCCGTGAAGGGTACGACCTTACAGAATGATAATAAAGGTTTGCAGCTTTTTTACAAAGGTACCAGTGTGTTCGAGAGTTAAACTAATTAAAGAAAGTACATTTTGATGAAAAAGGGAAAATTGGGAATTTGACGGGACAGAGGACGATTCGTAAAATACTTTGACGGACCTTCAATTATCCAATGTGAGCCATCAACCTTCTTGTAAGATCAACGGGAAGAATAATAGACCGTCAAAAAGTTTGTGATCCATCGAGTGCACCATCTAATAATGGTATTGTAGAATTTTGACGAGTTTATATATGGGAAATTCGACCCTCAGCCCATTTTCTGCACACGTCACTCCACACATCCTCTCTTTTTTCGACTCGTGATTTTCCACTTCCTTTACTCCTCACTATTTTTTATCTCTCAAGGGGTATGGTAATTTCCTCTTCTTGTGGCATCTCACAAGAAGTACCTTGATTCCTTTCCTTCGGCTTCTTATTTTTTGAATTGGTTTTAGTCCTATACCCCTTTTCATATGGCTCGGATAATGGTATCTCAAATACCTCTTCAATGTGTTACACCCTGTAACTTGGCATTTCGATGTATCGATAATGGATAGCAAAGTCCCGAATAGGGGTAAGACATTACGGAAGGATAATAAATGTTGACAGTCTTTTTACAAAGGTCCTGAAGTGTTCGGGAGTTAAACGGATTGAATAAAGTATATTCTAAAGAAAAAGGGAAAAACACGGAATATGACGGGACAAAGAATGGTCCGTAAAATACTTTGACGAATGGTCGATTATCTATGGTGAGCCGTCAAATATCCTGGAAGATCGACGGGAAGAATGACAGACCGTTAGAAGTTTGATGGTCCATCGAGTACACCGTCGAATTATAGCAGTGCAGAATTTCGAGGAGTTTATATTTGGGAAATTCGACCCTCAACCAATTTTCTCCTCACATCACTCCGCACATCCTTTCCTTTTTCCACTCATGATATGACACTTTGCACTGTATTACTCCTTTGTATCTTTTGTCTCTCAAGAGGTACGATAGTATCCCCTTCCTGTGGCATCTCAAAGGAAATGCTTTACTTCCTTTCCTTCGTATTCTTCTTTTGGGAAGTGGTTTCTGTCCTATACCCTTTTTCACGTGGCTCAGGATAATGGTATCTCAAACACCTCTTAAATGTGTTACACCCCGTAACTTTGCATTTGGCCATATCATCAACGGATATCAAAGTCCCGAGAAGGGGGACGACCTTATAGAATGATAATAAAGGTTTGCGGTTTTTTTACAAAGGCACCAGTGTGTTCGAGAGTTAAACTAATTAAAGAAAGTACATTTTGATGAAAAAGGGAAAAACTGGGAATTTGACGGGACAGAGGATGATCCGTAAAATACTTTGACGGACTTTCAATTATCCAATGTGAGCCATCAACCTTCTTGTAAGATCATCGGGAAGAATAATAGACCGTCAAAAGTTTGACAGTCCATCGAGTGCACCATCTAATAATGGTATTGTAGAATTTTGACGAGTTTACATATGGGTAATTCGACCCTCAGCCCATGTTCTGCACACGTCACTCCACACATCCTCTCTTTTCTCCACTCGTGAGTTCCCACTTTCCACTCCTTTACTCCTCTCTATTTTTTATCTCTCAAGGGGTATGGTAATTTCCTCTTCTTGTGGCATCTCACAAGAAGTACCTTGATTCCTTTCCTTCGGCTTCTTATTTTGGGAATTGCTTTTAGTCCTATACCCCTTTTCATGTGGCTCGGGATAGTGGTATCTGAAATACCTCTTCAATGTGTTACACCCCGTAACTTGGCATTTCGATGTATCGATAATGGATAGCAAAGTCCCGAAAAGGGGTACGACATTACGGAAGGATAATAAATGTTTACAGTCATTTTACAAAGGTCCTGTAGTGTTCAGTAGTTAAACAGATTGAATAAAGTATATTCTGAAGAAAAAGGGAAAAACTCAGAATATGACGGGACAAAGAATGGTTCGTAAAATACTTTGACGAATGGACGATTATCTATGGTGAGCCGTCAAATATCCTGAAAGATCGACGGGAAGAATGATAGACCGTTAGAAGTTTGATGGTCCATCGAGTACACCGTCGAATTATAGCAGTGCAGAATTTTGAGGAGTTTATATTTGGGAAATTCGACCCTCAACCAATTTTCTCCTCACATCACTCTGCACATCCTTTCATTTTTCCACTCATGATTTGACACTTTGCACTGCATTACTCCTTTGTATCTTCTGTCTCTCAAGACGTACGATAATATCCCCTTCTTGTGGCATCTCAAAGGAAATGCTTTACTTCCTTTCCTTCAGATTCTTCTTTTGGGAAGTGGTTTCTGTCCTATACCCTTTTTCACGTGGCTCAGGATAATGGTATCTCAAACACCTCTTAAATGTGTTACACCCCGTAACTTTGCATTTGGCCATATCATCAACGGGTATCAAAGTCCCGTGAAGGGGTACGACCTTACAGAATGATAATAAAGGTTTGCAGCTTTTTTACAAAGGTACCAGTGTGTTCGAGAGTTAAACTAATTAAAGAAAGTACATCTTGATGAAAAAGGGAAAACTGGGAATTTGACGGGACAGAGGACGATTCGTAAAATACTTTGACGGACCTTCAATTATCCAATGTGAGCCATCATCCTTCTTGTAAGATCAACGGGAAGAATAATAGACCGTCAAAAGTTTGACAGTCCATCGAGTGCACCATCTAATAATGGTATTGTAGAATTTTGACGAGTTTATATATGGGAAATTCGACCCTCAAATTTCATTTTCTCGCACACGCCACTCCACACATCCTCTCTTTTTCGACTCGCGATTTTCCATTTCCTTTATCAAGCCACTATTTTTTATCTCTCAAGGGGTATGGTAATTTCCTCTACTTGTGGCATCTCACAAGAAGTACCTTGATTCCTTTCCTTCGACTTCTTATTTTGTGAATTGGTTTTAGTCCTATACCCCTTTTCATATGGCTCGGGATAATGGTATCTCAAATACCTCTTCAATGTGTTACACCCTGTAACTTGGCATTTCGATGTATTGATAATGGATAGCAAAGTCCCTAATAGGGGTAAGACATTACGGAAGGATAATAAATGTTTACAGTCTTTTTACAAAGGTCCTGAAGTGTTCAGTAGTTAAATGGATTGAATAAAGTATATTCTGAAGAAAAAGGGAAAAACTCAGAATATGACGGAACAAAGAATGGTCCGTAAAATACTTTGACGAATGGTCGATTATCTATGGTGAGGCGTCAAATATCCTGGAAGATCGACGGGAAGAATGACAGACCGTTAGAAGTTTGATGGTCCATCGAGTACACCGTCGAATTATAGCAGTGCAGAATTTCGAGGAGTTTATATTTGGGAAATTCGACCCTCAACCAATTTTCTCCTCACATCACTCTGCACATCCTTTCCTTTTTCCACTCATGATATGACACTTTGCACTGCATTACTCCTCTGTATATTTTGTCTCTCAAGGGGTACGGTAATATCCCCTTCTTGTGGCATCTCAAAGGAAGTGCTTTACTTCCTTTCCTTCGGCTTCTTCTTTTGGGAAGTGGTTTCTGTCCTATACCCTTTTTCACGTGGCTCAGGATAATGGTATCTCAAACACCTCTTAAATGTGTTACACCCCGTAACTTTGCATTTGGCCATATCATCAATGGATATCAAAGTCCCGAGAAGGGGTGCGACCTTATAGAATGATAATAAAGGTTTGCAGTTTTTTTACAAAGGCACCAGTGTGTTCGAGAGTTAAACTAATTAAAGAAAGTACATTTTGAAGAAAAAGGGAAAAACTGGGAATTTGATTTGACGTAGGATGATCCGTAAAATACTTTGACGGACCTTCAATTATCCAATGTGAGCCATCAACCTTCTTGTAAGATCAACGGGAAGAATAATAGACCGTCAAAAGTTTGACAGTCCATCGAGTGCACCATCTAATAATGGTATTGTAGAATTTTGACGAGTTTATATATGGGAAATTCGACCCTCAGCCCATTTTCTGCACACGTCACTCCACACATCCTCTCTTTTTTCGACTCGCGATTTTCCACTTCCTTTACTGCTCACTATTTTTTATCTCTCAAGGGGTATGGTAATTTCCTCTTCTTGTGGCATCTCACAAGAAGTACCGTGATTCCTTTCCTTCGGCTTCTTATTTTGTGAATTGGTTTTAGTCCTATACCCCTTTTCATATGGCTCGGGATAATGGTATCTCAAATACCTCTTCAATGTGTTACACCCTGTAACTTGGCATTTCGATGTATTGATAATGGATAGCAAAGTCCCTAATAGGGGTAAGACATTACGGAAGGATAATAAATGTTTACAGTCTTTTTACAAAGGTCCTGAAGTGTTCAGTAGTTAAATGGATTGAATAAAGTATATTCTGAAGAAAAAGGGAAAAACTCAGAATATGACGGAACAAAGAATGGTCCGTAAAATACTTTGACGAATGGTCGATTATCTATGGTGAGGCGTCAAATATCCTGGAAGATCGACGGGAAGAATGACAGACCTTTAGAAGTTTGATGGTCCATCGAGTACACCGTCGAATTATAGCAGTGCAGAATTTCGAGGAGAAACATATTTGGTAAATTAGACCCTCAACCAATTTTCTCCTCACATCACTCTGCACATCCTTTCCTTTTTCCACTCGTGATTTTACACTTTGCACTCCATTACTCCTCTGTATCTTTTGTCTCTCAAGGGGTACGGTAATATCCCCTTCTTGTGGCATCTCAAAGGAAGTGCTTTACTTCCTTTCCTTCGGCTTCTTCTTTTGGGAAGTGGTTTCTGTCTTATACCCTTTTTCACGTGGCTCAGGATAATGGTATCTCAAACACCTCTTAAATGTGTTACACCCCGTAACTTTGCATTTGGCCATATCATCAACGGATATCAAAGTCCTGAGAAGGGGTACGACCTTATAGAATGATAATAAAGGTTTGCAGTTTTTTTACAAAGGCACCAGTGTGTTCGAGAGTTAAACTAATTAAAGAAAGTACATTTTGAAGAAAAAGGGAAAAACTGGGAATTTGACGGGACAGAGGATGATCCGTAAAATACTTTGACGGACCTTCAATTATCCAATGTGAGCCATCAACCTACTTGTAAGATCATCGGGAAGAATAATAGACCGTCAAAAGTTTGACAGTCCATCGAGTGAACCATCTAATAATGGTATTGTAGAAATTTGACGAGTTTACATATGGGTAATTCGACCCTCAGCCCATGTTCTGCACACGTCACTCCACACGTCCTCTCTTTTCTCCACTCGTGAGTTCCCACTTTGCACTCATTTACTCCTCTCTATTTTTTATCTCTCAAGGGGTATGGTAATTTCCTCTTCTTGTGGCATCTCACAAGAAGCACCTTGATTCCTTTCCTTCGGCTTCTTATTTTGGGAATTGGTTTTAGTCCTATACCCCTTTTCATGTGGCTCGGGATAATGGTATCTCAAATACCTCTTCAATGTGTTACACCCTCAGAATCCTGGCATTTCGATGTATCGATAATGGATAGCAAAGTCCCAAAAGGGGTAATACATTACGGAAGGATAATAAATGTTTACAATCATTTTACAAAGGTTCTCAAGTGTTCAAGAAGCTTAAACGGATTGAATAAAGTATATTCAAGAAAAAGGAAAAACTCAGAATATGACGGGACAAAGAATGGTCCGTAAAATACTTTGACGAATCGTCGATTATCTATGGTGAGCCGTCAAATATCCTGGAAGATCGACGGGAAGAATGACAGACCATTAGAAGTTTGATGGTCCATCGAGTACACCGTCGAATTATAGCAGTGCAGAATTTCGAGGAGTTTATATTTGGGAAATTCAACCCTCAACCAATTTTCTCCTCACATCACTCCGCACATCCTTTCCTTTTTCCACTCATGATATGACACTTTGCAATCAGATACTCCTCTGTATCATTTGTCTCTCAAGAGGTACGATAATATCCCCTTCTTGTGGAATCTCAAAGGAAATGCTTTACTTCCTTTCCTTCGGATTCTTCTTTTGGGAAGTGGTTTCTGTCCTTTACCCTTTTTCACGTGGCTCAGGATAATGGTATCTCAAATACCTCTTAAATGTGTTACACCACGTAACTTTGCATTTGGCCATATCATCAACGGATATCAAAGTCCCGGGAAGGGGTACGACCTTACAGAATGATAATAAAGGTTTGCAGCCTTTTTACAAAGGTACCAGTGTGTTCGAGAGTTAAACTAATAAAAGAAAGTACATTTTGATGAAAAAGGGAAAACTGGAATTTGATCAGACAGAGGACGATTCGTAAAATACTTTGACGGACCTTCAATTATCCAATGTGAGCCATCATCCTTCTTGTAAGATCAACGGGAAGAATAATAGACCGTCAAAAGTTTGACAGTCCATCGAGTGCACCATCTAATAATGGTATTGTAGAATTTTGACGAGTTTATATGTGGGAAATTCGACCCTCAGCCCATTTTCTGCACACGTCACTCCACACATCCTCTCTTTTTTCGACTCGCGATTTTCCACTTCCTTTACTGCTCACTATTTTTTATCTCTCAAGGGGTATGGTAATTTCCTCTTCTTGTGGCATCTCACAAGAAGTACCTTGATTCCTTTCCTTCGGCTTCTTATTTTGTGAATTGGTTTTAGTCCTATACCCCTTTTCATATGGCTCGGGATAATGGTATCTCAAATACCTCTTCAATGTGTTACACCCTGTAACTTGGCATTTCGATGTATTGATAATGGATAGCAAAGTCCCTAATAGGGGTAAGACATTACGGAAGGATAATAAATGTTTACAGTCTTTTTACAAAGGTCTGAAGTGTTCAAGAGTAAAATGGATTGAATAAAGTATATTCTGAAGAAAAAGGGAAAAACTCAGAATATGACGGAACAAAGAATGGTCCGTAAAATACTTTGACGAATGGTCGATTATCTATGGTGAGGCGTCAAATATCCTGGAAGATCGACGGGAAGAATGACAGACCGTTAGAAGTTTGATGGTCTATCGAGTACACCGTCGAATTATAGCAGTGCAGAATTTCGAGGAGTTTATATTTGGGAAATTCGACCCTCAACCAATTTTCTCCTCACATCACTCTGCACATCCTTTCCTTTTTCCACTCATGATATGACACTTTGCACTGCATTACTCCTCTGTATATTTTGTCTCTCAAGGGGTACGGTAATATCCCCTTCTTGTGGCATCTCAAAGGAAGTGCTTTACTTCCTTTCCTTCGGCTTCTTCTTTTGGGAAGTGGTTTCTGTCCTATACCCTTTTTCACGTGGCTCAGGATAATGGTATCTCAAACACCTCTTAAATGCGTTACACCCCGTAACTTTGCATTTGGCCATATCATCAACGGATATCAAAGTCCCGAGAAGGGGTACGACCTTATAGAATGATAATAAAGGTTTGCAGTTTTTTTTACAAAGGCACCAGTGTGTTCGAGAGTTAAACTAATTAAAGAAAGTACATTTTGAAGAAAAAGGGAAAAACTGGGAATTTGACGGGACAGAGGATGATCCGTAAAATACTTTGACGGACCTTCAATTATCCAATGTGAGCCATCAACCTACTTGTAAGATCATCGGGAAGAATAATAGACCGTCAAAAGTTTGACAGTCCATCGAGTGCACCATCAAATAATGGTATTGTAGAATTTTGACGAGTTTACATATGGGTAATTCGACCCTCAGCCCATGTTCTGCACACGTCACTCCACACGTCCTCTCTTTTCTCCACTCGTGAGTTCCCACTTTGCACTCATTTACTCCTCTCTATTTTTTATCTCTCAAGGGGTATGGTAATTTCCTCTTCTTGTGGCATCTCACAAGAAGCACCTTGATTCCTTTCCTTCGGCTTCTTATTTTGGGAATTGGTTTTAGTCCTATACCCCTTTTCATGTGGCTCGGGATAATGGTATCTCAAATACCTCTTCAATGTGTTACACCCCGTAACTTGGCATTTCGATGTATCGATAATGGATAGCAAAGTCCCGAAAAGGGGTACGATATTACGGAAGGATAATAAATGTTTACAGTCATTTTACAAAGGTTCTGAAGTGTTCAGCAGTTAAACGGATTGAATAAAGTATATTCCGAAGAAAAAGGGAAAAACTCAGAATATGACGGGACAAAGAATGGTCCGTAAAATACTTTGACGAATCGTCGATTATCTATGGTGAGCCGTCAAATATCCTGGAAGATCGACGGGAAGAATGACAGACCATTAGAAGTTTGATGGTCCATCGAGTACACCGTCGAATTATAGCAGTGCTGAATTTCGAGGAGTTTATATTTGGGAAATTAGACCCTCAACCAATTTTCTCCTCACATCACTCTGCACATCCTTTCATTTTTCCACTCGTGATTTGACACTTTGCACTGCATTACTCCTCTGTATCTTTTGTCTCTCAAGACGTACGATAATATCCCCTTCTTGTGGCATCTCAAAGGAAATGCTTTACTTCATTTCCTTCGGATTCTTCTTTTGGGAAGTGGTTTCTGTCCTATACCCTTTTTCACGTGGCTCAGGATAATGGTATCTCAAACACCTCTTAAATGTGTTACACCCCGTAACTTTGCATTTGGACATATCATCAACGGATATCAAAGTCCCGAGAAGGGGTACGACCTTATAGAATGATAATAAAGGTTTGCAGCTTTTTTACAAAGGTACCAGTGTATTCGAGAGTTAAACTAATTAAAGAAAGTACATTTTGATGAAAAAGGGAAAACTGGGAATTTGATGGGACAGAGGACGATTCGTAAAATAATTTGACGGACCTTCAATTATCCAATGTGAGCCATCAACCTTCTTGTAAGATCAACGGGAAGAATAATAGACCGTCAAAAGTTTGATACCCATCGAAAGTGCACCATCTAATAATGGTATTGTAGAATTTTGACGAGTTTATATATGGGAAATTCGACCCTCAGCCCATTTTCTGCACACGTCACTCCACACATCCTCTCTTTTTTCGACTCGTGATTTTCCACTTCCTTTACTCCTCACTATTTTTTATCTCTCAAGGGGTATGGTAATTTCCTCTTCTTGTGGCATCTCACAAGAAGTACCTTGATTCTTTTCCTTCGGCTTCTTATTTTGGGAATTGGTTTTAGTCCTATACCCCTTTTCATGTGGCTCGGGATAATGGTATCTCAAATACCTCTTCAATGTGTTACACCCCGTAACTTGGCATTTTGATGTATCGATAATGGATAGCAAAGTCCCGGGAAGGGGTAAGACATTACGGAAGGATAATAAATGTTTACAGTCTTTTTACAAAGGTCCTGAAGTGTTCGGGAGTTAAACGAATTGAATAAAGTATGTTCTGACGAAAAAGGGAAAAACTCAGAATATGACGGGACAAAGAATGGTCCGTAAAATACTTTGATGGATGGACGATTATCTATGGTGAGCCGTCAAATATCCTGGAAGATCGACGGGAAAAATGACAGACCGTTAGAAGTTTGATGGTCCATCGAGTACACCGTCGAATTATAGCAGTGCAGAATTTTGAGGAGTTTATATTTGGGAAATTCGACCCTCAACAAATTTTCTCCTCACATCACTCTGCACATCCTTTCATTTTTCCACTCATGATTTGACACTTTGCACTGCATTACTCCTCTGTATCTTTTGTCTCTCAAGAGGTACGATAATATCCCCTTCTTGTGGCATCTCAAAGGAAATGTTTTACTTCCTTTCCATCGGATTCTTCTTTTGGGAAGTGGTTTCTGTCCTATACCCTTTTTCACATGGCTCAGGATAATGGTATCTCAAACACCTCTTAAATGTGTTACACCCCATAACTTTGCATTTGGCCATATCATCAACGGGTATCAAAGTCCCGTGAAGGGGTACGACCTTACAGAATGATAATAAAGGTTTGCAGCTTTTTTACAAAGGTACCAGTGTGTTCGAGAGTTAAACTAATTAAAGAAAGTACATTTTGATGAAAAAGGGAAAACTGGGAATTTGACGGGACAGAGGACGATTCGTAAAATACTTTGACGGACCTTCAATTATCCAATGTGAGCCATCAACCTTCTTGTAAGATCAACGGGAAGAATAATAGACCGTCAAAAGTTTGATAGTCCATCTAGTGCCCCATCTAATAATGGTAATGTAGACTTTTGACGAGTTAATATATGGGAAATTCGACCCTCAGCCCATGTTCTGCACACGTCACTCCACACCCTCTCATTTTTCCACTCATGATTTGCCACTTTGCACTCCTTTACTGCTCTCTACCTTTACTCCTCTATATTTTTTATATCTCAAGGGGTATGGTAATTTCCTCTTCTTGTGGCATCTCACAAGAAGCACCTTGATTCCTTTCCTTCGGCTTCTTATTTTGGGAATTGGTTTTAGTCCTATACCCCTTTTCATGTGGCTCGGGATAATGGTATCTCAAATACCTCTTCAATGTGTTACACCCCGTAACTTGGCATTTCGATGTATCGATAATGGATAGCAAAGTCCCGGGAAGGGGTAAGACATTACGGAAGGATAATAAATGTTTACAGTCTTTTTACAAAGGTCCTGAAGTGTTCGGGAGTTAAACGAATTGAATAAAGTATGTTCTGACGAAAAAGGGAAAAACTCATAATATGACGGGACAAAGAATGGTCCGTAAAATACTTTGATGGATGGACGATTATCTATGGTGAGCCGTCAAATATCCTGGAAGATCGACGGGAAGAATGACAGACCGTTAGAAGTTTGATGGTCTATCGAGTACACCGTCGAATTATAGCAGTGCAGAATTTCGAGGAGTTTATATTTGGGAAATTCGACCCTCAACCAATTTTCTCCTCACATCACGCTGCACATCCTTTCATTTTTCCACTCATGATTTGACACTTTGCACTGCATTACTCCTCTGTATCTTCTGTCTCTCAAGACGTACGATAATATCCCCTTCTTGTGGCATCTCAAAGGAAATGCTTTACTTCCTTTCCTTCAGATTCTTCTTTTGGGAAGTGGTTTCTGTCCTATACCCTTTTTCACGTGGCTCAGGATAATGGTATCTCAAACACCTCTTAAATGTGTTACACCACGTAACTTTGCATTTGGCCATATCATCAACGGGTATCAAAGTCCCGTGAAGGGGTACGACCTTACAGAATGATAATAAAGGTTTGCAGCTTTTTACAAAGGTACCAAAGTGTGTTCGAGAGTTAAACTAATTAAAGAAAGTACATCTTGATGAAAAAGGGAAAACTGAATTTGACGGACAGAGGACGATTCAGTAAAATACTTTGACGGACCTTCAATTATCCAATGTGAGCCATCATCCTTCTTGTAAGATCAACGGAAGAATAATAGACCGTCAAAAGTTTGATACCCATCGAGTGCACCATCTAATAATGGTATTGTAGAATTTTGACGAGTTTATATATGGGAAATTCACCCTCACCCCATTTTCTGCACACGCCACTCCACACATCCTCTCTTTTTTCGACTCGCGATTTTCCATTTCCTTTACTCCTCTCTATTTTTTTATCTCTCAAGGGGTGAGGTAATTTCCTCTTCTTGTGTCATCTCACAAGAAGTACCTTGATTCCTTTCCTTCGACTTCTTATTTTGTGAATTGGTTTTAGTCTTATACCCTTTTCATGTGGCTCGGGATAATGGTATCTCAAATGCCTCTTCAATGTGTTACACCCCGTAACTTGGCATTTCGATGTATCGATAATAGATAGCAAAGTCTAGGGACGGGGTAAGACATTACGGAAAGATAATAAATGTTTACAGTCTTTTTACAAAGGTCCTGAAGTGTTCAGGAGTTAAACGGATTGAATAAAGTATGTTCTGAAGAAAAAGGGAAAAACTCGGAATATGACGGGACAAAGAATGGTCCGTAAAATACTTTGATGGATGGTCGATTATCTATGGTGAGCTGTCAAATATCCTGGAAGATCGACGGGAAGAATGACAGACCGTTAGAAGTTTGATGGTCCATCGAGTACACCGTTGAATTATAGCAGTGCAGAATTTCGAGGAGTTTATATTTGGGAAATTCGACCCTCAACCAATTTTCTCCTCACATCACTCTGCACATCCTTTCCTTTTTCCACTCATGATATGACACTTTGCACTGCATTACTCCTCTGTATATTTTGTCTCTCAAGGGGTACGGTAATATCCCCTTCTTGTGGCATCTCAAAGGAAGTGCTTTACTTCCTTTCCTTCGGCTTCTTCTTTTGGGAAGTGGTTTCTGTCCTATACCCTTTTTCACGTGGCTCAGGATAATGGTATCTCAAACACCTCTTAAATGTGTTACACCCCGTAACTTTGCATTTGGCCATATCATCAATGGATATCAAAGTCCCGAGAAGGGGTACGACCTTATAGAATGATAATAAAGGTTTGCAGTTTTTTTACAAAGGCACCAGTGTGTTCGAGAGTTAAACTAATTAAAGAAAGTACATTTTGAAGAAAAAGGAAAACTGGAATTTGATCGGACAGAGGATGATCCGTAAAATACTTTGACGGACCTTCAATTATCCAATGTGAGCCATCAACCTTCTTGTAAGAGCAACGGGAAGAATAAGAGACCGGCAAAAGGTTGACAGTCCATCGAGTGCACCATCTAATAATGGTATTGGAGAAGTTTGACGAGTTTATATATGGGAAATTCGACCCTCAAATTTCATTTTCTCACACGTCACTCCACACATCCTCTCTTTTTTCGACTCGCGATTTTCCACTTCCTTTACTGCTCACTATTTTTTATCTCTCAAGGGGTATGGTAATTTCCTCTTCTTGTGGCATCTCACAAGAAGTACCTTGATTCCTTTCCTTCGGCTTCTTATTTTGTGAATTGGTTTTAGTCCTATACCCCTTTTCATATGGCTCGGGATAATGGTATCTCAAATACCTCTTCAATGTGTTACACCCTGTAACTTGGCATTTCGATGTATTGATAATGGATAGCAAAGTCCCTAATAGGGGTAAGACATTACGGAAGGATAATAAATGTTTACAGTCTTTTTACAAAGGTCCTGAAGTGTTCAGTAGTTAAATGGATTGAATAAAGTATATTCTGAAGAAAAAGGGAAAAACTCAGAATATGACGGAACAAAGAATGGTCCGTAAAATACTTTGACGAATGGTCGATTATCTATGGTGAGGCGTCAAATATCCTGGAAGATCGACGGGAAGAATGATGCACCTTTAGAAGTTTGATGGTCCATCGAGTACACCGTCGAATTATAGCAAGTGCAATTTCGAGGAGAAACATATTTGGTAAATTAGACCCTCAACCAATTTTCTCCTCACATCACTGCACATCCTTTCCTTTTTCCACTCGTGATTTTACACTTTGCACTCCATTACTCCTCAGATCTTTTGTCTCTCAAAGTACGGTAATATCCCCTTCTTGTGGCATCTCAAAGGAAGTGCTTTACTTCCTTTCCTTCGGCTTCTTCTTTTGGGAAGTGGTTTCTGTCTTATACCCTTTTTCACGTGGCTCAGGATAATGGTATCTCAAACACCTCTTAAATGTGTTACACCCCGTAACTTTGCATTTGGCCATATCATCAACGGATATCAAAGTCCTGAGAAGGGGTACGACCTTATAGAATGATAATAAAGGTTTGCAGTTTTTTTACAAAGGCACCAGTGTGTTCGAGAGTTAAACTAATTAAAGAAAGTACATTTTGAAGAAAAAGGGAAAAACTGGGAATTTGACGGGACAGAGGATGATCCGTAAAATACTTTGACGGACCTTCAATTATCCAATGTGAGCCATCAACCTACTTGTAAGATCATCGGGAAGAATAATAGACCGTCAAAAGTTTGACAGTCCATCGAGTGAACCATCTAATAATGGTATTGTAGAAATTTGACGAGTTTACATATGGGTAATTCGACCCTCAGCCCATGTTCTGCACACGTCACTCCACACGTCCTCTCTTTTCTCCACTCGTGAGTTCCCACTTTGCACTCATTTACTCCTCTCTATTTTTTATCTCTCAAGGGGTATGGTAATTTACTCTTCTTGTGGCATCTCACAAGAAGCACCTTGATTCCTTTCCTTCGGCTTCTTATTTTGGGAATTGGTTTTAGTCCTATACCCCTTTTCATGTGGCTCGGGATAATGGTATCTCAAATACCTCTTCAATGTGTTACACCCCGTAACTTGGCATTTCGATGTATCGATAATGGATAGCAAAGTCCCGAAAAGGGGTACGACATTACGGAAGGATAATAAATGTTTACAGTCATTTTACAAAGGTTCTGAAGTGTTCAGCAGTTAAACGGATTGAATAAAGTATATTCCGAAGAAAAAGGGAAAAACTCAGAATATGACGGGACAAAGAATGGTCCGTAAAATACTTTGACGAATCGTCGATTATCTATGGTGAGCCGTCAAATATCCTGGAAGATCGACGGGAAGAATGACAGACCATTAGAAGTTTGATGGTCCATCGAGTACACCGTCGAATTATAGCAGTGCAGAATTTCGAGGAGTTTATATTTGGGAAATTCAACCCTCAACCAATTTTCTCCTCACATCACTCCGCACATCCTTTCCTTTTTCCACTCATGATATGACACTTTGCACTGTATTACTCCTTTGTATCTTTTGTCTCTCAAGAGGTACGATAGTATCCCCTTCCTGTGGCATCTCAAAGGAAATGCTTTACTTCCTTTCCTTCGTATTCTTCTTTTGGGAAGTGGTTTCTGTCCTATACCCTTTTTCACGTGGCTCAGGATAATGGTATCTCAAATACCTCTTAAATGTGTTACACCCCGTAACTTTGCATTTGGCCATATCATCAACGGGTATCAAAGTCCCGGGAAGGGGTACGACCTTACAGAATGATAATAAAGGTTTGCAGCTTTTTTACAAAGGTACCAGTGTGTTCGAGAGTTAAACTAATTAAAGAAAGTACATTTTGATGAAAAAGGGAAAAATTGGGAATTTGACGGGACAGAGGACGATTCGTAAAATACTTTGACGGACCTTCAATTATCCAATGTGAGCCATCAACCTTCTTGTAAGATCAACGGGAAGAATAATAGACCGTCAAAAGTTTGACAGTCCATCGAGTGCACCATCTAATAATGGTATTGTAGAATTTTGACGAGTTTATATGTGGGAAATTCGACCCTCAGCCCATTTTCTGCACACGTCACTCCACACATCCTCTCTTTTTTTGACTCGCGATTTTCCACTTCCTTTACTGCTCACTATTTTTTATCTCTCAAGGGGTATGGTAATTTCCTCTTCTTGTGGCATCTCACAAGAAGTACCTTGATTTCTTTCCTTTGGCTTCTTATTTTGTGAATTGGTTTTAGTCCTATACCCCTTTTCATATGGCTCGGGATAATGGTATCTCAAATACCTCTTCAATGTGTTACACCCAGTAACTTGGCATTTCGATGTATTGATAATGGATAGCAAAGTCCCTAATAGGGGTAAGACATTACGGAAGGATAATAAATGTTTACAGTCTTTTTACAAAGGTCCTGAAGTGTTCAGTAGTTAAATGGATTGAATAAAGTATATTCTGAAGAAAAAGGGAAAAACTCAGAATATGACGGAACAAAGAATGGTCCGTCAAATACTTTGACGAATGGTCGATTATCTATGGTGAGGCGTCAAATATCCTGGAAGATCGACGGGAAGAATGACAGACCGTTAGAAGTTTGATGGTCTATCGAGTACACCGTCGAATTATAGCAGTGCAGAATTTCGAGGAGTTTATATTTGGGAAATTCGACCCTCAACCAATTTTCTCCTCACATCACTCTGCACATCCTTTCCTTTTTCCACTCATGATATGACACTTTGCACTGCATTACTCCTCTGTATATTTTGTCTCTCAAGGGGTACGGTAATATCCCCTTCTTGTGGCATCTCAAAGGAAGTGCTTTACTTCCTTTCCTTCGGCTTCTTCTTTTGGGAAGTGGTTTCTGTCCTATACCCTTTTTCACGTGGCTCAGGATAATGGTATCTCAAACACCTCTTAAATGCGTTACACCCCGTAACTTTGCATTTGGCCATATCATCAACGGATATCAAAGTCCCGAGAAGGGGTACGACCTTATAGAATGATAATAAAGGTTTGCAGTTTTTTTACAAAGGCACCAGTGTGTTCGAGAGTTAAACTAATTAAAGAAAGTACATTTTGAAGAAAAAGGGAAAAACTGGGAATTTGACGGGACAGAGGATGATCCGTAAAATACTTTGACGGACCTTCAATTATCCAATGTGAGCCATCAACCTTCTTGTAAGATCAACGGGAAGAATAATAGACCGTCAAAAGTTTGACAGTCCATCGAGTGCACCATCTAATAATGGTATTGTAGAATTTTGACGAGTTTATATATGGGAAATTCGACCCTCAGCCCATTTTCTGCACACGTCACTCCACACATCCTCTCTTTTTTCGACTCGCGATTTTCCACTTCCTTTACTGCTCACTATTTTTTATCTCTCAAGGGGAATGGTAATTTCCTCTTCTTGTGGCATCTCACAAGAAGTACCTTGATTCCTTTCCTTCGGCTTCTTATTTTGTGAATTGGTTTTAGTCCTATACCCCTTTTCATATGGCTCGGGATAATGGTATCTCAAATACCTCTTCAATGTGTTACACCACTCAGAACTTGGCATTTCGATGTATTGATAATGGATAGCAAAGTCCCTAATAGGGGTAAGACATTACGAAAGGATAATAAATGTTTACAGTCTTTTTACAAAGGTCCTGAAGTGTTCAGTAGTTAAATGGATTGAATAAAGTATATTCAAGAAAAAGGGAAAACTTCGAATATGACGGAACAAAGAATGGTCCGTAAAATACTTTGACGAATGGTCGATTATCTATGGTGAGGCGTCAAATATCCTGGAAGATCGACGGGAAGAATGACAGACCGTTAGAAGTTTGATGGTCCATCGAGTACACCGTAAAATTATAGCAGCAAGGCACTTTTGAGGAGTTTATATTTGGGAAATTCGACCCTCAACCAATTTTCTCCTCACATCACTCTGCACATCCTTTCCTTTTTCCACTCATGATATGACACTTTGCACCGCATTACTCCTCTCTCAGATATTTTGTCTCTCAAGGGGTACGGTAATATCCCCTTCTTGTGGCATCTCAAAGGAAGTGCTTTACTTCCTTTCCTTCGCTTCTTCTTTTGGGAAGTGGTTTCTGCCCTATACCCTTTTTCACGTGGCTCAGATAATGGTATCTCAAACACCTCTTAAATGCGTTACACCAGTAACTTTGCATTTGGCCATATCATCAACGGATATCAAAGTCCCGAGAAGGGTACGACCTTATAGAATGATAATAAAGGTTTGCGCTTTTTACAAAGGCACCCGGTGTGTTCGAGAGTTAAACTAATTAAAGAAAGTACATTTTGAAGAAAAAGGGAAAAGCGGGAATTTGACGGAGACAGAGGATGATCCAGTAAAATACTTTGACTGACCTTCAATTATCCAATGTGAGCCATCAACCTACTTGTAAGATCATCGGGAAGAATAATAGACCGTCAAAAGTTTGACAGTCCATCGAGTGCACCATCAAATAATGGTATTGTAGAATTTTGACGAGTTTACATATGGGTAATTCGACCCTCAGCCCATGTTCTGCACACGTCACTCCACACGTCCTCTCTTTTCTCCACTCGTGAGTTCCCACTTTGCACTCATTTACTCCTCTCTATTTTTTATCTCTCAAGGGGTATGGTAATTTCCTCTTCTTGTGGCATCTCACAAGAAGCACCTTGATTCCTTTCCTTCGGCTTCTTATTTTGGGAATTGGTTTTAGTCCTATACCCCTTTTCATGTGGCTCGGGATAATGGTATCTCAAATACCTCTTCAATGTGTTACACCCCGTAACTTGGCATTTCGATGTATCGATAATGGATAGCAAAGTCCCGAAAAGGGGTACGATATTACGGAAGGATAATAAATGTTTACAGTCATTTTACAAAGGTTCTGAAGTGTTCAGCAGTTAAACGGATTGAATAAAGAATATTCCAAAGAAAAAGGGAAAAATTCATAATATGACGGGACAAAGAATGGTCCGTAAAATACTTTGACGAATCGTCGATTATCTATGGTGAGCCGTCAAATATCCTGGAAGATCGACGGGAAGAATGACAGACCATTAGAAGTTTGATGGTCCATCGAGTACACCGTCGAATTATAGCAGTGCTGAATTTCGAGGAGTTTATATTTGGGAAATTAGACCCTCAACCAATTTTCTCCTCACATCACTCTGCACATCCTTTCATTTTTCCACTCGTGATTTGACACTTTGCACTGCATTACTCCTCTGTATCTTTTGTCTCTCAAGACGTACGATAATATCCCCTTCTTGTGGCATCTCAAAGGAAATGCTTTACTTCATTTCCTTCGGATTCTTCTTTTGGGAAGTGGTTTCTGTCCTATACCCTTTTTCACGTGGCTCAGGATAATGGTATCTCAAACACCTCTTAAATGTGTTACACCCCGTAACTTTGCATTTGGACATATCATCAACGGATATCAAAGTCCCGAGAAGGGGTACGACCTTATAGAATGATAATAAAGGTTTGCAGCTTTTTTACAAAGGTACCAGTGTATTCGAGAGTTAAACTAATTAAAGAAAGTACATTTTGATGAAAAAGGGAAAACTGGGAATTTGACGGGACAGAGGACGATTCGTAAAATAATTTGACGGACCTTCAATTATCCAATGTGAGCCATCAACCTTCTTGTAAGATCAACGGGAAGAATAATAGACCGTCAAAAGTTTGACAGTCCATCGAGTGCACCATCTAATAATGGTATTGTAGAATTTTGACGAGTTTATATATGGGAAATTCGACCCTCAGCCCATTTTCTGCACACGTCACTCCACACATCCTCTCTTTTTTCGACTCGTGATTTTCCACTTCCTTTACTCCTCACTATTTTTTATCTCTCAAGGGGTATGGTAATTTCCTCTTCTTGTGGCATCTCACAAGAAGTACCTTGATTCTTTTCCTTCGGCTTCTTATTTTGGGAATTGGTTTTAGTCCTATACCCCTTTTCATGTGGCTCGGGATAATGGTATCTCAAATACCTCTTCAATGTGTTACACCCCGTAACTTGGCATTTTGATGTATCGATAATGGATAGCAAAGTCCCGGGAAGGGGTAAGACATTACGGAAGGATAATAAATGTTTACAGTCTTTTTACAAAGGTCCTGAAGTGTTCGGAGTTAAACGAATTGAATAAAGTATGTTCTGACGAAAAAGGGAAAAACTCAGAATATGACGGGACAAAGAATGGTCCGTAAAATACTTTGATGGATGGACGATTATCTATGGTGAGCCGTCAAATATCCTGGAAGATCGACGGGAAAAATGACAGACCGTTAGAAGTTTGATGGTCCATCGAGTACACCGTCGAATTATAGCAGTGCAGAATTTTGAGGAGTTTATATTTGGGAAATTCGACCCTCAACAAATTTTCTCCTCACATCACTCTGCACATCCTTTCATTTTTCCACTCATGATTTGACACTTTGCACTGCATTACTCCTCTGTATCTTTTGTCTCTCAAGAGGTACGATAATATCCCCTTCTTGTGGCATCTCAAAGGAAATGTTTTACTTCCTTTCCATCGGATTCTTCTTTTGGGAAGTGGTTTCTGTCCTATACCCTTTTTCACGTGGCTCAGGATAATGGTATCTCAAACACCTCTTAAATGTGTTACACCCCATAACTTTGCATTTGGCCATATTATCAACGGGTATCAAAGTCCCGTGAAGGGGTACGACCTTACAGAATGATAATAAAGGTTTGCAGTTTTTTTACAAAGGTACCAGTGTGTTCGAGAGTTAAACTAATTAAAGAAAGTACATTTTGATGAAAAAGGAAAACTGGGAATTTGACGGGACAGAGGGCGATTAAGAAATACTTTGACGGACCTTCAATTATCCAATGTGAGCCATCAACCTTCTTGTAAGATCAACGGGAAGAATAATAGACCGTCAAAAGTTTGATAGTCCATCTAGTGCCCCATCTAATAATGGTAATGTAGACTTTTGACGAGTTAATATATGGGAAATTCGACCCTCAGCCCATGTTCTGCACACGTCACTCCACACCCTCTCATTTTTCCACTCATGATTTGCCACTTTGCACTCCTTTACTGCTCTCTACCTTTACTCCTCTATATTTTTTATATCTCAAGGGGTATGGTAATTTCCTCTTCTTGTGGCATCTCACAAGAAGTACCTTGATTCCTTTCCTTCGGCTTCTTATTTTGGGAATTGGTTTTAGTCCTATACCCCTTTTCATGTGGCTCGGGATAATGGTATCTCAAATACCTCTTCAATATGTTACATCCCGTAGCTTTGCATTTCGATGTATCGATAATGGATAGCAAAGTCCCGAGAAGGGGTAAGACATTACGGAAGGATAATAAATGTTTACAGTCTTTTTACAAAGGTCCTGAAGTGTTCGGGAGTTAAACGAATTGAATAGAGTATGTTCTGACGAAAAAAGGGAAAAACTCAGAATATGACGGGACAAAGAATGGTCCGTAAAATACTTTGACGAATGGTCGATTATCTATGGTGAGCCATCAAATATCCTGGAAGATCGACGAGAAGAATGACAGACCGTTAGAAGTTTGATGGTCCATCGAGTACACCGTAAAATTATAGCAGTGCAGAATTTTGAGAAGTTTATATTTGGGAAATTCGACCCTCAACCAATTTTATCCTCACATCACTCTGCACATCCTTTCATTTTTCCACTCATGATTTGACACTTTGCACTGCATTACTCCTCTGTATCTTTTGTCTCTCAAGACGTACGATAATATCCCCTTCTTGTGGCATCTCAAAGGAAATGTTTTACTTCCTTTCCATCGGATTCTTCTTTTGGGAAGTGGTTTCTGTCCTATACCCTTTTTCACGTGGCTCAGGATAATGGTATCTCAAACACCTCTTAAATGTGTTACACCCCATAACTTTGCATTTGGCCATATCATCAACGGGTATCAAAGTCCCGTGAAGGGGTACGACCTTACAGAATGATAATAAAGGTTTGCAGCTTTTTTACAAAGGTACCAGTGTGTTCGAGAGTTAAACTAATTAAAGAAAGTACATTTTGATGAAAAAGGGAAAACTGGGAATTTGACGGGACAGAGGACGATTCGTAAAATACTTTGACGGACCTTCAATTATCCAATATGAGCCATCAACCTTCTTGTAAGATCAACGGGAAGAATTATAGACTGCCAAAAGTTTGACATTCCATCGAGTGCACCATCTAATAATGGTATTGTAGAATTTTGACGAGTTTATATATGGAAAATTCGACCCTCAGCCCAATTTCTGCACACGTCACTCCACACATCCTCTCTTTTTTCGACTCGTGATTTTCCACTTCCTTTACTCCTCACTATTTTTTATCTCTCAAGGGGTATGATAATTTCCTCTTCTTGTGGCATCTCACAAGAAGTACCTTGATTCCTTTCCTTCGGCTTCTTATTTTGTGAATTGGTTTTAGTCCTATACCCCTTTTCATATGGCTCAGGATAATGGTATCTCAAATACCTCTTCAATGTGTTACACCCTGTAACTTGGCATTTCGATGTATCGTTAATGGATAGCAAAGTCCCGAATAGGGGTAAGAAATTATGGAAGGATAATAAATGTTTACAGTCTTTTTACAAAGGTCCTGAAGTGTTCGGGAGTTAAACGGATTGAATAAAGTATATTATGAAGAAAAAGGGAAAAACACGGAATATGACGGGACAAAGAATGGTCCGTAAAATACTTTGACGAATGGTCGATTATCTATGGTGAGCCGTCAAATATCCTGGAAGATCAACGGGAAGAATGACAGACCGTTAGAAGTTTGATGGGCTATCTAGTACACCGTCGAATTATAGTAGTGCAGAATTTGGAGGAGTTTATATTTGGGAAATTCGACCCTCAACCAATTTTCTCCTCACATCACTCCGCACATCCTTTCCTTTTTCCACTCGTGATTTGACACTTTTTACTGCATTACTCCTCTTTATATTTTGTCTCTCAAGGGGTACGGTAATATCCCCTTTTTGTGGCATTTCAAAGGAAGTGCTTTACTTCCTTTCCTTCGGCTTCTTCTTTTGGGAAGTGGTTTCTGTCCTATACCCTTTTTCATGTGGCTTAGGATAATGGTATCTCAAACACCTCTTAAATGTGTTTCACCCCGTAACTTTGCATTTGGCCATATCATCAACGGATATCAAAGTCCCGGGAAGGGGTACGACCTTACAGAATGATAATAAAGGTTTGCAGTTTTTTTACAAAGGTACCAGTGTGTTCGAGAGTTAAACTAATTAAAGAAAGTACATTTTGATGAAAAAGGGAAAAATTCGGAATTTGACAGGACAGAGGACGATTCGTAAAATACTTTGACGGACCTTCAATTATCCAATGTGAGCCATCAACCTTCTTGTAAGATCATCGGGAAGAATAATAGACCGTCAAAAGTTTGACAGTCCATCGAGTGCACCATCAAATAATGGTATTGTAGAATTTTGACGAGTTTACATATGGGTAATTTGACCCTTAGCCCATGTTCTGCACACGTCACTCCACACATCCTCTCTTTTTTCCACTCGTGATTTGCCACTTTGCACTCCTTTACTCCTCTCTATTTTTTATCTCTCAAGGTGTATGGTAATTTCCTCTTCTTGTGGCATCTCACAAGAAGCACCTTGATTCCTTTCCTTCGGCTTCTTATTTTGGGAATTGGTTTTAGTCCTATACCCCTTTTCATGTGGCTCGGGATAATGGTATCTCAAATACCTCTTCAATGTGTTACACCCCGTAACTTGGCATTTCGATGTATCGATAATGGATAGCAAAGTCCCGAAAAGGGGTACGACATTACGGAAGGATAATAAATATTTACAGTCTTTTTACAAATGTCCTGAAGTGATCAGGAGTTAAACAGATTGAATAAAGTATATTCTGAAGAAAAAGGAAAAAACTCAGAATAAGACAGGACAAAGAATGGTCCGTAAAATACTTTGACGAATGGTCGATTATCTATGGTGAGCCGTCAAATATCCTAGAAGATCGACGGGAAGAATGACAGACCGTTAGATGTTTGATGGTTCATCGAGTACACCGTCGAATTATAGCAGTGCAGAATTTCGAGTAGTTTATATTTGGGAAATTCGACCCTCAACCAATTTTCTCCTCACATCACTCCGCACATCCTTTCCTTTTTCCACTCGTGATTTGACACTTTTTACTGCATTACTCCTCTATATATTTTTCTCTCAAGGGCTACTGTAATATCTCCTTCTTGTGGCATCTCAAAGGAAGTGCTTTACTTCCTTTCCTTCGGCTTCTTCTTTTGGAAAGTGGTTTCTGTCCTATACCCCTTTTCATGTGGCTCAGGATAGTGGTATCTCAAACACCTCTTAAATGTGTTACACCCCGTAACTTTGTATTTGGCCATATCATCAATGGCTATCAAAGTCCCGGGAAGGGGTACGACCTTACAGAATGATAATAAAGGTTTGCAGCTTTTTTACAAAGGTACCAGTGTGTTCGAGAGTTAAACTAATTAAAGAAAGTACATTTTGATGAAAAAGGGAAAAACTGGGAATTTGACGGGACAGAGGACGATCCGTAAAATACTTTGACGGACCTTCAATTATCCAATGTGAGCCATCAACCTTCTTGTAAGATCAACGGGAAGAATAATAGGCCGTCAAAAGTTTGACAGTCCATCGAGTGCACCATCTAATAATGGTATTGTAGAATTTTGATGAGTTTATATATGGGAAATTCGACCCTCAGCCCATTTTCTGCACACGTCACTCCACACATCCTCTCTTTTTTCCACTCGTGATTTGCCACTTTGCACTCCTTTACAGCTCTATTTTTTATCTCTCAAGTGGTATGGTAATTTCCTCTTCTTGTGGCATCTCACAAGAAGCACCTTGATACCTTTCCTTCGGCTTCTTATTTTGGGAATTGGTTTTAGTCCTATACCCCTTTTCATGTGGCTCGGGATAATGGTATCTCAAATACCTCTTCAATGTGTTACACCCCGTAACTTTGCATTTCTATGTATCGATAATAGATAGCAAAGTCCAGGGAAGGGGTACGACATTACGGAAGGATAATAAATGCTTACAGTCTTTTTACAAAGGTTCGGAAGTGTGTAGGAGTTAAACGGATTGAATAAAGTATGTTCTGAAGAAAAGGGAAAAAACTCATAATATGACAGGACAAAGAATGGTCCGTAAAATACTTTGACGAATGGTCGATTATCTATGGTGAGCCGTCTAATATCCTAGAAGATCGACGGGAAGAATGACAGACCGTTAGATGTTTGATGGTCCATCGAGTACACCGTCGAATTATAGCAGTGCAGAATTTTGAGGAGTTTATATTTGGGAAATTCGACCCTCAACCAATTTTCTCCTCACTTTACTCCGCACATCCTTTCCTTTTTCCACTCATGATTTGACACTTTTTACTGCATTACTCCTCTATATATTTTGTCTATCATGGGGTACGGTAATATCCACTTCTTGTGGCATCTCAAAGGAAGTGTTTTACTTCCTTTCCTTCGGCTTCTTCTTTTGGGAAGTGGTTTCTGTCCTATACCCTTTTTCATGTGGTTCAGGATAGTGGTATCTCAAACACCTCTTAAATGTGTTACACCCCGTAACTTTGCATTTGGCCATATCATCAATGGCTATCAAAGTCCCGGGAAGGAGTACGACCTTACAGAATGATAATAAAGGTTTGCAGCTTTTTTACAAAGGTACCAGTGTGTTCGAGAGTTAAACTAATTAAAGAAAGTACATTTTGCTGAAAAAGGGAAAAATTGGGAATTTGACGGGACAGAGGATGATCCGTAAAATACTTTGACGGACCTTCAATTATCCAATGTGAGCCATCAACCTACTTGTAAGATCAACAGGAAGAATAATAGACCGTCAAAAGTTTGACGGTCCATCGAGTGCACCATCTAATAATGGTATTGTAGAATTTTGACGAGTTTATATATGGGAAATTCGACCCTCAGCCCATTTTCTGCACACGTCACTCCACACATCCTCTCTTTTTTCCACTCGTAATTTGCCACTTTGCACTCCTTTACTGCTCTCTATTTTTATCTCTCAAGTGGTATGGTAATTTCCTCTTCTTGTGGCATCTCACAAGAAGCAACTTGATACCTTTCCTTCGGCTTCTTATTTTGGGAATTGGTTTTAGTCCTATACCCCTTTTCATGTGGCTCGGGATAATGGTATCTCAAATACCTCTTCAATGTGTTACACCCCGTAACTTGGCATTTCGATGTATCGATAATGTATAGCAAAGTCCTGAGAAGGGGTATGATATTACAGAAGGATAATAAATGTTTACAGTCTTTTTACAAAGGTCCTGAAGTGTTTAGGAGTTAAACGGATTGAATAAAGTATGTTCTGAAGAAAAAGGAAAAAACTCAGAATAAGACAGGACAAAGAATGGTCCGTAAAATACTTTGACGAATGGTCGATTATCTATGGTGAGCCGTCAAATATCCTAGAAGATCGACGGGAAGAATGACAGACCATTAGATGTTTGATGGTCCATCGAGTACACCGTCGAATTATAGCAGTGCAGAATTTTGAGGAGTTTATATTTGGGAAATTCGACCCTCAACCAATTTTCTCCTCACTTTACTCCGCACATCCTTTCCTTTTTCCACTCATGATTTGACACTTTTTATTGCATTACTCCTCTATATATTTTGTCTCTCAAGGGGTACGGTAATATCCCCTTCTTGTGGCATCTCAAAGGAAGTGCTTTACTTCCTTTCCTTCGGCTTCTTCTTTTGGGAAGTGGTTTCTGTCCTATACCCTTTTTCATGTGGCTCAGGATAATGGTATCTCAAACACCTCTTAAATGTGTTACACCCCGTAACTTTGCATTTGGCCATATCATCAATGGCTATCAAAGTCCCGGGAAGGGGTACGACCTTACAGAATGATAATAAAGGTTTGCAGCTTTTTTACAAAGGTACCAGTGTGTTCGAGAGTTAAACTAATTAAAGAAAGTACATTTTGCTGAAAAAGGGAAAAATTGGGAATTTGACGGGACAGAGGATGATCCGTAAAATACTTTGACGGACCTTCAATTATCCAATGTGAGCCATCAACCTTCTTGTAAGATCAACAGGAAGAATAATAGACCGTCAAAAGTTTGACGGTCCATCGAGTGCACCATCTAATAATGGTATTGTAGAATTTTGACGAGTTTATATATGGGAAATTCGACCCTCAGCCCATTTTCTGCACACGTCACTCCACACATCCTCTTTTTTTTCCACTCGTGATTTGCCACTTTGCACTCCTTTACTCCTCTCTATTTTTTATCTCTCAAGGGGTATGGTAATTTCCTCTTCTTGTGGCATCTCACAAGAATTACCTTGATTCCTTTCCTTTGGCTTCTGATTTTGGGAATGGGTTTTAGTCATATACCCCTTTTCATGTGGCTCGGGATAATGATATCTGAAATACCTCTTCAATGTGTTACACCCCGTAACTTGGCATTTCGATGTATCGATAATGTATAGCAAAGTCCTGAGAAGGGGTACGATATTACGGAAGGATAATAAATGTTTACAATCTTTTTACAAAGGTCCTGAAGTGTTTAGGAGTTAACCGGATTGAATAAAGTATGTTCTGAAGAAAAAGGAAAAAACTCAGAATAAGACAGGACAAAGAATGGTCCGTAAAATACTTTGACGAATGCTCGATTGAGGACACGGCCGTTGTAAAGTTTAAAAAAACATCAGGGACTAAAATGTAAAGAGTTAACATTTCAGGGACCAAAAAGAAAGTTTCGGAAGAAAGCAACAGCCCAACAGCCCATGGCCCGTGGAGAACAGAAAAGTGTATTTTCTGTTTCTGTATTTCGTAAGAGGAGGAGTATTACGTTTTCTGTTCAGTGTTATAGATCAGAAGCATAATTCGTAATGTGTTGTGTGTTCTCTGTATTAAATTTGAACAAAAATGTTCAATTTATAAGAGTAGAGAGGGAGGCAACGTTCTGTTCTATTGAATAGTTATGTATGTTGACTGGTGTCTTTTGCAGAAAACATAGCCGTCGTAACGTTTCAAGAAATTCCACGAACTAAAATGTAAATAGTTAATATTGTAGTGATCAAAAAGAAACTTCCGGAAGAAAGCAATGTTTCAACAAACTGCGGGTCTGTAGAGAACAGAAAAGTGTGTTTTCTATTTCGGTATTTCGTCAGAGGAAGAGTATTACGTTTTTTGTTCTTTGTTTTCGAAACGAAGCGTAATTCGTAATGTGTTGTGTGTTTTCTATTTTTAATTTGAACAGAAATGTTCTATTTATAAGAGCAGAAAGGGAGGCAACGTTTTGTTTTGTTGAACAGTCATGTCTATTGACTAGTTTCTTTTGGAGAAGACATAGTCGTTGTAACTTTTCGTAAAACTTCGGAGACCAAAATATAAATATTTAACATTTCAGGGACTAAAAAGAAAGTTCTGGAAGAAAGCTGCATCCCAACCGTCTGTGGCCCGTGGAGAACGGAAAAGTGTGTTTTCTGTTTCTGTATTTCGTAAGAGGAAGAGTATTACGTTTTCTGTTCTCTGTCTTCGATCAGAAAAAGAATTCGTAATGTGTTGTGTGCTCTCTGTTTTTTAATTTGAACAGAAATATTAAATTTATACGAGCAGAAAGAGAGGCAACATTATATTCTATTGAATAGTCATGTCTATTGTCTTATGTCTTTTGGAGAGGACATAGCCGTTGTAACGTTTCAAAAAACTTTAGGGACTAAAATATAAATAGTTAACATTCAGGGATAAAAAATAAAGTTTCGGAAGAAAGCAACAGCGCAATAGCCCCACAGCCCGTGGCCCATGGAGAACAGAAAAATATGGTTTATGTTTCTGTATTTCGTAAGAGGAAGAGTATTACGTTTTCTGTTCTCTATCTTCGATCAAAAGTAGAATTCGTAATGTGTTGTGTGTTCTTGTTTTTAATTTGAACAGAAATATTAAATTTATAAGAGTAGAAAGAGAGGCAATGTTATGTTCTATTGAATAGTCATGTATGTTGTCTTATGTCTTTTGTATAGGACACGGCCGTTGTAACGTTTAAAAAAACATCAGGGACTAAAATGTAAAGAGTTAACATTTCAGGGACCAAAAAAAAGTTTCGGAAGAAAGCAACAACCCAACAGCCCGTGGCCCGTGGAGAACAGAAAAGTGTATTTTCTGTTTCTTTAATTCGTAAGAGGAAGAGTATTACATTTTCTTTTCTCTGTCTTCGATCAGAAAAAGAATTCGGAATGTGTTGTGTGCTCTCTGTTTTTTAATTTGAACAGAAATATTAAATTTATATGAGCAGAAAGAGAGGCAACGTTATATTCTATTGAATAGTCATGTCTATTGTCTTATGTCTTTTGGAGAGGACATAGCCGTTGTAACGTTTCAAAAAACTTCAGTGACTAAAATATAAATAGTTAACATTTCAGGGATAAAAAAGAAAGTTTCAGAAGAAAGCAACAGCCCAAAGCGCAATAGCCCAATAGCCCGTGGCCCGTGGAGAACAGAAAAATGTGTTTTCTGTTTCTGTATTACATAAGAGAAAGAGTATTACGTTTTGTGTTCTCTATCTTCGATCAATAAGAGAATTCGTAATGTGTTGTGTGTTCTTGGTTTTTAATTTGAACAGAAATATTAAATTTATATGAGTAGAAAGAGAGGCAATGTTATGTTCTATTGGATAGTCATGTATGTTGCCTTATGTCTTTTGTAGAGGACACGGCCGTTGTAAAGTTTAAAAAAACATCAGGGACTAAAATGTAAAGAGTTAACATTTCAGGGACCAAAAAGAAAGTTTCGGAAGAAAGCAACAGCCCAACAGCCCATGGCCCGTGGAGAACAGAAAAGTGTATTTTCTGTTTCTGTATTTCGTAAGAGGATGAGTATTACGTTTTCTGTTCAGTGTTATAGATCAGAAGCATAATTCGTAATGTGTTGTGTGCTCTCTGTTTTTTAATTTGAACAGAAATATTAAATTTATATGAGCAGAAAGAGAGGCAACGTTATATTCTATTGAATAGTCATGTCTATTGTCTTATGTCTTTTGGAGAGGACATAGCCGTTGTAACGTTTCAAAAAACTTCAGTGACTAAAATATAAATAGTTAACATTTCAGGGATAAAAAAGAAAGTTTCAGAAGAAAGCAACAGCCCAAAGCGCAATAGCCCAACAGCCCGTGGCCCGTGGAGAACAGAAAAATGTGTTTTCTGTTTCTGTATTACATAAGAGAAAGAGTATTACGTTTTGTGTTCTCTATCTTCGATCAATAAGAGAATTCGTAATGTGTTGTGTGTTCTTGGTTTTTAATTTGAACAGAAATATTAAATTTATATGAGTAGAAAGAGAGGCAATGTTATGTTCTATTGGATAGTCATGTATGTTGCCTTATGTCTTTTGTAGAGGACACGGCCGTTGTAAAGTTTAAAAAAACATCAGGGACTAAAATGTAAAGAGTTAACATTTCAGGGACCAAAAAGAAAGTTTCGGAAGAAAGCAATGTTCAACAAATCATGGCGTGGAGAAATGTAAAAGTGTATTTTCTATTTCTGTATTTCGTAAGAGGAGGAGTATTACGTTTTCTGTTCAGTGTTATAGATCAGAAGCATAATTCGTAATGTGTTGTGTGTTCTCTGTATTAAATTTGAACAAAAATGTTCAATTTATAAGAGTAGAATGGGAGGCAACGTTCTGTTCTATTGAATAGTTATGTATGTTGACTGGTGTCTTTTGGAGAAAACATAGCCATCGTAACATTTCAAGAAATTCCAGGGTGTAAAATGTAAATAGTTAATATTGTAGTGATAAAAAAAAAAGTTCCGGAAGAAAGCAACAGCCCAAGAGCTCGTGGCCCGTGGAGAACAAAAATGTGTGTTTTCTATTTCTGTATTACGTAAGAGGAAGATTATTACATTTTGTGTTCTCTGTTTTTGATCAAAAGCAGAATTCGTAATGTGTTGTGTGTTCTCTATTTTTAATTTGAACATAAATATTTTATTTATAAGAGTAGAAAGGGAGGCAACATTCTATTTTGTTGAATAGTCATGTCTGTTGACTAGTGTCTTTTGGAGAAGAGATAGTCGTTGTAACGTTCCGAAAAACTTCAAGGCCAAAATGTAAATAGTTAACATTTCAGCAACCAAAAAGAAAGTTCCGGAAGAAAGCAACAGGCCAACAGCTCGTGGCCCGTGGAGAACAGAAAAGTGTGTTTTTTGTTTCTTTAATTCGTAAGAGGAAGAGTATTACGTTTTCTGTTCTCTGTCTTCGATCAGAAAAAGAATTCGTAATGTGTTGTGTGCTCTCTGTTTGTTAATTTGAACAGAAATATTAAATTTATATGAGCAGAAAGAGAGGCAACGTTATACTCTATTGAATAGTCATGTCTATTGTCTTATGTCTTTTGGAGAGGACATAGCCGTTGTAACGTTTCAAAAAACTTCAGTGACTAAAATATAAATAGTTAACATTTCAGGGATAAAAAAGAAAGTTTCAGAAGAAAGCAACAGCCCAAAGCGCAATAGCCCAACAGCCCGTGGCCCGTGGAGAACAGAAAAATGTGTTTTCTGTTTCTGTATTTCGTAAGAGGAAGAGTATTACATTTTCTGTTCTCTATCTTCGATCAATAAGAGAATTCGTAATGTGTTGTGTGTTCTTGGTTTTTAATTTGAACAGAAATATTAAATTTATATGAGTAGAAAGAGAAGCAATGTTATGTTCTATTGGATAGTCATGTATGTTGCCTTATGTCTTTTGTAGAGGACACGGCCGTTGTAAAGTTTAAAAAAACATCAGGGACTAAAATGTAAAGAGTTAACATTTCAGGGACCAAAAAAAAGTTTCGGGAGAAAGCAACAGCCCATGGCCCGTGGAGAACGGAAAAGTGTATTTTCTTTTTCTGTATTTCGTAAGAGGAAGAGTATTACGTTTTCTGTTCTCTATCTTCGATCAAAAGCAGAATTCGTAATGAGTTGTGTGTTCTATTTTTAAATTTGAAAAAAAATGTTCAATTTATAAGAGTAGAAAGGGAGGCAACGTTCTGTTCTATTGAATAGTTATGTATGTTGACTGGTGTCTTTTGGAGAAAACATAGCCGTCGTAACGTTTCAAGAAATTCCACGAACTAAAATGTAAATAGTTAATATTGTAGTGATAAAAAAGAAAGTTCCGGAAGAAAGCAACAGCCCAACAGCCCGTGGCCCGTGGAGAACAAAAATGTGTGTTTTCTATTTCTGTATTACGTAAGAGGAAGATTATTACATTTTGTGTTCTCTGTTTTCGATCAAAAGCAGAATTCGTAATGTGTTGTGTGTTCTCTATTTTTAATTTGAACATAAATATTTTATTTATAAGAGTAGAAAGGGAGGCAACATTCTGTTTTGTTGAATAGTCATGTCTGTTGACTGGTGTCTTTTGGAGAAGAGATAGTCGTTGTAACGTTCCGAAAAACTTCAAGGCCAAAATGTAAATAGTTAACATTTCAGCAACCAAAAAGAAAGTTCCGGAAGAAAGCAACAGGCCAACAACTCGTGGCCCGTGGAGAACAGAAAAGTGTGTTTTCTGTTTCTTTAATTCGTAAGAGGAAGAATATTACATTTTCTGTTCTCTGTCTTCGATCAGAAAAAGAATTCGTAATGTGTTGTGTGCTCTGTGTTTTTAATTTGAACAGAATATTAAATTTATATGAGCAGAAAGAGAGGCAACGTTATATTCTATTGAATAGTCATGTCTATTGTCTTATGTGTTTTGGAGAGGACATAGCCGTTGTAACATTTCAAAAAACTTCAGGGACTAAAATATAAATAGTTAACATTTCAGGGATAAAAAAGAAAGCTTCAGAAGAAAGAAACAGTCCAACAACGCAATTGCCCAACAGCCCGTGGAGAACAGAAAAATGTGTTTTCTGTTTCTGTATTTCGTAAGAGGAAGAGTATTACGTTTTCTGTTCTCTATCTTCGATCAAAAGCAGAATTCGTAATGTGTTGTGTGTTCTCGGTTTTTAATTTGAACAGAAATATTAAATTTACAAGAGCAGAAAGAGAGGCAACGTTATATTCTATTGAATAGTCATGTCTATTGTCTTATGTCTTTTGGAGAGGACATAGCCGTTGTAACGTTTCAAAAAACTTCAGTGACTAAAATATAAATAGTTAACATTTCAGGGATAAAAAAGAAAGTTTCAGAAGAAAGCAACAGCCCAAAATGCAATAGCCCAACAGCCCGTGGCCCGTGGAGAACAGAAAAATGTGTTTTCTGTTTCTGTATTTCGTAAGAGGAAGAGTATTACATTTTCTGTTCTCTATCTTCGATCAATAAGAGAATTCGTAATGTGTTGTGTGTTCTTGGTTTTTAATTTGAACAGAAATATTAAATTTATATGAGTAGAAAGAGAGGCAATGTTATGTTCTATTGGATAGTCATGTATGTTGCCTTATGTCTTTTGTAGAGGACACGGCCGTTGTAAAGTTTAAAAAAACATCAGGGACTAAAATGTAAAGAGTTAACATTTCAGGGACCAAAAAGAAAGTTTCGGAAGAAAGCAACAGCCCAACAGCCCATGGCCCGTGGAGAACAGAAAAGTGTATTTTCTGTTTCTGTATTTCGTAAGAGGAGGAGTATTACGTTTTCTGTTCAGTGTTATAGATCAGAAGCATAATTCGTAATGTGTTGTGTGTTCTCTGTATTAAATTTGAACAAAAATGTTCAATTTATAAGAGTAGAGAGGGAGGCAACGTTCTGTTCTATTGAATAGTTATGTATGTTGACTGGTGTCTTTTGCAGAAAATGTAGCCGTCGTAACGTTTCAAGAAATTCCGCGAACTAAAATGTAAATAGTTAATATTGTAGTGATCAAAAAGAAAGCTCCGGAAGAAAGCAACAGCCCAACAGCCCGTGGCCCGTGGAGAACACAAATGTGTGTTTTCTATTTCTGTATTACGTAAGAGGAAGAGTATTACGTTTTGTGTTCTCTGTTTTCGATCAGAAGCAGAATTCGTAATGTGTTGTGTGTTCTCTGTTTTTAATTTGAACATAAATGTTTTATTTATAAGAGCAGAAAGGGAGGCAACATTTTGTTTTGTTGAACAGTCATATCAGTTGACTATTGTCTTTGGAGAAGATATAGTCATTGTAATGTTTCAAAAAACTTCAGGGACCAAAATATAAATAGTTAACATTTCAGCAACCAAAAAGAAAGTTCCGGAAGAAAGCAACAGGCCAACAGCTCGTGGCCCGTGGAGAACAGAAAAGTGTGTTTTCTGTTTCTTTAATTCGTAAGAGGAAGAGTATTACGTTTTCTGTTCTCTGTCTTCGATCAGAAAAAGAATTCGTAATGTGTTGTATGCTCTCTGTTTTTAATTTGAACAGAAATATTAAATTTATATGAGCAGAAAGAGAGGCAACATTATATTCTATTGAATAGTCATGTCTATTGTCTTATGTCTTTTGGAGAGGACATAGCCGTTGTAACGTTTCAAAAAATTTCAGGGACTAAAATATAAATAGTTAACATTTCAGGGATAAAAAAGAAAGTTTCGAAAGAAAGCAACAGCCCAACAGCGCAATAGCCCAACAGCCCGTGGCCCGTGGAGAACAGAAAAATGTGTTTTCTGTTTCTGTATTTCGTAAGAGGAAGAGTATTACGTTTTCTGTTCTCTATCTTCGATCAAAAGCAGAATTCGTAATGTGTTGTGTGTTCTTGGTTTTTAATTTGAACAGAAATATTAAATTTATATGAGTAGAAAGAGAGGCAATGTTATGTTCTATTGAATAGTCATGTATGTTGTCTTATGTCTTTTGTAGAGGACACGGCCGTTGTAACGTTTAAAAAAACATCAGGGACTAAAATGTAAAGAGTTAACATTTCAGGGACCAAAAAGAAAGTTTTGGAAGAAAGCAACAGCCCAACAGCCCGTGGCCCGTGGAGAACAGAAAAGTGTATTTTCTGTTTCTGTATTTCGTAAGAGGAGGAGTATTACGTTTTCTGTTCAGTGTTATAGATCAGAAGCATAATTCGTAATGTGTTGTGTGTTCTCTGTATTAAATTTGAACAAAAATGTTCAATTTATAAGAGTAGACAGGGAGGCAACGTTCTGTTCTATTGAATAGTTATGTATGTTGACTGGTGCCTTTTGGAGAAAACATAGCCGTTGTAACGTTTTAAGAAATCCAGGGACTAAAATGTAAATAGTTAATATTATAGTGATAAAAAGGAAAGTTTCGGAAGAAAGCAACACCAAACAATAGAGCCCGTGGCCCGTAGAGAACAAAAAAATGTGTTTTCTATTTCGGTATTTCGTCAGAGGAAGAGTATTACATTTTTTGTTCTTCATTTTTGAAACGAAGCGGAATTCGTAATATGTTGTGTGTTTTCTATTTTTAATTTGAACAGAAATGTTCAATTTATTAGAGCATAAAGGGAGGCAACGTTTTGTTTTGTTGAACAGTCATGACTATTGACTAGTTTCTTTTGGAGAAGACATAGTCGTTGTAACGTTCCGAAAAACCTCAAGGCCAAAATGTAAATAGTTAACATTTCAGCAACCAAAAAGAAAGTTTCGGAAGAAAGCAACAGCCCAACAGCTCGTGGCCCGTGGAGAACAGAAAAGTGTGTTTTCTGTTTCTGTATTTCGTAAGAGGAAGAGTATTACATTTTCTGTTCTCTGTCTTCGATCAGAAAAAGAATTCGTAATGTATTGTGTGCTCTCTGTTTTTTAATTTGAACAGAAATATTAAATTTATATGAGCAGAAAGAGAGGCAACATTATATTCTATTGAATAGTCATGTCTATTGTCTTATGTCTTTTGGAGAGGACATAGCCGTTGTAACGTTTCAAAAAACTTCAGGGACTAAAATATAAATAGTTAATATTCAGGGATAAAAAAGAAAGTTTCAGAAGAAAACAACAGCCCAACAACGCAATAGCCCCACAACCCGTGGCCCATGGAGAACAGAAAAATATGGTTTATACTTCTGTATTTCGTAAGAGGAAGAGTATTACGTTTTATGTTCTCTATCTTCGATCAAAAGCAGAATTCGTAATGTGTTGTGTGTTCTTGGTTTTTAATTTGAACAGAAATATTAAATTTATATGAGTAAAAAGAGAGGCAATGTTATGTTCTATTGAATAGTCATGTATGTTGTCTTATGTCTTTTGTAGAGGACACGACCGTTGTAAGGTTTAAAAAAACATCAGGGACTAAAATGTAAAGATCTAACATTTCAGGGACCAAAAAGAAAGTTTTGGAAGAAAGGAACGGCCCAACAGCGCGTGGCCCGTGGAGAACAGAAAAATGTGTTTTCTTTTTCTGTATTTCGTAAGAGGAAGAGTATTACGTTTTCTGTTCTCTGTTATAGATCAGAAGCAGAATTCGTAATGTGTTGTGTGTTCTCTGTTTTAAATTTAAACAGAAATGGTCAATTTATAACAGTAGAAAGGGAGGCAACGTTCTGTTCTATTGAATAGTTATGTATGTTGACTGATATCTTTTGGAGAAAACATAGCCGTCGTAACGTTTCAAGAAATTCCAGGGACTAAAATGTAAATAGTTAATATTGTAGTGATCAAAAAGAAAGTTCCAGAAGAAAGTAACAGCCCAACAGCCCGTGGCCCATGGAGAGCAAAATTGTGTGTTTTCTATTTCTGTATTACGTAAGAGGAAGAGTATTACGTTTTGTGTTCTCTGTTTTCGATCAGAAGCAGAATTCGTAATGTGTTGTGTGTTCTCTGTTTTTAATTTGAACATAAATGTTTTATTTATAAGAGTAGAAAGGGAGGCAACATTCTGTTTTGTTGAATAGTCATGTCTGTTGACTGGTGTCTTTTGGAGAAGAGATAGTCGTTGTAACGTTCCGAAAAACTTCAAGGCCAAAATGTAAATAGTTAACATTTCAGCAACCAAAAAGAAAGTTCCGGAAGAAAGCAACAGGCCAACAGCTCGTGGCCCGTGGAGAACAGAAAAGTGTGTTTTCTGTTTCTTTAATTCGTAAGAGGAAGAGTATTACGTTTTCTGTTCTCTGTCTTCGATCAGAAAAAGAATTCGTAATGTGTTGTGTGCTCTCTGTTTGTTAATTTGAACAGAAATATTAAATTTATATGAGCAGAAAGAGAGGCAACGTTATATTCTATTGAATAGTCATGTCTATTGTCTTATGTCTTTTGGAGAGGACATAGCCGTTGTAACGTTTCAAAAAACTTCAGGGACTAAAATATAAATAGTTAACATTTCAGGGATAAAAAAGAAAGCTTCAGAAGAAAGCAACAGTCCAACAACGCAATTGCCCAACAGCCCGTGGAGAACAGAAAAATGTGTTTTCTGTTTCTGTATTTCGTAAGATCAAGAGTATTACGTTTTCTGTTCTCTATCTTCGATCAAAAGCAGAATTCGTAATGTGTTGTGTGTTCTCGGTTTTTAATTTGAACAGAAATATTAAATTTACAAGAGCAGAAAGAGAGGCAACGTTATATTCTATTGAATAGTCATGTCTATTGTCTTATGTCTTTTGGAGAGGACATAGCCGTTGTAACGTTTCAAAAAACTTCAGTGACTAAAATATAAATAGTTAACATTTCAGGGATAAAAAAGAAAGTTTCAGAAGAAAGCAACAACCAAAATGCAATAGCCCAACAGTGTGGAGAACAGAAAATTGTGTTTCTGGTTTTGTATTTCGTAAGAGGAAGAGTATTACATTTTGTGTTCTATATTTTCGATCAATAAAAGAATTCATAATGTGTTGTGTGTTCTTGGTTTTTAATTTGAACAGAAATATTAAATTTATATGAGTAGAAAGAGAGGCAATGTTATGTTCTATTGAATAGTCATGTATGTTGTCTTATGTCTTTTGTAGAGGACACGGCCGTTGTAACGTTTAAAAATAATTAGGGACTAAAATGTAAAGTGTTAACATTTCAGGGACCAAAAAGAATGGTTCGAAGAAAGCAATGTACCAACAAATTTATGGCCCATGTAGAACAGAAAAGTGTATTTTCTGTTTCTGTATTTCGTAAGAGAAAGAGTATTACGTTTTCTGTTCTCTGTTATAGATCAGAAGCAGAATTCGTAATGTTTTGTGTGTTCTTTGTTTTAAATTTGAACAGAAATGTTCAATTTATAAGAGTAGAAAGGGAGGCAACGTTCTGTTCTATTGAATAGTTATGTGTATTGACTGGTGTCTTTTGGAGAAAACATAGCCGTCGTAACGTTTTAAGAAATTCCAGGGACTAAAATGTAAATAGTTAATATTGTAGTGATCAAAAAGAAAGTTTCGGAAGAAAGCAACAGCCCAACAGTCCGTGGCCCGTGGAGAACAAAAATGTGTGTTTTCTATTTATGTATTACGTAAGAGGAAGAGTATTACATTTTGTGTTCTCTGTTTTCGATCAGAAGCAGAATTCGTAATGTGTTGTGTGTTCTCTGTTTTTAATTTGAACATAAATGTTTTATTTATAAGAGTAGAAAGGGAGGCAACATTCTATTTTGTTGAATAGTCATGTCTGTTGACTGGTGTCTTTTGGAGAAGAGATAGTCGTTGTAACGTTCCGAAAAACTTCAAGGCCAAAATGTAAATAGTTAACATTTCAGCAACCAAAAAGAAAGTTTCGGAAGAAAGCAACATCCCAACAGCTCGTGGCCCGTGGAGAACAGAAAAGTGTGTTTTCTGTTTCTGTATTTCGTAAGAGGAAGAGTATTACATTTTCTGTTCTCTGTCTTCGATCAGAAAAAGAATTCGTAATGTGTTGTGTGCTCTCTGTTTTTTAATTTGAACAGAAATATTAAATTTATATGAGCAGAAAGAGAGGCAACATTATATTCTATTGAATAGTCATGTCTATTGTCTTATGTCTTTTGGAGAGGACATAGCCGTTGTAACGTTTCAAAAAACTTCAGGGACTAAAATATAAATAGTTAACATTTCAGGGATAAAAAAGAAAGTTTCGAAAGAAAGCAACAGCCCAACAGCCCGTGGCCCGTGGAGAACAGAAAAATGTGTTTTTTGTTTCTGTATTTCGTAAGAGGAAGAGTATTACGTTTTCTGTTCTCTATCTTCGATCAAAAGAAGAATTCGTAATGTGTTGTGTGTTCTTGGTTTTTAATTTGAACAGAAATATTAAATTTATATGAGTAGAAAGAGGGGCAATGTTATGTTCTATTGAATAGTCATGTATGTTGTCTTATGTCTTTTGTAGAGGACACGGCCGTTGTAACGTTTAAAAAAACACCAGGGACTAAAATGTAAAGAGTTAACATTTCAGGGACCAAAAAGAATGTTTCGGAAGAAAGCAACAGCCCAACAGTCCATGGCCCGTGGAGAACAGAAAAATGTATTTTCTGTTTCTGTATTTCGTAAGAGGAGGAGTATTACGTTTTCTGTTCTCTGTTATAGATCAGAAGAAGAATTCGTAATGTGTTGTGTGTTCTATGTTTTAAATTTGAACAAAAATGTTCAATTTATAAGAGTAGAAAGGGAGGCAACGTTCTGTTCTATTGAATAGTTATGTATGTTGACTGGTGTCTTTTGGAGAAAACATAGCCGTCGTAACGTTTCAAGAAATTCCAGGGAGTAAAATGTAAATAGTTAATATTGTAGTGATCAAAAAGAAAGTTCCGGAAGAAAGCAACAGCCCAACAGCCCGTGGCCCGTGGAGAACAAAAATGTGTGTTTTCTATTTCTGTATTACGTAAGAGGAAGAGTATTACGTTTTGTGTTCTCTGTTTTCGATCAGAAGCAGAATTCGTAATGTGTTGTGTGTTCTCTGTTTTTAATTTGAACATAAATGTTTTATTTATAAGAGTAGAAAGGGAGGCAACATTCTGTTTTGTTGAATAGTCATGTCTGTTGACTGGTGTCTTTTGGAGAAGAGATAGTCGTTGTAACGTTCCGAAAAACTTCAAGGCCAAAATGTAAATAGTTAACATTTCAGCAACCAAAAAGAAAGTTCCGGAAAAAAGCAACTGCCTAACAGCTCGTGGCCCGTGGAGAAACAGAAAAGTGTGTTTTCTATTTCTGAATTTCGTAAGAGGAAGAATATTACGCTTTCTGTTCTCTGTCTTCGATTAGAAAAAGAATTCGTAATGTGTTGTGTGCTCTCTATTTTAAATTTGAACATAAATATTAAATTTATATGAGCAGAAAGAGAGGCAACATTATATTCTATTGAATAGTCATGTCTATTGTCTTATGTCTTTTGGAGAGGACATAGCCGTTGTAACGTTTCAAAAAACTTCAGGGACTAAAATATATATTGTTAACATTTCAGGGATAAAAAAGAATGTTTTGGAAGAAAGCAACAGCCCAACAACGCAATAGCCCAACAGCCCGTGACCCGTGGAGAACAGAAATATGTGTTTTCTGTTTATGTATTACGTAAGAGGAAGAGTATTACGTTTTGTGTTCTCTGTTTTCGATCAGAAGCAGAAAAATGTGATTTCTATAATGTGTTGTGTGTTCTCTATTTTTTAATTTGAACAGAAATGTTCAATTTATAAGAGTAGAAAGGGATGCAACGTTATATTCTATTGAATAGTCATGTCTATTGTCTTATGTCTTTTGGAGAGGACATAGCCGTTGTAACGTTTCAAAAAACTTCAGTGACTAAAATATAAATAGTTAACATTTCAGGGATAAAAAAGAAAGTTTCAGAAGAAAGCAACAGCCCAAAATGCAATAGCCCAACAGCCCGTGGCCCGTGGAGAACAGAAAAATGTGTTTTCTGTTTCTGTATTTCGTAAGAGGAAGAGTATTACATTTTCAGTTCTCTATCTTCGATCAATAAAAGAATTCGTAATGTGTTGTGTGTTCTTGGTTTTTAATTTGAACAGAAATATGAAATTTATATGAGTAAAAAGAGAGGCAATGTTATGTTCTATTGAATAGTCATGTATGTTGTCTTATGTCTTTTGTAGAGGACACGACCGTTGTAATGTTTAAAAAAAATCAGGGACTAAAATGTAAAGAGTTAACATTTCAGTGACCAAAAAAAATGTTTCGGAAGAAAGCAACAGCCCGTGGCTCGTGGCCCGTGGAGAACAAAAAAGTGTATTTTGAGTTTCTGTATTTTGTAAGAGGAGGAGTATTACGTTTTCTGTTCTCTGTTACAGATCAGAAGCTGAATTCGTAATGTGTTGTGTGTTCTATGTTTTCAATTTGAACATAAATGTTCAATTTATAAGAGTAGAAAGGGAGGCAATGTTTTGTTCTATTGAATAGTTATGTATGTTGACTGGTGTCTTTTGCAGAAAACATAGCCGTCGTAACGTTTCAAGAAATTTCAAGGACTAAAATGTAAATAGTTAATATTGTAGTGATAAAAAAGAAAGTTCCGGAAGAAAGCAACAGGCCAACAGCTCGTGGCCCGTGGAGAACAGAAAAGTGTGTTTTCTGTTTCTGTATTTTGTAAGAGAATGAGCATTACATTTTGTGTTCTCTGTTTTCGATCAGAAGAAGAATTCGTAATGTGCTGTGTGTTCTCTATTTTTAATTTGAACATAAATGTTTTATTTATAAGAGTAGAAAGGGAGGCAACATTCTGTTTTGTTGAATAGTCATGTCTGTTAACTGGTGTCTTTTGGAGAAGATATAGTCGTTGTAATGTTTCAGAAAACTTCAAGGACCAAAATGTAAATAGTTAAAATATCAGGAACCAAAAAGAAAGTTCTAGAAGGAAGCAACAGTCAACAACCCAATAAACCAACATTCCAACAGTCCGTGGCCCATGGAGAACAGAAAAGTGTGTTTTCTGTTTCTGTATTTCGTAAGAGGAAGAGTATTACATTTTTTGTTCTCTGTTTTGGAAACGAAGCGGAATTGGTAATGTGTTGTGTGTTCTCTGTTTTTAATTTGAACAGAAATATTAAATTTATATGAGCAGAAAGAGAGGCAACATTATATTCTATTGAATAGTCATGTCTATTGTCTTATGTCTTTTGGAGAGGACATAGTCGTTGTAACGTTTCAAAAAATTTTAGGGACTAAAATATAAATAGTTAACATTTCAGGGATAAAAAGAAAGTTTCGGAAGAGCGCAACAGTCCAACAGTGCAATAGCCCAACAGCCCGTGGCCCGTGGATAATAGAAAAATGTGTTTTCTGTTTCTGTATTTCGTAAGAGGAAGAGTATTACGTTTTCTGTTCTCTATCTTCGAACAAAAGCAAAATTAGTAATGTGTTGTGTGTTCTTGGTTTTTAATTTGAACAGAAATATTAAATTTATATGAGTAGAAAGAGAGGCAATGTTATGTTCTATTGAATAGTCATGTATGTTGTCTTATGTCTTTTGTAGAGGACACGATCGTTGTAACTTTTAAAAAAATATCAAGGACTAAAATGTAAAGAGTTAACATTTCAGGGACCAAAAAGAATGTTTCGGAAGAAAGTAACAGCCCAACAGCCTGTGGCCCGTGGAGAACAGAAAAGTGTATTTTCTGTTTCTGTATTTCGTAAGTGGAGGAGTATTACGTTTTCTGTTCTCTGTTATAGATCAGAAGCAGAATTCGTAATGTGTTGTGTGTTCTCTGTTTTAAATTTGAACATAAATGTTCAATTTATAAGAGTAGAAAGGGGGGAAACATTTTGTTCTATTGAATAGTTATGTATGTTGGCTGATGTCTTTTGGAGAAAACATAGCCGTCGAAACGTTTCAAGAAATTTCAGGGACTAAAATGTAAATAGTTAATATTGTAGTGATCAAAAAGAAAGTTCCGGAATAAAGCAACAGCCCAACAGCCCGTGGCCCATGAAGAACAAAAATGTGTGTTTTCTATTTCTGTATTACGTAAGAGGAAGAGTATTACGTTTTGTGTTCTCTATTTTCGATCAGAAGCAGAATTCGTAATGTGTTGTGTGTTCTCTGTTTTTAATTTGAACATAAATGTTTTATTTATAAGAGTAGAAAGGGAGGCAACATTCTGTTTTGTTGAATAGTCATGTCTGCTGACTGGTGTCTTTTGGAGAAGAGATAGTCGTTGTAACGTTCCGAAAAACTTCAAGGCCAAAATGTAAATAGTTAACATTTCAGCAACCAAAAAGAAAGTTCCGGAAGAAAGCAACTTCCCAACAGCTCGTGGCCCGTGGAGAACAGAAAAGTGTATTTTCTGTTTCTGTATTTTGTAAGAGGAAGAGTATTACGTTTTCTATTCTCTATCTTCGATCAATAGCAGAATTCGTAATGTGTTGTGTGTTATATATTTTAAATTTGAACATAAATATTAAATTTATATGAGCAGAAAGAGAGGCAACATTATATTCTATTGAATAGTCATGTCTATTGTCTTATGTCTTTTGGCGAGGACATAGCCGTTGTAACGTTTCAAAAAACTTCAGGGACTAAAATATAAATAGTTAACATTTCAGGGATAAAAAAGAATGTTTCGGAAGAAAGCAACAGCCCAACAGCGCAATAGCCCAACAGCCCGTGACCCGTGGAGAACAGAAATATGTGTTTTCTGTTTATGTATTACGTAAGAGCAAGAGTATTACGTTTTGTGTTCTCTGTTTTCGATCAGAAGCAGAAAAATGTGTTTTTTATAATGTGTTGTGTGTTCTCTATTTTTTAATTTGAACAGAAATGTTCAATTTATAAGAGTAGAAAGGGATGCAACATTCTGTTCTGTTGAATAGTTATGTCTGTTGACTGGTGTCTTTTGGAGATGACATAGCCGTTGTAATGTTTCAAAAAACTTCAGGGACTAAAATGTAAATAGTTAATATTTCAATGACCAAAAAGTAAGTTCTGGAAGAAAGCAACAATCCAACAGCAATAGCCCAACAACGTGGTCGTGGAGAACAAAAAAGTGTATTTTTTGTTTATGTATTACGTAAGAGAAAGAATATTACATTTTGTGTTCTCTGTTTTAGATCAGAAGCAGAATTTGTAATGTTTTGTGTGTTCTCTGTTTTTAATTTGAACAGAAATATTAAATTTATATGAGTAGAAAGAGAGGCAATGTTATGTTCTATTGAATAGTCATGTATATTGTCTTATGTCTTTTGTAGAGGACATAGTCGTGGTAACGTTTAAAAAAACATCATGGACTAAAATGTAAAGAGTTAACATTTCAGGGACCAAAAAGAAAGTTTCGAAAGAAAGCAACAGCCCAACAGCCCGTGGCCCGTGGAGAACAGAAAAGTGTATTTTTTGTTTCTGTATTTCGTAAGAGGAGGAGTATTACGTTTTCTGTTCGTGTTCTATATTTTAAATTTGAACAAAAATGTTCAATTTATAAGAGTAGAAAGGGAGGCAACGTTCATTTCTATTGAATAGTTATGTATGTTGACTGGTGTCTTTTGGTGAAAACATAGCCGTCGTAACGTTTTAAGAAATTCCAGGGAGTAAAATGTAAATAGTTAATATTGTAGTGATCAAAAAGAAAGTTCCGAAAGAAAGCTCAGCCCGTGGCCCGTGGAGAACAAAAATGTGTGTTTTCTATTTCTGTATTACGTAAGAGGAAGATTATTACATTTTGTGTTCTCTGTTTTCGATCAAAAGCAGAATTCGTAATGTGTTGTGTGTTCTCTATTTTTAATTTGAACATAAATGTTTTATTTATCAGAGTAGAAAGGGAGGGAACATTGTGTTTTGTGGAATAGTCATGTCTGTTGACTTGTGTCTTTTGGAGAAGAGATAGTCGTTGTAACGTTCCAAAAAACTTCAAGGCCAAAATGTAAATAGTTAACATTTCAGCAACCAAAAAGAAAGTTCCGGAAGAAAGCAACAGCCCAACAGCTCGTGGCCAGTGGAGAACAGAAAAGTGTGTTTTCTGTTTCTGTATTTCGTAAGAGGAAGAGTATTACGTTTTCTGTTCTCTGTCTTCGATCAGAAAAAGAATTCGTAATGTGTTGTATGCTCTCTGTTTTTAATTTGAACAGAAATATTAAATTTATATGAGCAGAAAGAGAGGCAACATTATATTCTATTGAATAGTCATGTCTATTGTCTTATGTCTTTTGGAGAGGACATAGCCGTTGTAACGTTTCAAAAAACTTCAGGGACTAAAATATAAATAGTTAATATTTCAGGGATGAAAAAGAAAGTTTTGGAAGAAAGCAACAGCTCAACAGCGCAATAGCCCAACAGCCCGTGGCCCGGGGAGAACAGAAAAATGTGTTTTCTGTTTCTGTATTTTGTAAGAGAATGAGCATTACATTTTGTGTTCTCTGTTTTCGATCAGAAGAAGAATTCGAAATGTGCTGTGTGTTCTCTATTTTTAATTTGAACATAAATATTTTATTTATAAGAGTAGAAAGAGAGGCAATGTTATGTTTTATTGAATAGTCATGTATGTTGTCTTATGTCTTTTGTAGAGGACAAAGCCATTTTAACGTTTAAAAAAACATCAGGGACTAAAATGTAGAGTTAACATTTCAGGGACTAAAAAGAAAGTTTTGGAAGAAAGCAACAGTCCAACAGCCCGTGGCCCGTGGAGAACAGAAAAGTGTATTTTCTATTTCTGTATTTCGTAAGAGAAGGAGTATTACGTTTTCTGTTCTCTGTTATAGATCAGAAGAAGAATTCGTAATGTGTTGTATGTTCTATATTTTAAATTTGAACAAAAATGTTCAATTTATAAGAGTAGAAAGGGAGGCAACGTTCATTTCTATTGAATAGTTATGTATGTTGACTGGTGTCTTTTGGTGAAAACATAGCCGTCGTAACGTTTTAAGAAATTCCAGGGAGTAAAATGTAAATAGTTAATATTGTAGTGATCAAAAAGAAAATTCCGGAAGAAAGCAACAGCCCAACAGCCCGTGGCCCGTGGAGAACAAAAATGTGTGTTTTCTATTTCAGTATTACGTAAGAGGAAGAGTATTACGTTTTGTGTTCTCTGTTTTCGATCAGAAGCAGAATTCGTAATGTGTTGTGTCTTCTCTGTTTTTAATTTGAACATAAATGTTTTATTTATAAGAGTAGAAAGGGAGGCAACATTCTGTTTTGTTGAATAGTCATGTCTGCTGACTGGTGTCTTTTGGAGAAGACATAGCCGTTGTAACGTTCCAAAAAACATCAGGGACCAAAATGTAAATAGTTAGCATTTCTGCGACCAATAAGAAAGTTCCGGAAGAAAGCCACAGCCAACAGCCCGTGGAGAACAAAAAAATATGTTTCTAGTTCTGTATTTCGTAAGAGGAAGAGTATTACATTTTGTGTTCTATATTTTCTATTAGAAGCAGAATTCGTAATGTGTTGTGTGTTCTCTATTTTTTAATTCGAACAAAAATATTCAATTTATAAGAACAGAAAGGGAGGTAACGTTGTGTTCTATTGAACAATCATGCCTGTTGACTGGTGTATTTTTGAGAAGATATAGTCGTGTAACGTTTTGAAAAACTTTTGGGACCAAAATATAAATAGTTAACATTTCAGGAAACAAAAATAAAGTTCTAGAAGAAAGCAACAGCCCAACAACCCAATACCCCAACAGCCCGTGGCCCGTGGAGAACAGAAGAGTGTGCTTTCTATTTCTGTATTTCGTATGAGGAAGAGTATTATGTTTTATGTTCGCTGTTTTCGATCAGAAGCAGAATTCGTAATGTGTTGTGTGTTCTCTATTTTTAATTTGAACAGAAATGTTCAATTTATAAGAGTAGAAAGGGAGGCAATGTTCTGTTCTGTTGAACAGTCATGTCTGTTGACTGGTGTCTTTTGGAGAAGACATAGCCGTTGTAACGTTCCGTAAAACTTCGGGGACCAAAATGTAAATAGTTATCATTTCAGGGACTAAAAAGAAAGTTCCGAAAGAAAGCAACATCCCAACAGCCAAACAGTCTGTGGCCCGTGGAGAACAGAAAACTGTGTTTCTGGTTCTGTATTTCGTAAGAGGAAGAGTATTACATTTTGTGTTCTATATTTTCTATCTGAAGCAGAATTCGTAATGTGTTATGTGTTGTGTGTTCTTGGTTTTTAACTTGAACAGAAATATTAAATTTATATGAGTAGAAAGAGAGGCAATGTTATGTTTTATTGAATAGTCATGTATGTTCTCTTATGTATTTTATAGAGGACATAGTTGTTGTAAAGTTTAAAAAAACATCAGGGACTAAAATGTAAAGAGTTAACATTTCAGGGACCAAAAAAAAAGTTTTGGAAGAAAGGAATGGCCCAACAGCCCGTGGCCTGTGGAGACCATAAAAGTGTATTTTTTGTTTCTGTATTTCATAAGAGGAGGTGTATTACGTTTTCTGTTCTCTGTTATAGATGAGAATAAGAATTCGTAATGAGTTGTGTGTTCTATGTTTTAAATTTGAACAAAAATGTTCAATTCATAAGAGTAGAAAGGGAGGCAACGTTCTGTTCTATTGAATAGTTATGTATGTTGACTGGTGTCTTTTGGAGAAAACATAGCCGTCGTAACGTTTCAAGAAATTCCAGGGTGTAAAATGTAAATAGTTAATATTGTAGTGATAAAAAAGAAAGTTCCGAAAGAAAGCAATAAACAACAGCCCGTGGGTCAGGAGAACAGAAAAGTGTGTTTTCTATTTCTGTATTTCATAAGAGGAAGATTATTACATTTTGTGTTCTCTATTTTCGATAAGAAGCAGAATTCGTAATGTGATGTATGTTCTCTGTTTTTAATTTGAACAGAAATGTTCAATTTATAAGAGTAGAAACGGAGGCAACGTTGTGTTCTGTTATGTTGAATAGTCATATCTGTTGACTGGTGTCTTTTGGAGAAGATATAGTCGTGTAACGTTCCGAAAAACTTCAAGGCCAAAATGTAAATAGTTAACATTTCAGCAACCAAAAAGAAAGTTTCGGAAAAAAGCAACTGCCCAACAGCTCGTGGCCCGTGGAGAACAGAAAAGTGCATTTTCTTTTTCTGTATTTCGTAAGAAGAAGAGTATTACATTTTTTGTTCTCTGTCTTCGATCAGAAAAAGAATTCGTAATGTGTTGTATGCTCTCTGTTTTTAATTTGAACAGAAATATTAAATTTATATGAGCAGAAAGAGAGGCAACATTATATTCTATTGAATAGTCATGTCTATTGTCTTATGTCTTTTGGAGAGGACATAGCCGTTGTAACGTTTCAAAAAACTTCAGGGACTAAAATATAAATAGTTAACATTTCAGGGATAAAAAAGAATGTTTCGGAAGAAAGCAACAGCCCAACAGCGCAATAGCCCAACAGCCCGTGACCCGTGGAGAACAGAAATATGTGTTTTCTGTTTATGTATTACGTAAGAGGAAGAGTATTACGTTTTGTGTTCTCTGTTTTCGATCAGAAGCAGAAAAATGTGTTTTTTATAATGTGTTGTGTGTTCTCTATTTTTTAATTTGAACAGAAATATTAAATTTATATGAGCAGAAAGAGTGGCAACATTATATTCTATTGAATAGTCATGTCTATTGTCTTATATCTATTGGAGAGGACATAGCCATTGTAACGTTTCAAAAAATTTCAGGGACTAAAATATAAATAGTTAACATTTCAGGGATAAAAAAGAAAGTTTCGGAAGAAAGCAACAGCCCAACAGCCCAAATCCGTCTGGAGAGAGAAAAATGTGTTTTCTGATTTCTCAGATTTAAGAGGAAGAGTATTACATTTTCTGTTTTCTGTCTTCGATCAGAAGCAGAATTTGTAATGTGTTGTGTGTTCTCTATTTTAAATTTGAACAGAAATATTAAATTTATATGAGTAGAATAAGAGGCAACGTTATATTCTATTGAATAGTCATGTATGTTGTCTTATGTATTTTATAGAGGACATTGTCATTGTAAGGTTTAAAAAACATCAGGGACTAAAATGTAAAGAGTTAACATTTCAGGGACCAAAAAGAAAGTTTCGGAAGAAAGCAACAGCCCAACAGCCCATGGCCCGTGGAGAACAGAAAAGTGTATTTTCTGTTTCTGTATTTCGTAAGAGGAGGAGTATTACGTTTTCTGTTCAGTGTTATAGATCAGAAGCATAATTCGTAATGTGTTGTGTGTTCTCTGTATTAAATTTGAACAGAAATGTTCAATTTATAAGAGTAGAGAGGGAGGCAACGTTCTGTTCTATTGAATAGTTATGTATGTTGACTGGTGCCTTTTGGAGAAAACATAGCCGTCGTAACGTTTTAAGAAATCCAGGGACTAAAATGTAAATAGTTAATATTGTAGTGATAAAAAAGAAAGTTCCGGAAGAAAGCAACAGCCCAACAGCCCGTGGCCCGTGGAGAACACGAATGTGTGTTTTCTATTTCTGTATTACGTAAGAGGAAGAGTATTACGTTTTGTGTTCTCTGTTTTCGATCAGAAGCAGAATTCGTAATGTGTTGTGTGTTCTCTGTTTTTAATTTGAACATAAATGTTTTATTTATAAGAGTAGAAAGGGAGGCAACATTCTGTTTTGTTGAATAGTCATGTCTGTTGACTGGTGTCTTTTGGAGAAGAGATAGTCGTTGTAACGTTCCGAAAAACTTCAAGGCCAAAATGTAAATAGTTAGCATTTCAGCAACCAAAAAGAAAGTTTCAGAAGAAAGCAACAGCCCAACAGCTCGTGGCCAGTGGAGAACAGAAAAGTGTGTTTTCTATATTTCGTAAGAGGAAGAGTATTACGTTTTCTGTTCTCTGTCTTCGATCAGAAAAAGAATTCGTAATGTGTTGTATGCTCTCTGTTTTTAATTTGAACAGAAATATTAAATTTATATGAGCAGAAAGAGAGGCAACATTATATTCTATTGAATAGTCATGTCTATTGTCTTATGTCTTTTGGAGAGGACATAGCCATTGTAACGTTTCAAAAAATTTCAGGGACTAAAATATAAATAGTTAACATTTCAGGGATAAAAAAGAAAGTTTCGAAAGAAAGCAACAGCCCAACAGCCCGTGGCCCGTGGAGAACAGAAAAATGTGTTTTTTGTTTCTGTATTTCGTAAGAGGAAGAGTATTACGTTTTCTGTTCTCTATCTTCGATCAAAAGAAGAATTCGTAATGTGTTGTGTGTTCTTGATTTTTAATTTGAACAGAAATATTAAATTTATATGAGTAGAAAGAGGGGCAATGTTATGTTCTATTGAATAGTCATGTATGTTGTCTTATGTCTTTTGTAGAGGACACGGCCGTTGTAACGTTCTGAAAAACCTCAGGGACCAAAATGTAAATAATTAACATTTCAGGGATCAAAAATAAAGTTCTGAATGAAAGCAACAGCCCAATAGCCCGTGGCCCGTGGAGAACAGAAAAATGTATTTTCTGTTTCTGTATTTCGTAAGAGGAGGAGTATTACGTTTTCTGTTCTCTGTTATAGATCTGAAGAAGAATTCGTAATGTGTTGTGTGTTCTATATTTTAAATTTGAACAAAAATGTTCAATTAATAACAGTAGAATGGGAGGCAACGTTCTGTTCTATTGAATAGTTATGTATGTATACTGGTGTCTTTTGAAGAAAACATAGCCGTCGTAACGTTTCAAGAAAATCCAGGATGTAAAATGTAAATAGTTAATATTGTAGTGATCAAAAAGAAAGTTCCGGAAGAAAGCAACAGCCCAAGAGCCCGTGGCCCGTGGAGAACAAAAATGTGTGTTTTCTATTTCTGTATTACGTAAGAGGAAGATTATTACATTTTGTGTTCTCTGTTTTCGATCAAAAGCAGAATTCGTAATGTGTTGTGTGTTCTCTATTTTTAATTTGAACATAAATGTTTTATTTATAAGAGTAGAAAGGGAGGCAACATTCTGTTTTGTTGAATAGTCATGTCTGTTGACTGGTGTCTTTTGGAGAAGAGATAGTCGTTGTAACGTTCCGAAAAACTTCAAGGCCAAAATGTAAATAGTTAACATTTCAGCAACCAAAAAGAAAGTTCCGGAAGAAAGCAACAGCCCAACAGCTCGTGGCCCGTGGAGAACAGAAAAGTGTGTTTTCTGTTTCTGTATTTCGTAAGAGGAAGAGTATTACGTTTTCTGTTCTCTGTCTTCGATCAGAAAAAGAATTTGTAATGTGTTGTGTGCTCTCTGTTTTTAATTTGAACAGAAATATTAAATTTATATGAGCAGAAAGAGAGGCAACGTTATATTCTATTGAATAGTCATGTCTATTGTCTTATGTCTTTTGGAGAGGACATAGCCGTTGTAACGTTTCAAAAAACTTCAGGGACTAAAATATAAATAGTTAACATTTCAGGGATAAAAAAGAAAGTTTCAGAAGAAAGCAACAGCCCAACAGCGCAATAGCCCAACAGCCCGTGGCCCGTGGAGAACAGAAAAATGTGTTTTCTGTTTCTGTATTTCGTAAGAGGAAGAGTATTACGTTTTCTGTTCTCTATCTTCGATCAAAAGCAGAATTCGTAATGTGTTGTGTGTTCTTGGTTTTTAATTTGAACAGAAATATTAAATTTATATGAGTAGAAAGAGAGGCAATGTTATGTTCTATTGAATAGTCATGTATGTTGTCTTATGTCTTTTGTAGAGGACACGGCCGTTGTAACGTTTAAAAAAACACCAGGGACTAAAATGTAAAGAGTTAACATTTCAGGGACCAAAAAGAATGTTTCGGAAGAAAGCAACAGCCCAACAGTCCATGGCCCGTGGAGAACAGAAAAATGTATTTTCTGTTTCTGTATTTCGTAAGAGGAGGAGTATTACGTTTTCTGTTCTCTGTTATAGATCAGAAGAAGAATTCGTAATGTGTTGTGTGTTCTATGTTTTAAATTTGAACAAAAATGTTCAATTAATAAGAGTAGAATGGGAGGCAACGTTCTGTTCTATTGAATAGTTATGTATGTTGACTGGTGTCTTTTGGAGAAAACATAGCCGTCGTAACGTTTCAAGAAATTCCAGGGTGTAAAATGTAAATAGTTAATATTGTAGTGATCAAAAAGAAAGTTCCGGAAGAAAGCAACAGCCCAAGAGCCCGTGGCCCGTGGAGAACAAAAATGTGTGTTTTCTATTTCTGTATTACGTAAGAGGAAGATTATTACATTTTGTGTTCTCTGTTTTCGATCAAAAGCAGAATTCGTAATGTGTTGTGTGTTCTCTATTTTTAATTTGAACATAAATATTTTATTTATAAGAGTAGAAAGGGAGGCAACATTCTGTTTTGTTGAATAGTCCTGTCTGTTGACTGGTGTCTTTTGGAGAAGAGATAGTCGTTGTAACGTTCCGAAAAACTTCAAGGCCAAAATGTAAATAGTTAACATTTCAGCAACCAAAAAGAAAGTTTCGGAAAAAAGCAACTGCCCAACAGCTCGTGGCCCGTGGAGAACAGAAAAGTGCGTTTTCTATATTTCGTAAGAGGAAGAGTATTACGTTTTCTGTTCTCTGTCTTCGATCAGAAAAAGAATTCGTAATGTGTTGTATGCTCTCTGTTTTTAATTTGAACAGAAATATTAAATTTATATGAGCAGAAAGAGAGGCAACATTATATTCTATTGAATAGTCATGTCTATTGTCTTATGTCTTTTGGAGAGGACATAGCCGTTGTAACTTTTCAAAAAAACTTTAGGCACCAAAATAGAAATAGTTAACATTTCAGGGATAAAAAAGAAAGTTTTAGAAGAAAGCAACATTCCAACAGCGCAATAGCCCAACAGCCCGTGGCCCGTGGAGAACAGAAAAATGTGTTTTCTGTTTCTGTATTTCTTAAGAGGAAGAGTATTACGTTTTCTATTCTCTATCTTCGATCAAAAGCAGAATTCGTAATATGTTGTGTGTTCTCGCCTTTTAATTTGAACAGAAATATTAAATTTATATGAGTAGAAAGAGAGGCAATGTTATGTTCTATTGAATAGTCATGTCTATTGTCTTATGTCTTTTGGAGAGGATACGGCCGTTGTAAAGTTTAAAAAAACATCAGGGACTAAAATGTAAAGAGTTAACATTTCAGGGACCAAAAAGAAAGTTTCGGCAGAAAGCAACAGCCCAACAGCCCGTGGCCCATGGAGAACAGAAAAGTGTATTTTCTGTTTCTGTATTTCGTAAGAGGAGGAGTATTACATTTTCTGTTCTCTGTTATAGATTAGGAGAAGGATTCGTAATGTGTTGTGTGTTCTCTGTTTTAAATTTGAACAGAAATGTTCAATTTATAAGAGTAGAAAGGAAGGCAACGTTCTATTCTATTGAATAGTTATGTATGTTGACTGGTGTCTTTTGGAGAAAACATAGACGGCGTAACATTTCAAGAAAATCCAAGGACTAAAATATAAATAGTTAATATTGTAGTGATAAAAAAGAAAGTTCCGGAAGAAAGCAACAGCCCTACAGCACGTGGTCCATGGAGAACAAAAATGTGTGTTTTTCTATTTCTGTATTACGTAAGAGAAAGAGTATTACATTTTTTGTTCTCTGTTTTTTAAATGAAGTGAAATTCGTAATGTGTTGTGTGTTCTCTATTTTTTATTTGAACAGAAATTTTCAATTGATAAGATTAGAAACGGAGGCAACGTTCTGTTCTGTTCTGTTGAATAGTCATGTTTGTTGACTAGTGTCTTTTGGAGAAGATATAGTCGTGTAACGTTTCCAAAAAACTTCAGGGACCAAAATCTAAATAGTTAACATTTCAGCAACCAATAAGAAAGTTTCAGAAAAAAGCAACAGCCCAACAGCTCGTGGCCCGTGGAGAACAGAAAAGTGCGTTTTATTTTTCTGTATTTCGTAAGAAGAAGAGTATTACGTTTTCTGTTCTCTGTCTTCGATCAGAAAAAGAATTCGTAATGTGTTGTGTGCTCTCTGTTTTTAATTTAAACAGAAATATTAAATTTATATGAGCAGAAAGAGAGGCAACGTTATATTCTATTGAATATTCATGTCTATTGTCTTGTGTCTTTTGGAGAGGACATAGCCGTTGTAACGTTTCAAAAAACTTCAGTGACTAAAATATAAATAGTTAACATTTCAGGGATAAAAAAGAAAGTTTCAGAAGAAAGCAACAGCCCAACAGCGCAATAGCCCAACAGCCCGTGGCCCGTGGAGAACAGAAAAATGTGTTTTCTATTTCTGTATTTCGTAAGAGGAAGAGTATTACGTTTTATGTTCTCTATCTTCGATCAAAAGCAGAATTCGTAATGTGTTGTGTGTTCTTGGTTTTTAATTTGAACAGAAATATTAAATTTATATGAGTAGAAAGAGAGGCAATGTTATGTTCTATTGAATAGTCATGTATGTTGTCTTATGTCTTTTGTAGAGGACATGGCCGTTGTAAAGTTTAAATTAACATCAGGGACTAAAATGTAAAGAGTTAACATTTCAAGGACCAAAAAGAAAGTTTCGGAAGAAAGCAACAGCCCGTGGCCCGTGGAGAACAGAAAAGTGTATTTTCTATTTCTGTATTTCGTAAGAGGAAGAGTATTACGTTTTCTGTTCTCTGTTATAGATCAGAAGCATAATTCGTAATGTTTTGTGTGTTCTCTATTTTAAATTTAAACAGAAATGTTCAATTTATAAGAGTAGAAAGGGAGGCAACGGTCTGTTCTATTGAATAGTTATGTATGTTGACTGGTGTCTTTGGGAGAAAACATAGCCGTCGTAACGTTTTAAGAAATTCCAGGGACTAAAATGTAAATAGTTAATATTGTAGTGATCAAAAAGAAGGCTCCGGAAGAAAGCAACAGCCCAACAGCCCGTGGCCCGTGGAGAATACAAATGTGTGTTTTCTATTTCTGTATTACGTAAGAGGAAGAGTATTACGTTTTGTTTTCTCTGTTTTCGATCAGAAGCAGAATTCGTAATGTGTTGTGTGTTCTCTGTTTTTAATTTGAACATAAATGTTTTATTTATAAGAGTAGAAAGAGAGGCAACATTCTATTTTGTTGAATAGTCATGTCTGTTGACTGATGTCTTTTGGAGAAGAGATAGTCGTTGTAACGTTCCGAAAAACTTCAAGGCCAAAATGTAAATAGTTAATATTTCATCAACCAAAAAGAAAGTTCCGGAAGAAAGCAACAGGCCAACAGCTCGTGGCCCGTGGAGAACAGAAAAGTGTGTTTTTTGTTTCTTCAATTCGTAAGAGGAAGACTTACGTTTTCTGTTCTCTGTCTTCGATCAGAAAAAGAATTCGTAATGTGTTGTGTGCTCTCTGTTTGTTAATTTGAACAGAAATATTAAATTTATATGAGCAGAAAGAGAGGCAACGTTATGTTCTGTTGAATAGTCATGTTTGTTGACTAGTGTCTTTTGGAGAAGATATAGTCGTGTAACGTTTCCAAAAAACTTCAGGGACCAAAATCTAAATAGTTAACATTTCAAGAAAACAAAAAGAAAATTCTAGAAGAAAGCAACAACCCAATCGCCCAACAGCCGGTGGCCCGTAGAGAACAAAAAAATGTGTTTTCTATTTCGGTATTTCGTCAGAGGAAGAGTATTACATTTTTTGTTCTTCATTTTTGAAACGAAGCGGAATTCGTAATATGTTGTGTGTTTTCTATTTTTAATTTGAACAGAAATATTAAATTTATATGAGTAGAAAGAGAGGCAACGTTATATTCTATTGAATAGTCATGTATGTTGTCTTATGTATTTTATAGAGGACATTGTCATTGTAAGGTTTAAAAAAACATCAGGGACTAAAATGTAAAGATCTAACATTTCAGGGACCAAAAAGAAAGTTTTGGAAGAAAGCCACAACCAACAACCATGGCCCGTGGAGAACGAGAAAAGTGTATTTTCTATTTTCAGATTTCGTAAGAGGAGGAGTATTACGTTTTCTGTTCTCTGTTACAGATCAGAAGCTGAATTCGTAATGTGTTGTGTGTTCTATGTTTTCAATTTGAACATAAATGTTCAATTTATAAGAGTAGAAAGGGAGGCAATGTTTTGTTCTATTGAATAGTTATGTATGTTGACTGGTGTCTTTTGCAGAAAACATAGCCGTCGTAACGTTTCAAGAAATTTCAAGGACTAAAATGTAAATAGTTAATATTGTAGTGATAAAAAGAAAGTTTCGGAAGAAAGCAACAGCCCAACAGCCCGTGGCCCGTGGAGAACAGAAAAGTGTATTTTCTGTTAGTGTATTTCGTAAGAGGAAGAGTATTAGTTTTTTTGTTCTCCGTTTTCGATCAGAAGCAAAATTCGAAATGTGTTGTGTGTTATCTATTTTTAAGTTGAACAGAAATGTTCAATTTATAAGAGTAGAAATGGAGGCAATGTTCTGTTTTGTTGAACAGTTATGTCTGTTGACTGGTGTCTTTTGGAGAAGATATGGTCGTAACATTTTGAAAAACTTCATGGACCAAAATGTAAATATTTAACATTTCAGGAACCAAAAAGAAAGTTCTAGAAGGAAGCAACAGCCAACAACCCAACATCCCAACAGTCTGTGTCCTATGGAGAACATAAAAGTGTGTTTTCTGTTTCAATATTTCGTAAGAGGAAGAGTATTACATTTTTTGTTCTCTGTTTTTTAAATGAAGTGAAATTCGTAATGTGTTGTGTGTTCTCTATTTTTTATTTGAACAGAAATTTTCAATTGATAAGATTAGAAACGGAGGCAACGTTCTGTTCTATTGAATAGTCATGTCTATTGTCTTATGTCTTTTGGAGAGGACATAACCGTTGTAACGTTTCAAAAAACTTCAGGGACTAAAATATAAATAGTTAACATTTCAGGGATAAAAAAAAAGTTTCAGAAGAAAACAACAACCCAATAGCTCAATAGCCCAACAGTCTGTGGCCCGTGGAGAACGGAAAAGTGTGTTTTCTGTTTCTGTATTTCGTAAGAGGAAGAGTATTACGTTTTCTGTTCTCTGTCTTCGATCAGAAGCAGAATTCGTAATGTGTTGTGTGTTCTTCGTTTTTAATTTAAACAGAAATGTTCAATTTATAAGAGTAGAAAGGGAGGCAATGTTATGTTCTATTGAATAGTCATGTCTGTTAACTGGTGTATTTTGGAGAGGACATAGCCGTTGTAACGTTCTGAAAAAACTTCATGGACCGAAATGTAAATAGTTAATATTTCAAGGACAAAAAAAAAGTTCTTGAAGAAAGCAACAGCCCAACAGCATGTGGCCCGTGGATAACAGAAAAGTGTGTTTTCTACTTCTGTATTTCGTAAGAGGAAGAGTATTACGTTTTCTGTTCTCTGTTTTCGATCAGAAGCAAAATTCGTAATGTGTTGTGTGTTCTCTATTTTTAATTTGAACAGAAATGTTCAATTTATAAGAGTAGAAAGGGAGGCAACGTTCTGTTTTGTTGAACAGTCATGTCTGTTGACTGGTGTCTTTTGGAGAAGAGATAGTCGTTGTAACGTTCCAAAAAACTTCAAGGCCAAAATGTAAATAGTTAACATTTCAGCAACCAAAAAGAAAGTTTCGGAAAAAAGCAACTGCCCAACAGCTCGTGGCCCGTGGAGAACAGAAAAGTGCATTTTCTTTTTCTGTATTTCGTAAGAAGAAGAGTATTACGTTTTCTGTTCTCTGTCTTCGATCAGAAAAAGAATTCGTAATGTGTTGTATGCTCTCTGTTTTTAATTTGAACAGAAATATTAAATTTATATGAGCAGAAAGAGTGGCAACATTATATTCTATTGAATAGTCATGTCTATTGTCTTATATCTATTGGAGAGGACATAGCCATTGTAACGTTTCAAAAAATTTCAGGGACTAAAATATAAATAGTTAACATTTCAGGGATAAAAAAGAAAGTTTCAAAAGAAAGCAACAGCCCAACAGCGCAATAGCCCAACAGCCCGTGGCCCGTGGAGAACAGAAAAATGTGTTTTCTGTTTCTGTATTTCGTAAGAGGAAGAGTATTACGTTTTCTGTTCTCTATCTTCGATCAAAAGAAGAATTCGTAATGTGTTGTGTGTTCTTGGTTTTTAATTTGAACAGAAATATTAAATTTATATGAGTAGAAAGAAAAGCAATGTTATGTTCTATTGGATAGTCATGTATGTTGCCTTATGTCTTTTGGAGAAGACATAGCAGTTGTACCGTTCCAAAAAACATCAGGGACCAAAATGTAAATAGTTAACATTTCAGCGACCAATAAGAAAGTTTCGGAAGAAAGCCACAACCCAACAGCCCATGGAGAACAGAAAAGTGTGTTTTCTGTTTCTGTATTTTGTAAGAGGAAGAGTATTACATTTTCTGTTCTCTGTCTTCGATCTGAAGCAGAATTCGTAATGTGTTGTGTGTTCTTTGTTTTTAATTTGAACAAAAATGTTCAATTTATAAGAGTAGAAAGGGAGGCAACATTCTGTTGACTGGTGTCTTTTGGAGATGACATAGCCGTTGTAATGTTTCAAAAAACTTCAGGGACTAAAATGTAAATAGTTAATATTACAATGACCAAAAAGTAAGTTCTGGAAGAAAGCAACTGCCCAACAACCCGTGGCCCGTGGAGAACAAAAAAGTGTATTTTTTGTTTATGTATTACGTAAGAGAAAGAATATTACATTTTGTGTTCTCTGTTTTAGATCAGAAGCAGAATTTGTAATGTTTTGTGTGTTCTCTGTTTTTATTATGAACTTAAATGTTCAATTTATAACAGCTGAAAGGGAGGCAACGTTCTGTTCTGTTGAATAATTATATCTGTTGACTGGTGTCTTTTGGAGAAGACATAGCCGTTGTAACGTTCCGAAAAAACTTCGCGACCAAAATATAAGTAGTTAACATTTCAACAACCAAAAAGAAAGTTTCGGAAGAATGCAACAGGCCAACAGCTCGTGGCCCGTGGAGAACAGAAAAATGTGTTTTCTATTTCTGTAATTCGTAAGAGGAAGAGTATTACGTTTTCTGTTCTCTGTCTTCGATCAGAAAAAGAATTCGTAATGTGTTGTGTGTTCTCTATTTTTAATTTGAACAGAAATATTAAATTTATATGAGCAGAAAGAGAGGCAACGTTATATTCTATTGAATAGTCATGTCTATTGTCTTATTTCTTTTGGAGAGGACATAGTCGTTGTAACGTTTCAAAAAACTTCAGGGACTAAAATATAAATAGTTAACATTTCAGGGATAAAAAAGAAAGTTTCGTAAGAAAGCAACAGCCCAACAACGCAATAGCCCAACAGCCCATGGCCCGTGGAGAACAGAAAACACACTTTTCTATTTCTGTATTTCGTAAGAGGAAGAGTATTACGTTTTCTATTTTCTGTCTTTGATCAAAAGCAGAATTCGTAATGTGTTGTGTGTTCTCGGTTTTTAATTTGAACAGAAATATTAAATTTATATGAGTAGAAAGAGAGGCAATGTTATGTTCTATTGACTAGTTATGTATGTTGACTGGTGTCTTTTGGAGAAAACATAGCCGTCGTAACGTTTAAAAAACATCAGGGACTAAAATGTAAATAGTTAATATTGTAGTGATAAAAAAGAAAGTTCTGGAAGAAAGCAACAGCTCAACAGCACGTGGCCCGTGGAGAACAGAAAAGTGTATTTTCTATTTCTGTATTTCGTAAGAGAAGGAGTATTACGTTTTCTGTTCTCTGTTATAGATCAGAAGAAGAATTCGTAATGTGTTGTGTGTTCTATGTTTTAAATTTGAACAAAAATGTTCAATTTATAAGAGTAGAAAGGGAGGCAACGTTCTGTTCTATTGAATAGTTATGTATGTTGACTGGTGTCTTTTGGAGAAAACATAGCCGTCGTAACGTTTCAAGAAATTTCAGGGAGTAAAATGTAAATAGTTAATATTGTAGTGATCAAAAAGAAAGTTCCGGAAGAAAGCAACAGCCCAACAGCCCGTGGCCCGTGGAGAACAAAAATGTGTGTTTTCTATTTCTGTATTACGTAAGAGGAAGAGTATTACATTTTGTGTTCTCTATCTTCGATCAAAAGCAGAATTTGTAATGTGTTGTATATTCTCTGTATTTAATTTGAACATAAGTGTTTTATTTATAAGAGTAGAAAGGGAGGCAACATTCTGTTTTGTTGAATAGTCATGTCTGTTGACTGGTGTCTTTTGGAGAAGAGATAGCCGTTGTAACGTTTCGAAAAACTTCAAGGCCAAAATGTAAATAGTTAACATTTCAGCAACCAAAAAGAAAGTTCCGGAAGAAAGCAACAGCCCAACAGCTCGTGGCCCATGGAGAACAGAAAAGTGCATTTTCTTTTTCTGTATTTCATAAGAGGAAGAGTATTACGTTTTCTGTTCTCTGTCTTCGATCAGAAAAAGAATTCGTAATGTGTTGTGTGCTCTCTGTTTTAAATTTGAACAGAAATATTAAATTTATATGAGTAGAAAGAGAGGCAACGTTATATTCTATTGAATAGTAATGTCTATTGTCTTATGTCTTTTGGAGAGGACATAGCCGTTGTAACATTTCAAAAAACTTCATGGACTAAAATATAAATAGTTAACATTTCAGGGATAAAAAAGAAAGTTTCGAAAGAAAGCAACAGCCCAACAGCCCGTGGCCCGTGGAAAACAGAAAAATGTGTTTTCTATTTCTGTATTTCGTAAGAGGAAGAGTATTACATTTTCTGTTCTCTATCTTCGATCAAAAGCTGAATTCATAATGTGTTGTGTGTTCTTGGTTTTTAATTTGAACAGAAATATTAAATTTATATGAGTAGAAAGAGAGGCAATGTTATGTTCTATTGAATAGTCATGTATGTTGTCTTATGTCTTTTGTAGAGGACACGGCCGTTGTAACGTTTAAAAAACATCAGGGACTAAAATGTAAAGAGTTAACATTTCAAGGACCAAAAAGAAATTTTCGGAAGAAAGCAAGAGCTCAACAGCCCGTGGCCCGTGGAGAACAGAAAAGTGTATTTTCTGTTTCTGTAATTCGTAAGAGGAAGTGTATTACGTTTTCTGTTCTCTGTTATAGATCAGAAGCAGAATTCGTAATGTTTTGTGTGTTCTTTATTTTAAATTTGAACAGAAATGTTCAATTTATAAGAGTAGAAAGGGAGGCAACGTTCTGTTCTATTGAATAGTTATGTATGTTGACTGGTTTCTTTTGGAGATAATATAGCCGTCGTAACGTTTTAAGAAATTTTAGGGACTAAAATGTAAATATTTAATATTGTAGTGATCAAAAAGAAAGTTCCAGAATAAAGCAACAACCCAACAACTTGTGGCCCGTGGAGAACAAAAATGTGTATTTTCTATTTCTGTATTACGTAAGAGGAAAAGTATTACATTTTGTGTTCTCTGTTTTCGATCAGAAGCATAATTTGTAATGTGTTGTGTGTTATCTATTTTTAATTTGAACATAAATGTTTTATTTATAAGAGTGGAAAGGGAGGCAAAATTTTGTTTTGTTAAATAGTCATGCATGTTGATTGATGTCTTTTGGAGAAGAGATAGTCATTGTAACGTTCCGAAAAACATCAAGGCCAAAATGTAAATAGTTAACATTTCAGCAACCAAAAAGAAAGTTTCGGAAGAAAGCAACAGGCCAACAGCTCGTGGCCCGTGGAGAACAAAAAAGAGTGTTTTCTGTATCTGTATTTCGTAAGAGGAAGAGTATTACGTTTTCTGTTCTCTGTCTTCGATCAGAAAAAGAATTTGTAATGTGTTGTGTGCTCTCTGTTTTTAATTTGAACAGAAATATTAAATTTATATGAGCAGAAAGAGAGGCAACGTTATATTCTATTGAATAGTCATGTCTATTGTCTTATGTCTTTTGGAGAGGACATAGCCGTTGTAACGTTTCAAAAAACTTCAGGGACTAAAATATAAATAGTTAATATTTCAGGGATGAAAAAGAAAGTTTTGGAAGAAAGCAACAGCCCAACAACGCAATAGCCCAACAGCCCGTGGCTCGTGGAGAACAGAAAAATGTGTTTTCTGTTTCTGTATTTCGTAAGAGGAAGAGTATTACGTTTTCTGTTCTCTATCTTCGATCAAAAGCAGAATTCGTAATGTGTTGTGTGTTCTTGGTTTTTAATTTGAACAGAAATATTAAATTTATATGAGTAGAAAGAGAGGCAATGTTATGTTCTATTGAATAGTCATGTATGTTGTCTTATGTCTTTTGTAGAGGACACGGCCGTTGTAACGTTTAAAAATAATTAGGGACTAAAATGTAAAGTGTTAACATTTCAGGGACCAAAAAGAAAGTTTTGGAAGAAAGCAACAGCCCAACAGCCCGTGGCCCGTGGAGAACAGAAAAGTATATTTTCTGTTTCTGTATTTCGTAAGAGGAAGAGTATTACGTTTTCTGTTCTCTGTTTTCGATCAGAAAAAGAATTTGTAATGTGTTGTGTGCTCTCTGTTTTTAATTTGAACAGAAATATTAAATTTATATGAGCAGAAAGAGAGGCAACGTTATATTCTATTGAGTAGTCATGTCTATTGTCTTATGTCTTTTGGAGACGACATAGCCGTTGTAATGTTTCAAAAAACTTCAGGGACTAAAATATAAATAGTTAACATTTCAGGGATAAAAAAGAAAGTTTCGGAAGAAAGCAACAGCCCAACAGACCATGGCCCGTGGAGAACAGAAAACACACTTTTCTGTTTCTGTATTTCGTAAGAGGAAGAGTATTACGTTTTCTGTTTTCTATCTTCGATAAAAAGCAGAATTCGTAATGTGTTGTGTGTTCTCGGTTTTTAATTTGAACAGAAATATTAAATTTATATGAGTAGAAAGAGAGGCAATGTTATGTTCTATTGAATAGTTATGTATGTTGACTGGTGTGTGTTGGAAAGAGATATCCCGAATGCTACTCCCTACCAGCTTCCGGCATGTTTAAACATCCTTCATTCGAAAAGATTAGGTAGGCTAATCGCATTAAAGCTGGTTGCCTTAGAGACAAGGTTAAACTCTTAGAACAGCTTAGTGACTATAAGTTCCGACTTAAGTATTACCAAGAGATAGCCCCCCTTGAGGAGGTTTCCACAAACCAACCCGTAGCTGCGAATGAAGTTATTCGCGAAGAGATTATCCGCATCAAGGATATGCTAACCCAAATTCACCAGCTTATAGTAGCCCAAGTCTCCCTAATAAAGAATTGCAATTGGCTGTTAAGCCGATACTCCTCACAGTATTAACCATGAATAGTTCTGAATGTCACAGCATCATGAATAGTGAGAATCTCTCTTCCTCGACTATTAAAATAGCAAAGGTGGAAAGAGATCTACAGAACTGGGACATACCCAAGCAACCTTTCAAGACTATCTATGAAACAGGTAAGTTTGATTTAGCTGCCTGTATGATTATAACAGGTTTTGTTAACAGATGAGAGAGGGACTGCCGTCTTATATGAGCGAGGGTACTATCAGTTAATGACTGCTAATTCTCAAGGGATTGTTACAAGTTCGTCTGTGTCTCTATGATTGTCCTCAGTTCTTAGAAGAATAGTTTCTCTAGTGTATAGTAGTAACCTAGTCAATTCTTTTGCAAGTATCTTAGCGACTGGACCACCCAACAGGATATCTTTGCTCCACCTGAGCTATATCAACTGTACCATGGGCTCAACCAACGTCTAATCCGGGAATGATTCGGATACCTCACCTTGACAAAAGAAGACAACTGTGTGCTATACAGATAAAGAATCTAGAAACATAAAACTGACGATAATAACGAGGCATAGATGAAATATAAACAATCACAGAGAACCAGCAGTTATAACCTCTAGACTCTCATGCTCAAGACAGCAGTGTATGCTTTTAGCTACTCATGCTAGACAACATGGCTTTGATACCATAAAAAGGATCCGGGGTAAACATAATAAGAAAAAGGTAAAACGCAGCGGATAAGCAGAAATACTTACAAACTTTTATTCAAACATGGAGAACGAAAAGGAAAGCATATATATGATAGAGGAGGCAGAGAGAAATTTCGATTAAGGAATTTCGGGTGGTGCCTCTAAGGATACAACTTGAGAACCTTAAATAGGCCTCGGGAAAATAAAGCTATCACTTTTACTTTAAATGACTGGTTATTATTGAACGACTCTTCCTTTTTTGAAAGGTCATCCGTCTGTTGCTTTTGCGAAGGGTCATCTACTATTTGAGATTCCTTGCTGCTTTTGCTTTTCTGCTTTTACTTTGCGACTTTTGTGCCACCTGCTTTTTCTTTTGACTTTGTCAATAATCTCTTTTGGCTTTTGTGCCACCTGTTTACGACTTTTGTCATATTTCTTCTTTTATGGTTTTTCCAAATAATAAGATTGTGCTATTCCTCTAGGGGCAAGCATATCTCCATTATATGGTTCACCAAAACTGGAAGCAGTGTCTAAGAGCTCTAAGGCTTCTTCATCATCTTCTAATTTGGACAAGGCTTCTAAGAGCCTTCTTCTGGTTTCTGCTTTTGAAGCAGAGGTGGATCCGAAGTGGTAGGGCTTTTCTTTTTAGCCTCTACTCTTGCTCTGGGGCTCCATCCTTTAATTCGGATTAACCGACTGAGATACTTAATCCTATTCATTTCATGGATGTCAAAGGACCAGCTAATAATATAGGAGACTCGCTTGTTAATAAAAAATTTGCAATCTTTAATATGGGTTGGAAGAGTGCGGATTTGCTACTCTTCCAGGAAACTGGGATAACTTTGTGCAAAACTAGGAGGTTCTCTAGTGTTCCTCCAAAAATGTTCCACCACTCGTAGAACAAGCGGGGAATGGTTTTTTCTTTCAAACATTCCGCATACTTGATGAACCATGTATGGGTGTTTGGTCTGACATATAAAAAATTAAACCATGCATCCTTATAATCGTACCAATTATATGTAGCTGGCTTAAAAGCTTTTGAAAATGGAATCGGAGTGTGCATATGATCTGCATACCATCCGAAAGGACTCAAAATCTTTTTTACTGTGAATTTTGAAAATTCAATGTTCTCTTGGTTATTTTTATAATAACTGTGTTCCACCTCTATCGAGTCTGTGTCGACTAGGATGAATTCGTAAAAACGCCTGGTTTTGAGAGGATCCTGAGAATCCACATACTGGTAATTCGTGAAGCAAGGTTTTAGGAGGTCTTGCACTTTAAAGTTTTCATACTGTTTGTCCAAGGCCATTATTGGTAATGCTTGGTGTATTATGAAATCCCACTTTGGAGGTTGGGCACTGTTAGCTGTCTGGATTGCCTCATTTTTTATAGGAGTACTTGGTTTGACTGCTTGTAAGTATGAGTCTGGTGGCTTCATCTCATAGCTTTCCTTGGTCTGGACCTTTGATGTAGACGCTTTGAAAGGCGCGACTGTAGGCTTTTCTGCCTGTGCTTTAGGGAGTACTCCCAAAACTGTGTACCTATTCTCATTGGCGGCTGCCAGAGCTGGGTTGGTGACCTTGTCTGGAATGAAGGGATTTTTTAGCCTTTCTTCAGGCCTTAACTGGAACGGTGGCCTCGTTGGGCGGGAGCCTGGTAGGATGGGCCTCATTGTTACCCTGCAAAAATTCTCTAGTTAGAAAGTCAGGTAAAGAATTTTCTTCACCTTTGATGAATTCGATCTTAAAATCGAAGCTGGATAAAAGTGCTTGCCATCTGGCAAAGATCTGTTTTGAAACGAGGTTCTTAACGTCTTTTTGCAAGACATCTTTGGCTGCTTTGCAGTCAACTCTTAAAAGAAATTCTTTGTTTACTAAGTCATCCTGGAATTTAGTAATGCAAAGTACTATGGACAAAATTTCCTTTTTTACTGTACTGTAATTCTTTTGGGCCGAGTTCCAGACTCCGGAAGTAAACCTTACTAATTGTTCTGTGGTTTGGGGGGCGATTCTTTATTTAAGGATACCTCCATAACCAATGTCCGATGCGTCTGTTTCGACGATCATAAAAGCTTCGGGGTTGGGTATTCCTAAGCAGGGAAGCTTCTGGACGATTTCTTTGATATGTAGAACTGCTTTGGTCTGGTCTTCAGACCAGGGTACTGGGATTTTCTTAAGCCTTTTGTAAAGAGGCTCACAGATTTGTCTAACTTTGGGGATAAAATCTGCGACGCAATTGAGACTTCCTAGGAATCTCTGCAACTGAGTTTTGTCGGTTATTTGGTCTGGGAACTTTGTTGAGAACTCAATGGCTCTACAAATGGGTTTATATGTACCTAGGTAAAGGTCATGACCTAGAAACCTTATGGAGGTCTGGAAAATCTTAATCTTTTTAGCACTTACAGCTAAGCCGTTAATCTTGGCCATATTGACAAACGCCTTGAGGTGTTTGAAATGTTGGTCAATGGTTTCTGAGAATATGAGGACATCGTCTATATAGACAATTGAGAACATACTCAGGCTGTTAAAAATATTGTTCATGATATTCTGGAATTCTGATGGAGCGTTCTTAAGCCCAAAAGTCATGACATTCCACTCAAATTGTCCAAAGGGGACGTTAAAGGCAGTTTTATACTTATCCTTTTCGTCTATCTGGATTTGCCAGAAACCTGACTTCATATCGAACTTACTATAGACTCTGGCCTTATAGGTTCTTTTCAAGAGGTCTCTTTTGTTAGGAATAGGGTACCTAATCCATTTGAGAACTTGGTTGAGAGGCTTGTAGTTGATTACTAGCCTGGGGGCTCCTCTCTCTTGTTCGGAGCTTTTGTGTACGTAAAAGGCAGAACAACTCCACTGGGATTTTGATGGTCTGATGATTTTCTTTTGGAGTAAATCATCGATCTCCTTCTTGCAATACTCCATGAGCTCATGGCTCATTTGAATGGGTCTGGCTCTAGTAGGAATGGCTTCTTCGTTGAAGTTGTCGACATATGGTAGGCTAACCATGTGTCTTTTCCTTTCCCAAAAGGCATTAGGTAAATCTGAGCAGATTTCCTTCTTGATTTCTTCGAGTATATCTTCAACCCTTCTAGTAAGGCTAGGAGTTTGTAGAGCCGACTCGATTCTTTTGACTTGAATATCATCCTTCAGAAAGTCAATCTGATTAGAAAGCATTCTGATCTTAAAAGTAGAGGAGTCTTTGACAAACTTACTCTCTCTTCTAGATATGGGATTGAGATAGGGGAAGATAATTTCCTTACCCAAGGATACTGTGTAAATACCGTCAAGGTTGGCTGTGTAAGGCTTGATTTGTGTTGCAAAGGGGGTACCTAGGATAATTTCCTCTGTGATATCTCTGGTAATGACGAAGTCGTTTATGTAGCAGACTCCATTGTTGCAGATGTGGGCTTTGGAAAGCTTGTAGTTGATTTTGAGCTTTTCTCCCGTAGCAGAGTAAAGTTTTGAAGTACTTTTCTCAAGATATTTGGTAGGGATAAGGCCTTCTGCTATACAATTCTGATCTGCTCCGGTATCAAACAGTGCAATTTTATTTACAATAACACTCTTGTTGACGTAGAGCCTGATAGGGATGTGGTAGGATAGGGGTTTTATCCTAGAGATGACTTTTAGACCTGAGGCTTCTAAACTCATGGTGTCCTCGTTGTCATTCTCTTCTTCTGATTCCTCGGCTACTTCTTTGGAGGTTGAGGGTCCATAGATTAATTCATTGGCGTCTCTGACCACCTTACTGGCAAAGGATTCTAGTTCAAGGGAACTAAGCCTATCTTTGATATCTTTGATTTCTGTTTTGAGGCTTGCTACCACAGTCTGTAAATCCGTGACAATGGTCTGGGACTCTTTGGTTTTACCTGATTTGAACTTACCTAGGGAAAGTTTCATATTGAAAGGTTCTACCGTAGTCTTACTGTCTTTATGGTGGATGATGAGCTTTTTAAGTTCAGCTAGGTATTGCTTTCTTAGTTCTTCGTCATCGATTTTCTCAATCATGTCAAATAAGAATTCTTGGCTATCTTTAGAGATAACCCTGACACTGCCTGATCCACAGGAGCAAAAGGTTCCTGAGCAGATGCATTCACTGCTTGAATAGGAACTATCTGAGTTGTAGTCGAGGTCTAGGAGATCTTCATCACTATACTCTTCTGAAGCTGAGGAATCACTGGGAGCTTCTCCAAGGATACTGAAGAGCTTTTCTTTTAATTCTGGGTTGAGTTCTAAGAGGTTTATCTTATCCTTCTTTTTCCCTGGTACTTTGCAGGAGCTGGCTAGGTGACCTGCCTTGCCGCAATTCCAGCATTTGGAAACTTCTTTTGAGGTTGAGGCTTCCTTATGTCTGGGAGTTCTCCTAGATTTGTAAGGCTTCTTAGAAGGGTTCTTAAAGTTCCTTCTAGGTGCTGTACTGGGTTTCTTAGTCATTTTGTGCTTCTTGGCTGCGGCTCTAGAAGGGGCGGTTACTTTGGCATAACCGAAGTCTTGACAGAAACTTCCAAGCTCTGTAGTACCTAATCTACCTTCCTTCTTAAGCTGATGCCTAAGTTTTAGGTCTGTGCGGAGCTCAAAGCCTGTGAGGTTTATGAGGCTAACAATATCTCCGTAGGTTAGGTTACCGTAGGGAATGTCGCCGACTAATTTGTTTCTTATGGTGGTTCTAACCTTCTCAGCAAAGAGGGGGTAGGCCACTGATAAACTTTTCCTTCCAATAGTCATGGTTACAATCTTCTCTGATCATAACCTTATTCAGGAAGATGTCCTTGTACCACCTGAAGTTGTGAAGTTTAGGACAGGTTAGGTTGCTAAGAATCTCTAGGCTTTTCTCCTGGAATATCTTAGGTTCTCCTATGAAATGCTTGGCTATGCTATATATGAGGGTTGCAGTGGCATCCTGTACTATTTTCTGTTCGGTGGCACCATCTGGCTTAGTCTCTTGGTGGTAGGAATAGGAATTCTGGATATTCTGCCTCTGTTCCTCGGTAAGATAATTATCCCACCAATTTTTTAGCATACCCGTGAAACCTGCTATAATCATACAGGCAGCTTGCTTATATTCCGTCTTCTTAATCTTAAGAGCGGTTATGGCTATGCCCATTTCATGGAGCCTATTGTAGATTTGCCCTTCTGCCAGGCCATCTATGTTCCACTCCACGATCTCAGATCCCGAATGAGCGGAATGGGTCATGAAGTGATCTTCCTCAAATTGCATATCAGGGAACGACGCCCTAGGAGAGAAGTTTTTGACATTTACTTGTCTTGCTAATCTGTTGAGATCAGCTCCCTGTCTGGTAATGGTTTTTATGGCAGATTTGCCACTGGTAGGGTCTTGAAGCTTAGCTTCGATTCTATCTAGTATACTGATATCTTGTTCCGTCGTTTCAGACAGGTTGGGGTAATTGCTAGCTTTGAACTCAGGGGTTCTGAACAGTGGGTTTGTTATCTTATTATCTCTGGAAGAGCTGGGTTTGGATATAACCCTACTATTGGTCTTGGTAATCTGAGTTGACACTGTATGTAACAGCTGATTGGTATAGTTGTTCTGTTGGATGAGTTTGTTCACATCACTGTTAGTGGGGTGTCCTGTAGGATTCGGGATATCTCTTTTGAAGGGGGCAGCTTCTATAACTTCTCCTTCGACTGGGATGCTAATTTTCTCTAGGGGAGGAATGACTGCATCGATCGTCCTAGAACTGGTAAACCACTTGCTAACTATGCTTCTTAGGGAGTCAGGTTTGTCACCTATCTGGCCAGATACTTGAAACCATCTAAAGAACTCTATGTTGCAGTGAAGTCTCTTCATATCGGAGATCCAAGCTTTTCTGAAAGCTAGTCTTTCTAATTCAGAGTATGTTTCGACATACCAGTCTCTCTTAATGGCATTCTCAGGGTCTTCCCATTTTTTCTTAAGGAGCTCTGAGTTAATCTTAAAACTGCTATCTCTTTTGATCATTCCTAGCGATCCTCTAAGGTCGCTGGGGGTAGGGCTACCTGGGTTGACTACTGGGTTGTAGTGTACCTTGGGAACAGGTGTAGAGAAGTCTACTCCTCTGATCTTGTGCTCTAATTCTCTGATTAGAGTTTCTTCGTCGTAATCCTCCTCCCGGGTTTTTGAGGAAGATGCTCTATCTATAGAGAATCTTTTGGAAGAACTTCCTGAATTGGATCTAAGGAATTTTAGATCTACTGATCCATTCTGGTGTTGAACTATTTCCTGAATCTTAGACTTTTCAGGTTCAACTTTCTAGGGAGTAATAGCATCAAAGCGCCATTCGTCTTTGGTGAGAGTCTCGTCCCAGCGAAGCATTCTGGGGACGAAGACGTTGATGTGCTCTTGGTTAGCTTCCATGAGCATGGTAACGCCTTTATTACTCATCAGCTTAGCCTTAGGGGCTAGGGTAGTTTTCATTAATCTATAATAAACTCTGTAAATCACCGCGATTTCTTTGGTGTTTACCTTGCTGTTCATATTCTTGGTCTTGATGTTCAAGGTCAGGGTATCTAGGATATTCTCATCTTGAATGTCAACCGAGAAATTTGGGTAACAGTTAAAATAAACTGGACCTCTGGCAAGGTTACTTTGTAAAACTCCAAAGAGTGAGTCTTCGAAGTTCAACATTCTGGCATCTCGTAGGAGAAGGCAGATAGGGGTATCTAACCCTAGGCGATACAGGGGTTTAACTGCAACCTGGACTAGGCCAATGTGAAGAAAGTTAAAATCTTTTCTATAACTGATAATATCTCTGGAAGACAGTAGCTTAATAATTTCCTTGGAATTATTTATAGCTATTGTAGATTCGCAAGTTTTAATATTGTAATTTTTTACAAAATCAAACTTACCTGTTTCATAGATAGTCTTGAAAGGTTGCTTGGGTATGTCCCAGTTCTGTAGATCTCTTTCCACCTTTGCTATTTTAATAGTCGAGGAAGAGAGATTCTCACTACTCATGATGCTGTGACGTTCAGAACTATTCATGGTTAATACTGGGAGGAGTATCGGCTTAACAGCCAATTGCAATTCTCTATTAGGGAGACTTGGGCTGCTATAAGCTGGTGAATTTGGGTTAGCATATCCTTGATGCGGATAATCTCTTTGCGAATAACTTCATTCGCAGCTACGGGTTGGTTTCTGGAAACCTCCTCAAGGGGGGCTATCTCTTGGTAATACTTAAGTCGGAACTTATAGTCACTAAGCTGTTCTAAGAGTTTAGCCTTGTCTCTAAGGCAACCAGCTTTAATGCAATTAGCCCACCTAATCTTTTCGAATGAAGGATGTTTAAACATGCTGGAAGCTGGTAGGGAGTAGCAGGTGTTGTTAACAGATGAGAGAGGGACTGCCGTCTTATATGAGCGAGGGTACTATCGGTTAATGACTGCTAATTCTCAAGGGATTGTTACAAGTTCGTTTGTGTCTCTATGATTGTCCTCAGTTCTTAGAAGCATAGTGTCTCTAGTGTATAGTAGTAACCTAGTCAATTCTTTTGCAAGTATCTTAGCGACTGGACCACACAACATGATATCTTTGCTCCACCTGAGCTATATCAACTGTACCATGGGCTCAACCAACGTCTAATCCGGGAATGATTCGGATACCTCACCTTGACAAAAGAAGACAACTGTGTGCTATACAGGTAAAGAATCTAGAAACATAAAACTGACGATAATAACGAGGCATAGATGAAATATGAACAATCACAGAGAACCAGCAGTTATAACCTCTAGACTCTCATTCTCAAGACAGCAGTGTATGCTTTTAGCTACTCATGCTAGACAACATGGCTCTGATACCATAGAAAACGTTACAACGGCTGTGTCCTCTACAAAAGACATAAGACAACATACATGACTATTCAATAGAACATAACATTGCCTCTCTTTCTACTCATATAAATTTAATATTTCTGTTCAAATTAAAAACCAAGAACACACAACACATTACGAATTCTGATTTTGATCGAAGATAGAGAACAGAAAACGTAATACTGTTCATCTTACGAAATACAGAAACAGAAAACACATTTTTCTGTTCTCCACGGGCCACGGGTTGTTGGGCTGATGTTGGGATGTTGCTTTCTTTCGGAACTTTTTTTTTAGTCCCTGAAATGTTAACTATTTATATTTTGTCCCTTAAGTTTTTCAGAACGTTACAAAGGCTATGTCTTCTCCAAAACACACCACTCAATAGACATGACTGTTCAACTGAATAGAACGTTGCCTCCCTTTCTACTCTTATAAATTGAACATTTCTATGCTAATTAAAAATAGAGAACACACAACACGTTACGAATTCTGTTTCGTATAGAAAACAGAGAACAGAAAACGTAATACTCTTCCTCTTACGAAATACAGAAATATAAAACACACTTTTCTGTTCTCCACGGGCCACGAGCTGTTGGGCTGTTGCTTTCTTCCCAAACTTTCTTTATTGGTAATGTTAACTATTTACATTTTGGCCTTGAAGTTTTTTCGGAACGTTACGACTATCTCTTCTCTAAAAGACACCAGTCAACAGACATGACTATTCAACAAAACAGAATGTTGCCTCCCTTTCTACTCTTATAAATAAAACATTTATGTTCAAATTAAAAATAGAGAACACACAACACATTACGAATTCTGCTTCTGATCGAAAACAGAGAACACAAAACGTAATACTCTTCCTCTTACGTAATACAGAAATAGAAAACACACATTTGTGTTCTCCACGGGCCACGGGCTGTTGGGTTGTTGCTTTCTTCCGGAACTTTCTTTGTCTCACTTCAATATTAACTATTTACATTTTAGTCCCTGGAATTTCTTAAAACGTTACGACGGCTATGTTTTCTCCCAAAGACACCAGTCAACATACATAACTATTCAATAGAACAGAACGTTGCCTCCCTTTCTACTCTTATAAATTGAACATTTCTGTTCAAATTTAAAACAGAGAACACACAACACATTACGAATTCTGCTTCTGATCTATAACAGAGATCAGAAAATGTAATACTCCTCCTCTTACGAAATACAGAAATAGAAAATACACTTTTCTGTTCTCCACGGGCCACGGGCTGTTGCTTTCTTCCGAAACTTTCTTTTTGGTCCTTGAAATGTTAACTCTTTACATTTTAGTCCTTGATGTTTTTTTAAACTTTACAACGGTCGTATCGTCTTTGTCGTATCGTCTCCAAAAGACATAAGACAACATACATGACTATTCAATAGAACATAACATTGCCTCTCTTTCTACTCATATAAATTTAATATTTCTGTTCAAATTAAAAACCAAGAACACACAACACATTACGAATTCTGCTTTTGATCGAAGATAGAGAACAGAAAATGTAATACTCTTCCTCTTAAATACGTAAACAGAAAACACATTTTTCTCGTTTCTCCACAGCCACTGCCGTTGGTCTATTGCGCTTTGGGCTGTTGCTTTCTTCTGAAACTTTCTTTTTTATTCCTGAAATGTTAACTATTTATATTTTAGTCATTGAAGTTTTTTGAAACGTTACAACGGCTATGTCCTCTCCAAAAGACATAAGACAATAGACATGACTATTCAATAGAATATAACGTTGCCTCTCTTTCTGCTCATTTTAATTTAATATTTATGTTCAAATTAAAAAACAGAGAGCACACAACACATTACTTAATTCTTTTTCTCGATCAAGACAGAGAACGTAAAACGTAAGACTCTTCCTCTTACGAATACGTAAACAGAAAACACACTTTTCTGTTCTCCACGAGCCACGAGATGTTGGGCAGTTGATTTCTTTCGGAACTTTCTTTTTGGTTGCTGAAATATTAACTATTCACATTTTGGCCTTGAACTTTTTCGGTACGTTACAACGACTATGTCTTCTCCAAAAGACACCAGTCAACAGACATGACTATTCAACAAAACAGAATGTTGCCTCCCTTTCTACTCTTATAAATAAAACATTTATGTTCAAATTAAAAACAGAGAACACACAACACATTACGAATTCTGCTTCTGATCGAAAACAGAGAACACAAAACGTAATACTCTTCCTCTTACGTAATACAGAAATAGAAAACACACATTTGTGTTCTCCACGGGCCACGGGCTGTTGGGCTGTTGCTTTCTTCCGGAAGTTTATTTTTTATCACTACAATATTAAATATTTACATTTTAGTTCGTGGAATTTCTTGAAACGTTACGACGGCTATGTTTTCTGCAAAAGACACCAGTCAACATACATAACTATTCAATAGAACAGAACGTTGCCTCCCTCTCTACTCTTATAAATTGAACATTTTTGTTCAAATTTAATACAGAGAACACACAACACATTACGAATTATGCTTCTGATCTATAACACTGAACAGAAAACGTAATACTCCTCCTCTTACGAAATACAGAAACAGAAAATACACTTTTCTGTTCTCCACGGGCCATGGGCTATTAGGTTGTTGCTTTCTTTCGAAACTTTTTTTTGGTCCCTGAAATGTTAACTCTTTACATTTTAGTCCCTGATGTTTTTTTAAACTTTACAACGGCCGTGTCCTCTACAAAAGACATAAGACAACATACATGACTATTCAATAGAACATAACATTGCCTCTCTTTCTACTCATATAAATTTAATATTTCTGTTCAAATTAAAAACCAAGAACACACAACACATTACTTAATTCTCGCTTTTGATCGAAGATAGAGAATGTAAAATGTAATACTCTTCCTCTTACGAATACGTAAATGTAAAACACATTTTTCTCGTTTCTCCACGGCCACGGCCGTTGGTCTATTGCGCTTTGGGCTGTTGCTTTCTTCAAACTTTCTTTTTATCCCCGAAATGTTAACTATTTATATTTTAGTCATCAAGTTTTTGAAACGTTACAACGGCTATGTCCTCTCCAAAAGACATAAGACAATAGACATGACTATTCAATAGAATATAACGTTGCCTCTCTTCGCTTCATATAAATTTAATATTTATGTTCAAATTAAAAACAGAGAGCACACAACACATTACGAATTCTTTTTCTCGATCAAGACAGAGAACAGAAAACGTAATACTCTTCCTCTTACGAATACGTAAAAACAGAAAACACACTTTTCTGTTTCTCCACGCCACGAGTCATGGCTGTTGCTTTCTTCCGAATCTTTCTTTTTGGTTGCTGAAATATTAACTATTTACATTTTGGCCTTGAAGTTTTTCGGAACGTTACAACGACTATCTCTTCTCAAAAAGACACCAGTCAACAGACATGACTATTCAAAAAAACAGAATGTTGACTCCCTTTCTACTCTTAAAAATAAAACATTTATGTTCAAATTAAAAATAGAGAACACACAACACATTACGAATTCTGCTTCTGATCGAAAACAGAGAACACAAAACGTAATACTCTTCCTCTTACGAAATACAGAAATAGAAAACACACATTTTTGGTCTCCACGGGCCACGGGCTGTTGGGTTGTTGCTTTCTTCCGGAACTTTCTTTTTCTCTCTATAATATTAACTATTTACATTTTAGTCCCTGGAATTTCTTAAAACGTTACGACGGCTATGTTTTCTCCCAAAGACACCAGTCAACATACATAACTATTCAATAGAACAGAACGTTGCCTCCCTTTCTACTCTTATAAATTGAACATTTCTGTTCAAATTTAAAACAGAGAACACACAACACATTACGAATTATGCTTCTGATCTATAACAGAGAACAGAAAACGTAATACTCTTCCTCTTACGAAATACAGAAACAGAAAATACACTTTTCTCGTTTCCACGCCATGGGTGGGTTGTTGCTTTCTTCCGAAACTTTTTTTGGTCCTGAAATGTTAACTCTTTACATTTTAGTCCCTGATGTTTTTTTAAACTTTACAACGGCCGATCGTGTCGTGATCTCCAAAAGACATAAGACAACATACATGACTATTCAATAGAACATAACATTGCCTCTCTTTCTACTCATATAAATTTAATATTTCGCTCAAATTAAAAACCAAGAACACACAACACATTACGAATTCGCTTTTGATCAAGATAGAGAACAGAAAATGTAATACTCTTCCTCTTACGAATACGTAAATATAAAACACATTTTTCTGTTCTCCACGCCACGGTCGTTGGTCTATTGCGCTTTGGGCTGTTGCTTTTCTTCAAACTTTCTTTTTATTCCCTAAATGTTAACTATTTATATTTTAGTCATCAAGTTTTTTGAAACGTTACAACGGCTATGTCCTCTCCAAAAGACATAAGACAATAGACATGACTATTCAATAGAATATAACGTTGCTTCTTTCGCCATATAAATTTAATATTTATGTTCAAATTAAAAACAGAGAGCACACAACACATTACTTAATTCTTTTTCCGATCAAGACAGAGAATGTAAAACGAATACTCTTCCTCTTACGAAATACAGAAACAGAAAACACACTTTTCTGTTCTCCATGGGCCACGAGCTGATGGGATGTTGCTTTCTTCCGAAACTTTCTTTTTGGTTGCTGAAATGTTAACTATTTACATTTTGGCCTTGAGGTTTTTTATGAACGTTACAACGACTAGCTCTTCTCCAAAAGACACCAGTCAACAGACATGACTATTCAACAAAACAGAATGTTGCCTCCCTTTCTACTCTTATAAATAAAACATTTATGTTCAAATTAAAAACAGAGAACACACAACACATTACGAATTCTGCTTCTGATAAAAAACAGAGAACACAAAACGTAATACTCTTCCTCTTACGTAATACAGAAATAGAAAACACACATTTGTGTTCTCCACGGGCCACGGGCTATTGCTTTCTTCCGTAGCTTTCTTTTTGATCACTACAATATTAACTATTTACATTTTACTCCCTGAAATTTCTTGAAACGTTACGACGGCTATGTTTTCTCCAAAAGACACCAGTCAACATACATAACTATTCAATAGAACAGAACGTTGCCTCCCTCTCTACTCTTATAAATTGAACATTTTTGTTCAAATTTAATACAGAGAACACACAACACATTACGAATTATGCTTCTGATCTATAACACTGAACAGAAAACGTAATACTCCTCCTCTTACGAAATACAGAAACAGAAAATACACTTTTCTGTTCTCCACGGGCCATGGGCTGTTGGGCTGTTGCTTTCTTCCGAAACTTTTTTTTGGTCCCTGAAATGTTAACTCTTTACATTTTAGTCCCTGATGTTTTTTTAAACTTTACAACGGCCGTGTCCTCTACAAAAGACATAAGGCAACATACATGACTATCCAATAGAACATAACATTGCTTCTCTTTCTACTCATATAAATTTAATATTTCTGTTCAAATTAAAAACAAGAACACACAACACATTACGAATTCTACTTTTGATCGAAGATAGAGAACAGAAAACGTAATACTCTTCCTCTTACGAAATACAGAAACATAAACCACATTTTTCTGTTCTCCACGCCACTGGTCATTGGTCTATTGCGCTTGGGTCATGCTTTCTTCTCAAACTTTCTTTTTATTCCCAAATGTTAACTATTTATATTTTAGTCATCAAGTTTTTTGAAACGTTACAACGGCTATGTCCTCTCCAAAAGACATAAGACAATAGACATGACTATTCAATAGAATATAACGTTGCCTCTCTTTCTGCTCATATAAATTTAATATTTATGTTCAAATTAAAAAACAGAGAGCACACAACACATTACTTAATTCTTTTTCGATCAAGACAGAGAACACAAAATGTAATGCTCGTTCTCTTACAAAATACAGAAACAGAAAACACACTTTTCTGTTCTCCACGGGCCACGAGCTGTTGGCCAGTTGCTTTCTTCCGAAACTTTCTTTTTGGTTGCTGAAATATTAACTATTTACATTTTGGCCTTGAAGTTTTTCGGAACGTTACAACGACTATCTCATCTCCAAAAGACACCAACAATGCATATGACTATTCAACAAAACACAATGTTGCCCTCTTTTCTAGTGTTATAAATAAAACATTTATGTTCAAATTAAAAACAAAGAACACACAACACATTACGAATTCTGCTTCTGATCTAAAACAGAGAACACAAAACGTAATACTCTTTCTCTTACGTAATACAGAAATAGAAAAACACACATTTTTGTTCTCCACCCACGGAAGTTGTCGCTGCTTTCTTCCTAACTTTCTTTTGATCACTACAATATTAACTATTTACATTTTAGTTTGTGGAATTTCTTGAAACGTTACGACCGCTATGTTTTTTGCATAAGACACCAGTCAACATACATAACTATTCAATAGAACAGAACGTTGCCTCCCTCTCTGCTCTTATAAATTGAACATTTCTGTTCAAATTTAAAACAGAGAACACACAACACATTACGAATTCGGCTTCTGATCTATAACAGAGAACATAAAACGTAATACTCCTCCTCTTACGAAATACAGAAACAGAAAATACACTTTTCTGTTCTCCACGGGCCATGGGCTATTAGGTTGTTGCTTTCTTTCGAAACTTTTTTTTTGGTCCCTGAAATGTTAACTCTTTACATTTTAGTCCCTGATGTTTTTTTAAACTTTACAACGGCCGTGTCCTCTACAAAAGACATAAGACAACATACATGACTATTCAATAGAACATAACATTGCCTCTCTTTCTACTCATATAAATTTAATATTTCTGTTCAAATTAAAAACCAAGAACACACAACACATTACGAATTCTGCTTCTGATCTAAAACAGAGAACAGAAAATGTAATACTCTTCCTCTTACGAATACGTAAACAGAAAACACATTTTTCTCGTTTCTCCACGGCCACTGGTCGTTGGGCTATTGCGCTTTGGGCTGTTGCTTTCTTCTCAAACTTTTTTTATTCCTGAAATGTTAACTATTTATATTTTAGTCACCAAGTTTTTGAAACGTTACAACGGCTATGTCCTCTCCAAAAGACATAAGACAATAGACATGACTATTCAATAGAATATAACATTGCCTCTCTTTCTGCTCATATAAATTTAATATTCAGTTCAAATTAAAAAACAGAGAGCACACAACACATTACGAATTCTTTCTCGATCAAGACAGAGAATGTAAAACGTAATACTCTTCCTCTTACTAAATACGTAAACAGTAAAGTGCACTTTTCTGTTCTCCACGGGCCACGAGCTGTTGGCCTGTTGCTTTCTTCCGGAACTTTCTTTTTGGTTGCTGAAATGTTAACTATTTACATTTTGGCCTTGAAGTTTTTCGGAACGTTACAACGACTATCTCTTCTCCAAAAGACACCAGTCAACAGACATGACTATTCAACAAAACAGAATGTTGCCTCCCTTTCTACTCTTATAAATAAAACATTTATGTTCAAATTAAAAACAGAGAACACACAACACATTACGAATTCTGCTTCTGATCGAAAACAGAGAACACAAAACGTAATACTCTTCCTCTTACGTAATACAGAAATAGAAAACACACATTTTTGTTCTCCACGGGCCACGGGCTGTTGGGCTGTTGCTTTCTTCCAGAGCTTTCTTTTTTATCACTACAATATTAACTATTTATATTTTAGTCCCTGAATTTCTTGAAACGTTACGACGGCTATGTTTTCTCCAAAAGACACCAGTCAACATACATAACTATTCAATAGAACAGAACGTTGCCTCCCTTTCTACTCTTATAAATTGAACATTTCTGTTCAAATTTAAAACAGAGAACACACAACACATTACGAATTCTGCTTCTGATCTATAACAGAGATCAGAAAATGTAATACTCCTCCTCTTACGAAATACAGAAACAGAAAATACACTTTTCTGTTCTCCACGGGCCACGGGCTGTTGCTTTCTTCCGAAACTTTCTTTTTGGTCCTTGAAATGTTAACTCTTTACATTTTAGTCCTTGATGTTTTTTTAAACTTTACAACGGTCGTATCGTCTTTGTCGTATCGTCTCCAAAAGACATAAGACAACATACATGACTATTCAATAGAACATAACATTGCCTCTCTTTCTACTCATATAAATTTAATATTTCTGTTCAAATTAAAAACCAAGAACACACAACACATTACGAATTCTGCTTTTGATCGAAGATAGAGAACAGAAAATGTAATACTCTTCCTCTTCATTTAAATACGTAAAACAAAACACATTTTTCTCGTTTCTCCACGCCACTGGTCGTTGGTCTATTGCGGTTTGGGCTGTTGCTTTCTTCTGAAACTTTCTTTTTTATTCCTGAAATGTTAACTATTTATATTTTAGTCACTGAAGTTTTTTGAAACGTTACAACGGCTATGTCCTCTCCAAAAGACATAAGACAATAGACATGACTATTCAATAGAATATAACGTTGCCTCTCTTTCAGCTCATATAAATTTAATATTTATGTTCAAATTAAAAAACAGAGAGCACATAACACATTACGAATTCTTTTTCTGATCGAAGACAGAGAACAGAAAACGTAAGACTCTTCCTCTTACGAAATACGTAAAATGTAAAAACACACTTTTCTCTCTCCACGCCACGAGTCGTTGGGCTATAGCTTTCTTCTAGAATTTTCTTTTTGTTTTCTTGAAATGTTAACTATTTACATTTTGGTCCCTGAAGTTTTTCAAAACGTTACACGACTATATCTTCTCCAAAAGACACCAGTCAACAAATATGACTATTCAACAGAACAGAACAGAACGCTGCCTCCGTTTCTACTCTTATCAATTGAACATTTCTGTTCAAATTAAAAACAGAGAACACACAACACATTACGAATTCCGCTTCGTTTCGAAAACAGAGAACAAAAAATGTAATACTCTTCCTCTTACGAAATACAGAAATAGAAAACACACTTTTCTATTCTCAATGGGCCACGGACTGTTGCTTTCTTCCGAAACTTTCTTTTTTATCACTACAATATTAACTATTTACATTTTAGTCCCTGGATTTCTTAAAACGTTACAACGGCTATGTTTTCTCCAAAAGGCACCAGTCAACATACATAACTATTCAATAGAACAGAACGTTGCCTCCCTCTCTACTCTTATAAATTGAACATTTTTGTTCAAATTTAATACAGAGAACACACAACACATTACGAATTATGCTTCTGATCTATAACACTGAACAGAAAACGTAATACTCCTCCTCTTACGAAATACAGAAACAGAAAATACACTTTTCTGTTCTCCACGGGCCACGGGCTGTTGCTTTCTTAAGAAACTTTCTTTTTGGTCCTTGAAATGTTAACTCTTTACATTTATTCCCTGATGTTTTTTTAAACTTTACAACGGCCGAGTCCTCTACAAAAGACATAAGACAACATACATGACTATTCAATAGAACATAACATTGCCTCTCTTTTTACTCATGTAAATTTAATATTTCTGTTCAAATTAAAAACCAAGAACACACAACACATTACAAATTATGCTTTTGATCGAAGATAGAGAACATAAAACGTAATACTCTTCCTCTTATTTAAATACGTAAACAGAAACACATTTTTCTCGTTCTCCATGGCCACGGCTGTTGGTCTATTGCGCTTTGGGCTGTTGCTTTTCCTCAAACTTTCTTTTTATTCCTGAAATGTTAACTATTTATATTTTAGTCATCAAGTTTTTGAAACGTTACAACGGCTATGTCATCTCCAAAAGATATAAGACAATAGACATGACTATTCAATAGAATATAACGTTGCCTCTCTTTCTGCTCATATAAATTTAATATTTATGTTCAAATTAAAAAACAGAGAGCACACAACACATTACTTAATTCTTTTTCCTGATCAAGACAGAGAATGTAAAACGTAATACTCTTCCTCTTCATTTAAATACGTAAAACGTAAAAACAAACTTTTCTCGTTCTCCACGCCACGAGCCGTCAGTTGCTTTCTTCTAACTTTCTTTTTGGTTGCTGAAATGTTAACTATTTACATTTTGGCCTTGAAGTTTTTCTAACGTTACAACGACTATCTCTTCTCCAAAAGACACCACCAATGTACATGACTATTCAACAAAACAGAATGTTGCCTCCCTTTCTACTCTTATAAATAAAACATTTATGTTCAAATTAAAAACAGAGAACACACAACACATTACGAATTCTGCCTCTGATCGAAAACAGAGAACACAAAACGTAATTCTCTTCCTCTTACGTAATACAGAAATAGAAAACACACATTTTTGTTCTCCACGGGCCACGGGCTGTTGTGCTGTTGCGCTGTTGCTTTCTTCCAGAGCTTTCTTTTTTATCACTACAATATTAACTATTTATATTTTAGTCCCTGAATTTTTTGAAACGTTACGACGGCTATGTTTTCTCCAAAAGGCACCAGTCAACATACATAACTATTCAATAGAACAGAACGTTGCCTCCCTCTCTGCTCTTATAAATTGAACATTTCTGTTCAAATTTAAAACAGAGAACACACAACACATTACGAATTCGGCTTCTGATCTATAACAGAGAACATAAAACGTAATACTCCTCCTCTTACGAAATACAAAAACAGAAAATACACTTTTCTGTTCTCCACGGGCCATGGGCTATTAGGTTGTTGCTTTCTTTCGAAACTTTTTTTTTGGTCCCTGAAATGTTAACTCTTTACATTTTAGTCCCTGATGTTTTTTTAAACTTTACAACGGCCGTGTCCTCTACAAAAGACATAAGACAACATACATGACTATTCAATAGAACATAACATTGCCTCTCTTTCTACTCATATAAATTTAATATTTCTGTTCAAATTAAAAACCAAGAACACACAACACATTACGAATTCTGCTTTTGATCGAAGATAGAGAACAGAAAATGTAATACTCTTCCTCTTACGAAATACAGAAACAGAAAACACATTTTTCTGTTCTCCACGGGCCACGGGCTGTTGGTCTATTGCGCTTTGGGCTGTTGCTTTCTTCTGAAACTTTCTTTTTTATTCCTGAAATGTTAACTATTTATATTTTAGTCACTGAAGTTTTTTGAAACGTTACAACGGCTATGTCCTCTCCAAAAGACATAAGACAATAGACATGACTATTCAATAGAATATAACGTTGCCTCTCTTTCTGCTCATATAAATTTAATATTTATGTTCAAATTAAAAAACAGAGAGCACACAACACATTACGAATTCTTTTTCTGATCGAAGACAGAGAACAGAAAACGTAAGACTCTTCCTCTTACGAAATACAGAAACAGAAAACACACTTTTCTGTTCTCTACGGGCCACGAGCTGTTGGCCTGTTGCTTTCTTTCGGAACTTTCTTTTTGGTTGCTGAAATGTTAACTATTTACATTTTGGCCTTGAAGTTTTTCGGAACGTTACAACGACTATCTCTTCTCCAAAAGACACCAGTCAACAGACATGACTATTCAACAAAACAGAATGTTGCCTCCCTTTCTACTCTTATAAATAAAACATTTATGTTCAAATTAAAAACAGAGAACACACAACACATTACGAATTCTGCCTCTGATCGAAAACAGAGAACACAAAACGTAATTCTCTTCCTCTTACGTAATACAGAAATAGAAAACACACATTTTTGTTCTCCACGGGCCACGGGCTGTTGTGCTGTTGCTTTCTTCCAGAGCTTTCTTTTTTATCACTACAATATTAACTATTTATATTTTAGTCCCTGAATTTTTTGAAACGTTACGACGGCTATGTTTTCTCCAAAAGGCACCAGTCAACATACATAACTATTCAATAGAACAGAACGTTGCCTCCCTCTCTGCTCTTATAAATTGAACATTTCTGTTCAAATTTAAAACAGAGAACACACAACACATTACGAATTCGGCTTCTGATCTATAACAGAGAACATAAAACGTAATACTCTTCCTCTTACGAAATACAAAAATAGAAAATACACTTTTCTGTTCTCCACGGGCCATGGGCTATAAGGTTGTTGCTTTCTTTCGAAACTTTCTTTTTGGTCCCTGAAATGTTAACTCTTTACATTTTAGTCCCTGATGTTTTTTTAAACTTTACAACGGCCGTGTCCTCTACAAAAGACATAAGACAACATACATGACTATTCAATAGAACATAACATTGCCTCTCTTTCTACTCATATAAATTTAATATTTCTGTTCAAATTAAAAACCAAGAACACACAACACATTACGAATTTTGCTTTTGATCGAAGACAGAGAACAGAAAATGTAATACTCTTCCTCTTACGAAATACAGAAACAGAAAACACATTTTTTTGTTCTCCACGGACCACGGGCTGTTGGGCTATTGCGCTTTGGGCTGTTGCTTTCTTCTGAAACTTTCTTTTTTATCCCTGAAATGTTAACTATATTTATTTTAGTCACTGAAGTTTTTTGAAACGTTACAACGGCTATGTCCTCTTCAAAAGACATAAGACAATAGACATGACTATTCAATAGAATATAACGTTGCCTCTCTTTCTGCTCATATAAATTTAATATTTCTGTTCAAATTAAAAAACAGAGAGCATACAACACATTACGAATTCTTTTTCTGATCGAAGACAGAGAACAGTAAACGTAATACTCTTCCTCTTACGAATTAAAGAAACAGAAAACACACTTTTCTGTTCTCCACGGACCACGAGCTGTTGGCCTGTTGCTTTCTTCCGAAACTTTCTTTTTGGTTGCTGAAATGTTAACTATTTACATTTTGGCCTTGAAGTTTTTCGGAACTTTACAACGACTATATCTTGTCCAAAAGACACCAGTCAACAGAAATGATTATTCAACAAAACAGAATGTTGCCTCCCTTTCTACTCTTATAAATAAAACATTTATGTTCAAATTAAAAACAGAGAACACACAACACATTACGAATTCTGCCTCTGATCGAAAACAGAGAACACAAAACGTAATACTCTTCCTCTTACGTAATACAGAAATAGAAAACACTCATTTTTGTTCTGCACGGGCCACGGGCTGTTGGGTTGTTGCTTTCTTTCGGAACTTTCTTTTTCTCACTACAATATTAACTATTTACATTTTAGTCCCTGGATTTCTTAAAATGTTACGACGGCTATGTTTTCTCCCAAAGACACCAGTCAACATACATAACTATTCAATAGAGCAGAACGTTGCCTCCCTTTCTACTGTTATAAATTGACCATTTCTGTTTAAATTTAAAACAGAGAACACACAACACATTACGAATTCTGCTTCTGATCTATAACAGAGAACAGAAAACATAATACTCCTCCTCTTACGAAATACAGAAACAGAAAATATACTTTTCTGTTCTCCACGGGCCACGGGCTGTTGGGCTGTTGCTTTCTTCCGAAACTTTCTTTTTGGTCCCTGAAATGTTAACTCTTTACATTTTAGTCCCTGATGTTTTTTTAAACGTTACAACGGCCGTGTCCTATACAAAAGACATAAGACAACATACATGACTATTCAATAGAACATAACATTGCCTCTCTTTCTACTCTGATTTTTATAATGACTTAAGGTCCTATTTATACCAGTACAAGGACTATTCTAGAAGTGTATCAAAATAGACAAAAACTACTTGGCATTCTCGGCCAAATGGAGACAAATGGGAAAGGGTTCGTGTTTTCTTGATAACCAAAGGTGTTTTCGGCCTATGTGAATCAATGGAAAAGTCTTGGCTTTACTTGGGGACAAAGGATGAATCCAATATTTTCACACCCCTTTGTGGATCCCGTGAAGAAGAATGCTTGAAATTGGATCTTTATGAATCTCATCTTCTTGGAATAAGTTTGGAAGCTTCCACTCTTTGTGTTTTCTTTGATGAGTCATTCGGCCAACTCTTGTTATTCCCATGGCCGATATTGATACCTCCCACGTAGCTAGATGCATGATCGTATTATCTCTTTGAAAGCCTCATCCTCTAGATCATTCTTGCCCTTGCCAACTTTTCACTCTCGGCCAAGTCATCCACTTGTCTATGCCATCTTGTCCTCTCGGCCTAGTCATCCTTATTACACAACACACCAAATATGTTCTAATAGAACTAGTAACTAATCTAGGAATTAAAGACAATAATTAAAAGCTAAGCTAAGAAATAAAGACAAGCTAAAAGGAAAACATGGTCTCGGCCAAGACCATCAAGATGTCCGAATAAAAAGTCTTCTTCTTAAAATCATCAAGTCCCATCTTCTATCCAACTCCATATTCCATGACATTTTAAGCATATTATCATCGGATGATCCACCGTCTTGTGAAGTCTGAGCTTATTGTCTCGAGGATAAAATTGGGACTTTGGGCTAATAGGGATATTTACATCAACATAGCTTGTAGACACTCCTAGGACTGACCTACGCTGATACCACTGTCACACCCTAACCTTGGGTAGGGGAGGGGGTGGCTGGCACACAAGTTGTATACTTTAGTGTTTGAGTAAAACACAAGTTTTCTATTCATCAACTCTGATTTTTATAATGACTTAAGGTCCTATTTATACCAGTACAAGGACTATTCTAGAAGTGTATCAAAATAGACAAAAACTACTTGGCATTCTCGGCCAAATGGAGACAAATGGGAAAGGGTTCGTGTTTTCTTGATAACCAAAGGTGTTTTCGGCCTATGTGAATCAATGGAAAAGTCTTGGCTTTACTTGGGGACAAAGGATGAATCAAATATTTTCACACCCCTTTGTGGATCCCGTGAAGAAGAATGCTTGAAATTGGATCTTTATGAATCTCATCTTCTTGGAATAAGTTTGGAAGCTTCCACTCTTTGTGTTTTCTTTGATGAGTCATTCGGCCAACTCTTGTTATTCCCATGGCCGATATTGATACCTCCCACGTAGCTAGATGCATGATCGTATTATCTCTTTGAAAGCCTCATCCTCTAGATCATTCTTGCCCTTGCCAACTTTTCACTCTCGGCCAAGTCATCCACTTGTCTATGCCATCTTGTCCTCTCGGCCTAGTCATCCTTATTACACACCACACCAAATATGTTCTAATAGAACTAGTAACTAATCTAGGAATTAAAGACAATAATTAAAAGCTAAGCTAAGAAATAAAGACAAGCTAAAAGGAAAACATGGTCTCGGCCAAGACCATCAAGATGTCCGAATAAAAAGTCTTCTTCTTAAAATCATCAAGTCCCATCTTCGATCCAACTCCATATTCCATGACATTTTAAGCATATTATCATCGGATGATCCACCGTCTTGTGAAGTCTGAGCTTATTGTCTCGAGGATAAAATTGGGACTTTGGGCTAATAGGGATATTTACATCAACATAGCTTGTAGACACTCCTAGGACTGACCTACGCTGATACCACTGTCACACCCTAACCTTGGGTGGGGGAGGGGGGTGGCCGGCACACAAGTTGTATACTTTAGTGTTTGAGTAAAACTCAAGTTTTCTATTCATCAACTCTGATTTTTATAATGACTTAAGGTCCTATTTATACCAGTACAAGGACTATTCTAGAAGTGTATCAAAATAGACAAAAACTACTTGGCATTCTCGGCCAAATGGAGACAAATGGGAAAGGGTTCGGGTTTTCTTGATAACCAAAGGTGTTTTCGGCCTATGTGAATCAATGGAAAAGTCTTGGCTTTACTTGGGGACAAAGGATGAATCCAATATTTTCACACCCCTTTGTGGATCCCGTGAAGAAGAATGCTTGAAATTGGATCTTTATGAATCTCATCTTCTTGGAATAAGTTTGGAAGCTTCCACTCTTTGTGTTTTCTTTGATGAGTCATTCGGCCAACTCTTGTTATTCCCATGGCCGATATTGATACCTCCCACGTAGCTAGATGCATGATCGTATTATCTCTTTGAAAGCCTCATCCTCTAGATCATTCTTGCCCTTGCCAACTTTTCACTCTCGGCCAAGTCATCCACTTGTCTATGCCATCTTGTCCTCTCGGCCTAGTCATCCTTATTACACAGCACACCAAATATGTTCTAATAGAACTAGTAACTAATCTAGGAATTAAAGACAATAATTAAAAGCTAAGCTAAGAAATAAAGACAAGCTAAAAGGAAAACATGGTCTCGGCCAAGACCATCAAGATGTCCGAATAAAAAGTCTTCTTCTTAAAATCATCAAGTCCCATCTTCGATCCAACTCCATATTCCATGACATTTTAAGCATATTATCATCGGATGATCCACCGTCTTGTGAAGTCTGAGCTTATTGTCTCGAGGATAAAATTGGGACTTTGGGCTAATAGGGATATTTACATCAACATAGCTTGTAGACACTCCTAGGACTGACCTACGCTGATACCAGTGTCACACCCTAACCTTGGGTAGGGAGGGTTGGCTGGCACACAAGTTGTATACTTTAGTGTTTGAGTAAAACACAAGTTTTCTATTCATCAACTCTGATTTTTATAATGACTTAAGGTCCTATTTATACCAGTACAAGGACTATTCTAGAAGTGTATCAAAATAGACAAAAACTACTTGGCATTCTCGGCCAAATGGAGACAAATGGGAAAGGGTTCGTGTTTTCTTGATAACCAAAGGTGTTTTCGGCCTATGTGAATCAATGGAAAAGTCTTGGCTTTACTTGGGGACAAAGGATGAATACAATATTTTCACACCCCTTTGTGGATCCCGTGAAGAAGAATGCTTGAAATTGGATCTTTATGAATCTCATCTTCTTGGAATAAGTTTGGAAGCTTCCACTCTTTGTGTTTTCTTTGATGAGTCATTCGGCCAACTCTTGTTATTCCCATGGCCGATATTGATACCTCCCACGTAGCTAGATGCATGATCGTATTATCTCTTTGAAAGCCTCATCCTCTAGATCATTCTTGCCCTTGCCAACTTTTCACTCTCGGCCAAGTCATCCACTTGTCTATGCCATCTTGTCCTCTCGGCCTAGTCATCCTTATTACACAGCACACCAAATATGTTCTAATAGAACTAGTAACTAATCTAGGAATTAAAGACAATAATTAAAAGCTAAGATAAGAAATAAAGACAAGCTAAAAGGAAAACATGGTCTCGGCCAAGACCATCAAGATGTCCGAATAAAAAGTCTCCTTCTTAAAATCATCAAGTCCCATCTTCGATCCAACTCCATATTCCATGACATTTTAAGCATATTAACATCGGATGATCCACCGTCTTGTGAAGTCTGAGCTTATTGTCTCGAGGATAAAATTGGGACTTTGGGCTAATAGGGATATTTACATCAACATAGCTTGTAGACACTCCTAGGACTGACCTATGCTGATACCCCAATCACACCCTACCCTTGGGTCGGGGAGGGGGGTGGCTGGCACACAAGTTGTATACTTTAGTGTTTGAGTAAAACACAAGTTTTCTATTCATCAACTCTGATTTTTATAATGACTTAAGGTCCTATTTATACCAGTACAAGGACTATTCTAGAAGTGTATCAAAATAGACAAAAACTACTTGGCATTCTCGGCCAAATGGAGACAAATGGGAAAGGGTTCGTGTTTTCTTGATAACCAAAGGTGTTTTCGGCCTATGTGAATCAATGGAAAAGTCTTGGCTTTACTTGGGGACAAAGGATGAATCAAATATTTTCACACCCCTTTGTGGATCCCGTGAAGAAGAATGCTTGAAATTGGATCTTTATGAATCTCATCTTCTTGGAATAAGTTTGGAAGCTTCCACTCTTTGTGTTTTCTTTGATGAGTCATTCGGCCAACTCTTGTTATTCCCATGGCCGATATTGATACCTCCCACGTAGCTAGATGCATGATCGTATTATCTCTTTGAAAGCCTCATCCTCTAGATCATTCTTGCCCTTGCCAACTTTTCACTCTCGGCCAAGTCATCCACTTGTCTATGCCATCTTGTCCTCTCGGCCTAGTCATCCTTATTACACAGCACACCAAATATGTTCTAATAGAACTAGTAACTAATCTAGGAATTAAAGACAATAATTAAAAGCTAAGCTAAGAAATAAAGACAAGCTAAAAGGAAAACATGGTCTCGGCCAAGACCATCAAGATGTCCGAATAAAAAGTCTTCTTCTTAAAATCATCAAGTCCCATCTTCGATCCAACTCCACATGACATTTTAAGCATATTATCATCGGATGATCCACCGTCTTGTGAAGTCTGAGCTTATTGTCTCGAGGATAAAATTGGGACTTTGGGCTAATAGGGATATTTACATCAACATAGCTTGTAGACACTCCTAGGACTGACCTACGCTGATACCACTGTCACACCCTAACCTTGGGTAGGTGAGGGGGGTGGCTGGCACACAAGTTGTATACTTTAGTGTTTGAGTAAAACACAAGTTTTCTATTCATCAACTCTGATTTTTATAATGACTTAAGGTCCTATTTATACCAGTACAAGGACTATTCTAGAAGTGTATCAAAATAGACAAAAACTACTTGGCATTCTCGGCCAAATGGAGACAAATGGGAAAGGGTTCGTGTTTTCTTGATAACCAAAGGTGTTTTCGGCCTATGTGAATCAATGGAAAAGTCTTGGCTTTACTTGGGGACAAAGGATGAATCCAATATTTTCACACCCCTTTGTGGATCCCGTGAAGAAGAATGCTTGAAATTGGATCTTTATGAATCTCATCTTCTTGGAATAAGTTTGGAAGCTTCCACTCTTTGTGTTTTCTTTGATGAGTCATTCGGCCAACTCTTGTTATTCCCATGGCCGATATTGATACCTCCCACGTAGCTAGATGCATGATCGTATTATCTCTTTGAAAGCCTCATCCTCTAGATCATTCTTGCCCTTGCCAACTTTTCACTCTCGGCCAAGTCATCCACTTGTCTATGCCATCTTGTCCTCTCGGCCTAGTCATCCTTATTACACAACACACCAAATATGTTCTAATAGAACTAGTAACTAATCTAGGAATTAAAGACAATAATTAAAAGCTAAGCTAAGAAATAAAGACAAGCTAAAAGGAAAACATGGTCTCGGCCAAGACCATCAAGATGTCCGAATAAAAAGTCTTCTTCTTAAAATCATCAAGTCCCATCTTCGATCCAACTCCATATTCCATGACATTTTAAGCATATTATCATCGGATGATCCACCGTCTTGTGAAGTCTGAGCTTATTGTCTCGAGGATAAAATTGGGACTTTGGGCTAATAGGGATATTTACATCAACATAGCTTGTAGACACTCCTAGGACTGACCTCTACGCTGATACCATGTCACACCCTAATCTTGGGGGGGGGAGGGGGTTGGCTGGCACACAAGTTGTATACTTTAGTGTTTGAGTAAAACACAAGTTTTCTATTCATCAACTCTGATTTTTATAATGACTTAAGGTCCTATTTATACCAGTACAAGGACTATTCTAGAAGTGTATCAAAATAGACAAAAACTACTTGGCATTCTCGGCCAAATGGAGACAAATGGGAAAGGGTTCGTGTTTTCTTGATAACCAAAGGTGTTTTCGGCCTATGTGAATCAATGGAAAAGTCTTGGCTTTACTTGGGGACAAAGGATGAATCCAATATTTTCACACCCCTTTGTGGATCCCGTGAAGAAGAATGCTTGAAATTGGATCTTTATGAATCTCATCTTCTTGGAATAAGTTTGGAAGCTTCCACTCTTTGTGTTTTCTTTGATGAGTCATTCGGCCAACTCTTGTTATTCCCATGGCCGATATTGATACCTCCCACGTAGCTAGATGCATGATCGTATTATCTCTTTGAAAGCCTCATCCTCTAGATCATTCTTGCCCTTGCCAACTTTTCACTCTCGGCCAAGTCATCCACTTGTCTATGCCATCTTGTCCTCTCGGCCTAGTCATCCTTATTACACAGGACACCAAATATGTTCTAATAGAACTAGTAACTAATCTAGGAATTAAAGACAATAATTAAAAGCTAAGCTAAGAAATAAAGACAAGCTAAAAGGAAAACATGGAGAGGCCAAGACCATCAAGATGTCCGAATAAAAAGTCTTCTTCTTAAAATCATCAAGTCCCATCTTCGATCCAACTCCATATTCCATGACATTTTAAGCATATTATCATCGGATGATCCACCGTCTTGTGAAGTCTGAGCTTATTGTCTCGAGGATAAAATTGGGACTTTGGGCTAATAGGGATATTTACATCAACATAGCTTGTAGACACTCCTAGGACTGACCTACGCTGATACCACTGTCACACCCTAACCTTGGGTGGGGGAGGGGGGGTGGCTGGCACACAAGTTGTATACTTTAGTGTTTGAGTAAAACACAAGTTTTCTATTCATCAACTCTGATTTTTATAATGACTTAAGGTCCTATTTATACCAGTACAAGGACTATTCTAGAAGTGTATCAAAATAGACAAAAACTACTTGGCATTCTCGGCCAAATGGAGACAAATGGGAAAGGGTTCGTGTTTTCTTGATAACCAAAGGTGTTTTCGGCCTATGTGAATCAATGGAAAAGTCTTGGCTTTACTTGGGGACAAAGGATGAATCCAATATTTTCACACCCTTTGTGGATCCCGTGAAGAAGAATGCTTGAAATTGGATCTTTATGAATCTCATCTTCTTGGAATAAGTTTGGAAGCTTCCACTCTTTGTGTTTTCTTTGATGAGTCATTCGGCCAACTCTTGTTATTCCCATGGCCGATATTGATACCTCCCACGTAGCTAGATGCATGATCGTATTATCTCTTTGAAAGCCTCATCCTCTAGATCATTCTTGCCCTTGCCAACTTTTCACTCTCGGCCAAGTCATCCACTTGTCTATGCCATCTTGTCCTCTCGGCCTAGTCATCCTTATTACACAGCACACCAAATATGTTCTAATAGAACTAGTAACTAATCTAGGAATTAAAGACAATAATTAAAAGCTAAGCTAAGAAATAAAGACAAGCTAAAAGGAAAACATGGTCTCGGCCAAGACCATCAAGATGTCCGAAAAAAATTCTTCTTCTTAAAATCATCAAGTCCCATCTTCGATCCAACTCCATATTCCATGACATTTTAAGCATATTATCATCGGATGATCCACCGTCTTGTGAAGTCTGAGCTTATTGTCTCGAGGATAAAATTGGGACTTTGGGCTAATAGGGATATTTACATCAACATAGCTTGTAGACACTCCTAGGACTGACCTACGCTGATACCACTGTCACACCCTAACCTTGGGTAGGGGAGGGGGGTGGCTGGCACACAAGTTGTATACTTTAGTGTTTGAGTAAAACACAAGTTTTCTATTCATCAACTCTGATTTTTATAATGACTTAAGGTCCTATTTATACCAGTACAAGGACTATTCTAGAAGTGTATCAAAATAGACAAAAACTACTTGGCATTCTCGGCCAAATGGAGACAAATGGGAAAGGGTTCGTGTTTTCTTGATAACCAAAGGTGTTTTCGGCCTATGTGAATCAATGGAAAAGTCTTGGCTTTACTTGGGGACAAAGGATGAATCCAATATTTTCACACCCCTTTGTGGATCCCGTGAAGAAGAATGCTTGAAATTGGATCTTTATGAATCTCATCTTCTTGGAATAAGTTTGGAAGCTTCCACTCTTTGTGTTTTCTTTGATGAGTCATTCGGCCAACTCTTGTTATTCCCATGGCCGATATTGATACCTCCCACGTAGCTAGATGCATGATCGTATTATCTCTTTGAAAGCCTCATCCTCTAGATCATTCTTGCCCTTGCCAACTTTTCACTCTCGGCCAAGTCATCCACTTGTCTATGCCATCTTGTCCTCTCGGCCTAGTCATCCTTATTACACAGGACACCAAATATGTTCTAATAGAACTAGTAACTAATCTAGGAATTAAAGACAATAATTAAAAGCTAAGCTAAGAAATAAAGACAAGCTAAAAGGAAAACATGGTCTCGGCCAAGACCATCAAGATGTCCGAATAAAAAGTCTTCTTCTTAAAATCATCAAGTCCCATCTTCGATCCAACTCCATATTCCATGACATTTTAAGCATATTATCATCGGATGATCCACCGTCTTGTGAAGTCTGAGCTTATTGTCTCGAGGATAAAATTGGGACTTTGGGCTAATAGGGATATTTACATCAACATAGCTTGTAGACACTCCTAGGACTGACCTACGCTGATACCACTGTCACACCCTAACCTTGGGTGGGGGAGGGGGGGTGGCCGGCACACAAGTTGTATACTTTAGTGTTTGAGTAAAACTCAAGTTTTCTATTCATCAACTCTGATTTTTATAATGACTTAAGGTCCTATTTATACCAGTACAAGGACTATTCTAGAAGTGTATCAAAATAGACAAAAACTACTTGGCATTCTCGGCCAAATGGAGACAAATGGGAAAGGGTTCGTGTTTTCTTGATAACCAAAGGTGTTTTCGGCCTATGTGAATCAATGGAAAAGTCTTGGCTTTACTTGGGGACAAAGGATGAATCCAATATTTTCACACCCCTTTGTGGATCCCGTGAAGAAGAATGCTTGAAATTGGATCTTTATGAATCTCATCTTCTTGGAATAAGTTTGGAAGCTTCCACTCTTTGTGTTTTCTTTGATGAGTCATTCGGCCAACTCTTGTTATTCCCATGGCCGATATTGATACCTCCCACGTAGCTAGATGCATGATCGTATTATCTCTTTGAAAGCCTCATCCTCTAGATCATTCTTGCCCTTGCCAACTTTTCACTCTCGGCCAAGTCATCCACTTGTCTATGCCATCTTGTCCTCTCGGCCTAGTCATCCTTATTACACAACACACCAAATATGTTCTAATAGAACTAGTAACTAATCTAGGAATTAAAGACAATAATTAAAAGCTAAGCTAAGAAATAAAGACAAGCTAAAAGGAAAACATGGTCTCGGCCAAGACCATCAAGATGTCCGAATAAAAGTCTTCTTCTTAAAATCATCAAGTCCCATCTTCGATCCAACTCCATATTCCATGACATTTTAAGCATATTATCATCGGATGATCCACCGTCTTGTGAAGTCTGAGCTTATTGTCTCGAGGATAAAATTGGGACTTTGGGCTAATAGGGATATTTACATCAACATAGCTTGTAGACACTCCTAGGACTGACCTACGCTGATACCACTGTCACACCCTAACCTTGGGTAGGGGAGGGGGGTGGCTGGCACACAAGTTGTATACTTTAGTGTTTGAGTAAAACACAAGTTTTCTATTCATCAACTCTGATTTTTATAATGACTTAAGGTCCTATTTATACCAGTACAAGGACTATTCTAGAAGTGTATCAAAATAGACAAAAACTACTTGGCATTCTCGGCCAAATGGAGACAAATGGGAAAGGGTTCGTGTTTTCTTGATAACCAAAGGTGTTTTCGGCCTATGTGAATCAATGGAAAAGTCTTGGCTTTACTTGGGGACAAAGGATGAATCCAATATTTTCACACCCCTTTGTGGATCCCGTGAAGAAGAATGCTTGAAATTGGATCTTTATGAATCTCATCTTCTTGGAATAAGTTTGGAAGCTTCCACTCTTTGTGTTTTCTTTGATGAGTCATTCGGCCAACTCTTGTTATTCCCATGGCCGATATTGATACCTCCCACGTAGCTAGATGCATGATCGTATTATCTCTTTGAAAGCCTCATCCTCTAGATCATTCTTGCCCTTGCCAACTTTTCACTCTCGGCCAAGTCATCCACTTGTCTATGCCATCTTGTCCTCTCGGCCTAGTCATCCTTATTACACAAGGACACCAAATATGTTCTAATAGAACTAGTAACTAATCTAGGAATTAAAGACAATAATTAAAAGCTAAGCTAAGAAATAAAGACAAGCTAAAAGGAAAACATGGTCTCGGCCAAGACCATCAAGATGTCCGAATAAAAAGTCTTCTTCTTAAAATCATCAAGTCCCATCTTCGATCCAACTCCATATTCCATGACATTTTAAGCATATTATCATCGGATGATCCACCGTCTTGTGAAGTCTGAGCTTATTGTCTCGAGGATAAAATTGGGACTTTGGGCTAATAGGGATATTTACATCAACATAGCTTGTAGACACTCCTAGGACTGACCTGCGCTGATACCACTGTCACACCCTAACCTTGGGTGGGGGGGGGGTGGCAGCCACACAAGTTGTATACTTTAGTGTTTGAGTAAAACACAAGTTTTCTATTCATCAACTCTGATTTTTATAATGACTTAAGGTCCTATTTATACCAGTACAAGGACTATTCTAGAAGTGTATCAAAATAGACAAAAACTACTTGGCATTCTCGGCCAAATGGAGACAAATGGGAAAGGGTTCGTGTTTTCTTGATAACCAAAGGTGTTTTCGGCCTATGTGAATCAATGGAAAAGTCTTGGCTTTACTTGGGGACAAAGGATGAATCCAATATTTTCACACCCCTTTGTGGATCCCGTGAAGAAGAATGCTTGAAATTGGATCTTTATGAATCTCATCTTCTTGGAATAAGTTTGGAAGCTTCCACTCTTTGTGTTTTCTTTGATGAGTCATTCGGCCAACTCTTGTTATTCCCATGGCCGATATTGATACCTCCCACGTAGCTAGATGCATGATCGTATTATCTCTTTGAAAGCCTCATCCTCTAGATCATTCTTGCCCTTGCCAACTTTTCACTCTCGGCCAAGTCATCCACTTGTCTATGCCATCTTGTCCTCTCGGCCTAGTCATCCTTATTACACAACACACCAAATATGTTCTAATAGAACTAGTAACTAATCTAGGAATTAAAGACAATAATTAAAAGCTAAGCTAAGAAATAAAGACAAGCTAAAAGGAAAACATGGTCTCGGCCAAGACCATCAAGATGTCCGAATAAAAAGTCTTCTTCTTAAAATCATCAAGTCCCATCTTCGATCCAACTCCATATTCCATGACATTTTAAGCATATTATCATCGGATGATCCACCGTCTTGTGAAGTCTGAGCTTATTGTCTCGAGGATAAAATTGGGACTTTGGGCTAATAGGGATATTTACATCAACATAGCTTGTAGACACTCCTAGGACTGACCTACGCTGATACCACTGTCACACCCTAACCTTGGGTAGGGGAGGGGGGTGGCTGGCACACAAGTTGTATACTTTAGTGTTTGAGTAAAACACAAGTTTTCTATTCATCAACTCTGATTTTTATAATGACTTAAGGTCCTATTTATACCAGTACAAGGACTATTCTAGAAGTGTATCAAAATAGACAAAAACTACTTGGCATTCTCGGCCAAATGGAGACAAATGGGAAAGGGTTCGTGTTTTCTTGATAACCAAAGGTGTTTTCGGCCTATGTGAATCAATGGAAAAGTCTTGGCTTTACTTGGGGACAAAGGATGAATCCAATATTTTCACACCCTTTGTGGATCCCGTGAAGAAGAATGCTTGAAATTGGATCTTTATGAATCTCATCTTCTTGGAATAAGTTTGGAAGCTTCCACTCTTTGTGTTTTCTTTGATGAGTCATTCGGCCAACTCTTGTTATTCCCATGGCCGATATTGATACCTCCCACGTAGCTAGATGCATGATCGTATTATCTCTTTGAAAGCCTCATCCTCTAGATCATTCTTGCCCTTGCCAACTTTTCACTCTCGGCCAAGTCATCCACTTGTCTATGCCATCTTGTCCTCTCGGCCTAGTCATCCTTATTACACAGCACACCAAATATGTTCTAATAGAACTAGTAACTAATCTAGGAATTAAAGACAATAATTAAAAGCTAAGCTAAGAAATAAAGACAAGCTAAAAGGAAAACATGGTCTCGGCCAAGACCATCAAGATGTCCGAATAAAAAGTCTTCTTCTTAAAATCATCAAGTCCCATCTTCGATCCAACTCCATATTCCATGACATTTTAAGCATATTATCATCGGATGATCCACCGTCTTGTGAAGTCTGAGCTTATTGTCTCGAGGATAAAATTGGGACTTTGGGCTAATAGGGATATTTACATCAACATAGCTTGTAGACACTCCTAGGACTGACCTACGCTGATACCACCGTCACACCATAACCTTGGGTGAGGGAGGGGGGGTGACCGGCACACAAGTTGTATACTTTAGTGTTTGAGTAAAACTCAAGTTTTCTATTCATCAACTCTGATTTTTATAATGACTTAAGGTCCTATTTATACCAGTACAAGGACTATTCTAGAAGTGTATCAAAATAGACAAAAACTACTTGGCATTCTCGGCCAAATGGAGACAAATGGGAAAGGGTTCGTGTTTTCTTGATAACCAAAGGTGTTTTCGGCCTATGTGAATCAATGGAAAAGTCTTGGCTTTACTTGGGGACAAAGGATGAATCCAATATTTTCACACCCCTTTGTGGATCCCGTGAAGAAGAATGCTTGAAATTGGATCTTTATGAATCTCATCTTCTTGGAATAAGTTTGGAAGCTTCCACTCTTTGTGTTTTCTTTGATGAGTCATTCGGCCAACTCTTGTTATTCCCATGGCCGATATTGATACCTCCCACGTAGCTAGATGCATGATCGTATTATCTCTTTGAAAGCCTCATCCTCTAGATCATTCTTGCCCTTGCCAACTTTTCACTCTCGGCCAAGTCATCCACTTGTCTATGCCATCTTGTCCTCTCGGCCTAGTCATCCTTATTACACAGGACACCAAATATGTTCTAATAGAACTAGTAACTAATCTAGGAATTAAAGACAATAATTAAAAGCTAAGCTAAGAAATAAAGACAAGCTAAAAGGAAAACATGGTCTCGGCCAAGACCATCAAGATGTCCGAATAAAAAGTCTTCTTCTTAAAATCATCAAGTCCCATCTTCGATCCAACTCCATATTCCATGACATTTTAAGCATATTATCATCGGATGATCCACCGTCTTGTGAAGTCTGAGCTTATTGTCTCGAGGATAAAATTGGGACTTTGGGCTAATAGGGATATTTACATCAACATAGCTTGTAGACACTCTTAGGTCTGCCACTGTCACACCCTAACCTTGGGTAGGGAAGGGGGGTGGCTGGCACACAAGTTGTATACTTTAGTGTTTGAGTAAAACACAAGTTTTCTATTCATCAACTCTGATTTTTATAATGACTTAAGGTCCTATTTATACCAGTACAAGGACTATTCTAGAAGTGTATCAAAATAGACAAAAACTACTTGGCATTCTCGGCCAAATGGAGACAAATGGGAAAGGGTTCGTGTTTTCTTGATAACCAAAGGTGTTTTCGGCCTATGTGAATCAATGGAAAAGTCTTGGCTTTACTTGGGGACAAAGGATGAATCCAATATTTTCACACCCCTTTGTGGATCCCGTGAAGAAGAATGCTTGAAATTGGATCTTTATGAATCTCATCTTCTTGGAATAAGTTTGGAAGCTTCCACTCTTTGTGTTTTCTTTGATGAGTCATTCGGCAACTCTTGTTATTCCCATGGCCGATATTGATACCTCCCACGTAGCTAGATGCATGATCGTATTATCTCTTTGAAAGCCTCATCCTCTAGATCATTCTTGCCCTTGCCAACTTTTCACTCTCGGCCAAGTCATCCACTTGTCTATGCCATCTTGTCCTCTCGGCCTAGTCATCCTTATTACACAGCACACCAAATATGTTCTAATAGAACTAGTAACTAATCTAGGAATTAAAGACAATAATTAAAAGCTAAGCTAAGAAATAAAGACAAGCTAAAAGGAAAACATGGTCTCGGCCAAGACCATCAAGATGTCCGAATAAAAAGTCTTCTTCTTAAAATCATCAAGTCCCATCTTCGATCCAACTCCATATTCCATGACATTTTAAGCATATTATCATCGGATGATCCACCGTCTTGTGAAGTCTGAGCTTATTGTCTCGAGGATAAAATTGGGACTTTGGGCTAATAGGGATACTTACATCAACATAGCTTGTAGACACTCCTAGGATTGACCTATGCTGATACCACTGTCACACCCTAACCTTGGGTAGCGGAGGGGGGTGGCTGGCACACAAGTTGTATACTTTAGTGTTTGAGTAAAACACAAGTTTTCTATTCATCAACTCTGATTTTTATAATGACTTAAGGTCCTATTTATACCAGTACAAGGACTATTCTAGAAGTGTATCAAAATAGACAAAAACTACTTGGCATTCTCGGCCAAATGGAGACAAATGGGAAAGGGTTCGTGTTTTCTTGATAACCAAAGGTGTTTTCGGCCTATGTGAATCAATGGAAAAGTCTTGGCTTTACTTGGGGACAAAGGATGAATCCAATATTTTCACACCCCTTTGTGGATCCCGTGAAGAAGAATGCTTGAAATTGGATCTTTATGAATCTCATCTTCTTGGAATAAGTTTGGAAGCTTCCACTCTTTGTGTTTTCTTTGATGAGTCATTCGGCCAACTCTTGTTATTCCCATGGCCGATATTGATACCTCCCACGTAGCTAGATGCATGATCGTATTATCTCTTTGAAAGCCTCATCCTCTAGATCATTCTTGCCCTTGCCAACTTTTCACTCTCGGCCAAGTCATCCACTTGTCTATGCCATCTTGTCCTCTCGGCCTAGTCATCCTTATTACACAGCACACCAAATATGTTCTAATAGAACTAGTAACTAATCTAGGAATTAAAGACAATAATTAAAAGCTAAGCTAAGAAATAAAGACAAGCTAAAAGGAAAACATGGTCTCGGCCAAGACCATCAAGATGTCCGAATAAAAAGTCTTCTTCTTAAAATCATCAAGTCCCATCTTCGATCCAACTCCATAATCCATGACATTTTAAGCATATTATCATCGGATGATCCACCGTCTTGTGAAGTCTGAGCTTATTGTCTCGAGGATAAAATTGGGACTTTGGGCTAATAGGGATATTTACATCAACATAGCTTGTAGACACTCCTAGGACTGACCTACGCTGGTACCACTGTCACACCCTAACCTTGGGTAGGGGAGGGGGTGGCTGGCACACAAGTTGTATACTTTAGTGTTTGAGTAAAACACAAGTTTTCTATTCATCAACTCTGATTTTTATAATGACTTAAGGTCCTATTTATACCAGTACAAGGACTATTCTAGAAGTGTATCAAAATAGACAAAAACTACTTGGCATTCTCGGCCAAATGGAGACAAATGGGAAAGGGTTCGTGTTTTCTTGATAACCAAAGGTGTTTTCGGCCTATGTGAATCAATGGAAAAGTCTTGGCTTTACTTGGGGACAAAGGATGAATCCAATATTTTCACACCCCTTTGTGGATCCCGTGAAGAAGAATGCTTGAAATTGGATCTTTATGAATCTCATCTTCTTGGAATAAGTTTGGAAGCTTCCACTCTTTGTGTTTTCTTTGATGAGTCATTCGGCCAACTCTTGTTATTCCCATGGCCGATATTGATACCTCCCACGTAGCTAGATGCATGATCGTATTATCTCTTTGAAAGCCTCATCCTCTAGATCATTCTTGCCCTTGCCAACTTTTCACTCTCGGCCAAGTCATCCACTTGTCTATGCCATCTTGTCCTCTCGGCCTAGTCATCCTTATTACACAGCACACCAAATATGTTCTAATAGAACTAGTAACTAATCTAGGAATTAAAGACAATAATTAAAAGCTAAGCTAAGAAATAAAGACAAGCTAAAAGGAAAACATGGTCTCGGCCAAGACCATCAAGATGTCCGAATAAAAAGTCTTCTTCTTAAAATCATCAAGTCCCATCTTCGATCCAACTCCACATGACATTTTAAGCATATTATCATCGGATGATCCACCGACTTCTGAAGTCTGAGCTTATTGTCTCGAGGATAAAATTGGGACTTTGGGCTAATAGGGATATTTACATCAACATAGCTTGTAGACACTCCTAGGACTGACCTACGCTGATACCACTGTCACACCCTAACCTTGGGTAGGGGAGGGGGGTGGCTGGCACACAAGTTGTATACTTTAGTGTTTGAGTAAAACACAAGTTTTCTATTCATCAACTCTGATTTTTATAATGACTTAAGGTCCTATTTATACCAGTACAAGGACTATTCTAGAAGTGTAACAAAATTGACAAAAACTACCTGGCATTCTCGGCCAAATGAAGACAAATGAGATAGGGTTCGGGTTTTCTTGATAACCAAATGTGTTTTCGGCCTATGTGAATCAATGGAAAAGTCTTGGCTTTACTTGGGGACAAAGGATGAATCCAATATTTTCACACCCCTTTGTGGATCCCGTGAAGAAGAATGCTTGAAATTGGATCTTTATGAATCTCATCTTCTTGGAATAAGTTTGGAAGCTTCCACTCTTTGTGTTTTCTTTGATGAGTCATTCGGCCAACTCTTGTTATTCCCATGGCCGATATTGATACCTCCCACGTAGCTAGATGCATGATCGTATTATCTCTTTGAAAGCCTCATCCTCTAGATCATTCTTGCCCTTGCCAACTTTTCACTCTCGGCCAAGTCATCCACTTGTCTATGCCATCTTGTCCTCTCGGCCTAGTCATCCTTATTACACAGCACACCAAATATGTTCTAATAGAACTAGTAACTAATCTAGGAATTAAAGACAATAATTAAAAGCTAAGCTAAGAAATAAAGACAAGCTAAAAGGAAAACATGGTCTCGCCCAAGACCATCAAGATGTCCGAATAAAATGTCTTCTTCTTAAAATCATCAAGTCCCATCTTCGATCCAACTCCACATGACATTTTAAGCATATTATCATCGGATGATCCACCGTCTTGTGAAGTCTGAGCTTATTGTCTCGAGGATAAAATTGGGACTTTGGGCTAATAGGGATATTTACATCAACATAGCTTGTAGACACTCCTAGGACTGACCTACGCTGATACCACTGTCACACCCTAACCTTGGGTGGGGAGGGGGGTGGCTGGCACACAAGTTGTATACTTTAGTGTTTGAGTAAAACACAAGTTTTCTATTCATCAACTCTGATTTTTATAATGACTTAAGGTCCTATTTATACCAGTACAAGGACTATTCTAGAAGTGTATCAAAATAGACAAAAACTACTTGGCATTCTCGGCCAAATGGAGACAAATGGGAAAGGGTTCGTGTTTTCTTGATAACCAAAGGTGTTTTCGGCCTATGTGAATCAATGGAAAAGTCTTGGCTTTACTTGGGGACAAAGGATGAATCCAATATTTTCACACCCCTTTGTGGATCCCGTGAAGAAGAATGCTTGAAATTGGATCTTTATGAATCTCATCTTCTTGGAATAAGTTTGGAAGCTTCCACTCTTTGTGTTTTCTTTGATGAGTCATTCGACAACTCTTGTTATTCCCATGGCCGATATTGATACCTCCCACGTAGCTAGATGCATGATCGTATTATCTCTTTGAAAGCCTCATCCTCTAGATCATTCTTGCCCTTGCCAACTTTTCACTCTCGGCCAAGTCATCCACTTGTCTATGCCATCTTGTCCTCTCGGCCTAGTCATCCTTATTACACAGGACACCAAATATGTTCTAATAGAACTAGTAACTAATCTAGGAATTAAAGACAATAATTAAAAGCTAAGCTAAGAAATAAAGACAAGCTAAAAGGAAAACATGGTCTCGGCCAAGACCATCAAGATGTCCGAATAAAAAGTCTTCTTCTTAAAATCATCAAGTCCCATCTTCGATCCAACTCCACATGACATTTTAAGCATATTATCATCGGATGATCCACCGTCTTGTGAAGTCTGAGCTTATTGTCTCGAGGATAAAATTGGGACTTTGGGCTAATAGGGATATTTACATCAACATAGCTTGTAGACACTCCTAGGACTGGCCTACGCTGATACCACTGTCACACCCTAACCTTGGGTAGGGGAGGGGGGTGGCTGGCACACAAGTTGTATACTTTAGTGTTTGAGTAAAACACAAGTTTTCTATTCATCAACTCTGATTTTTATAATGACTTAAGGTCCTATTTATACCAGTACAAGGACTATTCTAGAAGTGTATCAAAATAGACAAAAACTACTTGGCATTCTCGGCCAAATGGAGACAAATGGGAAAGGGTTCGTGTTTTCTTGATAACCAAAGGTGTTTTCGGCCTATGTGAATCAATGGAAAAGTCTTGGCTTTACTTGGGGACAAAGGATGAATCCAATATTTTCACACCCCTTTGTGGATCCCGTGAAGAAGAATGCTTGAAATTGGATCTTTATGAATCTCATCTTCTTGGAATAAGTTTGGAAGCTTCCACTCTTTGTGTTTTCTTTGATGAGTCATTCGACAACTCTTGTTATTCCCATGGCCGATATTGATACCTCCCACGTAGCTAGATGCATGATCGTATTATCTCTTTGAAAGCCTCATCCTCTAGATCATTCTTGCCCTTGCCAACTTTTCACTCTCGGCCAAGTCATCCACTTGTCTATGCCATCTTGTCCTCTCGGCCTAGTCATCCTTATTACACAGAACACCAAATATGTTCTAATAGAACTAGTAACTAATCTAGGAATTAAAGACAATAATTAAAAGCTAAGCTAAGAAATAAAGACAAGCTAAAAGGAAAACATGGTCTCGGCCAAGACCATCAAGATGTCCGAATAAAAAGTCTTCTTCTTAAAATCATCAAGTCCCATCTTCGATCCAACTCCATATTCCATGACATTTTAAGCATATTATCATCGGATGATCCACCGTCTTGTGAAGTCTGAGCTTATTGTCTCGAGGATAAAATTGGGACTTTGGGCTAATAGGGATATTTACATCAACATAGCTTGTAGACACTCCTAGGACTGGCCTACGCTGATACCACTGTCACACCCTAACCTTGGGTAGGGGAGGGGGGTGGCTGGCACACAAGTTGTATACTTTAGTGTTTGAGTAAAACACAAGTTTTCTATTCATCAACTCTGATTTTTATAATGACTTAAGGTCCTATTTATACCAGTACAAGGACTATTCTAGAAGTGTATCAAAATAGACAAAAACTACTTGGCATTCTCGGCCAAATGGAGACAAATGGGAAAGGGTTCGTGTTTTCTTGATAACCAAAGGTGTTTTCGGCCTATGTGAATCAATGGAAAAGTCTTGGCTTTACTTGGGGACAAAGGATGAATCCAATATTTTCACACCCTTTGTGGATCCCGTGAAGAAGAATGCTTGAAATTGGATCTTTATGAATCTCATCTTCTTGGAATAAGTTTGGAAGCTTCCACTCTTTGTGTTTTCTTTGATGAGTCATTCGATCAACTCTTGTTATTCCCATGGCCGATATTGATACCTCCCACGTAGCTAGATGCATGATCGTATTATCTCTTTGAAAGCCTCATCCTCTAGATCATTCTTGCCCTTGCCAACTTTTCACTCTCGGCCAAGTCATCCACTTGTCTATGCCATCTTGTCCTCTCGGCCTAGTCATCCTTATTACACAGGACACCAAATATGTTCTAATAGAACTAGTAACTAATCTAGGAATTAAAGACAATAATTAAAAGCTAAGCTAAGAAATAAAGACAAGCTAAAAGGAAAACATGGTCTCGGCCAAGACCATCAAGATGTCCGAATAAAAAGTCTTCTTCTTAAAATCATCAAGTCCCATCTTCGATCCAACTCCATATTCCATGACATTTTAAGCATATTATCATCGGATGATCCACCGCCTTGTGAAGTCTGAGCTTATTGTCTCGAGGATAAAATTGGGACTTTGGGCTAATAGGGATATTTACATCAACATAGCTTGTAGACACTCCTAGGACTGACCTACGCTGATACCACTGTCACACCCTAACCTTGGGTAGGGGAGGGGGGTGGCTGGCACACAAGTTGTATACTTTAGTGTTTGAGTAAAACACAAGTTTTCTATTCATCAACTCTGATTTTTATAATGACTTAAGGTCCTATTTATACCAGTACAAGGACTATTCTAGAAGTGTATCAAAATAGACAAAAACTACTTGGCATTCTCGGCCAAATGGAGACAAATGGGAAAGGGTTCGTGTTTTCTTGATAACCAAAGGTGTTTTCGGCCTATGTGAATCAATGGAAAAGTCTTGGCTTTACTTGGGGACAAAGGATGAATCCAATATTTTCACACCCCTTTGTGGATCCCGTGAAGAAGAATGCTTGAAATTGGATCTTTATGAATCTCATCTTCTTGGAATAAGTTTGGAAGCTTCCACTCTTTGTGTTTTCTTTGATGAGTCATTCGGCCAACTCTTGTTATTCCCATGGCCGATATTGATACCTCCCACGTAGCTAGATGCATGATCGTATTATCTCTTTGAAAGCCTCATCCTCTAGATCATTCTTGCCCTTGCCAACTTTTCACTCTCGGCCAAGTCATCCACTTGTCTATGCCATCTTGTCCTCTCGGCCTAGTCATCCTTATTACACAGCACACCAAATATGTTCTAATAGAACTAGTAACTACTCTAGGAATTAAAGACAATAATTAAAAGCTAAGCTAAGAAATAAAGACAACCTAAAAGGAAAACATGGTCTCGGCCAAGACCATCAAGATGTCCGAATAAAAAGTCTTCTTCTTAAAATCATCAAGTCCCATCTTCGATCCAACTCCATATTCCATGACATTTTAAGCATATTATCATCGGATGATCCACCGTCTTGTGAAGTCTGAGCTTATTGTCTCGAGGATAAAATTGGGACTTTGGGCTAATAGGGATATTTACATCAACATAGCTTGTAGACACTCCTAGGACTGACCTACGCTGATACCACTGTCACACCCTAACCTTGGGTAGGGGAGGGGGGGTGGCTGGCACACAAGTTGTATACTTTAGTGTTTGAGTAAAACACAAGTTTTCTATTCATCAACTCTGATTTTTATAATGACTTAAGGTCCTATTTATACCAGTACAAGGACTATTCTAGAAGTGTATCAAAATAGACAAAAACTACTTGGCATTCTCGGCCAAATGGAGACAAATGGGAAAGGGTTCGTGTTTTCTTGATAACCAAAGGTGTTTTCGGCCTATGTGAATCAATGGAAAAGTCTTGGCTTTACTTGGGGACAAAGGATGAATCCAATATTTTCACACCCCTTTGTGGATCCCGTGAAGAAGAATGCTTGAAATTGGATCTTTATGAATCTCATCTTCTTGGAATAAGTTTGGAAGCTTCCACTCTTTGTGTTTTCTTTGATGAGTCATTCGCCCAACTCTTGTTATTCCCATGGCCGATATTGATACCTCCCACGTAGCTAGATGCATGATCGTATTATCTCTTTGAAAGCCTCATCCTCTAGATCATTCTTGCCCTTGCCAACTTTTCACTCTCGGCCAAGTCATCCACTTGTCTATGCCATCTTGTCCTCTCGGCCTAGTCATCCTTATTACACAGCACACCAAATATGTTCTAATAGAACTAGTAACTAATCTAGGAATTAAAGACAATAATTAAAAGCTAAGCTAAGAAATAAAGACAAGCTAAAAGGAAAACATGGTCTCGGCCAAGACCATCAAGATGTCCGAATAAAAAGTCTTCTTCTTAAAATCATCAAGTCCCATCTTCGATCCAACTCCATATTCCATGACATTTTAAGCATATTATCATCGGATGATCCACCGTCTTGTGAAGTCTGAGCTTATTGTCTCGAGGATAAAATTGGGACTTTGGGCTAATAGGGATATTTACATCAACATAGCTTGTAGACACTCCTAGGACTGACCTACGCTGATACCACTGTCACACCCTAACTTTGGGTGGGGGAGGGGGTGGCCGGCACAGAAGTTATACTACTTTAGTGTTTGAGTAAAACACAAGTTTTCTATTCATCAACTCTGATTTTTATAATGACTTAAGGTCCTATTTATACCAGTACAAGGACTATTCTAGAAGTGTATCAAAATAGACAAAAACTACTTGGCATTCTCGGCCAAATGGAGACAAATGGGAAAGGGTTCGTGTTTTCTTGATAACCAAAGGTGTTTTCGGCCTATGTGAATCAATGGAAAAGTCTTGGCTTTACTTGGGGACAAAGGATGAATCCAATATTTTCACACCCCTTTGTGGATCCCGTGAAGAAGAATGCTTGAAATTGGATCTTTATGAATCTCATCTTCTTGGAATAAGTTTGGAAGCTTCCACTCTTTGTGTTTTCTTTGATGAGTCATTCGATCAACTCTTGTTATTCCCATGGCCGATATTGATACCTCCCACGTAGCTAGATGCATGATCGTATTATCTCTTTGAAAGCCTCATCATCTAGATCATTCTTGCCCTTGCCAACTTTTCAATCTCGGCCAAGTCATCCACTTGCCTATGACATCTTGTCCTCTCGGCCTAGTCATCCTTATTACACAGCACACCAAATATGTCATAAGAGAACTAGTAACTAATCTAGGAATTAAAGACAATAATTAAAAGCTAAGCTAAGAAATAAAGACAAGCTAAAAGGAAAACATGGTCTCGGCCAAGACCATCAAGATGTCCGAATAAAAAGTCTTCTTCTTAAAATCATCAAGTCCCATCTTCGATCCAACTCCATAATCCATGACATTTTAAGCATATTATCATCGGATGATCCACCGTCTTGTGAAGTCTGAGCTTATTGTCTCGAGGATAAAATTGGGACTTTGGGCTAATAGGGATATTTACATCAACATAGCTTGTAGACACTCCTAGGACTGACCTACGCTGATACCACTGTCACACCCTAACCTTGGGTAGGGGAGGGGGTGGCTGGCACACAAGTTGTAAACTTTAGTGTTTGAGTAAAACTCAAGTTTTCTATTCATCAACTCTGATTTTCATAATGACATAAGTTCCTATTTATACCAGTACATGGACTATTCTAGAAGTGTAAGAAAATTGACAAAACTACTTGGCATTCTCGGCCAAATGGAGACAAATGGGAAAGGGTTCGGGTTTTCTTGATAACCAAAGGTGTTTTCGGCCTATGTGAATCAATGGAAAAGTCTTGGCTTTACTTGGGGACAAAGGATGAATCCAATATTTTCACACCCCTTTGTGGATCCCGTGAAGAAGAATGCTTGAAATATTATCTTTATGAATCTCATCTTCTTGGAATAAGTTTGGAAGCTTCCACTCTTTGTGTTTTCTTTGATGAGTCATTCGGCCAACTCTTGTTATTCCCATGGCCGATATTGATACCTCCCACGTAGCTAGATGCATGATCGTATTATCTCTTTGAAAGCCTCATCCTCTAGATCATTCTTGCCCTTGCCAACTTTTCACTCTCGGCCAAGTCATCCACTTGTCTATGCCATCTTGTCCTCTCGGCCTAGTCATCCTTATTACACAGCACACCAAATATGTTCTAATAGAACTAGTAACTACTCTAGGAATTAAAGACAATAATTAAAAAGCTAAGCTAAGAAATAAAGACAACCTAAAAGGAAAATATGGTCTCGGCCAAGACCATCAAGATGTCCGAATAAAAAGTCTTCTTCTTAAAATCTTCAAGTCCAATCTTCGATCCAACTCCATATTCCATGACATTTTAACCATATTCTCATCGGATGATCCGCCGTATTTGGAACTCTGAGCTTATTGTCTCGAGGATAAAATTAGAACTTTGAGCTAATTGGGATTTTTACATCAACATGGCTTGTAGACACTCCTAGGACTGACCTGCTCTGATACCACTTTGCCACAACCTAACCTTGGGTAGGGGTGGGAAGGGGTGGCCGGCACACAAGTTGTATACTTTAGTGTTTGAGTAAAACTCAAGTTTTCTATTCATCAACTCTGATTTTTATAATGACTTAAGGTCCTATTTATACCAGTACAAGGACTATTCTAGAAGTGTAACAAAATAGACAAAAACTACTTGGCATTCTAATGGAGACAAATGGGAAAGGGTTCGGGTTTTCTTGATAACCAAAGGTGTTTTCGGCCTATGTGAATCAATGGAAAAGTCTTGGCTTTACTTGGGGACAAAGGATGAATCCAATATTTTCACACCCCTTTGTGGATCCCGTGAAGAAGAATGCTTGAAATTGGATCTTTATGAATCTCATCTTCTTGGAATAAGTTTGGAAGCTTCCACTCTTTGTGTTTTCTTTGATGAGTCATTCGGACAACTCTTGTTATTCCCATGGCCGATATTGATACCTCCCACGTAGCTAGATGCATGATCGTATTATCTCTTTGAAAGCCTCATCCTCTAGATCATTCTTGCCCTTGCCAACTTTTCACTCTCGGCCAAGTCATCCACTTGTCTATGCCATCTTGTCCTCTCGGCCTAGTCATCCTTATTACACAGCACACCAAATATGTTCTAATAGAACTAGTAACTAATCTAGGAATTAAAGACAATAATTAAAAGCTAAGCTAAGAAATAAAGACAAGCTAAAAGGAAAACATGGTCTCGGCCAAGACCATCAAGATGTCCGAATAAAAAGTCTTCTTCTTAAAATCATCAAGTCCCATCTTCGATCCAACTCCATATTCCATGACATTTTAAGCATATTATCATCGGATGATCCACCGTCTTGTGAAGTCTGAGCTTATTATCTCGAGGATAAAATTGGGACTTTGGGCTAATAGGGATATTTACATCAACATAGCTTGTAAACACTCCTAGGACTGACCTACGCTGATACCACTGTCACACCCTAACCTTGGGTAGGGGTGGGAAGGGGTGGCTGGCACACAAGTTGTATACTTTAGTGTTTGAGTAAAACTCAAGTTTTCTATTCATCAACTCTGACTTTTATAATGACTTAAGGTACTATTTATACCAGTACAAGGACTATTCTAGAAGTGTAACAAAATAGACAAAAACTACTTGACATTCTCGGCCAAATGGAGACAAATAGGAAAGGGTTCGGGTTTCTTAATAACCAAGGGTGTTTTCGGCCTATGGGAATCAATGGAAAATTCTTGGATTTACTTGAGCACAAAGGATGAATCCAATATTTTCACACCCCTTTGTGGATCCCGTGAAGAAGAATGCTTGAAATGGGGTCTTTATGAATCTCATCTTCTTGGAATAAGTTTGGAAGCTTCCACTCTTTGTGTTTTCTTTGATGAGTCATTCGTCCAACTCTTGTTATTCCCATGGCCGATATTGATACCTCCCACGTAGCTAGATGCATGATCGTATTATCTCTTTGAAAGCCTCATCCTCTAGATCATTCTTGCCCTTGCCAACTTTTCACTCTCGGCCAAGTCATCCACTTGTCTATGCCATCTTGTCCTCTCGGCCAAGTCATCCTTATTACACAAAGACACCAAATATGTCCTAAGAGAACTAGTAACTAATCTAGGAATTAAAGACAATAATTAAAAGCTAAGCTAAGAAATAAAGACAAGCTAAAAGGAAAACATGGTCTCGGCCAAGACCATCAAGATGTCCGAATAAAATGTCTTCTTCTTAAAATCTTCTAGTCCCATCTTTGATCCAACTCCATATTCCATGACATTTTAAGCATATTATCCTCGGATGATCCACCGACTTTTGAAGTCTGATCTTATTGTCTCGAGGATAAAATTGGGACTTTGAGCTCACGGGGATTTTACATCAACATGGTTCGTAGACCCTCCTAGGACTGACCTGCTCTGATACCACTGTCACACCCTAACCTTGGGTGGGGGAGGGGGGTGGCCGGCACAGAAGTTGTATACTTTTGTGTTTGAGTAAAACTCAAGTTTTCTATTCATCAACTCTGATTTTCATAATGACTTAAGGTCCTATTTATACCAGTACAAGGACTATTCTAGAAGTGTAACAAAATAGACAAAAACTACTTGGCATTCTCGGCCAAATGGAGACAAATGGGAAAGGGTTCGGGTTTTCTTGATAACCAAAGGTGTTTTCGGCCTATGTGAATCAATGGAAAAGTCTTGGCTTTACTTGGGGACAAAGGATGAATCCAATATTTTCACACCCCTTTGTGGATCCCGTGAAGAAGAATGCATGAAATATTATCTTTATGAATCTCATCTTCTTGGAATAAGTTTGGAAGCTTCCACTCTTTGTGTTTTCTTTGATGAGTCATTCAGCCAACTCTTGTTATTCCCATGGCCGATATTGATACCTCCCACGTAGCTAGATGCATGATCGTATTATCTCTTTGAAAGCCTCATCCTCTAGATCATTCTTGCCCTTGCCAACTTTTCACTCTCGGCCAAGTCATCCACTTGTCTATGCCATCTTGTCCTCTCGGCCAAGTCATCCTTATTACACAAAGACACCAAATATGTTCTAATAGAACTAGTAACTAATCTAGGAATTAAAGACAATAATTAAAAGCTAAGCTAAGAAATAAAGACAAGCTAAAAGGAAAACATGGTCTCGACCAAGACCATCAAGATGTCCGAATAAAAAGTCTTCTTCTTAAAATCATCAAGTCCCATCTTCGATCCAACTCCATAATCCATGACATTTTAAGCATATTATCATCGGATGATCCACCGCCTTGTGAAGTCCGAGCTTATTGTCTCGAGGATAAAATTGGGACTTTGGGCTAATAGGATATTTACATCAACATAGCTTGTAGACACTCCTAGGACTGACCTACGCTGATACCACATCACACCCTAACCTTGGGTAGGGAGGGGTGGCCGCACACAAGTTGTATACTTTAGTGTTTGAGTAAAACACAAGTTTTCTATTCATATACTCTGATTTTTATAATGACTTAAGGTCCTATTTATACCAGTACAAGGACTATTCTAGAAGTGTATCAAAATAGACAAAAACTACTTGGCATTCTCAGCCAAATGGAGACAAATGGGAAAGGGTTCGTGTTTTCTTGATAACCAAAGGTGTTTTCGGCCTATGTGAATCAATGGAAAAGTCTTGGCTTTACTTGGGGACAAAGGATGAATCCAATATTTTCACACCCCTTTGTGGATCCCGTGAAGAAGAATGCTTGAAATATTATCTTTATGAATCTCATCTTCTTGGAATAAGTTTGGAAGCTTCCACTCTTTGTGTTTTCTTTGATGAGTCATTCGGCCAACTCTTGTTATTCCCATGGCCGATATTGATACCTCCCACGTAGCTAGATGCATGATCGTATTATCTCTTTGAAAGCCTCATCCTCTAGATCATTCTTGCCCTTGCCAACTTTTCACTCTCGGCCAAGTCATCCACTTGTCTATGCCATCTTGTCCTCTCGGCCTAGTCATCCTTATTACACAGCACACCAAATATGTTCTAATAGAACTAGTAACTAATCTAGGAATTAAAGACAATAATTAAAAGCTAAGCTAAGAAATAAAGACAAGCAAAAAGGAAAACATGGTCTCGGCCAAGACCATCAAGATGTCCGAATAAAAAGTCTTCTTCTTAAAATCATCAAGTCCCATCTTCGATCCAACTCCATATTCCATGACATTTTAAGCATATTATCATCGGATGATCCACCGTCTTGTGAAGTCTGAGCTTATTGTCTCGAGGATAAAATTGGGACTTTGGGCTAATAGGATATTTACATCAACATAGCTTGTAGACACTCCTAGGACTGACCTACGCTGATACCACTGTCACACCCTAACCTTGGGTAGGGGAGGGGGGTGGCTGGCACACAAGTTGTATACTTTAGTGTTTGAGTAAAACACAAGTTTTCTATTCATCAACTCTGATTTTTATAATGACTTAAGGTCCTATTTATACCAGTACAAGGACTATTCTAGAAGTGTATCAAAATAGACAAAAACTACTTGGCATTCTCGGCCAAATGGAGACAAATGGGAAAGGGTTCGTGTTTTCTTGATAACCAAAGGTGTTTTCGACCTATGTGAATCAATGGAAAAGTCTTGGCTTTACTTGGGGACAAAGGATGAATCCAATATTTTCACACCCCTTTGTGGATCCCGTGAAGAAGAATGCTTGAAATTGGATCTTTATGAATCTCATCTTCTTGGAATAAGTTTGGAAGCTTCCACTCTTTGTGTTTTCTTTGATGAGTCATTCGGCCAACTCTTGTTATCCCCATGGCCGATATTGATACCTCCCACGTAGCTAGATGCATGATCGTATTATCTCTTTGAAAGCCTCATCCTCTAGATCATTCTTGCCCTTGCCAACTTTTCACTATCGGCCAAGTCATCCACTTGTCTATGCCATCTTGTCCTCTCGGCCTAGTCATCCTTATTACACAGCTCACCAAATATGTTCTAAGAGAACTAGTAACTAATCTAGGAATTAAAGACAATAATTAAAAGCTAAGCTAAGAAATAAAGACAAACTAAAAGGAAAACATGGTCTCGGCCAAGACCATCAAGATGTCCGAATAAAATGTCTTCTTCTTAAAATCTTCAAGTATGTATTATTAACTCGAATAAGCTTATATAAATTAATAATAGACTATAACAATCAAAGCAAATTAAAACACACTAATTTTCTTCAAATTGATGACTTCTTCATAAATTAAATCATGAGTCTACGTGGTTGTGGTGGCCGACGTGGATCCGACATGGCGTCTAACTCACAAATCCGTCCATCGGAGGGCAAATTTAACAAGTTTGCTAACGGGAAGAGTATATTTGATATCAATGTTTGACGGAGGGCGTTAAATTATAAATCATAGTTGGAGGGCAAATATGACCCTTTTCCCCAAAAGTAAATTACAATAGTACCTTTTGTCTGGAAATTCCTGCGCAATTGGACTTAATAGCAACGTCACAGTTAAGTCCTATTGAGCAGGAATTTCTTGTGCAATAGGGATTAATAAAAATAGTAAAGAGTTATCCATTTTCAAGTCACTCTTCACCAACTTCATTTTATCTCTTTTACCATACTTTAGGCCCCCAAAAATCATGTCCCAGAGTTCCGTCAAACTTTTCTATAGAATCCAATGTCTGTGAATGTGATTATTATTGTAAGCTAAGAAGGACCCAAGATAATCAAGATCGTCATTTTTGGCGTTGTAAAGTGCCTGAAGTAAATGTTTTATAAGTTTTTAGGATTTTGAGTTTTTTCACATTATCTACATATTTCACTTTCAAAAACTGATTTTCTTATAATGTTTATAGGGTATAAATGGTTGCAAACATTTTTAATGGGAAGATGACATTTCCGTGGATAAAACAGTGGCGGCGAAGTTTAAAAAGCCTCATGTTGATAAAGATACTGCGACTTCACGTATCACTAGAGATACCGTGAAGCAAACAAAGGATTTTCAAGCATAATCTTAGAGACACTCAACACGAGAAAAATGCTTTGAAAGAGAAATTGAAATTTTAGAAGATTATTTGTGCTATCGTGTTGTTGTTTATTATTTCTATGTATTTTGCACATTAATTTATTATTTCTATGTATTTTCGGTTTAATTTGTTATTTTTATGTATTTTGTTTTTAGCAGTTCCACATTTTCATGTATTATGTATTTTCTATGTTTTTAATGTATTATGTAATCGACACATTTTATATACTAATTTATTTGTGTTTTCTTTAAAATTGTGAATTCTTGAACTTCTTATGTATTATTAACTCGAATAAACTTATATAAATTAAAAATAGACAATAACAATCAAAGAAAATTAAAACACACTAATTTTCTTCAAAATGATAACTTCTTCATAAATTAAATCATGAGTCTACGTGGTTGTGGTGGCCGACGTGGATCCGACATGGCGTCTAACTCACAAATCCGTCCATCCGAGGGAAAATTCAACAAGTTTGCTAACGGGAAGAGTATATTTGATATCAATGTTTGACGGAGGGCGTTAAACTATAAATCATAGTTGGAGGGCAAATATGACCCTTTTCCCCAAAAATAAATTACAATAGTACTTTTTGCCAGGAAATTCCTGCGCAATTGGACTTAATAGTAACGTCACCGTTAAGTCCTATTGAGCAGGAATTTCTTGTGCAATAAGGGTTAATATAAACCCTAAAGAGTTAGCCATTTTGAAGTCATTCTTCACCAACTTCATTTTATCTCTTTTACCATACTTTAGGCCCCCAAAAATCATGTCCCAGAGTTCCGAAACGTCAAACTTTTCTATAGAATCCAATGTTTGTGAATGTGATTATTATTGTAAGCTAAGAAGGACCCAAGATAATCAAGTTCGTCATTTTTGGCGTTGTAAAGTGCCTGAAGTAAATGTTTTTATAAGTTTTTAGGATTTAGATTTTTTCACATTATCTACATATTTCACTTTCAAAAACTGATTTTCTTATAATGTTTATAGGGTATGAATGGTTGCAAACATTTTCAATGGGAAGATGACATTTCCGTCGATAAAACAGTGGCGTCGAAGTTTAAAAAGCCTCCTGTTGATAGAGATACTGCGACTTCACGTATCACTAGACATACCGTGAAGCTTGACTTGCAGTTTAGACTTATAGAAGCTGAAGAAAAAATTGACCTTCTGGAGGGCTTGCTAAAAGAATTCGAAGAAAAACAAAGGATTTCCAAGCATAACCTTAGAGACACTCAACACGAGAAAAATGCTTTGAAAGAGAAATAGAAATTTTAGAAGATTATTTGTGCTATCGTGTTGTTGTTTATTATTTCTACGTATTTTATTCATTAAGTTTATTATTTCTATGTATTTTTGGTTTAATTTTTTATTTTTATGTATTTTGTTTTTAGCAGTTCCACATTTTCATGTATTATGTATTTTCTATGCTTTTTAATGTATTATGTAATCGACACATTTTATATAATAATTTATTTGTGTTTTCTTTAAAATTGTGAATTGTTGAACTTTTTATGTATTATTAACTCGAATAAGCTTATATAAATTAATAATAGACTATAACAATCAAAGCAAATTAAAACACACTAATTTTCTTCAAATTGATGACTTCTTCATAATTTAAATCATGAGTCTACGTGGTTGTGGTGGCCGACGTGGATCCGACATGGCGTCTAACTCACAAATCCGTCCATCCGAGGGCAAATTTAACAAGTTTGCTAACGGGAAGAGTATATTTGATATCAATGTTTGACGGAGGGCGTTAAACTATAAATCATAGTTGGAGGGCAAATATGACCCTTTTCCCCAATAATAAATTACAATAGTAGTTTTTGCCAGGAAATTCCTGCGCAATTGGACCTAATAGTAACGTCACCGTTAAGTCCTATTGAGCAGGAATTTCTTGTGCAATAGGAATTAATAAAAATAGTAAAGAGTTATCCATTTTCAAGTCACTCTTCACCAACTTCATTTTATCTCTTTTACCATACTTTAGGCCCCCAAAAATCATGTCCCGGAGTTCCGAAATGTTAAACTTTTCTATAGAATCCAATGTTTGTGAATGTGATTATTATTGTAAGCTAAGAAGGACCCAAGATAATCAAGTTCGTCATTTTTGGCGTTGTAAAGTGCCTGAAGTAAATGTTTTTATAAGTTTTTAGGATTTAGAGTTTTTTCACATTATCTACATATTTCACTTTCAAAAACTGATTTTCTTATAATGTTTATAGGGTATGAATGGTTGCAAACATTTTCAATGGGAAGATGACATTTCCGTGGATAAAACAGTGGCGGCGAAGTTTAAAAAGCCTCCTGTTGATAGAGATACTGCGACTTCACGTATCACTAGAGATACCGTGAAGCAAACAAAGGATTTCCAAGCATAACCTTAGAGACACTCAACACGAGAAAAATGCTTTGAAAGAGAAATAGAAATTTTAGAAGATTATTTGTGCTATCGTGTTGTTGTTTATTATTTCTACGTATTTTGTTCATTAAGTTTATTATTTCTATGTATTTTTGGTTTAATTTGTTATTTTTATGTATTTTGTTTTTAGCAGTTCCACATTTTCATGTATTATGTATTTTCTATGTTTTTTAATGTATTATCTAATCGACACATTTTATATACTAATTTATTTGTGTTTTCTTTAAAATTGTGAATTGTTGAACTTTTTATGTATTATTAACTCGAATAAGCTTAGATAAATTAATAATAGACTATAACAATCAAAGCAAATTAAAACACACTAATTTTCTTCAAATTGATGACTTCTTAATAAATTAAATCATGAGTCTATGTGGTTGTGGTGGCCGACGTGGATCCGACATGGCGTCTAACTCACAAATCCGTCCATCGGAGGGCAAATTTAACAAGTTTGCTAACGGGAAGAGTATATTTGATATCAATGTTTGACGGAGGGCGTTAAACTATAAATCATAGTTGGAGGGCAAATATGACCCTTTTCCCCAAAAATAAATTACAATAGTACCTTTTGTCAGGAAATTCCTGCGCAATTGGACTTAATAGTAACGTCACCGTTAAGTCCTATTGAGCAGGAATTTCTTGTGCAATAGGGATTAATATAAACAGTAAAGAGTTAGCCATTTTCAAGTCACTCTTCACCAACTTCATTTTATCTCTTTTACCATACTTTAGGCCCCCAAAAATCATGTCCCAGAGTTCCGAAACGTTAAACTTTTCTATAGAATCCAATGTTTGTGAATGTGATTATTATTGTAAGCTAAGAAGGACCCAAGATAATCAAGTTCGTCATTTTTGGCGTTGTAAAGTGCCTGAAGTAAATGTTTTTATAAGTTTTTAGGATTTAGATTTTTTCACATTATCTACATATTTCACTTTCAAAAACTGATTTTCTTATAATGTTTATAGGGTATGAATGGTTGCAAACATTTTCAATGGGAAGATGACATTTCCGTCGATAAAACAGTGGCGTCGAAGTTTAAAAAGCCTCCAGTTGATAGAGATACTGCGACTTCACGTATCACTAGACATACCGTGAAGCATGACTTGCAGTTTAGACTTATAGAAGCTGAAGAAAAAATTGACCTTCTGGAGGGCTTGCTAAAATAATTCGAAGAAAAACAAAGGATTTCCAAGCATAACCTTAGAGACACTCAACACGAGAAAAATGCTTTGAAAGAGAAATTGAAATTTTAGAAGATTATTTGTGCTATCGTGTTGTTGTTTATTATTTCTACGTATTTTATTCATTAAGTTTATTATTTCTATGTATTTTTGGTTTAATTTTTTATTTTTATGTATTTTGTTTTTAGCAGTTCCACATTTTCATGTATTATGTATTTTCTATGCTTTTTAATGTATTATGTAATCGACACATTTTATATAATAATTTATTTGTGTTTTCTTTAAAATTGTGAATTGTTGAACTTTTTATGTATTATTAACTCGAATAAGCTTATATAAATTAATAATAGACTATAACAATCAAAGCAAATTAAAACACACTAATTTTCTTCAAATTGATGACTTCTTCATAATTTAAATCATGAGTCTACGTGGTTGTGGTGGCCGACGTGGATCCGACATGGCGTCTAACTCACAAATCCGTCCATCCGAGGGCAAATTTAACAAGTTTGCTAACGGAAAGAGTATATTTGATATCAATGTTTGACGGAGGGCGTTAAACTATAAATCATAGTTGGAGGGCAAATATGACCCTTTTCCCCAATAATAAATTACAATAGTAGTTTTTGCCAGGAAATTCCTGCGCAATTGGACCTAATAGTAACGTCACCGTTAAGTCCTATTGAGCAGGAATTTCTTGTGCAATAGGAATTAATAAAAACAGTAAAGAGTTATCCATTTTCAAGTCACTCTTCACCAACTTCATTTTATCTCTTTTACCATACTTTAGGCCCCCAAAAATCATGTCCCAGAGTTCCGAAATGTTAAACTTTTCTATAGAATCCAATGTTTGTGAATGTGATTATTATTGTAAGCTAAGAAGGACCCAAGATAATCAAGTTCGTCATTTTTGGCGTTGTAAAGTGCCTGAAGTAAATGTTTTTATAAGTTTTTAGGATTTAGAGTTTTTTCACATTATCTACATATTTCACTTTCAAAAACTAATTTTCTTATAATGTTTATAGGGTATGAATGGTTGCAAACATTTTCAATGGGAAGATGACATTTCCGTGGATAAAACAGTGGCGGCGAAGTTTAAAAAGCCTCCTGTTGATAGAGATACTGCGACTTCACGTATCACTAGACGTACCGTGAAGCTTGACTTGCAGTTTAGACTTATAGAAGCTGAAGAAAAAATTGACCTTCTGGAGGGCTTGCTAAAAGAATTCGAAGAAAAACAAAGGATTTCCAAGCATAACCTTAGAGACACTCAACACGAGAAAAATGCTTTGAAAGAGAAATAGAAATTTTAGAAGATTATTTGTGCTATCGTGTTGTTGTTTATTATTTCTACGTATTTTATTCATTAAGTTTATTATTTCTATGTATTTTTGGTTTAATTTTTTATTTTTATGTATTTTGTTTTTAGCAGTTCCACATTTTATGCTTAAAATGTCATGTGGAGTTGGATCGAAGATGGGACATTGAAGATTTTAAGAAGAAGACATTTTATTCGGACATCTTGATGGTCTTGGCCGAGACCATGTTTTCCTTTTAGTTTGTCTTTATTTCTTAGCTTAGCTTTTAATTATTTTGTCTTTAATTCCTGGATTAGTTACTAGTTCTCTTAGAACATATTTGGTGAGCTGTGTAATAAGGATGACTAGGCCGAGAGGACAAGATGGCATAGACAAGTGGATGACTTGGCCGATAGTGAAAAGTTGGCAAGGGCAAGAATGATCTAGAGGATAAGGCTTTCAAAGAGATAATACGATCATGCATATAGCTACGTGGGAGGTATCAATATCGGCCATGGGAATAACAAGAGTTGGCCGAATGGCTCATCAAAGAAAACACAAAGAGTGGAAGCTTCCAAACTTATTCCAAGAAGATGAGATTCATAAAGATCCAATTTCAAGCATTCTTCTTCACGGGATCCACAAAGGGGTGTGAAAATATTGTATTCATCCTTTGTCCCCAAGTAAAGCCAAGACTTTTCCATTGATTCACATAGGCCGAAAACACCTTTGGTTATCAAGAAAACACGAACCCTTTCCCATTTGTCTCCATTTGGCCGAGAATGCCAAGTAGTTTTTGTCTATTTTGATACACTTCTAGAATAGTCCTTGTACTGGTATAAATAGGCCAATCGATGTACTTGTCCAGATCACTAGTTCCTTTAAATGGTGGAATAGAGATCTTGACATTGTTAAGATTAGTATCCCTTCTACCTTGATTCCCTCGAACCAGTTCCGGATAATCATCATGGTTGCCATAGTCAAGCTTAAGATTTCTCCCAACATATGCTCCTAGACCTCCTTTTCCTCTATGTCCCATTTGGCCCCTTTGTTCTTGGTCTCTCCAAACATATTATTGATCAAACTCCTCTTCGGCTTGTTCTAATTCACGGACCTCAACATCTTAATCAACTGGGACCAAATGTCTCCTTTCCCTCACAGGAGGTACTTGCACTTGAATCAGAAGATCCGGAAGTATGTGATTTTGAAATCTAGGAACGTGAGGAGTACCCATAGCATGAGCATTACGGGCAGATTCTTCCTTCATTCTTTGTTGACGCGCCACCTCATTAAATTGCTACGATGGTATTGTACTAGAGATAGGTGTACCGCTTGTTCCTTCGCTGGCATCCCTTGGAACCAATGGTGCTTATCCTTATTCAAGGGCTTGCATCCTTGTTTCCACTCCGTCTATCTTAGTCGTCAACTGAGCGGTCATGTTGTTCATTGCTGCCACAAGGTTGGCTATAGTCATTACTCCTTGTGCCTCCGCACCAATTTCATCTCCCGCCATCGTATATGCACAACAAAGCTTAAGGAAATGTGTTAAGGTTAGAAATCACCTTACTCAGTTTCTTACTTTATTTGGGTGGCGCTCGGTCCCCTCAATAATGTAAAGGTTAGTATCACTCTGACTTGTTGTAATCGGCTTTCTCAGAATTGACCAACTCCTTTTGGATCAATTCAACTACACAAAGACGCTACCTCTTTGGGATTACAGTGAGTTTATGGGACTCTATAGTCGGATGACTCCTTTAAATGTGAGGCACTTGAGTCAAACAATTCACTACGAATCAAAATGTGAAAAGCTTGAAAATAATTAGCACGAAAGAAGTTATAGCTCAAGAACTAGTAAACTTTGAGTAGGTAATTACTCAATTGATACTAGTTAGAAGTTATGTCATAAAAAAGGATTAAGAAGATTCCCAACCCCTCTTAAAACGTGCTACGCAACCCCCTAAGTCTCACTAATTAATCTTCTGTGACCAACTTATCTTGTAGCTTAATTACTACAAGTTTCATTGATAGCTTCTCGTCTTCCCGAACGATGACTAGGGACTTGCACACTTGCCTTCTCGTTTTTCCAAAATGTGATTAGGAACTTGGACACTCTTTCTCATTGTGACTTTTAGTCTTCCCAAGAATTGACTTAGTAACTTGTGTCAATTAATGGTTTGACTATTTGCTTGCCTCTACACCCTTTCACTCACCCAAACTGATTTTTGCCTAACCTTAATGAGTTCAACCCCTTCTCCACGTTTCGGAGGGGTTCAATGCACCAACTCCTTGAAAATTAACTCTTGACTAGACCCTTTAACTTCCAAAACAGCTTTCACACTCCCTAACACTTTGAAAGTTTAACTTGTTACCAAATTAGATCAAACAAAGGTAGTAAAGCTGAAATTATCACACACGAACATTCACAAAATCTTTATGTACACTCAAGAACACAAGTCAAAACACTTCAAATGATATACCAAACGACCATCTTGATGTCTAGTTTCCAAATATCACCCAAGACACCTAAACTAATGGCACGATTGGAGACTTTAGAAATAATAGTTCGTGAACTTCAAAAGAGGCAATGGCATAAACTGCTTTCCGCTCTTCCTAAAGTTCATTTGTGTCAAATGTTCTCTTAATCCCAATCTTCCAATCGATGTACTTGTCCGGATCACTAGTTCCTTTAAATGGTGGAATAGAGATCTTGACATTGTTAAGATTAGTATCCCTTCTACCTTGATTCCCTAGTTTCCAAATATCACCCAAGACACCTAAACTAATGGCACGATTGGAGACTTTAGAAATAATAGTTCGTGAACTTCAAAAGAGGCAATGGCATAAACTGCTTTCCGCTCTTCCTAAAGTTCATTTGTGTCAAATGTTCTCTTAATCCCAATCTTCCAATCGATGTACTTGTCCGGATCACTAGTTCCTTTAAATGGTGGAATAGAGATCTTGACATTGTTAAGATTAGTATCCCTTCTACCTTGATTCCCTCGAACCAGTTCCGGATAATCATCATGGTTGCCATAGTCAAGCTTAAGATTTCTCCCAACATATGCTCCTAGACCTCCTTTTCCTCTATGTCCCATTTGGCCCCTTTGTTCTTGGTCTCTCCAAACATATTATTGATCAAACTCCTCTTCGGCTTGTTCTAATTCACGGACCTCAACATCTTAATCAACCGGGACCAAATGTCTCATTTCCCTCACAGGAGGTACTTGCACTTGAATCTGAAGATCCGGATGTATGGGATTTTGAAATCTAGGAACTTGAGGAGTACCCATAGCATGAGCATTACGGGCAGATTCTTCCTTCATTTTTGTTGACGCGCCACCTCATTAAATTGCTACAATGGTATTGTACTAGAGATAGGTGTACGGCTTGTTCCTTCGCTGGCATCCCTTGGAACCAATGGTGCTTATCCTTATTCAAGGGCTTGCATCCTTGTTTCCACTCCGTCTATCTTAGTCATCAACTGAGCGTTCATGTTGTTCATTGCTGCCACAAGGTTGGCTATAGGCATTACTCCTTGTGCCTCCGCACCAATTTCATCCCCCGCCATCGTATATGCACAACATAGCTTAAGGAAATGTGTTAAGGTTAGAAATCACCTTACTCAGTTTCTTCCTTTATTTGGGTAGCGCTCGGTTCCCTCAATAATGTAAAGGTTAGTATCACTCCGACTTGTTGAAATCGGCTTTCTCAGAATTGACCAACTCCTTTTGGATCAATTCAACTACACAAAGACGCTACCTCTTTGGGATTACAGTGAGTTTATGGGACTCTATAGTTGGATGACTCCTTTAAATATGAGGCACTCGAGTCAAACAATTCACTACGAATCAAAATGTGAAAAACTTGAAAATAATTAGAACGAAAGAAGTTATAGCTCAAGAACTAGTAAACTTTGAGTAGGTAATTACTCAATTGATACTAGTTAGAAGTTATGTTGTAAAAAAGGATTAAGAAGATTCCCAACCCCTCTTAAAACGTGCTAGACAGCCCCCTAAGTCTCACTAATTAATCTCCTGTGACCAACTTATCTTGTAGCTTAATTACTACAAGTTTCATTGATAGCTTCTCGTCTTCCCGAACGATGACTAGGGACTTGCACACCTGCGTTCTCGTTTTTCCAAAATGTGATTAGGAACTTGGACACTCTTTTCTCATTGTGACTTTTAGTCTTCCCAAGAATTGACTTAGTAACTTGTGTCAATTAATGGTTTGACTATTTGCTTGCCTCTACACCCTTTCACTCACCCAAACTGATTTTTGCCTAACCTTAATGAGTTCAGCCCCCTTCTCCACGTTTTGGAGGGGTTCAATGCACCAACTCCTTGAAAATTAACTCTTGACTAGGCCCTTTAACTTCCAAAACAGCTTCCTAACACTTTGAAAGTTTAACTTGTTACCAAATTAGATCAAACAAAGGTAGTAAAGCTGAAATTATCACACACGAACATTCACAAAATCTTTATGTACACTCAAGAACACAAGTCAAAACACTTCAAATGATATACCAAACGACCATCTTGATGTCTAGTTTCCAAATATCACCCAAGACACCTAAACTAATGGCACGATTGGAGACTTTAGAAATAATAGTTCGTGAACTTCAAAAGAGGCAATGGCATAAACTGCTTTCCGCTCTTCCTAAAGTTCATTTGTGTCAAATGTTCTCTTAATCCCAATCTTCCAATCGATGTACTTGTCCGGATCACTAGTTCCTTTAAATGGTGGAATAGAGATCTTGACATTGTTAAGATTAGTATCCCTTCTACCTTGATTCCCTAGTTTCCAAATATCACCCAAGACACCTAAACTAATGGCACGATTGGAGACTTTAGAAATAATAGTTCGTGAACTTCAAAAGAGGGAAGGATTGATTCTTAATAAAGAAGAACACAAGTTCAAGTAGTTGATACTTTAAACCTTGTTTAAATAGTAAAGAATGGGTTGGATCAATTATGAAGATGATGAAAGCGAGGAGGGAACTCAAATAAGGAATCTTACCATTGAAGAATCCGAGCTATGGTTCAAAGTAGAATAAAATGAGCATAACCCAAAAGAGAACCTCAAAGGTCTCCAGAGCCACAAGGCTAATAATATTAATATTCATCAAATTTCGTTACAATGAAAACAGAAAACACTCATTTCCGCATATTTTGACCAATTCAAGGTTCAAAATGGGGTTGCTCCCTCGGTGGGATAAAGTTGAGCCAAAAGATCTCGATTCAAGAGAAATTCATGAGGAAGTGGTAGCTCTTTAGGATCTACTCCAGCCTATAGGAGTAAACAGTGGCTTCCACCTAAAGAAAATAAAAAATATGCTAGGCTTTTAAAGGTGGTCAAACTTAACAATCTAAAATTTTCAAGGTGCACATGAGACCACCAACACTTGGTTCCAAGGTTAATGGAAGACCACCAACACTTGTACAATAAAGATTTAAATGCAGTCAACATGGCATCAAATAAGCTTCTAGAACACCAAATTGGGCTGCTAGACTTGCTCCATTTCTTGACAGATTTTGGGCCATAATCTAACTCGTCTTGATTTTCAATTTGGCCCTCCAAATAGTTGCAAGACTTTTCCCCAAAGATCTACTTTGGGCCGGAGCTCTTCTTCAAATCATAAGACATGTTTTTATTCTTAATTAAAGCATCTTTAAATTCTCTGATCCGCAATGGAGTTTCACTTTCTTGGATGCTATCATTCTCCCCCTATTATACAAAGATACGTCCTCGAATCTTTGCATTGATGGTATTCATCCTTAAGTTGAGCTTCCATTGTTATTATCATTATCCCCCTCTTAAAGAAGATTCATCCTCAAATCTTGACATGACCTGCAACCAACATGATAATCACAGTAAGTAAGAAGACGCAACAAACACTTGGTAAAAATAGCACAAGGTAGTGACCGTGCAACCATTTAATACATTCAGTTCTTTTATGCACAAACACTCCTTTTAAATACCCAAGAATAACATCATCTAATAGAGAAAACATGATTACCAACACAACCACTAAAAGCACAATTCATAAGCTCTTTAAACAGGAGAGGGTCATTTTACTTAGATTAAAAGCATACGAATACCAAGAAAACATACCATATTTTCTTTTTCTAAACGACTTAACCTCACCATTGGATATACCATAGTCAAGATATGGATCAAAATCAATTTTCTTGAGATGTGGCTTTGGATTAACCTATAAAAAAGGATCTACACAACAAGATAAGATATTGTGAAGTTAGCAACATGTGAGCACTTACCCCTTCCCCACAATTGAGACACTACATTCTGCATTTAGCTCAACTTTTTCAATATTAATGGCATCAAAAGATTCATGTATCTCATTATCTTCATTAGGAACTTCATCATCTTTGCTTCCTTCATTGGGATCCCAAAGTGGACAAAAATGTACTAAAAACTCATCTTTAGTATCTTCCCACGATGGCTTATCACACACTTTTAAACCTTGATCAATGAGGTTGTCTTCTTCAGGTGAGGTGTCATCATCATTTACACAATGTTCATCCTCAATTTTTTTGCATGAAAGGAGGTGTAAGACTAAAGCAAGAAAGAGTTAGTTGATCGGCATATGAACAAAATTTATCCTCTCTAAAATTTTCTTGCATTTGTTCACTCAACTTACCTCACTTTAATCACATTGTGGCAGATTATTCACATAAAAAGAATAGTTAACAAGATCATGTTCACTCCGAATCTGAGTCACATCTCCACTTAAGGATTTGACCTAGTCAAATTGTGGTACAAGTTCAGTTTCATTTGCATATACAAATAGATCATCAATAAGGTCATACCACATGAAATTATCAAGATCAACTCTTTCTTCTAGTTGCAATTTCTTCCAATTCTTCCACGAATCCTCGGCCTTTTCACCTTTCAAATCTTCTTTGAAGCTAGATTCTCCCTTCAATTTTTGTTCCAACTGCTCAATGGGTTCTTCTTCAATATTACCTGCAAATTTGGAGCATAAATACTAGAAACGGAATGAGTTAATTGGTTAGAGATTGAACAAGAATCTTGCACACTTACGCACTCTATCTCTCCTAAATCCTCATCTCTCAAATGCACTTGTTCGCTCTCTATTTTATTTTGTTAGATGATTTCACTCAATTCGGTCCACTCATTTCTACTTTTTGACAACTCACTATTTCTGGTCATCACTTCCTCTCCTTTTTCCTCTCCCGAGTTGTCGATTGCTCATCCTTACTTCTCTCGTTCCTTTATCTCTCATCCTCACTTTTGTTTGGATTGAAAAAGGATCCAACTGATGAAGAAACACTCCTTTTCTTTCCTTGAAAAAATATGCTACTTGAAGTATCATAAGCACCCACATACTTGTCAAGACTTCCTCTTATATCGCTTTGGAGGACATCTAACATCAACTCGATTATTGATTTTCTACAAGCACTTGATGGTCGTCTTAGGTTCTTCTTTTTATACGCCTTGTGTTTCAACTCTCCCTCATTACATGAAGGATAGTTTGAAGATGTTTCTTGTGGAGTTATGTTGTTTTTCTTTCTTTCATCCCACTCATCATTTTCTTTCTTCATCGCTTCATAGAGTTTTCATAACTCCATGTGAAAGGTATCTATCATCTCTTTCTTTTAATCTTTTATCTTCTTCCTTTCTTTTTGGATTCATGGATGGAGCCATAATGTCCCAAAGATCTGCAAATTACTTACTTACAAACAAAAGATTGTTAGATTCAAATTTACCTCACCAAAAAAAATGAACGATACACTCACGTGTATCACTCAAGTAGTGGATCTCAACACTGTGGTATCACACGGTTAGGATTTGTCCCTCAAAGGATCTCACTATTCTTGACTTTTACAAACTCAAGCCTTGCTCCTCAAAGTTCTTCAATAAACCAACAACTCAAACACTTCAATGTAGTCTCCAAAGCTTGGTTCAAGAATGGAGTTTATGTCAAACAAATAAAAGGACACAAAACAAATTGGCACGAAATAAAGAAAGAGGGACAAAATCAGGAGAACACGATAAGTATGAACAAATACTTAAAGTCTCTAGCAAGAGAACAAATATAACTAAATATAGTGAATTTTACTTTCAAGACAAGATCTAGAACATATCAAATGAGCTTTTTATGCAAAAAGTGCTGCAATGACCTTTGCACTTCTCCAAATGACTTTTGAGATCCTTTATGACCTTTTGAGATTTTTGATGAAGAGGACTTGAATACAACTTCAACTCTCAATTGAACAGATCGAGCAAGCTCGAATTGACGTAACATGAAACCTATTAGGCCAAAAGCTCCATGGAGAGCAACAAAAGTCCACAATATCGAGAATATATGTGAATCAAACCAAAAGGTACTGCTCACAAGACTATTCATTGAGAAGATTTTAATTTAGATTATTTTTTTATTGTTCTTGTAATTGTAACTTTTTTTCAGATTTTTTTTGTATTCCTAGCTGCTCAAATCAATGGATCTAGTGAGTATAAGAATACCCAACCATCCAAAGCTCTGATACTACTAGATAACAACACTGATACATGTAAGACTTTAGAATTAGAAGATTGAAAGAGGGAAGGATTGATTCTTAATAAAGAAGAACACAAGTTCAAGTAGTTGATACTTTAAACCTTGTTTAAATAGTAAAGAATGGGTTGGATCAATTATGAAGATGATGAAAGCGAGGAGGGAACTCAAATAAGGAATCTTACCATTGAAGAATCCGAGCTATGGTTCAAAGTAGAATAAAATGAGCATAACCCAAAAGAGAACCTCAAAGGTCTCCACAGGCCACAAGGCTAATAATATTAGTATTCATCAAATTTCATTACAATGAAAGCAGAAAACACCCATTTCCGCATATTTTGACCAATTCAAGGTTCAAAATGGGGTTGCTCCCTCGGTGGGATAAAGATGAGCCAAAAGATCTCGATTCAAGAGAAATTCATGAGGAAGTGGTAGCTCTTTAGGATCTACTCCAGCCTATAGGACTAAACAGTGGCTTCCACCTAAAGAAAATAAAAAATATGCTAGGCTTTTAAAGGTGGTCAAACTTAACAATCTAAAATTTTCAAGGTGCACATGAGACCACCAACACTTGGTTCCAAGGTTAATGGAAGACCACCAACACTTGTACAATAAAGATTTAAATGCAGTCAACATGGCATCAAATAAGCTTCTAGAACACCAAATTGGGCTGCTAGACTTGCTCCATTTCTTGACAGATTTTGGGCCATAATCTAACTCGTCTTGATTTCCAATTTGGCCCTCCAAATAGCTGCAAGACTTTTCCCCAAAGATCTACTTTGGGCCGGAGCTCTTCTTCAAATCATAAGACATGTTTTTATTCTTAATTAAAGCATCTTTAAATTCTCTGATCCGCAATGGAGTTTCACTTTCTTGGATGCTATCATTCTCCCCCTATTAAAGAAGTTACTTCCTCGAATCTTTGCATTGATGGTATTCATCCTTAAGTTGAGCCTCCATTGTTACTATCATTCTCCCCCTCTCAAAGAAGATTCATCCTCAAATCTTGACATGACCTGCAACCAACATGATAATCACAATAAGTAAGAAGACGCAACAAACACTTGGTAAAAATAGCACAAGATAGTGACCGTGCAACCATTTAATACATTCAGTTCTTTTATGCACAAACACTCCTTTTAAATACCCAAGAATAACATCATCTAATAGAGAAAACATGATTACCAACACAACCACTAAAAGCACAATTCATAAGCTCTTTAAACAGTAGAGGGTCATTTTACTTAGATTAAAAGCATACGAATACCAAGAAAACATACCATATTTTCTTTTTCTAAACGACTTAACCTCACCATTGGATATACCATAGTCAAGATATGGATCAAAATCAATTTTCTTGAGATGTGGCTTTGGATTAACCTATAAAAAAGGATCTACACAACAAGATAAGATATTGTGAAGTTAGCAACATGTGAGCACTTACCCTTCCCCACAATTGAGACACTACATTCTGCATTTAGCTCAACTTTTTCAATATTAATGGCATCAAAAGATTCATGTATCTCATTATCTTCATTAGGAACTTCATCATCTTTGCTTCCTTCATTGGGATCCCAAAGTGGACAAAAATGTACTAAAAACTCATCTTTAGTATCTTCCCACGATGGCTTATCACACACTTTTAAACCTTGATCAATGAGGTTGTCTTCTTCAGGTGAGGTGTCATCATCATTTACACAATGTTCATCCTCAATTTTTTGCATGAAAGGAGGTGTAAGACTAAAGCAAGAAAGAGTTAGTTGATCGGCATATGAACAAAATTTATCCTCTCTAAAATTTTCTTGCATTTGTTCACTCAACTTACCTCACTTTAATCACATTGTGGCAGATTATTCACATAAAAAGAATAGTTAACAAGATCATGTTCACTCCGAATCTGAGTCACATCTCCACTTAAGGATTTGACCTAGTCAAATTGTGGTACAAGTTCAGTTTCGTTTGCAGATACAAATAGATCATCAATAAGGTCATACCACATGAAATTATCAAGATCAACTTTTTCTTCTAGTTGCAATTTCTTCCAATTCTTCCACGAATCCTCGGCCTTTTCACCTTTCAAATCTTCTTTGAAGCTAGATTCTCCCTTCAATTTTTGTTCCAACTGCTCAATGGGTTCTTCTTCAATATTACCTGCAAATTTGGAGCATAAATACTAGAAACGGAATGAGTTAATTGGTTAGAGATTGAACAAGAATCTTGCACACTTACGCACTCTATCTCTCCTAAATCCTCATCTCTCAAATGCACTTGTTCGCTCTCTATTTTATTTTGTTAGCTGATTTCACTCAATTCGGTCCACTCATTTCTACTTTTTGACAACTCACTATTTCTGGTCATCACTTCCTCTCCTTTTTCCTCTCCCGAGTTGTTGAGTTGCTCACCCTTACTTCTCTCGTTCCTTTATCTCTCATCCTCACTTTTGTTTGGATTGAAAAAGGATCCAACTGATGAAGAAACACTCCTTTTCTTTCCTTGAAAAAATATGATACTTGAAGTATCATAAGCACCCACATACTTGTCAAGACTTCCTCTTATATCGTTTGGAGGACATCTAACATCAACTCTGATTATTGATTTTCTACAGGCACTTGATGGACGCCTTAGGTTCTTCTTTTTATACGCCTTGTGATTCAACTCTCCCTCATTAGATGAAGGATAGTTTGAAGATGTTTCTTGTGGAGTTATGTTGTTTTTCTTTCTTTCATCCCACTCATCATTTTCTTTCTTCATCGCTTCATAAAGTTTTCGTAACTCCGTGTGAAAGGTATCTATCATCTCTTTCTTTTAATCTTTTATCTTCTTCCTTTTTTTTTGGATTCATGGATGAAGCCATAATGTCCCAAAGATCTGCAAATTACTTACTTACAAACAAAAGATTGTTAGATTCAAATTTACCTCACCAAAAACAATGAACGATACACTCACGTGTATCACTCAAGTAGTGGATCTCAACACTCGTGTATCACACAATTAGGCTTTTACCCTCAAAGAATCTCACTATTCTTGACTTTACAAACTCAAGCTGCTGTTCTCAATGTTCTTCAATAAACCAACAACTCAAACACTTCAATGTAATCTCCAAATCTTGGTTCAAGAATGGAGTTATGTCAAACAAATAAAAGGACACAAAACAAATTGGCACGAAATAAAGAAAGAGGCACAAAATCAGTAAAACATGATAAGTATGAACAAATACTTAAAGTCTCTATCAAGAGAACAAATATAACTAAATATAGTGAATTTTACTTTCAAGACAAGATCTAGAACATATCAAATGAGCTTTTTATCCAAAAAGTGTTGCAATGACCTTTGCACTTCTCCAAATGACTTTTGAGATTCTTTATGACCTTTTGGGATTTTTGATGAAGAGGACTTGAATACAACTTCAACTCTCAATTGAACAGATCGAGCAAGCTCGAATTGACGTAACATGAAACCTATTAGGCCAAAAGCTCCATGGAGAGCAACAAAAGTCCACAATATCAAGAATATGTGAATAATACCAAAAAGGTACTGTTCACATACTATTCATTGAGCAGATTTTAATTTAGATTATTTTTTTATTGTTCTTGTAATTGTAACTTTTTTTCAGATTTTTTTTGGATTGCTAGCGTTCAAATCAATAGATCGAGTGAGTATAAGAATACCCAACCATCCAAAGCTCTGATACTACTAGATAACAACACGGATACAAAAGACTTTAGAATTAGAAGATTGAAAGAGGGAAGGATTGATTCTTAATAAAGAAGAACACAAGTTCAAGTAGTTGATACTTTAAACCTTGTTTAAATAGTAAAGAATGGGTTGGATCAATTATGAAGATGATGAAAGCGAGGAGGGAACTCAAATAAGGAATCTTACCATTGAAGAATCCGAGCTATGGTTCAAAGTAGAATAAAATGAGCATAACCCAAAAGAGAACCTCAAAGGTCTCCACAGGCCACAAGGCTAATAATATTAGTATTCATCAAATTTCATTACAATGAAAGCAGAAAACACCCATTTCCGCATATTTTGACCAATTCAAGGTTCAAAATGGGGTTGCTCTCTGGGATAAAGTCGAGCCAAAAGATCTCGATTCAAGAGAAATTCATGAGGAAGTGGTAGCTCTTAGGATCTACTCCAGCCTATAGGAGAAAAGAGTGGCTTCCACGAAAAGAAAATAAAAACGATGCTAGGCTTTTAAAGGTGGTCAAACTTAACAATCTAAAATTTTCAAGGTGCACATGAGACCACCAACACTTGGTTCCAAGGTTAATGGAAGACCACCAACACTTGTACAATAAAGATTTAAATGCAGTCAACATGGCATCAAATAAGCTTCTAGAACACCAAATTGGGCTGCTAGACTTGCTCCATTTCTTGACAGATTTTGGGCCATAATCTAACTCGACTTGATCTTCAATTTGGACCTCCAAATAGTCAAGAAGACTTTTCCCCAAAGATCTACTTTGGGCCGGAGCTCTTCTTCAAATCATAAGACATGTTTTTATTCTTAATTAAAGCATCTTTAAATTCTCTGATCCGCAATGGAGTTTCACTTTCTTGGATGCTATCATTCTCCCCCTATTAAAGAAGTTACGCCCCCGAAACTTTGCATTGATGGTATTCATCCTAAGTTGAGCCTCCATTGTTACTATCATTCTCCCTCTCAAAGAAGATTCATCCTCAAATCTTGACATGACCTGCAACCAACATGATAATCACAATATAAGTAAGAAGACGCAACAAACACTTGGTAAAAATAGCACAAGGTAGTGACCGTGGAACCATTTAATACATTCAGTTCTTTTATGCACAAACACTCCTTTTAAATACCCAAGAATAACATCATCTAATAGAGAAAACATGATTACCAACACAACCACTAAAAGCACAATTCATAAGCTCTTTAAACAGTAGAGGGTCATTTTACTTAGATTAAAAGCATACGAATACCAAGAAAACATACCATATTTTCTTTTTCTAAACGACTTAACCTCACCATTGGATATACCATAGTCAAGATATGGATCAAAATCAATTTTCTTGAGATGTGGCTTTGGATTAACCTATAAAAAAGGATCTACACAACAAGATAAGATATTGTGAAGTTAGCAACATGTGAGCACTTACCCTTCCCCACAATTGAGACACTACATTCTGCATTTAGCTCAACTTTTTCAATATTAATGGCATCAAAAGATTCATGTATCTCATTATCTTCATTAGGAACTTCATCATCTTTGCTTCCTTCATTGGGATCCCAAAGTGGACAAAAATGTACTAAAAACTCATCTTTAGTATCTTCCCACGATGGCTTATCACACACTTTTAAACCTTGATCAATGAGGTTGTCTTCTTCAGGTGAGGTGTCATCATCATTTACACAATGTTCATCCTCAATTTTTTGCATGAAAGGAGGTGTAAGACTAAAGCAAGAAAGAGTTAGTTGATCGGCATATGAACAAAATTTATCCTCTCTAAAATTTTCTTGCATTTGTTCACTCAACTTACCTCACTTTAATCACATTGTGGCAGATTATTCACATAAAAAGAATAGTTAACAAGATCATGTTCACTCCAAATCTGAGTCACATCTCCACTTAAGGATTTGACCTAGTCAAATTGTGGTACAAGTTCAGTTTCATTTGCAGATACAAATAGATCATCAATAAGGTCATACCACATGAAATTATCAAGATCAACTTTTTCTTCTAGTTGCAATTTCTTCCAATTCTTCCACGAATCCTCGGCCTTTTCACCTTTCAAATCTTCTTTGAAGCTAGATTCTCCCTTCAATTTTTGTTCCAACTGCTCAATGGGTTCTTCTTCAATATTACCTGCAAATTTGGAGCATAAATACTAGAAACGGAATGAGTTAATTGGTTAGAGATTGAACAAGAATCTTGCACACTTACGCACTCTATCTCTCCTAAATCCTCATCTCTCAAATGCACTTGTTCGCTCTCTATTTTATTTTGTTAGATGATTTCACTCAATTCGGTCCACTCATTTCTACTTTTTGACAACTCACTATTTCTGGTCATCACTTCCTCTCCTTTTTCCTCTCCCGAGTTGTCAAGTTGCTCACCCTTACTTCTCTCGTTCCTTTATCTCTCATCCTCACTTTTGTTTGGATTGAAAAAGGATCCAACTGATGAAGAAACACTCCTTTTCTTTCCTTGAAAAATATGCTACTTGAAGTATCATAAGCACCCACATACTTGTCAAGACTTCCTCTTATATCGTTTGGAGGACATCTAACATCAACTCTGATTATTGATTTTCTACAAGCACTTGATGGACGCCTTAGATTCTTCTTTTTATACGCTTTGTGTTTCAACTCTCCTCATTACATGAAGGATAGTTTGAAGATGTTTCTTGTGGAGTTATGTTGTTTTTCTTTCTTTCATCCCACTCATCATTTTCTTTCTTCATCGCTTCATAGAGTTTTCAGAATCTCCATGTGAAAGGTATCTATCATCTCTTTCTTTAATCTTTTATCTTCTTCCTTTCTTTTTGGATTCATGGATGGAGCCATAATGTCCCAAAGATCTGCAAATTACTTACTTACAAACAAAAGATTGTTAGATTCAAATTTACCTCACCAAAATGAACGATACACTCACGTGTATCAGTGAAGTAGTGGATCTCAACACTGGGGGATCACACAATCAGTGTTTTACCCTCAAAGAATCTCACTATTCTTGACTTTTACAAACTCAAGCTGCTGTTCTCAAAGTTCTTCAATAAACCAACAACTCAAACACTTCAATGTAGTCTCCAAAGCTTGGTTCAAGAATGGAGTTTATGTCAAACAAATAAAAGGACACAAAACAAATTGGCACGAAATAAAGAAAGAGGTACAAAATCAGTAGAACACGATAAGTATGAACAAATACTTAAAGTCTCTAGCAAGAGAACAAATATAACTAAATATAGTGAATTTTACTTTCAAGACAAGATCTAGAACATATCAAATGAGCTTTTTATGCAAAAAGTGCTGCAATGACCTTTGCACTTCTCCAAATGACTTTTGAGATCCTTTATGACCTTTTGAGATTTTTGATGAAGAGGACTTGAATACAACTTCAACTCTCAATTGAACAGATCGAGCAAGCTCGAATTGACGTAACATGAAACCTATTAGGCCAAAAGCTCCATGGAGAGCAACAAAAGTCCACAATATCGAGAATATATGTGAATCATACCAAAAAGGTACTGTTCGCGCACTATTCATTGAGCAGATTTTAATTTAGATTATTTTTTTTATTGTTCTTGTAATTGTAACTTTTTTTTTCAGATTTTCTTTGGATTCCTAGCGTTCAAATCAATAGATCGAGTGAGTATAAGAATACCCAACCATCCAAAGCTCCGATACTACTAGATAACAACACGGATACAGAAGACTTTAGAATTAGAAGATTGAAAGAGGGAAGGATTGATTCTTAATAAAGAAGAACACAAGTTCAAGTAGTTGATACTTTAAACCTTGTTTAAATAGTAAAGAATGGGTTGGATCAATTATGAAGATGATGAAAGCGAGGAGGGAACTCAAATAAGGAATCTTACCATTGAAGAATCCGAGCTATGGTTCAAAGTAGAATAAAATGAGCATAACCCAAAAGAGAACCTCAAAGGTCTCCACAGGCCACAAGGCTAATAATATTAGTATTCATCAAATTTCATTACAATGAAAGCAGAAAACACCCATTTCCGCATATTTTGACCAATTCAAGGTTCAAAATGGGGTTGCTCCCTCGTGCTGATAAAACTGAGCCAAAAGATCTCGATTCAAGACAAAATCATGAGGAAGTGGTAGCTCTTAGGATCTACTCCAGCCTATAGGAGTAAACAAAGGGCTTCGACCTAAGGAAAGTAAAAAACATGCTAGGCTTTTAAAGGTGGTCAAACTTAACAATCTAAAATTTTCAAGGTGCACATGAGACCACCAACACTTGGTTCCAAGGTTAATGGAAGACCACCAACACTTGTACAATAAAGATTTAAATGCAGTCAACATGGCATCAAATAAGCTTCTAGAACACCAAATTGGGCTGCTAGACTTGCTCCATTTCTTGACAGATTTTGGGCCATAATCTAACTCGCCTTGATTTTCAATTTGGCCCTCCAAATAGTCAAGAAGACTTTTCCCCAAAGATCTACTTTGGGCCGGAGCTCTTCTTCAAATCATAAGACATGTTTTTATTCTTAATTAAAGCATCTTTAAATTCCTCTGATCCGCAATGGAGTTTCACTTTCTTGGATGCTATCATTCTCCCCTATTAAAGAAGTTACCCCCTCGAATCTTTGCATTGATGGTATTCATCCTTAAGTTGAGCCTCCATTGTTACTATCATTCTCCCCCTCTCAAAGAAGATTCATCCTCAAATCTTGACATGACCTGCAACCAACATGATAATCACAATATAAGTAAGAAGACGCAACAAACACTTGGTAAGAGTAGCACAAGGTAGTGTCCGTGCAACCATTTAATACATTCAGTTCTTTTATGCACAAACACTCCTTTTAAATACCCAAGAATAACATCATCTAATAGAGAAAACATGATTACCAACACAACCACTAAAAGCACAATTCATAAGCTCTTTAAACAGTAGAGGGTCATTTTACTTAGATTAAAAGCATACGAATACCAAGAAAACATACCATATTTTCTTTTTCTAAACGACTTAACCTCACCATTGGATATACCATAGTCAAGATATGGATCAAAATCAATTTTCTTGAGATGTGGCTTTGGATTAACCTATAAAAAAGGATCTACACAACAAGATAAGATATTGTGAAGTTAGCAACATGTGAGCACTTACCCTTCCCCACAATTGAGACACTACATTCTGCATTTAGCTCAACTTTTTCAATATTAATGGCATCAAAAGATTCATGTATCTCATTATCTTCATTAGGAACTTCATCATCTTTGCTTCCTTCATTGGGATCCCAAAGTGGACAAAAATGTACTAAAAACTCATCTTTAGTATCTTCCCACGATGGCTTATCACACACTTTTAAACCTTGATCAATGAGGTTGTCTTCTTCAGGTGAGGTGTCATCATCATTTACACAATGTTCATCCTCAATTTTTTGCATGAAAGGAGGTGTAATACTAAAGCAAGAAAGAGTTAGTTGATCGGCATATGAACAAAATTTATCCTCTCTAAAATTTTCTTGCATTTGTTCACTCAACTTACCTCACTTTAATCACATTGTGGCCGATTATTCACATAAAAAGAATAGTTAACAAGATCATGTTCACTCCAAATCTGAGTCACATCTCCACTTAAGGATTTGACCTAGTCAAATTGTGGTACAAGTTCAGTTTCACTTGCAGATACAAATAGATCATCAATAAGGTCATGCCACGTGAAATTATCAAGATCAACTTTTTCTTCTAGTTGCAATTTCTTCCAATTCTTCCACGAATCCTCGGCCTTTTCACCTTTCAAATCTTCTTTGAAGCTAGATTCTCCCTTCAATTTTTGTTCCAACTGCTCAATGGGTTCTTCTTCAATATTACCTGCAAATTTGGAGCATAAATACTAGAAACGGAATGAGTTAATTGGTTAGAGATTGAACAAGAATCTTGCACACTTACGCACTCTATCTCTCCTAAATCCTCATCTCTCAAATGCACTTGTTCGCTCTCTATTTTATTTTGTTAGATGATTTCACTCAATTCGGTCCACTCATTTCTACTTTTTGACAACTCACTATTTCTGGTCATCACTTCCTCTCCTTTTTCCTCTCCCGCGTTGTCGAGTTGCTCACCCTTACTTCTCTCGTTCCTTTATCTCTCATCCTCACTTTTGTTTGGATTGAAAAAGGATCCAACTGATGAAGAAACACTCCTTTTCTTTCCTTGAAAAAATATGCTACTTGAAGTATCATAAGCCCCCACATACTTGTCAAGACTTCCTCTTATATCGTTTGGAGGACATCTAACATCAACTCTGATTATTGATTTTCTACAAGCACTTGATGGACGCCTTAGGTTCTTCTTTTTATCCGCCTTGTGTTTCAACTCTCCCTCATTAGATGAAGGATAGTTTGAAGATGTTTCTTGTGGAGTTATGTTGTTTTTCTTTCTTTCATCCCACTCATCATTTTCTTTCTTCATCGCTTCATAGAGTTTTCAGAACTCCATGTGAAAGGTATCTATCATCTCTTTCTTTAATCTTTATCTTCTTCCTTTCTTTTTGGATTCATGGATGGAGCCATAATGTCCCAAAGATCTGCAAATTACTTACTTACAAACAAAAGATTGTTAGATTCAAATTTACCTCACCAAAAAAAATGAACGATACACTCACGTGTATCACTCAAGTAGTGGATCTCAACACTCGGGTATCACACAAATAGGGTATTACCCTCAAAGAATCTCACTGTTCTTGACTTTACAAACTCAAGCTGCTGTTCTCAAAGTTCTTCAATAAACCAACAACTCAAACACTTCAATGTAGTCTCCAAAGCTTGGTTCAAGAATGGAGTTTATGTCAAACAAATAAAAGGACACAAAACAAATTGGCACGAAATAAAGAAAGAGGTACAAAATCAGTAGAACACGATAAGTATGAACAAATACTTAAAGTCTCTAGCAAGAGAACAAATATAACTAAATATAGTGAATTTTACTTTCAAGACAAGATCTAGAAAACATATCAAATGAGCTTTTTATCCAAAAAGTGTTGCAATGACCTTTCCACTTCTCCAAATGACTTTTGAGATTCTTTATGACCTTTTGAGATTTTTGATGAAGAGGACTTGAATACAACTTCAACTCTCAATTGAACAGATCGAGCAAGCTCGAATTGACGTAACATGAAACCTATTAGGCCAAAAGCTCCATGGAGAGCAACAAAAGTCCACAATATCGAGAATATATGTGAATCATACCAAAAAGGTACTGTTCGCGCACTATTCATTGAGCAGATTTTAATTTAGATTATTTTTTTATTGTTCTTGTAATTGTAACTTTTTTTCAGATTTTCTTTGGATTCCTAGCGTTCAAATCAATAGATCGAGTGAGTATAAGAATACCCAACCATCCAAAGCTCCGATACTACTAGATAACAACACGGATACAGAAGACTTTAGAATTAGAAGATTGAAAGAGGGAAGGATTGATTCTTAATAAAGAAGAACACAAGTTCAAGTAGTTGATACTTTAAACCTTGTTTAAATAGTAAAGAATGGGTTGGATCAATTATGAAGATGATGAAAGCGAGGAGGGAACTCAAATAAGGAATCTTACCATTGAAGAATCCGAGCTATGGTTCAAAGTAGAATAAAATGAGCATAACCCAAAAGAGAACCTCAAAGGTCTCCACAGGCCACAAGGCTAATAATATTAGTATTCATCAAATTTCATTACAATGAAAGCAGAAAACACCCATTTCCGCATATTTTGACCAATTCAAGGTTCAAAATGGGGTTGCTCCCTCGGTGGGATAAAGCTGAGCCAAAAGATCTCGATTCAAGAGAAATTCATGAGGAAGTGGTAGCTCTTTAGGATCTACTCCAGCCTATTAGTGCCTTCCACCTAAAGAAAATAAAAAATATGCTAGGCTTTTAAAGGTGGTCAAACTTAACAATCTAAAATTTTCAAGGTGCACATGAGACCACCAACACTTGGTTCCAAGGTTAATGGAAGACCACCAACACTTGTACAATAAAGATTTAAATGCAGTCAACATGGCATCAAATAAGCTTCTAGAACACCAAATTGGGCTGCTAGACTTGCTCCATTTCTTGACAGATTTTGGGCCATAATCTAACTCGTCTTGATTTTCAATTTGGCCCTCCAAATAGTTGCAAGACTTTTCCCAAAGATCTACTTTGGGCCGGAGCTCTTCTTCAAATCATAAGACATGTTTTTATTCTTAATTAAAGCATCTTTAAATTCTCTGATCCGCAATGGAGTTTCACTTTCTTGGATGCTATCATTCTCCCCCTATTAAAGAAGTTACGTCCTCGAATCTTTGCATTGATGGTATTCATCCTTAAGTTGAGCCTCCATTGTTACTATCATTCTCCCCCTCTCAAAGAAGATTCATCCTCAAATCTTGACATGACCTGCAACCAACATGATAATCACAATAAGTAAGAAGACGCAACAAACACTTGGTAAAAATAGCACAAGGTAGTGACCGTGCAACCATTTAATACATTCAGTTCTTTTATGCACAAACACTCCTTTTAAATACCCAAGAATAACATCATCTAATAGAGAAAACATGATTACCAACACAACCACTAAAAGCACAATTCATAAGCTCTTTAAACAGTAGAGGGTCATTTTACTTAGATTAAAAGCATACGAATACCAAGAAAACATACCATATTTTCTTTTTCTAAACGACTTAACGTCACCATAGTCAAGATATGGATCAAAATCAATTTTCTTGAGATGTGGCTTTGGATTAACCTATAAAAAAGGATCTACACAACAAGATAAGATATTGTGAAGTTAGCAACATGTGAGCACTTACCCTTCCCCACAATTGAGACACTACATTCTGCATTTAGCTCAACTTTTTCAATATTAATGGCATCAAAAGATTCATGTATCTCATTATCTTCATTAGGAACTTCATCATCTTTGCTTCCTTCATTGGGATCCCAAAGTGGACAAAAATGTACTAAAAACTCATCTTTAGTATCTTCCCACGATGGCTTATCACACACTTTTAAACCTTGATCAATGAGGTTGTCTTCTTCAGGTGAGGTGTCATCATCATTTACACAATGTTCATCCTCAATTTTTTGCATGAAAGGAGGTGTAAGACTAAAGCAAGAAAGAGTTAGTTGATCGGCATATGAACAAAATTTATCCTCTCTAAAATTTTCTTGCATTTGTTCACTCAACTTACCTCACTTTAATCACATTGTGGCAGATTATTCACATAAAAAGAATAGTTAACAAGATCATGTTCACTCCAAATCTGAGTCACATCTCAACTTAAGGATTTGACCTAGTCAAATTGTGGTACAAGTTCAGTTTCATTTGCATCAATAAGGTCATACCACATGAAATTATCAAGATCAACTTTTTCTTCTAGTTGCAATTTCTTCCAATTCTTCCACGAATCCTCGGCCTTTTCACCTTTCAAATCTTCTTTGAAGCTAGATTCTCCCTTCAATTTTTGTTCCAACCGCTCAATGGGTTCTTCTTCAATATTACCTGCAAATTTGGAGCATAAATACTAGAAACGGAATGAGTTAATTGGTTAGAGATTGAACAAGAATCTTGCACACTTACGCACTCTATCTCTCCTAAATCCTCATCTCTCAAATGCACTTGTTCGCTCTCTATTTTATTTTGTTAGATGATTTCACTCAATTCGGTCCACTCATTTCTACTTTTTGACAACTCACTATTTCAGGTCATCACTTCCTCTCCTTTTTCCTCTGCCGCGTTGTCGAGTTGCTCACCCTTACTTCTCTCGTTCCTTTATCTCTCATCCTCACTTTTGTTTGGATTGAAAAAGGATCCAACTGATGAAGAAACACTCCTTTTCTTTCCTTGAAAAAATATGCTACTTGAAGTATATCATAAGCACCCACATACTTGTCAAGACTTCCTCTTATATCGTTTGAAGGACATCTAACATCAACTCTGATTATTGATTTTCTACAAGCACTTGATGGACGACTTCTTTTTATACGCCTTGTGTTTCAACTCTCCCTCATTACATGAAGGATAGTTTGAAGATGTTTCTTGTGGAGTTATGTTGTTTTTCTTTCTTTCATCCCACTCATCATTTTCTTTCTTCATCGCTTCATAGAGTTTTCGTAACTCCATGTGAAAGGTATCTATCATCTCTTTCTTTTAATCTTTTATCTTCTTCCTTTCTTTTTGGATTCATGGATGGAGCCATAATGTGCCAAAGATCTGCAAATTACTTACTTACAAACAAAAAAATGTTAGATTCAAATTTACCTCACCAAAATGAACGATACACTCACGTGTATCACTCAAGTAGTGGATCTCAACACTGTGGTATCACACAATTAGGCTTTTACCCTCAAAGAATCTCACTATTCTTGACTTTACAAACTCAAGCTGCTGTTCTCAAAGTTCTTCAATAAACCAACAACTCAAACACTTCAATGTAGACTCCAAAGCTTGGTTCAAGAAGTGAGTTTATGTCAAACAAAGAAAAAGACAGAAAACAAATTGGCACTAAATAAAGAAAGAGGTACAAAATCAGTAGAACACGATAAGTATGAACAAATACTTAAAGTCTCTAGCAAGAGAACAAATATAACTAAATATAGTGAATTTTACTTTCAAGACAAGATCTAGAACATATCAAATGAGCTTTTTATGCAAAAAGTGCTGCAATGACCTATGCACTTCTCCAAATGACTTTTGAGATCCTTTATGACCTTTTGAGATTTTTGATGAAGAGGACTTGAATACAACTTCAACTCTCAATTGAACAGATCGAGCAAGCTCGAATTGACGTAACATGAAACCTATTAGGCCAAAAGCTCCATGGAGAGCAACAAAAGTCCACAATATCGAGAATATATGTGAATCATACCAAAAAGGTAATCGTCACAAGACTATTCATTGAGCATATTTTAATTTAGATTATTTTTTTATTGTTCTAGTAATTGTAACTTTTTTTCAGATTTTTTTTTGGATTGCTAGCGTTCAAATCAATTGATCGCGTGAGTATAAGAATACCCAACCATCAAAAGCTCTGATACTACTAGATAATAGCACAAATGTAGAAGACTTTATAATTAGAAGATTGAAAGAGGGAAGGATTGATTCTTAATAAAGAAGAACACAAGTTCAAGTAGTTGATACTTTAAACCTTGTTTAAATAGTAAAGAATGGGTTGGATCAATTATGAAGATGATGAAAGCGAGGAGGGAACTCAAATAAGGAATCTTACCATTGAAGAATCCGAGCTATGGTTCAAAGTAGAATAAAATGAGCATAACCCAAAAGAGAACCTCAAAGGTCTCCACAGGCCACAAGGCTAATAATATTAGTATTCATCAAATTTCATTACAATGAAAGCAGAAAACACCCATTTCCGCATATTTTGACCAATTCAAGGTTCAAAATGGGGTTGCTCCCTCGGTGGGATAAAGCTGAGCCAAAAGATCTCGATTCAAGAGAAATTCATGAGGAAGTGGTAGCTCTTTAGGATCTACTCCAGCCTATAGGAGTAAACAGTGGCTTCCACCTAAAGAAAATAAAAAACATGCTAGGCTTTTAAAGGTGGTCAAACTTAACAATCTAAAATTTTCAAGGTGCACATGAGACCACCAACACTTGGTTCCAAGGTTAATGGAAGACCACCAACACTTGTACAATAAAGATTTAAATGCAGTCAACATGGCATCAAATAAGCTTCTAGAACACCAAATTGGGCTGCTAGACTTGCTCCATTTCTTGACAGATTTTGGGCCATAATCTAACTCGTCTTGATTTTCAATTTGGCCCTCCAAATAGCTGCAAGACTTTTCCCCAAAGATCTACTTTGGGCCGGAGCTCTTCTTCAAATCATAAGACATGTTTTTATTCTTAATTAAAGCATCTTTAAATTCTCTGATCCGCAATGGAGTTTCACTTTCTTGGATGCTATCATTCTCCCCCTATTAAAGAAGTTACGTCCTCGAATCTTTGCATTGATGGTATTCATCTCCATTGTTACTATCATTCTCCCCCTCTCAAAGAAGATTCATCCTCAAATCTTGACATGACCTGCAACCAACATGATAATCACAATATAAGTAAGAAGACGCAACAAACACTTGGTAAAAATAGCACAAGGTAGTGACCGTGCAACCATTTAATACATTCAGTTCTTTTATGCACAAACACTCCTTTTAAATACCCAAGAATAACATCATCTAATAGAGAAAACATGATTACCAACACAACCACTAAAAGCACAATTCATAAGCTCTTTAAACAGTAGAGGGTCATTTTACTTAGATTAAAAGCATACGAATACCAAGAAAACATACCATATTTTCTTTTTCTAAACGACTTAACCTCACCATTGGATATACCATAGTCAAGATATGGATCAAAATCAATTTTCTTGAGATGTGGCTTTGGATTAACCTATAAAAAAGGATCTACACAACAAGATAAGATATTGTGAAGTTAGCAACATGTGAGCACTTACCCTTCCCCACAATTGAGACACTACATTCTGCATTTAGCTCAACTTTTTCAATATTAATGGCATCAAAAGATTCATGTATCTCATTATCTTCATTAGGAACTTCATCATCTTTGCTTCCTTCATTGGGATCCCAAAGTGGACAAAAATGTACTAAAAACTCATCTTTAGTATCTTCCCACGATGGCTTATCACACACTTTTAAACCTTGATCAATGAGGTTGTCTTCTTCAGGTGAGGTGTCATCATCATTTACACAATGTTCATCCTCAATTTTTTGCATGAAAGGAGGTGTAAGACTAAAGCAAGAAAGAGTTAGTTGATCGGCATATGAACAAAATTTATCCTCTCTAAAATTTTCTTGCATTTGTTCACTCAACTTACCTCACTTTAATCACATTGTGGCAGATTATTCACATAAAAAGAATAGTTAACAAGATCATGTTCACTCCGAATCTGAGTCACATCTCCACTTAAGGATTTGACCTAGTCAAATTGTGGTACAAGTTCAGCCATTGCAGATACAAATAGCTCCTGAATAAGGTCATACCACATGAAATTATCAAGACCAACTCTTTCTTCTAGTTGCAATTTCTTCCAATTCTTCCACGAATCCTCGGCCTTTTCACCTTTCAAATCTTCTTTGAAGCTAGATTCTCCCTTCAATTTTTGTTCCAACTGCTCAATGGGTTCTTCTTCAATATTACCTGCAAATTTGGAGCATAAATACTAGAAACGGAATGAGTTAATTGGTTAGAGATTGAACAAGAATCTTGCACACTTACGCACTCTATCTCTCCTAAATCCTCATCTCTCAAATGCACTTGTTCCCTCTCTATTTTATTTTGTTAGATGATTTCACTCAATTCGGTCCACTCATTTCTACTTTTTGACAACTCACTATTTCTGGTCATCACTTCCTCTCCTTTTTCCTCTCCCGAGTTGTCAAGTTGCTCACCCTTACTTCTCTCGTTCCTTTATCTCTCATCCTCACTTTTGTTTGGATTGAAAAAGGATCCAACTGATGAAGAAACACTCCTTTTCTTTCCTTGAAAAAATATGCTACTTGAAGTATCATAAGCACCCACATACTTGTCAAGACTTCCTCTTATATCGCTTTGGAGGACATCTAACATCAACTCGATTATTGATTTTCTACAAGCACTTGATGGACGCTTTAGGTTCTTCTTTTTATACGCTTTGTGTTTCAACTCTCGCTCTTTACATGAAGGATAGTTTGAAGATGTTTCTTGTGGAGTTATGTTGTTTTTCTTTCTTTCATCCCACTCATCATTTTCTTTCTTCATCGCCTTCATAGAGTTTTCAGAACTCCATGTGAAAGGTATCTATCATCTCTTTCTTTAATCTTTTATCTTCTTCCTTTCTTTTTGGATTCATGGATGGAGCCATAATGTCCCAAAGATCTGCAAATTACTTACTTACAAACAAAAGATTGTTAGATTCAAATTTACCTCACCAAAATGAACGATACACTCACGTGTATCACTCAAGTAGTGGATCTCAACACTGTATCACACAATTAGGCTTTTACCCTCAAAGAATCTCACTATTCTTGACTTTACAAACTCAAGCTGCTGTTCTCAAAGTTCTTCAATAAACCAACAACTCAAACACTTCAATGTAGTCTCCAAAGCTTGGTTCAAGAATGGAGTTTATGTCAAACAAATAAAAGGACACAAAACAAATTGGCACGAAATAAAGAAAGAGGTACAAAATCAGTAGAACACGATAAGTATGAACAAATACTTAAAGTCTCTAGCAAGAGAACAAATATAACTAAATATAGTGAATTTTACTTTCAAGACAAGATCTAGAACATATCAAATGAGCTTTTTATGCAAAAAGTGCTGCAATGACCTTTGCACTTCTCCAAATGACTTTTGAGATTTTTGATGAAGAGGACTTGAATACAACTTCAACTCTCAATTGAACAGATCGAGCAAGCTCGAATTGACGTAACATGAAACCTATTAGGCCAAAAGCTCCATGGAGAGCAACAAAAGTCCACAATATCGAGAATATATGTGAATCATACCAAAAAGGTACTGTTCGCGCACTATTCATTGAGCAGATTTTAATTTAGATTATTTTTTTATTGTTCTTGTAATTGTAACTTTTTTTTCAGATTTTTTTTGGATTGCTAGCTGCTCAAATCAATAGATCGAGTGAGTATAAGAATACCCACTCATCCAAAGTCCTGATACTACTAGATAACAACACGGATACAAAAGACTTTAGAATTAGAAGATTGAAAGAGGGAAGGATTGATTCTTAATAAAGAAGAACACAAGTTCAAGTAGTTGATACTTTAAACCTTGTTTAAATAGTAAAGAATGGGTTGGATCAATTATGAAGATGATGAAAGCGAGGAGGGAACTCAAATAAGGAATCTTACCATTGAAGAATCCGAGCTATGGTTCAAAGTAGAATAAAATGAGCATAACCCAAAAGAGAACCTCAAAGGTCTCCACAGGCCACAAGGCTAATAATATTAGTATTCATCAAATTTCATTACAATGAAAGCAGAAAACACCCATTTCCGCATATTTTGACCAATTCAAGGTTCAAAATGGGGTTGCTCCTCTGGGATAAAGCTGAGCCAAAAGATCTCGATTCAAGAGAAATTCATGAGGAAGTGGTAGCTCTTAGGATCTACTCCAGCCTATAGGAGTAAAACAGTGGCTTCCACCTAAAGAAAAAAAAAATATGCTAGGCTTTTAAAGGTGGTCAAACTTAACAATCTAAAATTTTCAAGGTGCACATGAGACCACCAACACTTGGTTCCAAGGTTAATGGAAGACCACCAACACTTGTACAATAAAGATTTAAATGCAGTCAACATGGCATCAAATAAGCTTCTAGAACACCAAATTGGGCTGCTAGACTTGCTCCATTTCTTGACAGATTTTGGGCCATAATCTAACTCCTCTTGATTTTCAATTTGGCCCTCCAAATAGTCAAGAAGACTTTTCCCCAAAGATCTACTTTGGGCCGGAGCTCTTCTTCAAATCATAAGACATGTTTTTATTCTTAATTAAAGCATCTTTAAATTCTCTGATCCGCAATGGAGTTTCACTTTCTTGGATGCTATCATTCTCCCCCTATTAAAGAAGTTACGTCCTCGAATCTTTGCATTGATGGTATTCATCCTGTTGAGCCTCCATTGTTACTATCATTCTCCCTCTCAAAGAACCTTCATCCCCAAATTTTGACTTGCCCTCCAACCAACATGATAATCACAATATAAGTAAGAAGACGCAACAAACACTTGGTAAAAATAGCACAAGGTAGTGACTGTGGCAACCATTTAATACATTCAGTTCTTTTATGCACAAACACTCCTTTTAAATACCCAAGAATAACATCATCTAATAGAGAAAACATGATTACCAACACAACCACTAAAAGCACAATTCATAAGCTCTTTAAACAAGAGAGGGTCATTTTACTTAGATTAAAAGCATACGAATACCAAGAAAACATACCATATTTTCTTTTTCTAAACGACTTAACCTCACCATTGGATATACCATAGTCAAGATATGGATCAAAATCAATTTTCTTGAGATGTGGCTTTGGATTAACCTATAAAAAAGGATCTACACAACAAGATAAGATATTGTGAAGTTAGCAACATGTGAGCACTTACCCTTCCCCACAATTGAGACACTACATTCTCCATTTAGCTCAACTTTTTCAATATTAATGGCATCAAAAGATTCATGTATCTCATTATCTTCATTAGGAACTTCATCATCTTTGCTTCCTTCATTGGGATCCCAAAGTGGACAAAAATGTACTAAAAACTCATCTTTAGTATCTTCCCACGATGGCTTATCACACACTTTTAAACCTTGATCAATGAGGTTGTCTTCTTCAGGTGAGGTGTCATCATCATTTACACAATGTTCATCCTCAATTTTTTAAGACTAAAGCAAGAAAGAGTTAGTTGATCGGCATATGAACAAAATTTATCCTCTCTAAAATATCTTGCATTTGTTCACTCAACTTACCTCACTTTAATCACATTGTGGCCGATTATTCACATAAAAAGAATAGTTAACAAGATCATGTTCACTCCGAATCTGAGTCACATCTCCACTTAAGGATTTGACCTAGTCAAATTGTGGTACAAGTTCAGTTTCGTTTGCAGATACAAATAGATCATCAATAAGGTCATACCACATGAAATTATCAAGATCAACTTTTTCTTCTAGTTGCAATTTCTTCCAATTCTTCCACGAATCCTCGGCCTTTTCACCTTTCAAATCTTCTTTGAAGCTAGATTCTCCCTTCAATTTTTGTTCCAACTGCTCAATGGGTTCTTCTTCAATATTACCTGCAAATTTGGAGCATAAATACTAGAAACGGAATGAGTTAATTGGTTAGAGATTGAACAAGAATCTTGCACACTTACGCACTCTATCTCTCCTAAATCCTCATCTCTCAAATGCACTTGTTCGCTCTCTATTTTATTTTGTTAGATGATTTCACTCAATTCGGTCCACTCATTTCTACTTTTTGACAACTCACTATTTCTGGTCATCACTTCCTCTCCTTTTTCCTCTCCCGAGTTGTCAAGTTGCTCACCCTTACTTCTCTCGTTCCTTTATCTCTCATCCTCACTTTTGTTTGGATTGAAAAAGGATCCAACTGATGAAGAAACACTCCTTTTCTTTCCTTGAAAAAATATGCTACTTGAAGTATATCATAAGCACCCACATACTTGTCAAGACTTCCTCTTATATCGTTTGGAGGACATCTAACATCAACTCTGATTATTGATTTTCTACAAGCACTTGATGGACGCCTTAGGTTCTTCTTTTTATACGCCTTGTGTTTCAACTCTCCCTCATTAGATGAAGGATAGTTTGAAGATGTTTCTTGTGGAGTTATGTTGTTTTTCTTTCTTTCATCCCACTCATCATTTTCTTTCTTCATCGCTTCATAGAGTTTTCATAACTCCGTGTGAAAGGTATCTTCATCTCTTTCTTTTAATCTTTTATCTTCTTCCTTTCTTTTTGGATTCATGGATGTAGCCATAATGTCCCGAAGATCTGCAAATTACTTACTTACAAACAAAAGATTGTTAGATTCGAATTTACCTCACTAAAAAAAATGAATCATACACCCACGTGTATCACTCAAGTAGTGGATCTCAACACTCGTGTAACACATAATTAGGATTTTACCCTCAAAGTATCTCACTATTCTTGACTTTTACCACTCAAGCGTTGCTCCTCAAAGTTCTTCTATAAACCAACAACTCAAACACTTCAATGTAATCTCCAAAGCTTGGTTCAAGAATGGAGTTTATGTCAAACAAATAAAAGGACACAAAACAAATTGGCACGAAATAAAGAAAGAGGTACAAAATCAGTAGAACACGATAAGTATGAACAAATACTTAAAGTCTCTAGCAAGAGAACAAATATAACTAAATATAGTGAATTTTACTTTCAAGACAAGATCTAGAACATATCAAATGAGCTTTTTATGCAAAAAGTGCTGCAATGACCTTTGCACTTCTCCAAATGACTTTTGAGATCCTTTATGACCCTTTTGAGATTTTTGATGAAGAGGACTTGAATACAACTTCAACTCTCAATTGAACAGATCGAGCAAGCTCGAATTGACGTAACATGAAACCTATTAGGCCAAAAGCTCCATGGAGAGCAACAAAAGTCCACAATATCGAGAATATATGTGAATCATACCAAAAAGGTACTGTTCGCGCACTATTCATTGAGCAGATTTTAATTTAGATTATTTTTTTTATTGTTCTTGTAATTGTAACTTTTTTTTTCAGATTTTCTTTGGATTCCTAGCGTTCAAATCAATAGATCGAGTGAGTATAAGAATACCCAACCATCCAAAGCTCCGATACTACTAGATAACAACACGGATACAGAAGACTTTAGAATTAGAAGATTGAAAGAGGGAAGGATTGATTCTTAATAAAGAAGAACACAAGTTCAAGTAGTTGATACTTTAAACCTTGTTTAAATAGTAAAGAATGGGTTGGATCAATTATGAAGATGATGAAAGCGAGGAGGGAACTCAAATAAGGAATCTTACCATTGAAGAATCCGAGCTATGGTTCAAAGTAGAATAAAATGAGCATAACCCAAAAGAGAACCTCAAAGGTCTCCACAGGCCACAAGGCTAATAATATTAGTATTCATCAAATTTCATTACAATGAAAGCAGAAAACACCCATTTCCGCATATTTTGACCAATTCAAGGTTCAAAATGGGGTTGCTCCTCTGTGGGATAAAGTCGAGCCAAAAGATCTCGATTCAAGAGAAATTCATGAGGAAGTGGTAGCTCTTAGGATCTACTCCAGCCTATAGGAGTAAACAAAGGGCTTCCACCTAAAGAAAATAAAAATATGCTAGGCTTTTAAAGGTGGTCAAACTTAACAATCTAAAATTTTCAAGGTGCACATGAGACCACCAACACTTGGTTCCAAGGTTAATGGAAGACCACCAACACTTGTACAATAAAGATTTAAATGCAGTCAACATGGCATCAAATAAGCTTCTAGAACACCAAATTGGGCTGCTAGACTTGCTCCATTTCTTGACAGATTTTGGGCCATAATCTAACTCGCCTTGATTTTCAATTTTGCCCTCCAAATAGTCAAGAAGACTTTTCCCCAAAGATCTACTTTGGGCCGGAGCTCTTCTTCAAATCATAAGACATGTTTTTATTCTTAATTAAAGCATCTTTAAATTCTCTGATCCGCAATGGAGTTTCACTTTCTTGGATGCTATCATTCTCCCCCTATTAAAGAAGTTACGTCCTCGAATCTTTGCATTGATGGTATTCATCCTGTTGAGCCTCCATTGTTACTATCATTCTCCCTCTCAAAGAAGATTCATCCTCAAATCTTGACATGACCTGCAACCAACATGATAATCACAATATAAGTAAGAAGACGCAACAAACACTTGGTAAAAATACGACAAGGTAGTGACCGTGCAACCATTTAATACATTCAGTTCTTTTATGCACAAACACTCCTTTTAAATACCCAAGAATAACATCATCTAATAGAGAAAACATGATTACCAACACAACCACTAAAAGCACAATTCATAAGCTCTTTAAACAGTAGAGGGTCATTTTACTTAGATTAAAAGCATACGAATACCAAGAAAACATACCATATTTTCTTTTTCTAAACGACTTAACGTCACCATAGTCAAGATATGGATCAAAATCAATTTTCTTGAGATGTGGCTTTGGATTAACCTATAAAAAAGGATCTACACAACAAGATAAGATATTGTGAAGTTAGCAACATGTGAGCACTTACCCTTCCCCACAATTGAGACACTACATTCTGCATTTAGCTCAACTTTTTCAATATTAATGGCATCAAAAGATTCATGTATCTCATTATCTTCATTAGGAACTTCATCATCTTTGCTTCCTTCATTGGGATCCCAAAGTGGACAAAAATGTACTAAAAACTCATCTTTAGTATCTTCCCACGATGGCTTATCACACACTTTTAAACCTTGATCAATGAGGTTGTCTTCTTCAGGTGAGGTGTAATCATCATTTACACAATGTTCATCCTCAATTTTTTGCATGAAAGGAGGTGTAAGACTAAAGCAAGAAAGAATTAGTTGATCGGCATATGAACAAAATTTATCCTCTCTAAAATTTTCTTGCATTAATGTTCACTCAACTTATCTCGTTCCTCACTTTAATCACATTGTGGCAGATTATTCACATAAAAAGAATAGTTAACAAGATCATGTTCACTCCGAATCTGAGTCACATCTCCACTTAAGGATTTGACCTAGTCAAATTGTGGTACAAGTTCAGTTTCGTTTGCAGATACAAATAGATCATCAATAAGGTCATACCACATGAAATTCTCAAGATCAACTCTTTCTTCTAGTTGCAATTTCTTCCAATTCTTCCACGAATCCTCGGCCTTTTCACCCTTCAAATCTTCTTTGAAGCTAGATTCTCCCTTCAATTTTTGTTCCAACTGCTCAATGGGTTCTTCTTCAATATTACCTGCAAATTTGGAGCATAAATACTAGAAACGGAATGAGTTAACTGGTTAGAGATTGAACAAGAATCTTGCACACTTACGCACTCTATCTCTCCTAAATCCTCATCTCTCAAATGCACTTGTTCGCTCTCTATTTTATTTTGTTAGATGATTTCACTCAATTCGGTCCACTCATTTCTACTTTTTGACAACTCACTATTTCTGGTCATCACTTCCTCTCCTTTTTCCTCTCCCGAGTTGTCAAGTTGCTCACCCTTACTTCTCTCGTTCCTTTATCTCTCATCCTCACTTTTGTTTGGATTGAAAAAGGATCCAACTGATGAAGAAACACTCCTTTTCTTTCCTTGAAAATATGCTACTTGAAGTATCATAAGCACCCACATACTTGTCAAGACTTCCTCTTATATCGCTTGGAGGACATCTAACATCAACTCGATTATTGATTTTCTACAAGCACTTGATGGACGCCTTAGGTTCTTCTTTTTATACGCTTTGTGTTTCAACTCTCCTCATTACATGAAGGATAGTTTGAAGATGTTTCTTGTGGAGTTATGTTGTTTTTCTTTCTTTCATCCCACTCATCATTTTCTTTCTTCATCGCTTCATAGAGTTTTCAGAATCTCCATGTGAAAGGTATCTATCATCTCTTTCTTTTAATCTTTTATCTTCTTCCTTTCTTTTTGGATTCATGGATGGAGCCATAATGTCCCAAAGATCTGCAAATTACTTACTTACAAACAAAAGATTGTTAGATTCAAATTTACCTCACCAAAAAAAATGAACGATACACTCACGTGTATCACTCAAGTAGTGGATCTCAACACTCGTGTATCACACAATTAGGCTTTTACCCTCAAAGAATCTCACTATTCTTGACTTTTACAAACTCAAGCGTTGCTCCTCAAAGTTCTTCAATAAACCAACAACTCAAACACTTCAATGTAGTCTCCAAAGCTTGGTTCAAGAATGGAGTTTATGTCAAACAAATAAAAGGACACAAAACAAATTGGCACGAAATAAAGAAAGAGGTACAAAATCAGTAGAACACGATAAGTATGAACAAATACTTAAAGTCTCTAGCAAGAGAACAAATATAGTGAATTTTACTTTCAAGACAAGATCTAGAACATATCAAATGAGCTTTTTATGCAAAAAGTGCTGCAATGACCTTTGCACTTCTCCAAATGACTTTTGAGATCCTTTATGACCTTTTGAGATTTTTGATGAAGAGGACTTGAATACAACTTCAACTCTCAATTGAACAGATCGAGCAAGCTCGAATTGACGTAACATGAAACCTATTAGGCCAAAAGCTCCATGGAGAGCAACAAAAGTCCACAATATCGAGAATATATGTGAATCATACCAAAAAGGTACTGTTCGCGCACTATTCATTGAGCAGATTTTAATTTAGATTATTTTTTTTATTGTTCTTGTAATTGTAACTTTTTTTTTCAGATTTTCTTTGGATTCCTAGCGTTCAAATCAATAGATCGAGTGAGTATAAGAATACCCAACCATCCAAAGCTCTGATACTACTAGATAACAACACGGATACAGAAGACTTTAGAATTAGAAGATTGAAAGAGGGAAGGATTGATTCTTAATAAAGAAGAACACAAGTTCAAGTAGTTGATACTTTAAACCTTGTTTAAATAGTAAAGAATGGGTTGGATCAATTATGAAGATGATGAAAGCGAGGAGGGAACTCAAATAAGGAATCTTACCATTGAAGAATCCGAGCTATGGTTCAAAGTAGAATAAAATGAGCATAACCCAAAAGAGAACCTCAAAGGTCTCCACAGGCCACAAGGCTAATAATATTAGTATTCATCAAATTTCATTACAATGAAAGCAGAAACACCCATTTCCGCATATTTTGACCAATTCAAGGTTCAAAATGGGGTTGTTCCTCTGGGATAAAGCTGAGCCAAAAGATCTCGATTCAAGAGAAATTCATGAGGAAGTGGTAGCTCTTAGGATCTACTCCAGCCTATAGGAGTAAAACAAAGTGGCTTCCACCTAAAGAAAATAAAAATATGCTAGGCTTTTAAAGGTGGTCAAACTTAACAATCTAAAATTTTCAAGGTGCACATGAGACCACCAACACTTGGTTCCAAGGTTAATGGAAGACCACCAACACTTGTACAATAAAGATTTAAATGCAGTCAACATGGCATCAAATAAGCTTCTAGAACACCAAATTGGGCTGCTAGACTTGCTCCATTTCTTGACAGATTTTGGGCCATAATCTAACTCGGCTTGGTTTTCAATTTGGCCCTCCAAATAGTCAAGAAGACTTTTCCCCAAAGATCTACTTTGGGCCGGAGCTCTTCTTCAAATCATAAGACATGTTTTTATTCTTAATTAAAGCATCTTTAAATTCTCTGATCCGCAATGGAGTTTCACTTTCTTGGATGCTATCATTCTCCCCCTATTAAAGAAGTTACGTCCTCGAATCTTTGCATTGATGGTATTCATCCTTAAGTTGAGCCTCCATTGTTACTATCATTCTCCCCCTCTCAAAGAAGATTCATCCTCAAATCTTGACATGACCTGCAACCAACATGATAATCACAATATAAGTAAGAAGACGCAACAAACACTTGGTAAAAATAGCACAAGGTAGTGACCGTGCAACCATTTAATACATTTAGTTCTTTTATGCACAAACACTCATTTTAAATACCCAAGAATAACATCATCTAATAGAGAAAACATGATTACCAACACAACCACTAAAAGCACAACTCATAAGCTCTTTAAACAGGAGAGGGTCATTTTACTTAGATTAAAAGCATACGAATACCAAGAAAACATACCATATTTTCTTTTTCTAAACGACTTAACCTCACCATTGGATATACCATAGTCAAGATATGGATCAAAATCAATTTTCTTGAGATGTGGCTTTGGATTAACCTATAAAAAAGGATCTACACAACAAGATAAGATATTGTGAAGTTAGCAACATGTGAGCACTTACCCTTCCCCACAATTGAGGCACTACATTCTGCATTTAGCTCAACTTTTTCAATATTAATGGCATCAAAAGATTCATGTATCTCATTATCTTCATTAGGAACTTCATCATCTTTGCTTCCTTCATTGGGATCCCAAAGTGGACAAAAATGTACTAAAAACTCATCTTTAGTATCTTCCCACGATGGCTTATCACACACTTTTAAACCTTGATCAATGAGGTTGTCTTCTTCAGGTGAGGTGTAATCATCATTTACACAATGTTCATCCTCAATTTTTTGCATGAAAGGAGGTGTAAGACTAAAGCAAGAAAGAATTAGTTGATCGGCATATGAACAAAATTTATCCTCTCTAAAATTTTCTTGCATTAATGTTCACTCAACTTATCTCGTTCCTCACTTTAATCACATTGTGGCAGATTATTCACATAAAAAGAATAGTTAACAAGATCATGTTCACTCCGAATCTGAGTCACATCTCCACTTAAGGATTTGACCTAGTCAAATTGTGGTCCAAGTTCAGTTTCGTTTGCAGATACAAATAGATCATCAATAAGGTCATACCACATGAAATTCTCAAGATCAACTCTTTCTTCTAGTTGCAATTTCTTCCAATTCTTCCACGAATCCTCGGCCTTTTCACCCTTCAAATCTTCTTTGAAGCTAGATTCTCCCTTCAATTTTTGTTCCAACTGCTCAATGGGTTCTTCTTCAATATTACCTGCAAATTTGGAGCATAAATACTAGAAACGGAATGAGTTAACTGGTTAGAGATTGAACAAGAATCTTGCACACTTACGCACTCTATCTCTCCTAAATCCTCATCTCTCAAATGCACTTGTTCGCTCTCTATTTTATTTTGTTAGATGATTTCACTCAATTCGGTCCACTCATTTCTACTTTTTGACAACTCACTATTTCTGGTCATCACTTCCTCTCCTTTTTCCTCTCCCGAGTTGTCAAGTTGCTCACCCTTACTTCTCTCGTTCCTTTATCTCTCATCCTCACTTTTGTTTGGATTGAAAAAGGATCCAACTGATGAAGAAACACTCCTTTTCTTTCCTTGAAAAAATATGCTACTTGAAGTATCATAAGCACCCACATACTTGTCAAGACTTCCTCTTATATCGTTTGGAGGACATCTAACATCAACTCTGATTATTGATTTTCTACAAGCACTTGATGGACGCCTTAGGTTCTTCTTTTTATATGCCTTGTGTTTCAACTCTCCCTCATTAGATGAAGGATAGTTTGAAGATGTTCTTGTGGAATTATGTTGTTTTTCTTTCTTTCATCCCACTCGTCATTTTCTTTCTTCATCGCTTCATACAGTTTTCGTAACTCCGTGTGAAAGGTATCTTCATCTCTTTCTTTTAATCTTTTATCTTCTTCCTTTCTTTTTGGATTCATGGATGTAGCCATAATGTCTCAAAGATCTGCAAATTACTTACTTACAAACAAAAGATTGTTAGATTCGAATTTACCTCACCAAAAAAAATGAATCATACACCCACGTGTATCACTCAAGTAGTGGATCTCAACACTCGTGTATCACACAATTAGGCTTTTACCCTCAAAGAATCTCACTATTCTTGACTTTTACCACTCAAGCGTTGCTCCTCAAAGTTCTTCAATAAACCAACAACTCAAACACTTCAATGTAATCTCCAAAGCTTGGTTCAAGAATGGAGTTTATGTCAAACAAATAAAAGGACACAAAACAAATTGGCACGAAATAAAGAAAGAGGCACAAAATCAGTAGAACACGATAAGTATGAACAAATACTTAAAGTCTCTAGCAAGAGAACAAATATAACTAAATATAGTGAATTTTACTTTCAAGACAAGATCTAGAACATATCAAATGAGCTTTTTATGCAAAAAGTGCTGCAATGACCTTTGCACTTCTCCAAATGACTTTTGAGATCCTTTATGACCTTTTGAGATTTTTGATGAAGAGGACTTGAATACAACTTCAACTCTCAATTGAACAGATCGAGCAAGCTCGAATTGACGTAACATGAAACCTATTAGGCCAAAAGCTCCATGGAGAGCAACAAAAGTCCACAATATCGAGAATATATGTGAATCATACCAAAAAGGTACTGGTCGCGCACTATTCATTGAGCAGATTTTAATTTAGATTATTTTTTTTATTGTTCTTGTAATTGTAACTTTTTTTTTCAGATTTTCTTTGGATTCCTAGCGTTCAAATCAATAGATCGAGTGAGTATAAGAATACCCAACCATCCAAAGCTCCGATACTACTAGATAACAACACGGATACAGAAGACTTTAGAATTAGAAGATTGAAAGAGGGAAGGATTGATTCTTAATAAAGAAGAACACAAGTTCAAGTAGTTGATACTTTAAACCTTGTTTAAATAGTAAAGAATGGGTTGGATCAATTATGAAGATGATGAAAGCGAGGAGGGAACTCAAATAAGGAATCTTACCATTGAAGAATCCGAGCTATGGTTCAAAGTAGAATAAAATGAGCATAACCCAAAAGAGAACCTCAAAGGTCTCCAGAGCCACAAGGCTAATAATATTAGTATTCATCAAATTTCATTACAATGAAAGCAGAAAACACCCATTTCCGCATATTTTGACCAATTCAAGGTTCAAAATGGGGTTGCTCCCTCGGTGGGATAAAGCTGAGCCAAAAGATCTCGATTCAAGAGAAATTCATGAGGAAGTGGTAGCTCTTTAGGATCTACTCCAGCCTATAGGAGTAAACAGTGGCTTCCACCTAAAGAAAATAAAAAAACATGCTAGGCTTTTAAAGGTGGTCAAACTTAACAATCTAAAATTTTCAAGGTGCACATGAGACCACCAACACTTGGTTCCAAGGTTAATGGAAGACCACCAACACTTGTACAATAAAGATTTAAATGCAGTCAACATGGCATCAAATAAGCTTCTAGAACACCAAATTGGGCTGCTAGACTTGCTCCATTTCTTGACAGATTTTGGGCCATAATCTAACTCGTCTTGATTTTCAATTTGGCCCTCCAAATAGTCAAGAAGACTTTTCCCCAAAGATCTACTTTGGGCCGGAGCTCTTCTTCAAATCATAAGACATGTTTTTATTCTTAATTAAAGCATCTTTAAATTCTCTGATCCGCAATGGAGTTTCACTTTCTTGGATGCTATCATTCTCCCCCTATTAAAGAAGTTACGTCCTCGAATCTTTGCATTGATGGTATTCATCCTTAAGTTGAGCCTCCATTGTTACTATCATTCTCCCCCTCTCAAAGAAGATTCATCCTCAAATCTTGACATGACCTGCAACCAACATGATAATCACAATATAAGTAAGAAGACGCAACAAACACTTGGTAAAAATAGCACAAGGTAGTGACCGTGCAACCATTTAATACATTCAGTTCTTTTATGCACAAACACTCCTTTTAAATACCCAAGAATAACATCATCTAATAGAGAAAACATGATTACCAACACAACCACTAAAAGCACAATTCATAAGCTCTTTAAACAGTAGAGGGTCATTTTACTTAGATTAAAAGCATACGAATACCAAGAAAACATACCATATTTTCTTTTTCTAAACGACTTAACGTCACCATAGTCAAGATATGGATCAAAATCAATTTTCTTGAGATGTGGCTTTGGATTAACCTATAAAAAAGGATCTACACAACAAGATAAGATATTGTGAAGTTAGCAACATGTGAGCACTTACCCTTCCCCACAATTGAGACACTACATTCTGCATTTAGCTCAACTTTTTCAATATTAATGGCATCAAAAGATTCATGTATCTCATTATCTTCATTAGGAACTTCATCATCTTTGCTTCCTTCATTGGGATCCCAAAGTGGACAAAATGTACTAAAAACTCATCTTTAGTATCTTCCCACGATGGCTTATCACACACTTTTAAACCTTGATCAATGAGGTTGTCTTCTTCAGGTGAGGTGTCATCATCATTTACACAATGTTCATCCTCAATTTTTTGCATGAAAGGAGGTGTAAGACTAAAGCAAGAAAGAGTTAGTTGATCGGCATATGAACAAAATTTATCCTCTCTAAAATTTTCTTGCATTTGTTCACTCAACTTATCTCGTTCCTCACTTTAATCACATTGTGGCAGATTATTCACATAAAAAGAATAGTTAACAAGATCATGTTAGTCTTGACAAGTATGTGGGTGCTTATGATACTTCAAGTAGCATATTTTTTCAAGGAAAGAAAAGGAGTGTTTCTTCATCAGTAGGATCCTTTTTCAATCCAAACAAAAGTGAGGATGAGAGATAAAGGAACGAGAGAAGTAAGGGTGAGCAACTCGACAACGCGGGAGAGGAAAAAGGAGAGGAAGTGATGACCAGAAATAGTGAGTTGTCAAAAAGTAGAAATGAGTGGACCGAATTGAGTGAAATCATCTAACAAAATAAAATAGAGAGCGAACAAGTGCATTTGAGAGATGAGGATTTAGGAGAGATAGAGTGCGTAAGTGTGCAAGATTCTTGTTCAATCTCTAACCAATTAACTCATTCCGTTTCTAGTATTTATGCTCCAAATTTGCAGGTAATATTGAAGAAGAACCCATTGAGCAGTTGGAACAAAAATTGAAGGGAGAATCTAAACTCCATTCTTGAACCAAGCTTTGGAGAGACTACATTGAAGTGTTTGAGTTGTTGGTTTATTGAAGAACTTTGAGGAGCAACGCTTGAGTTTGTAAAAGTCAAGAATAGTGAGATTCTTTGAGGGTAAAAGCCTAATTGTGTGATACACGAGTGTTGAGATCCACTACTTGAGTGATACACGTGAGTGTATCGTTCATTTTTTTTGGTGAGGTAAATTTGAATCTAGTTCTCTGTGATTGTTCATATTTTATCTATGCCTCGTTATTATCGTCAGTTTTATGTTTCTAGATTCTTTATCTGTATAGCACACAGTTGTCTTCTTTTGTCAAGGTGAGGTATCCGAATCATTCCCGGATTAGACGTTGGTTGAGCCCATGGTACAGTTGATATCGCTCAGGTGGAGCGAAGATATCCTGTTGGGTGGTCCAGTCGCTAAGATACTTGCAAAAGAATTGACTAGGTTACTACTATACACTAAAGGATTTAGACCACTAAGAACTGAGGATACTCACAGAGACACAGACGAACTTTTTACAATCCCTTGAGAATTAGCAGTCACTAACCGATAGTACCCTAACTCATATAAGACGGCAGTCTCTCTCTACTATTACCAACACCTGCTACTCCCTACCAGTTTCCAGCATGTTTAGACATCCTTCATTCGAAAAGATTAGATGGGCTAATCGCATTAAAACAGGTTGTCTTAGAGACAAAGCTAAACTCTTAGAGCAGCTCAGTGAATATAAGTTCCGACTTAAGTATTACCAAGAGATAGCCCCCCTCGAGGAGGTTTCCAGAAACCAACCCGTAGCTGCAAATGAAGTTATTCAAGAAGAAATCATCCGCATCAAAGAGATGATAACCCAGATTCACCAGCTTATAGCAGCCCAAGTTTCTCTCATAGGAAATTGTAATTGGCTATTAAGCCGATACTCCTGCCAGTATTAACCATGAATAGTTCTGAGCGTCACAGTATTATGAATAGTGAAAATCTCTCTTCCTCGACTGTTAAAATAGCAAAGGTAGAAAGAGATCTACAGAACTGGGACATACCCAGGCAACCCTTCAAGACCATTTATGAAACAGGTAAGTTTGATTTTGTAAAAAATTACAATATTAAAACTTGCGAATCCACGATAGCCATAAATAATTCCAAGGAAATTATTAGGCTACTGTCTTCCAAAGATATTACCAATTATAGAAAAGATTTTAACTTTCTTCACATTGGTTTAGTCCAGGTTGCAGTCAAACCTCTGTATCGTCTAGGGTTAGACACCCCCATTTGTCTTCTCCTTCGAGATGCCAGAATGTTAAACTTCGAGGACTCACTCCTAGGAGTTTTACAAAGTAACCTTGCCAGGGGTCCAGTTTACTTTAACTGTTATCCTAATTTCTCAGTTGATATTCAGGATGAGAATATCTTAGATACCCTAACCTTGAACATCAAGACTAAGAATATGAATAGCAAGATAAACACCAAAGAAATTGCGGTGATTTACAGAGTTTATTATAGGTTAATGAAAACTACCCTAGCCCCTAAGGCTAAACTGATGAGTAATAAAGGCGTTACCATGCTCATGGAAGCTAACCAAGAGCACAGCAACGTTTTCGTCCCTAAGATGCTTCGTTGGGACGAAATTCTCACCAAAGACGAATGGCGCTTTGACGCTATTACCCCTCAGAAAGTTGAACCTGAAAAATCCAAAATTCAAGAAATAGTTCAACACCAGAATGGATCAGTAGATTTAAAATTTCTTAGATCCAACTCAGGAAGTTCTTCCAGAAGATTCTCTACAGATAGAGCATCTTCCTCAAAAACCCGGGAGGAGGATTACGATGAAGACGCTTTAGTCAAAGAAATAGAGCGCAAGATTAAAGGAGTAGACTTCTCTACACCCATCCCCAAGGTTCATTACGAAGTCAACCTGTAGTTCTCTCCTACCCCCCAAAGGACTTTAGAGGATCACTAGGAATGATCAAAGGTAATAATACTTTTAAGATTAACTCAGAGCTCCTTAAGAAAAAATGGAAAGACCCTGAGAATGCCGTTAAAAGAGACTGGTATGTCAAAACATACTCTGAAGAAGAAAGACTAACTTTCAGGGAAGCTTGGATTTCCGATATGAAAAGGCTTCACTGCAATATAGAGTTCTTTAGATGGTTTCAAGTTTCTGGCCAACTAGGTGACAGATCTGACTCCCTAAAAACCATAGTTAGTAAATGGTATACCAGTTCTAAGACGATCGATCGACGCACCATCCCTCCCTAGAAAAGATTAGCATCGATTGAAGGAGAAGTTATAGAAGCTGCCCCCTTCAAGAGAGATATCCCGAATCCTACAGGACACCCCACTAACAGTGATGTGAACAAACTCATCCAACAGAACAACTATACTAATCAGCTGTTACATACGGTGTCAACTCAGATTACCAAAGCCGACAGCAAGAGTATATCTAGACCTAGCTCTTCCAGAGACAATAGAGTAACAAACCCATTATTCAGAACCCCTGAATTCAAAGCTAGCAATTATCCCAGCCTGTCCAAAACGACAGAACAAGATATCAGTATTCTAGATAGAATCGAAGCTAAGCTCCAAGATCCTACCAGCAGCAAATCTGCCATAAGAACCATTACCAAACAAGGAACTGATCTCAACAGATTAGCAAGACAGGTAAATGTCAAAAACTTCTACCCTAGGGCTTCATTCCCTGATATGCAATATGAAGAAGATCACTTCATGACCCATTCCTCTCATTCAGGATCGGAAATTGTTGAATGGAACATAGATGGCCTGGCAGAAGGCCAAATCTACAATAGGCTCCATGAAATGGGCATAGCCATAACCGCTCTTAAGATTAAGAAAACAGAGGACAAGCAAGCTGTCTGCATGATAATAGCAGGTTTTACAGGTATGCTGAAGAATTGGTGGGATAACTATCTTACCGAAGATCAGAGGCAAAGTATCCAGAATTCCTATTCTTACCATCAAGAGACTAAGCCAGATGGTGCCATAGAGCAAAAAATAGTACAGGATGCCACCGCTACCCTTATATATAGCATAGCCAAGCACTTCATAGGAGAACCTAAGATCTTCCAAGAAAAAAGCTTAGAGATCCTTAGCAACCTAACCTGTCCTAAACTTCATGACTTCAGATGGTACAAAGATATCTTCCTGAACAAAGTAATGATCAGAGAAGATTGTAACCATGACTATTGGAAAGAAAAGTTTATCAGTGGCCTACCCCCCCTCTTCGCTGAGAAGGTTAGAACCACCATAAGAAACAAGTTCGACGGCGACATTCCCTACGGTAACCTAACCTACGGAGATATTGTTAGCCTCATAAACCTTACAGGCCTTGAACTTTGCACAGATCTAAAACTTAGGCATCAGCTTAAGAAAGAAGGAAGATTAGGCACTACAGAACTTGGGAGTTTCTGCCAAGACTTCGGTTATGCCAAAGTAACCGCCCCTTCTAGAGCCATAGCAAAGAAGCACAAAACGGCTAAGAAGCCCAGTGCAGCACCTAAAGGGAACTTCAGGAATCCTTCTAAGAAACCTTACAGACATAGAAAACCCCTAGGCGTAAGGAAACCTCAACCTCAAAAGAAGTTTCCAAATGTTGGAATTGTGGTAAGGCAGGTCATCTGGCCAGTTCCTGCAAAGTACCAGGGAAAAAGAAGGATAAGATAAATCTCCTAGAACTCAACCCAGAACTGAAAGAAAAACTCTTCAGTATCCTTGAGGAAGCTCCCAGTGACTCATCATCAGAGGATTATAGTGATGAAGATCTCCTAGACCTCGACTATAACTCAGATAGCTCCTATTCTAGCAGTGAATGCATGTGCTCAGGAACCTTTTGCTCCTGTGGATCAGGCAGTGTCAAGGTTATCTCTAAAGATAGCCAAGAGTTCTTCTTTGACATGATCGAAAAGATCGATGACGAAGAACTTAGAAAACAATACCTAGCTGAGCTTAAAAAGCTTATTATCCACCACAAAAACAGTAAGACTACGGTAGAGCCTTTCAATATGAAGCTTGCCCTAGGAAAGTTTAAATCAAGTAAAACCAAGAAATCCCAGACCACTGTCACGGATTTACAGACAGAGGTTGCAAGCCTCAAAACAGAAATCAAAGAGATCAAAGACAGGCTTAGTTCCCTTGAACTAGAATCCTTTGCCAGTAAGGTAGTCAGAGATGCCAATGACCTAATCTATGGACCCTCAACCTCCAAAGAGGTAGCCGAAGAGTCAGAAGAAGAAAATGACAATGACGACTCCATGAGTTTAGAAGCCTCAGGCCTAAAGGTCATCTCTAAGGTTAAACCCCTGTCTTACCATATCCCTATCAGGCTCTACGTCAACAAGAGTGTTATTCTAAATAAGATTGCACTTTTCGACCTTTGGAGGCGGTCGAATTGTATTGCAGAGGGCCTTATCCCTACCAAGTATCTCGAAAAAAGTACTTCAAAACTTTACTCTGCTACGGGAGAAAAGCTCAAAATTAACTACAAGCTTTCCAAAGCCCACATTTGCAACAATGGAGTCTGCTACATAAACGACTTCGTCATTACTAGGGATATCACAGAAGAAATTATCCTAGGTACCCCTTTTGCAACGCAAATCAAGCCCTACACAGCAAAGCTTGACGGAATTTATACAGTATCCTTGGGTAAGGAAGTTATCTTCCCCTATCTCAATCCCATCTCCAAGAGAGAAAGTAAGTTTGTCAAAGACTCCTCTACTTTTAAGATCAGAATGCTTTCTAATCAGATTGACTTTCTAAAAGATGATATCCAAGTCAAGAGAATCGAATCAGCTCTACAAACTCCGAACCTTACCAAGAAGGTAGAAGACATGCTCGGAGAAATCAAGAAGGAAATCTGCTCAGATTTACCCAGTGCCTTTTGGGAAAGGAAAAGACACATGGTAAGCCTACCATATGTCGACAACTTTAACGAAGAGGCCATTCCTACTAGAGCAAGACCCATTCAAATGAGCCATGAGCTCATGGAATACTGCAAGAAGGAAATCGATGATTTACTCCAAAAGAAAATCATCAGACCATCAAAATCCCAGTGGAGTTGTTCTGCGTTCTACGTAAACAAAAGCTCCGAACAAGAAAGAGGAGCCCCCAGGCTGGTAATTAACTACAAGCCTCTCAACCAAGTTCTCAAATGGATTAGGTACCCTATTCCTAACAAAAGAGATCTCCTAAAGAGAACCTACAAGGCCAGAGTCTATAGTAAGTTCGATATGAAATCAGGTTTCTGGCAAATCCAGATAGACGAAAAGGATAAATATAAGACTGCCTTTAACGTCCCCTTTGGGCAGTTTGAATGGAATGTCATGCCTTTTGGGCTTAAGAACGCTCCATCAGAATTCCAGAATATCATGAACAATATCTTTAACAGCCTGAGTATGTTCTCAATTGTCTATATAGACGATGTCCTCATATTCTCAGAAACTATTGACCAGCATTTTAAGCATCTTAGAGCATTTATCAATATGGCCAAGATTAACGGTTTAGCCGTAAGTGCTAAAAAGATTAAGATTTTCCAGACCTCCATAAGATTCTTAGGTCATGACCTTTACCTAGGTACATACAAACCCATCTGCAGAGCCATTGAGTTCTCAACAAAATTCCCAGATGAAATAACTGACAAAACTCAGTTGCAGAGATTCCTAGGAAGTCTCAATTACGTCGCAGATTTCATCCCTAAAGTTAGGCAGATCTGTGAGCCTCTTTACAAAAGGCTTAAGAAAATCCCAGTACCCTGGTCCGAAGATCAGACCAAAGCAGTCCTACATATCAAAGAAATCGTCCAGAAGCTTCCTTGCTTAGGAATACCCAACCCAGAAGCTTTTATGATCATCGAAACAGACGCATCGGACATTGGTTATGGAGGCATCCTTAAACAGAGAGTCGCCCCCCAAACCACAGAACAATTAGTAAGGTTTACTTAGATCTGGAACCCGACCCAAAGAATTACGATGCGATAAAGGAAATTTTATCCATAGTACTTTGCATTACTAAATTCGGGATGACTTAGTAAACAAGAATTCCTTTTAAGAGTTATTTATAAAGCGACCAAAGATGTCTTGCAAAGGGCGTTAAGAACCTCGTTTCAAAAGCAGATCTTTGCGGATGGCAAGCACTTTTATCTAGTTTGATTTCCAAATCGAATTCATCAAAGCGAAGAAAATTCTTTACGATTTTTCTAACTAGAGAAATTTTGCGGGGAAATAATGAGGCCAAGCCTACCAGGCTCACTTGCGAAATGAGACGCCGTTCGATTAAAGCATGAAGAAAGGCTAAAACCCCCTTCATTCCAGACAAGGCCACTAGCTTGACTCTGGCGACCGCCTATGAAAATAGGTATCTGATCTTGGGAGTACTCCCACTAAAGCCTGACGCGAGAAAAGCCTCACAGTGCGCCTTCGGGCGTCTCGTCAAAGAGTCCAAACCAAAGAAAGCTATGAAAGGAAGCCACGGACTCATACTCTGGCGATCAAACCGGTACTCGCAGCGAAAAAGGAGACAATCCAGACAGCTAATAGTGCCCAACCTCCGAAGTGGGATTTCATAGTACACCAAGCATTACCATTAATGGCCTTGGATAAACAGTATGAAAACTTTAAAGTGCAGGACCTCATAAAGCCTTGCTTCACAAACTACCAGTATGTGGATTCTCAGGATCCTCTTAAAACCAGACGTTTTTATGAATTCATCCTAGTCGACACAGACTCGATAGAAGTGGAACATAGTTATTATAAAAACAACCCAGAAAATATTGAATTTTCAAAATTCACAGTAAAAAACATTTTGAGTCCTTTCGGATGGTATGCAGATCATCTGCACACTCCAATCCCTTTTTCAAAAGCTTTTAAACCAGCTACCTATAATTGGTACGATTACAAGGATGCATGGTTTAACTTTTTATATATCAGACCAAACACCCATACATGGTTTATCAAGTATGCGGAATGTTTGAAAGAAAAAACCATTCCCCGCTGGTTCCCTGGTGGTGGAACATTTTCGAACACTAAATAGTACCTCGAGTTTTGCACAAAGTTATCGATTTCTGGAAGCGACAAATCGGCACTCTTCCACTACCCATATTAAAGATTGCAAATTTTTATTAATAGCGAGTCTCGTATATTATTAGCTGGTCCTTTGGCATCCATGAGATGAGCGAGGATTAAGTATCTCGATCGTTGTCAAGATTAAGGTTGGAGCCCAAAGCAAGGGTAGAGGCTAAAGAAAAGCCCTACCACTTGGGGATCTACCTCTGCTTCAAAGCGAAAGAAGAAGCTCACCAAGCCTTGTCCAAACTAGAAGATGATGAAGAAGCCTTAGAGCTCTTGAATCTGCTTCGATTACAGTGAGCCATATAATGGAATATGCTTGCCCTAGGGGATAGCACAATCTATTATTTGGAAAAAGCCATAAGAAGAAAAAGCGACAAAGTCGTAAATAGTGGCACAAAAGCCAAAGAAACCGTTGACAAAGTCAAAGCGAGAGCTGACACAAAAGTCGCCAAGAAAAAAGCGAGAAAAAGCAAAAGCAAGGTATCTTAAGCAGTGTAGATGGCCTTTACATAAAAACAGCAGGCAGTGGCCTTCGAGAAAAACAAGAGTCATTCAATTATAACAGTCGTTTAAAGTTGTAACTTTATTTAGAGAGCCTATTTAAGGCTCTCAAATTGTATCTTAAGGCACCACTAGAAATTCCCTTACAAGAAATTTCTCTCTGCCTCCTCCGTATGTATGTACTTACTTTAGTCCTTGATGTTTGAATAAAAGTTTGTAAAGTATTTACCTGTATCCATTTGCCTTTTATCTTCTTCTTATTATGTTGACCCATAAAGGATCAGGTCAACTTATAATAGAAAAGAAGATAAAAGCGTGGATAAGCGAAATGCCTAGGCACTTTTATTCAAACATCAGGAGCAAAGCAAGCTCTATCTGTATGGAGGAAATGACATTCTGTAATTTCTAGTGGTGCCACTGGAGCCAAATAGACACCGGCAAAGTTACAACTAAATATTTGGCTATAGTGGTGATGCTAGCTACGAGTAGCCACTCGTGTTACCTGCCGAACCATCTGCTGTTTAAGATGCCTTTAACAGCTTTGCAGCACACTGGAGACTTGTGGCGAAACGCCACGACAACATTGATGAACAACGACTGTAGCCGCTTATTCTGTTTGTAAGTTTTCGCTGCATGACCAGATGTAGGTTGTAATCGCCTCTGGAAGCGGCATATATAAAGTATATGGCTCAAGCGGCTGGGGCGCGTATCTAAGGCTCTGGAAGCTGTTCGTCATCTTCTGGATTTGGACAGAGACTCTGGAGCCTTCTTCCCTGGTTGCCAGCCTGGCTGGTAGATCTGAGTGTGGGGCACTGTACATCTTGGCCCTTGGCTGAGAACCGTACGCATTGGGTGAAACGGCTGAGATGCAAATCTTGTTTAAATCTGTGAGCGGAACATTTAATGGACAAACTGTGAACAGGAGTCACGCGTCTTTGTAGTGGGAAGAGTGTGGCACCTTCGGCAGGACAACTTTGTGCGAAACCTGAGATCTTCCCGACACAGTGTTTCATAAAATCTGCCGCCTTTCGTAGGAACTGGCGGCGGGTACCTTTCAGGCGTCGTACTGTAGGCTGTAGCAGTAGATTGGCTGATGCGATATATAGGATGCGAATGCTATAATCGGCCGCCCAGTATAGTAGGCACGGCAAAGCGAAGAGGATTGGAGAACGTGGGACTGATCTGACAATAGAAGAAACATGTTGACTGCTGTGAATTTTGAGTTGATATTTTGGACCTTTTATAACAAACTATGTTCCACTTCCTGGCCGGTACATTGTAGGCTAGGGATGGTCATAAAGCGTCGGTTACAGAGGATCTGATCAGCATCTTTATTTGGTTTATTGACGACTTTATAGTCTGCGCTGGGGCGCAAATAGCTGTTTATCCCAGGGCCGTGATAACTGATTGTGCTATGATCAGCCGGTGAGCAGCTGATGAACGTGCGGACAATGCTCGCTTTCCTTGAGTGCCTGGTTTGGCCTGTGAGTGTGATCACGGTGACGTCTCGCAATAACGGTTTGGACGCACGGCGACCAGGCGCGCCTGGCGACATATTTAGCGCAGAGTGTAGTACTGACACAAATAATTGACGATTTGTGGCTGCTGTGGAACGAGAGGGTTTGGCTGTAGAGCTGGGCGGCGATAAACCGAGTAGGGCTGGCCAGGCTGACGTATTCACGCGGAACTATACAGTTAGAATCGGTGGAGTACTGGCAGCCTTTGATTGGTGTTGTCGAGAACTGGAACAAGTGTTTGTAATACGGCGAAGTGTTTTGAGCGAGGTTCTTAGCGTCGCTGCAGACATCTTTGGCATGCGTCAGCGAAGGATTCTTTGTTTGCTGAAAGTCAAATCGCGGAATTTGTATTGCAGGGTGTATGTGCGTAACATGAACTATTTTGGTAGGATTCGAACAGAGTAGGCAGCGCTGGCGTTGCGTGTTTCTGAACGGGATAACGCCATGACAGCATTAAGATCGTTGTTTCGACGTCGTAGGAAGCTGCGGTGGGCGATTCTTGGCGAGCACTTACGGACGTACGACATGGAACGCTTGTTCGATCTTGGACGATGCTGAGACTCAACTAGGCGGAAGACTCCTTGATTCACGCTGGCTTTGGGGATGTCTGCGTGTGTAGTACAGGAATCTCTGCGGCCCCGGTTTGCAGTCGTTAGATTTTGTTGAGGTTTGTGATACTGGCGGATAGTGGCTGTAACGCTGAACAGAGATCGTGACCTGGAGTCTGTAGTGCGGAAGATGTGATCTTTGGCGCTGCGACTGGCGAGTTGATCTTTGGCCGTATTGATAGTAGCGAGTGCTTAGATGTTTGGTCAGATAGTTTCTGAGGAATATGAAGGACAGTAGTCTGCTATGAACAGTGAGGGCATGCTTCCGAACGTTAAGTATTTGTTCGTGATGATGCAGGATTACGATAGACGTTCTTGAGATGGCGTTCCATTCAGAGAGCACGAGAGGGCGTTAGAAGCGTGTGTTTAGCCATTTACGTCATGCGGATTTTGCCGAGGCTGATTTCATAATCGGACTTTATAGACTGCGTAGCTAACAGATTATAACGGAAGTTTGTTAGGATACTGTCATTTAGTGAAGGCTAGTGTGCCTGGCACGGAAATAGCCTTTATTCCGGGCTTTGTTTCGTAGGCGCGGGAACAATAGCTGAGGATGATCGATGATTTTTGCAGATTGATCATGGATACTGCTGCGTATTCCATGGTCATGAGTCTTTAGCCAGTAGGAATTGGCATAACTGGTGGTTGTGGAGCATGACGAATTTACCGTGTGTTTTTTACAAAAAAGCGCGGGTAAAGCTCGGCGATTTCCTTCTTATTTCTTAAGAATATCTTTCTACGCTGTAGGTTAGGTTTAACAGGCGTTCATTCTGCTGACTTGGATAATAAATAACTGAAAGTGATGCGATGAAAACGTGCGAAGAGTAGAGACAGGCTTCGTGGATTGAGCTGTCGGAAAAAATTTTTCGATAATGGAGCTTTGATTTAGCGTGAGAGTACAGATATTACATTGATAATCCGCAGTAATGATTAGACATGCTGGCGGTGTTACAGGAGCTTTGAAGCGTAGTTAGTACGAGCACTGCTCGTGTGATGAGTTTTGAGTGCTTTTTGAGATAGACAGGATAGACTACTGATCTGTCGTGCCTTCGATGTGAAAGTCATCTTACTGGGAATAACGCTTAGCTGTGACTGTAGGCTGATGAAGTTTATGTGAGTGGGTTTGGCAGGATGACCTTTGAACGATTTCTAAATAACTACGTCTTGACACGCGAGTCGTAGACAGGTGGTGGCATGCCGACACGCTCTTGGCCAGGATACAGTTGAGGCAAGCTTTGACGATATAACGATTTGTTTTGAGGCTTGCTGGCCTGCGTGCGCAGAGTAAGGTGACGTGTGGAGTTGCTGTTACTGATTTAAACTGCAGGGCAGGCTTTGTGTGAAGACTTCTCTGTATTCTTCTTTGTTTTTGTGGTGGATAATGGCACAGCTCGGTAGGTATTGTTTCTAAGTTCTTTAGATGTCGTCTTTTATTCGTAATCAGAAGGCTTCTTGGCTATCTTTTGAGATAGCCTTTACTCTGGCGAAGCAGCAAGGTTCTTTGTACGTCAGTGCTGCTAGAATGGGCTATGCGGTTATAGTGGGTGGAAGATGGCTAATCGCTATAATCTCGTGTGGCTGGAAGCTCACGAAGGAATGGCGAGGTACTTCTTTGGTGCGGGTGGATCTGGAGATTTATCTTATCACTAACCGCGGTATGCGAGTGGAACATTACAGCGCTACCTGATTCCAGCGTTTGGAAGCTAACGGCAAACGGGGGTGCTCAATGTGTAGACAGCTGGAAGGATTTCTTGGTTCAGCACACAGATGCGCGCAGGCGCCCAGCGTTTACTTTGGCTGCTAACTGTAGCGGGGAGCGTTACTGTAATAGAGTGGCTGACCTCTGAGTGCGGCGATTTACTGGCTGCTGGGATCTTCACAAGTTTTGGATGCGGTAGACGAGTTCGGGCTTGTAGACTGTAGCTGACAGTAGTGGATTGGGTGCGAGTGAGTCTGTCAGTGTCAGATTTGACAACATGGTGGTTCTGGCATGCCCGAGAGTAGGCGTGATGGAAGCAACCCGATGTCATAGTTGCGATGATATTGTCGTGCTTTGTTGATCTTTGTATCAAATACGAGTCGTAGTTTAAGGACGGTAGGTTGCTAGTAGGCACTGGCTGGAGATCACCAGCAGCGGCCCATGCTGCGATTGTAAATGCTATGTATTGCACATGCATGGCAAATGCGGCTAGCTAACGATGTGGAATGGTACGGATGCTTTGCTGATGCGATGAGATGGTGTCCCGCCAGTCTTCAGGCATTACCAACAGACTATTGACCAGGGTGACCTTCCAGCTGTCACTGTTGCCTTCTTGATCTTAGGGATGCTCTTACATTTCAAATGAACACTGACCTTGGGTTTGACCTTCGCGGGGCCGCTCTATGGTCCGTTCGGCAATTTCGATCTTTGAACGGAAGGAACAATTCGTAGTATTCTTCATTATTGTCGAAGATAACACTGAGTAAATTTTGACGATTTATATTGCTAATCGACGGATGATTCGCATGGCGGTACATTTAACGTACTGATTATATCTAGATCTTGATGTAGCTATTACAATGGATTGCTTGGCTTTGAACCGGTTACGATAATAGTTTGTGGCCCGATATACGGAAGAGTAGATACTTAACAACATGGAAAACTGGCTTAATGCGAGTTGTTTAGCGTATGTAGCGTACGATTGTGTATGGTGCGACGGTGGACATTGTCAGCTGACCCAGTAGTAGGCCAGTTATCTTGCCCAGGGAGTAGACTACAACTTCTCTCAGCGGATATCTTTCTGGGAGGACTGACAGTCGACATGATCTTAGAAGAAGCTGTGTACCGTTTGCTGGCATGGTTTGCGAGATCTGTCGCTGGGTGGCGGAAGCAGGCAATCTAGAGGCACAGGTAGGCCTTTTGCGTATCGGAAAGCTTCCACGGGCCGAATTAACTGCTGTTCGGTATGCTGACATGCGTGCTGCAGATTCTGGTAATAACTTCCATTTTTTCTTGGAAGCTGCAGTTGTAAAAGTATTATTGCAGCGTCGTTCCTGGTATTCACCTGGAGTAGTGTTTGACCGTGATGACCTTTGGGATTGGGTGTAGAGAGTCACTCCTTTATAACAGCGCCTGGCAGGCTAGAAAGCAACAAACGTGATCTCCGGAGATAGCTGCATGCAGTAGTCTGCTGGAAGAGCAGTCAGGAACGTCTCTTGATCCGTACGTGTTGAACAACTGCTGAATTTTTGAGTTCCACGCGAGGCTACTGGCGCCGATAAGTAGTGAAGCCATCCCCAACAGCTATCTTCAGAACAGCATTCTTGTCTCTGGTTAACATGAGCATGTGCGCTGCTGACCCATCGATTTAACCTTAGGAACTAAAGGCTGAATTTCGTAGAAAATCCTTGACAAGTATGTGGGTGCTTATGATGTACTTAAAGTAGCATATTTTTTCCAAGGAGAAAGAAAAGGAGTGTTTCTTCATCGAGTAGGATCGCTTTTTTCCGAATCCAAGCAAAAGTGAGGATGAGAGATAAAGGAAGCGAGAGAAGTAAGGGTGAGCAACTCGACAGCGCGGGGAGAGAGGGAAAAAGGAGAGAAGTGATGACGAGAAATAGTGAGTTGTCAAAAAGTAGAAATGAGTGGACCAAGAGATTAGGAGGTGAAATCAGTCCTAACAAAATAAAATAGAAGGAAGCGAACAAGTGCATTTGAGAGATGAGGATTTAGGAGAGATAGAGTGCAAGTAAGTGTGTGCAAGATTAGCTTTGTTCAAATATCCTCTACAACCAATTAACTCATTCCGTTTACTATTATTTATAGCTCCAAATTTCTGTAGGAGTAATATTGAAGAAGAACCCATTGAAGCGGTTGGAACAAAAATTGAAGGGGAGAATCCTAGCTTAAAGAAGAAGATTTGAAGGTGAAAAGAGCGAGGATTACGTGGAAGAAGTGGAAGAAATTGCAACTAGAAGAAAAAGTTGATCTTGATAATTTCATGTGGTATGACGCTTATTGATGATCTATTTGTATCATGTAAAGAAAGCTGAACTTGTACCACAATTTGACAAGGTCAAATCCTTAAGTGGAGATGTGATGACTTCCAGTTCAGAATTGAACATGATCTTGTTAACGCTATTCTTTTTATGCTTGAATAATCTGCCTGATGTGATTAAAGTGAGCAGCGAGATAAGTTGGTGAACAAATGCAAGAAAATTTTAGAGGAAGGGATAAATTTTGTTCCATATGCCGATCAACTAACTCTTTCTTGCTTTACTGATCTTACACCTAAACTTTCATGCAAAAATTGAGGATGAACATTGTGTAAAAATGATGATGACACCTCACCTGAAGAAACGACCTCGTTGATCAAGGTTTAAAAAGGGAGTGTGTGATAAGCCCGTGCATTGGAAGATACTAAAGGATGAGTTTTTAGTACAATTTTTGTCACTTTGGGATCCCAATGAAGGGAAGCAAAGATGATGAAGTTCCTAATGAAGTTAGTAGAGATACATGAATCTTTTGATGCCATTAATATTGAAAAAGTTGAGCTAAATGCGAGGAATGTAGTGTCTCGATTGTGGGGGAAGGAGTAAGTGCTCACATGTTGCTAACTTCACAACTATCTTATCTTGTTGTGTAGATCCTTTTTATAGAGTTAATCCAGAAGCCGCATCTCTCAAGAAAATTGATTTTGATCCATATCTTGACTATGGTGATATATCCAATGGTAGCGCATTAAAGTCGTTTAGAAAAAGAAATTATGGTATGTTTTTCTTGTAGTATTACGTATGCTTTTTAATCTAAGTAAAATGACCCTCTCTTTGTTTTAAAGAGCTTATGAATTGTGCTTTTAGTGGTTGTGTTGGTAATCAGTGTTTTCTCTATTAGATGATGTTATTCTTGGGTATTTAAAGGAGTGTTTAGTGCATAAAAGAACTGAATGTATTAAATGGATTTGCACAGATCACTACCTTGTGCTATTTTACCAAGTGTTTGTTGCGATCTTAACTACACTTATATTGTGATTATCATGTTGGTTGCAGGGTCATGTCCAAGATTTGAGGATGAATCTTCTTTGAGAGGAGAGAATGATAGTAACAATGGAGGCTCAGCTTAAGGATGAATACCATCAATGCAGATTGAGGGCAGTAAGCTTCTTTAATGCAGAGGAGATGATGATGAGCATCCAAGAAAGCGAAAACTCCATTTGCCCGGATCGAGGAGGAATTTAAGATGCTTTAATTTAAGAATAAAAACATGTCTTATGATTTGAAGAAGAGCTCCGGCCCAAAGTAGATCTTTGGGGAAAAGTCTTACATGACTATTTGGAGAGGCCAGAATTGAAAATCAAGGCTGAGTTAGATTATGGCCCAAATCTGTCAAGAAATGGAGCAAAGTCTAGCTGACCCAATTTGGTGTTCTAGAAGCTTATTTGATGCCGTGTTATTTGCATTTAAATCTTTATTGTACAAGTGTTGGTGGTCTTCCATTAACCTTGGAACCAAGTGTTAAGTGGTCGTAATGTCTGCGCACGCCCGAAAATTTTTAGATTGTTAAGTTTGACCACGCTTTAAAAAGCCTAGCATATTTTTATTTTCTTTGGAGAGTGGAAACCATTTTACTCCTATAAGAAATTTGGAGTAGATCCTAAAAGAGCTACCACTTCCTCGTGAATTTCTCTTGAATCGAGATCTTTTGGCTCAGCTTTATCACGCAGGGAGCAACCCCGTTTGAACCTTGAATTGGTCAAAATATCGCCCGAAATAGGTGTTTTCTAAGCTTTCATATGCTAATGAAATTTGATTGAATACTAATATTAGCTAGCCTTGTGGCCTGTGGGAGACCTTTAGAGGTTCTGCTTTTTGGGTTATACTCATTTTATTCTACTTTGAACCATGAGCTCGGATTCATTCGATGGTACAGATTTCACTTATTTGAGTTCCCTCATAAGCTTTCATGCATCTTCATGGTGATCCCGACCCATTCTTTACTATTTAGAAGCAAGGTTTAAAGTATCGGCTTCTTGAACTTGTGATTTGGCTTCTTTATTCAGAATCAATCCTTCCCTCTTTCAATCTTCTAATTCTAAAGTGCTTACATGTATCCAGAGTGTTGTTATACTGATGCATGACATCGAACTTTGGATGGTTGGAGTATTGCTTATACTCGCAGCGATCTATCCGTGATTTGAGCGCTTCAGGAATCAAGAAAATGCTGGAAAAAAAGTTACAATTACAAGAACAACTAAAAAAATAATCTAAATTAAAATGCAGCTCGATGAATGGTGCCTTGTGAGCGATTACCTTTTGGTATGATTCACATATATTCTCGATATTGTGGACTTTTGTTACTCTCCAAGTGGAGCTTTTGGCCTATTAGGTTTCATGATGCGTCCAGGTCGGCTTGCTCGATACATTTCAATTGAGAGTTGGCGTTGTATTCAAGTCTCTTAAATCAAAAATCTCAAAAGGTCATAAAAAGGATCTCCAAAGAGTCATTTGGAGAAGTGCAAAGGTCATTCAGAAAGCGCTTTTGCAGTAAAAAGCTCATTTGTTGATGTTCTAGATGGCATTGTCTTGAAAGTAAAGATTCACTATATGTAACGTTGTTCTCTTGCTCAGGAGACTTTAAAGTATTTGTTCATCTTGTATCGTATTCTCTTGATTTTGTACCTGCTTGCTTTATTTGATGCCAATTTGTTTGTGTCCTTTTATTTGTTTGACATAAACTCCATTCTTGAACCAAGCTTTGGAGAAGTTGCATTGAAGTGTTTGAGTTGTTGGTTTATTAGAAGAACTTTGAGAGGAACAGCAGCTTGAGTTTGTAAAAAGTCGAGAATAGTGAGATTAACTTTGAGGGTAAAAGCCTAATTGTGTGATACACAGTGTTAGAGATCCACTTACTTGAGTGATACACGTGAGTGTATCGTTCATTTTTGGTGAGGAGTAAATTTGAATCTAACAATCTTTTGTTTGTAAGTAAGTAATTTGCTTGAGATCTTTGGGACACATTATGGCTCCCATCCATGAATCCAAAAAGAAAGGAAGAAGATAAAAGATTAAAAAGAAAGAGATGATACGATACCTTTCACACGGAGTTATCACGAAAACTCTCTGACGATGAAGAAAGAAAATGATGAGTGGGATGAAAGAAAGAAAAAGCAACATAATAACTCCCTGAGAAACATCCCCAAACTATCCTTCATGTAATGACCAAGGGAGGCAGAGGCTTGAAACACAAGAGCGTATAAAAGAAGAACCTAAAGCGTCCATCAAGTGCTTGTAGAAAATCAATAATCGAGTTGATGTTAGATGTCCGCTCCCAAAGCGATATAAGAGGAAGTCTTGACAGAGTATGTGGGTGCTTATGATACTTGAAGTAGCATATTTTTTCAAGGAAAGAAAAGGAGTGTTTCTTCAATTCATGAAGGATCCTTTTTCAATCCAAATACAAAAAGTGAGGATAGAGAGATAAAGGCGAGAGAAGTAAGGGTGAGCAACTACAAGAACAGCGGGAGAGGAAAAAGGAGAGGAAGTGATGACCTTGAGAAATAGTGAGTTGTCAAAAAGTAGAAATGAGTGGACCGAGATTGAGTGAAATCATCTAACAAAATAAAATAGAGAAGCGAACAAGTGCATTTTAGCAAGAGATGAGGATTTAGGAGAGATAGAGTCAAGTAAGTGTGCAGAGATTCTTGTTCAATCTCTAACCAATTAACTTCATTCCGTTTCTAGTATTTATGCTCCAAATTTGCGAGGTAATATTGAAGAAGAACCCGTTAGGCTTGGTTGGAACAAAAATTGAGAGGAGAATCTAGCTTCAAAGAAGATTTGAAAGGTAAGAAAAGAAGATGAGGATTAGTGGAAGAATTGGAAAGAAATTGCAACTAGAAGAAAAAGTTGATCTTGATAATTTCGTGTGGTATGACCTTATTGATGATCTATTTGTATCACATAAGCAAGCTGAACTTGTACCACAATTTGACAAGAGTCAAATCCTTAAGTGGAGATGTGACTCGGATTCGGGTGAACATGATCTTGTTAACTTATTCTTTTTACTTGTGAATAATACGCCCATGATGTGATTAAAGTAGAGGAGCGAGATAAGTTGAAGGCGAACAAATGCAAGAAAATTTTAGAGAGGATAGGTACATTGTTCATATGCCGAGTCAACTAACTCTTTCTTGCTTTAGTCTTACACCTCGCTTTCATGCAAGAATTGAGGATGAACATTGTGTAAATGATGATGACACCTGCACGAAGAAGACAACCTCATTGATCAAGGTTTAAAAGTGTGTGATAAGCCATCGTGGGAAGATACTAAAGATGAGTTTATTTAGTACATTTTTTGTCCCACTTTGGGATCCCAATGGAAGGAAGCAAAGATGATGAAGTTCCCTAATGAAGATAGTAGAGATACATGAATCTTTTTGATGCCATTAATAATGTTGAAAAAGTTGAGCTAAATGCGAGAATGTAGTGTCTCGGTGTGGGAAGGTAAAGTGCTCACATGTTTGCTAACTTCACAATATCTTATCTTGTTGTGTAGATCCTTTTTATAGGATTAATCCAAAGCCACATCTCAAGAAAATTGATTTTGATCCATATCTTGACTATGGTATATCCAAATGAGTGACGTTAAAGTCGTTTAGAAAAAGAAAATATGGTATGTTTTCTTGGTATTAAGTATGCTTTTAATCTAAAGTAAAATGACCCTCTCTTGTTTAAAAGAGCTTATGAATTGTGCTTTTAGTGGTTGTGTGTTGGTAATCATGTTTTCTCTAATTAGATGATGTTGTATTCTTGGAGTATTTAAAAGAAAGTGTTTGTCTGCATAAAAGGCGGAATGTATTAAATGGTTGCCTGAGTCGCTACCTTGTGCTATTTTTTACCAAGTGTTTCTGTTGCGTCTTCTTACTTTATATTGTGATTATCATGTTGGTTTGCAAGGTCATGTCAAGATTTGAGGATGAATCTTCTTTGAGAGGGGGAGAATGATAGTAACAATGGAGATGAATACCATCATTGCAAAGATTAGAGGGGCGTAACTTCTTTAATAGGGAGGAGAATGATGGCATCAAGAAAGCGAAACTCCATTGCTTGGATCAGAGAGGAATTTAAAGATGCTTTAATTAAGAATAAAAACATGTCTTACATGATTTGAAGAAAGAGCTCCGAGCCCAAAGTAGATCTTTGGGGAAAAAGTCTTACATGACTATTTGGAGGGCAGGTGAAAATCAAGGCAGAGTTAGATTATGGCACCCAAAATCTTGTCCAGGAAATGGGCAAGTCTAGCGGCCCGATTTGGTGTTCTAGAAACTTGTTGATGCCATGTTGACTGCCTTTAAATCTTTATTGTACAAGTGTTGGTGATCTTCCATTAACCTTGGAACCAAGTGTTGATGGTCATTGTGCACCTTGAAAGATTTTAGATTGTTAAGTTTGACCACCTTTAAAAAGCCTAACAATATTTTTATTTTCTTTAGAGTGGGAAGCCCTTTGTTTACTCCTATATAATTTGGAGGTAGATCCTAAGAGCTACCACTTCCTGTGAATTTCTCTTGAATCGAGATCTTTTGGCTCGAATTTATCACCGCAGTAGGGAACAACCCCATTTTGAACCTTGGGCCATTGGTCCAAAATATGTGGAAATGGGTGTTTTTACTGCTTTCATTGTAATGAAATTTGATGAATACTAATATTATTAGCCTTGTGGCACTGTAGAGACCTTTGAGGTTCTCTTTTGGGAGTTATGCTCATTTATTCTACTTTGAACCATAGCTTCCGGATTCTTCCAATGGTAAGATTCCTTATTTGAGTTCCTCACATTAAACTTTCATCATATCTTCATAATTGATCCAACCCATTTCTTTACTATTTAAACAAGGTTTAAAGTATCAACTACTTGAACTTGTGTTCTTCTTTATTAAGAGAATCAGAAATCCTTCCCTCTTTCAATCTTCTAAATTCTAAAGTCTTATATCAGTGTTGTTATCTAGTAGTATCAGAGCTTTGGATGGTTGGGTATTATTACACTCACTCGATCCATTGATTTGAACACTAGCAATCCAAAAAAGAATCTGAAAGAAAAGTTACAATTAAAAGAACAATTAAAAAATAAACTAAATTAAAATCTGCTCGATGAATAGTCTTGTGAGCACGATGCCTTTTGGTATGATTCACATATATTCACCGATATTGTGGACTTTTGTTGCTCTCCATGGAGCTTTTGGCCTAATAGGTTTCATGTTACGTCGAATTCGAGCTTGCTCGATCTGTTCAATTGAGAGTTGACGTTGTATTCAAGTCCTCTTCATCAAAATCTCAAAAAGGTCATAAAGGATCTCAAAGTCATTTGGAGAAGTGCGAAGGTCATTGCATGACACTTTTTTGCATAAAAAGCTCATTTGATATGTTCTAGATCTTGTCTTGAAAGTAAAATTCACTATATTTGTTCTCTTGCTAGAGACTTTAAGTATTTGTTCATACTTATCGTGTTCTCTTGATTTTGTACCCTCTTTCTTTATTTAGGTGCCAATTTGTTTTGTGTCCTTTTATTTGTTTGACACCAAACTCCATTCTTGAACCAAGCTTTGGAGAAACTGCATTGAAGTGTTTGAGTTGTTGGTTTGTTAGAAGAACTTTGAGGAACAGCGGCGCTTGAGTTTGTAAAGTCAAGAATAGTGAGATTCTTTGAGGGTAAAAGCCTAATTGTGTGATACCACAGTGTTGAGATCCTTTACTTGAGGTGATACACGTGTAGTGTATCGTTCATTTTTGGTGAGGTAAATTTGAATCTAACAATCTTTTGTTTGTAAGTAAGTAATTTGCGAGATCTTTGGGACATGTATGGCTCCATCCATGAGATCCAAAAAGAAAGGAAGAAGATAAAAAGATTAAAAGAAAGAGATGATAGGATACCTTTCACATAGAGTTCTGAAAACTCTCTGAAGCCGATGAAGAAAGAAAATGATGAGTGGGATGAAAAGAAAGAAAAACAACATAACTCACACAAGAAACATCTTCAAACTATCGCTTCATTGTAATGAGGAGAGTTGAAACACAAGCGTATAAAAAAAGAAGAACCTAAGGCGTCCATCAAGTGCTTGTAGAAAATCAATGTCGAGTTGATGTTAGATGTCCTCCAAATGATATAAGAGGAAGTCTTGACAAGTATGTGTGAGTGCTTATGATACTACTTGAGTAGCATATTTTTTCAAGGAAAGAAAAGGAGTGTCTTAACTTCATCCAGTGGATCCTTTTTCAATCCAAACAAAAAGTGAGGATGAGAGATAAAGGCAGAGAGAAGTAAGGAGTGAAGCAACTCGACAACAGGGGGAGAGAGGAAAAAAGGAGAGGAAGTGATGACCGAGAAATAGTGAGTTGTCAAAAAGTAGAAATAGGTGGGCCGAGATTGGAGTGAAATCATCTAACAAAATAAAATAGAGAAGCGAACAAGTGCATTTTGAGAGATGAGGATTTAGGAGAGATGAGAGTGCGTAAGTGTGCAAGATTCTTGTTCAATCTCTAACCAATTAACTCATTAGTTTCTAGTATTTATGCTCCCAAATTTGCAGGTAATATTGAAGAAAGAACCCGTTGAGCAGTTGGAACAAAAATTGAAGGGAGGAATCTAGCTTCAAAGAAGATTTGAAAAGGTGAAAAGGCCGAAAGTTAGTGGAAGAATTGGAAGAAATTGCAACTAGAAAGAAAAAGTTGATCTTGATAATTTCATGTGGTATGACCTTATTGATGATCTATTTGTATCTCGCATAAAGCGAAAGCGGGCTTGTACCAACACAATTTGACAGGTCAAATCCTTAAGTGGAGATGTGACTCAGATTCAGGAGTGAACATGATCTTTGTTAACTATTCTTTTTATGTGAATAATGCCTTACCTGATGTGATTAAAAAAGTGAGGAGCGAGATAAGTTGAAGGCGAACAAATGCAAGAAAATTTTTGAGAGGATAGAATTTTGTTTCATATGCTTTAGATCAGCAGCTAACTCTTTCTTGCTTTTAGTCTTACACACACTAAACTTTTCATGCAAAATTGAGGATGAACATTGTGTAAATGATGATGACACCTCACACAGAAGAAGACCTTACCTCATTGATCAAGGTTTAAAAGTGTGTGATAAGCCCGTCGGTGGGAAGATACTAAAGATGAGTTTTAGTACATTTTTGTCCCACTTTGGGATCCCGATGAAGGAAGCAAAGATGAGTGAAGTTCTAATGAATGATAATGAGATACATGAATCTTTTTGATGCCATTAATATTGAAAAAGTTGAGCTAAATCACCTGCGAGAATGTAGTGTCTCGATTGTGGGGAAGGGTAAGTGCTCACGTGTTTGCTAACTTCCACATGATATCTTATCTTTGTTGTGTAAAGATCACTTTTTATAGAGTTAATCCAAAGCCACATCTCAAGAAAATTGATTTTTGATCCATATCTTGACTATAATTATATCCAATGGTGGACGTTAAGTGCGTTTAGAAAAAAGAAAATATGGTATGTCTTTCCTTGGTATTAAACGTATACTTTTAATCTAAGTACAAAATGACCCTCTCTTGTTTAAAGAGCTTATGAATTGTACTTTTAGTAGTTGTGTTGTGTAATCATGTTTTCTCTGATTAAGATGATGTTATTCTTTGGGTATTTAAAAGGAGTGTTTGTGCATAAAAGGCTGAATGTATTAAATAGGTTGCCACGGTCCTACACTTGTTAATGCTATTTTTACCAAGTGTTTGTTGCGTCTTACTTTACTTATATTGTGATTATCATGTTGGTTTGCCAGGTCATGTCAAGATTTGAGGATGAATCTTCTTTGAGAGGGGAGAATGATAGTAACAATGGAGATGAATACCATCAATGCAAAGATTAGGGAGCGTAACTTATTTAATAGGGGAGATATGATAGCATCAGAGCGAAACTCGTTCATTGGAAGGATCGGAGAGAATTTAAGATGCTTTAATTAAGAATAAAAACATGTCTTATGATTTGAAGAAGAGCTCCGGCCCAAAAGTAGATCTTTGGGGAAAAGTCTTTGCGACTATTTGGAGGGCCAAATTGAAAATCAAGGAAGGCAGAGTTAGATTATGGCCCAAAATCTGCTCAGAAATGGAGGACTTAAGTCTAGCTGCCCGATTTGGTGTTCTAGAAGCTTATTTGATGCCATGTTAGTGCATTTAAATCTTTATTGTACAAGTGTTGGGTGGTGCTTCCATTAACCTTGGAACCAAGTGTTGGTGGTCTCATGTGCACCTTGAAAATTTTAGATTGTTAAGTTTGACCACCTTTAAAAGCCTAGCATATTTTTATTTTCTTTGGGTGGGAAGCCAGCTTTGTTTTACTCCACATGAGAATTTGGAAGTAGATCCTAAGAGCTACCCACTTCCTCATAATTTCTCTTGAATCGAGATCTTTTGGCTCAGCTTTATCCCACCAGAGAGGGCTTGACCCCATTTTGAACCTTGAATTGAGTCAAAATATGCGAGGAAATGGTGTTTACTGCTTTCATTGTAATGAAATTTGATGAATACTAATATTATTAGCCTTGTGGCACAGTGGAGACCTTTGAGGGTTCTCTTTTGGAGTTATGCTTTCATTTTATTCTACTTTGAACCATAGCTTTCGGATTCTTCAATGGTAAAGATTCACTTATTTGAGTTCCCTCCTAAGCTTTCATCATCTTCATAATTGATCCAACCACGTTTCTTTACTATTTAAACAAGGTTTAAAAATGTATCAAACTTCTACTTGAACTTGTGTTCTTAACTTTAATAAGAATCCAATCCACTTCCCCTCTTTCAATCTTCTAATTCTAAAGTCTTACATGTCCAGGTATTTGTTATCTACAGTAGTATCAGACTTTGGATGGTTGCAGGTATTCTTATACTCCACTCGATCTATTGATTTGAGCAGCTAGGAATCCAAAGAAAATGCTGGAAAAAAAAAAGTTACAATTACAAGAACAATAAAAAAATAATCTAGAATTAAAAATGCGCGCTCGATGAATAGTCTTGTGAGCAAGTACCTTTTTGGTATGATTCCACATATATTCTCGATATGTGTGGACTTTTGTTGCTCTCCATGGAGCTTTTTGGCAGCTAATAGGTTTCATGTTACGTCAATTCGAGAGCTTGCTCGATCTGTTTGATTGAGAGTTGACGTTGTATTAAAGTCCTCTTCATCAAAATCTCAAAAGGTCCATAAAGGATCTCAAAAGTCATTTGGAGGAGAGTGCAAAGGTCATTCACCGGCACTTTTTGCATAAAAGCTCATTTGATATGTTCTAGATCTTGTCTTGAAAGTAAAATTCACTATATTTGTTCTCTTGCTTCCAGAGACTTTAAGTATTTGTTCATACTTATCGTGTTCTACTTTGATTTTGTACCTCTTTCTTTATTTAGTGCCAATTTGTTTTGTGTCGGCTTTTATTTGTTTGACATAAACTCCATTCTTGAACCAAGCTTTGGAGAAGGCTGCATTGAAGTGTTTGAGTTGTTGGTTTTTATTGAAGAACTTTGAGGAAGCGGCGCTTGAGATTTGTAAAAGTCAAGAATAGTGAAGGATTAACTTTGAGGGTAAAAGCCCTAATTGTGTGATACCACAGGTGTTGTTGAGATCCACTACTTGAGGGTGATACACGTGAGTGTATCGTTCATTTTAGTGAGGGAGTAAATTTGAGATCTAACAATCTTTTGTTTGTAAGTAAGTAATTCTGCGGATCTTTGGGACATTATGGCTCCATCCATGAATCCAAAAAGAAAGGAAGAAGATAAAAAGATTAAAAAAGAAAGAGATGATAGATACACTTTCCAGCAGATTCTGAAAACTACTATGAAGCGATGAAAGAAAAGAAAATGATGAGTGGGATGAAAGAAAGAAAAAGCAACATAACTCCACACAAGAAACATCTTGAACTATCGCCCTTGCATTAATGAGGAGAGTTGAAACACAAAGCGTATAAAAAGAAGAACCTAAAACGTCCGTCAAGGTGCTTGTAGAAAATCAATGTCGAGAGTTGATGTTAGAATGTCCTCCAAGCGATATAAGAGGAAGTCTTGAGCAAGTATGTGGGTGCTTATGATACTTAGTAGCATATTTTTTCAAGGAAAGAAAAGGAGTGTTTCTTCAGTCAGGTAGGATCCTTTTTCAATCCAAACAAAAGTGAGGATGAGAGATAAAGGAGGCAAAGAGAAGTAAGAGAGTGAGCAGCAGCTCGACAAGCAGCGGGAGAGGAAAAAGGAGAGGAAGTGATGACCGAAATAGTGAGTTGTCAAAAAGTAGAAATGAAGTGGACCGAGATTGGTGAAATCATCTAACAAAATAAAATAGAGAAGCTGAACAAAGTGCATTTGAGAGATGAGGATTTAGGAGAGATAGAGTGTAAAGTAAGTGTGCAAGATTCTTTGTTCAATCTCTAACCAATTAACTCATTTCGTTTCTAGTATTTATGCTCTCCAAATTCTGCCGAGAGTAATATTGAAGAAAGAACCCATTGGCTTGAGTTAAGGAACAAAAATTGGAAGGGAGAATCTGGCTTCAAAGAAGATTTGAAAGGTGAAAAGTAGCCGAGGATTAGTGGAAGAATTGGAAGAAATTGCAACTAGAAGAAAAAAAGTTGATCTTGATAATTTCATGTGGTATGACCTTATTGATGATCTATTTGTATCATGCCTGGCTTAAGCGGGCCCGAACTTGTACCTGATTTGACAAGAGTCAAATCATTCAAGGAGGTATGGAGATGTGACTTCCAGTTCGAGAATTGAACATGATCTTGTTAACTATTCTTTTTATGTGAATAATCGCCTTGCTTATGATGTGATTAAAGTGAGAGCAGAGAGATAAGTTGAGCTTGAACAAATGCAAGAAAAATTTTAGAGAGGATAAATTTTGTTCATATGCTTTGGAGTCCAACTAACTCTTTCTTACTTTAGTCTTACACACCTCCTTTCATGCAAAATTGAGGATGAACATTGTGTATGAAATGATGATGACACCTCACAGAAGAAGACAACCTCATTGATCAAAGGTTTAAAAGTGTGTGATAAGCCATCGTTGGGAAGATACTAAAGATGAGTTTTAGTACGTTTTTTTGTCCACTTTGGGATCCCAATGAAGGAAGCTTAAAGAATGATGAAGTTCTAATGAAGATAGTGAGATACATGAGATGCTTTTTGATGCCCCATTAATATTGAAAAAGTTGAGCTAAATCACGAGATGTAGTGTCTCGATTGTAGGGAGGAAGGAGTAAAGTGCTCACATGTTGCTAACTTCACTAATATCTTATCTTGTTGTGTAGATCCTTTTTTATAGAGTTAATCCAAGCCACATCTCTCCAAGAAAGAATTGAGTTTTGATCCATATCTTGACTATGGTATATCGAGTGGTGACGTTAAGTCGTTTAGAAAAAGAAAATATGGTATGTTTTCTTGGTATTAAATTAATACTTTTAATCCTAAGTAAAATGACCCTACTCTTGTTTAAAGAGCTTATGAATTGTGCTTTTGAGTGGTTGTGTTGGTAATCATGTTTCTCTGATTAGATGATGTTATTCTTGGGTATTTAAAAGGAGTGTTTGTGCATCAAAGAATGAATGTATTAAATGGTTGCACGCAGTGCACTACCTTGTGCTATTTTTACCAAGTGTTTGTTGCGTCTTCTTTAGCTTATATTGTGATTATCATGTTAGTTTACTTGAGTCATGTCAAGATTTGAGGATGAATCTTCTTTGAGGAGGGGAGAATGATAGTAACATGATGGAGATAGGATGAATACCATCGATGCAAGATTCGAGGGCAGTAACTTCTTTAATAGAGGGGGGAGAATATGATTAGCATCCAAGAAAGCGAAAGACTCCATTCACCCGGATCGAGGGAAGAGAAATTTAAAGATGCTTTAATTAAGAATAAAACACATGTCTTATGATTTGAAGAAAGAGCTCCGGCCCAAAGTAGATCTTTGAGGAAAAGTCTTACCTGACTATTTGGAGGCGAATTGAAAATCAAGGCATGAGTTAGATTATGGCCCCATTTAAAATCTGTCGAGAAATGTTGGAACAGAAGTCTAGCGACCCAATTTGGTGTTCTAGAAGCTTATTTGATGCCATGTTGAGTGCATTTAAAAAATCTTTATTGTACAAGTGTTGGTGGTCTTCCATTAACACTTGGAACCAAGTGTTAGTGAGGTCTCATGTGCACCTTGAAAATTTTAGATTGTTAAGTTTGACCACACTTTAAAAGCCCTAGCATATTTTTTATTTTCTTTAGGTGGAAGCCCTTGTTTTACTCACTATAGGCTGGAGTAGATCTAAAGCACCGCCATAAGCGAATTTCTCTTGAATCGAGAGATCTTTTGGCTCGACTTTATCCCAGCAGAGAGCAACCCCATTTTGTGAACACCTTGAATTGGTCAAAATATGCGGAAATGGGTGTTTTTACCTTTCATTGTAATGAAATTTGATGAATACTAATATTATTAGCCTTGTGGCTTTGTGGAGACCTTTGAGGTTCTCTTTTGGGTTATGCTTTCATTTTATTCCTACACTTTGAACCATAGCTCAGATTCTTCAATGGTAAGATTCCTTATTTGGAGATTCCCTCCACTCGCTTTCATCATGTCTTGCGTAATTGATCAACCCATTTCTTTACTATTTAAACAAGGTTTAAAAGTATCAACTACACTTGAACTTGTGTTCTTCTTTATTAAGAATCAATCCTTCCCTCTTTCCAATCTTCCTAATTCTAAAGTCTTACATGTATCAGGTATGTTGTTATCTAGTAGTACTCCAGACTTTGGATGGTTGGGTATTCTTATACTCACTCGATCTATTGATTTGAGCCTTTAGCTGAGAATCCAAAGAAAATCCTGAAAAAAAAGTTACAATTACAAGAACAATACAAAAAATAATCTAAATTAAAAATCTGCTCCAATGAATAGTCTCTTGTGAAACTGAGTACCTTTTGGTATGATTCACATATATTCGATATTGTGGACTTTTGTTGCTCTCCATGGAGCTTTTGGCCTAATAGGTTTCATGTTCACGATCAATTCGAGCTTGCTCGTCTGATTTCAATTAAGGAGTTGAAGTTGTATTCAAAGTCCTCTTCATCAAAAAATCTCAAAAAGGTCATAAAAGGATCTCAAAAGTCATTTGGAGAAGTGCAAAGGTCATTGCGGCACTTTTTGCATAAAAGCTTTACATTTGATATGTTCTAGATCTTGTCTTGAAAGTAAAATTCACTATATTTGTTACTCTTGCTAGAGACTTTAAGTATTTGTTCCATACTTATCTCGTGTTCCTCTTTGATTTTGTACCTCTTTCTTTATTTAGGTGCCAATTTGTTTTGTGTCCTTTTATTTATTTGACATAAACTCCCGTTTTCTTGAACCAAGCTTTGGAGAGGCGCATTGAAGTGTTTGAGTTGTTGGTTTATTGAAGAACTTTGAGGAACAGCAGCTTGAGTTTGTAAAGTCAAGAATAGTGAGATTCTTTGAAGGTAAAAAGCCTAATTGTGTGATACAGTGTTGAGATCCCACTACTTGAGATGATACACGTGGAGTGTATCGTTCATTTTTAGTGAGGTAAATTTGAGATCTAACAATCTTTTGTTTTGTAAGTAAGTAATTTGCAGATCTTTTAGGACATTGATGGCTCCATCCATGAATCCAAAAAGAAAGGAAGAAGATAAAAAAAAAAGATTAAAAGAAGAGAGATGATAGATACACTTTCCACGTGCAGATTCTGAAAACTGCGAGCGATGAAAGAAAGAAAATGATGAGTGCGATGAAAGAAAGAAAACTGATGAGGTTGGGATGAAAAGGAAGAAAGAAAAACAACATAACTCCACTGAGAAACATCTTCAAACTATCAACTTCATATAATGGCAGGAGAGGATTGAAACACTGAAAGCGTATAAAAAGAAGAACCTAAGAGGCGTCCAGTCAGAGTGCTTGTAGAAAATCAATAATCGAGTTGATGTTAGATGTCCCTCCAAAGAAGCGATATAAGAGGAAGTGCTTGACAAGTATGTGGGTGCTTATGATATACTTAGTAGCATATTTTTTCAAGGAAAGAAAAAGGAGTGTTTCTTCATCGAGTTAGGATCCTTTTTCAATCAAACAAAAGTGAGGATGAGAGATAAAGAGGCGAGAGAAGTAAGGGTGAGCAGCTTCGACAACGAGAGAGGAAAAAGGAGAGGAAGAGTGATGACCGAGAAATAGTGAGTTGTCAAAAAGTAGAAATGAGTGGACCGGGTGGGTGAAATCATCTAACAAAATAAAATGAGAGGAAGCGAAGCAAAGTGCATTTGAGAGATGAGGATTTGGGAGAGATAGAAGTGCGTAAGTGTGCAAGATTCTTGTTCAATCTCTAACCAAATTAACTCATTCCGTTTCTAGTATGTTATGCTCCAAATTTCTGCCAGAGTAATATTGAAGAAAGAACCCATTGAAGCGATTGGAACAAAAATTGAAGGGAGAATCTAGCTTCAAAGAGAAGATTTGAGGAAGGTGAAAAAATGAAGGATTAGTGGAAGAATTGGAAGAAATTGCAACTAGAAGAAAAAGTTGATCTTGATAATTTCATGTGAGTATGACCTTATTGATGATCTATTTGTATCACGCAAAGCGAAAGCGAACTTGTACCACAATTTGACAAGGTCGAATCGCTTAAAAGTGGAGAATGTGACTCTGGTCGGATTGAATTGAACATGATCTTGATTAACTATTCCTTTTTGCACATGTGAGATAATCTGCCCAATGTGATTAAAGTGAGGAGCGAGATAAGTTGAGCCCAGAACAAATGCAAGAAAATTTTAGAAGGATAAATTTTGTTCACTTATGCCCGATCAACTAACTCTTTCTTTGCTTTTTAGTCTTACACCTCGCTTTCATGCAAAAATTGAGGATTGAATTTCATTGTGTAAATGATGATGACACCTCACTTTGAAGAAGACAACCTCATTGATCAAGGTTTTAAAAGTGTGTGATAAGCCATGCATTGGGAAGATACTAAAGATGAGTTTTTAAGTACATTTTTTGTCCCACTTTGGGATCCCGATGAAGGAAGCAAAGATGATGAAGTTCCTAATGAAGATAGTGAGATACATGAATCTTTTGATGCCATTAATATTGAAAAAGTTGAGCTAAATCACGAGGAATGTAGTGTCTCGATTGTGGGGAAGGAGTAAGTGCTCACATGTTGCTAACTTCACAATATCTTATCTTGTTGTGTAGATCCTTTTTATAGGTTAATCAAGCCACATCTCCAAGAAAATTGATTTTGATCCATGTCTTGAGTATGAGTATAATCAAATGAGTACAGGCGTTAAAAGTGGATTTAGAAAAAGCTGCCTTAATTTTATGTTTTCTTGGTGACCGTATGCTTTTAATCTAAAGTAAAATGACCTCCTCTACTGTTTAAAGAGCTTATGAATTGTGCTATTTAGTAGTTGTGTTGTGCAATCATGTTTTCTCTATTAGATGATGTTATTCTTGGGTATTTAAAAGGGTGTTTGTGCGTAAAAGAATTGAATGTATTAAATGGTTACCTGGTCCTTACTGCACTTTGTCAACTATTTTTACCAAGTGTTTGTTACTTGTCTTCTTACTTATATTGTGATTATCATGTTGTTAGTTCTGCAGGTCATTGTCAAGATTTGAGGATGAATCTTCTTTGAGAGGGAGAATAAGTAGTAACAATGGAGGCTGAACTTAAGGATGAGTCTCATCAGTGGGAAGATTCGAGGACGTAACTTCTTTAATAGGGGGGAGAATGATAGCATCCAAGAAAGTGAAACTCCCGTTGCGGATCAGAGGAATTTAAAGATGCTTTTAATTAAGAATAAAGAAACATGTCTTATAGATTTTGAAGAAGAGCTCCATTACAGTAGATCTTTGAGGAAAAAGTCTTCTGACTCATTACAGAGGCTGAGTGAAAATCGAGGCAGAGTTAGATTATAGCTAATCTGTCAAGAAATGTAAGACCAAGTCTAGCACAGCTGAATTTGGTGTTCTAGAAACTTACTTTGATGCCATGTTGACTGCATTTTAAATCTTTGTGTACAAGTGTTGGTGGTCTTCCATTAACACTTGGAACCCAGTGTTGGTAGTCTCATGTGCACCTTGAAAATTTTAGATTGTTAAGTTTGACCACCTTTAAAAGCCTAGCATCTTTTATTTTCTTTGGGTGGAAGCCACTTTGTTTACTCCTATAAGGCTGGAGTAGATCCTAAAAAGCTACCACTTCCTCATGAATTTCTCTTGAATCGAGATCTTTTCAAGCTCGACTTTATCACAGAGAACGCCCATTTTGAACCTTGAATTGGTCAAAATATGCTAAAATAGATTTCTGCTTTCATTGTAATGAAATTTGATGAATACTAATATTATTAGCCTTGTATTTGTAGAGACCTTTAGGGTTCTCTTCCTGGGTTATGCTTTCATTTTATTCTACTTTTGAACCATAGCTCGGATTCTTCAATGGTAAGATTCCTTATTTGAGTTCCCTGTAACTTTCCATCATCTTCATAATTGTTCCAACCAGTTCTTTACTATTTAAACATAGTTTAAAGTATCCCAACTACTTGAACTTGTGTTCTTCTTTATTAAGAATCTGTCCCTTCCCTCTTTTGATCTTCCCAATTCTAAAGTCTTACTGTATCCAGTGTTGTTATCTAGTAGTATTATCGGAGCTTTTGGATAGTTGGGTATTCTTATACTCCCTTTCGATGCACATTGATTTTGAGCCTTCTAGGAATCCAAAGAAAATCTGAAAAAAAGTTACAATTACAAGAACAATAAAAAAATAATCTAAATTAAAATGCCTGCTTCGATGAATAGTCTTGCGAAGCAGTGCCTTTTTGGTATGATTCACGCCTCATTCTCGAAAATGACATAGGACTTTTGTTTATCTACATGGAGCTTTTTTTGGCCCTAATAAGGTTTCATGTTCACGTCAATTAGAGCTTGCTCGATCTGATTTCAAGTGAGAGTTGAAGTTGTATTCAAGTCCTACTTCATCAAAAATCTCAAAAGGTCATAAAGGATCTCAAAAGTCATTTGGAGAAGTGCAAAGGTCTATTTACTTTTTACATAAAAAGCTCATTTGATATGTTCTAGATCTTGTCTTGAGAGTAAAATTCACTATGTTGATTATATTTGTTCTCTTGCTAGAGACTTTAAAGTATTTGTTCATATACTTATGGAGTATTCTACAATTTGTACCTCTTTCTTTATTTATTACCAATTTGTTTGCTGTCTATTTATTTGTTTGACATAAACTCCATTCTTGAACCAAGCTTTGGAGAACATGGTGAAGTGTTTGAGTTGTTGGTTTATTGAAGAACTTTGACGAACAGCAGCAGAGTTTGTAAAAGTCAAGAATAGTGAGATTAACTGAGGGTAAAAGCGGGTAATTGTGTGATACAGTGTTGAGATCCACTACCCAGCTAGAGTGATTTACGTGAGTGTATGGTTCATTTTTTTGGTGAGGTAAATTTGAATCTAACAATCTTTTGTTTGTAAGTAAGTAATTTGCAGATCTTTGGGACATTATGGCTTCATCCATGAATCCAAAAAGAAAGGAAGAAGATAAAAGATTAAAAGAAAGAGATGATAGATACCTTTCACACGGAGTTACGAAAACTCTATGAAGCGATGAAGAAAGAAAATGATGAGTGGGATGAAAGAAAGAAAAACAACATAACTCCACAAGAACATCTTCAAACTATCCTTCATCTAATGAGGGAGAGTTGAAACACAAGGCATATAAAAAGAAGAACCTAAGGCGTCCATCAAGTGCTTGTAGAAAATCAATAATCAGAGTTGATGTTAGATGTCCTCCAAACGATATAAGAGGAATTCTTGACAAGTATGTGGGTGCTTATGATACTTCAAGTAGCATATTTTTTCAAGGAAAGAAAAGGAGTGTTTCTTCATCAGTTGGATCCTTTTTCAATCCAAACAAAAGTGAGGATGAGAGATAAAGGAATGAGAGAAGTAAGGGTGAGCAACTCGACAACGCGGGAGAGGAAAAAGGAGAGGAAGTGATGACCAGAAATAGTGAGTTGTCAAAAAGTAGAAATGAGTGGACCGAATTGAGTGAAATCATCTAACAAAATAAAATAGAGAGCGAACAAGTGCATTTGAGAGATGAGGATTTAGGAGAGATAGAGTGCGTAAGTGTGCAAGATTCTTGTTCAATCTCTAACCAATTAACTCATTCCGTTTCTAGTATTTATGCTCCAAATTTGCAGGTAATATTGAAGAAGAACCCATTGAGCAGTTGGAACAAAAATTGAAGGGAGAATCTAGCTTCAAAGAAGATTTGAAAGGTGAAAAGGCCGAGGATTCGTGGAAGAATTGGAAGAAATTGCAACTAGAAGAAAAAGTTGATCTTGATAATTTCACGTGGCATGACCTTATTGATGATCTATTTGTATCTGCAAGCAAATGGCGAACTTGTACCACAATTTGACTAGGTCAAATCCTTAAGTGGAGATGTGACTCAGATTTGGAGTGAACATGATCTTGTTAACTATTCTTTTTATGTGAATAATCTGCCACAATGTGATTAAAGTGAGGTAAGTTGAGTGAACAAATGCAAGAAAATTTTAGAGAGGATAAATTTTGTTCATATGCCGATCAACTAACTCTTTCTTGCTTTAGTCTTACACCTCCTTTCATGCAAAAAAATTGAGGATGAACATTGTGTAAATGATGATGACACCTCACCTGAAGAAGACAACCTCATTGATCAAGGTTTAAAAGTGTGTGATAAACC